>CM046725.1:48214036-50614036 GCA_025584915.1 Monochamus saltuarius | reverse complement strand
AGTAAATTTATTTTGATTTATACATTGTCATTTTTAGGATGAAAAAAAAAAATGTATGTTTCAAAGGGTTCATCAATCAGTTCAAATATTCTCATTTGTTTAATCTGAATACTATAATAACAGCAGCCAATTTAAAAATATATTAATATTATTTTCAGTCACATAAAGAGTGCGTCGACAGAAGTTGGAAAGGGGAAAAACTTTTTACTTTTAACGTCATGGAAAAAAGTTGCACTGGCTAAAAATTTTTGCTTGTAAAAATGTACAAAAATATAGGTTTAAAGGAGTCAGTATAATACGCAGTCTCTTAATAATAAATTATTAGAAATACAGTAGATTTTATTGTTACTCGTAGAATTCAATAATAAATACACTATGCGAATAACATTTTGCTAAATAGTTAAGAGCGTCTTGTGAGGAGTAGATATAACTGTGTAGGAAGATTTTTCTAGTGGAATGTGTTCATCCATCCTCTAAATGTAAATTATCCCTTCATCTACTTTTCTAAATATCCCACAAAACGTCCTAAGTAATGAATCGTAGGTACATGTTTGTCTACCACACCTTAATACAACTGAAACGCATTAAGTTAGAGGTTAGATTTATCTCAGCGCATGTGCAACCGAAATCCAAATTGTGTAGAATTTCATAACAATATAAAGTAGTACATTGTAGCACATTAATACATATACTTGATTTTTTCTTAATATATAATGTAAATTAAAAATTACCAGTAATTATTATGGAAAAGAGAGCATAACAAAACATGACATTTTTTTCCAATATTTATTAGTGCAATACAAATTTTGAACTTGCTTCATATAAAATTTTTAATTATAATTTCAACAATATGAAACACGTCTAATAATTTGATATTAATAGTGTGATGAAATCTCTAATGAACATGAAATATAATATAAAACAAATATTTAAAAGAGGTTGATAATTACAGTTCCTTTATATCATAAAAATGTTTACATTATATATTTCAAAAACTAAGAAAGTGGATGAACAAATTGGCGTTGTAAGCCTAAGGACTTTACTTGTCTTTTGGAAATCTAATTTCCTTTAAAAACAAACTCAAGGAGAAATGAATCTATATCGATTGGAAACTTTATGATTTTAATAATAAAGGTTAAAAGTCGGAAGAGAATGTAAATATTTTTATTCCATCATAGAAGGAGTTTTAAAAATCGTGTATTTTTCAAGAAATTGTTTACAAATATTTACTTAAAGCAAAGAGAACTTGAAATTGAGACTATATCTGTCTGGTCTTGTTTTAGACAATATTCTATTTCATTAATAAGTTGTGAGTTACACTTATTAGGGTTATTTATGTGTTTAAGTGTGTTTTCTCGTAGGTACCTCAGAGAAATGCGTATAGTGTGTTGCCTATCTACAACGATAGGAATACAATCATTTTCTAACTTTGGAAGAGGTACTGTAAAAATCGAATAATTTATTGCTGTTAATATTGAATAAAAAATATTTTTCAATGTAATATTTGCATAAAATGATTTTAGCTAAAATTGAATCTATTTTTACCGACTTCACGCTTTGGCATATTTAATGCAGAAAAAAATTAAATACAGATTCCTGGGAATGTTTGAAATAAAAAATCTTATATCAAAAATTCATATATTCATGTTTTGCTACGAAAATGAAACTTCAATTTTCTAGTGGACAAATAAATCCTTATACGGCCAGGCCATAACAGGCAAATGTTACCATTTGACAGCTATGAGTGTTGCCAGATAGTATAATTTTATGGAAATTTGTAAAACGAATAAATAAAGAGATACAAAATTTTCATTTTTTACGAAAAATTTGACTATTTGTTAATAAAAACCTTGTGTAATTTTACCGACATCTCACAATTATTTTTACTGATTCTTCAGGGCTAGACTAGAATCAATAAAAATTCATTGTGAAAGAGCGGCAATTTTTTTTTTTTGACAACAAGCCTAAATTCCCGTAAAAATGTATTCGTAAACAAATATTCTTTTTAAGTCGGTAAATTAACACAATTTCCAGCGTTGTTTATAATATATGTGTATCGGTTAATTTAACGATTAAAAGCCGCTTTACAGTCCACAATTCTTGTAGTGGCTTGAAGCAAGCCATTGACCTGCTATACTACCAAAATTCTGATTTGTAGTTTGTTAGTACATTCAATTCGCAATTGCAGTAGAAGTGATACCAGCACTTTAAATTGAATGCACACTAAAAATTGTTTAATCAAATTTGACAAGTAACAATAACAAACAGCACATATGAAATAAAAATTTCAGTTAACATATTTTGCAAGCTCAACAATAAAAAAATAATCAAGCAGATGCGAAAGGAGACAGTTTGAAATTTATAGTTCAACCTAGAAACTTTTGCGTATGGTGGGAACCATACAAATCACTAAGTTATTCCCCAAAATAGTAGAAAAGCTGCAATAAAAATAGAGCAAGACCTTATATTTTGAAACTGAAAGAAATTTTCAAATATGACGACTTTTGCAATACGCTGCTGTCCAGTGCGCATGCCTACGTGAAAGAGAGTTGCAACTTGCAGAAGTAATTGTAGACTGTAAAGCGGTTTTTATAAGAAGTTCCCATTCTTTGACAAACGTAAATATTTATAAATGAGTAATTGCACAAATGTTGTTTGTAAATAATGAATTCTAAAAAATGTGTACCTTTTTGCCACTGAATATTCTTCTATCATTGTAATGAATATTTTTAGGATACGTATACAAATATTGGTTTACGCAATTTTAAACAGACCAAACAATCGCAACACTGATGCTCTGTCATTTTATTAACGCCACAACCGAAAGTTTAGTTCCTATAATTGCAAATGTCTGCAACTGCTATTATTGGTTTGCTAAACGATTAATTTTGTTCTAATTAATGATATTAGTCTATCACAAACGTTTACTAAAGGATATACAGGGTATCCCAACGAAAACTTGACCCACCCTATAATTGGAAAACCGAATAATATTTCAAAATTCGCCGAGACCCGTCGATTTTTGTTCTTGGGGGGAGCTCTTTTGACAGTCAAGCCAACTCGATATGTTCATCCCCCTAATGCCTAGCAACCCCAACTTAAAAATTTCAAATGCAACTACCCCACTTGAGGCACATCATTTTAAAGCCCTTTTCATTGCGAATATAGTGACGTATTGTTTTTAAAAATCGGTTGAGATTTGACAGATTGATTGGTTACAAACGAAAAGATGACAAACCAACTTACGCGTAGTAATTTCTACACAAATGCCCACCACTAATAAGTTTTTCATCTACTACACATGACCGCATTACCTAATTGTTATTGATATGTCTATCAGTATACAAAAAAGTCAGAAATGAAATAAAAAAGCTGAAGCAAATAAAACTAGATACTAAAATAGTTATTAGTAGAAGATATACTTGTTTATAGGAATTCAGACTTTTTCAAAATAACAAAAAATCAGTACTACAAAAAAAGTCGGTGTTTTTTGCTTGTGACCAAGAAATCGTTAGTTTCAGCCGTTATTGAAAGTATTAACGTGTGTTCGAAATGGTTTATTCTATCGCGGAAAGAGTAGAAATTGTTGCAATTTATTATCGAAATCACGATTGCGCTAAAGCTACAGCAGAATTTTTAATGCCAATCATCCTGAAAAAATGTAAACCACCAGTACGTTAAACACCTGATTGACAAATTTGTTGCAACAGGTTCGCTTTTAAACAAGAAACGTGAAGTAATTGGGCCAGTTCGAAATGAAGCAGTTGAAGTGGCAGTTTTGGGTCATGTACAGATGGATAGTAAGCAATCGATTACAACTGTGTCTCAAGCTTCTGGCGTATCCCGTTCCAGTGTTCATCTAATTTTGAAAAAACACAAGTTTCATCCATTTAAGATGACGCTGGTTCAAGAGTTACATGGAGATGACTTTGATCGCCGTAACCAATTTTGCGAATACTTTAGTGAACAACTTCTACTGAATCCAAATCTTCTCTACAATACATGTTTCTCCGACGAATGCACATTTATGTTGAATGGCGAAGTGAATAGACACAATTGTCGTTATTGGAGTGATACTAATCCGCATTTAATCAGGGAATTTCATACTCAGACACCTCAAAAATTGAATGTTTGGGTAGGCATTTTGGGCGACCATCTTGTTGGACCATTTTTCATCCAAGGTAATCTCGGTGGAAACACCTATCTAGATTTATTGGAAAGTACAATTATTGATCATAGGATAACAGAGATTTTAGAAAGTGACGACAATTTACTAGAAAATGAAATAACCTTCCAACAAGATGGTGCTATGCTGCTGCTGTGAGACAATATTTGGACGACCATTTCCCGGGGCATTGGATTGGCAGAAGAGGTCCCGTCGAATGGCCACCAAGACCTCCGGATCTGTCCCCTTTGGGCTTTTTTCTGTGGGGTCATTTAAAATCACGAGTGTACGCCACTCAGCCGGAAACATTGCAAGTGCTATGTCAGAGAATTGTAGAAGAATGCCGATTAATAACTGCGGATGTCTTTAATAATGTTCGAACAGAATTTGAAAACAGACTGTATTATTGTTTGGAAGTTAACGGGGCTCATTTTGAGCAATTCATCAAATAAATCTGATTTATTATTTGCTTCAGCTTTTTTATTTCATTTTTGACTTTTTTGTAAACTGATAGACACATCAATAACAATTAGGTAATGCGGTCATGTGTAGTAGATGAAAAACTTGTTAGTGGTGGGCATTTGTGTAGAAATTAGTGAAATTACTACGCGTAAGTTGGTTTGTCATCTTTTCGTTTGTAACCAATAATTCTGTCAAATCTCAACCGATTTTTAAAAACGGTACGTCACTGTATTCGCAATGAAAAGGGCTTTAAAATGATGTGCCTCAAGTGGGGTAGTTGCATTTGAAATTTTTAAGTTGGGGTTGCTAGGCATTAGGGGGATGAACATATCGAGTTGGCTTGACTGTCAAAAAAGCTCCCCCCAAGAACAAAAATCGACGGGTCTCGGAGAATTTTGAAATATTATTCGGTTTTTCAATTATAGGGTGGGTCAACTTTTCGTTGGGATACCCTGTATGTATCATTCACTGTAAGTTAATTCCGACAAATGATGAAGAATAATTTTATTTCAAATAATATTGGCTTTGTTAGTCGCAACAGACAACAAAATTACAAAGATATGTCACAATTTATTATTCGAAATAAATGACAGATTAAGTAAAGAAGTGAAACAGAAACTAGGTTCTTATAATAATAATTGTGATTTTTGCATTCTGATGTTACAAAGTGTATTTCTAACTCAAATTAAAAAGGTTGGCTAAAATGGTATGCTTGTTGTTCATAACAAAACCTTTAGTATGTGGAAATACATATTATCTCTTCGACTAGATATATGGGTCAATTTTAAAATTATGTATACTTTTTTAATAAACTTATTTAATTCCATTTTTGTTGCTTTTGTCACCCTAGTACTACATTTTCAATTCATAGCATAACAATAATTGCCATTTCGCAATTTTTTATGTATGTAGATACCGCCGAACCTATTTCAGCGTCCATTAGAATATGAGAAAGAGAAATCAGTCTAATAGGTTTACAGAGTCAAAATTTATACAGAACAACAAAACATTGCTAACAATTTCCGAGTTCAAAAAAATTTATAAAATTAGAAAATCTCTATTTCGGAAACTATTGGGTATGCAGGCGGTTCTGAGCGCAAATTGTAGAAAATCTCTTCTACTTTGAACTCGTACACATAGTTATGATATAAAAAACTAGTGCTTCAGGGATAAACTCGTCGAAAACTGAAGAAAGGTAGAAAATTTCGTGTTTTTTTTTTAATTTTTGATAATGTTGCGTTAGACCTAGCTCGAGAGCGAAAATTAGAGTTATTCATTGAGCTAACATTATAAATAACATAACAAAAAATCAAAACAACCGGATCTGACTCAAGGTTCTCTCTCCTTCCCCCTTTCAGGCAACAAGGTTGCTGGACCACAATACTTCGGGTCATATTCGTCATATGTAAGAACGTATTGGTCCTGAATTCGCAAATATGCTTGCAAATGCACTTATATACGAGTATATTTTTTTCTATTTTGTTGCCACCAAAAAATAGACATCTATAATTTGACAAAAAACAACAAAACGTATTCACTTATTCAGTCTAGATTTTAAATTACGCCTAGCTTCGTTTTGTGATATTGTATACAAACATATTTGCTCTTTTAATATAAATATTTCATATTCCCTGCAGTACTGTGTGATTTGGTTTTGTGAAAACATAACAAATAGTGGGTAAATGAAAATTCATATATGACATATATTATATATTCATTCAGCAGTAAGCTATTATGTACTTTTTGAAGCGTTCTATATAGTGAGAATTGCGGTCTGATTCGAAATAATCATGATTTAGTATTCGTATGTCACGTTGTGGAAAAACATTACAATTTAGGTAAATTTTAATATAATGCTTTTCCTGTCATAAATTCGTTGCAAATACCGCAGCAATTTCACATGAAAAAAATTTGAGGTTATCCCTACATGAGAATAAATCAATTATACTTTTCAGTTTCTATAGAATGTACGGCTGACAACCCACAGTGTAATTTGAAAAGCTTCTTTTAGACGCACTTGGAGAGGGAGTTTGCACTTCTCGGTATTGTTGCCACTAGCAAATTGCTGGGGTGTGGCTAGTCCATTATTTCGCTTTCTTCGTAGATTGACAGTCACTGATACAAGGAAAAGGAAAGGGTCTGTCATAATGCATCTCTTCGACTGATTATTCGCGCTATCAATTTGACTAATCGATAACGTTGGGGCGTGGTACACCGACTGAGGAACAGGATACAATTCACGTGCTGTCTTAGAAACTTGACAGGAGAAGGTGTTCTACAACGTAGGTAGCGGGGAGGAGGCAGATTTTTAAAATTGTAGATAGGGACATAATTAACATTTATTATTATTATTAAAATTTGCATTTGTATGAGTACAAGATTATAAAATAAATATCAAAGTTTATGTTATCTCGTAAAAAGTGCCTATTAAAATAACACAATTAAAAAATATTGTAAAATGTATTATGAAGTATTGACTAAGTACGAGGTTTGTTCAAATGAAAAGGTGAAATTTGAATTTTCGCGGGCTGTGTACGATTATCGATTTTTTTTTGTCATGTTGGTACACATGTGTTAGTCATATGTTGGCATTATCAGCCAATTTGGATTAGTAGTTTATTGTTGATAACTGAAAAGGTTAGTCACGCTTGTGTGTGTTCTTCGATTTTTGACTTTTAAAAGAAATGGATCAAAGAATATGTATTAAATTTTGCGTTAAAATGGAATAAAGTGCTCGAAGGCACTTGAAATGTTGATTGTGGCATTCGGCGAGTCCACTTTGTCTCAAAAAAGTGTTTATAAGTGGTACAAGTGCTTTACAGAAGGCTGAGAAGATGTTGATGACGATGAGCGTCCTGGAGTTGCAACCACGTCAACAAGTGAAGAAAACATTGAAACAGTGATAAAAATTGTTTTGGAAAATCGTAGAATCACTATTAGGGAAGTAGCAGAGGATGTTGGCATATCAATCGACTCATGCCGTGCAATTTTCTCGAATGTTTTGGGCATGAAACGTGTAGCAGCAAAGTTTGTTCCAAAATTGCTAAATTTTGAGCAAAAGCAACGTCGCATTAGTACCGCTCGGGAGTTGTTGAAAGACGTCAACGACGATCCAGGTTTGCTCAAAAGGATCATAACTGGTGACGAAACGTGGGTATATGGTTGTGACGTCGAAACCAAGGCCCAATCATCTCAATAGAAGAGGCCAGATGAGCCAAGACCGAAAAGAGCACGCCAAGTTCGATCAAATGTGATGGTTTTGCTCATTGTTTCCTTCGATTACGATGGCGTGGTGCATCATGAGTTCTTGCCAACACACAGTCAACATTTCAAGTGCCTTGGAGCACTTTATTCCATTTTTAACGCAAAATTTAATACATATTCTTTGATCCATTTCTTTTAAAAGTCAAAAATCGAAGAACACACACAAACGTGACTAATCTTTTCAGTTGTCAACAATAAACTACTAATCCAAATTGGCTGATAATGCCAACATATGACTAACACATGTGTACCAACATAACAAAAAAAAATCGATAATCGAATGTACACAGCCGGCGAAAATTTAAAATTGACCTTTTCTTTTGAACAAAGCGGTATATCAGAATATTAAATGTAATTGCCTACATTTGGTTTAACGATTAGGTAATCACAATGGGGAAGTAGCATGCATTTTATATTGATTTGAAATATATTACAGGGAAATATATTCAAACATATTGAAAGGTCTGAACATGTGGCGGCAATAATCACATAATATTTAAAATTAATTAAAATATTAATATTAATAATTTGCCATGAAATGTAACAAAACCACGTGACCGAAAACGCGATATTATTGGTGTGATGTCATACGACGTTCAGCGCAGTTTATGTTTCCGTAGATATTTGTACGGTGTTACTGTGTTGATGATGTAAACAGGCATTTGTTTCTTTGTTGTAGCATTTTGGGTCATAGATAGTATAAATACTGTAGGTAATACTGTGCAGATTTATTTAATTTTATACTTATGAAATTCATTGGTGCGAATCTTAACCTCGTTAATGTAACAAATATAGGAAGTCAAAGCAAGCAGGTGTCTATGTTCCATTTCTAACATTACCATAATTGTTAGTGGTGATGTGGTGAACTTACAGTATGGCTACACGTAACTTATTTATTTGTTTTCCATATAGATCCGCTCGGGAAAAAATTACGGCGATAATGCTGTTTGTTACATGCAGATAGAGAGTTTTACTTAAGGTATATATAAAATTATGCAATCTGTTGCATGTTTTAATACATCCTTATTTATCGCATTTGTATTATATTTTCAGAATAAAGTAGGTAATTTAATGTAGTGAAGTTAGATATCAAAATTTTATAAATGCCTCAACTTACATTATATGTCTCATAAATGGTAGAAGCAAAAATGTAAGTTTGTTTTACCATTGATTTTCAAAACGCCCTGAATACATTCTGTAGCTTAATAGAAAAGTTTAATCGATTCTTTACAATTTTAGATTTTAATTTTCGATGAACGTAAACCGACCTATTTATGTATTTCCAATTAAACTTACATTAAAATGTAATATTGTAGAGCTTAACGTTTTTCTTGCGTCGCGCTTCATCTCCCTACACCACATTTTTCTTTTAATTTCTTTGGCATGGTGAAATATTTTTGTTTGCCGCTGTATGCTGTATTCGTAGGTAATTGAAATTATCAAGGAGAACACCCAGAAAGAATTCAAAAGACGGTGGGATGCAGTCTCATCCACAAGATAGTTCGTGACCGTCTATGGTCTACATGAGCGATCTTGAAGGACATGAAACAGGTTCGGCCTGATCTGAACCCTCTAGATTTATTTGTTTGGGAATATTTGAAGACATTAGTGTACGGTACTCCTGTAAATAGCCTGGAAGAGCTGCAGCTACGGATTAATCAAAAGTGTCAAGAAATCCAAACCAAGGAGGGTGTTTTCGAAAGAGTTCGAATATCGTTGAGACGAAGATGTCGTGCCTGCTTGGAAATGGATGAAGGGCACTTTGAACATCTTCTGTAATTTTGTTTTTTGTTTGTTAAAAGCTTCCTTTGTCGGTTTATTCCTAATAAAATAAAATGTTTGAAAAACGAATAGTGTTCCATATCTCCGCAACCGTTACTATGCGCACCCATGTTTATTAAGACTTTTCTGCTTATTTTGGTTCATACCTCCTGAAATATTTTACACTCTTTTTTTAACACCCTGTATTTACGTATTATTGAACTTATAAGACATTATCAAAACATTACGTTATGATTAAATAAAAATACACCTGTTAATATATTTACGTATTATAAAAGTTACAGTAAGATCCCGGACAAGCCGTTATTATGGATTAATAAAATTTATTCATTCGAAATGTGTCGGGCACACCCAGTATAACCTTTTCACAGGGCACTGGGTATCAAACAGACCCAATAAATAGCCGATGATCGGCCGTTGATGTTCAGTTGGGAGAGAGGAAGTGTGTTGGCGGAGGGGAGAATAAATGGAGGGGATGGAGATAGGTCTAAATGCTAGTGGTAATTTGAATTTGGAGTGGATCAGTCTGTACTTGAATTGTATTTGCCATCCGCCGCGGGTTTGAATCCTGCGGCTGTACACCGTAGATCAGCTATATTTGTGGAGAGAATTGGCACTCTCTCTGCGAAGAAGAACATTGACTTAAGTCGGTGAGAAATTGATACCGGTCGGCGTTTGACCATCCCCCTAATTAATGAGGTTTTCCAGATTTTCCTCGTCCCTGCACTGAATGATTAGGGCCTACATAAGTGTTTCCTAGGCACAAATGCGGAATGTTTAATAATAATATGCGACCCCTTCTTCTTCACAAGTCTCCCGACTTCTGGACCAATATTCGTGATTAGTATGAGGAGTACATTATAGTAATTGCTTTAGCCACCTAAATAATATCTTTTTGACAGGGATTTAGAAAACATCCTGTAGAGAGGGAAAGTGTACAGCACAAAATATTCTGAAAATTAAAGACACTAGCAGGGCATGCAGAACCTATTGTCAGATTTCGCTCTTTCTGAATAACCCTACAAAAAGGACCGCACTAGATCCCTTTAATTATGAAGTACTGTTTTGCTTTATAAAGCTTTAGAAATAAGTGAGGCCTTTGTGACTGAGTTTCCAAATTACAAAAGGCCATAAACACGTAATTCAAGGGGAACTAGAAAAAACGTTTTAGTTTTAACACGAAGTAACTCAGTCTTAACGTCAGAAAATAACTCGTGAAGCGAAAACTTTAAAATGGAACTAAATTTGACTTAATAAAAAAAACTTTTATTTAGTCCTTACGTCAAAAGCTTTAGCTATCTAGAGAGTAATGTTTCATTTTGCTAACAGGGAGGCTGTTAATTTGAATTAGGGGGAAAGACAGGTGGTAAACTAATAAAATAAAAGGGCCACCTTAATGGGAAGTCGTTAGAACCTTTTGAAAAATATATCAGCGTCTCCAGTGGTTACGCTACTACTTATCCAGCTTTATAGCTTAACTTGTCTAATAATTGATTATGTTGAAGAAGGCGCATCATAACAAACAAGATAGTTAATGGTGCACCATTAACAAAATCCTTAGTTGCAAGCTTATCTATTCTAGTGGACATTAAATAAAAAAGTTTCAAATTGCCTACAGAAGAAAATAATTTAAAATTTTTTTATAACAATTTTGAATCATTCTTCAGCCTTAATCATCCTAAAATATACAGGGTGTTTTCAAAAGAACTAACACAGTTGGTACCAATGATTCTACAGCTAAAAATCATATTTTCATAAAAATGACGTAGTAAAATGTCCACCCTGTAGGAGATACAACACTTCAAAAAAGGTATGATAGTCACACTTTACTAAAATTTTCTACTAATGTATGTGCAACTTCTCAATAAGTGCTTTGCCCCTTGGAATGGGTTAAGATAATAAGTTATTTTTTGCTACAATTTATTTGTTTGACAATAAATGAGTGATCAAATACGTACCAGATAGCATTGTTTATTTAAAAACTCTTAACTCTCTTACGTTGTTTCGTTAAAAGTAACCGTTTATTAACAAAAATAAATAAATTTAATTATAATCAGCGCTATAATTCAACTGAGAAATATTTAAGTAGGGGCTGTCATGCATTTTTGACTTTTTTACTTCCTGCGGCACAGTATTTCCAAAATTCAAAACATATTCGCAGCATAGTCAACATATTCATCTATTAAAATTATTAGTCAGAATTTTATCCAAGTTATCGTAAAATATAAAATTCTTAAGTGCCAAATCTAAGGAAGAACTCACAAAAGATCTAATGAAATGAAAAAGTTAGTATGACAGCCGCATACTTTCATATTACTTAGTTGCAATCTTGTGAGTTGCGATTGATAATGAATTTAATTTTTTTTGTAAATAAACGGTTAGTTTTGAAGAAAAGAAGTGAGACGTAAAAGTCTTAAAATAACTCTGGCTACCTGCTATGTATATTTGATTACTCAATTTTTGGAGCAAATAGTAAATTAGAGGATGCTTATTTCAATCTCACGCATTGGTAGAAATTTTCCTAAAATTGTAGACAGTTTGTGTAAAATTTGACTATTATACGTTTTTTGGTTTTGAAATTACAGCCGCTATTACACATCTTTTGGAAAATTTGATGAGCTGTGTATTCTAAGAGATGAAGGTTTTATGCAAATGTGTTACTTTTAGCTGTAGATTTACTGGTACCATTTGTGCTACTTTTTTTGATAACACCCTGTATACTGGGTTGTCCTTAATTACATACCGATAATAGAAAACCAAGACGATTCTATTTTAAGGAAAAAATCTAAACAGTCTAGTTTTCGAAATATAGTTATATTATATTATTATATATCTCGAAAGCTATTTAACGTAAATTAATAAACCTTGGGCAGATGACTTAAGACAGTAATGGTAAAAATATGCCAAATTTGAATACAATAATATCGCGAAATCATTATAACTATGCCTAAAATTTTGCCGCCACGATCAATATTGGAAATTAGATTAATCCATTGCACCCCTAATTGTATTTTAAGGAAGCATATCTTCAATTTTATAAAAAAAAAACAAGTTATTATATATATTGTACTCGTACTATTATTATTTTTCCTACAAAAAATATACAGGTTGTAAATAAATAAGTGAGAAAACATTCAAGGATTGATTCCTTGTGAAAGAATAAGGTGGGCTATATAATAAAATCCCATTTGAACCTCCTCTGGGAAGATACAACCCATTAGAGAGAGTGCCAAAAAATAATTTTAAAACAGTGAAATGAAATTAAGTATATATTTTCTGCTATCGAGAAGGCACTCAGTAAACATGTAATTGATTTTTCCCTACGGGGAAGGGGTAGAAAAGCCACCCCTAAGAATTATTTTATATGTAACATTCTCATACTCCTATCGTACCACTTAAAAATTCTTTTCAAATAGCTTGATTCATTCTAGACAAAAAGGTCCCTTGTAATTATTTCGTAAAATTAAGGATTATTGAGTAAAAAATAGAATCAATTACATATCATATGATTGGTATAGGGTAGAAATTTAATCAACCTGTAATTTATGTACTTGTTACGTTGACATTTTTAGGCAGCTTAATTGTTATAATTAATTCAAATTTAGTAGGAATAAAATGACTGATTGAATTTTTAAAAATATAGCCAGTGGCGTTTCACATATTTATCTACAGACTTGAATTTAATAGTTAATCGGTGAATATTTACCCTAGATAAATTATCAATAGTTGATAATTTCAAATAGTTTATCACTCTGTCTCTCGAAAGTTATCCAAGACATGGGCATAGAAGCTTAGTAGAGTATTAAACAAGTTTTTGTAGAGGGATGCATGTACTCCTACATGATGGAGTAACTATACTTGCAAACAGTGCTCTTATGTCACCAGTTTCTTTGTCTACCATAAACGATGATTCTGTAGAAGTCCATTGTGAAATAGTTGGTGTAGAATTCGATCATTATCAAACCGTTACAGTTACGTTACAGTTTACAGATCCCCTAAAGATGACTTTAAAATATTTTTAGATTTTTTTTTACTTTAAATAAACTTAATAGGAGGAAGATAATTATATTAACCGGAGACTAATGTAAAATTAAATTCTAATGGTAATGATACCAACCTTCTATTGAATTTCTGTCTATTTTTTGGCGTAAATAAAACTGTCACAGCATGCACTAGTGCAAAGTCTTGTCTTGACAATATCTTTACAGACCTGGATTATAGTAACTACTCCATACATGTGTATGATATCAACATATCTGATCACGCTAGCATTTTAATTAAGATTAAGTCTGATTGTATGAAAACAGTCACAGGTACTAGGATTAATTATAGGCCAATATCAGATATAGGACTGTTTGATCTTTATAATAATGTTGAAAGGTAGGATTGGACCTTTGTCAATGACTTCAGGTTGAACCATAATTCAAAAATAGATAAATTTGTTATGATTCTTACCTCAGCTATTAATTCGAGTTTTCCTATTCAGTGTAGATTACTGAAACCTAACAAGCCTATTTCAAAGTGGTTCAATGATCACAAATGGAAAACTATTTACATTTCTTATGAGATAGTAGCTCAAGGTTTCCCAATCTTTTTGACAAAAGCACGATAAAATCATATAGATGTCACTTACACTGTATCGATATCACTCTCAGGAAATCCAACCATTTTAATTTTTTTCTCAAAAACGGCGCATTGGAGTCCAAAAACTCAAGAGGGCTCTTATTTTTTATCTTGGAGAAAACCACTGGCGTACAATTTTTTTCATTAAAAATAATAAAGTCAATGCTCGTGCGGACGCCACTGTTTAAGATAGAAATTATGTTTATATTGCAAAATATGCACCTTTACTAATAACCTCTCTTTACCTCATACCAAATTTCATGAAAATATCAAAAGCGGTTTCGAAAATATTAATTCCTTTTTTCTCTCAAAACTTTAACACTTTGAACCATAGTTTACAAAGAAAACCATTATTAATTTTCGACATAGAATCACCCCCTTAAATATTCACATATCATTTAGGAACACTGTATATGCGTAAATATTATGGGTGTAATTCAGCGCTAAACGGGGTATTACTTCGCAGAGCTGTTAGTTTCAAACAATATTATTGATATCTAAAAAAATAATAATAAGAAGTAGGTATTTGTCTTATTATAATATAAAATTAACTTGTCAGTAATATAGTTTCATTGAGATTATTTCAAAATAATCTACAGAAAATTCAGAGTAGTAGTTTTGTTAAATCGCAACGAACATTCCTGAAACCTTAAAATACAAGGGATGTAAATCGGCAACTACCTTACATGTAAATCCTCAATTCAACGAGTGGTTTACCCATGCTAGTGTACGCTCTCAGTGAAAAATAATAGTTGTTAATATACCTTCATTTAATAGAATTAATATAGTTAGGTACCTAAATTCTAAATTTAAACTTATTTTTTTTTAATCTCTGAATTTCAAATAATGGATTGGCTGTATATAAAATATGTTGCATTTTAATTAAAAAAAGATTTTGTCTGAACTATATTTAGTAGAAAAAGTGGTTCTTTATTGCACTAGTGCAAATGTTTATTGCATTCATATGTCATTCTACTACAGCGTTTTGTCATCATAATAAACATAAACGTTCAAATCGACGTCACATTTTCCTAGACTTAGTGTCATCTAAATAACATTTTTTGGTTTTTGCATGAACGTAGAAAAAATATTGTATGCAACTCGTACAAAAAGTGCTTATTGCACTCGACATGTTGTCCTACTCGGCCTGACGGCCTCGTTGGACAATTTCACGTCGCGTGCAATAAACACTTTTTGTACGAGTTGCATAATAGCTATTTATGATATACGTGTTAAAAGTAAGATTTTATTTTGTGAGTGAAGATGATTGAAAAACGAGCGTAGCGAGTTTTTTAACTTCACAAACAAAATAAAATCACTTTTAACACGTATATCATACACTATTTTTTCTACAAAACAATCGGAAGAACTTTAAACTCAATAAAAATAAGAAATCAAAAAATACCACACAGATCGCAATGTTTATGAACCAAAATTTTCGTAGCAACACTAGTGTTAAAAGTAACTTACTTTTAACACGCGTGTCAAAAAATGACATTTTTAACATAAAAAATGACAATTAAAAGTTTTGTAGAAAAATAACAATTATTCAACAAGTGCAAAAAGTAAGTGTTTATTGCACACTAGTGAAATTGTCAATCCGAATAAATGGTTTTTGTACGAGGTGCATTTTTGTTTATGAACGAAAGAATATTACATATTTTTGTTCATGCAAAAACAAAGAATTATTTATGCAACAAGTGTAAAAACTAAGTGCTACCTAAATCAAGAAGTTTTATAGTTATGCAACAAGTACAAAAAGTAAGTGTGACGTGACGTGAAATTGTCCAACGAGGCCGTCAGGCCGAGTAGGACAATACAAATTTACAATTTACAAATTTATTCACTTCAGATAAGAAGTTTTTAAATTTTTTAGATATCTATATCATCAAAAAATATATGTAACGTTACTTACACCAAATAATTGACAGAAAACAGATATACTAAAACTTACCTCCTATCTAAAGCAAAATAAAATGTAACTTCATGATTACCTGATTAGTTTTTTTTTAATAAATTAAAACTGTACTATGTATACATGATTACTTATCTAACTATGCTTGTGTTTATTCGCAGGTGCAACTGCTGGTATCTTGAATGATGTACTTTCTGTAATATAATTTATAGTTGTAATTTAATTTTGTGATATGTAATTTACTTTTTTACTGTTTAAGAAAGGTATTTTAAGCTAATATGTATCAAATCTCCTACAATTCCTATCAATGAAGTCATATGCATGCTCTCTGATACCAAACATCTAGGTATGCTAATGAACACCCACAGAGAGCATGCATATGACTTCATTGATAGGAATTGTAGGAGATTTGATACATATTAGCTTAAAATACCTTTCTTAAACAGTAAAAAAAAAATGTTACAAAAGCTAATAATAAGGAATATATGGGTAGATATTGTGGGTGTAATTCAACGCAGGTTGGGGCTTTTGTCCACTGAGTAGTTAGTTTCACACAATATTGTTAATACCTGAAAATATATGTAATTTACTTTTAGCAATTTTCTGTAATTTAACTTTAATGTCACCCACGCACAAAGTTTGCCTTTGTGGGCTTAGGGTATTATTCGTCATGTGATACATTGTTTCTGTACGACTGATGAGGTAAACTCTGTTTATTTGTCATTCTTAAGTATTTTGTAATTGTAATGTGTTCTTATATGGGGTGATTCAGAACTTATCTAAAAGAATTTGAGAATAGATGCGTCATGAAATATGGGGTCAACATCGTAAAATTTTTGTAAACTCATTATAGTTTCCGAGAAAAAAAGTTCTATTAGTTTCAACCTTTACATCGCTGAGCTACTGCAGTCTTTAGCCAGGCGATTTCAAATATCCGATTACTTATCATACTAACTATTTTGTGATGAAAGTATTTACATTAGTTTTTCAAATATCAAAAATGGCTTACGTCTATAGCAACTCGGTGTGTAGTGAGGGCAAGTGTAGTGGAAACGCTGGCGTGACGCGGTAAATTTGCAACCGAATTGTGAAAGAAATGAAGGTCCAATGCGTCCACGGCGTATTGCCGCAGTGTCGCGTATCATACACGAGGCTTAATTATATCAGTACCATATACAGCGTATCCAAGCATTAATACCAAGAAATTGGACCAGGAGCACCGGTAGCATGGCCGCCATGATATATGAACTTTAAATTGTTTGAATTTATTTTTGTGGGGATATTTAAAAAATGAAGTATATTGCACCGAAGTGGATACTATTGATGATTTACGCAAACGCATCATATCTGCTGCCAATAACTTACACGTTAAAAACGGACAAGAGGCCGAAATATTTGTGTTACTTTGTATAAACTGTGACGGACTCAAAATGTTGGTGTAATATCAGATATGTCAAACTATTTTACTAATTAAAACCATAAAAAAATTATATTAATAATTAATTACAATAGCGGCAAAAGCAGTTGGATTTTCTGTATGTGTAAGTGTATGTAATATTTCATTCCTTGGGAATTTCTTCCAATTTTTTGTCCGGTCTCTGATTATATCAGGCTTTACAGTGAACCAGTTTCCAGTGCCGTGCGGAAGTGTATTTTTAAATCATTTTTGAGGTCCTTTTTGATTTTATTTTTACAAAATTGTATTTGTAAGTTAGATAAGTTTTGAATCACCATGTAAATGAGTAACATATAATCCATATTATTATTACTTTGAGTCAGAAATCTAAGTTTTTGATATTCTGCATTACAGGCCCCACACCCTGCATGTGTGTAGGAAAAATGTTGCATCATGCATCATTAAAGTTAAACGATTATTCCGTAAGTGCGTTATGCAAACTTTGCAAAAATAAAATTCTTAAGCGATTGTGGATTGGCGTGGCCCAAATCTGCTCGTTTATGTAAAACCATGTAATTCCATTAATTTATCATGAAAAAGAATGATTAAAGAGTTGCCAGTAAAATTTCCGGCTGTAGGTCCGAGGCCGCAATTATGGGAATTGATCGTCACTGACAAGTCCCCTTAGAGAGGGAGATTATTGGAAAATGGACGTTATGTGGCTAGTCGTGAGGCAGGTGACGTAGCGAGCAACGAAAAGCGACCCATTCCACTCACGAAAGATTAATTATGGCCCATCGTACCGACTTATATCACAGATTAAAGCCAATTGTTCGAAACGGGAGCTGGAACTTTGTCTCCAAAACCTACCTTAAACTCACTAACTCATTATTTGAATATTAGTAGGTTTCGTTTTGCACAGCGCTGCTCTAAAGTATGTCTAATTATAACTCAGGGGCACTGGAACATTTATGGAGATTTTGGTGAATGGTGCCTTTTGTAATGACTTTACGGTTTGAGGTAGCACAATAACTTGTTTCAATAAAACTTATTTCAACTTTTGAAATTTGTGTCTGAAAAAATGTTTAAATAAATGTAGCTGTATACAGGGCCCCTAATAGAGTAGGAGTGCAGGTAACAACTGCTCCGCGAACTATTGCCCCGGCCGGCATTGAATTACGCCTGCAGCATCTGTGTAAACAGTCAAGATCTCTTCTCGGCACACCACCAGACAGATCGGTTTCGGGGTTATTAGCCTTCATCAGTATACCATAGGTGAGATAACCGACAATTGAACTGGGTGTTTCTTCATTTGTATGTTTACATATAAAATAAGCATAATAACTATCTGTCATGGTGGCACTTTTAGTGTAATGCTTGTCACATTCTATAATATAAATTGTCTACAAATTGAAAGAAACCTACGAACGGATACTTACAAAGTTACTAATTAATATAAGAAAGCAACATAGAGAAAATACATTTTTATTATGAATTTTAGGTTATAACTGAATCATAAATAATCTTAATTCCGAGTACAAAGCAAAGACTCGAATTGTCCAGCCTGGACCGAAATACAAGCACGTAATCTCCTTAAGAAGTTGAATTGAACACGCTGAAAAATTTCATGTTGAATTCGTATGACATAGAAAGTTTCGCCAATATGTTTCCGTAACTCTTCAATAGTAGTCACAGGCATAGCATATATCATTATTTTTACGTCACCCCATAAATAAAAATTATCCGGCAAACGAGGTGGTAATGGTATGGGCGCCCCATTTCCACGACCAATCCATTTTTCCGGGAATGATCGATTAAAAAAATCCCGCAATTCCCGAGCACAATATGTGGAGGAGCTCCAACTTTTATAAAACATGTTTGATCATAATTTAAAAAGAATATCGTCTAGCAGCTTAAAAGCTTAAATAATCAACACCTCCCAATCGATTCGGTAAAAAGAATGGTCCCAGCAGCTGATTGCCAGCAATGCCGGCCCAAACATTAACTTTGATGACGAGTTTCAAAAGGCTTGGAGATTTGCATCACACCTTGTATGAAGATTGTGCAAATTTATATCGGTATCCCGTGTAAAACAAGCCTCATCGGTAAACAAAATAACTGAAACAAATGCGTAATAATTATCTTATTGGCGACTAAGAATTGTGCGACAAGAACAAAGGCGGGCGGATCTTCTTGAAGCATACCATGAACCTTGTGAAAATGGTGAAGGTATAATCCTTAAGCAACTGCCATACATAAGGAATGTTTGTGTTAAAGCGAGCAGATGCTCTTCTCACACTCGCAGTAAGATTATGTTAAAAAAATCTTAAAATTAGTTTGTCTAAATCATGCCTACGCCTTTTTGAATACACACATTCACTATAACTTGAAGTTAGAGCTCCTAATTCCATCGCTCTTGCATGAATTTTCGTAAACAATCTTGAAGGTTGCTTTATATCAGGGAAACGTTACTGATATTCTCTTTGAGTCGCCAGACTATTTCCATTACATAAACTATAAATAAAATGTGTATCGGCATATTCATCGGTTAGTAAAAGCATAATAATAGTTCAAGGTTGTAAAAAATCGAATGATGAGGAAAGTCAAGCCCGAAGAAGAAACATAGGAATTCAAATGATGGCACGGAAAAGTAACAATTATTACAATAAAGCTGGCACCATGACAGATGTTTACTATGTGAAAATATTAAATATGTTACGGTTCTTAACCATACATTACTTACAAAATAATTATTTTTGACACAACTGCAGAATTCGAAAAAATGTAGAGACATTTTTTCTTTAAAAAAGTCCAATTCATTTTTTTTATTTAGTTTTATTGGGTTTTTGCCACACTTCTGAAAAGATAATTAAATAAGCCCTTGCGCCAAACGGAACAGTCAAGGGTTATTTTTGAAACTAAGTTTGCCTAACCAAAAAATCTCACACTGAAAAAAGCAGATAAGTAAAAAATCACATCACTATCGCGCACTTCCGTATTATTGACGTTTCGAAAAACTCTCTGCTTTCGTTCTCAAAATCGTAGTAAAAATATTAAACGAATGTCAAGTTTGACAGTTTAAAATTTCAATTCACTTAAAGATAACATTCTTTGCTTGACTAAAGAAATAACAAATTTCGAAAAACTTCTATTAAATGTAGTTGGGAAGCTATCCTTGTTTTTAACCCATTTTAATTACTTATGATAGTTAAAATCACTTATGGCATGATTATTACATACAATTCTTTTTATTCAATTATCTTAATCAGAAGGAAAGTTATTTAAAAAAATATCCAAATATCTCTTTGAAAAGCCATATTTCAGCAACGTTGCTCAGGAGGACCAATGTCTATTATTGTTATCGATAGTTTCGAATCCGAGGTCGTTTATCCTCCTTTTCAGGATAGTTGATGGGTCATTACATTCAGTGTTCATAGCACTTAAGCATCGTTTTCTGGCTAGTTGGCGAGTGATTCCATTATTTGCAGTACATAAGGATTGACATGGGATACTGGGATTTATGGGTTTTGAGGTTAACAGATTTATGAAATTTGGGATTTTGGGACTTATGGGTTAATCAGTTTTGGTGTTTATGGAATTTGAAGTTTATGGAATTATGGGTTTCGGGATTTACAGTTTTGGAGTATATGGATTTAGAGGTTTATTGTGGTATGGATTTGTGAGTTATAGGTGCTCCATATTTTGTATGTGTAAGAAATATTGGGGGAACGGAGGGTATCAAACTATTGTGAGGTCACTATGGGCCATGGAGGATGTAATTTACAGTTTGATTACTACAACGCGATATATATGGGATGTCAGAGTTGCTGGAAAAAGAGCGTTTTTTCTCTTCTAGGTTAGAATATCTAGAAAACCTGACGTGATGGAGAAATTCGGAGGTCAGATTCGGATTCGGCACACTAAAATCTTTAGGCAACTTATATTAGTGTTTGTGTGAAATAAAAAGTCTAAATTCTGTTTCTTTTTAGTTAAAAATAACATTGTTTAGTTGTTTTAACCTTTAGTTTTAAATGTTTTTTAAACGTATGCATGCTCATTGAGTATGTAACGGGTGGCTGTTGTGAGGGTAATTCAACGCTGGTCGGGGCTTTAGTCCTCAGAGTAGTTTGTTAGTTTCACACAATATTATTAATATCTAATAAAAAAATGTATAAGAAATGTGTCACTCGTTTGATATCTTCCCAAACTTTTAATTATGCATAATATTCTTCATGTTTTACTATATTAGGAAGATATTTTAAGCTAATATAAATAAGATCTCGTACAATTGCTATCAATAAAGTCAGATGTATGCTCTCTGATACCAAACATCTAGGTATGCTAATGAAAAATTCCACAGACAACGTTCTATTCAATAATTATCTAAAAATAATAATCTAATTAAATTTACTAACCTGGTTTTCATTTGAAAACACTATAAATATCCAAGTTCACTTTTGAAACTGTGGAAACTCGAAAATTTAACCACAATAGATGAGATCTGACCTATTTCTGCATTTTTAGGACTGCTTCTTCAGGTGGCCTCTTTTAAGTTGAGGCAAATATCTAACTATAAAAATTATTATACCAATAGGTCAAAATTATTTGAAATTAAATATCAACATCAATGTCAAAAGTGACTTTAACCTGTCAATTAATTTTCAATTAAACATGACAACCACCTACTTAAACAATAAAAAATTGGACCCTTTATGTAATCGTTTTTTTATATATTTTTAGATATTAACAACATTATGTGAAACTAACTACTCTGCGGACTAAAGCCCCGACCAGCGTTGAATTACACCTAAAATATCTACCCATATATATATTATCTGTCTATGTGTAGGATCCACATTAACATTGATTTCTTTTGGTGCACATTTAATAATTTCAGATCATGGGTGAACGTCAATGCTGGCTGAGTCTGCAGAGTAGTTGTTCCACGCAATATTTTTAATACTAATTTTACAAATAGTTAAAATAAATTCGCAGAATAAATACATCGTCATGGAATAATTTCAATATATTTTTGACACTTATATTTATAATTTGAAAACTAGATAGATGCGTATGAAAACGTAATTGGAGGTATACAGAAATGTATAACACCAAACTTCAGTTGCGAAGCGATTGGCAGTGTGTTCAACATGAAGTTGCTTCAAAAGAGAAATTAATTTAAAATCAATTTCCTCAAAATGCTACAGAAAGCACATGAAATAAGCAATTTTCCTTTGAACTTTTCAACAACTTCTTTTTTCGGAAAGGTACCTACCGTTGACTCTTAGCATCAATATTGAAATTGGCATTAAAAATGTGTCCTGTTCTTCGTCGAATCACGAAAATGAAATTATAATAGCTATTAAAGTAGGAGGAAACGGAATTCTTCATTAATGTAATTTTGTTGTAGTCATATTTTATGAAATATTGTAAAAAAATACCCTTCACTCTATATAATACAGTATACTAGTAGATATATTATTAAAGTTAATAAAAAAGAAACAAAATTTAAATAGTAAAGTTGTCTTAAAGAAATTATTTTTTTTTTCTGTTAATATGTGTTTGATTCATGTATTATAATTTGAATTTGAGTGAAAAACAGCCCGTAATTTACACTATTCATATTTTCGTCATATCACTTATGCCGAATAGTCGTTTTTTATAAAAAATATTTTTTCTTATAAAATTAAATATTTACTATATACAGGGTGTTTGAAGTTTGACTGCCATAAATTTCACAGACAATAGTTTCATCAAAATGAAAAAAAAAACCTAATATAGCATTAGTCCTCAACCCAATTGTTTTCGAGAAAAGCTTCATATGTATCAATAAAGTTCGACAAAGTCGGTATCGCGGAATATGGCAACAGTGTGAGAAGTACAGTGACTACAGATCAGTTGAAATCCGAACTGAAAAGTGTCTGTCGCTTAATTGTTCTTTGTTTGTTGAAATATTTAGTATACGTGGGTATCACGATATGTTATTTATTTATGGAAAAGCTCGCAATTCTACAAGAGCAGAGGGTTATTATTTAGATTGTTTCTACCAATAACGTCTGTCTAATATAGAGATAATTGTTGATGTATCTCAACGTCTTCTTAATGTTGGTAGTGTCCAAGAATATTTTATAATTATAAACTTCTTGGGTATTGTACAAGTGTGTAAACCAACGGTGGACATTTTGAACATATACTCAATATTTTTCCTTTTGTACATAAGCATGATTATTTCTGCGATTTAGAAGTTTTTATTACCTATTTTTTAAATTTCTATTTGTTTTAAGTTATGTTACTGTCAAAACGTTTAAAAATTATCAAAACTTAAACATTTAATATTAAAATATCATTAATTCTATCATTCTATGCAAAAAAATAAAATTACAAAACAGTTGCTTAAACTAAATTCGTTAATTTTCACAATGGTTGTTTCTTTTTCGATTTTCTGTCATCACTAAAAAATCACGTGGTAGGCAACCCACAAACCGTGATGATGTGATGAAATTCTTTGATATAATAACTCGATAAGTTTGCGCTCTCCCTGAAGGACTATATTTCACATATTGCTTGGAAGAGATACATTCAAACGTTGACGTATTCGGAAATTTCCACTCTGTATAAATATTGTAACAATTTTTAGTTAGAATAAAAATGATAAGACTCACGTAAAATTTTATTGTCCTATATCTAGTTTTGCTACTTATTTTTAAATGATCATAAGTTATTAGTATCAATACTATAGTATGCGACATAACATCAGCTGTTGACTTGCCATGTTGTTACTTATATTAAAATTGAACCGCTTGTATTCATTTAAGGGAAAGAAAAAAGCAAATTGTTCAATATAAGTATACCCAATTTTTACGTAGATAATTCCTAAATTTTGAGCTGCAGCAGGCTGATTTCTTCTAGTTACACAAGATTACTTGAAAGTTATAAAATATCTTTCACATTTAATAAAATATCGGTATCTGACATTAATGCATAAAACGGTGAACATATTCTTAACTAAAATCACTTAGGTACGTATCTAATAAAAATTATAATGAAAAAATACTTTTCCATTTTAAGTGATTTCTATTGGAATCAAATTGCTACAATTCATTTTCAAGCTAAACTTTACAAATTTGTAGTAATGCCATTAATAATTATATACACTATCATTTATTATGGTGATCATTAGTCCCAGATTTTCTGGAATAGTTCCCCATTTTCATTTCGATTGCTCTCACATTCATCAATTCGAAAAGTGTCAGAACCACACAAATATAATCAGATTTAGTCCCCCGAATTTCGGTTAGGAGTTGATTTGAAAGTGGTTTTATATACATTATGTGCCTACCGAGTTTTCTATGCAGCATCAATTATTTAAATAATTGTGATGTGGTACCTCATACAAACGTGTTTTAAACATTTTACATTTTACTTTTTTCCTGCGTTGCTATGAAATATTTCGAAAATAATTTATTTCTGATGAATTGCATTCTATTTTTCAAGTTAAGTCTAGGAATCGAATATTCCTCAGTTAAAAAAAAACTTATTATCAGTTCTTGTATTTTTCATTTTACTAAGTAGGTCATACTGGGTGAGAGTGAAATATCAAATTATTTGGATAACAATTAAATAGGCCCAACAACAGTACTTATCATAAATAATCGCGAATATTCGAAAGCACTAGTGCTTAATTCCATGTTTCTACAGTTGGTTATAGTTTTGTAAGAAATTTGTACATAGAATAAAATTTAAAGGTTTTTGTAACTCACATCGCGTAATAGCTTTAAAAAATTCAAAGAAGTTACTAAAATGTACTTTATGAATTTTGGTTTTTACACTTAAAGACTTTCCTACCATTTTGAATACTAGCAACTAAATGACGCTGAGTATCCCTCAAGTTTTAAAGAGATCTGCCTAGTGAATCTGTACAATCATATCAATCAAAACATGGAGCAATAATGAAACAACCATAGGAAAACTTTGAAACAGTAGTTGAAAAATTGTGAAACATAATTAAAAAAAGCAACTCCTTTAAAATAACTAATTTGTAACGTAATTATTAAATGAAAATTACAAAAAAAAAAGATAAACCATATAGTGAGCAAGATGAAACTCGATTTGTCGAAATTTTAATGATTATATTTGGTGGAAAAAAGAACATTACTTATCTAAGTCTAAGTTATGTGTTTCTAATAAAATCGAAGGAATGGATTTAAAATGCAGTAATTCCGATAAATATCAAGAAATAAAAGCTTCAAAATATATATTTCCTGCATTATAAAATATGAGAAACTAATTTTACAGTTTTTCTTGTTCTGTTGACATATACAAGCAAAAGTAACTCCTGATGATGTTTTCCATTCCCTATATAAACTGCATACTAACTATTAGAGTTGAATTTATTTATATTGAAAAAATATATTTACATTGTAATTACATCATTTTAGTTATACTGTAGAATACTGAGTTTATTAGAAAACGATAAGGAATTTTAAAAATTCTTCTGTGACATTTTTTCCTGAAGAGTTAATTTTTACCCATATCAGGAAATATTACAAAAGAACAAATAAACGAGTGTTTCTCATTTACTCTTAGCATGTCATATTTTCCCATCGACAGGTTAAACAGTATTTTGGATTTTTTTAGGAAACCTCTAACAATTTTGTAATTTAAATACCAATGAACTGAATCCAATGTTGAATCTATTCTCTGGAATAAGTCTTACTTATTACATTTTTTCCATCATAATCGAACTCCAAAAGTTTCAAAAACTCTTTCATTTTTACCCCAACCGATTCTGTTAAATTTATACTTTTTTCAATTTTGTTACGTAAAGTCATTGGTATGAATTACTTTGGTACGCCAATAAATAATTAATCAGTTATGTTACTATCTAGACATTTGGAATCAAGAAACATATATGGCGCAATTAGATAAGAATTTTAACAAAATTGTTAGTATTAATGTGAATTTTGGCAATACATTTAAAGTAAAGTAAAATTGAATACAACAGTAGTTTCTATTTTCTCGTAATCCTCTAATGAATTCATTGACACTGGCTGGGTTCGAATCTAATAAGATAAATTCTTGGCGTATCTCATTCCAGGCTATCTGAACTCCATGGGTAAGAGGTAAGATGAAGTCTGTGGGAAGTTTTGCAAATGCAGCAGTCTGCGACCAATAATGTTCCAAACATGTTCAATAGGTGACAGATTCGGCAAACTTAGTGGTCTGGGTAAATGGTTGATCTAATGTTAATCCACAAAAACTATCGCTTGTCTGGTAACATGAGCTCTAGCATTGTCTTGTTGGAAATTGGTGTTTTGGATGGTGTAAAGATATGAAATGACATTTGACTCAACTACTTGTAGCGTAGACGTAGCGTTAAGCTGTCATGTTGCCTCTAATAAAAACTAGTGGCAATCTGCTACCATACACAATAGCACCACCATAAAGCCTACTGTGTGATGGACATGTTGCTCTCTGTCAAATTATGGATCGCGTCTTTCACCACGTCGCCTTCTCACCCTTGCACGACCATCGTGTAACACCAGGCAGAAGCTGGATTTGTCATTCAAGATTACCTAAATCCATTTTTGGCCTCACTGAATCTTCTCTACACCGTTGTAAGCGGTTAGCTCGATGTTAACGAGTGAGAGGCAGCCCCAATGTCGACGAAAAGACAAGAACTCCAAACTTCATATTCGACGATATACTGTATGCATGCCTACCATCCCCCTCTGTTCCTCAAACTACTGATTTGCAATAGTCCGCCTGCTGGTAAATCTCCGAAATTCTAAAAGTCGCAATCGATGATCTTCACTCTCTTGGGTTCCTCTACGACGGCAGGTGCCTCTCGCTTTGTGTCCACGGTCTTCCTGAGTCCGCGCCTTCTAACACCGAACTATGAGACTTAAGGATCTGTTAGTCTTTTTAGAAATTTCTCTCAACGACAAATCTGCTTTGCGCAGCCGAGCAATCCGCTGCGTGTCAACGTCACTAAGCTGAACAATTTGCCTAAATCTACGTATTCTAAGTATAATCAACTGCAGAAATATGTCGTTTGCAACAAGCTTCACAATACTTGTTTTGAAACAGAATGCTACCTTATCATAGTACGACCTATAAAAACTCCAAAAAAACTTAAAATATCAACCTGAAAATTTTATATTGTTTTCCATTCATCGACAGATGATATTTAATGGGTGACCTTTCTTTGTCCCGTAGTATATTTAAATAATAGCGATAGTCCTATTTTTAGAAGATTAATAATTTTATACTTTTAATAACAATTAAATTATTTTAGTGCGTCTCATTTCATGGTTTATTTATTTCATATAATAGTAATATCTTTTTGATGATAAAGAGACAAAATAAAAACAATGAATCAACACATAAAAATGTCCATGTCTAAAAATAGCTTTCTTAAAGGGATCATTATAATGCTTCTGAGGGTATAGACAAAAGATAACTTCCTATTTTTACTTGAATAAACAATCATTATAAAAGTTGCTTTTAGTATAATTTCATTTCATCTTGGTTGTTTGCAAATTGCTTATATTTCAAAATAAAATAATTTGACGTCCTCATAGTACTGCCAGTAACAATGTTAATAACTCTTTTGATGAGATTTTTTATGTTTGCCTCTTTCATTTTTATAATACCGAGCAATAAAATTGGTGTCAAATTTTATTTACTTGATGTACGAGTATTTGAGGTACAATCCCTTAAAAGTATTTTCTTTTAAACTTCACCCTGTATCTCAGAAAGGAAGAGGTATATGAAAATTTTGACACGTCTTAAGATTCTCTAAAAAGAGGTCCAGTGAAGCAAAAACTGCATCCTTAAATCTCTTATAGTTTCTGAAATACCCTGCAGTTACAACAAAATTGAGACATCATCTGCTATTAGATTAGATATTAGATTTGTCTCAACAACGTAGCAAAGCTTTTTTACTGTATTAGAAAGGTATTTTAAGCTGATATAAATTAAATCTCTTACAATTCCTATCAATGAAGTCGTACGTATGTTCTCTGATACCAAAAATCTAGGTATGCTAATGAACAATTCCACAGACAAAGCTCTATTCAATAATTATCTAAAGAAATTAATCTATCTAAATTTACTAACCTGGTTTAATGAAAACACTCTATAAATAACTAACATTCACTTTTGGCAGTACAGTAAAACATTTTTACAAAAGCTAATAATAAAGAATATATGGGTAGATATTGTGGGTGTAATTAAACGCTGGTTGGGTCTTTAGTCCACAGAGTAGTTAGCTTCACACAATATTAGTAATACCTAAAAATATATAAAAACGTAGCAAACTTCACATATTTTAACAGGAACTTCTCATCTTTAATAATAACCGAGATAACATGCTGGCAAAAATGGGAAGCACTCTTCAACGCATTTTAGTTTTTTAAGGTGAACACATTATGGTATATTTTATTTAAAGAAAATTTGCAATATAATATTTTATATTTAGTTTCATCTTAAATCACGAGGTTGATTTTATATGTCCTTTATATGTCCTTCTTTTGTTTTTCCATAAGAAAGACGTCAAGTTTCAAACACTACAGGGTGATTCAGAATTTATCTAAAAAGGAAATTTTGAATGTACAGGGGACTGATACAAATATAATTTTGTAATTGATAACCGGACAAAAAAATTGAAAGAAATTTCCAAGGACAGATATAAATTACATTTTATAGCATCTATTTTTATACGGCAAATTCTACTGTTTTTGCTGCTATTGTTATTAATTATTAGTAAAAATAATTTGAGGTTTTAATAAGTAAAATAGTTTGACATATCTGATGTTACAACAAAACTTTGGGCCCGTCTTGCCCATTTTGTACAAACTATTACAAATGTTTCTTGTCCGTTTTGAACTTGTAAGTTATTGGAAGCAGCTGTGATACGTTTACGTAAATCACCAGTTGTGTCCACTTCGATGCAATATACTTTATTTTTTAGATATCTCCACAAAAATAAGTCTAAATGATTTAAAGTTAGAATATTATGGCGGCCATGGTACCGGTCCTTCTCGTCCAATCCCTTGGTATTAATGCTTGGACACGTTGTAGATGGTACGGATTAAATTGAGCCTCATGTGTGATACGCCTCACTACTGCAATACGCCGTAGGCGCCCTGGTCGTCTTCTTGTCCACGATGCACTTTCACTCACTGCACACCGTCGTAAAAGTTGCTATACCCGTATGCTATTTTTGATATTTGAAAACTAATGTAAGTACTTGCATCACAAAAAAGGTGTTACGACAATTAATCAGATATTATAAATCGCTTGGCCAGAGACTACAATAACCCAGCGATATAAAGGTTGAAACTACTACTTCCATAATTTTTTTCTCGGAAATTGACTCCATTTTTCATGACGCATCTATTCCCAAATAATTGTAGATAAGTTCTCTGAGTCACCCTGTATATACTGACTATAAATTGTTTGTTGTGTGTTTTTAAGCATTACATAATATTATCTACTTGTTAACGCGGATAATAACTTAATAAAATAGTAGTTAGTTGCATTTCCTCGTCAAAGTATTCATGTTTGTGTTACATTAACTACCAGGAGGTTTTCCTCTGTTTGTCTTTTGAATCTGGTACTTGGACGCTCTGTAGGTCGACACTTAGCTAACAGCAAACATTGGGCGGTCCACCATGCGATGTACTCTCAAATGCAAATAGACACTGTTAACATTCTCTGACTACGCCCTGGGTTTATTGATCAACAAAATTGACAGAGGATGGATATGTGTCGGGCCACGAGGTACTCATTTTTTATTAACATATTATGTGGTATTCGAGCAAATTGCTGGCAGTTGAGTCGGCTTATCGTTGATGAATTCGTTCCATTTCTATTTGTGTAGGTACTTCAATATTTACTCTCGGAGTTTATCGCAGCGAGTAATTCATGTATTTGACGAGCATTAATGAAGATTCAATATTTAATTACGTCTTAATAAACGGTATTGGACATTGGGATTTGGAAATGCTCACATAAAGCGAAAATGTTAAATTCGAGCTTCAATTGTAAATATCGGAAATGACTTATTCAATTATTTTTCACGAAAAATCATTTGTTTATAATAAAACAATTGAGTATTGTGGGGAAGAATATTATTTTGGCGTGCATAATTTTAAATGATTAAACAATTCGTTTTTAACCTAGATTTATTTATTAAAAGTACTTGGTTTAAAATTTTAATGGGCTTCTAAATATGCAAATGCTGCCATTTTACCACTCCTTTCACCCACCAGTGACATCAATTCGAATAATGCCATGTTATTGCCTGTTTGATAGTGTACTAATTTTGTTGGTTGACAACGTTTGAGATTACCTTATTCACGTGTCCGTATTTAATTAATTATTTAATTTCTTGTTTACTACTACTTTTGGTTCAAATAAAAATGTAGTAATTATTAATTACGAGATTATGCTTCTTGCTTGCTGAAGTTTTTTTTAGAACTTAGAATTTTAGATTCCCTAAAGATAAAAAAGAAACTTTTTTATAACGCATTAAGTTTAAGAAAAAATAATATTCAATATTCTAACTTTCATATAATATGAAAGTGGTGCATAATAAACATAAAAATATTAAAAATCGATAAACCTATATCAAAATTTTATTTAATTTTTTAAAGAACAAAATATATTTATTTGCCACTATTTAAAATTAATTAAGCTAATTTCATTTATATATTATATATCAATATATATTGGATCGGCAGTGGTCGCGCGGTGTAAGACGTCAGTGACTGGATCGCTGTGGGTTTGACCCCTGCAGCCGATAGACCGTATATAAGCTATATTCGTGGAGAGATTGGCACCCTCTCTGCGGGTATGGTAGGGTGGAAGAATGTTGACTTGGGTCAATGTGAGAGATTGATACCGGTTGGCATTTAACTACCCCCCTAATTAATGAGGTTTTCCAGGTTTTTCTCATTCCTGCACTGAATGGTGGTTAGGGCCTACCAACGTAAGTCGTTCCTGGGCGCAAATGCGGCCTGCTTAATAATAATATGCCGCGCCCTCTCCCGCACAAGTCTTCGACTTCTGGGCTAATCCTCGTGATTAGAATGAGGGGTAGATTTATTATTATTATTATTATTATTATTATTATTATTATTATTATTATTATTATTATTATTATTATTATTATTATTATTATTATTATTATTATTATTATTATTATTATTATTATTATTATTATTATTATTATTATTATTATTATTATTATTATTATTATTATTATTATTATTATTATTATTATTATTATTATTATTATTATTATTATTATTATTATTATTATTATTATTATTATTATTATTATTATTATTATTATTATTATTATTATTATTATTATTATTATTATTATTATTATTATTATTATTATTATTATTATTATTATTATTATTATTATTATTATTATTATTATTATTATTATTATTATTATTATTATTATTATTATTATTATTATTATTATTATTATTATTATTATTATTATTATTATTATTATTATTATTATTATTATTATTATTATTATTATTATTATTATTATTATTATTATTATTATTATTATTATTATTATTATTATTATTATTATTATTATTATTATTATTATTATTATTATTATTATTATTATTATTATTATTATTATTATTATTATTATTATTATTATTATTATTATTATTATTATTATTATTATTATTATTATTATTATTATTATTATTATTATTATTATTATTATTATTATTATTATTATTATTATTATTATTATTATTATTATTATTATTATTATTATTATTATTATTATTATTATTATTATTATTATTATTATTATTATTATTATTATTATTATTATTATTATTATTATTATTATTATTATTATTATTATTATTATTATTATTATTATTATTATTATTATTATTATTATTATTATTATTATTATTATTATTATTATTATTATTATTATTATTATTATTATTATTATTATTATTATTATTATTATTATTATTATTATTATTATTATTATTATTATTATTATTATTATTATTATTATTATTATTATTATTATTATTATTATTATTATTATTATTATTATTATTATTATTATTATTATTATTATTATTATTATTATTATTATTATTATTATTATTATTATTATTATTATTATTATTATTATTATTATTATTATTATTATTATTATTATTATTATTATTATTATTATTATTATTATTATTATTATTATTATTATTATTATTATTATTATTATTATTATTATTATTATTATTATTATTATTATTATTATCAAAGTTCACTACTACAATAAAAATATAGTTGATAAAAGTAGAAGCTTAACAACAGTATACAGAGTGATTCTGAACTTAACTTAAAACAATGTTTGAATGTGAATGACAATTTTGCAAAAAAAAATCAAAAAGGGTAGTTCGAAAATGATTTAAAAATACACTTTTATATGGCACTGGAAAGTGATCTAATGTAAAACCTGATAAGGCGGCAAAGCATGCAATCGGCAACCAGACAAAAAAAGGAAAGAAATTCCCAATCAAGTAAATAAATACAATAACATTTTATAATACTTATTTTATACAACACATTCAACTGTTTTTACTGCTATTGTTATTAATTGTTAATAGAATTACTTAGTGGTTTTAATTAATAAAATAGTTTGACATACCTGATTTCACAACAAAATTTTGAGACCGTCTTATCCAGTTTCTATAAACTAACACAAATATTTCTGCTTTTTGTATGTTTTGAACTCGTAAGTTATTGGCAGCAACTATACGTTTGCGTAAATCATCAATAGTAAGTATCCACTTCAGTATGATATAATCCATTGTTTAAATATTCCCATAAAAAGAAGGCCAAATGATTTAAAATCAAGAGATCATGGCGGCTATGGTACCGGTCCTCTTCGTCCAATCCCTTGGTATTAATCATTGAACGTACATGGAGCGAATATAATTGAATCTCGTGTATTATACGCCACATTGCTGCAATACGTCGTGAACGTCCTGGAGCTCCTCTTTCACGATTCCGTTTCAAATTTCCCTCGCGTTGCCTACACTTGTACTTACTACACACCGCGGTAAAAGTAGCTACATTTGGCACATGTTTATCGGGAAATAGTTCTGGTAAAGCATTTTCATATCGCCATAAATTAAGACGATATCAATTAACTCCGAGTTGCTATACACGTAAGCCATTTTTGACATTTGTTAAATTAATGTAAATACTCACTCACAAAAACGTTAATATCTACAAAAAGTAATTGGATTTCAATATTCGATATCGCGTGTCTAAAGACTACAGTAGCCTAGAGATGTAAAGGTAGAAAATACTACAACTTCAATAATTTTTTACTCAGAAACTATTAGAATTTTACAAATTTATTTTACAACATTGACTCCATTTTTCATGACGTATCTATTCCCATTTTTTTTTTTTAGATAAGTTCTGAATCACCCTGTATAATAAACTACATATTTTTATAGTGGTTTTTAGGCTTTCACGTCCAGTGTTGTAATTTGATACATTGTTATTTTCCGGGTTGTTATGCCGTGACCTCGGTAACTGGTAGCTGCCAGAAACAGAGTTAAAATGCACATCCTAGCATTAGCTGGGATACTTTTACCTGCCCTGGTTGTTCTCGGGCTAGGCTCTGTGGGGACAGACCCGCTATCGGTGTCTCTGGGCCTGTCCATATATTGATTTCGGTTCCTACTGTTGGTATTACGACTGCTGCAAAAGCTTCGCCGAGACTCAGTCGCGGCGAAGCTTTTGCAGAGTCACCACTGAAGATGCCGACAGTGAAGAGCGGCGAAACGTTTGGAAGCATGGGATGCGACCAGTTACAGCGGCGGCTACGGAACGCCTCGGAGGACCACCAGTATCCGAGAAGCGGTTCCGACCGTAGCAGTCGTAATACCAACAGTAGGAACCGAAATCAATATATGGACAGGCCCAGAGACACCGATAGCGGGTCTGTCCCCACAGAGCCTAGCCCGAGAACAACCAGGGCAGGTAAAAGTATCCCAGCTAATGCTAGGGATGTGCATTTTAACTCTGTTTCTGGCAGCTACCAGTTACCGAGGTCACGGCATAACAACCCGGAAAATCACCATGTATCAAATTACATATTTTTATTTGAATGTCACTACTTTACATGTTTTATATGTTGTAAATTTATACTAAAAATGTTTAATCGGTAACTACTGTTTTTTTAATTATAATTTTATATACTTATATTGGTAGGGCCTAGAAAATTCCAGAATAGGGAGGTTTAAAAATTTAATTTTGCCATTATGCATCTCGAAAACAAGAGAAAGTAGCTTTATAGTTCAAGAGATATTTCTGAAAAACCCTATATATACTTTATATATGTTTGTTAGTATCGTGAAATTAACTGTAATTTACACATTTAAATAAAAAAATAATAATTAAGTTTTAATATAGTTTTAATTATCTCTAAATGAAAATAGATTGTTATTAAAAACTATTTCCAAATGAAATACTATTGCGTTTTAAATTAGAATAAAAACTAAAATCTTTAATTGATTTATTTATTTTTCTACGTTCATGCACAAAACAAAACTTTATTGAACTATATTTAGTGGAAAAAAGTGGTTCTTTATTGCACTAGTGCATTAAAAAGTTTATTGCATTCATCTGTCATTCTACTACAGCGTTTTGTCATCATGACAAACATAAACGTTCAAATCGACGTTACATTTTCCTAGACTTAGTGTCATCTAAAAAACATTTTTTGGTTTTTGCATGAACGTAGAAAAAATATTGTATGCAACTCGTACAAAATGTGCTTATTGCACTCGACGGGTTGTCTCCTACCCGGCCTGACGGCCTCGTTGAACATTTTCACGTCGCGTGCAATAAACACTTACTTTTTGTACTTGTTGCATAAATAACTATGTAAAATATTTTAAAAAAATTCAGATAAATTCAGTGAGTGTAAAGAAATGTAATTTGTACTGCATTTTATAGATACTTCCTTTATTTCGTCTTTCGTATAAAAATAAACCAGTATTGCCAACTTTGGTTTGCCTGCCTAGTTCATGATCACGTGGACCTTGAACATTGCAGAAACCATTAACTTTGAATTTGTACAGTTCCAAGCTAAATTTGTTTAACAATTTCTCCCTACTGTTTCGAATATAATCAGTGAACATGTTTAATTAAGTGTAGTTTTATGCGTTCCATCATTCACCAAGTTATCAAGATACAATTTATTACGTCCTGTATAAAGGGTTTAAACAAAAGAAAAATCGGTCGAATTCAAATAACAACGCAATGATAAAACAGAATCGTGGAAAACGAATGCTGGCCTGCGAAATGAGTGTAACTGATCAGTAATGATTAACGCTTTTCAGGCGATAACCTTTATCGGCCGGCAATTGGAGGTTTTGAAGCATGCGCAAGGCTAATAAGGGCCGGTCTGTGAAAGAAAATATATTAAAAATGACGAGGTCAAGTAAAACATGAATTTTTAAGGTCGGGATAATTTGTGTGCCTTTATTATTATTTATTCTTCCTACACTTTTACACGCATTTTCTACGGGGTTTTTGATGACTGTACATAATGAATAATTTGTTTCATTTATCTAACAGTATTCTTTAGATGAGAGGAAATTTTCAGAAAGATGTGATAGCAAGGGCAATTATGAGTTAAATATTATAACACTACGTTGTCGTTTTAATTGTTAGCTTGCTACTGCAATTATTTTGTATAATAATTTATTATTATTATTATTATTATTATTATTATTATTATTATTATTATTATTATTATTATTATTATTATTTACAATTGCAGAACAAAACAATAATATAAGATGTGTACTGTTTTCGAGATTAATTTATTAATCATTACAATACAGAAATGATCTCCAGAAACTTACTTAAAAAATAGTTGACGTCTGTAAATATTAGTCTTAATTAAAGGTATATAATTGTTTATTTTTATTTTATTTGTTTAGAAAAAAAGTTATTAAACTGAGAATTTAAATTAATTCCTCGAAATGGTTATCCTGTGCATCAATACATGCTCTAAATCGCCTTGGCATCTGTCTTCCAACTCTTCGGAATATCCCAGGTGTTTGGCGTATGTTTCACAGGTATTAGTAACACGTTCCACTAATGCAACTTCATTCGCTATGTGGGCAGAATACACCACTTGCTTTATATGCTCCTAAAGGTAGAAATCGCACGGATTTAAGTCGAGTGATCAGTGTGAGGTAGCCCCGTCCTGACAAATTAATTTTCTTGAAATGTAAAATTGAAATAGTCTCTTACTAAAATGAGCAGGTATTTCGTCGTGCATAAACATTAAAAGACAGCGAATATTAAGAGGGATAGTTTCTAGAAGGATAGATCCTGTAAAAAAAACAGATATATTCTCGGCAAAATAAAAGGTTCAACCAAACTATTTTCAATAATTCCTGCCCACACATTAACCGAAAACTTCTGCTGGTGTTGCGATCCATTAATAATGTATGGATTTTCACCCGCCCAAAAATGTTCATTGTGACAATTAAAAACACCGTTTCTGGTAAATAAAGCTTCATCCGTGAACATAATGAAAGAAACAAATTGTCGATCTTCTGCATTTGTTTGGCTTAGCCACTGGCAATACTGCAGTCTGACTGGAAAATCAGCTTCAGGGAGAGCTTAAACTCTGTTCAGATGATAAGGATATAGCTGCTGCTCTTGGAGGAACGCCATACATTAACATGGTTCATATTCTCTAATTCATTTGTCAGACGCCATGTGGTGATTGCAGGATTTTGTTCAACCGCTTGTAAAACATTTTCCTGATTTTTCACTGTTTGTGCAATTTTTTGTGCTGCACAATCTTCAAAATTCCCTGAACGTTTCCTAATTCCTTTAAAAGTCTATGAACATTCTTTAAGGTTGACATGGAATTTATGATAAACGAACATATACCACCTAGATTATTGTTTTTTAATTAATTTCAAAGTTAGTCTATTGTAGTGATTAATAAATTAATTTTCATCTCGAAAAACATGCGTCGGGAGGAAAATGTCCAAGAGAGACATTTAAATATAATTAACTTGGCTTTAAGAGAGCGATATCAATTTGCCCAAAAATCAGTGGCGTACATTTTTTATTGCTGTAAATCACTATTTAACGGTACAAACGCCATTGATGCTAGTATATTACAAGAGAATGTAAAGCGTAAAAGTTGTCCTTCACTATACGCTGTTCTGTACCAAATATCATTCCAATATCGGTATCGGTTTTTGAGAAATGAAGACTATAGTATTTAAGACAGAACATTTTAAACAACTTGCATCTAGAAACCGGGGCATTTCCGAACCCATGTTTCTATAAACTTTTTTCCTTATTTTTAAACATTGAATCTGCCTCTAGATTTTCTTAACACCATTCTTTAACACCCTGTATAATAGAAAAGTACCAAAATATTATTGTATTAGAAATAAACATTTACAAAAAAATCACCCTTTACATGAATTACCAACTTGTGGAGTATCTCAAGGCTGTATATTTGACTCTTTCAGCACTCCAATTAAATCACTGCATTTATTGCATAAAGTGAAGTATACCTACTATTGAAGGTGAATTAGATTAGTTTGCAGGAAACGTATTGGTTTGAAAGTTAGAAAAAATTGCTTGTATCATTTTTCAATCACACAAAAAGTTTCAAGTTGAAGAGATTCCAAAAGCTGCGGAAGTTACAAACACTAAATCCTTTGGATATTATGTTGACAGATCAATTTTTCGATGAGAATGACATATATTGGAATCAAATAAAGTAGTATTCGTTCTCATATCCATTGTAATGGCGATTATTACAACATAAGTTACAACAAAGTATCAACCCTTTTAAACCACTTACCAGCCAGATCGAACTATATGGGGTGAGTAAACTTCAAATAGTCAAACTTCAGAAATAGATTACTTATGAAATTTCAAATAAAAAATACATAACTTTTATCTCGCTCTCTAACTAAGGTACCTGGTTACTCGAAAATGACAAGAGCCACTTTCCTAAAATTTTGTAGGTATTTATTATTTAGAGCGGATCGTCTCATGAACCAGAAACCGGAACCAAATTGTAACAAGTGGTGTAGATATGATTGGTCTACAAACTTTAAGAAAATATTTGGAACCCACTGAACAGGGGAAATGATCAATCTATTTACTACATAAAATGGCTCTGGAAAAGCTTAAATCAAGCGACAATTTCAGGGGTGAAGTGGTCGTCCAACAGTTACTGGCTGTCCTGGATCGGAACGTTGGTAGAAAGTATTTAAGCTTTGCCACAGTTCCACATACTTCGTCTGGAATGGACAGTGCTACGAACAAAATGATGGTGTCGCGATGGGTAGTCCACTGAGTCCTGTAATGGTAAATTTCATTTTGGAGAAATTTGAAAAATAAGTGCTTCGATCAGCTCCTAATAAACCTAAATGCTGGCTTAGATACGTGGACGACACTTTCATCGTTTGGCAGCATGGAATAGACTCCTACAATAACTTTTGAATCATATTAAACAGCAACACAAGATTAACTTTACCATGGAAGTGAAGCAAGACAAAGTCTTACCGTTTCTAGACATTCTGTTAAAAAGAAAGTTTTCTCGCGTCTTGGGACACGGTATCTACAGGAAAAAGTCACACTAATATATATCTCCATGGAAAGTTTAATTATCATCCGGCACAAAAACCCTCGGTCATGAAGACCCTAGTTCATCATGCATTTACGTTGGCTGATGAGGACCATCGGCAGGAAGAAATAGATTCGCTTCGATCTGTGTTACTAGTAAATGGATACTCTAAGAAGGACATCGATAGAGCCATTAGACCTCGGTGTGAGCAAACAGCAAGACTCAAGGAGAAACTCACTGCAACCACCACTTTACCATACATCCCGAATGTGACACTGTGATAATGCCTCAATATTTCAGGAGTTACATCAGGGTATCAAAATATTTTTTGAACAATTTTTTCTAAAAACTTATTGTAGGTTTTCCGTTCTTTTTCTAATTTTATACACGTATCACTAGTGTGTCCTTCTATCCATGTTCTTGCTTTCAAGGCGTGCTTTATTAATTTTGAAAATGAGTTTTGAGCGAGCGACTCTTCATTTAATGCACGTGGATGTTTAAAGCCGTTTTTCTCGAAAACGGCTAATTTTAACGTGATTTCAAATATTTTTTTGACGATGTTTAATTACGTTTTATCTAAATTTATAAAAATGTTCAAACAAAAAATTCTAAGCCATTATTTGAAGACCAAGGAGAGTTTAAGCCCTGTGAAGGAAATGTGTCAAATTAAGAACGTAGATACAAAACAACACCTATGATATGTGTATAAAATTAGAAAAAAATCGTCAGTCTCAAAAAAATTTACTAGAAGCAATTTATAAAAAAAATTGACGCTCTGCAACCCCACCAATTTTGAGTTTTCGAAAAAATGGTATAGGATTTTACGGCATTAATTTTTCGTAAAGAATCACCTCCCAGATATATTTACGCATCATTTCCTATTCCTGTGAAATAAATAGTTTCAAAATGATTTTTCAATACAAGCCCAAGTTTTATAAATCTAAGACAAACATCTTCTGGTAAATTTGAATAAAATTTATATTTTTTAAACTTTAGCACTCTGCTTCTTAAAAATCTATAGCGCTAACCATTACGTTTTAGTTGACTTGGACTTAGAAAACACTATGTACATCTTCAGTGCTGTCAGTGTAGTGAACACTTAATTTGAATCAGTCTTATTTGACAGTTATTTGCCTTAGCAATGGCAGTACTAATTTAAAGTAATTGGACACATGCACAGAGACACACCCAAAAACAAAGTAAGGGGTGCTAGAATCCAATATTTACACAGAAAATCATTAATGATGAAAAAATAAATATGTCCGCCACGTCCTTTTCATTGGCATCTTGAAAGTACAAAAGCTATATCGCGTTTGGTAAGTGTGCATCAAGGTTTACTACGTACACATTTTATGTGCTCGAGCATAATGTGGCATTACGAGAGATGTGATATTACTTACGGTTATTGTATGGAAAGGCAAGAGCTGTGTCATGTCTCGATTAAGCCAATATCAATTTGAAACAGGAGAAATGTGGTAAGTATTAAACAAAACGAACGTGTTTCCATTTAGGAAGTTATCGACAAATTTCAATTATAAGGGAAGGTTTGATTGGCTTACTTTCCTTTAAAATAAATATAATGCAATCACATTTATTTCTATGTACAAATATGACTGTGTACAAATATTTTAAGAGAGGATAGAGAAAAATATGAGTTAACGGAATCGTCCTAAAAATTTCCAAAATTATTTAAGCACATTTTTTATTTTTAATTGTGTATCAATTTACCGTACATTTAAGTGATAAGTGCCTTTATATGGTTTATAAGACACCCAAAATATATCTATACTTTTTTACCAATACAATTACTTTCATTAATAAATTGTGATATTTAGAAATTTTTACTGCTCACCTTAATATTTTTAATTTTTTGTTCTATAAGAAGTTCACTGCAACAACACTCAATTCTGGCGTTATCTAAATGTTAGACATTATCCTGCATCTTATTTATGCAGCCATCAACACAACGGTGTGATATGTGTTTTTGGATAACCATCGGCATCGGCAGAAATGTATTTATTGTTTCTTGACAATAGTTATTTGTTTAATTAGGCCGTAAAATACAAGATTAAATGTATTTAGTAATAGACGAGGCGTAGCCTCTATTAAAGCAGCCAAGACATTAAATCTACTTTATTGCCAAGTTAAACACATAATTTTTTCGTCAATTAATTCTAATTTTATCATAATAGCTAACATTTATTTTATATTATTAAAATTGTATGATACTTTTTCATTAATAATAATACTTTCATTAGGTTGTCTGTGGTTGCTATGACACGAGCGCTATTAAGTAAATAACTTAGGCACACAGTAATCTCCATATTGTTCCTATTTAAATCCATAAAAATAACTATTTGTTATTTAAGATTGAAGAATTCACATTAACTCCGCCTGAAATTCTTGAATCAGCAAATAGGGTGCAGTTTATTACCAGAAAAATCGAAGCAGATATATCAGCAAACATAAAACTTTATTGATTACCGGGCTGAGAATAACATTGTTTTTTTTTTCAAAAAATATAACTTTTGGTATATTTTTCATAATTAAGCAAAAGTATGAAATCTTCATTATAGTCAATATAATATGTGATGATCAGAGCTACTTGGAATGTTTACAGCATGAAAAATGAAAAGCATTCTTGAAACGGCAATCGGATGGATATCGTGCTAAAAATCACGTTGTAGAAAATAAACAAACTAACAATTTTCTAATCGATGTCCCTGATGATACGTATTTAGGAACAAACATAATACTTATTATTATTATTTTCGGTGGCAATGATTTTTATCACATCTAGGGCCTATCTATGTGATAAATTACATCAATTAAAAATTGGGGATATGGGAAATATATTACTGATCACTCTGCCAACTACGAAAGCAAATAAAGATCCGAAAAGAAGCGAATATTTAGACATATATCGGAAATATAGCAAGGCAAGCACCTACACACAAATAGATAGTAACATATATTTTTTAAAAAATTCAAATCCTAAAGCATATAACCAATTAATAGGAATTCATACATTTGGGGAAATACCAAAACAAATTGTTGTGTTTCTGAAATTGAAGGATGCTCACGAATATACCGGACATTGTTTCCGTAGAGCTTCAGCCATACTATTAATAAATTCAGGAGCTGATACCACAACTTTAAATATGCATGGTGGATAGACATTTTCAGCGGTAGCTGAAGGCTACATTGAGGAGTCCATAACTCGTAAATCAATTGTTTGCAAAAACAATTTCCGTACTAAATTCTAATATATGGAGCATTCAATAGTTCGATAGGTATATACAATAGTGATTTTCCGTGTTGTTATGCCGTGACCTCGGTAACTGATCTCGGCCAGGAACAGAATTAAAGTGTACATCCCTAGGTGTAGTTGACCTGTCCTTATTGTTCTCAGGCTGGGCTCTTATTTTTTAAGCAGTGATATATTGTCTGTTAGGCCTCCCAGAGCATGTTGTTAAAATTTTTGAACTTAATAATAATTAACTTGTATAAGGTAATACACTACGACTTTAGGTTAACTGTATCTAGGGAACTATTAAGGGAACTATATATATTTTTGTTATAATGGGTGTTTCAGATGCGGGTGTTTTAAAGAACATATAATTAACTTTAGGCGAAATAATTGCTGTTGGAATAGATGAGCCATGTTGCAAACAACATTGTTTTGTTAAAGCTCCCAAAAACACATTCAAATCTCTTATTATGTAAGTTTAATGTGATCAGAGTAAACATTTCACGGAAATACTGAGGATTCCAATTACCGTACCACCATACATTGTTTAACGTAAACACAAAATAACTACATACGGTTTGTACTCGTATTGATGTTTACTTTGTATAAAATGCGTCATGGCAACTTATTGGAAATCAGTCGAAAAAAGATTAATTTTAGGAATTCAAATAACTATTTTTGGGAGCGTATACAAAAAAAATATATATCCATATTTGCTAAATATTGGGCTGGCAGTTTATTGTTTGAAATATTTAAATCCTTGTTAATTTATTGTGACGTTAGCCTAATTTTTATGAGGCTAATCAAAGCATAAAATGTAAAAATTGAGTAGTCGTGATCAAATACCCTTAAATATGTAAAGAAGCCCTAAGGGGTAATATAATGATGATGATTATTATATTAAGTTGTGTGAAGGAAACTTAAAAAGGCTTTAACTTAGGACAAAGTTAATTTAAACTTTCCTTTCTTTTTATTAGATTTTAAAATTAACTCAGTTTGCAAGCATTTCACAGGGCTTTATGGGCAAATTACTTAAAAACATTGCTATGGGGTAGAATGATTTATGTGGATGCCATTTTTGTTGCATTTGTTTAACACTTTCTGTTTCGTAATCCGTTGATAGAAAGTAGTTGTTTTAATTTATAATTATAACAGACTCTAGCTGGATTACGTCGAGCGGCTCATCAACCGCTCAAACTACCTCAGAAACCCCGCCCACTCTCATGTTACCACGTGATATGGTGCAAACAATTTTGTTGGATGTTATTATTACATCTTGTTTGTAGATTGACAATATATACATTATGTAAATACACATCATGTACTTGTAAATATTATTCTTTTCGGAGTATAGCCGCAGTTTAGTGCACACTTAAAGTTTTTTATTTTAAATAAAAATTATACCATTCGATACAAAATATGAAATCCTACTATACAGGGTGAACTTTAAACAAGTTGAAATATTTTAACCAGCAGTATAGTTCTCTGTGTAAAACACATAATTAATAGTTTTCTTTACAAAAAAATCGGAAATAAAAAAATCAAATTTTAAATAAATTTTGTGATTTTTCAATAAAAAACTTGTTGAGGACCGCTGATCAGACGATGTTTATGAGTCACAAGTGTTGCAGATTGAACACGAGGATTACAGCGTTGCCAGTGTTACACTAATGTCTTGGCTTCAAGGAAGTTGTAACCTCTATGTATACATTACATTAGTAAAGTTGCAATACCTATAACTATTGTCATCTTCATTTCATGACGTCACATTTGTCAAAATAAATATAAATAGCGCTATTTTGCAACTTCAACCTAATGCAATGTACATACACAATACATACTTAAGAGGTTAGAATTAAAATAAATAAATAAATAAATTGAAGAGGAAATTTTGCTTTAATGTATTGTGTGAAAACCATAGTTTTTCGTTATTCTTCATAAAATAACTTAAGGGAATAATTTGTGTCTCTTTCTAGTAGTGTGGTAGTAACTTGTGGAATGTGGATACATGTTTAAATACTTGTGTTTTCAGTATGTAGATAAGCCTTTATGCAAATTTAAAAAAAAATTGAGTATTGTTTTTTAGATAGATTACTTAATTTTTTAGAAAAATTTAATATAATAACAAAAAATCAACATGGATTTCGGAATGGTATGTCGACAATTTCAGCTGTGCACTCCTTTCTTAATAGGATTTTAGATTATATTGATGCGGGAGAATGTCCTGTGGGAATATTTTGTGATCTCAGCAGGGCATTCTACTGCGTCGATCACAAGTTATTGATGTCAAGTTGTCCCATTATGGTATTAGAGGAACGTCTTTAAATTGGGTAGCCTCATTTCTTGAAGGTAGAATGCAGTGTGTTTAAAGCATTCTGAGCAGCATATAGTGAAATGTGTAACATCAACATGTTTAGATGTAAGTATGGGAGTTCCTCAAGGATCTGTTGTGACCCATTCTATTTCTTTTATATATAAATGATATTGAGCACATAACATCTTCTGCACATTTCACTATATGCGGATGATATCTCTGTTATTGTTTCTAGCACATCTAATGAATTAATTCAACACAACTGCAAGTATGTCCTAACCTTGTTAAATAATTATTTCAATCTCACAAAATCTCTATATGAATCCTACTAAAACTCAGGTAATACGATTTCATAATAGGCAAAGAAAATGTGACAATTTGGACATCAATCTTAGTAATACTAAATTTAAATGCGAAGAAACTGTTAAGTTTCTCGGAATGCGGTTAGATGAATGCCTAAACTGGAAACACTATTGTGAAACATTGATATCCAAAATTTCTTCATTAACATATTTATTTCGAAATATTAAACCATTTCTAAGTAAAGCACAGATTAAAGCATTATATTATGCACAAATTGACTCACGTTTAAGGTATGGTGTCTGTTTTAGGGGCAATTCCATTAAGTTCTAACGTTTTCATAGCACAAAAAAGAATTTTAAGGTGTATTGTTGGCATACCAAGTAGGCAGTCTTGTAAACCTATTTTTAAAAAATTTGAAATTTTAACTTTGCCCTGTATATATATTTTTGAAATTAGTGTATATGTTTTTAAGAATAGAAATGACTTTGTTATAAATAGCCATTATAACAAGGTAAATACAAGACAAATATTTAATATGTTACCGCAAAATGTAAGTCAGAGTACTACGGAAGCGATGTTTAAAAAGAGGTTAAACAACTTTCTAAAAGAAAAATGTTTTTATTCTTTAGATGAATATTTTAGTTTGTAATTACTAGACCTAAGTTAACATGACTATTCCTATACAATAATTAAAATTGTCATAAAGGAAAATGAATAAATAAATAAATAAATAAAAATGTTTCTGTATAATTATTTCAATTTATGAACAAAGTAACGTCATTAATACTTTAACTGGGAGTTGGTATCAGATATCGAACTTGCGGAAATTCATTTTTTAATCGTTTATGGTAATGCCAGTTAAAAAGTTTAAATTTGGGTTAATATTACTGCATCTATCCAATTTTACTTCTCTTATCACTTAAAACAAGTATTTTCTAATTCAATCTATGCAGATTTACGTTAAAAAAATATTTATTTTAAAGACGATATGGCAATCCTGCCTTGAATTGATCATCTGGCTTATTATGTTACGGCAGTGCTGTTCTATCTGATCAGCGACCCTCAAAATGTGGGTATTTAAAAAAATATATCCCCGTAAATATTTTCACTTGGCTCATCTCTATGACAAACTACACCTGCAGTTAAAATATTTGTGCTTATTTAAGGTTCACCCTGTATTTACCTGGAGCTCTTGTGGTACAGTATATGCATGTATTTGGTATTTTTAACAACCTGTAAATTTAATATCATTTTTGTCAATGTAGAATTTCTAAAACTTCTAAGTATTATAAGTAAAAGAGAAAACTAATAATGTTACAAGTATGCAAAATAATTAAATTAGAAATTTAGGAATAATTTATAATTATGTCACTGCCTTGGCGCATTCACCATTATAGTAATAATCGTCTTATCGTTAACTAAACTTTTAATATTTGCAGCTAGATAAAAGTAATAAAATAGAACTACACATAAACAGACTAAAATACAGGGTGTTATATTGTTTCACTTGCGTTCATAATTTTCCAATATCCCCCAAAATGTGTCTCCTGTATATTTTCTAAATACGCACTAATTATTATTTTCTTTTACAGGTAAGAATACCACTATGTGTCAATACATTTACAAATGTAAGTATTCTCAAAAAATCTTTATAGCGAATAATTGAATGGCATTAACATTTTATAGTTTTGGATTTTATTAATACCTTTCAAATAACATTTCTAGTATGTACAAAAATGTTTTGTGTAAATATGTACAAATACATCATACATATTTTCAGTTTAGTATCACCAAAGTCAACCTTTTACCTAATAAATTGGATAAAGTATTATTACTATTTTTATGGATCTGATATGACAAATGATTTGTTGTCTCAATTCTTATTAGGGTAAAGTCGCTGTTGCAAAAAGTTAGCGCCATCTTCATACCAGGTTTTAAAAGAACCCTTTTAGTGAACCTAAAATCGGTAGTACACTGCACCATGCCGATTTCCAAATTCTGTTTGTCGTGCATAGTTTTGGCAGACCTATTCGACTATAATATTTGTGTGTGTTTAGCTAAGGAATTCCACAGCTATTAAAGAAGGTATAATAAGTTTGATGTTGCCATTAAAAAGTCCAATGTCTGCACTATTTATTACGCTAGGAGCAATACTTTATAAGTTTCTAGATTTTTAGTAGAGAGGTTATAATATGAACTTACTGTCTGTTGCCCAAATTGAACCCCTAAAAGTTGCCAAAATTGAACTTGGGTTCAATTTAGGCACCATCGCCACTAATTACCGTTATTGCTATGAATCAAAAATCGAAATGTGGAGGAAAAGAAAAATCCACTATACTCGCGTCAAGAATTCAGACGTCTTACGTCACGTCACGGCTGACGTTACACATTTGTTTTTATTGTCAACGTAATTTTCGATATTTGGTCGCGCTAAAAACAATAATTTTTTGCAATTTAGTGCAATATATAATGCAAACTTTTAGTGTAGTATATAGTTGTATTACTATCAGTTGCAGTTTTTTAAATATTTTCATGAAAATATAATGAATTATTCATTTGTTCGTACGACGTAAGTCGTCTGAATTCTTGTCGCGAGTATACCATCGCCACCAATCCAGAAACAAATAGTTGGTACTGTAAGGAATGCGGAGTGGAAGAACAAAGTGACATGATCCAATGCCTGCGGTGTAAGGTGTGGATGCATTGCAAGTGTGTGGGTGTAGGTGCACGCCAAAAGAAATTTATTTGTGCATCTTGTATTGAGTAGGTTATTGTGTAGTATTTTTTGCTTTTGTGGTCATATTCAGATTTTGTTTTAGTTATTCACAGAATTTTATTGTTTTTTTTATAAATTTTATACGTTTTATTAAAAATAGTGTAATAACAGTTTTCTCATTTCAAAACTACATTTTACCCGTCATAAAGCATGGGTTAAATTTAGGATACCGCAGGTTCAATTTGAGCAACTGGTTTCCCAAATTGAACCATTTACATACTCCCAAAAAAAATCGCCCTTTGGACGAGAAGTTCATTAAAGGCTGCAAAATACCGGAAATGTGCTTCCCAATGTCAAACACATATTTTGCCTGGGTCGCATGGAACCGTTCATTAATTTTTCTCATGTTACAGTGATTTTTTCAAAAATTGGTTCAATATAGGCAACTTTACCCTACTTCTAGTTTAATTTTTGATAATTACGCTTTTAAATTGCCCAATTTATAAATTATTGACTCCATAAACAAATTATATTCTCTAAAACAAATCACATATCAAAAAATTACACTATCCTATGTTAATCGCGGTTCACACTATCTATTTCTGAATTATAACACTTCTTATTAGATTTAACTTACACAATAATATACTTATTACTATTATTCACATGTTTTAATCAAATATATAAAATTATTATTACATTGCTGGTAACTTTATTTTTACTGGTTGCATAATTCAAATTTAATAAGCTTGTTCTTGAAAATAGTTTTGTTCTTTGTTCTTTATCTTTGTAACTATAGCTTGGGTCATACTTCCAACAGGTTGTATAAGATTATCTAAAAATTTGTCGTCTTAAGCGGCAACAAGTAACTATCGATCCTGGTGGATTACTGCGTCATTTAGTTTATGGTTAGGGAGTCTATAAACAATGTGCTGTAAACATCAAGTAGTAATGTTCAATTTGAATCTTTATTGTCTCCATATCACATTAAACTGACCATACAATGTGACCGAACGAGCGCACATTGCTATATTAATATTTCAGCGCAAACGATGCCAAATTAAATTCTTTAAAGTTTCATGGGAATGTTGCTAGAGAATTTAGTCTAGAATTTGTTCCAATTATGTCATTAATAGTTTATTATAGTACATTCTTTATAAGAAAGAAGTTTAAAAATTTAATTTATAGAAATATTCCTGAAACAGTTTGATGTAATTTGATTAAGATTTAGTTATTTACTTAATGAGTTATAATTATATTTTTTAAATATAAAATATGGTTTTCCACTGCATTTTAAAACTTTTAACGCAATACATTTTACTTTTGGGGGCTACATAGCATTTAATATTTTCATTTGTATGTACTTAATAAAAAATCCAATACATTGTGTTGTAAAAGAGTAGATTGAATTTATTTTTAATGTATTCGAATGTTAAGTAATGTTCAAACCAAACAGGAAACAAGCTTTATAATTTTTATAAGTGTTCTATATAAGTGCACAAAATTATAAAACAGAAATGTGTGGTTGCTGTCATATAACAACACTATATTAGTGTATCAGGAACGCTAAAAAATTTATTGTATAAGCACTAACACTATTAAAAAGTACTTCAATAAATATGTTTTATTATTATATATTTAAGACTAGGTAGTACTGACAGAAACCAATATATACTTCTAAAAAAAGGGTTTATATACGAACGATGATGGATACTACTCTAAAAGTTTGAATTATATTTATATTGCACTAAGTTGCAAAACATGATTGTTTTTAACGCGAACAAATATCGAAAATTACGTTGACAATAAAAACAAATGTGTAACGTCCGCCGTGTTTCGGTTTCATTCAAAACATATGAATTTTACAACACAACACAGTCTTAATTCAAAATTTTCATTTTTCAAGATTTAGTGGTGTATCAACTCCAAATATTGCATATTTTTATGTGTAAAAGAGTTACAAGTGAACTTTGCTTAATAACCGTCGAATGGCGCTGCGTTGAAATGTCACATCTCCAATATTGGTTTAGTGCGTTAGACAAAACTGTCACAATTATTAGTCGTGCTGTGACGTTTAATGAGATGAGATGAGCAAATTTTGGAAAAGAGTGTCACAAGTCGAAATAATATCAATAAGAAACTAGTTTTTGAAGTTATACTTCTTTGCGCCCGTTAGACACATTGGGATGGGATGTTGGTCGAGAAACCGCGTCACGCTCAAAAGGAAGAACAAATTTGGAAGAACAACTTTTTAAGAACAAATTTTTAAGAACTAATATAATAATAATAATAATATATATATATATATATATATATTTTTTAAGAATTTTTTTTTTTAAGATTTTTTTTTAAGATTTTTTTTTGTACGTACGAGTGTTTGTTTCTAAGATTTGGAGAATGGCCAAAGACGTATAACTTCCACCGTCTGGTCCGACGCAGACATTTTTTATGTGTATTTATATGCAAAATTGTCACATCTTTAAATAGACCAGTCAATCTCATAAGCTAAGTACCTTTTTTGATCCCATTTCATACAATAAACCGTAATATTTTGCGCAGTATTATAAATAATTTTATAATAATCTTTAAAATTGTAGTATTTCAGTCTACTTCAGTAAAATAATGTAGTTTATTAGAAATGTATTTCATTTTATTATCTAAACTCATGTTGAAAAACTTGTAAAAAAATATGCGAAAGAGAGTCACAACTCGGAATTATTTTACAAAAATAACAATAACAAAGTGCCAAACACCAAGTAAACAAAAATTTGATTAAAAATACTAAGAACAATCCACACAAACATTTTAACATGATTCAAACATTATATATTTATTTATTTTCCAATATTTAGGGTAAGATTATTTATAAAACTTTACCGAGCTCTCCTGAAAATTTACATATTTTGAGTTATGACAGTCTTGTTCCAAACTGACGATATATAGATTCTTTCTTTGTCACGTACTATAATTGAAAAATGTACAATTGATAACACATTGATAAACGTGGTGGTACAATTGGAAGTATAGAAAACAAATCGTAACTTTATCTAATTTAAAAACATAATTTCAGTTTAGTATTCTAAAGAATTCCTAAAATATCGACACTCACTTAAAGTTATTTGTATAAAAATTTCAAGATTTACAAAAAATAAACTTTTGGTTTTTATTAAAAAGTATTCTAAGCGTAAGAACTATGATAAAATAATTATTATGTTGTAATGCATGCCGATTTTAATAATTTGTATTAAATTTATTTAACAGAATTTTAATTAGACAGTACAGTGATATACTTCTGAATGTTCTTGCAACATTATCATTCATAAATGCGTGTGGTAATGTGAGCAACATATTGTGGTGCAGGTGTTTATGCTTGTTGAATATTCAACAATTAAAACTGCACTACACAATGTACTTTAAATGAATGTGACGCTGCTACTGTTAAAAACATGTTACGTTTGCTGTGAACTTTTTAATCAGATCTGCAGCTAATTAAATACCATTAAAAAACTGCTGCGCTGGAGGTCCATAAAATCGAGCTATTAAAATTGACTGTCCATACAGGCACTCGGGAGTATTTTCATTTTAACATTTGACATTCTTTTGAAACATATTTTTGTATGTACCCACATTGTAGTAAACGTGTAACACAGAATTAAATGTAAAATGTAAAGAAGTCACTGGATTACCAGTGCTACTTACTTGCAAAATTTTTAATATAAACGGCAATTTTAAACATTTTAACATGTTTATAGAGAACGTTTATTACATATCCTGTCACATCGGAACCGGAAATATGAATTAAGCAAAAATATTTCTGTTGAGATATAGTTTATATGTGAACATACATATGAAGGAACAGCCAGTTCAATAATTGTCGGTCATTTCACCTATGACATACTGATGAGGGCTAACAAGCCCGAAACCGGTCTATGTCTGATGGTGTGTCCGACAAGGGTTCTTGGCTGGTCACACAGATAATGCAGGAGTAATTTAATACCGGTCAGGCATTAGTTCCTGAAGTAGTTGTTTCCTGCATTATCATTTACAAAATATTTCTATGAAGAGAAACTTTCCACCAAATATAGTGGTAACTTTTTTATATTAAAACTCTAGGACTTTAGGAGAATTACTGTTTAAAAAAAAAACAATTCAACATAGTAAATGTGAAATCTGTTTTTAAATGGATCTCTGTATTTTTTACTATATTTTCTAAATGTGTGTATTTTTAATTATAAAAATATAACTATTTGTTTGCTTCAGTATTTTTTTGTCTTCTAATAATGTAAGCATATAATAAAAATGTTGCATCAAAATGAATTAAAAAGTTACGCTGCCACACGTTTACCGCCAAGACATTAACAACAGTTGTTCAATGTGGCTCATAAAGGATTCAGCATAATAAAAATACACAAAATATAGGCGAAAAATTAAATTTGCGAAAAGCAAGTACTCAAAAATTATTTTAAACTCATCACAGTACACTTTGCAATATATTTGTACATCTGATGTAACCGCCATCTGTAGACCACTAGTGCAAGGTGCATTTTACGCTAATAAATCTTTAAACTTCTTGTGTTGTTAGGGAATTAAATTCTGTTAATATTAATAATAGCAACAATATTAACAGTAATCGACGATGTTTACATAAAATAATTAGTACTATTTTAAACTATAACATCCCAACATGTTTACAGTGTTCTGTAAAAATGTTTCTTACACCCTTAGATTATAATCTATGTTTTGCCGTATTCTTTGATGTTTGGAGAGTATGCACCTAGCAATGCCGTATTCTAAATTATATTATATGCTATTTTAGAACAGTTAGTGACTAATTCTTAATTTTAAACTTATGATAAATAAAGTATTTTATATCGGGTGTGTTAGTAAATAATTATGACGAATCTGCAGGAGTCAAAATGTAGTTTTGGCAGTGCGCAACGAAGGAACGAATGCAAAATACTACTGCTAACCGAATTAACTGTTATCTATCAGGTACTTAGATATTATTATTAAAAAAAATATATTATTGTCCTTTCTACACTTGACAACGTTGCAAAAAACGACCGTAGGGTAGTTGACATATATAGCCAATGGTTGATTGTCATAGGCGCCGATTTTCCGAGTGAAAGAGGGTTTTGCCGCATTTATTAAACATCGAGCCAGATTAATTTTTTTGAGTGATTTATATTCACAGGAAACATTTTGCTTAATACTGGTTTCCTTATCTACTGTTTCAGTATGACACCATAATTATTATATTATTAAGACCCTGTGTATGTTTAACTTGAAAACCCACATTCATTTATTTTACTACAAATTGGTATTATACATGTTTTATGTCGAATTCGTTAATTTCGTTTTAGTTTTAGCATTGTAATTCACAATATCAAAATTTCCGTAAGTGTATGTGTGCTTTGAACAGTCTTTAAAGGTTGAAACTTGTTATAGTAGCTAAGGGGCGTTCAAAGGATTATTTCAAGTTACGAAGAAGTTGCACTTGATGTTATACTCGCGTCAAGAATTCAGACGTCTTACGTTACACATTTGTTTCTATTGTCAACGTAATTTTCGATATTTGGTCGCGTTAAAAACAATCATTTTTTGCAATTTAGTGCAATATATAATGCAAACTTTTAGTGTAGTATATAGTTTTATTACTATCAGTTGCAGTTTCTTAAATATTTTGATGAAAATGTAATGGATTATTTATTTGTTCGTATGACGTAAGTCGTCTGAATTCTTGTCGCGAGTTATAACAATATATAATTAGCTGTACATAGTATATAATTTATATTTAAAACAGTTGATTCTACAGAGCTTCATCATAATAAAATTCAACCAACTTAATTTTCGAGCCAAAATACGTCTTTATATACAAACTCGATGTTTCAACACTTCATACAACAGTTAGGTGCCATTTTTCTAGATATATATTTATGAAATATCCTTTACAATTATTTTCACTAATGTTTTGGATTCAACAATGTTAGTGTTGAAATAGTGTGGTACAAGGTTAAGAAAACAAATGCTACCTTGAGACATATTAGAGTACTCCAAGTTTCCACCTATAGAACGATTGGTAGTTCTGTGAAGTTCAAACTAGCTCCAACTAACTCAGTGATCAAGGGTGCATCTTCTTCAGTAAGATTGACCTTAGTTTTTATCTGTCACAAGTTAGGCGTTAGGTGATCAAGCCCTCTAGAAACTGTTGGATTATGTATTAAAAAATTAGCTAATATTTAATACATCTATTAAAATTTAGATGGAAAACTTACTATTACAGTTACAATTTTTGTACAAATTGACTACTACAGGTAAAACAAAACAGAAGACTATAACTGCTGACATATGATTTAATTAAATTCACAAAAAAAAACCAAGTGATCTGGTTTTCTGACCGACAAGAGTCATCTCAGCAATAGATCTAGTGGGTAGATTCAGTAGCTCGTCACTCCTAATGCTTGCTGAACATTAGTTGCTGTAGCTTGTCAGGTGTCGCTTGAAATTTCGAACTGTCAGTGATGGTGGAAAGCGTTCATGAGCCCAATGAAGATTTATACAATAAAAAATTTACAATGAAAAACTCGAAGTTTAAAGTTAACAATTTCTAGTGATTACAGCTAATAAAAATCGCCAAAAATATGCAAGATCCTTTAATGAATGTTGAAACTGACAAAAACTAAAATTATAAGGCATGGTTGGTTTTAAACATGCACAAATTAGCGAAAATGACAGTATACTGAATGTTCTAGGTGCGGCATCAACAAAAATTATAATAATAAAAAAACGGTAAGGATAGACGTTTGGAATGGTGGATGCAAAACTTACAAATTGCGCGTATTTTGCCTAGATATAACGTACTGATAGAAAGATAAAGCACACTGTATATTACAAATTAAATACAATGCAATGACTAAAGAAATCTCTCTGTTACTCCGTGATCTACTGCACAGGTAAGCTCCCACAAATTCAATGAGAAAAGTTGGAACTTACCGTGTTTGTAGTGCTACTGAGATGGAGAAGGCCTTCAGATTTCTCGTCTTGAGACATGTTACAGATTTCCTCTATGAAACATATGCAGTAGTTCCAGCGGAAACAACCTAAACACATTCATAGAAGAGATTGATTAGTAATCAGTCTCTTCTATGTAATCAGTGATTACACTAACAAATTACATATAGGATAGAAATAACACTGTTCTCTAACAATTCGATCGCACACCACCATGAGATTCTTTGTTTTGGTTAACAAAGAATCTGCCCTAAATACACATATAGAAATCAAAATAACGGTCACTTGGAACAGTTAGTTCGGTACAATTTTTAATTGAATTTTGTAGTTACATTCTAGAACCCGAGTAAACACTTTTCGGTTACACTTCTAGTAATATTTCGGTATAATACTTATTTATTTATTTATTTATTTATTTATACTTTATTCAGAGATCAAAACTGTATAAGCTACATAATTCTTAATATAGGACATGTCATGTACTGAACAATAATGATAAAATAATAGTATTAATTACCTACCTAAAGTAAAAGCTACAGATCTATGTATTGAAATATTCATCAACAGCATAAAAGCACAATGTATGAGGAATTTTTAAAATCATTTTAAACTTATTCATATATATATTGAGACAATATGAAAAATCAGCTTCAATACTTATGAGAATTTACATGTTTATTTTGAAAAACCATAAAATAGAATAGAAATTATTGTTGTTATAAAAATTAAAACATAGTAGAATTATACAAAATAATATAAAAATTGACAATGCAGAGCATATAAACAGTTATTGTAGAGTAAATTAAATAAATTACCATTTTTGAAAGAAAAAAAATAGTTAAAATTCATTAAATATTGGGACATGATATCACATTTTTGTATAGTACATAAACAAAAGGACTTAAACCAAGATTAAAGTATATAGAAAGAGAAAAGATCATTTAATAACATCATACACATATCAACATAAGTCAAGTGAAGATAATTAAAATATTAGTAATTTAAATAAATAAAATTAGTAAAATATTTAGAAATGTCAAATAAATATCATAGACAGGGACAAATGTCAAGTCTAAAGTTGGCTTCACAAGGGATATAACAATGTACATAAAAGAGTAATATTGAAGAATATTTAATAATTAGATATAAGGAAAATTGTAATAACATTAAAAATTTTGTCATAGTTTTAAGTAGTGGAGTGAAAACATAAAACAGTGCATCGAAAAACTATATAAGATCATATGTATGGACCATAATATGTGTGCAAATTTTACAACAAGGCATCAAGTTATCAAATTGGTAGAAAAAGAGTGGAAAAACAAAAGTTTGTTGATTAGATACGAAAGAATGTAAGAACGGGCAGCGTCGGTTTTTGAACAGAGGTTCCAGAAAATGTAAAAATTAGCAAGAAAAAATTCAATTAATAGTTAAAAGTTATACTCACGTTACAAGAAAAGTGTCTAACAACAATATAAACAGAGATCCAGATCCAAGACAGAAATTTGTCAGTACCATATAGTGGGAAAACCAATCATCTGCAGCCCAATCACCAGTTCAGAGGGATTTCCAAATGATTTCAAGTCTATGTCTTATAAAAAGAAAATCAAATACAGAAAGGTATTTTATGTGCACATAAATTCACAGAAATTTACGTAAATTGTATCAGAGAGAATAAACGCTGGCTAGCTGTTAAATTCACAAAATAGACAGTCACAGACTCTAAAACTTATTAAAACAATAAGTTACTTACCTTAGTATAATTAATAATCTTTACTTTTCTATTTAATATATTAAAATTCGTTATGTAGTGGAACATCTGTCAAAAAGTTATGATTTGCAAATATAATACATTACCATCAATGAACATACACTAGCAGAATACCATAGAATCACGGATTTTAAGAATGTGTTGTACTATGTAAATTTCAAAGATAGGCAACTTTTAATACGTAACTGCCTTTAAAAATAAAATTTATATGTTACCTGTTAATTAAATGTTCATAAAACGTTAAATATTCTTGAATAAGTAGTAAACAAATCTCTTATGAAATAAAACTTGTCCATTTTAAATTGATATTTATTTGAAAGTAAGATACAGTGTGTTAAAAAAGGATTTGACTTGACGAGCGAACCGACTACCAGAGTCTATGTTCTACAAGCAGCCAGGGTAATTGAATAAGCATAAAAAATATAAGATACAGGTTTGTAGTCCAATAAATACAATTTTCTTTTACACACAAAACACATAAATACAAATCATACAGAAACACAAATACAATTTCAACACAAATATTAATTGGCGCCCAACAAAATTTCATAACATAACAATATATTATTTTCAAGGGATCAGGCAACTTATAAATTCGAATGCACATAGAATGTGATCCTTAAGGCATAATTTCGTTCTGCATTGAGGTTGCCTTAAGTCGGATTTCTGTCTAGTGTTGTAAGCGTGAGTGTTCAATTGTTTTGGGAATGTATAATTGTTTTACATACACTACGCAAGAATAAATGTATATACTAGAAACGGTTAATAAGTTATAACATACAAACAACGGTCTACAGTCTACACGATGTTCGCATAGGAACTCGAGCAATCTGTCGAACTACATTTTTTGGGCAAAGAAAACAGAAAGCAGATGCGGCATTTTCCCAGCAAACAACGCCATAGGATAATTTTGAGTAAACATGCCCATGATACATAGAATGTAATGTAGCATCACTAACTAGAGGTCGGAGTTGTTTAAATATATAAGAATAGGAATTGATTTTTACAAATGTTAATGTGTACATTCCAGAAGAGCTTTGGATCAAGTTGTAAACCAAGAAATTTGCTTTCATTTACAGGTGGTACAGATATGCCATCATTAAATCTAATAAGAGGACTAATATACTGAGTCTGGTTTTGCAATGAAGTGCAATAATAATTGAGATTTGCTACAATTTAGATTTAGTTCATTTTTATCGGTCCATTCAGACATGTTTTGAACTAGATTCTGTATACGACTATTGCTTTTTTCATCCTTACAGATAAATATAAAAATAGAGTCGTCAGCATATGATACAGGTAAAGTGTTATTCTCGGCAATTTTTTATGTCATTAGCCATTATTACAAATAAAATAGGACCCAGCAAACTGCCTTGCGGTACACCATGGTTATTAGATAAGAAATGTGATTTTATGCGATCGCTAAGAGCAACGCATTGAATTCTATCGCTCAGATATGACTCTATCCAGTTAAGGGCAATGCCTCTCACTCCAACTTTTTACTCCAAGTTTTTTAAATAATGAAATGATCAACAGTATCAAACGCTGAAGAAAAATGAAAAAACATTCCATACGTATCACATTTAACATCCAATGACTCCTGTATATATTTTGTATATATTTGACACACTCGTATAGAGCAGATTCAGTATTTTAATGTTAATAATATTATATTTACGTAAGTTTTCATTAAGCTGGTTATAAAGTGCTCTCTCAAAAATCTTGACAAACTGATTTTGAACAGCAATTGGTCTATAGTTGGACGTTGGATCACCTTTTTATGTATAAACAGGGATATTTGATTTTTTTAGGACTTCCGGAAATACTCCTAATCTCAGTGATAAATTTACCAAGTGAAGTAGTGGTTCTGCAATATGTTCAAAACACTGTTAAGTTATCCAGAAAGATGTTGCAGTTTCGTATACTTTTACTAATATTGTCATTTGAAGAGTACCTATTATTTTAAAGTACTTGTGATCTATGAATATTTTATCTAGCGCTGATTCCAATTCTAAAATTTTCAACTGGTCTCATTGCATTAATAGATATAAGTAATTGAATTCAGTTTCTTAATCTAAGCAACTAATTCAGGCTTTTCAATTCCCACAATAGTTTAATTAGTTTCTCATAGAAAATCCCATTAAGGCCTCTCTGGTTTCCGCTGATATTTACTTATGTATTCTGCCGAGCGGCGGGAGGTTAAACGTTTTTCCTGAATTTTAATTTCCATTGTCTTCATCTAGGCATTGCTAATTTCAATTAAAGTTTCCCTGTGTGCGCCCGTTTTACCTAACGTCCTTTAAACTTAGTAAAACTGGTCAATAAAAATGTTGGCTTGGCTCCAATTTATCTCGGAGACGACGAAAGACATCTTCACGGTTTCGGAATACAAATTCGCTTACGTTGCGATTCCCTCTACGGTTATCGTTGTCACGAGTAGCCACGACTTGACCTCCAAAATATCGGCAATAGTTTTAAATTAATTTAAATATTTCTGACTCCTACTCAACCGTTGTCATTGAGTTGTGTTTGCTGAACAATTGAAGCAAGTCTCCATGGTCGGCAGTCTCTGACAGTCACAAGTGTTTATTATAATGAAGCGGTGATGTTCTGTTAAAATTTATAGAATTCTGTATATTAGGTCACCTTTAATGTGCGTCTTTGATCCTCAGCGTGTATTTCTTATCGAATAGCCAGCCAAACTTTGTCTATCTAGGAAAGGCGAGGAATGATGAGCAATGAAATAGAGAATCGTACTACACCAGAAGAGTAACATTTTCTGTTCGATGGTTATCCATCTCATCGAAGGATCATCGGAAAAGGCACAATACACCCACAATATATTCATTATCAGCTTATGTAGATTTTTTACTATATTGTACTAGTTATTTACAATATAAGTGTCTTAAAGATTATATTACAATAGCATGTTATGGTTTCAGTGTAGTACACACAACGTCAAAAATCTTTGACGACCCCCCCTCATTCTTCTTAAAGAAATCTTTTTCTCAGGAAAACCAAATACCTACATTTATAAAATTATTTTGTTTTCCGAATCTTTTTTTTATGAAAATACTATATTCGATAAACTGAGTACTTAGAAAGTTAAAAACCAGCAAATGTGTGGCATTTTTGACCAAATTTATTAAATCAAAAAGAACTAGCAGAGCAAGTTCTCTACTAGTTTAATAGTCGGTATGTTCTTCACCACGTTCCAATAGCATATTGACATGTCTGTGCATTGATATAATAAAGCGGTTAACGATATCCTGCGGAATAGTGTTAAATTCCTCTTCTGCGGCCAAGACTAACTCATCTTCAATAGGATTCATGTCAGGAGAGTTGGCTGGCCAACCTAATCTATTGACATGTGTCTCTTGAACCCTTCTTGTGCGATGTGGTCGAGCGTTGTCGTCCACAAATACAAAATTTTCACTTAATTCATTACATAGGGTGTAGATAATGGGCATAATAACTTGTTCGATGTAAATTTGACTAGTCATATTCTGAGGTATGCGAATTAATGGGGTGCGGCGGTTGAACATTATTCGACCCCAAGACATTACGGTACCCCCTTCACATTGAGCAACTTCAAGGGGAAAATGAAATTACTGTTGACTACCTGGTTCTCTCTTGACTATTTGTCGATTGTCATCAGTAACCAGCCCAATTGTGGTTCCGTCTGTAAATTAGACCCACCGCCACTAACGTAAAAGCCAACCTCTATGCTCTCGCGCCCACTGAAGACGGGTAGCACGATGCCTTGGAAGTAGAGTGGGGACCCGAAATGGCATTGTAGCACGTAAATTTGCGTTGTGGAGTCGTCTTCGAATAGTAGGTGTCGATATAACACGGCGAATCGTACCTTGAAAGTGGTCCCTGAGAGCTGAAGCTGAAGATGTGCGTTGTCTACGAGAATATTTTATTTTTATTTTAAAGAACAAGGCATCCCAACAGAATGGATTAACATTTCAAATACAGGGTTGCACAGATAATCAGCACAAATTAATGTGTACAAAGAAGAAAGAGAAAAAATCTTAAAACTAAGTAAATCTTAACCTAAAAATAAAGTGCAAAACTATAAAAATGTATATTGCACCAAAAACCGATCCTACCTTTCATTAGATACTCGAGGACGTCCACTACGTGGTCTGTTTTCCACTGCATCAAATTCTTCATATCTGTGTACTATTCGTACAACAGATGATCTAGGAATGGTCAACATGTTCGATATATGATGATTAGAATGTCCTGCATCATGTAAAGCAGTCGTTCTTGTTTGGGTAAATGCAGAAATTTCACGTTATGGCATGTACAAAAATTCAAAGGAACACTTGGCTGAATATACTGCCGAACTGACCAGATTTGTAAAAACACTGGTAATAAAGTAAAGGTTTATAGTCTGCAATTTTTTATTGTCTTTTTTGTTGCCTAAATACATGTACTTTTTTACCACATTAAGAAAAACAGAAAAATAAATGATAGTATAGTATCAATATCTTATTCAATGCTGTGTACCGTATTATGTAAGTTTTTGTTTAAAAATACATAATTTATTAAATATTTTATAATTATTATTAGGTAGGTGCATATAGTATATACAAAACATTATATCTTGCTGATAATATATCTTATCATTCTATTACATGAAAATATCCTAAAATGAAGAACTAAAATATAAAAAAATAGTGCACAGTCCATCGACCAGGAGCGCTGAAACTTTTAAGCAAATTTGATCTTAAAGATTCAACTATCTAGTTTATATTTTGTCATAATTGCCTATTTCATTCAAACATTTCCCATTATGCTATCATTTTTTAAGCATTTTTTATTATGTATTAAATATTATTAATACTGAAACTAACTACTCTAAGGCCTGTTGAATTACTGTGGATACATTTACACGTTCCTAATACTCAAAAGTGAATTTAAGTTTTGAAAGTTATTGGATGAATTAATCCATTCTTGTCTATGTCTATGAAATTATTCTTAGTATCAAAGAACACACAAATGACTTCATTAATAGCTTTTACAATACAGTAAAAAATAAAGTAAAATAAAGAATCATCATACTAAAAGAGTTACGAAAATCTGTAGGTGAATTTATAAATGTTCAAAATATTGGGGTTAATTATGAAACCAAGTCGCAAATTTGCGAAAGTTGGAAGGCCAGCACAGATAAACTAAACGGGCACGATTACCGTATTATGACATCGGGGAAATTACCGGATTAATTAATGTTAGTAAAAGGAAATAAGAGATGCTGCTCTGTTAACAGATTGTGATATATTTGAAACAGTTTTATTAGATAAGTTCACCACACACAATATATCTTATGCGGACAAACTGTACACTACCAATAGTACTTTATAATTTTGTCATAAGTATGTAATAAAGTTCCTTAATAATCTGAAAGAAAGAAAAGATATGAGTTAATCCTGTCAAAAATACCTTGGTATATTTGACTTTACTTAATTAAGTTATTTTTGCCATTACTACTTAAATTGACTTTCCTACTATTTCACTTAATTGAAGTAATCTAAAAAATTCTCAAAATATATTAAGCATCAGTTTCTAAACATTCGTGAAATAAACCAAACAAATTTAACTTTCCAGTTGTGTGTAAACTTGTATACTTTTACTATGTTGCCATAATACAAAATAATTTGGGAATAGATGCGTCATGAAAAATTGCGTTGATATCATAATTTTTTTTGTAAAATCCTTACAGTTTCAGAGAAAAAAATATTGAAGTATTTTCAACCTTTATATCGCTGGGGTACCATAGTCGTCGCGTTGTCTTCCTCTCCACACTTTGGCCAAGTGACTTCGAATACTGAAATCCGATTTTAGTATTAACGTTTTTGCGATAGTATTTACATTAGTTTTAAAAGTGTCAAAAATGGCTTAAGTTAAGGGCGTCCACGGTGCATTGCAGCAGCTGACGAACACATGTTAGAGATTTGCTGGTATTTTTGACTCGGCCACTTTCACTCCCAAGCAAGAGTAAGCATCACCCCAAAATATTTAAATGGCATTGGGGGGTTGAATAATATTTATTTTGAAAGCTCTTACAATTCTCTTTACAACAGACTTTAAATTTTATAATTCCGCCCAACACTTAATAAGAATTTTGATTTTAAAGTTGAAACTTATGTACAAACAATAAATAACGGTAAAAATGTCACTTATTCTAGTTAAGTACACCAATAGTGTATATTTAGTATTTCTTGCGTTTCACTCGTTTTTGGTTTATTCCATTGCGGAAAGGGTAGATATCATTTCGCTTTACTTTATGAACAATAAATGTGCGATTAGAACAGCTCAGCTATTTAATGAACAACATCAATTTGGACATGCCAGGAGGAAGTATGTTCTAGAGTTTGAAAAAAAATTTCAAGAGACCGGGAACGTATCCAATAAAAAACGAGAAATTGAAACACCTGAAGTTAATGAAGCTAGTGAAGTTGCAGTTTTGGGAGAAGTTCATCTTGATCCTACATTAAGTACGAAGCAGCTGGCATCTGTGTCTAGGATCAATCGAACTAGCATACAAACCATTTTGAAGAAGAATAAATTCCATTCATACAAAATACATTTGGTCCAGGAACTTCATAAAGATGATTATGACTGCCGTTTGCAATTTTGCGAAATAATGAGTGAGCGAGAGAGAACGATCCACAGTTCCCTTTTAACATTTGTTTTTCTGACGAATGTAGTTTTTTTCTTGAACGGGGCAGTAAATAGTCATAATTGCCGCTATTGGTCAGATTGAAACTCAAGAGTTTTTCACGAGGTGCATACACAGCAACCGGAAAAATTAAATGTATGGGCTGGAATTTTCGGTGACCGGCTGGTGGGTCCTTTTTTTCTACCTGGTAATTTGACTGGCCAAATGTATTTGCAATTACTGGAAGACGCTATTGACCCTGCCTTGACTGATATTATTGAAAATGTTCCAGACTATGACGAAGATCATTTGATTTTTTAACAGGTCGGTGCTCCTCCGCATTATGCTTTAATTGTCCGTCAGTATTTAGACCAACGTTTTCCACGGAATTGTATTGGGAGAAGAGTCAGCACTGAGTGACCTCGACTATCACCGGATTTATCGCCCTTTGATTTTTTTTGCGGCGACACGTGAAAAGTAAAATGTATAAAACACAGAGAAGATTTGCGTCAAAGAATCGTCGACGAATGCCGTCGAATCACTCCGGAAATGCTTCAGAATGTGCGCGAACGTTTCGAACAAAATCTTTATTCTTGTATGGAAGCGGGCGGTCATCAGTTTGAACATTTAATCAACTAAGTAGTAAGTAAGCAACTAAACATAATTTAAATTTTAAAATTTACATTTTTTCAAAGTATTGGGCGGAATTATAAAATTTGAAGTCTGTTGTAAAGAGAATTGTTAGAGCTTTCAAAATAAATATTACTCTACCCCAATGCCATTTAAATATTTCGGCGTGATGCTTACCACACATTTTCTTTGCTAATATATTTTAATCATTGAATTGAAATCAAACCTGAAACTTGTTCCAATACCAGTTGTCAAACATAATTTAGTAACTTAACAATTTTGTAGCCAATTTTACTTCCCTGTTTTATACCAACCTCTTTACTTATATAGCACAGATTCGTTATTTGTATAATTTGATTTTTATATTGAAGCCGAGACTTAAAAACCTCTCAAAAACTGACAAATGAAAATCTACGTTGTACATTGTACTGGAAATGAACAGGATTTTGTTCTGAAATGCGAGTCTTTTTATTTTCGCTTCCCTAGACACCCTCATTATAAAATATTAAATGCTAACTTACCCCTGCGACAAATCAAATTAAATCTTATAAAAAGTCAAATACTTTCAACATGAAATTTAAGATAAAAGTGTAATAAACATTACATTTTTAATGAAATTCTAAATTTATTATTAAATTTCACATGTCTTTAGCAAAAAATATGGCCCTTCTGTCTAACTGTCTGAAATAAAGGTTTAAATATAACTTCAAAGAGGCACAGCAAGATAATGAATAAGGCATAGAAAAAGAGTTATTCACTTGTAGAAAGCAGTTTCACTGTTTTCATTACCTATCTGTTTTTCATTACTGTAAAAGAATATAAGTATAACCAATCTCTGGCTAATTGGTTAAGCCATACTCACACACACACACACACACCCTCACACACACAATTGTAATAATCTTTTTATAATATTTTTTTTCTACAAACGTCAAAAAATGAAGAGGTTCGCGCATTGATAACAATATGCGTAATGACACTTTTTTGATTTTCCTACTTTACCATGACACCGTGCGTGAAATAGTGTGCGAAATACATAATATTAGACTTTTGTATTTTAACCTTTGTGATTCTCAATCAAGGAAAAATCCAAGAAATCATTTATATCTAAATGTTTAACAATAATTAACACTTTTACACAAGTATGACAACATTTTACACTAGCTTATTTTATTTACGATTCACAATGTTAACATTAATGGTACAGCCAGTACATGACCTAATATTTATTCCTAAACCAGATAAGTCACATTCAGCTCGCGATACTGCAGTTTTGGGGGTTGAAAAACTATCCGTTTTTGACGTGGAGGCAGTTGTCGTAATGGCAGCACTTGATCCTGAAACACAGTCTAAAATTTTATTTGATATTTGAATTTTATTATTGATTGGATCTTCGACATATCCTTCGGCCACGGTCGAAGATTTCCATCCTCCGTGTCGCTTCAAACTACATATATCGCCTCTCACATTAGCAAGAAATGTAGCTGAAGTTCTCCGAAAACAATGACCAGTATAGGTATCAAAATTTGGTAGTTTTAAGTATTTTGTTATCGGCTCCTGATAGCATAACTTGGACGAAGAGCAGCATATTTTCAGTAAATGTCAATATTATCTAAATTTGAAACTGTAAAAATTCGTTGTATATTCGTTCTTGTATCAGATACTTTAACAATCAAAATGGAATTTTTATCTTGTATGTTATCGACCGTCATTTTAGTAAGTTCGTCACGGCGGCAAGCACCCGAAATACTCAGTATTAAAGCGATCTAAATGGAAATCATTGACGACATTTAGTAATAACATATTGTAATAAAATTAAAATTCAAAACAGTTTTAAAATACTAATAAATATTATCACATTTTGTTAAAACAAGATAAATGTGTTTAAATTGATTATTGATGGTAAGAAAAGGTGTAATTTTGAGAATAAGTAGCATCTACAACAATTAAACATAATGTATCAGAAGAATCATATAATTAAAATTAAATAATTTCAAAATTTTAAAGTCAATACCAGAAAAAATTATTAAAATATCTGTACATAGACAAATATAAAGGCCAAGTACATAATTAAAATCAGAATTTATCATAGAACTAGGCATATCAACAGACAGCTAAAAACATAAGGATGACACTTATATGCATTTAGTTAACATGCGAGTAAAATATAAAAAGATTTGTTCAAATAAATAAATATTTCCAACATCAGATTTTAAATTTCAAATAAATAATAATTTTTAATTTGACATCTGTCAAAAATAAGGACGTGGACACATGTACCAGATAGACATACTTATAAAAACATGATTAATTAATTTTCCATATTAAATATAATGAAATTGTAAATTATAAATCATGAACATTATTAAAATATGTAATTAGCAATAAATAGTGCAGTGAAGTGACTAAATTAAAATAAAAAAAACGATATTTTAAAACATTGGGAAAGTGACTTAACAAACAAACTGAAAATCTAGAATCCGTATAGACAGGGGAAACAAAAAAAAGTTGTTGATTAGTTACGAGAGCGTCGTTTTGTGTTAGCGTCCCTAAAAAGTAAAGAAAATTTCAAGAATTATAAGAAAAAGTCCTCCAAAATCGTAACTCACCAGAGAGAAAGAAAGTAAGGTTATATTTTCCATCACAAGAAGTTCCAGAGAAATTTCCAGCAGTCCCAGTTTTGCCAGGCCCATTTTCATCTGTAATTTGGAATCCACAGCGGATATTTCCATGTGACCAGGAGATTTTAACTACAATCACAAGTACCAGGTACCGATTATATTTGTGCACAAATATAAAACTAGCTAGAAATATTCCAACTAAGGAATAAATATCAAATTTGAATCTAGGTAATTAAATAAAAGTAGCAAGACTTACCTACAGCATTAAAACATAAATAAAGGCCATTTAAAACATTCAAAGTTATTAAAACTTTTCACAATTTCTCAATGCACGGCATAAGTGTCAAATTTTAGTTCTTATAACCTAGATTACTTACTTTCCCTCCCTTCTCGGAAACTGTATATAAAGGTAAAGATAAGCAACTGGTGGTACAAACAAAGTGAAGATTGGTTGTCCAAGCTTAGAAATTAGAAATAAATTAAATATCAAATAGATACCAATATAAAAATTTGATTATACCATCATCTGTTTAGTTTAAGAAAATCTGTAAGAAAAGCCAATGTTTTTTTTTATTCCAAGGTTTGTAATTTTAATGTGGAATATTATTAATTATTTTTAAAGTTCATTATAAAATATTTGATTTCCTCCTAAAGAAAATAAAACACAAAATTAAAAACAAATACAACATTTTATTCTGTGTTTAGTGAAAGCTATAGTTTAGACAAAAAAATAAAATATTAAAAAAAAAACAAAATATCGACAAAAGTAAGTTTTCTCTCTACAAGAACTGACTACTGAGTGGAGTCAAAGTGCTAGCTAGGGTAAAAGATATAAAAAAAAATAAAATAAAATCAAGGTAAGGAAAGAGTTTTTAAAGAGCGCCATAAATTTTACATAAACACATACACATTCACACCAAAATAAAGATTACAAAATTATACACACACACACAAATTCATAACAATATATTATCAGCTGCCTCTCTTATGAATTGGTTAACTTCTTCTCGAGTAAATACCTTAGATTTCTTAGAATAATTTCCAACTGACAATTTTTCCAAATTTGGAACCATATAGGTAAATTTATTAAAATCCACGTTTTCTTTAACATTAAGTGCTGATTTCAACATAGACTGATAGACAGATAATGTCCAAAACGTGGAAGACTTCACCTTCTTAGACTTTTCTGCAAAATACTATGTCAACAGCATATTTTCGGATATTTTTCTTGCTTTATTTGCTTCACACCACTATTTAAATTGCGGATATGCATTTTCATACTGCCGCCTTCATTTCTCCGGTAAAAGATTTGAAATTACCGAATTGGCTGCATCTATCAAATTAGATGGGGTACTGCTTAGTTCATCGTCGCTCGAAATTTCCATTATTTTACAGTTAAAATATCAGGTACGGGAAAACTGACACTAGCAAAATCTTCAAATAATTATTGTTGTCAACAATTGCCATTATATTTCCATAGCTACAGTGATTCCTTGATTTTGCAAAATATTTTAAGCCGGTTCCACATTATTTTTTTGTATTAAACTAAACATTCCTAAACTTATTTTAGAGTAATTTTACATATATTTTGATGTTTGTAAAAAAAGTTTGTTTGCAACACGTGCGCGAACTACTTTGTAGCATTTTGCTCACTAGATATAAAAACAACTATAGATATTCGTACAAAACCCACAACTTAATTTATTTGAAATAAGAATTCTCTAGATGAATCAATAATTATTGTGATTTAGTTGTAATATTTTATTTAATTGGAAAGAATTTTATTGCAATTTCAATTTTATATTAAAAAATGCATTCACATATTTCATTTGTTAATATTTAGAAATTATATTTCAAATTTCAGAGTAAAAATTTTAAAACTGTATCCTTCAAATTACTACTTCTTTTCCATGCCAATAATTTGGACATATTAATAAAGTGCAATTTACACATTTTTTAGGATACAAAGGTCTGAAATAAGCATGCACGTAATATTGTTCACAATCGTCAAAGATTGTATGTGAAACTAAGTTTCGATCAACTGAATAATTAAGGATATACAGGGTATACCGTTTATAATGAGCTGTAGAGCAGAGGCAACAATTTTGGGACAAAATTTGAAGATATAGCTACATATGTCGTAATAAAATGTTGCTGTGGAAGAGATCCAGGGTGTCAAAGTACTCGAATACCGCTCACCAAATTTGATAAGGAAACATTTTTTAAGAAAATAAATCATAATTTATTAATTAAATCAGGTTTGGTCATAAAGGACCTGATGATGAATTTCTCTCTTATTTTTTGAAGACGAAATATTTCTGCTTATTAATCAAACGTTGTATTTAGCTTGGTACATGAGAATGCAACACTAATAAGAAAAATTTCAAAGATGCACATTACCTTATCAAAATTTTCGTTATTGATCTATTTTCCTCAGCCCTGAATTGAGAAGTCTGAGGAATTTTAACTATCATAACAAGATATTCGACGTTAGAGAGAATCTTGTTTTGTAGATTTCTATTGATAATTTTCAATTATATTTTGCCTACAGAGTAATTTTCTTCAATCTAATGAATTTATGTTCCGTTGGTAACAAGCAATCCATTTAATTGTTTTACTGTTCTGCTTTTCGCGTTAACTTTCCAATCCAACATAATTTTGTATATTATAGCTAACCTATTGCATAGGTTAGCCACAATTTAACGCATAGTACCAACATATTTACAGTTATGATTAATTTTATTTATAGGCATTCACTTTTGACTTTATCTCTATCATTAATAATTCATGAAGCATGGCATGTAAGCGATCATAATTTGTTTTTGCTGTGTGCAATAACTATAAACAACAAACAACTGTTAGTAGATTGTAATCGCTTATAAATTTCAGTATAACATGTGTATCAAATTTATCCAAATTATGATTAAAACAAACACGAAAGAATATTAGCTAGAGGAATTGGTATTTGTTAATAAATATGAAATAAAAAAAACCAAAATTATTATATTTATAATAAAATGTTTTACATTTATAATTGTCTTGGAGCTATTATATATGTGAAATGAGCACACTCTGATCCTTTAGCAGATACAAATAAAAAATACGTATTTATATCTTTTAAATATTTTTTACAATTTCCACTAATCTATTTCTGTAATGAATCTCCTGAATATGCATAATTTTTGTCTTTGCATCCATTACAATTTACTTATAAATGATACTTAAATCAAATATCTATGTCAAATTTTAGGATATATTTTAAAACAACAACAGCTGTATTTATGAATATTTTGTAAGGTACATGACCCGTATCCAAAAAAAACTTGAAGATTCGCATTGTTGGTCCATTTCTTTCTTACCTACCAATTTAAATGTATCGGAATTTGTTGGTAAACGTCGTCATTAGTCCTGTTACAAACATACTAACAGATGATCGTTGCCATGCTAACAATTTTTTGACAAGACAAGGCTCCTTCACATTATTGGTTTCCATTTTTTCTACATTCTTTGCCATTGCATTCGAAGTAGCATTTAATTCTACACAAAAATGTACTCTTTACCTATTTTCATTTGAAGTTTAATTTTCCAGAAAAAGTTGCTAAAACTAGTGCGACCATTTGTAAATGCTACAAAAAAATCCGTAAACAAGATGTAGAGCCTATAATTGATAAGAATACCACAAGACAAATATTTTTCTAAATGCTGGAATAATGTTTTCTTCATCTAAGATTTGATACTCTACAAAAAAATTCAGACTTATGGTACTATTATTTGCAAATAAACGAACAATTTAAAACTTTTGACATTACGTAATTTTCAAAATCCATTAAAACAATAAAATGACAGCGTAATCACGAATCGACATTTGTCACTCAATCTGACAGCTACATTTTTCATTTCATGGATTTATAACTTTTCAAGTTTTCTCAATAGTAGTACTACAGCTTTAGCATATTTTTCTGCTAAGCTTCAAATGCAAAAAAGTAAAGACCACTTTTTGTGTAGAATTGAAAGGTGTTTCTAACACTGGCAAATAATTTAGAAAAAAATTGAAATATAAGTTTTTGCAATAAAACTATCTAGCGTTACACGCATAACTAGTATTCAGATCATCTACAACCTCACACCAAATTCCATTAAAATCGGTTTAGAGGTTCTAAATTGCCATTAGTTCAAACAAAGAATGTTTTTTTTGGCAATATGGCAACATGTGTAATCAGTAACTATGAGAAAACATATGTAGTAAATTTAGTCATTGATATACTAATAAATTAATGATTTAAAGTTAAAACAGTAAAGTTAGGCATTATAAAGAATGTATTCAGTGAAAAATTTTACCTGATGGTTACTTACTTTTACATTGATAACTTAATTGGAACTGATTTGTTTCTTTATTATTTCAAGTGAGGAGTTTAGCCTTTAGAGTTGTTAAACTCATTATCCTTAATTGTAGGACCATATGCCCATAGTACTTTTAATTACTGTGAACGAGCAGTAAGTGGGTCCATAATTAATGATCCTTAAAAGTGTATTTTTTCTGCCATAATCAAAACTTCTGAAGTAGAATGCCAAGTCATTAATAATAAGGGCAGAAGGTAAACATGTCATGCCTAAAGTCCAATTTAAATATAGCCATTAATAAACAGATTTTTACGTCATTTTTGATGCTTCAGGATGGGTCTTAAATATTTTGTTAAAAGTAAGATGTCTTACATTTTATTTGTAAGCTATTAACTGTTTTTTGAACGTTTCAGTTGTTATGCCCGTTGACATGTCACACATTTATCCATATTAAATCACTGTTCACCAACAAGCTATTTTTTATCATATGTAATTGGCATCAAATATTATACATACAGTGTGGACACAAACTTGCACCCAGTTTTTTTATACAGTGCTTTCGAAAAGTAACGAGTAAATTCATTATTTTTGAAATTGAGAAATTTTCAAAAATATCCCCTGGCACGTCGATTTTGTTAAAAAAAAACACTTTTTGACATACGACCCACATTTGTGACGTCATCGTTGTTCGAGATATGACGTCATCGACAATTTTCTTAAATAGGAATCCTCAATTTTGGCCATGCCATTTGAAAGAGCGTGTCATTCTACACATCATGAAAAATTATGGTGTTACATAACAAAAATTTCAAGAAAATAATGTTTCAAGATTTTAAAATTTAATTTTCACAATACTGAAAATGATAATGATTATGTAAAAAATCAACTAAATTAAATGTTCAAATTGTGCACCGTTGGCTGCCTGACGATTAATGAATTCTTTTTGGACATTATCAATAACTTCAGGAGGTATACGATGTATCTCGTGACTAATTTTTGCTTTTAAATCTTCTAAATTAACCGGTCTAGTAACGTATACTTTGCTTTTTAAGTATCCCCACAAGAAATAATCCAGGGTTGTCAAATCAGGCGATCTGGCTGGCCACTCAATCGGCCCCTTTCTCCCTATCCAACGATTCGGGAACAGCTCATCTAAATAAGCACGGACAGGTGCTGCATAATGGGGAGGTGCACAGTATTGTGAAAATTAAATTTTAAAATCTTCAAAGATTATTTTCTTGAAATTTTTGTTATGTAACACCATAAATTTTCATGATGTATATATGTAGAATTACACGCTCTTTCAAATGGCAACTTTGAAGTCGTTTCCGCTAAGAATCGCAACTAATCAATTATGATAAATATTCAATAACATATAGCATTACGGTTTTTAACTTTAAAATTTACTTGATTTACGTGATTGTGACTTTGAAGTCATATGTTAGTCATTAGTCGCTCCTACCATCATTTGCCAATTTCAAGTTCGGAAAATTTAAATATGGTCCCACTGGTAACTAAGACGTCCCCAAAACCAGGAGAGCTACTTACAAGTAACATATTTGGTGACAATTACGTAATACTAACTTTTTGAAGGTTGCAGACTCAGTTAGTGTAGCTTTGATGCTAGTTGGAATCGAGTTATATCTATTTTATAAAATGATTAAGCTGTGATACGCTAAAGGCGCAAGCAAACTCTCCACAATAGCATTGATGAAAGACAGAAATGCCTATGGCGTAAACCCTGGATAGTTTGTAAAAAAAGAAGAAATGTAAGTCGCTCAGCCTCGCCACAGTGCACAGGAAAGGGGGAGAAGCACAAATATTTAAAACTCTTCACAGTGCGCAGGAAAGGAAAGGAACGTTAGTGACTCAAACTCTCCACAGTACGTGACTTTGATGCACCAAATTCAATCTCTCTACAGTATTGAACTTTAATATACATTAGGTGGTACAAACTGTCCAGCCCATAGGTAACTTATATCAACTGACTAAATGCAGAGTTAATTAAACTACTCTAAGTAGCACAACCTCTCGCTACCTAAACATCTCAATAGGTCATCAGGAGTGTAAAATATGTTATCTAGCTAAATTAATATAGACAAATAACAATTTTTTATGGTCCTTCTTCTTGATACAAGGATAAGTAAAGGTAAAGCCCCTACCCCACCCTAAACGTATGGCTTATTAACTAATTCACTTAAGTGCATAGAAATATCTTTCAAAAATATGAATGAGACATGTGTATAATATGCGATGTAGAACTAACTACATCTATCGGCCATTCGCTACTCCATGCCGGACTGAAAATGTCACAGGCACGGTTCCACACCGCGTACTCGTGGTCCTTTCTGTCGGGTTAGACAGAGTAAAACAGCTAGGATTATTCATTAGATACCTCACCTATGGCATACTGATGAGAGCTAATAAGCTTGAGCTTCTGACGAATGCCTCTAGCTGTTGCTATAGGTTTTCCAAGTGTAATTGAATGCTGGTCGGGGCATTAGACCGCAGAGTAGTTGTTTCCTGGAATTCCGTGTTTGCATGTGTATAATATATTTATATTTTATATAAACATGTTTAGAAATAGAAAATATTTAAAACATTATCGGTCGGATCGGTCAGTGGTCGCGCGGTTTAAGGCGTTAGTACTTGAATCGAGGTGACTAGACGGAGTTGGTTCGAGCCCAGCTGCCGGTAGACCGTATATAAGCTATATTCGTGGAGAGGATTGGCACCCTCTCTGTGGGTATGGTAGGGTGGAATAATGTTAGCTTGGGTCAATGTGAGAGATTGATGCCGGTTGATATTGGTCCACCCCTAATTAATGAGGTTTTCCAGGTTTCATTCCTGCATTCCTGCACTGAATAGTGGTTAGGGCCTACCAACGTAAGTCGTTCCTGGGCGCAAATGCGGCCTGCTTAATAATAATATGCCGCCCCCTCTCCCGCACAAGTCTCCGACTTCTGGGCTAATCCCTGTGATTAGAATGAGGGGTAGAGATATTATTATTTATTATTATTATTATCTAGTTAGACATAGATGACGATTATTTTAAATGTTTTACTTATTAACTGTACCTAGTACTGCACGCATTTTCATTCTCCACACGTTTCGAGTTGTACAATGTACATACAAAAAAAAAGGGCTGACGATAGCCGAGCTACCAAGGCAGCGACGAATAGTTGCTGCCAGGGAAGCACGAGCGGCCGGAAGTTGGTTCGAATCCAACACGGGGCAGAAGAATTTTTCTGTCCTACCCATGGATGTTTGTGATTGTAGGGGTGGAGGGTAGTGTAAGTTAGTAGGTAAAAAGGGCCAAATATGGCCTAATTACCAGTAGGCTTCAGTACGTTTTTGTTGTACATACAAAAAAATCAATACCTATGTCAAATATTTGAAATAATGTGTGTGACTTAATTGCTCTATCAAATCGTTTTTGCTTATTAATATTAAATACATAATATGAATAAAACATTGCAATAATTTAGAATCATCCGTCACAAGTTTTATTATCAATTAAAAAATTATGCCTATTGTAATTATAATCAAGTAAAGATGAAATTGCGATTTCCTAATATGTTGAGGATTAAATAGAAACATAAATTATTTATAATCGGTTTCATGAGACAAAATTATGTACCCAACAATAATTCAAAATACCATACTTCAAAGCTAACATTTTTAAAATTTTATAAAAGCAAAAGGTAGTCAATATTCATTATGAAATAAAATAATTGCGTAAATTATAATTTGGTATCTACTACACTACACTAAAATAGTTTGAAGCCTCAATATCGAGAAACAGCTAAAAGGATCTATTACATAGAAAACAATTTTACTCCATGCATTTTATGCCAGACAGAAACACTTACTCAAGTTAGCTGGAGAAATAGAACAAAATGAGCGTACAATCTTAACTTGTTGCAACTGTCGTTGTAACAGTAAACAGTACAGTTGAGGAACTCAGGACAACAAAATAATCCTTTTTAGTGGCACAAGAAGCTATCCTCTATACTACAGCTCTTGTACTGATATCTACATAGAACGATTTCTTCTGAAATCAAATATTTACTTTTTACTAACTTCTACAGATATTATTTTTTGGGTGACGTATATACTGGAGTAGATACTTTGTCCACATTTTGATTTTCATATTTTTATTATTGTAAATAAAGCTTATTAAGCTTTGAATATAAATTTGTTATATATGAAACCCCAATTTTTCCATCGAGAGAATATCTCAGTGAAATTTGACCACACTTATCGTTAACATCCCGTATACATAAATAAGTGGCAACCTCACATTTAATTGATTAATAAAGTTATTTAAGTATTTAGAATAAAAATGTCCTTACTATAATAATTTTCCATGTGTAAATACCTTTTATAAATTTTGTTAGTTGTAATAATTTCTTCCTAAAGCTTTGACGTGAATCTACACATAACGTCAAAAGTCTTGGACTCCCCCTCATTATTGTTAAAGACATATTTTTGTCAGAAAAACCAAATACTTTTATAAAAGCATATTGTTTTCTGAATCTTTTTTAGTGAAAATAATATGTTCGATAAATTGAGTACTTAGAAATATGTCCTACTGCAAGTGTCCCTTGAACCTCTCTTGCGCGATGTGGTCAAGCGTTGTCATCCATAAATACAAAATTTTCACCTAATTCATAAAGTAGGGGGCAGATAATGGGCGTAATAACTTGTTCGATGTAAATTTGACTTGTCATTTTCTGTGGTATGCGAATTAATGGGGTGCGGAGGTTGAACATTATTCCACTTCAAAACATTACGGTACCCCTTTTATACGGAGCAACTTCACGGGTAAAATTAAGACCCTGTTGACGACGAGAGAAGAACTTCAAACTCTTTGTCAATTGTCATCAGTAACCAGCCCATTTCTGGTTTCGTCTGTAAATAAGACCCACTTGCGCCCACTGGAGACGGAAAGCACGATACCTTGGAAGTAGACTGGAGACCCGTAATGGTCTTCTAGCACGTAAATTTGCATTGTGGAGTCGTCTTTGAATAGTAGGTAACGATATAACACGGCATAACGTACCTTGAAAGTGGGCTCTGAGAGCTGAAACTGAAGATGTGCAGTATTGCACCAAATAACGGTCCTCCCTTTCATTACATATTCGAGGACGTCCACTACGTGGTCTGTTTTCCACTGTATCAAATTCTTCATATCTACTTTACGTACATCGGATGATCTAGGTATGCCCAACATGTTCAATATCTGACGATTAGAATGGCCTGAGGGCATTTTTTTCCAAATTATATTTAACCCCTATTTATCGCCGACTATTTATTTCGTTTAGAGAGTTTCTCAACACGGTAAAATGTGTTGTCATAATTGAAATTATGTGCATTCACCTTGTGATTTTGTGCTTTCCTTCATTAATTTTTAGTGTTTTATTTCAATTTTAAACGTTTTATGTAATTAAATTAACTTTTTATAATTTCTTACTCCCTCAATAGCAAAACATCATTGAGCTCAACTGAGCAACTTATTCAATTTGGCTCATCTGTTATTCTGTCAGAAAATTTCAAATTACATATTTGCATATAGTAATTTTCTTCGTTCTTGTATAAGTAAATTTGTGCTTTTGTATGCATTATGGTATCAAATACCCAACTAGCACTAAGGTAACATTAACTGAGACGAGAACGACCAAAGAGTAACCATTACGTAACCACCACCAAATTTGCTACTTGTTATATAAATAACTTTTTACGACAAAGCTACAGTCACTGCTACGTATTTTCAACTACTTCTAGTCACTTTACAGTTATGTTATTAAGTACCTTAAGTACCTATCCTAATTTTGAAGGCGCCTCAGTTACCAGTGGTTGTCCGTTTAAAGTCGTAGAACTTTAAGTAAGATTTATTAGTACTATCTACGTTATTGCTACTTGTAGAACTATTTAGAATCACCACGCATAGCAATAACAGAGTACGTATAACCTCTTAAATTCACCATGAAGTAAATTTTACCATGATTGTAGTTTCCCAAAGTTGAAAGCCTTCATGCTATTCGTCATCCTGTAATGTCTGTATCTATACGATCCTGCCATGTGTGGAGCGTAAATTTTGTCTTGGTAAATATTATCATATTTTTTATAACTATTAATTTATTAAACCCATATAAAACTATATTTATAGTAAACTATAAACATTGACCCTGATTAAATATCTAAGTCAAAACACCACAAAAAATCCAAAGGACAAAACAGGTAACAGGGGCAATCAACAAAGCCACAAAGAAATAAAAAAATGTAATGAAAATAATAATGCAGAGATAAGTATGCATTTATTACCTACTAAAATATAAAACTCAAGGTGTGTGTTCATTGTAAACGTCGGAAGTACCGCGTTCAGAATGATCAACAGGAACAGTTTTACTAAGAAGTGATAGTGGGAACTTTATTACCATTGTAAAATAACGGAACAACCTCGATCAATACTTTGTAGTAAATATTACTTGAAAGTTACACATTGGAAGTTCCCGTTACGGATTCTAAAGTATCAATTACTTTCAAGTTGCATTTATACGAGCAAGTGACTTTAAAGTAAGATTTTTTTAATGCGCCGTTTTGACTTAGGTCGTCATTATTGCAAAATATTAACTTTAACTTCACAAATAAAGCATTATTTCTCTATCAAATTTAATAATTGATGCATACAAATTAATGTCATTTTCAATGACCAATAAAAAATAGATTTTACCTTCTAGAATACTAGATAATGTTATTAGATATTTTAGACAGCATTTTTATTAACACATCTACATCTTAAAAATGCGTGCGAAGGCGCGAAAAATGTAGTGTTTTCAGGCCGTCGTCATCTCGACGAAACTGCAATGTCCCTTATTTCCCGTTTTGACATTTTTTAGCACATCTACTTTAAATAATAGCAAGTATGCAAAGAAAAGAAAAGAAAGAAATATGCATTAAATATTCAACAATAAGTATATTGTACTTAGTGACAACAAAAGAACGATAATGCATATATATGAGTAATATTATTATAGAGAGGGAATAAAGTATCGTATAACCGCTCGTGATCAAGAGTGGCGCACAAAATTTCTTAAATATAGCAAACACCCTATATTGTACAACCTAAATAAGGAGTAAATAATAAGGGTTATATGAGAATCACATACGAATTTAAATATAGAAAAAATACAACATTTTTCTTTATTACTTGAAAGGAGGATAAAATTTCCTTAAAACTAAAGATTATCTGTGTATTGATATATGTGGGCATTACTGGTAGTTGGATTGCACAATGGCGGCTCGGTATTGAGAGACAGCCGGTACACTACAGACAGTCGGTATACTACAACTTTTTCAAATATATTCAAGATGCACTGTAGACATTAACAGTAATGCAAGAGCTTATTGGTGGAATAACAGTACTTGTAATAATGCTACAGCGGATGCACTACCCATTTAAAGCCTTAAAATTGGTAATTTATACCGTAATTAATTTACTTTTACCACCATTCCAAAACGATATAGGTACAGTTAATCGTGATACAATTTTTTAATATCCCTAAAGGAAACAATCAATTTGTTTAAAAGAAAAATTTTCAAAAATTACGCCTGCTTATAATTCCGCGATTCTCGAATTCCCAATTTTTTTATGGGCACCGCTCTTTTTGTTGAAACACGCAAAAACGTTACGCTATAAATTTCAAATATCTACACCAGAAACTATTACTAAAAGGCTACAAAGTATTGAGTTGCTAGTTGCCTACTATTGTACTTAATTAAAATAATTGGAATGTTAATTTTTAACGTTATTGACATATGACATTGACTCTTCAGTTATCTTCGCAAAAAGTGGAATTTCACAAATAAATTCGATAATTTTCTTCTGAACCTTTTAACACTCGTTGTATAATATGTGACGCTACCCCTAATGCGGTCCACTTGATAAGTTAATGGAAATTTTGGACCCTTATAAAATAAATTTGTTTTGGTTACTCTCAGAACCATTATTTTTTTCTCCACAGAGGTATTAAAACAATGGAATCCGAGAACGGGAGTAAACCAGTCTTGTTGCAGTCTTCTCGAAATCATGCCATTAGTTATTCTCGAAGGTTGCGAGTGTAACTATCTTTCCGGTAGAGTGACATTGTTTGGCGTATTTACAGTCACCGAGGCAGGGCTGTGGTGAATCTGCCCCCCGGGCTCTAAGCGCTATTTAGAGACTTCTGAATAGAGCCGAGCTTACATTTTATTTTTACCCGAACGTTATTCAACGCGGGTGATACCTGTGAGAAATAGGAGTGTGCTCGCGAAATGGAAATCTTACAAAGTATTTAATATATTAAGGTTCGCAATATCGCCCCAACGCCGCAACACCCTTTTACATCAGTTGTTGTATAGAAATATTGTTGAGTTTTGAAAGCTATTTATACAGGGTGTAATATCGATGTTAGGACAAGATTCAGACAAAACAAAACATGAACTATGTAAAACTATTCCTACAGGTTCTGTAATCCTTCAATATTGAAACTCAGTGAGGAACTATTAAAGTTGCAAATTTCATATTTAGAACAGTGTAGTTTCCTCATAATAGCTTGCAAAATATGAAAACGTCTTGCCTTGCCTTGCAAATCAAGATAAGAGTTTTTTTTAAAGTCTTGTACTTGTTTGATCTTGCAAAATCATGTCTTGTATTGCGAGAGTCTCTCAAATTTCTTATTTCACAATTGTGCAAGACTCTTGAAATAGTTTTGTTCTTGTAAGATCATGTTCTGCGAGATTAATACCTGTGACAAATAGGAGTGTGCTCGCGAAATGAAAATCTTACAAAGTATTTAAGGTATTAAGGTTTGCAATATCCCCTAGCGCAAGTAGTATGCTGTAAAACCATCGTACTCTTTCAGTTATTGTTCAGAAATATTGGAACACAGTCGAAAACTATTAAAGTTGCACATTTCATAACTGGTACAGTATACTTTCCTCATGATAGCTATTTTAATTTATTCCAAGAACCAGTGGCGTAGGATTTAAAAGGTCTGATGAGTTTCAACTATTAAAATATTATCTGCTGTAGTGTTGGGTGAGACAAGAAATCTGCAAAACAAGACAACAGTTTCCTTAAAGTCTTATTCTTTCTCGATCTTCCAAGATCATGTCTTGTCTTGTCTTGCGAGAGTCTCACAAATTTCTTGTTTCACAATTTTGCTAGACTGCATGAGCCTGATTCTTGCTCCATCTTATAAAAATATTTCCTCGTAATTTTGCACGATTCTTGCGAGACTCTTGGATATAAACGAGAAACAAGGAAGAAATTACGAATTTGATAACAGTGGTGGTTACTCTAAGATGGCTACAGTTCCGTTCGGAGCTCAAACGTAACTATCGATATGCAGATGCATATTGACAGATGTTATTTATAATTAGTTCAGAGAAATAAACTCAATAAACTAATTTTAAAAATTACTTTATATGCTAAATGTCCTTTAAATAAATTATACATGCCTATAATATTTAGTTTTTCAGCTAATCTTTCGTAAGACTTTTAAAAATTTTGTTTCGTCTGGTTTTGTCATGTCTTGCCTTGCATTACCAAAAAGAAGCAAGGCAAGATTTCCAACACTAAATCTGACTTTAAAAAGCACCTTATTTACATTGACATAATGCATAATAGTACGCATAAAGTATAGATAACAATGTGCAAAAATTGGATGTATAGGCGACGATTTCAACAAAAGTCATCGTTTCAGCATGCATGCCACTTTATTGGCTAGTCATCTTTCAGCTCGACAGTAACATCACCGTTTTCGTCAGTTGTTACTGGTGATTAAAAATGATGCCCTAGAAGGTTGACATACATTAGTGAAAATTGTTTAACTCTTCAGATGGATTGCTTGCTAAATTTAAAACACAAAAGTACTGATCAAGAAGATGGAGGCGCGTCTTAGAACTAGACCTAAAGTTTTCTTTAAAAATTATTTGACAATGTTAGAAAACAGTATCCAAGCTATTGTTGAAAGCGAAATAAAATCGGCAAATACTCATTTAGGAAATTTTTACATAACAAGAATTTTCATTATGGGAAAGTCGATGGAAAGAGATCTTTAATTGAGAACCATGAAATAGTTATATGTAGAATATTTTATGTACATAAAATTGGAAAACATCGATTGCAATGAAGAAAAATTTATTACATCGGTGAATGCTTATTTATATCTGACAGTAAAGCTTTCTAAAGATTTTTGTATACGGTCAGCTCATTTTTCCGTTCAGTTTCAGATTCAATTCAATTGTCAGTTATCTTTATGAAGAGAAACACAAGATTGAATGAGAATGTTTTATACATTTTTTATTAGGTATTAATAATATTGGGGAAACTACCTACTCTGAATAAATCCTCGACCAGAGTTGGATTACACCCACAATATCCACCCATACGTTCTTTATTATTAGCGTTATAGATTTTTATTGTGCTGTAAAGGTATGCTAATATACATAAATTTTCCTACAATTTCTATCAATGGAGCCATATCCGTATGTACTTTGATATCAAATATGCTCAGGAACAATTTCATAGACAAAATTAGATTCAATAATCTAAAATAGAAATTATTCTATCTAAATTTACTAATAAAAGACATACGTGGCAGCACTCAAAAAGTTACAGAACGGTAATTCAATTTTGGAACACGTAAATCTAACCACACTAGATGACATCTGACCTATTTTTGCAGTTTTAGAATTGCTTTTTCAAAAGTGCTGACAATTTGCCAATATAAAGATAAATTAAAAACAATCACCTATTTCATTCAACATTGGTCCTTTATGTTGTCGTTTTTTATACTATTTTATTAGGTAGTAATAACATTGGGAAACCAAGCTACTCTGCGAACTAAAAAAACTTCAAATAATAAAGAATGTGTATGTAGATATTGTAGAGTCAATGTCGGTCCTGGCCATATTAAGTAAGAGCTCATGCCAATCTCGTACCTCGCACTGCGATAAATGCTCTGTGGTGTGGAGTGTAGTAGAAACTACATGATCAGTGTTGCCAGATGAGAATATTTTCTTCACATTGAAGAATATTACCCAAAATGTTTTGCCTGCGAATAAAAGATTCTTTTAAATTACAATAATGTGAATGACTTCTTTGTCATTACTGATTTACTTAATTTTGCAGTTCTCTATATATTCTTATTCAATTTATCGTCGGATATCATGCTCCCTTTCCCAGTGTAATGTGCTACAGTAATTTGTAAACTATAATATCGGCTTAATTTATGAACATAATACACAGCTGCATTTTAATTACCATTTCAATTATTTCTGGTTTTCCATTGAGGTATTTGTTAAATATGTGAAGAAATGTTCAAATTGTCAAGATGGATTTGCATTGTGTTGTAAGAGAAAGAGAGAAGAGTGTATAATAGTGTTATTGTAAATTACATTACAAGTAAAAAATAAGAAACGTCAGGTGCTACTTTTTTGCCAAAATTGTGAGATGTCATTAAAGTTATATAAGGTTTTTATTAACTACTATCTTAAATTTCCGTAAAGAAAGTTCAATTTTCTTGGTAAACCGTAAATATAGGACTTTTCGATATAAACTTTTTATTCCGAATATTCCCAGGAATGTGTATCTTTTTTTTTCTACATTAAACACACTACACTTTGTATATTTTTTTATAATATTAGTTTATTTGTATTCTTTAGTTCATGTATTTTTTTTAAAGGAGATCAGATTTTGGATGCAATAAAGTCGCTGAGAAATTATACATCAATGCAGTATATTTGCGTAGAACATTTCCAATCAAAACTTCTCTAACTTTAGATTTTTTCGGACTTCACAATGAAGTAGTGCATTTACATTTCGCTTGGAATTCCACAAAGTATATTGTGCTGGTAACAAGCACCCATTTAATTGTAGTTTTGCTGTACCCCCTTTTGTAGTGAACTCCTAACACAACACAATTTTGCATATTGTAGCCAATCTATTCCACAGGGTGGCCACAATTTGACACGAATAGTACTTTATACTGCATTTACGGTTACGCGTTGTATTTATAAGCGTTAGCTTTTGACTTTATATCTGCCATTCATAATTCATGAGACGCGACAATTTAAGCAATCATATTTTGTTTTTGCTGAATATACAGGGTAAAATCATATCATCTTTTGTTTGCTGACGACTTGAAATTGTTCTTGAATATATCATTTACGACTGACCATTTACTACAGCAAAACCTTGCAGATTATTACTTGGTGTACTGATAATTATTATTTACCTATTAATATAAATAAATGCAAAACATGTACTCTATTCTCTCAAAAATCAGCAACTAATATTTGATTATAATATAGGTTATAGGTTTAACACGTTGCGAGGAAATTAAAGATCTTGGTGTAGTATTTAACACCAGATATTATTCTCTAGTTATGTTAATTCAAATATTAAATCTGCGTACAGTACCCTAGGCTTTGTTATAAGGAGTACAACATCTTTCACTGATGCAGGTATAGACAAACAAATATAGACGGCAAATTTGTGAGGATGGTTTGAAAGCCACTATTTTATTAAGAAGACAATCAGGTTTCACAAAATATCTGTACTATGTGAACTAGATAGTAGAGATAGAAAAAAAACTACTATGAAGTAAAATAATGGCAAAGAACAGCTTCCAGGTACTAAGAGCATCAATAGAGAAGCATTAGCTGCTCCTCCTGATTCCAACTTTTCACATCAAGTTAGGTGTAGATGTCATCAAAATGAGAAAAGATGAAAAAGCGGCATGACTGAGCTTCAAATGATTTATCGAAAATTCCGTGGGGAACCATAAAAGTCTAGATTACAGGGAAAAAGTGATGGAAATGGTGGAGAACTATAGAAAATTAGGTTGCTTGATTAATCTGAAATTACATTTTATAGATTTCCATATTGACTACTTCTCACAAAATCTTGTCACTTTAAACAATGTGAAGGTAAAAGGTTTAATTTGAACCTTATGAATACAGAGCGACATTACCAAGGCAGATGGGATGCTGGGGATTACTGTTGGATGCTCGCAAGAGACATGCCAGAAAGAGGATGAAAACGTAGAAAAATCAATTGCACAGACCCTTTTAGTGTAAGAGAGGTAGATATAAAAAAGTCAATAAATAGCACACATTATAAACATGCAACACTGAAAATCTTAAGACTTACGACGGTTGTTACTGTATAAAATTTACTATTTTCAAGAGTTGTCATTTTTATTTTGAGGTTAAGCTAACCCGATGGTGTTAAATGAATTCCAAATGTGAATTCAACGATCCCAAAAATATAAACGTACGATGGTTTTGCACATTTGCATATCTATCTTTCTATTTGAAGCTAATCTAATGAGTTAATTGAATCCCCGATTCAGATCCAGCGACTCCAAAAACATAAATCTGATAGTCTGGTTTACTTGCATAAATATCTTTCTATTTGACTTTAAAATAACCTTAAAACTGATCTAATGGGGTTAAATGAGTCCCTGATTCATATCCAGTGACCCCAAACAGATGGGTCTGGTTTACATGCATATCAACATTTCGATTTGATCTTGAACTAACTTTATAACTGACCTGATAAGGTTAAAAGAATCCCAAATTCAAATTATACGACCCCAAAAATATAAATGACGATAGTCTAGTCCAGTTGGATATCTTTCTTTCGCTTTAATCTTGAAGGACTTTGAATCCAGGGCGATGGGTTTAAATAGACCCCAGATTGGGATTCATCTTGTGAAAATACATAAAAATATATAGGTCTAGTCGGCCGGACAGACTACTTTTTTTGCGGTGCTGGGTCATTGAATAAAATGTTTTCATCTTCTATTAACCCAATCAATATTATCTTCAAACATTTTTAAAATACACACAACGTCAAAAGTCTTGGACCCACCGCATATAAAATGATTCAACTAAATCTAGTGGTTTTTCTTAATGTGGTAAAAAAATACATGTCCTTAGGGAACAAAATGTTTTTACAAATCTGGTCAGTTTGGCAGTGTATTCAGCCAAGTGTTTCTTTGAATTTTTGTACATTATAATGCCAGGACGTGAAATGTATGTGTTTACCCGAGCAAGAATGAGTGCTTCACATGATGCAGGACATTCTAATTATCAGATATCGAACATGTTGGGCATTCCTAGATCATCTGTTGTACGAATAGTACACATATATGAAGAATTTGATGCAGTCGAAAACAGACCACGTAGTGAACGTCCTCGTGTATCTAATGAAAGAGAGGATCGGTATTTGGTGCAATATGCCCATAGACACTGCACATCTTCAACTTCAGCTCTCAGTGCCCACTTTCGAGGTAAGTTTCGCTGTGGTATATCGACACCTACCATTCTAAGACGACTCCATAACGCAAATTTTCGTACTAGAAGACCATTACGGGTCCCCACTCTACTTCCAAGGCATTGTGCTACCCATCTCCAGTGGGAGCGAGAGTGGGCTTTTACGCCAGTGGCTGTGGCCCATTATGTACGCCCTACGTAATGAATTAGATGAAAATTTTGAGTTTATGGACGAAAGCGCTCGACCACATCGCACAAGAAGAGCTCAAGAGACACTCGAAGCAGAACATATCAATAGATTTTGATGTGTTTTAGATAAATAATCTTATCATTTTTGTACTTGAGTTCTGTACTTTATTTTTGTATGATTTCTTTTCTTTATATCTATGTTTTTAATGATATAACTCATGTTTTTCTTTTATGTAGTTGACTTGTAAAATATTACTGTATTTCATGTCCTATAATTTGATTTCTGTCTGGACAGCGTAGTATTAAATAAATCAATAGATTAGATTGGCCAACCAACTTTCCTGACATGCATCCTATTGCTAGAGTCATTCATAATCATATTTCTCCACCTCAGAGAAGACTGCAGATGAGTTAGTCGTGGCGGCAGAAGAGGAATAGAAAAATATTCCGCAAAAAATTGTTAACCGCTTGATTATCTCAATGCACAGACGTGTCAATATGCTATTGGAACGTGGTGTAGTTCATACCGACTATTAGTAAAGTAGAGAACTTGCTTTGCTACTTCTTTTTGATTTAATAAATTTTGTCAAAAATGTCACACATTTGCTGGTTTTTAATTTTTTAAGTACTCTGTTTATCGAACATATTTTTTTACAAAAAAAAAAGATTCAGAAAACAATATACTTTAAATGTATTTGATATTTCTGACAAAAAGATTTCGAACGTTAAAAATACAAGATATATTTGGAGCCTCTCATTTCAAAACGTACACTACGAAATAATTCCAACGAGTTCTTTCTGTTAAATGGAATATAAATTATGTTCTGTTCCCAGTAACACATGTAATAATTACAACGAACGCGGGATCCTGCAGCGGTCCAAAAACTGCTATTTTGTCAGACGCTTTATCGCCACCCCACCAGAAACGATTTATATGGCGCACTAGAGCCGCTTATCCTTTTGTCTTTATGCTCGATAATTGCCATACTTCAGTTTAGCAATATTTTGTTCTGCGCGGAAACTAACTTCGCCCCAACAGTATATTCCGCGTTCCTGTTCTCCTGGGGTTCTTAAGATCAGACGGAACAGATATGGCTTCCAATCTTCCCGCATTTAAAGTGCCCCCGAGGTACAGTATAACCGCCCTCCTTGAAGTGTTTTTCAATAAAAAATAAAAGAACATGATGGCGTCTCAGCATATGTATTAGGTATTTGGGGAAAGCGCGAATTTATATTATTGCTTATTATGCATTTTCTGATTGGAAAGTTAAAGCGGATTTCTTTATGGATTATACAGGGTGAGCCGACATTTTCTTTTATTGCAATTTAGGAACTTCCTTGTTACCAAAACACAGGTTCAAAAGGAAAGGAAGTATTTGTTGATGACAGTGGGCCACTTTCACCAGATATCCCATGTCCACCTTTAAAAATAAAAATAAACATATGACATTAATTATTATCTTCTTGGGGTACTTGCTCAGCTCCTTTTAGGGTTAAAAGGAGTCAACTTGTCAATGTAAATACACATTTATTAAAACAGATGCATAACAAAAACTATATTTACGAAAGAGGGACTGTTGTTGGGCAGAATCTCTAGAGACCAAAGGTTGAGTTCTTTGTTAATAAATTGGCCAAGATTAGTCCAGCTTCAATAGTATTTATACACTTCTAAAGTGCATGAAAATTGTAATATCTATTGAAACAATATGAACAGCAGCAGATCTGCAGGATCTGCAGAATATCAGTGTCGTAGTTTTAAGGGTTTATACATTAGGTTAAAGGCAACAAACAATAAAAAATTAAAAAAATGAAATGTATTTGATGTATTCGAGATGTACAAAAGTTTGAGCATGCTTTTTAGCCGACTTCTTTGGGTTTAGTTGAATAATTATTCTTATACCTTTAATATTCCCAGTAGTACGAATTGAATGAGTAGTACCGTGATCATTAGTATTAAGTAATACTTCCGTAATCAAAAACTACTTACCCATCTAAAAACATTGTAGGTGTGTTTCTATGTTTTCTATAGCGTCTTGTGCAAAGGTCACTAAGATCATTGATGCCATGTTAACAGATTGGCTTGCAATGGGACTTTGCCCAGTTACTTATTGTTGATTATGTATCATAATTCATCAAACTTAATTGTACTCACTGATATTGTACTAAATCATTAGCTTATGTTTCGATTAGTAAACATATCATAATTACCATTGATCCATTTACTAACTAATAATATGCTACTTTTCGAATTTAAAATCGAGCCTCAAATCTTTGTGTCTCAATAATGCTGAGATTATCGCTTCTTCTGCAAAAATATGTTGCTCTAATGAAAACTTGTTATTACTTTAACTACGTTGTACGCCATACAGAGATTCTGTTGTCTTATGACATTTATTTGTCACTTGTTTTATATTCTAACTTCCATCTCTTCTTGAAAACCACCTATACCCAGTATTTGAATGGGACAAGTGTAAATGTATATAAAAATCAGAATAAGGTAGTTAGCTTAATTAAGTTAACTTGATGAAATGGTTCAATATTTACGGAAAATTAAAAGAAATTGACTTATCTAATAGATATACTTTTGGGAATAGTATCATGAATTAAATAAATATCAATTAATCATCTATTCTGCATACTTTACACTTTAGTTTCCGTTTTGACCAAGGACATTAACTGACAATGGTCTGCCTTTTGCTGATGTATAGGTGCTTGAGAGATTGCCTAAATAAGTCATATTTACTGGTATACTGGTATTTGGTTGACTAAGATGAGTATATTTGGTGGACTACCTGAGAATACATAATTGTAACAAACTACCTCTTCAATAGCTGTACCACAGCTTATTCATTACCAGCTAATTATCTTGGCAGCAGGAACATGAGACAGAAGCCTGCAGAGTTTAAGTTCGCTTTTGCGAGTAAAAGAGAAACCAGATACGAAACGCGAATATCAACATAAAGTCAGTGAGATCACAAACTACAAAAGATGCCACCGGGATATATGTACCTGATACTGAATAAGCCTGCCTGTACATTGTTGGTTGTTTATTAAAAAAATATATTATTGTGATGGTTGTGGAGCATTTATATAAAAAAATCCATACCTATAAGAAAATTTTGAACCAATATTTAAAATTAGATTGTGGCTGACATAAATTCAGTCTGCAGCTTGTAATATACTACAAAATAACGCGTTTACTACAATTTTATAAATCAGAGGGCAGCGCAGGATACCTTAGGGAGCATGGACGCTATACGGCTAGCCTCTAACTGAGAGAACGTTTTCTAGCCTCGCTCTTCCAAGGGTATTTCCACTACGAATAACTAAGAGAAGAAAAATACTATAAATTTTTGATAAAATCTTTGTAGTTTGTTGAAAAATGGTTTCATCTCGACGATCTTCTTGAAATTTTGCACGTCTCCATAATTTACGATTGTGAACAACTTTTTGAAGTAACATTTTGCTGTATGTTCTGCAGAAAAGGCACTTTATTTTACCAGAAACCAAATTTCCTGTCCGCAAAAACCCCTGATTTACACATTTTATGTAAATATTTGGATTTCTTAAGAAGTGATTTACAAATATCGAAAATAAAATGTTAACTTTACCACCCTGTAATCCCGTTAATAATCAGTCAGTTATAGAAAGAGGTAGAATTTATTTTCGGTCTAGAATTATCCCCTGAATTGTTTGCTCATCATTTCGTAACATCGTGTATATGTCTGGAATCTGGAATTATGGGGAGGGTAGCAGAGAGGCTACAGCACGTAGCCCCGTTGGGCCCCTTGTAACTCTTCCTATTGGAAGATCCACCTGAGCCGCCAACCAACCTAATAAGTCTAGTCTTCCTGTTGGCAACCCTTACAAACAGGTGTTTTGCACTTCTTCATGTAATAGAGACGCTTCCTTAACCAACAGTGTCTAGTTTGAATACCTGTCACCCGGCGAATATTTGTCCTAGACATAGCCAGGTACTTTTTGGCTGTATTCTTGCTGGGGCACTCTAGGAACACCTTAAAAAATTGACAGCTATTTGTTTCGTCCCACAATTTCCTAAACTCTTTGTGAGTATCCTCTTTGATGATTTTAACAAATGCTGACAACGGAAGCATACTGGAGGAACCAAGTCCAAAAATATTGAGACCTGATATACTTCTACACTTTATTGCCATTGCATCGATCAGGTCCATTTAACCAGCATACAGATATGATGTCATTGGTTGGCCACTAGATCAGTAGTGATTGTCTAATATCTGTGTAGATTCTGATAGTTTTGCTCGTTGTATGTATTTGGCGGTTATGGATATACCTGCTAATTCCGGTTGTACCACGGTAGCATATCGATCCATTGCCCACTGATATCGATTATGTAAGGATATGGAGTCAATCCCACATCCTACACCTTCCTCCATTTTTGATCCGTCTGTGAAAATGTTTATTACATTTTCGCTGGCGTTATCCTCATTCCTGATATGTACCGTGTAGTGTATGTCAAACACAAACTTAGAAGAAATACTGTCAATGCCTGCCTGCATATCCTACATCTGGAATAATACTAGTATTTTTGTCATAGTCACTTGTTTTAGATAAATATCCAAAAGTGGCAGACATAGATCACCCTCGTGGGTGTCGTACGTATAGCCCCAGTTATGCTTTGGCAGGTAATTCTTTGTACCTGGTTGATCATTTCTTTAGCTAGTAGTCCAAGAGACGACTATACTAGTCGGCCACCAGACAACAGCTCCATAGGCTAACATTGGCCTTACAATAGCAGTTTAGTTTCATTTCTCAAGTTTTACCAACGGTCCTGCGGCATACTGCTCATAGGATATGTACGTCTTCAGTCTTCTCTCCAAATGAAGATTCCATGATAGCTTCGGATCAAGTATGACTCCAAGGTATTTCACATCCAATTCGAAGCTTAATGTAGTATTTAGGAGAGTTGACACCTTTATCGGCCCCATTTTCCTCTTCCTCGTGAAGAGAACAATTTATGTCTTCCTGAGGTTGATGTATAGGGCATGGTCCTCACACCACTTTTCAATGTCTCATGGGGTGCTTGCACTCTTTGGCACAGGACTCCTTCAAACCCTCCACTAATCAGCATAGTAAGATCATCGGCTCCCCTTCCCAAATGATCTGAATTGATTTTGGGGAATGTTGTTTTATGAAATGCCCCCTATGCATACAATAACTTAGTATTGACATAAAATAAATATTGTTAAAATATGACTGAGTTGGTATTTGTGATATGTATATGATATGTGGAAGAAAAACATAAAAACGTAATACAGTTAACGCATGTACAATAGCATCAAAAACATATTAAAATAATATGAGATGGCCTATACAAGAACATATAAGTGTTTAGCAAATTAATCCAACCACCAGAAACTATATTTCCTGTCGCCTTTACATAAATATTGTTTTTTATATGCGTCTTTGGTGCATGTACCCACATTATTCTCTTTATTATTTCCGACTTGCTGTATACTTATTTGGCTATGCTATTTTTAGGAACTGTACAGTAATAAATCTTTACGATGAAACTTTTCTAACTGAAAGATACTATTTCTGACGATCATCATAAATGGCATTTCATCAACATCGTTATGATAATATTTCAGATATTTGAGCCAGAATACGACGAAATAAGACCATGTAAATTTTGCGAACCAAATCATTCCGTATTAATGTATTCCGCTCGACCTCTAAGCCGCTTCTATAAAAAAACGACTACCGCTTGTTCCATCTAAAATGTATAAGGCGTGCATGCAGTTTGCATTAAAATCTGTAAACAAATGCAGTTACTGCCTTAGGCTCCGTGCCTCTCTTGACCCGTTTCCACAAAAATGTGACTAAATGAAAGTTTTATAGAGCGCCTGAGATTCATAAACCACTTTATTGCTAAATACACTTTGGGATGTAGGGCTGTAGTACAGTATAACGACCATTTTTACTGTCGTCATAATAGGGTCGTTATTTATTTTGTCTACTCTGCATTTTCTTTAATTTCCCTTCCAATTGACTGGTTTGTCTGTCGTTACCTTCTACTTCTTGGATAAATTCGTATTATTGATGATAATATCTAAATTAAAATTGGAGACGAGCTACTAACGTAAGGAGATACTTTAAATAAAAATAGGGTTTCTAGGTTATTTAATGATTTTGTATACACCGAGATTATCACCCCTTTCTTCTTTAACAAAATAGAAACTCTAAAGTATATCGTTTTGTAGATGCTTAAATTAACGATTTAGTATTAATTTTCAGAAAAATATTACATTTGTGTAGCGTATACAGGGTTAACTATAACTAAGTACAAATATTTCAAGAGGGAATTAAAAAATGTTCAAAGTTATTTATAAAGCAAAAATATATTTTTTTTCGAAACTTTATTAAATTCTTATTATTCACCGAGTGTGATCTTCTGTCAGCCTCGAGGTTAGGTATATGCCACAAGTCAAAAGTGGAACAAGTAGTGAAAGGACAAAAATATTTGCAAAATGTAGATGATTATTTAATGAGAAATACCTTGATATTTATTTCCAGGATTGATATTTGAACATATTTCAAAAATGTTTTCTTAATGTAAACATTAAAATTTGTCGTTGCAAAAATTTCTTTAAATGCTACTCAGGTTTATTGAGGACCTCTCCTTTCCTCGATCATATGTACACAAATACATAAAAACACTGCCACACTTGTTTGGCATTACACTGCCACATGATAATATGCACATGTCACAAATCCCATAAATTACACAACAAAATGCGCGAAAATTTAAATTTGCGTAAGCAAATACTGAATAATTATTTCAAACTAATTACCGTATACGAATTTTATATTTGACAAAATCTTTTCACTAAGTAAATACACTATTCTTTACACAATAGTCTGATCTGTAGGCCACAAGAGCAAAATGTACTTCACCCAGATACATTTTTAAACTTCTTGTGTTGCTGGGAAAGTAAATTCTGTTAATACTAATGAATGAATACTATGTTTGCATAAAAGAATTAGTACTGTTTTAAATTATAACATTTTGAGATGTTTACAGTTTTCTGTAAAAATCTTTCAGAATATTCCTTTTAAGCTTTGATTGGTGTTCTTTGATATTTGGAGAGTATGCAACTAGCAACGCAAAATGTCATAATTTCAGAAGCGAAACCTGGTTCAATATTAGTGACTAATTTTTAGTTTTAAATGTTTTACAGTAATCAAATAAAGGAATTTCGGGTAAGATATTTCCCTATAACATGGTTCGTCATATGGCATGTGCTGTCTTGTTATCTAGAGTCGAGGGTAAATCCAGTGGAGTTAAGAAATCGTACACGATTTTAGATTTTACACAAGTACTGGACTTCTGCGAGTGCATTGTATTAGTAGATAATCATTACATTAAATTTTAATTTTCTTAGAATAAAAGGGTATTATATTTAACACGGTTTGTGCATTTTGTTAGTGTATAATTCTGACGGACCTGTAATGAGTGAAAATACTGAAAATATAGTTTTGGCAGTGTGCAACGAAGAATAGAACAGCGAATGTAAAATACTGGAGCTATTACAATTATTAATAAAAATGTTTATTTTTGTCGTTTCTACATTTGACAACACTGTAAAAAATTGACATTTCTAAGCCATCTCGAACGATGATTGTCATAGGTAACGATTTTTCGCGGGAAAGGAGGTTTTGCCCCATTTTTTAAACATTGAGCTAGAATTTCGAAATATTTTTTTCTATTGTCTTTTAGGCTTCCTTAAGTACGTGGTTAAAATGTTTGTATTCAGTCATAGTTAACTCTGTAGAACAAACTATTTCTATTGTTTTATTTGTTATTTTAGAAGTATTCGACAAATATGCTTTTTATGCTGAAAGTCACTGAAAATAAACTTTATAATAATATTGTTAACAATATTAGTTTGAGTTTCTAACATAGTCTAGTAAAGAATTTTAAAACAACTATTATTGCTTTAAAGTATAAGCAATAAAACGTTAACCAAGAATGTATACTACATAGAAATTTACAAAAATAACCGGTAGTGATCTGAACATATCATTCCCATTCTCTAATATCATTAAAGTACCTAATACTTTTGTTACAGTTACAGTTCTGACTAATTTAGTTTTATCAAAACTCTCAGCAATATTCATTATAGTATTTACGCACTATGTTAATTTTACATCAAAATTCAATTTAAATATTCTCCACTTGAATGCCACGAATGAAAATTAACTCAGTGCAAAAAGAAATGCGACCAAAATGGCATACTGTGTGCTGTCATACCGCAGTTGCGCAGTTGTGCACAGCAAATCAAGAGTGGGGATATAAAACACATAGGTGTGTTAAATTAACACAGATTCATTATTAACTCGCAGTAGAGGAGTTATCTCTACAGCCACAGACAAGAACCGTTCTACATCGCCGTAGAAACCGTTGAAAGCTAGCAATCTCTATTGCAAAACGGTGATAACGATATGTTGCAAATACGTGTTGGCATGGAGCCAAGTTAAAGTTGTTCATCGGTAATCTAACCTATGACATACTGATGAGAGCTAATGAGCACAAAACCGGTATATGCTGTTTCGCGATAGAGGTCGCTAGTTTTCAATGGTTTCTATGGTGATGTACTGATGTAGAACGTTTCTTATATGTGGTTTTCAGTCCGGAATGGAGTAGCGAATGCCCTAGAAGTAGCTCTGATGCTGCGCATTACTCATTGTTCTGTGTAGTTTACCTTGAAATCTTCGTCGGTCGTTATACGACACTTTCAAAGTCTTTGTTTCTGGTTAATTTCTTCCGTCTTCTGTATCTTCAAATAGCTGTCAACTTCTTTGTCTATATTACGGTGTTTTCTAGAAATTGCCTACCTCATCTCGAGGAACAGTATTTCGTAAAACTTATTTTGATGCGTTTGGAAACTCTGTTCTTAGAGCATCATTTCTTTGATTTCCATTCTCTACAGGGAACACACTTTGTTTTTTCTGTTTGATATTTTCTGAACAGTGTATGTTGATTTAAGCACCTTTTGGTTGATTTTCACTGGATTTAAATGGTTATTAATCGATTTTACACAGAGCCTAGCCCAAGTACAACCAGGGCACGTAAAAGAATCCCGGCTAATGCTAGAGATGTGTACTTTAATTCTGTTTCTGGCAGCAACCAGTTACCGAGGTCACGGCATAACACTCGGAAAATCACTATGTATCAAGCATGCACAACTTTATTGGCACTGTATAGTTTTAATTTAAACAGTGATTGGTTGACTTTCATTAGTTTTAATTGTTTTTTAAGTATTTTAATAATTTTCATGTGAGAGCAATTTTCGCCGTGGCTTTCCCTTTTCGATCAAGTATCAACAACCTTCTTTTGTTTTTGCTCGTATCCAGAGTATGTTCTCTTGCACATTTAACCACTATATTTTTATTATATTTTAAATTTAACAATGCATTTCTGCCAATCAAAACGGATTACGTAACATTATAAGTCATCTGACTCTTTAATAACATAACTAAATTATTATGTATTTCTTGTAAATCCTTTTTTCTTCATTTAATTTTTACAAATAGGTATTATTATTTACACGTTACTGTTCATATTTTTAACTACTTTAATTAATGCAAATCCATTTAAAAAATTATTTCTGTCAATTAATTTTTTTTATAATGTCTAATTCCAACAATTCTGATTCTGCGAGCGGAATATCTCTGCCTTGGTATTCTTATATTTCATTATTGATACATTTGTATTTATCACAATGTTTTATGTAATATGTACAAAAAAATGTGTTAACACGGAAATTTTGTATAATCTGAATTACACACTGTAAAATCTCATTACATTACAACTTTTTTGCAGTACAATGTAAAAACTAATAGTATAGTAACTATATTTATTAAATTTAAATAAGTCTATAAATTATCATATTATAATAATTTTGAAATATGGGCACCTATATTTTTTAAATTTAATGTAGCAAGTTTAAAAGGATTGTTTCTTACTGCAAACTTAATTGAAAAGGCTTGGCTAAGTACACAAATACGCCGTTAAAGAGGAGAAAAGATTTTAAAGAACTAGGACAGAGATTGATGTTGTCGGAAATGTTTGGGTTTTCTTGTCATTTGCAATATTAATAGGAAATTTAAGCGATATTTACATTTCCTAACGTTTCTCAGAGCAATCTAAACGTTATATTGCGCGTGTTTGTCAATATATGCAAACATTGTGTGTTTTATATCTATGAAACACGACACATATGTTATACATTTTCCTCGAAATTGAGTGTTTGACAACATTAAGTCGCTTGATTGATCGATTGTGAGTCGAATACAAAAGTAGTTGCTTTAAAAAAGCACAGTGACAAGGGTTTATACTTTTTGGGACATCAGTCTTCAATGTCCTTTTGTCAGTGAGAAAACTTCCTTCTAACACATTTACAAATTGATCTGTTTCTAACATAAAAGAAGTGTCGTAAAAAGGGACATCAAATTGGGTCATATCAGAAGGAAGGAAGGTTACTTGGTCACAGTAGGAAACACTAGCTGTATTGCCTTAGCCCACCTAAAATATTTACATAACGTGTAGGTAGTATGTTACAAAATAATTCGAGAATAGTATCGGCCAAATTTTGTTAGACTTATTTTCGCAGTTTTGAATAAGTTTTGGCCTTGTGACTTTTTTGCATTTTTAATATATAAAAATATATACTGAATGGAAAATATTTTATATTTAATTTTTAAAAGTAAAATTCAAATGTATGTCTACAAATTGTTCAACATACAGGGCAATGGAATACTTCCATAACATATTTATATTGATATAAACCTGTAAACCTAACTATACCTAAACTTTTTTATTTCATATTTTTTCGAAAAAAAATATTACTTTTACAAGAGCACAGAGTTTTGATTGCTTGAAATAAGAAAATGTAAAATTGTGTCAGTAGTAAGGTGCCACATTTTTAAAAAAAAATTAAAAATGTTATTAGAAAAGTTTTAATTTCTAATGTTCACTTCATTTTTTAAATATCCCCGCAATAACAAGGCAAATGATTTAAAGTCAGAAGAACGTGGTGGCCATGTTACCGGTCCTCCTCATCCAATCCTTTGTTGAACGCCACACTGCTCCAATACACCGTGGAAGTCCTGGACCTCCATCTCTTCCACGATTCGCTTTCAAATTTCCCGTGTCACGCTCGCTTTACCTTACACTTCCACTAACTGTGCATTTGGCACAGGTTCACAGGCAACTCGTTCTGCTAAAGCATTTTCACATTATTATAAATTAAAACAATATCCATCAACTCCGACTTGCTATACACGTAAACCATTTTTGACACTTGAAAAGCTAATGTAAACACTCGCATCACAAAGACGTTAATTGGATTTCAATATTTTCAATCGCCTAGCTAGAGACTACAGTAGCCCAGCGATGTAAGGTCAAAATACTACAACTTCAATATTTTTTTATTCGGAAACTATTTTACGATTTTATATATTTTTTTATGATATTGACTTCGTTTCGCATGACGCATCTATCCCCAAATTTGTTTAGATAAGGTGTGCTTTAACAGAACAATTTTCCGGTAAACATGTGCCATATGTAGCTACTTTTACCGCGGTGTGCAGTGAGTGGAAGTGTAGTGCAACGAGGACATGACACGGGAAATTTTCAGCCGAATCGTGGAAAAGATGGAGGTCCAGGACGTCCTGGTATATTGCAGCAGTGTGGCGTATCATACACGAAATAATAATAATAATATGTTTTATTTCCTGAGACATAATACAATGCATGGAAAACGTCAAGTAAATACAATAAAATTCACAATAAGAATTTATACAAATATATAACAAAATAAATAACAATGACACACAATCATTGACTTCAAATTAAATTTGTACAATACAAGATAAACAACAATCAAAGAAACTACAGTCAAAATATTCATGCACCGTATAGAACGATTTTGTCAAAAGTGACTCTCCACACGACTTTTTGAAGGACGGCATGCTCTGAATATTTCTTATATTAACTGGAAGATGGTTATATATTTTAGGTGCCATAACAAATGGACCATTAGCTGACTTTGCCAATCGGTGTCTAGGTACTACGACAGCATGTCTATCTCTGAGGTCAAACGTCATATGTCTATTCGCGAACTGCGTAAATTCAGACTTGTGAACTCTGACGTATGTCGCGCACTCAAAAATATACATTGAAACTGCGGTCAAGATTGCCAAGTCTTTGAATAATTGGCGACAAGAATAACGCCTTGTTTTAAACAGCATAGTTTGAATGATTCGTTTTTGCGCAATCATTAAATTGTCAATACCAGAACCATTACCCCAACAGAGGACACAATAGCTTAGGATAGGGTAAACCTGCCCGTAATAATATAATTTTAGAATGTCAAGACTCACAAGCTCCCTTAGATTCCAAATGACAAAGTTATGTTTGGATAGCCCCGTGCATAAGTTCGCTATGTGAGCCTGCCAGTTTAGACACCTATCAAATGTGACTCACAGAGACTTGACACAATCATTATCCCTAAGAGATCTCCCATTTAAGGCAACATATAAACTAAAATTAGGGTCATGAATTGAAAAATAAATCATTTCAGTTTTCGCGCAGTTTAGAGACAGTCCATTTGCCACACAATATGTTTTCATTATATCAATCTAATTCCCACCCTCACGAGCTAACTGATCAACGCAATTTGCCCGAAAAGCCACAGTGGAATCATCTGCATAGAGAGAAGCCAGATTTGGATAAAAACAATTGCCTAGATCATTTATAAATATGATAAACAAAATAGGTCCCAAAATGCTACCCTGAGGAACACCCAAGGGAACCACTCTGTTGCTCGATGTAGACTGGCCATCAGGACCCTTGACGATAACTTTCTGCTGTTGATTAGATAAATAAGATAAGAGAAATTAGTTATATCCGTATCCGAAGTTATTGGACGAGGACGAGGACCAGTACCATAGTCGCCACGATATCCTGACTTTAAATCTTTTGAAGTTGTTTTTGTGGGGACATTTAAAAATTGTATCGTACCGAAGTGGACACTATTCATGATATACACAAAATATGTACGCGTATCATAGCTGTTGTCAATAACTTACGAGTTCAAAACGGACAAGAAGCGCAAATGTGTGTGTTAGTTTGTAGAAACTGGGTAAGATGGATTCATAATTTTGTTGTTGTAAAATCAGGTAAGTCAAACTATTTTATTAATTAAAATCACAAACTTATTCTATTGAATTGAATTTGCTGTATTAAATATTATTTATATCTTTCTTTGCAAATTTCTTTCAATTTTTTGTCCGGTTGCTGATTGCATGCTTTGACTTGTTAGATTTTACAGTGGACCAATTTTCAGTGTCGTGCAGAAGCGAATTTTTAAATCATTTTCGAACTGCAATTTTCGATTTATTTTTTACAAAATTGTATTTGTAAGAGTGCCTTGTACATACCAAACAATTTTCTTAGATATGTTCTGAATTACCCTGTATATTTATTTAGATACTTATAAATATAAAATATACCTACTTCAGTGACGCAGTTACTGGATAGGCAGTGAATATTTTTTTAATAAAAAAAATATGTCACTGGCATTCTAAATGTTCAAGATATTTTTAGAATTTCCAATCTATTTTTAACGAAAATGTACTCCAGTAAAGTGTTCGCCACATTAACAGGTCTTGATATAATTAGAGCTGTTACACAACGTTATCAGCAATTTATAGCAAACAATAAACACAATAATTACAGCAGTAGAACTACCAACCAAGGAAGTGACATTGTCAACTATTTATTGTCATGAACAATTACAGTTCGCTAACAACGACATTTTATGAAGTAAGTTTATAAAATTACATCTCTCTTATTAAGCTTTAAATAAAAAATTGGTATACAGTAAATATATAATAGCACTTTACTCAACACTTCTAAATTTACAAAGTTATTATCAATAAAGTAAAATACCAAAGTAGACGTAGCACATTGAAATTTTTTGTAATTATTTAATTTTTGTTACTGACAAACTTGTCTCAAAACTATTTAGTTGTATCTCATAGAAAAATAAAACTATACTAGTAAAAAAATAAGATTTTTCTGAATTTCCATGGCTTGATATTACAGCATATTTTGTTCTACAAACAAGCAGTCCATATTTCGACACTAAATTTTTCCTATCTTGCAAGAAGAGTTTACTTCTTTTTTATGATTGAGTATACTATCACAGAAAAAAGTTAACAGGTAAGAAACTGGTGATCATTTACTCAGGTAAGAAACTATGTGATGCTAAATATCAAATAAATTTTATTATATTTGAAATTATTTGTGGTGTACGATGTACCTTCTTTTATAAAACATTGAGTGTCATTTAAATCAATCATTGTTCAGTGGTTTCTCCGACAAAATATTACACACGTTTTGAAAAAAATATGGAAACCTTGTAAGTATGACCTTTCAGTTAAAATAAAACGTTATTAAAGAACCAATATACTTCAAAGAAACTCAGTCTTTCCACATTCGAGAATATATTGCAGAGAAATTGAAACTGTAGAAAGAAATGTTTGATATAACGGTTGTTTCTCGACTCTAGATACGAAACACCATGTCATTCAAAAATGTCAGAGATAAAACGATGCATAATTACTGTTATGTGTATACTCAGTGTCGAAAAATTTCAAAGTTGTGAAGCAACTGATAAAAATTGCTAATAAAGTTTTAAAGTTAATTAAAGTACTTTAAAATGAGTTATATGTTTTTTTAGTAAAAACAATTTTAGTTCTACTTTTTTCATAACAATTATTACACATCAATGAATTAGGTACTATACCTAATTTTCATATAATGATTTTAAACATTTTTTGTAGAATAATTTAAATATTCTGAATTTATCTAAATTATCTTCGGAAATTGTCACGAAATAATTTTAGTTCCAAATAAAATTTGTCTCGGAAAAATCACATAAAGGCAAACATTTTTTTTGGTAGGTATGTCGCAATATTAGTAAAAAAAATTGCTGCATTATTTAAAAAGATATTTTATATAATAGTGTAATAATAGAGTATGAACATATTCAACTACTTACAATGAATTAGCTATTAACCCCAGTAATAATTTAAAAGCTGTTTAGTCTTGCTCTCGTTTTATAATAGTTTATAGGGTTGTTTATCGATTACTTAGTTTTACAGAAAGTTTAATATACAGGGCGAACTACCTTCGAGTAATGACGTCATCACATTTTTTTTAAACGTAACACCATCTTTTTTTACCAATTTCCGGATTACCGTAGCTAAAAATGATTCACAAGTTGCTCATAATTGTTACAGGGTGGACAACAATACCCAACTTATTTACAAATACCAAAGTTGATTGAAATTACTACACGTCAATTTAAAGTGTCTACTGGAATGTACTCAATTTATAAAAACTTTGGTGTTACATAGAAAAACGTAGAGAAACGTGATCGATTGTAGGAAATTTTATTATTCGCTAAAAAAACTTTGGGCACAAAAACCTAAATTAAATGTTCGAATTGCTGACCATTTACAGCCACAAATTGGACCAGACGAGAAAGAAATTGTTTTTTTCTCATATATTTTCAGGTATTAACAATATTGTGTGAAACTAACTACTCAGTGGACAAAAGCCCCAACCTGCGTTGAATTACACCCACAATATCTACCCATATATTCCTTATTATTAGCTTTTGTAACATTTTTCCTATCAATGAAGTCATATGTATGTTATCTGATACCAAACATCTAGGTATGCTAATGAACATCCACAGACAAAACTCTATTCAATAATTATCTAAAAAATTTAATATATTTACTAACCTCTGGAGTGGGAACTCGAAATTCAACCACAATAATTGAGATCTCACTTATTTCTGCGTTTTATTAGGATCGCTTCATCAGGTGGCCTCCTTTAACTTGAGTCAAATATCTAACTATAAAGATGATTACACCAATAAATTAAAATTATTTGAAATTGAATGTCAAAATGAAATATCGACAACGTCAAACTGATTAACTGTCAATGAATATCATAACAACCTACTAAAATAAATAAAAATTAATAAAAAATATTTTACCTTTTATGTATAGTTTTTTTCTCATATATTTTCAGGTATTAACAATATTGTGTGAAACTAACTACTCAGTGGACAAAAGCCCCAACCTGCGTTGAATTACACCCACAATATCTACCCATATATTCCTTATTATTAGCTTTTGTAACATTTTTTACTGTTTAAGAAAGGTATTTTAAGCTAATATGTATCAAATCTCCTACAATTCCTATCAATGAAGTCATATGTATGTTCTCTGATACCAAACATCTAGGTATGCTAATGAACATCCACAGACAAAACTCTATTCAATAATTATCTAAAAAATTTAATATATTTACTAACCTCTGGAGTGGGAACTCGAAATTCAACCACAATAATTGAGATCTCACTTATTGTGGTTGAACCGTGTTTTCAATATTTTTCTTTCTTTTTTTGGTGTAGGTTAACTATTTTGTTTAACTGGAATTGCATATGAATTTTGTGTAATTTAGGTGTAAATCTTAAATTTTATATTTTATTTTTTTTTTAACTTAACTCTTTTAAATAGTACATATTTTACTTACCAAATAAATAAATTAATGTTATTATCTGCTAGGTCATTTTAATTTTACATTTACTTAATAGTGGAATATTTACCAGATTTTCTATAGTCGATGTAGTTTTATAAAGAACTCACATTAGGCTACTAAATTGAGCACATACACGATAAAGGGGTTGTTATTCCAATTCAATTAAACTGCGTGCTCCCTACCACACAGTCCATATAATAACCGCGTTTCGGTAATGATGTCGTTGAGCCGTTATAAATAATTATTTTAATCAATACTTTTGTCAAGTCAAACACTGCACAGCCCTAAATTACAATCAGTGAGACTGACATTCGGCTTTCATTATGCTATTCAAAAACAGACAGCACTAATCGAATCGAGTCCCTATTGACAAATTCACGATTCGCGATAATCCAATTCCAGAGTCAACTCATATTTCGCCGTGTCTTTGCTAACACTCTGCAAGCTGAAATTATTCACTTAGATTGTTTCCGTTTATAGCGGGAACAAGATTACTCTAGTCACTGTTTACGACGTTATATCGATGCTTGAGATTACTCGGCTCGTATGGAGTGGTAATAGTTACCGATGTTACCATGAATATCACCCTGTTCTTACTTCGTAAAGTTTTAGGTGACTCTACATCGCAAAATTTTAGAAAACTATTCCTTGGTGTGGGTGTTTATGAAGTGTAGATGCCGATATTAAAAATGGAATTAAGTACAACATAATTCTTGCATTTAAATCGTTATTTGCCGTAACAATCTATTTAAAAAAATGTATGGACAAGGTGACCCAATTTCCTTGTAGTTGGGTATCTCGGAAACTACAAGAGGCCTACCATCTTTTAGTTAAAACAATTTAGTACATGGTGAGAGTTGATGGATAGGCAGTGAATATTTTTAATAAAAATATGTCATTGGCATTCTAAATGTTCAAGATATTTTTAGAATTTCCAATCTATTTTTAACGCAAATGTACTCCAGTAAAGTGTTTGCAACATTAACAGGTCTTGATATAATTAGAGCTGTTACACAACGTTATCAGCAATTTATAGCAAACAATAAACACAATAATTACAGCAGTAGAACTACCAACCAAGGAAGTGACATTGTCAACTATTTATTGTCATGAACAATTACAGTTCGCTAACAACGACATTTTATGATGTAAGTTTATAAAATTACATCTCTCTTATTAAGCTTTAAATAAAAAATTGGTATACAGTAAATCCCAATTATCACTTACTAGCACTTTACTCAACACTTCTAAATTTACAAAGTTATTATCAATAAAGTAAAATACCAAAGTAGACGTAGCACATTGAAATTTTTTGTAATTATTTAATTTTTGTTACTGACAAACTTGTCTCAAAACCATTTAGTTGTATCTCATAGAAAAATAAAACTATACTAGTAAAAAAATAAGATTTTTCTGAATTTCCATGGCTTGATATTACAGCATATTTTGTTCTACAAACAAGCAGTCCATATTTCGACACTAACTTTTTCCTATCTTACAAGAAGAGTTTACTTCTTTTTTCTGATTGAGTATACTATCACAGAAAAAAGTTAACAGGTAAGAAACTGGTGATCATTTACTCAGGTAAGAAACTATGTGATGCTAAATATCAAATAAATTTTATTATATTTGAAATTATTTGTGGTGTACGATGTACCTTCTTTTATAAAACATTGAGTGTCATTTAAATCAATCATTGTTCAGTGGTTTCTCCGACAAAATATTACACACGTTTTGAAAAAAATATGGAAACCTTGTAAGTATGACCTTTCAGTTAAAATAAAACGTTATTAAAGAACCAATATACTTCAAAGAAACTCATTCTTTCCACATTCGAGAATATATTGCAGAGAAATTGAAACTAATTGAAATTTTAGAAAACTATTCCTTGGTGTGGGTGTTTATGAAGTGTAGATGCCGATATTAAAAATGGAATTAAGTACAACATAATTCTTGCATTTAAATCGTTATTTGCCGTAACAATCTATTTAAAAAAATGTATGGACAAGGTGACCCAATTTCCTTGTAGTTGGGTATCTCGGAAACTACAAGAGGCCTACCATCTTTTAGTTAAAATAATTTAGTACATGGTGAGAGTTGATCGTGTTTAACTCGGTATGTTGAGTAGAACAGACAAGGTTCGCCGTAAAAAAAATTGAGTAAAATCTTAAAATCAATACAATTGCCCACATATGCTTGTGTTAAAATAATAATTATACAACCAAAATTGGCACTCTGTTATAAAGCACTTTAGTCGCCGTTCATATGTTGTAAGGCATGTTGGAAACAATTAAAAAATAGTTATATAATAGCAATAAATCAATTGAACAACTATAAGGGCTTTATTTTTATTTTGATATCTTTAGTAGACAACATGATATTTTTGTAGCCTAATGGCGCACAGTGGAGTGCTGGAGGACATAGAAGGTCACAGTACTCTATCGATGGCCTCGGATGTTATGCATACAAAAATCAACTACAGATTGCTTTTGAAATTCCCTTTCCTTGGAGGGAGGAATGGGAGTGGGGTGAAACTGATCTGCTGAAGGTGGATAATTACTGGTACACCGATGGTTCCAAGACTCCAGAGGATGTTGGGGCTGGAGTGTATAGTTGCAACACAAAGACCAGAATATCCTGGGCAAGTATGCAACTATATTTCAGGCAGAAATGTATGCCATCGAAATGTGTGCATGGATGCTGGAAAAGCTTAGACTTACACGCAGGTCGATAAAAACTTTTCCTATAGCCGAGCAGCTTTAAAAGCACTGGGATTCTACCGGTGTAATTCAAGAACGGTATGGAATTGTCAAAAGACTTGCTTGATACGAACAATCCCTTAATAGTAGTTTTAAAAACGAATGTGTCTATGAAATTCTGATTACGGTATCTTAAGTTACTCGAAAAACTATCATAGTGTTGCCAAAACCGTATTCTTCTATCTCTTACAGTATTCGAGATACATTGCAATTACAACGACATTGATACACCCTGTACATTAAAATGTAGAAGTTAAACATATTTTAATGTCAATAACCGCCTACAATAGTTAATAAAAATAGTTATACATTATTTCAAAAACTACAGCGGTATATGCTATATGCCCAGGAGTGATATAACAATATCCTAATGGCATAAATATTTGTAAGTATTCAGATGCTGAAACTGAAAAATAGAATCATAAATTATGATGAAATATGTATTTTAGGTAGATAATGCACATTTTCTATGCAATTGTGTTCAGATTTATGCGAATACTCCTTGTGTTGTCAGCGCTGACACTTTATTACACTTTGTAAACCACTACATTACAACTTTACGCTTAGAATAAAACAAAAATAATTACATTATTGATGTGTCACTAGTTTTCTTGGCGAAGTTTTAAGACGGGGGTTTCCCAGGCGCCCATCTTGTCCCCATTAAATCGGCGCGTACGTATAGAATCATTTGTTAATTGGCTTGAGTCTATAAATATATACAAACTTTTTTACCCTCAACAGTTGTGTAATTTTTTATACTACTTTCTGCAATTAGCATGATTATAGCAACATGTAGTGTTACGTAAATCACAAATTACTGATATAGTAAAGGCTCTTACAAAATCATATATTATTCTAATGCAAATTAAAATATAAAAATAATTTAATGTATTTTTGAGAATCTCACAAATGCTAAATTTGTCTTCTCTAACAGGGACATTATCGACAAGAAAATTCTTAAAATATAATAAATATTCAAACATTTGTCTGTTGGCAGCAGTAAAATAACCACAAAAGTTTATGTGCCAGTTAGAGAACACATAAAATTGAGGAGATGAAACAAATAATTGATTTCCTATGCTCCGTCAAGACTGTCGAGTCATCAGCGAGGCCGAATGACGTATTTGAAGAAAGAGCAATTCGCATAATGTATCTCCCAGCTCGAGCATTATCTTGTGTCAGTCAGATTGAAAGATCCATACCTTATGTAATATTTCCGTCTCTCAAAAGCAAATACATTTGCCTTCTTTTCTATCGCAGGTAAATCTATAGACGAATCATGTTTTTTAGTGTGGCAAGTGCATTATAGATAATGTGCTTTTTTGTTGAATTGATTTAAATGTTACGTTTTATTCGTCTTGTATGTCGCTGCATAATAATATCTATGAAGCGGAAACTCTAAATAGCTCAGTTAAACGTAAAAAAATGATAACTAGTCACAAAACGAATGTATATACAGGGTGAACCTTAAATAAGTACAAATATTTTAACCAGGAGTATAGTTCTGTGTGTAGAATACATAATTAATAGTTTTTTACAAAAAAAAAAAATCAGAAATAAAAAGTGAAATTTTAAATAAATTTAGTAATTTTTTTGTAGAAAACTTGTTGAGGACCGCTGGCCAAATTGCCACTTTCATACTTTCATGACTCATAGTGCTGCAGACTGAACGTGTGGTTTACAGTGTTGCCAGTGTTACACAAATATCTTTGCTACAAGGAAGTTTTAACATCTTGTCCTCATGGGCGCAAAATTTGCGAATATTCGCTCGAATCATTAATTTGATGGTGGGAAAAAAATCTCAACTTTTAGCGAATTTTGCCAACTGCAACATTTTATATTATTTTTATTATCAAACTGTCATTGACTGTCATGACAGATTATTGGAAGCCCAAGTCAAACTTGCTAACCCCACATAATGATGAAAATAGCAATAACATTGTTTTGCGAAATTTTCTAAAAGTTCACACTTTTCATCTTCATGAAATCTGTCTCGAGCTAAAATGTAAAAATATATATACATAGAAATAGAGATAGATAGAGTTTTTGTTAGAAATGAAAATACACATTTAAAAATATCATAAACTTTGATATTATACAGGGCGATACAACTTTTTTCCTAAGTTAAACATACGAACTGCCGATATCTCCGCCACTGGTTGTTCAAAGTGCTTGATATTGTTACATTTATGACACCTTAACTAACTACACTGAGTACCAAGTATAGCTTAAATATCTCCATTACTTTAGTAATTATACAAAAAAATCAAATTTTTTCTTCAAACTTTAACACCCTGTATCTTCCTTATAAAACTCTAAAGTTATAACTATTATATAATAAACTGCCATTATTTTTCAAGTTCAAGTTTTTTCATTAAAAACTGAATCACTATATCACTTATTCACCAGCCTGGAAATTATTCGTGACAACTGTCACGAAGGTCTACAAACCAACCTTCTGAATACGTAAACAAATGATATTCAATTTGGCTAGAAAATAATCCAGATATCAATTTTTTCATAATAACTAAAACCTACAATGAAATAAAAATATAGTTAGAACGCTTATTGAAAAGCTGCTTTGATATAAATGTTCTTCAATTAAGTAGACTATATTTTACAAAGACTTATTATAATGGGCACACGTTCATTTTCAGAACGTTGTAGTGGTCGATTAAACGTTGAAATATTCAACGTTTATTGTTAGTTAAATTTAAACGTATGAGATATGTCATTTCAAACACGTTAATAAAATTTGCATTTCATCTAGAAGTTGAAGTGAATACTAGAAATTTACGTATTTTTATAACGTTTAATACACACACAAATGTATATATTTCAATAATATTTAACTGTGCGTTAAGTGCAACGTTTATGAAACGTAAAATTAACACGAGTTTTATTTGTGTGGCTACAATACAACACGTATAAATCAGCGATGGGATTGGTGCTTACAAAAATCGAATAAGAATATTTTTTAGTCTTCTTAGAAAAGTAATATACTAGTTGTATACTACGTTTGTAAAACGTTTTACGTAACGTTTGATAAAACGTTTTCTAGTAACGTTTACTTCACATTACCTATACGTCAAAATCGACAAAATATAACCTGATGACCAATAGATGTAGACAAATATATCTCACGCACTGTTTCCTTCTATAATTATAATCCTTTTATAGACTGGATATAAAATCAAGCAGTCACAATAATTATCGTCAGGGAGCAGTTGTTTCTCGAAATTCTATTGTTTTGTATATAACTAGTCATCACTGAATTATTACTATAATTTGAGATGAAAATCGTATCATATTATTTTGTTGAATGTTGAAAATTACTACGTTTTTCATATACATTTAGTAACGTTTAATAATCTATTCAACCACTTTTAAACATATGCGTGTCAATTGGGATTGTTCAAGATTGTTCAATATAATGTAATACCTATACATTTTTTTTGTATTTAGTTGCCATAAAAATTGTACGTAATTTAACATGATCAATAAACACTACGAACACAATGTAATTTAACGATCACAAATCGAATGTCTTTTCCGAGGTCTAAATAGTTGTAATAATATTTTACTACGAGTATGGAACAAATAAGGAAATTTATAGAAAACTTTAAAGCTAAGTAAATCAGATTAATAATTTAGTGATTAGGAAAAAATATTTTTTGCACAGGGATCAAATTTTAGATTAAAATTCTTCAATGTGAAGAAAATATTCGTATCAGACAACACATTTTTCGTATAATCTTCTCACTGTAGTCCACTTCACAGATGTTTATATCGCAGTGCGGAATACGAGATCGGCGCGTCCTCATAATACGGCCAGGGCCGGCTTTAACTTTTTGTAACGTTTTATTAAATATTTTTAATATTCAAATTTCATAATCGACCTGTGATAACCTATATTATTTTGCTTCATTTGCTGTCAGAAATCTAGGTTTATAATATTCTACATTAAAGAAGCCACGCCCTGTATAGTATTATAGTTAAACATTTAAAGAGAGAAGGTCACTTACTTTTTCATATGAGTTAAAGTATTTCCAAATATAACCATTATAAAAATAAACACATTTTTTCTCAAAATTCAGGGTATTAACGTATGTGTGCTTTCACCTACCATTTATGACAATAAATAACGGTATTTGTGCAGTCCCCATTTATTTCCTAACTCTAAGTTATTTATGACAGTCCGTTAAAACTTTTACCAACAGATGAGGGGGGTGTGTTTTTTCCTCGGCTAATACTAAATTTATCCGCTAATCTGAAATAGCATTAAAAGGTTTTTGGTAGCTACAGCTGAAATATGTTTCATGTCACTTAAGACAGGACACAGTATATTATTGAACAACAAATTTCAGGGACATTATACTGTTGGGTTTGAGGCACATCTAAATAGATATTATTTGTTATTGACAGTTCTGTTTCTTAGAAATCACTCAGAAAGTTTGTAAATTATTGTGTATATTTTCACACAACCACACTGATATACAGGGCGATTTTAAAGTGGGTTAATAATTTTACTACTTATTCGAAGAACAAGTGATACAAAATATAGCTCAATAAAATGTTAATATAACAAATAATAAATCACCTAATTTCGCATTTTCAAATTATGTAAGCCGGTCCTGTACACTAATGGTAAATGTTTGAAATTATATTTGTGTTTTGCAGTTTATCTGTAGCATCCCAGGTTAGTTGTGTAAATAAACGATTCGTCGTACAGAGGGATGACATCTATAACAAAATTTCTGTGTATTTCTTCCTGCAGGGCCGATTTTGCTTACACTCTCCGTACACAGGTCATTATTATCAATATACTTGGGCCATTGTTATATCAGAGTCAGCAAATTACGTTTAACACAAAATGATACAACGTACACACCAAAATTTTAACCATAGGTAACCCGATTCTTCTCCAACACGTATAATACGTTGGTTCGGTTGGAATGATGTTTAAGGTTAGTAAGTTTATCCAGAAAAGCGTGACATTCAACAATGACTGTGCGCTATTGTGTGACAATTGCTTATCAATGACGTATCGAACAACAATCATGAAGCAGCCGTTCGGTTTGGGTTTTATTGCAGAGTCGGCTTCAAAATTTGCAGTAACTTAAAACTTATATTAAAAAACATTTATTAGGTCAATATTTTGTGAAATGAATTCAAAATCGCTCTGTATAACTAAACTAAGTGAAAATTTGAAATCTATCGTCGAACAATAGAACTAATAACATAATTACGCAGAATACAAAAATATTGCAAAATAAATAAACTTGTTATACACAAAAATTATACGCATATTTGCTGAAAAGTGCACAGAAATAAAGACAATTAAAATTTTACACGGAATGTATACAATTATTGGTCCAAGGAAATCTGCACGGAAAAGAGTTTCGTATTAAGTGTAGTAAACAACTGTAACAAATGTTCAATAGTCGCGTGATGGTAATTCGCATGCGTGTTGGTTAGCAAACGGCGGTTATAGTTTAAATCTCTCGTTTAAATTTTAAATACGATTTGCTAAATTTCTTGTGTTGGCATAAATTTGATCAAGTAATTATAATTCTGGATTCTACCTGTTAAGATTTTTGTAAATATTTTCGCACTCAACATTTTTACAAATAAAACGTGTACAATTTTACACCACATTATTTTACTACTTCCAATATATTAGCTTGTAAAGCAGATATCTTGTTGTGTGGTACCTTTGCATTATTTTGAATGCAGTAAATTAACTTCCTGCATCAAAAAGTGAATTACAGGAAAAATAACAGATTTCATTTAAATCGAATAAAATTCTTCTTGTTTTGATAATTTTATATAAATGAAATATTGGAATACTCTGATTAATTAAAAATCGAAGGTACATTTAGAGAATTTCTTGTTATTTCATTTGTTACGCCAAACACAAAATAAAATTTCAAATTAACATAAATAAACTATTTATTAATCAAATCAATAAATTAGGCAATCGGGTTTCCGATAGCTACCTAAAAATGAGATATTTGTAATTTCTATAAAGGAATAATATTAGCTATTTTTATGAATAAATATTTTTTTGCAAATTGGTGCCAATCACATTCAACGGAATCTTCTGTATCTCTGTTAAATCTCTACTTAATCTACTTACTTATTTAGTTTGGTTTGCCGTGTCTTTGATGTTTTCTTGTAATGTGATTTTACGTGGTTGATGTAGTAACTCTTTGAAGTTTGATTTAAAAGAGTCGTAACTTTGATATCTTTCTGTTTTAAAATGAGAAATTACTTCCAAGTCTTTTTAAATTTAGGTTTATTTAATTTTTCTCATTTGTAAATGCAATTTACTCGATCTGCACGTAAATGATGTGATTATGTATAATATTTAGGTCTCTATTTAAAACTTTTTGTGATCCATGTATCCATGCATCAAAAATGACACTGGAGGGTAAATAAAGGGGTAATAAATTCAATGAGGAGTACTTATGAGGTTGATATTGCACAGGACAATGTACACAGTTTGCTCACATTTGTTTTTTAATGAATATGCAATATTAATACTTAAGAATTGTTCATTTAACTTTTTTCTACACAGCAAAAAAGAGAGAGTAAAATTGTACACTGTTTTTACTATTTTTGATCCTGGGTAGTATGCACGGTAAATTTTACAAAGACGGTAAAGTAATATATTTTAACAAATATTTGGTAGACTAGCAATAGTGTAGATCTTAGTGTAAATATGTTTAAACCCTGGTGTAAATTAGTTATTATATGTGGTGTAAATTTTCAAACAAGTTGTGGGCTCCTTCAGTCTTTCAGAAACTCCTTATCTACTGAATATAAATAATACTGATCAAAATAACAAAATCGTTCTTGAGATCAATGTTAATAATAGAATAATTATAAATAAAGTGCCATAAAATCGAAGCGTGGTATTATAAATTCTAATCCACTATAGTCGACTTCCAAAATTGTAGAGAGTGACTAATGTTATAAACCTGCTCACAATATATAGCAGTCAACACAAAGAAATATACATGCAGCCCGTATATTTTTCCTACAAAATCGTGTGTCGTATCTCTGAGAGCATACCCGATTACACAGCTTCTGCTACGCATGCGCTGCTGCTTTTGATTGGCTGCGACGAATTGTCGAATCCAACTATTTCATTTCCAGCGCTATCATGGGCGGGTATATCGTTCGGGCGCTCAAAATTTCGGCTATATCTTTTCGTTAATTTAATTATGAATGTAATTAATTCTATTAATGATTTGATCGAAATGAGAAATATCAGATGATGATATGTATTTTATTAACAAAATTGTACGTGAATAGCATATGTGTGCAAAAAAAAAGTGGTAAAGAAGTACAACTGTGAAACGGAAAGTGCTGGAAACTAGCGGAATGAACATTGTTTTATAAAATGAGTTTTGACAGTTTTGCAAATTGCAATTGTCAAAAGTTGAGATTTTTCCGTCATAAATAAATAAAATAAAAGTTGCAAAACTCGTGCAAAAATCCGTGAATTTTGCGGGGTGGTGGTGGGCAATCGCCGTCCAAAAGGACGCATTCTAATTTGTAGAGGGGTTGACACAGGTGGCACATTTAAAGTAAATTGTTAATGTACTAGGTTCGGTCGACGTCAACTTATTTTTGATCATTTTGTGTGCTCTAACTCTTCTCAAGTGGCATGCTTAGGTAATCATACCATCCGTATCTTCCGTACTCATTTTTGTGTCGTGAATTAGTCACTCTCTATTATTTTCGACCTTGGGTAATTGATAATACAAGATAAAAACTTTAAATTTTGAAATATTCTTCTTATTTTTATTATCTAACGCCTCGAAATTGATAAAAACAGTTTTTGTCAATCACTGTTTCTACTCTAAAAATAATGGATGTTATGTAATGCAATTATTTTTTTGATTTTTGTATATTTTTTATATCTAATCGCATTCAAATTTAGTACGCCTATGAAATGTTGCTCCCCGCAAGCTTCGCCCGTCGCGCTAGTCAACAAGCTAGCGATTAGTCACTCTCTAGAATTTCGACCGCTGACTATAGTGTGTTAAAAGGTCTTTAGTCCATGGAAAACAGACGTATTAAGCCTTCTTAATATAGTGATCGTGGATAAAATAATTAACTATAATTTAATTTCCAAATTCTGAATCTTTCCTGTTTTAATATTAAATTATCAATCTTGTTTCGGTTATCGTATGCATCAGTACATCTTTCAATATTGAAAAGCTAGCACTGATTAATCATTGTCACACCTAGTTCTCTTAAAATAATTGCTCGACATGTGTAAATCAGGAGCTATATTAATTTGTATTTAACAGTATTACGTAGCTGTTCACAATTTAGATGTTTTTGAGTATATTGAAGCCCTGTCTTCTGTTACTTGTGAAATTAATGAATGAACAAATTGATATGACTGACGATTATTTTGTGAATAGAGGAAATTATACTCTGTTTCGGTGAAAATTACGTGTAGCTGATAAATTTGAAAAGATGCATTCACCATGGATATTTAGAAATGAGTAGGTACCTAATAATGCATCAGAAATGAAATCTTATATTTACATTAAACATAATTAATTCTTTCACGTTGGCTGACATGTCTACCCGATTGGGTTCACAGTTAACTTCAATAGTATGCACAGTATGTGTGAGTATTCACTACATTGCCAAACGCATATTATCACTCCGATTGGGTTGACAACGGTTTCTGAAATATAAAATACTTTTTCTCAAAATCACATTAAAAGCGACTTTTTAATGACACTTGAAAGCTGTATTTTTACTACCTAGACAGGAGAAGTTCGTTGGTATGCAACGTTCTAGGTAATATTTTAAATCAAACTGGTAATTTAAATTGATAATGACATTAGGTAAACAGAAAATGATGGAGTTTAAAAAAAAATTACACAAAACTGGTTTTATTACATTATAACTACAAAATACAACAGGACATTTTTACTTAGTAGAAATATTTATGGTAAATTGTGAACAATTAATTATTTAAAACAATAATTGAACTCTCTCCACTTCTCTCCTATTTCGTAAAATTAACAATATTTTTATCCACACTATTTGCAGCTCAGGAATCTCTTGAAAATATTTTTGTTCACAATCGGTTAGTAATATAAATATTTCTTACCTTTATAGCGTTAGGGAAATAACTCATTACTTACCTTTATTTCCACGCTAGCCGGAAAAGTACTTTTGAATTCTCATTACTCTGAACAGTTAATGTAAGCCCATGTCGTTGCTTAACATTGTATTGGGTTTCGGAAGTTGACAAAGGGGCCGACGTTCCCGGATTATCTGTATGGGATAACATATTTGCAATTTTTACTTGACCATGTAACGAGTTCTTTACATATCCTTCGGCTACGGCGCTGGATTTACACTTCTCAATTTATTAACTGTAGGATGTCTCTACCTATATTTGATAGCACTGTAGCTGAAGTACGCCCAAAACAATGTCCCGTGAATCCGTGGGAATTTTCTAATTTTAAAAGAGCGGCAATTTTTTTGGGAAATCCTCCAATAGTATTGTGGACACAAGGCTGATTTGTAATCTTGCCATTTATTATTTGTAAATAAAAAGGATCGGAACCAATGGTCTTGTGAAGATCATAGTATTGCTGTATTATATTTTTCTAATCAGATTTTCTACTTGCAAATGTTCGGTAAGTGTAGGTTTTTGTTACAGGAATAAACTATCATTATGCTCTTCTCTAAAATTTCCAGATCACCCATTTTCATATTTAGGAGTTCATCGCATCTGCAGGCGCCAGATATGCCAATAATTAAAGCATTCTTAAAGTAAAATATACCATTAAACACATAATAATCGATATGAATTAAATAGTAGAAATATTACCTTTTGAGTAAGATATTCCTCTGGAGCCGTATTTAAGAAGGTACTGATCTTTTCTTCTGAGAGAACATTGGATTTTTTTGGGTTTATATCCAGCATTCTGACTTTTTAAAAATGCTCGCAATTTGGAGTATTGGCTAATGTCGATATTTTGCTTGATATTAAGTACAGCTCGCAACATCGAAAATTGAGACTATAATTTTGAAGCTTTACTTTCCTTACTCATTTCAACAAAATATGCAAGCGGTATCGTTTCTGAAGTATGTTACACGCCCTTAATTGCGCACCATTTAATGGATGATGAAAATTTTTGTCGTACCTTTCCTTACTTTTCTCCTGAATTATTCCGTCAAGCGCATTATTCACAGTTTCTCGGACTTCTGGAGGAGTACAGGTTAATTCAAAATCAGACATTATGTACTTGTTTAAAGAAAAAAATTAAAATTTTGTACCAGAAAAAATATTTTTTGACTTAGTTGTCAAAACCAATAAACTAGTAATATTGCCTAGCACCAGTTTCATGGAGTTCTTTGTCGAAAAAAATATTAAATTATGATAAAAAAATTTCTTTTTCTACGTTCATGCAAAAAACAATACTTTATTGAACTATATTTAGTGGAAAAAGTGGTTCTTTATTGCACTCATCTGTCAATCTACTGCAGCGTTGTGTCATCATGAGAAACATAATCCTTCAAATTGACATCACATTTTTCTAGACTTAGTGTCATCTAAATAAAATTTTTTGGTTTTTGCATGAATGTAGAAAAAATATTGTATGCAACTCGTACAAAAAGTGCTTATTGCACTTGTTGCATAAATAACTATTTTCTACGTTCATGCAAAAAACAAAACTTTATTGAACTATATTTAGTGGTTTTTTATAGCACTAGTGCAATAAAGTGTTTATTGCATTCATCTGTCATTCTACTACAGCGTATTGTCATCATGACAAACATAAACGTTCAAATCGACATCACATTTTCCTAGACTTAGTGTCATCTAAATATAATTTTTTGGTTTTTGCATGAACGTAGAAAAAATATTGTATACAACTCGTACAAAAAGTGCTATTTTAAACGTTTTTTATTTAAAAATGGCTGATGTTAACAAAATTTTCCAAGACATCAATTTCATACATAATTGAACTCTATACAGAAATTGTATCCATTTGACAAAATTAACAGAGGTAGCCCATGGTAGTGCGGTAGATGGAAGAGCTGTATCCATTAAGGAGTCTCTATCAATAGAAATTGACCATTCCAATCTGGAGACATGCAACACTTAAATTTTATACGATATATTATATCGACTGCGTGTATTTATCTTTGTGTTGACTGGTTTAAATTGAGAGCGGGTGTATAACATGAATCACTCTCTAGCATTTTGGGTGCCGACTATAGTTTAACTTTTTATGTCAAAATTGTCTCCATTATCAACTGATAGTTAATGATGTATGCCTACTACAGGCATGAAAACAATGAATCAAAGCTTTGCTTCATAAAGTCAAATATTTATCTCAATATTTGTGTATAATGCAATGATCAAATAAGTAGGTACCTAGACGTTTTTACAAGAAGAGTACAAATTAAGTCCGATTTTAATATATCTTTGACGAGAAAAGAAAGTCCCCAAAACTTTCTTTTAATGCAACACAGATGCATGTTATGATGTAAGTGTTAGCAAGATTATTGATCAGATCATTTATATGATCGGACAAGAGTGCCTGAAACTAATTATTGACACATCCAAAGTTGTTGTAATGTGATTCCGTTGTTTAACTTAATGGTATACAAGGCAGAGATCGTCTAAATTATTTACAAAAGAAATTACTGACTTTTATGGCAACTTGGTAATCTCCAATACTATGGATTATGACTATGCACTCGACGGGTTGTCATACTCGGCCTGACGGCCTCGTTGGACAATTTCACGTCGCGTGCAATAAACACTTACTTTTTGTACTTGTTGAATAAATAACTATTGCAACAAGTACAAAAAGTAAGTGTTTATTGCACGCGACGTGAAATTGAGTGCAATAAACACTTTTTGTACGAGTTGCATACAATATTTTTTCTACGTTCATGCAAAAACCAAAAAATGATATTTAGATGACACTAAGTCTAAGAAAATGTGACGTCGATTTGAACGTTTATGTTTGTCATGATGACAAAACGCTGTAGTAGAATGACAGATAAATGCAATAAACATTTTATTGCACTAGTGCAATAAAGAATCACTTTTTCCACTAAATATAGTTCAATAAAGTTTTGTTTTTTTTTGCATGAACGTAGAAAAACGCAATTAATAATATAATACAAATTTGGAGAAAAAATTATTTGTTTCACTAGGAAGCAGGTTTAATGCCTTGTCTGGTTTCCAAACCTCGACTATGAAACACCAACCGCGACATTAAATCTCGTGTTGTTCTGTGGTTCCGGTTAAAACTGCATCATATCAATTAAGAAAGTAAATACTAGTCAGCTAAAAATGTAAGATACGTCAACTACTACTACACTAGTGCAATAAAGAATCACTTTTTCCACTAAATATAGTTCAATAAAGTTTTGTTTTTTTGCATGAACGTAGAAAACGCAATTAATAATATAATACAAATTTGGAGAAAAATTATTTGTTTCACTAGGAAGTCTGGTTTCCAAACCTCGACTATGAAACACCAACCGCGACATTAAATCTCGTGTTTTTCTGTGGTTCCGATTAAAACTGCATCATATCAATTAAGAAAGTAAATACTAGTCAGCTAAAAATGTAAGATACGTCAACTACTACTACACTAGTGCAATAAAGAATCACTTTTTCCACTAAATATAGTTCAATAAAGTTTTGTTTTTTTTTGCATGAACGTAGAAAAACGCAATTAATAATATAATACAAATTTGGAGAAAAAATTATTTGTTTCACTAGGAAGCAGGTTTAATGCCTTGTCTGGTTTCCAAACCTCGACTATGAAACACCAACCGCGACATTAAATCTCGTGTTTTTCTGTGGTTCCGGTTAAAACTGCATCATATCAATTAATAAAGTAAATACTAGTCAGCTAAAAATGTAAGATACGTCAACTAATACGAAATTATGACAGTTTGGATAACTTTACACTCAAAAACAATACAATACTTTAATATATCATGATATCAAATATTAGATGCCTAAATGTAACACGTATAAAGCTAGACATTCTGACAAACCTCAAATGTATTTTTTTAAATATCAAATAACTCCGAAACGGACGCTCTTCTGAAAAATGCAATAATATGTATACATTTGAAATAAGGTGACACCTACCTCTGGCATCTCTGGGAGTAACCGAAGATTACATTTTTTTATAACATCCGTATCTGATAATATGCCCTGTATAGTAATTATCAAATTTATATCTCATTTTGTTCTCTATATAGCTTTAGTGTCAGGTCGTCGTGAACGACCTTGTATATAAACCGTATTCATTTATTTCGTTTTCGAAGCATTCATATTTTTTAAATAAACTTTTTGTATTATGATTTCATTTCAATAAATTTAGTGACATAATTTTGAAAATACTTTTGTAATCATATATTAAATGAACCCAGCCTATATCATGTTGCTTGTTTTAGAACAGCTGATGTTATTATACGGACCTGATGTTTTCACTGATAATACAACTAAAATTTACAGAGAAAATGTCGCCTACCTCGTTCATCCCCAGGGAAATCTATCCAAATTCTATGAGGTAGTGACAGCCTTACGTACTGTAGCATTTTTATCGATGATATTAATATTGACAGTCTCATTTAATACTTACATTTAAATTTTTGAATCTTACTATTACATGATTGTATGACCTTATGACTAAGATAAACATGGTAGCACTGAGAAACCAGTACTTCATTTTTCAGGAATAGTAATGAGAAATTTGAAAAATGGAGGTAGTTCATCTGCAGGTCTTCTTGCTAAATATGTTCGAGTTTAAAAATATTGCTAAATTTTATAAAGATATATTTCGGAAACTATTCGGTTTGCAGAGACGATTCTGGACTCCAATTGTAGCAATTTGCGTCACTTTGAAAACGCATGGCTTAGTTATAATTGAAAACTAGTGTTTTAGAGTTAAAAGCACCAAAAACTGAAAAAAAATTTGTATTTATATTTTTGAATTTTTGTCAATGTTGCGTTTAGAGCTTGAGGTCGAAAACTTGGATTAGTAACTGGGCCAACATCATAAACAACATCAGAAAATATAGTGTATACGTTTATATGACATTCTCTTTTTTATCTTCAGATTGCTAATACCGCGTTCATTCAAAGGAGTTTATTCCAAATTTCTTATTAGAATTACAAGAAAGTTAATGAGTTTGTAGTAGTTTTACAGTAAAAAAATGCTACAAAAGCTAACAATAAAGAATATATGGGTAAATATTGTGGGTGTAATTCAACGCTGGTTGGGGCCACACAGTAGTTAGTTTCATACAATATTGTTGATACCTAAAAATATTTAAAAAAACGATTACGTAAAGAGTAAAATTTTGTTATTCATTAAGTAGATTGTTATCATGTTTAAATTCGTTGATAGTTTAATCACTTTTGACATTGTCGATATTTAATTTCAAATTTATTGGTATAATAATTTTTATAGTCAGATATTTTACTGAACTTAAAGTTGAATAAACAATCCTGAAAATGCAGGAATAGGTCAGATCTCATGTATTGTGGTTGAATTTTAGAGTTACCACATTTTCAAATGTGAACTGAATATTTATAGAATGTTTTCATTAAACCAAGTTAGTAAATTTAGCTAGATAATTTTTTTAGATAATTTTTTAACAGAACTTTGTCTATGGAATTGTTCATTAGCATACCTAGATGTTTGGTATCAGAGAGCATACATATGACTGCATACCGATGTGAAGTTCGCGGCCAGAACTTAGCAGCCAGTTTCGAAAACACCCGAACTTTCATAGTAGTACCTAAAAATGTCAGATATAGACCAATGACAAAATATAAATTAAAAAAATTATAAAAAAATAAATAAAAATAAATTATGTATTTCTTAATGTACAAAATTTATAAAAATTAATATGCATTGCAAAACAACCCCTCTGTAATAAATAGAATTTCCATATAGAAAACATGTGTCGATTCAAATAATATTTTCGGAAGAAATTTCATTGCAAGCCGCCTAAGGGATGAAAATCTACCCTCGAGATATATTTAAAATATGGCATGACGGAAAAAGAGTGCAAGGGGACACCTCCAAGCAAGCCGTTTAAGGGGCCAGCAGCCGCCCCCGAATTTTTCCAAGACGCGAAGGACTGCGAGTGCCAGGTTGATATTAACAGGGAAGATAGACATTAGCTCTGGAAGGAACATATTCAAACGAGACCTCCTTGCAAGCCGTCTAAGGGGTCAGCAGCCGCCCCCGAATTTTTACAAGTCAGGAGGGACTGCGAGTGCCAAGTTGATATTAACAGGGAAGATAGACATTAGCTCTGGAAGGAACATATTCAAACGAGACCTCCTTGCAAGCCGTCTAAGGGGTCAGCAGCCGCCCCCGAATTTTTACAAGTCACGAAGGACTCTGAGTGCCAGGTTGATATTAACAGGGAAGATAGATATTAACTTTGGAAGGAACATATCCAAACGACACCTCCTTGCAAGCCGTCTAAGGGGTCAGCAGCCGCCCCGAATTGTTACAAGTCAGGAGGGACTGCGAGTGCCAGGTTGATATTAACAGAGAAGATAGACATTAGCCCTGGAAGAAACATATTGAAACGAGACCTCCTTGCAAGCCGTCTAAGGGGTCAGCAGCCGCCCTCGAATTTTTACAAGTCAGGAGGGACTGCGAGTGCCAGGATGATATTAACAGAGAAGATAGACATTAGCACTGGAAGAAACATATTGAAACGAGACCTCCTTGCAAGCCGTCTAAGGGATCAGCAGCCGCCCCGAATTTTTACAAGTCACGAGGGACTGCGAGTGCCAGGTTGATACTAACAGGGAAGATAAACTATACTTTTAGAAGGAACATATCCACACGACACCTCCTTGCAAGCGTAACTTGTAAAAATTCGGGGGCGGCTGCTGACCCCTTAGACGGCTTGCAAGGAGGTCTCGTTTCAATATGTTCCTTCCAGGGCTAATGTCTATCTTCTCTGTTAATATCAACCTGGCACTCGCAGTCCCTTCTGACTTGTAAAAATTCAGGGGCGGCTGCTGACCCCTTAGACGGCTTGCAAGGTGTCGTTTGGATATGTTCCTTCCAAAGCTAATATCTATCTACTCTGTTAATATCAACCTGGCACTCGCAGTCCTTCGTGACTTGTAAAAATTCGGGGTGGCTGCTGACTAGACGGCTTGCAAGGAGGTGTCGTGTGGATATGTTCCTTCTAAAAGTATAGTTTATCTTCCCTGTTAGTATCAACCTGGCACTCGCAGTCTCTCGTGACTAGAACAAATTCGGGGGCGGCTGCTGACCCCTTAGACGGCTTGCAAAGAGGTGTCGTTTGGTTATGTTTCTTCCAAAGTTAATATCTATCTTCCCTGTTAATATCAACCTGGCACTCGCAGTCCTTCGTGACTTGTAAAAATTCGGGGGCGGCTGCTGACCCCTTAGACGGCTTGCAAGGAGGTCTCGTTTGAATATGTTCCTTCCAGAGCTAATGTCTATCTTCCCTGTTAATATCAACCTGACACTCGCAGTCCTTCGCATCTTGGAAAAATTCGGGGGCGGCTGCTGGCCCCTTAAACGGCTTGCTTGGAGGTGTCCCCTTGCACTCTTTTTCCGTCATGCCATATTTTAAATATATCTCGAGGGTAGATTTTCATCCCTTAGGCGGCTTGCAATGAAATTTCTTCCGAAGTTTAATTATCTTTCAAATGTGAAATTAGTCATTGTAATATTATTTGAATCGACACATGTTTTCTATATGGAAATTCTATTTATTACAGAGGGGTTGTTTTGCAATGCATATTAATTTTTATAAATATTGTACATTAAGAAATACATAATTTATTTTTATTTATTTTTTTATAATTTGTTTAATTTATATTTTGTCATTGGTCTATATCTGACATTGTTAGGTACGCCTATGAATGTTCGGGTGTTTTCGGAAACTGGCTGCTAAGTTCTGGCCGCGAACTTCACATCGGTTGACTGCATTGATAGGAATTGTAGGAGATTTGATATATATTAGCTTAAAATACCTTTCTAATACAGTAAAAAATGTACAATTTATGTTCATGAAAAAATTGTGGATATTCGAATTATATGTCCTTGTAAAATTGTTCTGCTTAAAGTGATCAGACTTTATTAAAAAATAATAAATGATAGTTTCATTTTCTTCTGTTAGGTTCCTAACATGTGTACAGAACGTTTTACTTCCAGCACCTATTACATGACATCTGAAATAGCCAAGGGCTGTAGATATTATCCCTTCTACATTAATAACGACGATATTGTGACTGTCAGGACATAGCATTTTGTGGTCTCAATTTATCACACCATATGCTGTATCGACACTCAATGATGAGCGTGTAGTTGCGGCACTCTGGATTATCGGGATGATGTTCGCGTCAGATGGACGCAGCTGTCAAACGGAACGCCAAACGCACACTACGATTCACTTGCCTGTTTTCACGTGGGCCACCGTTTCATATTTCCATGCTACAGTAAGACAAATATCAGTTTCACTGTGGGTGGGCTGACGTAAATCATACTAGAGAGCTTGGGCTGTCGCCTGAAGACAATCCCACTCGGTGGTTTAATCAAATGTATGCCAAATTAATTAGTTGTTAGTAATATACTTACCTATACAGGGTGATTTAGAACTTATCTAAAAAAAATTGGGAATAGATGTGCCATGACACATGGAGTCATAAATTAAAAAAAATGTAAATTCTCAATAGTTTCCGCGCAAAAAATTATTGATCTTATAATATAAACTTTTACATAATAATTGTGCTACTACAGTCTCTAGCCAGGCTATTCCGAATATTGAAATCCTGTTACTTTTTCTAGGTATTAATAATTTTTATGATGCAAGTCTTTACAGAAGTTCTTCAAATAACAACTCGGAGTTGATCACGGCGTGGTCAGTGAGTGCAAGTGTAGAGCAACGCGAGAGAAATTTGAAACTGAATCGTGAAAGAGACGGAGGTTCAGGACGTCCACGGCGTATTTCAGCAGCGTGGCGTATAATACACGAGGCTCAATTATATCCGCGCCATGTACAGCGTGTCCAAGCATTAATACCAAGGGATTGGACGAGGAGGACCGGTACCGTGGCCCCCACGATCTCCTGACTTTTTGTGGAAATATTTAGAAAATAAAGTGTAAATTATGCCACAAATAAATAGTTTCAGACAACATTGTGTCTAAATATTGAGATAATCTATCAAGGCCATTTGCAACTACCTCTAATTTTTTTTTAACTTTTGGAAAGCTAATTTTACAAATTTGTATCATGATTTAACTTCTAATGATGTTTCTTTTTTGAATTATTGTAATGACGTGGATGATGCCTGTAATAAATTTTATTTTCTAAATTCTTTATGAGAAAAGCGTTTCTGGAACTATTTTGAAGCAAAGAAAGTAGGTACCCACTCTGGTATAAGACAAGTATCTAAATCTCGCTCAGGAATACAAATCTGAAATCATAATTTAAATGATACATTTCATTTCAGAGAAGTATGCATTAATATAAAAAAACTATATTCAACGAAATTATCCATATTTACATCCCAAATTGTCATCAATGAGCGTCAAATTAATTTGAATTTACCTGACACTATGTATTACAATAAGATTTGCTACATAATCCACAAGACATTTTGAATTCATTTGGAAAATATTTTGAAATAGTATACATTGAGTTATCAGAATGTGATATTAACTTAGTTCCTTTTACGGACAATTTGTCACTTTCTCTTCATCTTTGTACGGATGGTCAAATTTTGAAAGCCTTAAAAAATTTCAACCTAAATATACCACCGATCCAGATGCAGTTCCAGCATTTATGTTGAAAGATTGTGCGATATTATTCGTGCGTCGTATTTGTACAATATTTATACCTACCTTTCTTAGTGCAGACAAAATTGTCAAGGGGTTTTTAAAAAGGGTGACAAACATCTTGTTGAAACTATAGATTAAAATCAGTAATAAATTATCTTTCCAAATTGTTCCAGATAGTGCTTTATGAGATTTTATATAGTCATGACATATTTTTTGCCAATGAATCAGCATAAATTTGTTTCAGGAAGATCTACAGTGAATAACTTGGTATCTATTACGCAATATATTAGTCATATTATGAACTGATCACATACGCCGATTTTTCTAAAGACTTTGACCGGCTGGACCAGGGTATTCTTTTACAAAAGTATGGTATGGCCTTACTGACAGTTTTATTAACTTTTCTTCTTCTTATCTAAATAAGAGAAGTCACTATGTGCAATATCATGGACTTCAGTTTATCAGAGTCTCTGCTACATCAGTTGTCCAGCAGGGCTCTGTCTGGTATCATTAATGTTCCCCATTTTTATTAATGACATTAATACTGAGCTACGGTACAAAACTCTTCTATATGCCGATGGTGTTCAAAATAAGTTATTCCTTAACATCCAAAAAGGCAACGTTGGAGTATTTACTTTTTTGAGTAGTTGTACCGTAAATAAATAATTTAAAATTAATAATGCAATTTCTACTATAGGCAAAACCTTAAATTACACTATCTGTATAATTCTTATGAAGAATTTATAAATTTGAAATTGATCTGATAAGCAGTTTTCGAAACATAAGAGCAGCTTCTTGGTACTCGTCAGATTTAAACTCGGGCAAATATATTTGTGTCCAATTAAAAGATATTAGTAAAATTTCACAGCGTGCTATTTAAAATCATACTCATTCATCAAATATATTAACGGTAAATTTAATTAAGGTGACTTTCAAATAAAATGTAGATATGTACTTAAGTAACTTAAAATTTATTTATTATAAAATTGAAAATAAACTGAAATGCTTTGGTATGAAAAAGATGGTTTGGCATTAATTGCCAGAATAAAGTGGATTCTATTATTTTGGGTTAAATTTAAAGTGAAGAACAGAAAAAAGGATAAGAAAGAAGGAAATTCTGCTATTATTCAATCATATTTTCGGCTAGATTGATAGTATTGACTCTGATTTTCCAAAATAGATGTTATTCCTTATCATATAACCACTTACACTGAATAAATTGGGGAATTAAGGAGAAAAGGTCTCTAAATTTACTAAAACCGTAATTTCTAATAAATGAACCCGGGTGGATCTCAACTAAATGTTGTAGGTAACCAACAACTAGGTTTTAATGACACTAACGGTAACTAACATGGAAAAATAAGGCTTAACGACAACGTAAAATTTGGTAACTGTCCTTTTAACTAAGCTCGATAAATACCTATTTTAATGACTACTTTGTAAAAGCTTAGATATATAGATATAAATTTTTAAACTATACTAGCTCCACACTGTGGTCAGTAGTACCTACTATTAAATATTTCTAACGGCGTAAACAAAAAAAGTTCTATGTAGGTATGTAGATACATACAACAAAACATTTGCTTATTATACACTTAGAAACCAGAATTTATTAGTTTAGCTAATTTAAAGTTCCGGTACTATTTATACAGGGTGTTTAAAGAACCCTTCAAATGTTTTCCTTCTTAAATATTTTAAATTTTATACGAAAATATAAAATGCCTAAAAATTATTCTATTTAAGAATTTCAAGAAAAAGTTACAGAGACAATGTAGTGTTTTAAATAAAAGAGAAATTTGCAAGTGTCTTTCAACTAAAGGAAAACCTCATTTTCACACAATAACTAAAAAATGATTAAGTAGACTGATATATGATTTACAAATTTCATTATTCAAATTTAAATTACATATTAATTTCAGTAGCTTTGTTAGGATTTAGTAGTTAGATTTCTCTTATTAGACCATCTAAAATTAAAAATTAAACAGTTTATAAAATCGTTATTAAAAGGGCTAAATCAGATACTTACTGAATAAGTAGGTATGTTGTTGAGTTTTGATGATATGTAGGTATATGTATTAAACTTTAAATCAATAATAAATTCTACATAAGTATGCGAGTATTATAAATTATTATTAAACTGATTTTTGCATTTTGTCACAAGTTGTTTGACAATGCAAAATTGGTATATTATTTTTACTAAATTTTGCATATTATATTAAAAACTAATATCTAATTAATAATGATTAATTTTATATCTTCAGAAACTGAACACACATATTATTGTGAAAAAAATAAATTAATACCCCTGCGACATACAAAACATTAATGTCCTTTTCACGATTGTAATTAAAAGTATTTATGAAAGATTTTCTGCGGAAGAAGTCTGATGATTCCTTTTTGTGAAGGAATTCCGCATTGTTAGCGCTGAAACTTTCGCAGTGGCGACAAATTTTAAATGTAAATTCGGTAATTCGTAGCCATCTCACTTGCTCAAATAGTCTCCGACTATTTACAGTGCAAACGAAAATCCAAGGCATATCTAAATATATGCAACCTTTCAACCTGGAATTTGCAATTAGGACTACATTTTCTAATTTAATTTTAGAAAATTGAATTGAAACATTATTTTAAGTCATATATTTTTAATTGTTTTGTACTTTAAAGACAACTCAAATTCAAGTTTTCCTATAATTTTCGTCAACTATCATCAACGTTTTAGATATGCAGGGTGGTTTTAAATGAAGTAGCAAAAATGAGACCATAGATTCCTTAGATGAAAATAAATCGATTTTACCTAATGTTACCTATCGTTTGTTACAAACGATAAATAAACAATGTTGCGAACGGCTGCTCTTTTAGTCGGGGCACTTTTTTAAGTCGTGGGTTCTTGAATAGCAAACTGTTTAAGAGGATGTTATATTTGGGCGCCACCTACAGAATAATCTGTTCGGTTTGCCTTTTTACCCCTGTAGGAGGATAATAAATTTTGCTAAAGTCAAATGGGAGAAGAAAAATAAAAATAAACACAGTTTATTGACTTGCCCACCAGTTGATATACAGACGTGGAATTGTAGAAGTTGGAAAGATCATCCGTTGATAACGTTGGAGATGACTTCCAGAAAGGCAGCTTTCCTGTCGTACTTGGACTAGTGCCGCTTACAATCTTGATTTCAAGGTAGTACTTCGAGAAGAGCAGCCTTGCTGTCGTATTTGGATAGTGCCGCTTACAATCTAGATTTTCAAAGCTTTAGAATGGCCTTCTTAATTCAATTTTGATTCTTCAATTAATAAACTTTAACCAGCAAAGGTTGAACAAAATATTCCAACTTGGGAAATGGAAAGATTCTCAAAATGTACGTTACTCGACGTAACACCAATAATTTCAATTGATTATTTAATTGTTGATTATTAATAATTTAATTGTTCAATTATTTAATTAATGCTTGATTATTTACAATTTAATCGTTCAATTATTTTGTTTGATTATTTATTTAATTCAAACGTTCAATTATTGTTTGCTTATTTATTTAATTTAATCGTTCAATTATTCAATTGGCCTCTAAAGTTAAGTTTAGTCAGTTTAGGTATGTTATATTCTTAGTTTCAAAAATTAACATACAATATAGTTTAAAATGAAATTTACTATCGATAATAATCTTAATTAATCAAATATATTACATCCATTTTTATTGATGATTTCAATAAATTCAGATTTATTTTCAAAATGTGGCTTCGCACTATAACTAAATCTGTAATATGGAAATACTTCAATCGACCAAACTCAGAACGAAAAGGGACTAGAATTTAGGTTCCTGTAGGTTTTATACCCTACAAAGATCTAAAAACTCACTGAAATCTGATTGGTTCGGTTTCTATGAAATTTCGGGCTAATGCTCGTTCGAGATCTCAGCACATAATTTAGTACGAATAGTATGTGCTCTGTGGTCCGAATCGAATTATTAATTTTTATGACAGTTACAGTTACCTTAACCTTGCTTTTTGCCAAAACAAAGCTTAATACAGCAAGTGATAATAAATAATAAACTGTTAACAAATTACTCCAGGATGTTATACAGAGTAGAAAAATAACATTACGATATACATCGACGTAACTGGTTCACAGCAATGGTAAGTAAATAATTAATAAAATATTTATCGTACAAAGTGTTTACATTTTAGGCTTACTTGAAGAAATCTAAAACTACATGGTACCCTGGATATGGCTTACACTTACTTAAACTACAACATTATACAGGATGTGCAAAAAATACCTAGTTACTAGACGTTTCATATTGAAATTGTGACATTCTTAATTTTATAATAAAAGGAATGTTACACTAACATACTTATTATATCCCAAGTCGCATAATAAAAACGATACAGAGTGTCAAAGTTATAATTTTATTTTTGAGATTTGGAGAGAACTTCTTAAAAAATTCAAATATTTACATATAATTTGTAAATCAGGGGTTTTTGCGGACGAGAAATTCAAATTTGGTTCTAATTTTGACGTTACTAGTAGAGGGCGCCACTTGTGGCACATCATGTTTCCTTTAAATGGCAGAACTTTTTTGCAGCTTAGTATATCCATCTAACTATTGAAACAATCGATTCTCCTACCAGTTATATATGAAAGAGGTACACCCTGATGAAGTCGTTAGGAGTAACAGTTTTCGAAATGACCCTATATGAAATATTCAGTGCACCGATTGAAGACTGCTACAGTTTTAGGTAACGTGCTTTTTCTACTGAAAATACAGCAAAATGTTACTTGAAAAAGTTGTTCAGAACGGTAAATTATGGAGACGTGAAATTTCAAAAAGACCTGCCTTGATAGAATCTTTGTGCTTTGTCGAAAAATAATTTTATTAAACCTGGGCGATCTTCTTGAAATTTTGCACGTGTCGATAATTTACCATTTTGAATAACTTTTTCAAGTAACATTTTGCCTTATTTTCAGCAGAAAAGGCTCTTTACCTGAAGCCAAAATAGTGTAGAGAGATTTAGTGAGACCAAGAAAGGAATCAGGTGATCTTTAGTGACAAATTCCGTTTCTACCCAAGAATGCACGATGGTCATGCAAGGGTATGAAGTGATATCGCCTATATGGTAGCAGATCATCACTAGTTTTTATTAGAGGCAACATGACACATGAGCGAGTGTGCAAACAGGTTTTCAAACGAGTTTTTACGATACTTTTATACGACTGCAAACAGAGAACACAAAATCAAATTTTAATTTAAATCCTTTTATTACTAAAATTGCCAACGCATTAACAAAATACAACTTTTAACATAACTCGTTTTTATTAAGACAATTCCTAACGCATTAACAAAAGAAACTAATATTTAATATTCATGGTAACATTTGAACATTCCTTCAAGATTACGCTGGGAGAATAAGTGTTATTGTGCACCTTGTTCTCGGTAATAGAAAATATTTGTGTGTGTTTTTAGTGCAGTTTTTCAGCGTGTGGTCCTTGTTTTATTGTTGTACTCAGTAGACGATCTGGTTCTGTGGCAGCAGAAGACACTGAAGATTTTATCTTTTTCGAAACTTCCATTTTATTTCTCAAACAGTCATCAACGTAGCCTTCGGCAACTGTACTGGATTTCCACCCTCCATGGCGTTTGAGGGCAAGCAGATCTGAGCCAGAATTGACTAAAATTGTGGCCGATGAACGCCGAAAACAATGTCCCGTGTAACTTTCTGGATTCTCTAGCATCAAAAACATGGCGGTTTCCCTAGCCATGTTTCCAATTTTGTTGATGTCAACGTTTTGCCTTGAACATTTTCCGTTTTGATAGTTTAAAAAAAACCTGCCTGTCTTCAGATTAGGAGGATGAAGAGCACAGTATTTTTTAAAAATAGTGTTAAGGTTTCCAGTAATTGTAAATCACCTTTGTACCTTTGTTTTTGTATTCTTCAGTTTCAGCATAGCATTGCCGAAATCTTGTCTTCTATTTTGAGATAACATAATTTCTCCCTTCGACATGCCCCTGATAGTCCAACTGCCATCGCCGCCTTGATAAGTAGATATTTGTCGTTTGATGCTGTCGTCAAAAACCGGAACCGGCAAAAGTCATCTTCTGTGAGAATTTGGGACTTCTTTGGGACGTAGTTTTCGGATTTTCGTTTGATTAGCGCTTGCAACTTTTTATAGTTTCCAAGATCTATGTTGTGATTGGCACTTAACGTTGAGTTGAGCATCGAAAAAATCATCCATAACGTGGAAGATTTATATTTCTCAGATAGTTCTTCAAAATAGACCATTACTGCGTTTTCTGATAAAGTTTGGACATTTTTGGCTAGTCGCCAGTCCATAAATCGGCTTAACTCAGCCTTCATACCTGCTTCTGGATTTTGTGGGCAGCAGTTCCGAACATATTTGGCTTGCTTTCTGTAAAATATCTTTAAAATCACACATTTTCACACCCAAACTTCGGGAATTCAACAATTTTTGAGGTATCTAATCAACAAATTAACAATTTCCCCCAAAATATGTCTCCTATATAATGTATGTTTTCTAAATACACACTAATTACTATTTTCTTTTGCAGGTAAGAATACCACCAGGTGTCAAATTACAGAACTGTCTATACATTTACAAATGTAAGTAATCTCAAAAATTCTTTATAGCGAATAATTAAGTGGCATTAACATTTTGTAGTTTTATATTTTGTTACTACCTTTCAAATAACTATTACAGGATGTACAAAAATGTGTTTAATGTATTTATACTCATCTTCAGGTTAGTATTACGTAATTGAATTATTGCCTAATCAATTCGGTTTAGTATTAGTGCTACTATTATATTAATATGATACAAGTTACCTTTGTTTCGATATTTGTTACTTCTAGTCTAATTGATTATAATTAATTATACATATTGTTACAACTATACAGTGTTAAACAAATTCACATTAACAAATCTGTGTTAATTCAGGTTCACAAGATTTTCTGCATATTTTTACACATTTCTTTATATGTAACAACCCAACAAGCAATTTGGTATTAACATAAAAAAGTGTATTCTTAACAGCACTGAAATACCAACCAAAACCACAAAACTTAACGGTAACAAATGCCAGAAGAACAATTATTACGGCAATAAACACGAAAATAATTCCACAAGCAATATTTGACGTTTCATTCCAAATACCAGTGACGTCACTGGTTAGTTTGTGGGCGGACGGAGAGAAGGGAATCAACAGTTTGTAGACAACCTCTTCTGCTTAGGGGCTGAGACAAGAAATTTTGCAAAATTTGAAACAGTCCTGTCTTATCTTAACAAAACAGCAAACAAAGTGTTTCTTTCTAAAGTCTTGTTCCTACTCGATCTTGCAAGATTCTTGCATGGTTCTTGCGAGACTCTGGCATAGCAGTGATAAATATGGGACTTTATTACGAAGTTGGTAACAGTGGTGGTTACTCTCGGTCGGCTACGGTCTCGGTCGGAGCTCACACGTAACTATCGACATGGTCGATCGTCGACTGTGGTGGATTAGTAGACGTTATAAAATATAGAAACGGCCAGTTTTACATAATAAGTAATGGACGAAATAGGCGAAACAGAAGCTCCGAAGCTCTTTCAATCAAGTGGCAGTACATTTATAATTAGTTCTAGTTCAACATAACTGGACCTAGATTAAATAAACTTTGTTGTTAAAAAGAATTTTATATGCTGAATATCTTTTAAATAAAGTATATCCCTACAATAGAAATGTAATATTTATAGTCACTTAAATATTACCCTGTCTTATATTTGCAAGGCCTCTTGCTGTAGCAATATTTCTTGTGTTGTCTTGCAAGACTTTTTTAACCTATGCAAAAATTAATTTTTAATTAATTTAAAAATCAATCTATATACAGTAGAATAATAATTACTGCCTATTATTTTTTACTTTTTGTATGTGAATAAATGTATACCTTTAAAGAGACGGCAAATTTTATAAAAACTACACACGGAGCATTTTCATAATTTGTTTATTGATGTTAAAGGTGAAATATTACTTCTTTTTCTGGTAAATATTAAAACTGAATGAAAAGCAAGTTTCGGCAAAATGAACCACTTTTAAAAGGACAGTGGTGTTGTCTGAAGTAACCTCCGTAGAGTATGACTCTGACAGTTACAAAATTGAATTTCGGTAGTTTTAGACTTTCTTCGCCTTCATTAACCTAGCGATTTGATTCAATACCACTTTTTACCTGACAATATCTGAGCTGGAGAGAGATCAAAGTGCAAGCCATCCATAACTCCTGTCCTTCCTCGATCAATAACTTCACAGGACGTTCAAATGTCGCGCTTACGGCACCCTTCATTTATTTCCGTTTCAAAGCCACGCGTGTAACCTTATATCTAACTCGGGGATTATATTTTTCATTCATGTTTAATGAGTGTACGTATGCTTGGTCTAAAAATATTCGGAAGAGAGATTTCGTGTAGGCTATCTTTAGAAGTAAACGGGAGTTGTAAAAAAAGGAGTATTGCAATCGGAATAAAATTGCCGTAAATTTCCAAATACAAACTATTCAAAACAGACCCTAAAGAGTTTTGGAAAACCCTGAAATAATTAAACATCTGTTCCAATTCTAATACTGATTCTACTGATTTATCTGGTTTTCGTTCTCCCGACGATTTTAATATTTGTTTTATTAACAGTGTGCCCTCAACTGATGGAAATAATAAAGATTTTGTTGAGTCGACCTATATTAATGCAGTTTGGTCTAATATTACTGACAATTTTAAGGTGGTGACCTCTGATTTTGTTTCAAGACTGTTATTTAAAATTAAAACTAATGCTACTGATCCTTATGGAATATATTTAAAAATGCTGTTATTTCTTACACCCCATTTGTTTGATTATATTGCATTCATTATTAATAAATGTCTTACTTCCGGTAAGTTTCTTAGACCCTGGAAATACGCTAACAAAATTCTAGTACCTAAAACTACTCATCCTTCCTGGCTTTCTCATTACAGACCAATAAGCATTCTATCCGTTATGTCAAAAATCCTTGTTCACCAACAATTTTCTGAATATTTTTCTGTTAATAAAATTCCATCGGACGCTCAGTCTGGTTTTAGGTGCAACAGTACTACCACGGCATTACTCGAAGTCAGTGATGATCTTTTTCGAGCACATGATTCTAATAAAACTTCGTGTTTGGTCCTGTTTGACTACAAGCTGTTGATACTATTGACCATGCCACCTTAAAAGTTAAAATCAAATATTTTGGTGTTGGTAATGTTGCACTTAATTTTTTTAATAATTATTTAATGTACAGACGTCAATGAATTCTCATGTTTAATACTGCGTCTAAATTTCTTCCTATAAATAAGGGTGTTCCGCAGGGGAGAATACTTGGTCGTCTATTATTATCCGTGTATATGTCTGAATTGTCAAAATATTTTTTTTTTGTGCTGTGCATCAATATGTTGATGATACTCAGATTTATTATTCTTTTTGACATTGTCAGTTAGATGGTGTCATCGTAATATTAATTCTGATTTAGATATAATTTGTAAATTTTCTCGCCCACAATTTAATTCCCAATGAAAATAAAACTCATTTGCTTGTGTTTAGTAGTCGCCGACATTTAGTTTTAAGTAACCTTGCTTTCCAGATCAAGATTAATAATTCAGTTATAATGCCAGTAAATGAGAGTAAAAATCTTGAACTTATTATATTGATGTAAATCTTAGATTTAGATCACATGTAACTAATTTAGTCCAAAGTGGACAAAAGTAGTCTTTATAAAGCACGAAATGTTTGCCTTAGATTTTGTTACAACTTAAGAAAATTCGATCATAATTCAGGAGCTTTCAGTGATTCTAACTGGTTTGCACTTAATGAACGATATAAAATACATATGGCTAGTTTAATTTATAAAATAATAACTTTAAATGTGCCTACATATTTAGCTATCAAGCTTGTTAAAAACTGTGACATTCATAACCGAATTACTCGACATAGAGAATTGTTGGTTAGTCCCTGTCATAGTTCAGTGATGTTTCAGCATAGCTTCTCCTTTAGTGCAGTAAATATGTTGAACACTATTCCTAGTGAGCCACCAGTCTTAGCTTATCTCAACGCAAAGTAAAATAATATATTATTAATTCTCGTGATCTTAATTAATTAGTTATTTTATTGTAGTGCAATTTAGTGTTTATTAGTTATATGTATAACTGTTTTCAAGGTTAGTTTTTATAAATGGTTGTATGAACAGTTCTGTTGGATACCAATGTTGTACAGAGTATTGTTAGATACGGCAGCATTATTACCATTACCATTATTAAAACCATGAGAGATAAAGGTTTGGTTTCTAAACATCATATGTCAAATCAATAGTGTTAACAAACCAACACTATGTCGACTATGTTTTATATGTATTCTTTTAACTTTACGTTATTTTCTAATTATTGTAAGAATTGTATGACGTTCACATCTGTTTTATAACAGCCTAAGTGATTAAATAAATAAATAAATAAATAAATAAATAAAAAACAAGTAGGAAAATTAGGTTTCAGAAACATTACAAATAAAGTTGTTAATTTCATAACACGTCAATAATTTCTAAAAGGATTATTGAAAATTTCAGTGCATGTAGAACAAGTCAAAAGATGACGAAAACCTTCAAATAGTTTCTCCTCAAGCACTTCTTAAGGAAGTCACCGCTCCCGAGAGGGGTGGCCCCAAAATTGCTTTTTATTAAATAACTTAAAAACTGTATGATATTAAATCATAAAATTTAATCAGTTACTAAATATTTTGAACAATATACAACATAAAATATTTCAAAATGTATACCTACCATTCACTTTATTATGAAAACTTAGTAGAGGATGGATCACTAAAGGTATCAAAAACTCGTGTAAAAATAAAAGATGCCTATGTACGAGTATACTGAAAAAATTTACAACCAACGAAATTATTTTGAATTCATTGATTGATAAGATAATAAACGCTGATAATAAAATCAAATCAATCTAGAAAATGGTTAATGATTTACTGAAATAAATAAATCTACAGAAAAAAAATTAAAAAAGAGTAATTAATTACAAATTCTTCTAGCTAATGGATTTAGCAATTTTATTATCATATACAATGTATACAGGGTGATTCATTAATAATGGAACAGAACTTAAGGGAATGTTGTTGAAATCAATATAAAGCGATTAAACTAAATATGTCTTAGCCGAATGTTGGTCCTTTTCGATCTACAGGGTGTCAAAGTTGAAAAAATAAATCACATTTTCTTTATTATTTTTCGATCGCATCGACCGTATTTTAAGAAATTTGGTATAGGGGGGGTTGCTTGAGACTAGAAATTCGAATATGTCGACGATTTTGGTGTATCTGATAGAGGGCGCTACCAACGATGGTTTGGACCCCTTTAAATCGCTACAACTTTTTTGTGCCACACTGTATCTCATTTTGGACTGGAAAATGTTTCTTCTCTATCTTTTCTAGATAAAAAGGTACACCTTGTTGATGTCGCTAGAAGCAATGGTTTCTGAGAAAAAACGCATCTAAATCTCATGATGCATACAATTTATCTAAATGTAAAGTCAAATTGTTGCATAAGTAATGGGCCATACTGTAACAGCATAATACTGTGATTAAAATAAGCGAAATTTCGTGAAATTTGCTTCAAGCGATCGAAAGATAAGAAAGAAAATGTGATTTATTTCTTCAATTTTAACACCCTGTATCTTTGATATTATTGATTTTGGTGGATTTTTGGATTTTTTAGACATCCAGTTTCCAGGAGGGAGACAAGATTTTATCTCGGTATGTTGAATATCCAAACTATTTTTATTCATTCCTTTTCAAGACCAATAACGAAATTGTCATTATATTGATCTTTAATAGAAAACAAAACATTCACCACAAGAGTTAGTCTCGCATTGATATTGTTGATTACATTTTTTACTATTTGATGTAGCCCTTAAAATATTTAAGTTTTTTCTCAAGTTAATAACGGATATATTTCAATTTTTTCTATATCTCACTTTGGTATTCTGCCATACAAATTATCACGTATTTTTTGTTTTACAAAATTTATAAACCGAATTATACGTAATTTTAACAACCTACGTATAACTTTTATGGAAGTTAATGCTGTTTCCCATTTTGTTCTAGGATATATATTTTTCCAGTTCTGGCAACTTTCCAAATACACATCTATTATTTTGCATCAGCACAATAGTCAACAATTTATCTTTGAATATTAGGAATATATATTTTCTACCTGTCAGAACGACGACGTCGAAAATACAAATGATACAATACTATAAAAATATTTGTCCACGGCTATCCTATAAAATGTTCACTATACATGTGTTTCTTAAATAATAATAGTAATTAAATTAATTGTCGCTGATAACTTATTTGTAAACTGTCTTTCTCCAGTTATACTTTAAAATACAGAGAGAAATTCTATTATATTCTTATTAATTTCCCAAATGAATGGATGACGTGTCTCCCTAAATTTAATTTTTGACATATGTTCATTTAGACTAATAAAAGACAAAAAACTTTTGGTAGGTACTGCCTTGTTTTTTGATAATATATGTGGTATTATTTTTGTTTTTTAATTTGTTTGTAATTTTGTAGCACCCTGATGATGACATCATACATGTCGAAACGTTGATGATGTAAAATAAAGTCTTTTTGTAATTTTATAACCTCATTCCAACTACATTTACCTTAAAAATAATAGTAATATCCATTATTTAATGATTTCAAAGAATCGGGAATAAACTAAATAATAAAACAAAAATTCCTCGGAGTCGGAGAATGTAGGTCGCTTCCTGCAAGTCGAGCCGCTTAGTCACCTGCACTCAGTTTATATGTGAACATACATATGAAGGAACAGCCAGTTCAATTGTCGCTCATGTCACCTATGTCATGCTGATGAGGGCTAACAACTCCGAAACCGGTCTATGTCTGGTGGGGTGGCCGACAAGGGTTCTTAGCACTTCACGCAGATACTGCAAGTATAATTCAATGCCGTACGGGGCATTGATCCGCGTAGTACTAGTTTTCTACAGTATCATTTATTTTTTTATCAGTATCATTGAAGTGCCTGCTGCAATACAAATCGAGCGGCTTAGGCCGAGCAGGAAGTAGCAGACCACTTATATCTCATAACACGTTTTTATAAAAGTGTAAGTAAGCGCTTTAAAAAACAATATCCAACAATTTTTGCAATAGCAGATGGTATTGTGACTGGTCTGTAATTTACAATATAAGTGAGTGATATTATTCCTTTTGTGTATTGTTAATAGCAGTGCCGTAACCTTCACCCTAGTGAATTACAGCCATCATTATATGCCCGTTGAATAATACACTATTTTTATACAAATTATAAAAAGATACATTTTCCAGTACAGGATGGTAACAGATATTTTGCGTGTATTTATATTCAATCATTAAATCAAATAATAATTGACGTTTTGAAGTTGTGCAAATTTTAATGGTATCTACAGTATGGTGGTCGTTGTGGTTGTTCAGGTCCGACATTGAGATGGTAGTGACCACTACATGTATGTCGGTTGTTTCATCTGTGGCACACTAATAAGAATTGACAAGTTCAAAACCGGTATATGACTGGTAGCGTAGCCGGCGACTTACCGTCGCTTTTGCTATTGGGGTTTCAGGGTTCATTCAATGCTAGTCAGGGGTTTCGAATGAAATTCCTCTTTTGCATAGCTATGTTTTCTATTAATCAATCCATTGTATTTAAAACCATTACATCAAAAATATTTTGATTGAAAGACTTGCACAATAAAGTAAAATTGCTGAACATTTAATCTGTCTACAATGTCATTGGCATTTTGCGCAAATATTTTATAAAACTTAAAATCTGTGGTTTTGCAATAATAAAATTGGTCTAGTAAATTACATGTACATATGTAATAGGTAGATTGTGTAGACTTATGTAGAATATTTACACACGTGACATACTTCTACTAAAATTTAATTATAATTAAAAACACAGTAATGAAGATTGAAGATAGGAATATTTTATTATCAACAATACAATGTTTAAATAATATTATATCAAGGATCCGTATTTGGACCTTTATTGTTTATTGTTTTTGTAAATGACATTTCTAATATAGTTAATTCTGAAAATCTGACATTATTTGCCGATGATACATCTTTTATTTGTGCTGATTCTACAGAAAAACAAGTTATTATACAGAGTCAGAGCATCCTAAATACTTTTATGAATTGGTTTAATGGTAACAAATTATTTGTAAATACATCCAAGACAGAATTTATTATATTTAAAACGAAATCGTTAGAAAGAAATAAAAGTCAATTATTAAAAGTGAATGGTACCTCTATAAGACAAACTGACACGATACAATTTTTGGGTATACATATAAATCAATTTTTGAACTGAAATGATCATATTAATAATTTGTGCTCAAAGTTGTCTCCTATTTGTTACGTAATTTATAGATTGAAATATTTAACCACTAGAAAAATTTTATTGGCATATTATTACGCTCATTTTTATTCCAGAATAAGGTACAGCATATTATTTTGGGGATCTTCATCACAAATGTTGAAAGTTTTAAAATACAAAAGAGAATAGTGAGAAATATAGCTTCTGTAAATAAGTATCACTCATGTAGGAATTTATTTAAAGATTTAAAATTACTTACCATACCATGCATCTATATATATGAAATTTTAATCTTAGTTAAAAATAATTTTTTATTTGCAACTAATAATTTTAATCATGAGTATGACACAAGAAATTGTGATGCATTAGTTATTCCACAACACAGCTTGTCGTTTTATAAATCATGTCCAACTTACAATGGCATTAAATTTTATAATAAACTTCCTGGATATATAAAAGTTTTGCTAAACACACGTCGTTTTGAAAAAGTTTTAACTGAATTTTTATTGGAAAAATCATTTTATAATATTGATGAATATTTAAGTTTTTAAAATTGTGCTTTCGTCATTTGAATGTGTTTTTTTTTCGTAGCTCTGTACTTATTGACTAGTCCTATACCTTTTATACATTTTTTGTATTGGTACATGATAAGGACAATAAAGATTATTATTATTATTATTATTATTATTATTATTATTATTATTATTATTATTATTATTATTATTATTATTATTATTATTATTATTATTATTATACTTTTAAGTATAATAAACATTGACCGTTTAAAATACTTATATGATTTACAAGTTTGTAATAAACTCTGTGCCGTTATTTATAACAAACAACGAAAGTTTTCATTAACTTACGAGTTTATACAAAGCTGAGAGCACGATGTTGAATAATTTTGTCTTGTAAGATATAGTGAGCATGTTTTACGCGAATAGATAATTAGATACATAAATACTTATTTTTTTTCTATACCTACTAAGTAAATAAAAATCTATAGTATAGTACAAAATTAAATCTGAATTTAGTTTAATTACTAAATTGTATCCGATGATATTGTAGTTTTACTGCGGTAAGCAGATATAAATTACTTTAGATAGAAAAATTAATTAGAACTTTCAAATCCTTTTATACCTACTATCTACTACTGTAAGAGATTCTCTACTTGAATGATATAAAACAGTACCGTAGGCGAAAAATAATAAAACATTTAAAATATGAGGTTTAAAATTAGGATAGTACTTAATAGTAAAACACGTTTTGATTAAAAAAAAATTAGTTTGCAATTATTACTTATATGTATATAAGTAATTGTGTTTCTCTTTTCCTTTTCATACTTATTATGATTTCGTTGAGGTAAAGGGAAGGTAAACTGACGTGCACATTCCTAACACCTACTCCAACCTACACAAGCAATGCCAAGAATGTCCAGGTCATTCCAAGCTCGCCTCCATTCGGACTTTAACTTTGCTTTATGTTGTGAGCAGAATTAGAAAATTAAGTTGAATTCATATTGTTATCACAGTAAATCACGAACAGATAGCTAGGATTAAAATTAATTAAACTGTGGAAGTTTATTTCATTAAATTTTGTTCAAAATGTCTGCTTGATATTTCCCGTCGGTGGTAAACATACATCTTGTTTTTAGAAGAAACATGTTTTAAGGTCACCGTAGTTCACGCCGTAACATGATTAAATTTGTGGTATATTTAGGTACAGAAATCTCGAAAAATAGAACATGTAGGAATAAAGTATTATCAAAAATAAAATCCTTGATGTTTTGTTTGTCCACTTTTACTATTTAAATTCTTCTCAAATGAAGTAACAACTTTTAAAAAGCTTTTGTAAGACACATTATTTTGCTATTCTAACCCCACATTTTAACAATTATTTTCACACACTTATAAACAAAAGTGATTAATTGTATATGCAGAAGTTAAATAAGTTTATGATATTATAATATTTACATCTACAGTTAAATTGAAAAAACACGTATTTTGAAAGTTTTCTGTACCTAAAAATTTGCGTAAATTGTAAAAGGGGAAAGAAGTATTTTTTAGTATTACGACAATTCTTGTTATTATTTAGGAGAGGAAGCTACTGTTTATTGTTTTGCGCTAGTAGTAACAGTCTAATTGTTGTATTATGTTATAAATATAATCAAATAAAAATTTCCAATTATAATACTAAATGAACAATGTTTTTTAGTTTTTGCATTGGGAATAATTTACCTACCAGTTCTTTGTATCTACAAATTTCTGTAACTCCAAATATTAGTACAACCTAAAAAATGTAGAATATTAATTTTATAAGAGTAAAATAGAATTGAAAGCTAAAAAGATATGACACTAATACATGTGGATTACAAGCACAACAATAACATTCTTCCAATAAGGTAACCTCTGAAAATTATTTTTACAAATTATAACAAACTTTTATATTTCATATGAATATGAAAAGTTTAAATATTTTAATTTAATAAGTAGGTACACATCTTTGTTGCGAAATATTTATAATCAGCTGCTTTATTCAGGAATTCATCAAACACTTTCGGCAAAACATATGACTTCTTTGGTTTATAATTTTCGCCTTATCGCTTTAAGAAGAAAATTACTTTTTAATACTTATCAACTTTTAAATTCTGTTCAATGTTGAATTTAGATTTTACCATTGAATTGTGCCTATAAAGTTAAACTTTGTTAAAATATGCTATTATACCATTTTTGGATGTGTGTTATTTGCTTTGACTGAGTTTACAAATCTATAATAAGCATTATCACAGTTTTTTTTCTCCAACCGTCACAAAACTTTAACATTTTTTGACTGTCTGTCGTGCTGGAGTCTCTAAGGTTGACATATTCCTTACTGAGAAAAAAAGGTATATTAGCAACAAATGTATTCACTTTTAATCCTAAGAGCTAAGGTCGACACGTTTAATCCTGAGATTAAAAGCAAATTGAATGACAATCCATCACAAATGAACTCAATTAGAAATATGGTCACCAATGTTTGACAAAGTATCGATGAATATATTAATATATCCTACTTACCTACTTGTTTTATTATTTGGTTTGAATAATTTCAAAACATAAATTAATAATTGAATGAGTTATTTGGATTTTAGAAAAAATATTTATTATTTTTATCATTTTATTCTGATTAAAAGTGTCTTTTTTGTCTCGCAATTTTGCAAATACAAAATTTGCCCACCACAAAACAGACACTTTTAATCTTAATATAACAATATAGGTACGTTTGGATATTGCGGGAATGTCTTAATTGTTAATGACAAGTTAATGCTAAATGTATTTTTACTTTATTCCTAAGATACCTACATTGTATTATTTTTAAGTTAGCAAAAAAATGATGGGAAGTATGTGTACTAGTAAAACAATAGCTTCTTTTTTATCGGAGGTGTTGTATTATATAAGTATTGTTATATGGTTGAACGCAACATTTTTTAAATAATCTAATAAGATGCCATTTTCATCACAGGACGAACATTATATCCTTCCTTCCTTCTAGTGAATCGTAGGTACCTATACATTATACTTCCTTATACAACTTTTGTCTCAGCATGATAACGTCTTAGTTGACACATTGTTGCCCCTCTGTCTTCCATAATAAAGTTCATTAGGGAAATTTTAAATCCCTTCTTGAGGAAGAAAATCAGGGCGAGAGAAGACAATTTTGATAAATAATATTTTCCACGTTGCGAGTATGAAAACAACTTTTTTTTGTTCCGGACGAGATATAAATATAATGGAATTAAGAGGGAGAGAAAAAATCATGGAATACAGGTTTTCCCGCCCTCAAGGGAATAATTTTTACAAGGATATAAGGGCCTGTTTGTTTTCCGCAAAGAATAGGTCGATTTGGGGATACGTTGTATATTTCAGCAGTGCATTGAAGTCTGATTATGACACTCAGAAGAACCAATAACAATGGTAAGGAAAGTAACGTGAGACCGTTGATATCAGGGGACGTATTATTTGTGGCAGAAGACATATTTCTGTCAGTTAAAAAAATAGATAAAAAACATGTAATCTAAAACTGTAACTCTACGAGGGAAATTCAAAAAGTAAGATATTGGGATAAATGTTGAATTGGTTATGTATGTACTACGTGACAAAAATGGTAAATCCCCATTAAATATAATTTTATTTTAATTATTTTTTGCATGTCTACTTCTCTCTGTGAAAATAAAATAATAATAATAATAATAATAATAGCATTTATTTCCAACAGGTTACACCCAGTTATAGGAAATACAAAATTACACTACCTTATGCAGCTTAAAACTATAAAATAACAAAGATTAATAACAAAGAAATAAGATTAAACTGTCAGGTTGCGTTTTTTTTTGCAGTTTGCATAGGTCGTACTTTGATAACGTAGTAATTTAATTTTAAAAATTCTGGTCATGTTTGTATTGCAAGTACTGTGAAGCATGTTGCAAATTACATTTTTTTATAGCTGATTATGCCTAGAGTAAATAGATTTGGGCATATTTCCTAACTTGATGATTTTGGGAGGAGGCGGATTGTTGGATTGCGCGAAGCAGGTTTGTCGGTGAGAGAAATTTTTAGAAGAACTAATATATCCTTACGTACCATGGCACAATGTTACGTTAGGCGTGGACTCAGTAAGGCCGTATACACAGAGTGAGAGGCAACGACCATCGTAGAGAAACCACAGAGCGTGAAGATCATCGATTGCGACTTTTAGCTCTCAGATCAGCAGCCGGACTATTGAAAATCAGTGGATGGGAGAACGTAGAGGGATGGTCGGATGCATACAGTATATCGCCAACTACGAAGTTTTTACCCCTTGCCTTATCGTCCTCATTAGATGCTACGTCTCACATGTTAACATCGAGCTAATCGCTTACAGGGATACAATGTAGGGAAATTCAATGGGACCAATAATAGAATCAGGTGACCTTCATTGACGAGTTCCATTTCTGCCTGGGGATGCACGATAGTCGCGGAAGGGTAAAAGGCAACGTGCATAAAGACACTATCCACAATTTGACAGAGAGCGTCATGTCTATCACACCGTAGGTGTTATGGTATGGTGTGCTATCGTGTATGATAGCAGATGACCGCTAGTTTCCATTAGAGGCAATATGACAGTACAACGCTAGCTACATCAAGAAAGTGGTGGAGCTATATGTCATTTCATATCTTCACATCATCCAAAACGTTATTTTCCGGGAAGACAATACTAGACTCCATGTTTCTAGACAAACAATAACTTTTATGGATCAACCGGTTGCACTTATTTACCAAGATCGCCGGATTTGTCATCTATTAAACATGTCTGACATGATTGGCCGCAGACTGCTGCATTTACAAATATTTGGTTTCAGTCTATCACTGAACCTTTCGGATAGAATACAGTTCGTGGCATATAATGGATTCAAATCAAATATTTTTTTAGTTACCTATGGTGTGCCAAAAGGGTCAAATTTGAATCCGCTACTGTTTTAGATGTTTATAGATGATTTGTGTTCTACTATCGACTGTATTTACTTGCTTTTTGCAGATGACCTTAAACTCTGTCATAACATTCAGCACAGTTATTAAAAGTTCATGGGCGGTGTCTGAAAAACAATTTATATACGAACGTATCTAAGTATAACGTTATGACTTACACTCGGAAACCTTTTCCTATTTGGTACGATTACATGTATGCTTTACTATGTAAAGCTAATAATAAACAAATATATGGGCTTTAGATATTGTGGGTGTAATTCAACGCTGGTCTGGGCTTTAGTCCGCAGAGTAGTTAGTTTCACACAATATTGTTAATACCTAAAAATATATATAAAAAAAAACAATTACATAAAGAGTAAACACTATTTAAGTAGGTATTTGTTATGTTTAATTTAAAATTCATTGACAGGTTAGTCACTTTTGACATTAGTGTATAATTTACCGTTGGACTGTGTGGATATATGAATAGTAGTATACAGAAATGGCCAGAAGTACGGAATAAAATTCTTATCTTTTGAATGAGTGATTTTATTAAAACGCCGAAATACGTTAGCTGATCTTGATGTTTGCCATTTTTCGGTTATATAATAATTAATTTTTCTTCAACCCTCTAACCCCCAGCTACCCCTACTTTATTTTAATGGAAACATAAGGCATGAGAGGGCTCGTTGAAAAGGTTATAGAAAACCGAATCCAGCCACACCAAATAAATAAGTGTTATGTTTTCAATAACTAGTTTTATTTTTCATTTATAAATCGAAACTAGATAATTTACAAATATAAACTCTATGCCGCAAATGCTGAAATGCCCTCCTTGGCAAGGACGATAGTAAAAGCTGCCCACAGCATTCTGAATGACTTCAGCTGGTAAATTAGGCATCTCCGCCCTAATCTTGTTCTTTAAATTCTCAATATTATCCGGTCTGTCCTGGTACTCTTTCTTTCAAACATTCGATCAAAAATAATCCAGGGCGTTAAGTCAGAGGATTCTGGCGGCCATTCAACTGTACGCCATCTACCAATCCAACGATTTGGAAACAACAAGTATCTTCAAACGTCAGGTAGAGTATGGTAGTAAGATTTTCTTCAAAGAAGAATGGGCCCAAGATTCTGTTGTTGATGATACATGCTCATACATTAACTTTCTGAGGATGATGCGTATGCGATTCGTATGTCCAGTGTGGATTTTCCTCGGACCAAAAATGATAGTTGTGAGTGTTAACCACTCCATTTAAATAAAACGTAGCTTCATCCGAAAAAGTATATCTCGTTGAAAATCATAATTGTCGTCACACCGTCTTATCATTTACTCACAAAACTGTAATCGCCTATCATAATCGCTTTCCGAAAACTCTTGGGCAAGACATACCTTATAGGGGCAGTATTTCTCTTGTTTCAAAATATTCGAACTGCTGTTCGAGAAGCATCGTGATGCAATGTCCAATTTCTTTTCTTCATTTAAAGCACGTACCGTCCAGTTTTGGACAAAGTCTGTACTGTACAGTGTTCCCCAAATTTGTGAAATATTTTACTAACTGTCCCTTGTGAGATTTGGTTTTGGGGCCTGAATTCTTATTTTGTTTCACATCCAAACAATATCAAGATTTCGATGCGTTGCCTTTCCGACCATACCATTGCGATTCAGTAATTAACTTGATTTTGACATAATAGTAACCTTTCGAACTCCAATTTACAACTAAAGCAAAAAATAACCAGAAAGCCTAGCCAGTAAGTGCCAAAAATGCAATATATAAAAATATCTTTTTGCATTAGCTGTGATAGGTACAGTTTCAAATTCTTTATTTTATTCTGTACAAATTCATAGAGGATAAAACTGAAGATAATTAAATTATATTTCTCTTGTTGAGTGGGTCTTTTATACAACGCTAAAAACCTTGCTATTGATAAACATAATATTTGTTTATTTGTTATGGCAGGATTCGGTTTTCTATAAGCTTTTCAACGAGCCTTTTCAGGGCTTATGTTTCCATTGGAAACAAGTATGGGTAGCTAGGGGTTAGGGGGCTGAAGAAAAATTAATTACTATGTAACCGAAAGATGGGAAAACATCAAGATCAGTTCACTCATTCAAAAGATATGAATTTTATTCCGTACTTATGGCTATCCCTGTATATTAAATTAAACTGCATATCTTAAAAATAAATAATGTTTAAAGAAAAAAAATTGAAATAATAGAAATAAAAATCTATAATCATATTTAATATTAAAAATTCGATACTTACATAAATTCTATAATAAAGTTGCGGAATAAACGGAGTATCATATACCTCTAAGTAATAGAGAAAAGTTAAAACTTACATGTTCCGCAAGATAAACCTGGCTGGACTAAAATAGCTTGCTTCTGTTTCAAAATATCCTCAGAAGTCAAGTTCTATATCAGTTTTTATCGAATTACCGCCGAGTTACTTTCAAACTCGTTCTATGCAGTCTCTGTTATTGCAATTCCCAGAAGCTTTCTTAGAACGTGTGAAAGTCGATGCCGCGCCAAATGTTTTTATAATTCGGTTAAAATCTCAAAGCTCTTTAACTTTTTCAACTTTGACCTTTGGTTTGAAATATTTTTTCTTCGACAAAATTTCTTTTTCACGAAATATTTCCATATTTCCGAATGTAACTTCAGGCGGCTTAAGGAAAGAATATGAATAATTGAGGGCATAGAAAACAAGAATACAAAGATGTTTTTAAACTTAAATCAGTGTTGTTAAAATGTGGATGCGTGAAATCAGATGAAATATTTATGAGACTATTACCATTTATTATATTTAAGAACACGCGTCACGATATATTTGACAAAAGAACACATTTTATAGTTTGTAATATTAATATACCTAGAGGGATATACAAGGTGTCCGGTGTAAATATTGCCAGTCAAGCTACAATAATAATAATAATAATAAACAAGCTTTACCCAACAAACATACTATAAAGTTAAAATTACGTTAATTTGAGCTCTGAATTGGTCAACAATTTTTATAACATATCTCATATAGGGAAAGTTTACTTATATTTGTTGGTCTTTTTCCTTATGTGGGGAAAGAAACTAAAGTAAGATGGAAGTTAATAATTGGTCGCAAGAATTTTATTCCTATAAGATAATTGGACCTTAAAGAAATATACACCAATTTTATGTTCAAAAATATTAAAATATAAAAGACATTATTACTAAAATATACCCCAATTATGCTTTTTATATGACTTACTTGTACCCGAGAGAGACAACATTATATGGTTGATTAAATACATTCTAATAGAGAAAAGGATAGGAAGAGAGAGAGCTAGAGACTAAGTCAGGCCACAGTTGGTTAGGCTAGAAAGCTACAAGTAGAGTAGGAGTAGGTATATGGGTATCTATAAATATTTAGATTTTAATATAAAGTCGCTATTTTTGGGTTTCCATTCAACACATTGTACAACGTAAATTAATTGCAGTGTGCCATGGAGAAAACAACTATTCTGGCAGTTATCAGAAATGTATTTTTAACACTTAACAGTAACAAATTAAAAGAATAGTACATATAATACGGTAATATAAATAACTGTGGCGGCTCATATATTTCTATACACCCTGTATAAACTAATTTGTTTATTTTTGTATATATTGATTTCATATTTTCACTAGTCACATCATTCTGCCCTCGCATATTTCTGTACACACTGCATAAGTTAAAATATTTCTTTCTATATATAAATTCACTACTCATATATTTTCGCTAGTTCTCTGTTTAAATTTCAACGTCTGTTCTTAAGTGCTAAATGTAGATAACATGTTTTGTAAATATTATATTAGTATGTACATGACCGGCGTATCCATAAATCTTATATTGCATGGTGAAACCTAAGAAACACACTTGCTTTAAGAGGACCTTCGAGGAACTACCTAGATTATGGGTACGACGGCAAATACAAATTTGTAACCAGTCAGTCAATATCATCGACTCAACGTATAACATTGTGGGTGCTAATCAACCGCAAGCTATAATAAATATTAGTACACAATACACTGTTCTTATTGAAATCACACTACCCCACATAACAGAAAAGCAAAAAGATAGATACATATGAGATTATCTTATTAAACTATTGTAACCAGCTAAAACTTTTTCGGTAACATTTACAGGTAATTTGACAAACTAAATATTCTACAGCAGAAAATGTGTCTGTCAAGAAGACAGACTAGATTCATCTTTCAAAATAACCGCCATTTGCCCTAATGCACGCACGTAATCTGTTTTCCAAAGAAAATAGTTTCCGGTATAGTTTATGCTCCTCATTGGATTCATTAAATGCATGTTCTATACGTTCACGCAACTGTTCCTCACTGTCAGCAACTTGGAAATACACCTTCTCTTTCATTTGACCCCACTTTTAAAAATCCATTGGATTGGGGTCTGGTGACCGTGGAGGCCAGTTTAAGGCAGCATCATTTTCTCGGTCAATCCAGCAATTTGGAAACTGCTCGTTTAACCACTGTCGACATTGACTGTTGAAATGAGGAGGGGCGCCGTCGTGCATGTACCATAAGGAACCTCTTCTTGCCAAAGGAATATCCTCTAAAAAGTCATACAATCTAGTGGACAAAAATTTATGGTACATTGCTCCTGTTAAATTTCCAGGCATGATGTGATCCAAACAGATTGTTTCCTAATGTAACAGACCCAAAATTTATTTTAAATGAATGCTGATAATGCATTACCTTCCTAGCATTAGGATTTTCTTCGGCAAACATATGTTTGTTGCGTATATTAAAAACCCCGTTCCTGGTAATGGTAGCTTCGTCGCTGAAAATAATATTCGACAGAAACATCGGATCTTCGGCTTGCCCGTCCAAAAGCAGCTGACAAAATTGTCTGCGCATGGGCGTGTCTTGTGGTAAAATGTCCTGCGCCTTTTTATAATAATAAGGATATTGTTGTTCTCTCAATATCCTCCATATTGTCATATGAAACATGTTATTATGAACTGCTAGTCGTCTTGTACTAAGTGTGACGTTAGCTTCAACTAAATTTAAAATATATTCTTCATTCAGGACATTTCTCACTATTCTACGTCTGCCTCTCTCAAAATTGTTTCTTTTTAAAGTACCCCGTTCTTGCAAACGTCTTTCGGTGCATAGAAATGTTTTATAATTGGGTACATTTCTGTTGGGCAATTCTATACCTTATCGGTGTGCGGCTGCTCTTGCGCTCCCATGACACTCGTCCAACGTCAAAAGCATATCTACATACTCAGAATATGTATACTAATGCATTTTTAAATAATTTTTATCTATTTTTATTCACTATGATACAGCACTACGTAGATTCAAATAACACAAATTTTAAACTAAAAATACTTGACATTACTGTTATCTGTCAGATTAGTTGTTTTCTCCATGGCACACTGCAATTATTTATTTAGCTAAGTAATGGATGTTGAATGTAGGGCATGTTAGGAATGATTGAAATCGATTTTACTGAAAAGCGGTACATTCTAGTGAAATTTAACAAGAGTACCTTTTTATGTTAAATACTTCAAATTTCAATAGCTTCAAGTCAGAAATAAGAAAAAATTAACTCCAAAGAAGATATGATTAAATTTATCCCAGAGCCTTGCATTTTCGCATTCCCCTGTTGAAAATTTTAAAATGTATTTTATGAGGCAAGCGCGTCAAGAAAAATTTCGTTACTTAATGTTGAACCGTTTTGATGTTACGAATTAAAAACTGTTTCCGAGGTTACCCCTTTAAAAGAGCGTATCTCTCTTAGGAGCCGCCACTGACAAAAGTTTTACTAAGGTTTTCGTAATTTTTCCATCACATTGATGTCTATTACTTACTTTGCTCCTCTGATATAAGAAATAAAAAAATCAACCTCTCAGTAAATCTCTTACTCAATGGAAATACCTGAACATTTCAAATCTATATATGTGGTAATGCATACCTTGGGTAAACAGAAGACACGAGTTTGAAGGAACACAAGTCCAAAGGAACACAACAGTGGGTGGTCAGCAGATGTGGTGCCTACAGACAATGAGGATTTTGAAGGCAGACAAGTAGATGATAGCAAACTTTACAGAATATTTATTCTGTAAACTTTGATGATAGTAACTAAGACTTGCACTACCAATTTAAACCATATACTTAGCAGTATTAAGAACCACCACTAATTGTTCCTGTTTTTCGCAAATATTTCTATTATTTTCAATTTTATTTTAAATAAAAAATGTTTAAAAATAAAGCTTGATTATAGTGTGGGGCAAAAGTATGGAATAAATTTATTTAAAAATATGATGTTCGTTTTTTTGGAAAATCTCTTGGGCTCGATAAATTTTATTTTTAGTTGCGCATTTTTTAAACCAGTTTTTATATATAAAGGGTGAATGAAAAAATAAGATATCATGGTCAACTTTTTTAAATGGAAACCCCCTTTTGTATTTTTATTTGATTTAAGAGGATTTGCATTTAAAAAAGTTGAACATGGTATCATTTTTTTTTGTTTCACCCTGTACACATGTGAACTGGTTTCCAAATTGTGCAACTAAAATTAACAGGTTCAAGTTATTATCCAAAAAACGTACACCTCATTTTTAAATAAATTTATTCCATACCTTTGCCACTCACTGTATAAGCTTCGCTATCTATTTGTACTGATATAGTGACTGTAGTGAAATATAACACTAATGTACTATGTCACATATCTAAAATATTTTGGTTTGATATGGTTGGTATTGTGAATAAAACTCAAATTATCAGCGTTATTCACTTTTTATAGTCTCCAAATAATAGTAGACTTTTGTTCAATAATAAATTTAATGAGTGTATCTGTAACCCGAAGAAGTTTTCGGTGTTTCTGTAAATTATTATCATTGTATCTGAAATTTTTGTTACTAGGTTGGGATGGTTTCAATTCAACTAATATTTGTTAGCTTGTGCAATAAAGCTTCTGGTACAATACTATTTTTCACATTTTATTAAATTTAAAAAAATACCATAATTTTGACAACATTTCATATATTCTTGACTTTGTAATTGTAACAAATAAAGTTTTATGTTCCCTGTATTTGATATTCCACTATCACTTATATTTCAGTATTCCCAACTTCTTTGAAAATATAATTATACCTTTTGTTCGACGGCTCCCATGGCGGGCTGAGCAAATGTTAAAAAGTCTGGAAGCAGCCTAAGTAAACGGAAATTCCCTTTTGAAGTCGCCGATGTTCCACATTATAAAAATTGAACTTATTCTGCATTTATAATTAAGATAAACATACACAGAGGGTAGGAGAAGTTAATAGTACGCAATTAATTTTTTAATTTCAAATAGCATTCACATTTATTTATTTATATGCCTGTACTTAACACGGCAATAATATTACCCATACCAAATAAACAAGTTTTATGTTTTCAATAGCAAGGGTTTTAGAGTTGTATAAAACACGTACTTAAGTGAAATATAATTTAATTATCTTCAGTGTTATTCTCCATGAATTTGCACAGAATAAAATAAAGAATTTGAAGCTGTACCTATCACTGCTAACGCAAAAAAGATATATTTTTTATGTTGCGTTTTTTTGGTGCCATTTACTTGCCAGGCTTTCTGGTTAATTTTTCACTTTAGTTGAAATTGGAGTTCGAAACGTTACTATTGTGTGTTAATTACTGAATCGCAACGGTATTTTCGGAAATCAACTCATCGAAATCTTGATATTGCTTGGATGTGGAGACAAAACTGGACGGGTAAGTGCTTTCAATGAAGAAAAGAAATTAGACATTGATTAGAACTTGACGAAAATTCTTATACTTCCTCATTGGCCCTCATTCACGATGCTTCTCGGACTGCAATTCGAATGTTTTTGAAACAAGAGAAATACCACCCCTTATAAGGTATGTCTCATCCAAGAGCTTCTGGAAAACGATTATGATGAGACGGTGTGACGGCAATAATGGTTTTCAACGAGACGTACTTTTTTCGGATGAAGCTATGTTTTATTTAAATGGAGTGGTTAACAGGCACAACTATCGCTTTTGGTCCTAGGAAAATCCATACTGGACATGCGAGTCGCATACCCGGCACCCACAGACAGTTAATGTATGGGCAGGTATCATCAACGACAGAATCTTGGGCCCATTCTTTATTTAAATAAATCTTACTGCCGCACGCTACCTGACCTAATATTTGATCTGATACCTACTCTAGCTGTGATTTTTCCTCATGAAGTTGATCCAGATATACCGAATGAAAGAATTGGGTTTCAACAAGATGGCACTCTCTGGTATTCAAATCGTTGGATTGGTTGACGGGGTGCAGTTGCAGGGCCGTCAAGATCCCCCGACTTAACGCCCCTGGATTATTTTATTAAGGGATATTTGAAAGAAAGAGTCTACCAGGACATACCGGATAATAATGAGAATTTAAAGAACAAGATTAGGGCGGAGATGCATAATTTACCAGCTGAAGTCAATCGGAAAGCTGTGTACAACTTTTACTATCGTCTTGGAGAATACCAAATAGTGAATGGAAGACATTTTTATCATTTTCGGCATTTATTTTGGTAAATTATCTTGTTGTTTCAATTTCTAAATGAAAAATGTTTATTTGGTATGGCTGGATTCGGTTTTCTATTAGCTTTTCAACGAGCCATACGTTTCCATTTGAAAAATAAAAGTAGGGGTAGCTGGGAGTTAGGGGGTTAAAGAAAAATTAATTATTACATAACCGAAAGATGGGAAAAAATCAAGATCAGTTAACGTGCTTCGACGTTTTAAAAAAATTCACCCATTCAAAAGATATGAATGTTATTCCGTACTTCTGGCCATCCCTATATATACCGTCGATAATTTGAAGTCCTACAGAGTACCATAAAATATTGCATTGGAAGACATTGAAGGAATTGAATCAATCAAAAAACGATTTATTGCCAGTTAAGTTTTATCTTTTGCATGACTACGTTTGTAAACGCCCAGCCGAATTATTTACGACTTATGTATAACTCGCGGCTTAATATCAAAATTAATCAAGCCGAGGATAAAATGTTTGTCTATTATAAGCCAAGATGGTATATATTGGTCCGTCACCTTGCGTTAGAAATCATCGGCAATTTTTCTCTGGAGTTTAATTTCTCAGGGGAGGCCTTCTAGTAACCTCCACGTCTGTTGTGGTAGCCCTGGTTACCGCCGACCTCGTAATATCTAGAGGGCTGATTTCAGGCGAACATCTATTTTTAAGCCCAAGGATGTTGAAATACGTTGTTGCTGTATCACGTAAGAGAATACAGATTTTTCTAGCAGTCAGGTATTATTAAAACTATACGCTGAGAGAAATGTACCTACAATTTTATTCCAATTGTGTATTTGTTCTAAAATCGTGGGAGGAACAATTTATATAAATACACTGTAAAGAAGTAATTACAGATTATAATGTAATTTTTACACATTTCAGTGTTAGGTATTTGTATTACTAAAGGTGTAGACTTAACACATTAACATGTTAATTTTATTGTATAATAGATATTGATATCTTGAAAGCTCACCTACCTTTTTGATTTGTTAATAATTATGTTCCTGTTTATTCTAGAAATAATTTTTAATAAATATAATTTTTATAATATAATAATAGAAATTTAAGTATCGTTTGGACCAATCTATTTTCTCCCAGTGTTTATAAAAAGAGTGCTGTCAATAGTTTTGAAGATCGTGCTGTTAAATTGTCGCAGCCAAAAAAATTGACCCAGTAATATCAAAAAAATAAAGCATGTTCGTGATGATAATAACTACTCAAGGAATTTTTATAAATCGATTATTGCTAAAAAGATTCATGGCATTTATAATAACAGCATAAGTAATCACAATAATGTTAATAAAAATAATAAATATATTTCACTACCTCATATTCCAATTCTTTCTGAAAAAATTAAAAATTTACTTAATAAATTTAATATTAATATTGCACATAAACCGTTTTTCACTACTAGAGTTTTTTTTACTGATTTAAAACCTCTTATTCCTAGAGACAATCAAACTAATATTGTTTATAAGATAATTTGTAGTAGTTGTAATGGAACATATATTGGCCAAAGAAAACAAAAGCTCCATATGAGAGTTTATAATCATAAATATAATATTAGAAATCAAAATATAATTTTGACAAATAATGTGGACATTTTAAGCGTGAAAATAATTGTCAAAAGAGGTGCATTTTAGAAATGCTTCAAATTAAGAAAAATCCAAATTTTATTAATAGTAATACAGATATTGACAGTGTAACTTATTATTTAAATTTGACGTAATTTTCTAATATTGTGGCCTTTTTCTTACGCATATCTGTCTTTTAGTTTTAGAAGTAATTGTTTTCATATGTTGCTACTATTGATATGCAACAATTTTTTAAGAAATGTTTTAAACTTTGAAGATGGGTATTATCCCGAAACATACGTAGTTTAAACTGATGTTTCTTGTGTAATAAAATACCAATTACCCAGGAAATTTGTTGGTGCTTTTTTATGTTGGGTTATGGTCAGAAATGTTGTGAGGGAACACATCACTGGTATAGTAATTTTAACACATCTAAAACATAAAAAACCATAGTGTGTAAAACTATTAACACGGAAGTTTTACATTTTGAATTAAGTAGACACTCATATTTATTTATATAATCAACTCTGGGCCACAAGCAGGATACTGTGGGTACTAAGCACCGGGACTGTGTTATAGTCATCGAGGATTACGATATTTGCAAAATCGAAATTTCAAGAAATAAGTACTCTGCAGGTTGATGTCTCGACCCAGCATTGATTACACCTGACAAACCTATAGCAAACAGCAGTACCACTATATACCCGTTTCTGTTAGCTAACTAACTAACTGTTATCTTATCGTCTCTGTCATAACCAACAGAAAGATAAGAACCTATACTATACCACGGTGCTCCTTCTAGTGGTCTATTCAACTCCTGCTGTTCTAGACCCTCCTACAGTGTATGTAAATTATTTAAACAGTTACTAAAACTGTAGACTTGAAACTTGGAAATAAAATAGTATATGATTTGTATGCTTATGGTTATAACAATCTTATAATGAACCCATTTAGTAGTGATGTCACATATTCCAAATAATATGCATCCCATAGACACATGTCATGAAGAATTTCTCAATTTTTACTAGATCGAATTTCGCTTTATGTACATCGAAATGTCATCTTTATCATGCCCTTAAATATTATGATATTCTGGAAGTATTTAAGAAGCTTCAAACTCCGAATGACAAACTAAAAGAATTATGAAATTTACATATTTAAATTTGTAGAGCAGTATTGATCTTTATAGAAGTAATAAAATAAAATAGGATCTAATGTTACTGAGCAAGAGCATTGAATTTCATGTAAGCGATGTAGTGTCGGAATAGAATATCATTTAATAAACTTTGGTTATATGCCAACTTTGTGATTTCTGTGTTTACCAGTGGTTACTTTTTTGCTTTAGGTAAATTTTGTAACAGTTTTTGATATATTATTATGTCTAAAACACAATTTTTAATAATAAAAGGTACGTGGCCCTGCTATAAACAAACATACAGTATATCAAACAATGCATCTTCGTATAATGCATTGCTTATTTTTGTTTTACAAATGTATATTATTAACTGGAGTGGTTTTGTAGATGTTGTAATGAATCATATTTGTGTTCAGAAAGGTAATTTACGCCTATAAACACTTTTTTCTGTAACTGTCATCAAAAAGTTGATATTTTTATTAAATTTTCAGTTGACAAAGTGATCTAAATGCGAAGTACCTTTATGTTCTAGAAAGCCAAATTTGTTTCGTTGTAGAACATGAAACAAATGTCAAAATAATTTGTCATTTTTCGGAACTTATTTATGATTTTATTAATTAAAAAATATACATTTTAAGTAATATAATATTTTGCAGTATATGTACCGATATTGCAGTGAGTTAAACTTATACCTGATCCAGTGCTATCAGATATCGTAGCTTTTAGTTCTGGGTGTTCAAAATTGTTTAAATTTACTGCGCTCGTTGTATTGGTTCGATTAAGTTATGTAGGTTCTTCTGAAGATGGTAACAATTTATTTGCGATTGGAATTTTATTTTATATAGAATCATCGATATATGACTCTGTTACCGTACTAGAACGCCATCCCCCATGTCGTTTAATTGTGGTAATATTGGCCTCTACGTCGGCTAACAGAGTGGCGGAAGAACGTCTAAAGTAGTGCCCTATTAATATGTATTATGCTCGAAGAATGCCAGTAAAACACTTTCTGAATTATCTTCTTTATATGCGGTGTAGACAATATCATACCATCTCGACGATTTTTCAGGGATTTATTGTAAAACGGTACTTTGTACCGCTTTCAATACTTGCCCTGATAAATGCTCGTCTTCACTATCGGAGCTCATTTTGAATTAAATACTCTTTCATTATGAATGACGATATATAATTCTGACACTACTTACTACGATAGGAACCGGAATTAATATATGGGCGTGCCAAGAGACACCTATAGCGGGTCTCTCCCCCACAGAGCCTAGCCCGAGAACAACCAGGGTAGATAAAAGAATCCCGGCTAATGCTAGGGACGTACATGTTAACTCTGTTTCTGGCAGCTACCAGTTACCTAGGCCACGGCATGACAACCCGGAAAATCACTATGTATCGAGTATTTTTTTATTTATTAAGTTGCTATGGTTATGATATACACGGTTCAAACAATTTTAAATATATTTTAAATAGTTATACATAACACAATTGGGTTATTTTATTGCAGATTTGGAAAAAAATATTATTTGTATCTCGCCGAGAAATGCTTTTGCATTCTCGAATGGATATTTTGCTTAGGTTAAGCACGGCAAAGTTACTTTCATTTTTGAATGTAAAAGTAGCATTCTAGATACAAAGGTTTAGATATTGCAAAGTAAGCCACAGTACAGTATTTATAAATCGGCGTTATAGGAGTTACGTACTACACCTGTTTTATTGTACCTATTATATGGCTATGTCATTTATAAAACAACACATCTAATTCTTAAAGAAGTCTCATAATACTCTTTAAAAAGCTGTTACTAGGTAACTGTAAAAAGATTGTAGAACAAATTTGCTGCATAATAATAGTATATTAAGTAACAGGAACAGTAAGGTGAGTTTACTGATCGACGACAATATTGGAGGAGATTGTAACTCGTTACTGTTCGAGATGCTTATACTATTTTTTATACGACCATTAATATGAATACAAAGGTGTTACCTAACAAAATATCTCGAAAATATTGCAATTATTGTGTCTCGTATGACCAGCAAACTAAGTAGGTTTTGTCGTTACGCTTGTAAATTTACCTTTAAACGTCAATATGTTTGTCAAACAAGTGAGTATGAGCATGAGTGAATCATAAAACAAAAATAATTCAGATAATGAAGAGACCTGGGGTATAGGATGTTCTTCAGTAATTCCTGAAAAATCTAAGGAACGTTACGAAAAGACGTATAATAGTTTCAAAAGTAGTTTAAAGGGAATTATGGAAAGAGCATAAATGAAAAATTCTTGTTGGCATATTTTTAATGGAAGCATCATATATGATTCATAAAGCACCTACGTTAATATTAATTTTTAGTAATAAAAACTTAAATCCAATTTGTAAACACTAGGTAGGTCAGTGTAGGTCATAACAAATAATATAATTCACTTACGTTCAGTCCTGTCGAAACCAGAACAGTAAGTAATTACTTACCGACACATTTTTGCTTGGCAATCAATAAATATAACACACTGTTCTAAAATTAAGTATGGTAAACAATCGGAAATAGAATGGTCGTACAAAAAAAGCCTATAAACGTTCTCCGAGAAAAGATGCAGCCTTCTTAAATCTGTTCTTGCAGACAACATTGTGTTATTTACAATAGCAAATTGCACTTCTAGTGCAGTTTTAATACATCTAAAACATTGTATAGGTTTATAGTCAGATAACTGTGCTGGTTGTGCATGTACCTATTATGATGCGTCAAACACAAGAATGCGATGCACGATAACAACTTTTTTATTTTGTGTGCTGGTATAGTAGATATTAAATATTGTTTTAATTATTATAATCTACGTCCACAAAAATTAATTCCATGTTCGGTTGAGTGTACCATGTGGCTTTCCAGATGATATTTTAATTTCAAACTAACTTCAGTTTATATGGGAAACCCAAATCAGGAAGAAATGTTTGTGTAGCCGGTAGCTGAAGCTGTCGTATTTGATGGAGGTAAATTAAATAAAAATTCTTTAATGCTTTAGATTAAAGTCCGTTTCAATTTTAAGTGACATTGGAGTTTCCGTATGGACAAAAAACCGAAGCAGATGTATCACAGTGAAGGAATCGTAACGCAAACAAATGTTTTAAACCGTTTTGTGGCATCAAGTTAATCTTAATTACATAAAGTAAGATGAAATTACAAAAAATTATGTTTTAACTTAATCCATGATGATAATTATTTCTTTTAATTTGCTCTGATATTCTGGTAATCCTCAATCTACTACAAACTAAACATTCTATATAAAATACACAAATCCAATGGCCTTTTTAGAAATCTTGTGGTATTTGCTGTATCGTTGTAGACATTTTTTTTTAGCAGAAAATAAAATATAGGATGATAAAAAACACTCTTCCGCTCTCGATTTTATTCGTATCCACATTATTTATTGGATTCCCATAGCTGATTAGTCCCTGAAAATTTAATTGCCTATGTTTTGTTTTTCCAACAATCGTCATAAAATCTATTTTTGTAGTAGCGCCTTTTAAAGTCAATAACTGCACAATGGTGGTTTCAAAAGTTGTTTATTAGAGTTCTTAGTCATATATTTTATGTACTATCGCCACCAAAAATCTAATCTAAAGATAACTATTTTATCAAACCTTGCCAATTTTGCTGAAGATTTGTACATCGTCATTATTTACCACCATGAATAACAGTTTCAAGTAACATTTTGCTGTATTTTCACAGGAAAAAATCACCTTTACATGAAATCAAAACACTTTTTGCTCTCCAAATGGTTAGTCCGAACAAGGTACACCATTTTCAGATAAAAAGACCACTTCTCTTGCTCCACAAACTGAACACCGACGGTCGATCATGTGCTATTGATTGGATATGTGTTATATTCAGTGCACCCGTTAAATTTCGAGTGAGTTGATTTTATTGACCAGTAATAAAGCTTGTCATAAATCTTACTGTTCACTTGATAATTGTAAAGCTAATGAGCTGGATAATATTCCGTTTCTTCACTTTCCCAAGGATCCTCAATGGTAGCACATTTATAATAGGTGCATTAGCAGGAATTAAAATTTATGAATTTCAGTTGCCAATATCTGTAATACTAATTTAATCATAAAGTATTGTGCTGTGTTAGTTAAATTATTTATAATGCCTTATAAGTTCAATAATATGTATACTTTAACAATTCTCAGAGAGCATAAATTTACCAAATTAGCACCTGCAGATACCCATAGACGTTTATGAATATGTGCTGCGAATTTTAATTTAAAATCTGCGTATCCTATAAAATTATTATCAGAATTGAATGGTAAAATATTGTATGATATGTAATATATATCATACCATACCATACTAAAATTTGTTAATATCTCTAGAAAATTTGCAATGGCAGTGGTTACAGCATGCTAAAACTTCCCATATAAATATTTACTTTCCTTATACAGGGTTAACTATGACTAAGTACAAATATTTTAAGAGGGGATAGAGAAAATTAAGAATAAACGGAATCATCCTTCAAAAAAAATCCAAATTTATTTATAAAGCGAAATTATATTAAATTCTTATTTAACGCCGCCTATGCGACTTGTCCGCCACACGTTTACAGGATCAGAGCAGGCAACTAGCAATACTACCATAAAATTTCTAGCCAAGTCATAATTTAATTCCTGTGTTTACGTTGTAGTTTTGTGTTCTTTTTCAGTTTTTAGTGTCTTTTTTAATTTTTAAACGTTTTATAGTTATTAAATAAAGAAATTTGTGTTGGATGCAGATACTTTCCCACAATATAGCTTGCCGGTTTGATTTTCTAGGTTATGGCACAAGTCTGCTGCGGGTATATTAAAAGTTTTGTATTATCTATTTATTTCGTTCGATTTGTATAATAAATAGATATTTTATCTAGCTGTACCTACAGGAAGTGTGTTTTATTGGTAGTGAGTGATTAAAATGAAAATGTTGTAGTTTTTCCAGTTTGTAACGAAATAATGAAAAACGAATTGAAAATAGTGGCGCTAACTGGATTAACTGTTTCTTACTTATCTATCAGGTATTGGTGCTAATAAGTATGTTAATTTTTGTCGTTTCTGCATTTAGAAATGCTGCAAAAAACGACCGCATGATAGTAGATATTATTGACAGATGTAAGTTTTATCTATGGACCTAAGCCACCTCAGTCGTTGACTATCATAGACGCTGACCTTCCGTAGGGAAAGAGGGTTTTGCCCCATTTTTTAAATATCGAGCTAAAATTCTGGAACAATTGTAAAAATAAACTCCTAAATTAAAAATTACGGTACAGAATTTATAACTAAAAAATGTTGTTTATGTTTTTTTCTGTGGCCAATGTTAATTGTACCAAATCCCAATTCACTTAATGTTATATTTTAACTATAATAAATTTATATAATATTGTACCTATATTTATCATTAATAATATTTAAAATATGCTAAATCATATGAATTAATATACCTATCAAGCTATTCTAATGCATTTATGATTACAGGGTTAAAATTTGTATATAGATTATTGTTGTATAACGCGGAGTAGCAAAGCTACATCTAGCGGTCATTTGATACTCCTTGCCGCACTGACAAGCTACAAAGACGCAGTAGAAACAATTGAATGCTAGCTGAGCTTGACCTCTATCAAGATTCGGCGATAACGATATGTATTATGTCTGTATACTGCAGATAATGTGGATGTTTGTATTTGTACATTCAAATTTATGTTTGTTTGATTTATCTGAAAGACTAGTTTATTAACAAAATTGTATGCCTCTTTTGTATGTAGAAATACATGTTCAAACTTCCTGTGACGTTTAGAGATCGTTATACATGCTTTTTGTCGATTCGATATTTTGAGATTTGCCTCAAAGCTCTCAACAACTTTAGAAGCGATGAATTGGATATTAGGAATAAGTAATACTATAGTTTGTAAATGTACAATGTGGTTAATAAAATGTATAAACATTAATTTTTTTAACAGTACGTAGTGAAGGAAACACAACATCATTTTTTTAATTTTTATATGGGGCAGAATATATAACAATCATTTTATTGCTCAAACTTTAAAATTAATTCTGCTCGATGTGCTGTAGCATAAAGTACACGATCTGTTTGACAACATTCACTTTAAAACAATGATAGCACAAATACACATAGCCGGGATAACGAACACGTCTAGCACAGTGCTGTCTGGTCGTAATAAAATATTTAACTAGCATTATGAGCCAAGCGACCGATCAATCTGTATAAAGTCCCTAACACTCTACATTTATAGCATATTCTGATGGCCATAGCTCTCTTATTAAACTATCAAACCTTAGATCATTGTAACCAAGGAAAACTGGGTTCTATTTCAATGTACATTTAATATTCAAATTTTAGTAGTGGGCTAGGTATGTGTTTCTCTATTAGTTGTATTCAACTAGATTATTTTTATTTTCAAAGATACACCGTTATACAGGGTGTTTCGAAAATAGATGAAAATAAAACAGTGGATTCTCCAGCAGATTTTATAAAAGGCGTTGTATATAAAAAAATATATATTTTAGCCGAAATCAAGTTTCCTATTTTAAAATCAGCTCAAATTAAATACCCCAAATTTTGCATTTGTATTAAAATATATGTTTTTGCACAAAAAAATAAAAATGGTCAACCAATCTCAACCATATGGTCGGAGAATCATAGGGTACTTTTACGATACTTTTTTCAGTAGGTTCCTGTCAAATTAGTTGTCAGCCGTTATTACCAGTTTATTTAATTGCTTTTTATCATTCTTATGATAAATTTAACTAAGTTAAGTTTAGGCACTGTTATAAGTTTAAAAGAGTCATGCACAATTGATTTCAGGACATATTTTTAGGGTGTTGTAACTTTTAGGAGATGCTAAAATATTTTTGTTACATGAAACACCCCCTCTAAAATAGGCTAAAGAATTCACTGTTTCGTTTTTCTCAATTATTTTCGAAACATCCTATATATACAAGATAAAAGGTAGTTTTCTGACATTATTGCAACCAACTCACTCCTCCAAAATTGTAAATAATAATGATTATTACCTATCATTACAACTATCAGACAGGAAGGTGTTTAAACAATTCTCCGCAGAGGTAAATACTTTTTCGTCATGGAGGTGGATGTCATTCTAAGTTTTATCTGAACGGATGTGTATTAGTATTAGCCGATGTGTATTTCCGTGTATTTGTATGTATTTTATTTTACTGTATCCAGAAACACTGTTTTCCCATCTTTTTGAAAAAAAGCACACATCAACTCGGATTTATGCAGGGACTATCAACTATATCTAACCTTGTCATTTTTCTGCAACCTATATCTGATGTTTTGGATAATAAAAAGCAAGTTGATATATTTACTTATTTCTAAAAGACGAAAGACGAAAAGAAGCTCAGGTATTAGAGAAACTACCTTGGTTCTTTTCTGATTCGCTAATTAAACTCTTTGAATAATATCTAACATACACTTCAAGGTCAGACTACTAGCGAAACTACCTTGATTCTTTTCAGATTCTTTAATCAAACTTATTGAATCATATCTAACAAAAACTTGAAGGTCGGATATTGAAGTTTTACTTGTCGTGTTTCCTCTCCTTCTGGTGTGTCACAAGGTCTTAATCTATGGCCCCTCTTATTTTTGCTTTTCATTAATGATATCCCTGATATTGTCTCATATAATTGATTGATGTTCGCTGAAAATTTCAATTTATACTGTCTATTTGTTTTCATATGTTATTTAGACTGAATTAATGTGAATATAAACGTTTTAATCTGAATATCTTCAAGTGTTTAGCAATTCCATTCTCTCAGAAAATTAACATACACATATAATTATTTTTTTATTGAATTCTGGAATCGAGAATTGTAGTGAGGGTAGCTTAAAAGCACTATAGAACTTAAGCTCCATTGGTTTCCTTGTAGTTGCTCCTGTTAGGAAACCAATCCACCTTAATTGCTAACCAACCTATTAATGATAAAAAGATGGTGTTCATAGAAGGTCATCGTTCTCTAAATACGGATACTTTGGTTAAAGAGATGGCACTGCATGAAATACGTCTTCCTGCTCGCAACCTCTAAGTGTTTCACATTTCTTTCCTTAACCAACAGTGTCCAGTTTGAATACCGGTCACAGGGAAGATTTCTCTTTAGCTGTATCTTGCAGTTCCATGCCACCGTTTCTTAAACTGTTTATGGATGACTTCCTTGATCTTAGTTAATCGATTCATATCAAGCAAGTGCACTTCGAACTTACTGATTTATATACTGCAACTGCAAGGAATTTACAGACGTACGCACGTACATTTAAGATTTTATATTGCTCACTTATTAGATCTAAGTTGGAGTGCGATTCTATTATATAATATCCTACATAATATATTGTAGGCAAAAATTGGAATCAGTTCACGTACAATTTTCAAAGCTTCTTGCTTTTTCACAAGATGGCTCTTATCCACTCATATAATTTAATCATGCTAGTCATCTAAAACCTTTCGGCTTTGATGTGATTCATACTATTACACTAGATTGCTGCCTTCATAACATATTACATAGCAATGGTGATTGCTCTAAACTTTTAAGTTAAATTCGTTTTCGGGTTTCACGTAGCAATTCTAAACAACAGACACTTTTTTACTGTAAAATTCCTAGAACCAATGCATTAGCTAAATTACCAATGTTTTTAATGCCCAATTTATTTAATAAAATTGCATTCAAAAGTAATATTTATAATGATAGTTTAAAAGCTGTATGTTTCGCACTTAGGATGACTGTGCTATGTGTGTCCCTTTACTTATAAACTATAATTGATTTCACGGCCGGTGTTATCATTTTGATATATACTGGTTTTCCGGGTTGTTTCCGGTACTTCAGTAGCTTGTCGCTGCCAGTAACAGAATTGAAGTGCACATCTCTGGCTTTAGCGGAGATTTTTTTTGTAAATGATACTGCAGGAAACAACTACTCCGCGGACTAATGCCCGGTTTCGGGCTTGCTAGCCCTCATGAGTATGCCATAGGTGAGATGACCGACAATTGAACTGGCTGTTCCTTCATATGTATGTTCACATATAAACTGAGTACAGCCCCTTATTGTTCTCAGGCTAGGCTCTGTGGGGGCAAACCCGCAGTATCTCTGGGCACGCCAATATATTGATATCAGCTCCAATCGACCGTAGCAGTCGTAATACCAACAACAGGAGCTAATTGCAATAGATACGTAAAATTAGCAATTTTTTTAATATATCTATATTCCTACAAATAGCCGACAATATTTGGATGTAAAGGTGATTTTCAACAAACTATTCGTATTTTAAGGTCTTATTGATTACTGGAATGGTCGACGCCTGTAGAAGGGCGGACATGACGAACAAAAGATATGCTATAAATGAAGGAAGGTACTTCAAAGGCCGAGTTAGGGATACAAAAACAATTTATAGAATTTTTTTATTACCTCAGGAGACATGTAATGTACGATTTAATGGACCCTATTAAAAAATATGCTGAAATGAGACCTCTAAACTGTGCACATAATCGTTTTTTATAGAAATAAAAACTGTGTTAATACACCGATAGGTATAAACACAATTGGACACCCTATAAAATTGCCAATTTTTTGAATCTATTCAAACATGGACACACTGGTCACAGTTTCCGACGTTCCTCAACGTCAATATTAGGGTTTGTTGGAGCCGACCTTTTAACGATAAAAAGACGTAGTAGATGGAAGAGTAATGCAGTTATGGAGGAGAAAATTAAAAGAAAACTGCATTTAAAATATTAGATGAGAGTACTTCATCAGAATCATAAAACAAATTGGTTTGTACCACTGTTAATATAAAGGTTCTTCCCAATGTGGAGTTAACCTCATAAACTGTCAAAATTGTGTAATTAATATTCATAATAAGTAGTGTTCATTATTTAATATTGATTATTTAGAACTTCTAGATGCGTGTTGAGAATAAATAATGTTTATTAATTAGTAATTTTTTTTATGTATAAAAAAATAATAAGTTGAGCGTGCGTGTATTTTATAAAATACATCATATGACACTTATAACCAAAATAACATAACAATAACAACATAACATAGGTCGTCAACTTTCTACATATTTCCATTTAAATTAAAAAACCAAACTTGTAATATGTGCAACTTTGCTAGGCTGCCAAGTCACTGTCAATTCCATACCAATTTTAGTACTTCACAATATCTTCTAACTGTGTTAAATTACAAAAAATAATTGAATTTTGTATATAGTTTTAGACAAAATCACAACACACACAACTGTTTGTTGAAATGAGATCACACTCGATTGTGTTGAATCAATTCGTTGATTAATGTGCATTCAGGTATTTGCTAGCTAAGTCTTTTATGGGAAACATTGAATAACTTTTGACTCATTAAACAATACACTCAACAAATAGTGCAGCGTATAAATAATTCATCTAATCTCTGTATAATTGCGCATTTAGAATAATAAGCGAAATATGAATAAATTCGGCCGGATATTTAACTGTAATGTTCAGCTAATTTACATTACTCTGAATTTTATTAGGCTACTTAACTTTCCTTCCCTAACTAGAAACGGTTCCGAAGTATCTTTTAAGAATCATTACGGTGTTCTTTCCAATTGACCTACTTTACTGTGTAAACTCAAATAAAACTGGCCCAAACCGTCATGTTGTCAACTTTTAATCGACGCCCCCAGATTGCTCCCCATTTAATAGCTACCTTCTACTTGACGTCTATCACAGCCACTTCACATTAAAATACTTAGGGGAAATAAAAACGCCCTGATTCCGTACTTGATTTATATCCCACGCATTTTTAATAAACGTTACTTCCTCGGAAAGTGTCATGCAGCTTTAGCTGAAGACAGGTAGATAGCTAAAATCCAAAGAATTTGCTACACTGAAATACTATTGAAACAATTACTATAAATGTATGCTTACAACTTTTTGTTATACTGGACGGCAGAAAATCTAGAGAGTGACTCATGTTATAAATATGCTCACAATTTATAGCAATCGACACAAAGAAACATACATGCTGCCCGCATATTTGTCTTATAAAATAGTGTGCCGCATATCTTTGAGAGCATACACGATTATACAGCTTCTGCTGCATTAAGCACGCATGCGCCGCAGTTTCTATTGGCTGTAGCGAATTGACGGATCTACCTGTTCCATTTCCAGTGCTATCATACAGAATCGGAAATTGCGGATCTTTACAGAGAAAGTAGAAATTACCGCTTCATCCCAGGGAAGGTACGAAATATAAGAGGCGCGGTAGTATAATAGAAAACTAAATTTTATTTGTATATCTGCCCTATTCTTCTCAAAGTCCTTTTATTGCATTTAAAATGCTGACGTGTATTAATTTATTTGGAAAGAGTAACGAATAAAACACGGCGTGAATAAGATCTTTAAATTTTGAATGTCCATTTAGCGCGTCTACAATCTTCGATAACGGCCGATGGTAGGCGAGAGCTAACGAGAACCGAATAACAAAAACGGTATCCTCACAGACTACAGACCTCAATCCGGTCACCTAATGCCAGTGTTCCAGGTCTCATGCTTTTGCATGAGATCTCATGCATTCCGAGGAAATCTCATGCTCTCATATTTTGATTACAAAATCTCATACTTTTTAATAGACACAAAAAGAAATAATATTATTAAAATTACTCTTTGACATCTTCCAAAACAAAGACCTAACGAAAAATAAAGGAAAAATCGAGGGCAAAATCGAATAGATAGAGGTAGGTATCTACAATATTTGCGTACTTGAAATGTCCTTTAATGTAGACTGATCTCTTAATAATTAGCAATGAATACATAAACGGGTATGACAGTCGACGGATATGCGGTGTGTGTGCTGTATTCACGCTGTATTGCAGTGATTCTTAACTCTATTCCGTAAGGGTACCTACATTTTCTGGAAACAACAGATTTTACCACCCGTGAGTCACCCTGCGTCACGTCAACTGCGCCTCAACGTTCGCCCGGCCTAACAATAAAATAAATTAGAAAGGTTGCGTGGTTAATAACTTTTAAGTAAGTACCTGTAAGTACCTACTTACAATGTAATATTATGATAAAATAGCATAACATAATGTTTTTTAATGAAATAAAAATGGCATTACAAAAGTAATTAAAAATTAAGCTGTGTCAAGAGATGTTTCTTGATAAATTAAGCCATCTCATGCTTTTTTCTCCAAACCTCATGCTATTTTTAAATTATTCTCATGCACTGCCAAACCTGGCAACACTGCCTTATGCGAACAGTGGAAGCACTCTGTGGTGGAAGTATGCGTGTAGCATGACACAAATACACGCAAGCGGCAAAACAATTCACCATCAGGATCCTCACTTTCCAAATGTGTATATCTTTTCGCTAATTTTATGAATGTAATTAATTTTATTAATGATTTTGTGTTCTTAAGAATGGAGAATAATTCAAGCTGTACAGCGTATTCACAAAATTGTCCTAATTTACCAATTGAGGAATATCTGATGAAGACATGTATGAAGAGTTTACGGCGCGAGGTCAGAATATGAGTGTAAGTGATGTTGAAATATGTATATCATTAACAAAAATGTCCGTGATTAATTATGCGTGGCATATGATGTAACCGCGAATGTCGCGTATCCGGCGTCGTGACAACAATTCCCACATATTCGGATCCTGTGCCTGCTTCCGGTATTTCTTCCCGTATCGAATTCCGGATCCTTTCCTCCTTCCCGGTAGATCACTCAGCCTTCGGAAATCCCCTGAAAACCTCTTCCAGTGGTACAGTGTCGGAAAGAGATTCGATCCATGATGCAGGTTATTTACTGGGTATTCTACTCTGCGTCACCCAGTATAGTCTTGGTAGGATTATTATCAATTAATGCCTGTTCTTCACAGGAATGAGACAACACAACTGAGATGACACTTTTTATTTTTCGTAAACTGTCAATTACTGTCACTTCCTATTTATTTTCTCTCCTGTCACTAAACTTACGCTGTGATTCAATTTTTGAAACAAAAATATCAGGTGACTTCACCGCAGATTTTCTTTTCAGAAAATCCGAATCGGTGACAATGAATTATAGTCCGTATAAATCAAATCAAGAAGAGTATACTGATAGAAAAAGACGAAACAGTGACATGGCGAAGAAACTGTTTAAATAAATATTAAAATATCAGAATCTGAATAGAAGAATATATTAAATTTTGAATAGAACACTTGCTAGTTAGTTGGGTACACCAGTCAAAAATAAAACAAATAGCAAATTACCATATTCGATTATGTTTCGGCTTTTTATTTAAAACCATCTTCAGATCTATAAAAAATATAACATATAACGGTAATTCACAAAATTATATTTGCAAAACTATTGTGTCGATGGTTTGCCTTAAAAAGCCAGAAATCCCGGAAAAAATCCGGTTCTCTAGTGATTCCGGGAGTAGAGTTATTAATTTGTTAATTAGCCAAGTTGCAACAATTGGAAAGTAAACAATGAAGTGCAACAACCTTGTGCCGATGGTTCTCCCCATGATACCAGAGTTATTGCATAAAAATCTAGTTCTCTAACGATTCCAGGAGTAGAGTTATTAATTTGTTAATTAGCGAGGTGGCAACAATTGAAGAATAAACAATTATATTTGCAAAAATCTTGTGCCAATGGTTTGCCTTAATAAGCCAGAAATCCTGGAAAAAATTCCGGTTCTCTAGTGATTTCGGGGTGGAGTTTTAATTTGTTAATTAACCCAGTTACAACAATTTAGCAATAAATAATAAAGCTAACACCAAAGTGATAAAGAGGGACCTCGACAATCCCCGAGAGAATATTTTCCAGACATTTTCGTTGAATCGTGTGTGACATTTGCCATATCTTCAACAAAAATGGGTCATTTGTTAAATAAACAATTAAAAAGTTGCGAGCGTACAGAGGTTAGATGTACCTTTTGTTATAAATAATTCCCTGAACATTTTGCAGAAAACCGCATCTCAATCGGACTTCTCCGCAAAAAGTTGACTATTTTCACATGTTTTATGCTAATTTGACGCGACTATACGAACAGCTAGAGATCGATCGAGAGATATTTTACCTGGTGGCATACCGATGAGAGCGAACAAGCCCGAATTCGGTTAATGTGGTTACAACGACCAATATGTAATTTTTTGAATAATTGAATAATTAATATATTTAACAAACATTTTTATAAAATCTTGTATTTGGGGTTACAACAATGCTGGTAAACTGTTGCAATCTTTTTGTCAATAAACTCATAAAACTTTTAATAAATAGTACAATATATTTACGTATTTGATAACATTTCTACAAAACTGTAAGCATAATAATAGTATGTAGTAATGTAAATTGTGTCCGGAGTTACAATCATAACAAATTGTAGAAACCGGTCTACAGTTGTATAAGCGTTTAATGTTTTGCTTTTCAGTGTATAAGAATAGTTTTTCTGAATTGTTTTATGTTTCGTTTTTGTTTACCTATTAATGTTGTTTTTTAACATCAAGTAATTTCACATGCATTCGTTATTTCTCAATAGTCACAAATAACTTTTGGTTTCTGTTTTATACGATACAAAAGAAAAATCTACGTGACCAAAATCAGGTAATTTTGAAGACTGTCGAATCTAAACTGTTAGATAACGAGCGTATTACAAGTTCTGTAATATAAAAAAAAACGACAAACATATGTCTATATTTCGAATATATAAGGAAACAGTAGCTAGATTAATTTACTTACATTGCAAATTATATTGAATGCTTTGAATTTATGAAGAAAGCTTCATATAGTACTCTCAAATTCAAAGTCGCCTTAAATGTTTTACAGATTAAGTCGAACGCATTATATATAAGCGAATTTTTTACACACATTTCAATTTAATGTAATGGTTATCCAGTGTCGATCGAAATTTAAAATTTTTATCTTGAATTTTTATTCAATTTTTTGTACTTTTTAAATCTGGAAACCGCGTAATGTGTGTTCAATTGTTTTTTTTTTAGAAACGATTTTTCAAGCTTTATATTTTTACGGTCTTGTGAATTTTCTTTTGAAGGCTACTTAGGTCACTTTTAAGTAAATGTAGATTTAATCATGATCTCTTATCTCATATTTATTTAGACTGTCTTTTGTCACTTTATTGTAATTTGCTATTTTATACAAAGTGCAAACGTCGGCTTTGGAACGTTTCAAATATACAATCTCCTCTTTACCTAAGTGTAAAACGCTCGAACAAGTCGATTTTGCTGTATCGTGTGATGCAAACTATTTATTACTTTCCCTTCCTCTTCATGATCTTTTAAAAAACGAAATTGACTCTATGAGCGTTTTGCGCTTAGGTAAACACAGAATTATATATTTAAAACGTTCCATAGCCGACGTTGCACTGTACGTATTACCATGCAAACAATGTTTAATGAGTCATCACTAAATAAATAATATTTATTTGATATTGTTTAAAGCCAAGGCTCTGTGAACAATGTAAATTATTGTAGATTATCATAAAGTAGTAGCTTTATATTATCAACACAAATCATGAGATTATGTGGACGATGGTGGAAAATCAGATAAATTATGTACAAAGGGGTGAATCGTATATCGTACTAGAGAGCACAATTTGTGGTTATATAAATACGTAATAATAGGAGTGTTAATGGGTCTTGTACTCAAGTTACTAAAGTTAATAATCATATAATATTATGCAACTTCAAAAAGAGTTCAGTATGTTCCAACTGCTTCAGATAAATAAATAAATAAAATTATAACAGTATTTGGTATAAAATTAGTTTATTTTGAGCAAAAATACAAATGTTATTGTCTTCCAATAAACTTTGCTACTATTTAGTTTTTGTTGTTCATCCAAAGTACGAATTATTTTTTCTTTTGATAGGTATATATATATATATTTTTTACTGCAAGAAACTAAAAGATGGAATAGAAACGTATATTATTTGTCAGGTTGAGGAAACTAAACAATGTACTAGACTCTATAGGACGTATTCTCATAAATCACAAAGTCTATTTTCATTTTCTTTGTTGAAAGTTGTAGCCGTTAGTGGCTCTAATCTTTATTATCTGTTGATCGGTGTTAGAAGTTTAAAAACCTTCAAATTTGAAATAAAAGACGTTCATATGACTTTCTTGCAGTTTACTCAAACGAAATCGTTAATAGATAATTATGTAGAATAGCTATATGTTTACTTTGTTAAAAATAAGTAACATTTAGGTAACTTACTTTCCGTTAATAACTACCTTGTAGCATGGTTGCCATCATTTTCGGAATGCATAACATCTGCCGAAGTGTGTAAAGAATTTGCACGGATGTCTGTTTTTGTAAGGAACAGCTATACTATACTTCTCAACATAACTTTCTGCTACAGAGGAGCTCTTTCATCCATCATGCCGTTTAATAGTTGATGTGCACCTTTATTGGTCAATAAAGTTGTTGAAGTGCGCCTCATACAATAACCAGTATATGCTTATGGATGTGCGATATTAAGGAAGCAACTATTGAGAATACCTTTAGCCAATGTGTTTATTTCAACATGCTGAGAAGTATATTTTTGATTGATTTATCTTAAAAAGAATCGGTCTTATGTAAAGCGAATTGGGCGCAGAGAAATAATTTTCTGCAATATTTCAACAGCATTCACGAAAAACTCTTCTATAATTGTAAGTTTTCTTGAAATGCTCGTCTTAGTGTAAGGTATTGAAACAAGTAAGTAACTGCCAACGTCCTTTACGCCAGTTCAATTGTCGGTCATCTCACCTATGGCATACTGATGAGGGTTAACAAGCCCGAAACTGGTCTATGTCTGGTGGTGTGTCCGACAAGGGTTCTTGTCTGTTCACACAGATACTGCAGGATTAATTCAATGCCGGTCGGAGCATTAGTCCTGCAGTATCATTTACAGATTTAATGGCTCGTCGCCCAGGGCGAGAGGTCTGCGTTAAGTACCTGCTGAAATGTAGGTCGCTTTCTGTAAGTCGACCCGCTTAGGCCGAGCAGGAAGTAAGCAGACCACTTATATCTCACCTGCAATTCGAATGTTTTGGAAACAAGAGAAATACCACCCCTATAAGGTATGCCTTGTCCAAGAGCTTTTGGAAGACGATTATGATAGTGATTACAATTTTGTGAGGAAATGATGACGCGGTGTGACGACAATAATGGTTTTCAACGAGACGTACTTTCTTCGGATAAAGCTATTATGTATTTACGTCGTGGTTAACAGGCACAACTATCGCTTATAGGCCCAGAAAAATCCACACTGGATATACGAATCACATACGCAGCACCCAGAGAATGTTAATGTATAGGCAGGTATCATCAACAACAGAATCTTAGGGGCCATTCATTTTTTAAGAATATCTTACTGCTGCATGCTACCTGGATTTCCTAACATTTGACCTGATACCTGCTCTAGCTGTGATTTTTCCTCATAAAATTGATCCAGATATACTGAATGAAAGAATTTGCTTCTACCACATTTTGGTATTGATGTTCGAAGATACTTAGATGAAATGTTTTCAAATCATTGGATTGGTAGACGGGATATAGTGCCGCCAAGATCCCCCGACTTAACGCCACTGGATTATCTTCTTTGGGGGTATTTGAAAGAAAGAGTACCAGGACAGACCGGATAATATTGAGAATTTAAAGAACAAGATTAGGACGCAGATGCATAATTTACCAGCTGTAGTCATTCGAAATGCTGTGGACAGTTTTTATTTTCTTCTTGGAGAATGCTAAATAGCGAATGGAGGACATTTTCCGCATTTGCGGCATTGAATTTGTTTTTATAAATTATCTAGTTGTTTTAAATTCTAAATGAAAAAAACTTGTTATTGAAAACATAAAACTTGTTTATTTGGTATGGCTGGATTCTGTTTTCTATAAGCTTTTCATCGAGCCCCTTATGTCTTATGTTTCCATTTGAAAAAAAGTAAGGGTAGCTGGGGGTTAGGGGGTTGAAGAAAAATTAATTATTATATAACCGAAAGATGGGAAAAAATCAAGATCAGTTAACGTGTTTTGGCGTTTTATAAAAATTAACTCATTCAAAAGATATGAATTTTCTTCTGGCCATCTCTGTATATATCATTTGACTACTTTAATGCGTATTGCCAACCAGTACTACTGTTCGTACGTTTGATTGAATTTGTATTTAATTTATCTAATGTTTTTATATTAACGTATGTTATTATAGCTATAATTATTTTGCATGTTCTTGTGTATTAGCAGTTCATATTTTATATTTTCCATTTTATATTCTATATTTTGTACCTTATTTTTATGTATAAAAATAAATAAGTAAATATATAAATAAATAAATAAAAAAACAAGCAAATAAATAAATAAATATAAATGATTGTACCGGTACCTTAGCTCCAAACAATGTCTTTTGACATCTAAGGCTATATATTTTTAGAATAACCCTGTATAAGAAAACCTTCGTTTAAATATTGCTCGATACTAATTAAATTTCGTTCTGTTTCAAGTTATTTATAATCTTTGAGGCAGCAAATTAATACAAAAGAACTTTGAGATATAACCAGTTGGCTGATTACAATATTCGCTTAAATAGAGCAGATATTGTGGCAAATTAGTGATTCAAGTCCCGCATCCCTTTAATTAAATCTCGTCACGTTTTGATAGGTTCGGGAATATAAAATATTTTCATTTATCTTTAATATTATAAAATAATTAATGCACAGTAAGTATTAAGCAAACACAGTGCTTAATGGGGGCAAATTTCTGTTCCCCTTTAACCGCGTTGTTATCAGTTCAACGTAGTTCCAAAGTAATCGCCGTGGGATAATAAAATAGCATATATTTATTTTATACAGTTGTTAATGGAACCAACCAAACTGATTAGGCTATTGAAAATTACCTTAGAAAATACTAAAAGCAAAGTACGAATAAAAGGTGAATGTTTGGACGGTTTTTATTATTGACACAGGACTGAGATAAGAAGACCCACTCTCAACGCTTTTTTTTAATTTAATACTAGAAACGTACGAGATAGTCAGTTGAACAGAGAAGGGCACATATTAAAAGTCACCAAATAATAAGTTATGCAGATGACGAGGCCATTATTGCTAGAGATAGTAGGGAATTAGAAGAAGTAACGAGAAACCTTGTAGAGGAAGCACGTAAAATGAGATTGCAGATAAATCAAGAGAAAAGTAAGCAAAAAAAGATACCAATTTCAAATTGAGAACACAGCATGGAGAAATGGAGATTGAAGTAGTTCAAGGATATGCGTATTTGGGGGCACTAATAACAGCTGTGCAACTGTGATGAGGAGCAAGAAATTAATAGGAGAATAATAAAAGCAAACAGAAGTTCAGCAGCAGTCAACCACTTAATGAAATCAAAAAATTTGTCCAGAGTAGTCAAATCTAGAATGTATAAAACAATTTTGAGGCCGACAGCGCTGTCGGTAGTGAAACCTGGGTCCTCAATAAAAAGTCAAGAGAAAACCTTTTAAGATGAGAAAGGAAGATCTTAAGAAGAGTTCTAGGGGGCAAGAAGACGGAGGAAGGCTATCTAAGGAGAAATAATGAGGAAATATATGCAATGTTCCAGGCACCAACAATAGACGAAGTTGTAAGAGCCAGAAGACGTGGCTAGGGCATCTAGAACGTATGGAAGATGAAAGGACAGTAAAGAAAATTGTAGGGAGTAAACCTAACTACAAGAAAAAAAAAGAGAGAGGCCGAGAAAGCGATGGAGAGGCAGTGGCAATAGATCTAAGGGAGAAAAATGTAACGGATTGGAAAAGAAAGGCGAAGGACAGAATGGAGTGGAGAAGAATAAAGCGGCTCTGGGCCTAAAATGCCTGTAACAGCTATTTATATAATGGATCATATTAACATAATACATTTGCATATTTATTTAAAAAAATATAGGTGTTTACTAAACAAACAACATGTTGGCATGATGCTTAAGTTCAAACTTTTGTTCCTGTTCATGATATTTTCATTAAAAGAAAAACAAAACATTAATTATTAAGTTTTAGGTTTTAAATATAATTTTTTGTCTTTAAATAAGATTTAGTGATTCATAAGGTCCAAGTACCGCTTTATTTAAACATCTAATAATTACAATATAATTGCATCATTGACCGTAGGTATTTATATAACCTCTCCGTAAAGTCTTTTCCAGTGTCTTCTTTCGTTCAACAGAATATTGATGCCGCAAGATGTGTATAATTGGATGTTGTATATACGTATTGCTTTTTAGTTGGTTTTATGAAACGCTACCTCTCTTCGTCCTCGTCCTTGAAGTGGCAAGTGCAAAGTGAATTGACAAAAAACAATGTTAATACGATCCATATTAACATTGGTTTTTTTTAAGCACACTTTTTTTATTACGGTAGACAGGGTATCAGATTTTCTTCCTTTCTTCTTTTTCTTACAGTGTCTCACTGTCCTAATATGCTGTCTGATTTTCCCTTCACAAGACATGTAGGAACGAATAAGATCGTTTTCGTTCAACTGCATTGTGAAGGTGATGTTTGGATGCATCTCATTAATATGAATCATAAATTCTTCTATGTTTTTATACCTATAAGCCCATATGGACAACAAATCTGAGTTAACACATTGGTTTTAGAACTGTAGAATATAGAGGATTGTTAGGCTCATGGCTCCTTGAATTTTTTCATAGAGTTAGCTCTTAAAGAAGAATAAGGTCCATCTAGTGCATACTTTTGCAGGTTTACTAGAGTATTATCCTTTCCTTCTACGATGAGCCTTACTCACAACGATATCACCTGAATCCAGTTGGGTTTCCTTGATCTTACTGGTGGAATTCCCAGTGTTCTTTACATAACTAGTGTTCTTTACATAACTAGTGTTCTGTCTCTCCATCTAGGTCTTTAATTATATGTGATATGTGCCGGGCAAGTAGATTGATGGATAATTGCTTGCCGTCAGTATTGCCAAATTTGGTAATGGTGATTCAGGTCGTAAACACGCGCATAAGTTGTTTGAAAATCTAATAAACAGATGATTTTAATTCATGAAAATTTGGGGTCATGTGGAGCATAGTAGTGGACAGCCATCATATTCGTTTAAGGCAAAATAATATTATAGCATTTATTAATTTACACCGTTTCATGAGAGAGTGAGTGTACGTTATTCTTGTTGTGTTTTACAACTGGTTAGTGAAACTTGAATATTTCAAGTTTACTTATAAATTTATCATTATATTTTTCTTCTAGCGATACGAGTTATTTTTGTAGAGAAATAATCAAAGTTTCTTGTAATAAATGGTCGTACTCTTTGGGGCGTTATAATATATAGCAGAGACAGGCGTTATTCATTGTACAATATTCCACAACTGAAGGGGGTGTTTACGTCATGGCGCTTTGCAATGGCTAGGAACTACTTACTTTCCTCAGTAATAAATATTCTGAGCGGTCACTTGTTTTTGTCCCACAAAACTCGTAAATCCATGAATTATTTAAATGACAAGTTTGCAAGTGCTTCCCTATAGACTAGATATTTTTGTGCTTTTTGCACTTTAAAGCTACCCACGTTCGGCGGAACAGTTGTAAACTGAACTTTATATTAAAATATTATACCTAAACAGTTAAATAAACTACTTAACTCTTCCTTTCGTTCCTCATTGTGATAAATTATTAGCAATTACGCAAAAATATTCCTTATATTTGAACTTTTGCTTGTAGTACTGCTGATGTGGTTCTGTTTTTATTACTTACATACGGGGTCTGTTTTTCATAACTCTTCATTGGCATCTAATAAATCGTAAAATATACCGGGTGGCGGGTATACAAATCAGAAAAGTTGCATATTTTCATGACAAGATAAACCAAACATGTTTAAGATATCTTCTGCCGTTGCTGAAATATTGTGCAAATCTGAAAATATCAGTTTTTGAAAATTCCAACTAGTGTCATTATTCCGCAATACAAAAAGCTGAAGTCTGAAAGAAGTAATAAGAATTTACGAGAAATCGAAAGAAAATTTCCACAGCAGCTACACACGTCAAAAGTCTTGGACCCCTGAATATAAAATGATTCGATTAAACCTAGTGGTTTTTCTTAATGTGGTAAAAAAGTACATGTACTTAGGGAACAAACAAGCCAATAAAAAATTGCAAATCATGAATTTTTACTTCATTACCAATGTTTTACAATATTCTAATCATCAGATATCGAACATGCTGGGCATGCCTAGGTCATCTGTTGTACGAATAGTACACATATATGAAGAATTTGATACAATGGAAAACAGACCACGTAGTGGACGTCCACGAGTATCTAATGAAAGGGAGGATTGGTATTTGGTGACACCGTACATTTTCAGCTTCAGCTCTCAGGGCCCACTTTCAAGGTACGTTTCGCTTTGCTATATCGATACCTACTATTCGAAGACGACACCACAACGCAAATTTACGTGCTAGAAGACCATTGCGGGTCCCCACTCTACTTCCAAGGCATCGTGCTGCTCGTCTTCGGTGTGCGCGGGAGCATAGGGGTTGGCTCTTACGCCAGTCCCGGTGAGTTTTATTTACAAACGAAACCAGAATTGGGCTGGTTGCTGATTACAATCGACAAAGAGTTTATCGAACATATTTTCACAAAAAAAGATTCAGAAAACAATATACTTTTATAAATGTATTTGGTTTGTCTGACAAAAAGATTTCTTTAACAAGAATGAGGGGGAGTCCAAGATTTTTGACGTTGTGTGAAGTTAAATAATTGTTGTTTTTTTTCTGTTTTCTGTTAATTGCGCCGTTTATTTATTACAATTTACTGAATAACATGGAAATGACCATTTAATGCTTGGTGGTATTTACTTTGTGTCACATACAAAAAATTGCAAAATCTCGTACATCGCAAATCAAAATCTTATGAGAGTGAAAAAAAAATAAAATAAAAACACCCTGTATACAGATATCCAGCAAAAATACCCGTAATATTCAATTAATATTTTTTGTAAATATAGACTTGAACGTAGCTTTGCTTTAGTGCAGATAAACTTTAAAAAAGTGGGTTTAATAATAATACAGAATCATGGGAAAGAAAATGACAATAACAGAGGTATTATGTCGAAAATCATTGAAGAAAACATTTATATTTTTACAGTCAGATATCTGTAGTAGACGAGGAAAATCAATAAGTATCTTATAATAATGAAGGAAAAGAGTCTTTAGATAACATTTCTATCTTTCGTAGATATGAATTAATACATTTTTTAAACACAGTTCAGTGATTTGATGAAAATAATTCGTTACAGAATGCTTTTCTCCTTATTGAAATTTAGAATCTTTTATTTGCAAACATATTTATGGCAAACATATTTTCTACGGAATTATTTATTATGCCATACATAATAATATTGTATATTGTATTAGCAATGAAGTCAGTATTGTTTTATACAGGATATACAAACAACCCCTAAAAATACAGGGGGTGATTCTACATAAGAAAACATATATATTTTTTTAATATGAACGTAGGTCCGGAAATGCTTCATTACGGAGCTAAAAGGTGTTAAAATAGAAATTTTATTTTCAATTTTTTTAATAATTTCTACAAAAAATTAATTTTTCGCACAAAATTGAGTAACGGACTCCACATCGGACGTATTTTCTTGAAAATATATAAGAATAAGATTTATTCATAAAAAATTTGAGAAGTTTCCTGTCCAAAAAATTAGAGTAAATTGAATTAAATAATAATAGCGTACGTAGCGCCCTCTAAGCGCTACGTAAAAACTAATACCAAATTATGATTTGTCACCCCCCCAAAAAAAAACTATTTTCCAATTTTGTGCGAACATTTTATATTTTGCAGAAGTTATATACAGGGTGTAACTAAATAAGTGTAAAACATTTAAGGGGGTGATTCCTCATCAAAAAAAAGATAGGATCTTTCATATAAAGAAACTTCATTGGAGCATCCCCTGTTAAGATACAGCCCCTTAAAGGGGGTACATGAAATTTGTTTAACAATTTTTTTCCCAAGCACTAAACAAGTTACAATATTGAAATTAACCTGACATTTTCTACTACCAAAAAGACACTTAGCCTGTAATTTATTTGGTTTACCCCATGGTTGTAAGGGGTGCAAAACGCAACCCCTAAAATTTATTTCCAACGTAACATTTTGTCTTATTATTTGTTTACCATTTAAAAATTTATTTCATTCTAAAAAAAATGTCTCTTGAATTTTTTGCCGAAAATAAACCAGTTCGCAGCAAAAAATTATTTTACGAACAAGATACATATCGCCATAAAACGAAAATACGAAACTAATTTATCTACGAGTAGTAGGCCGCTATTAGGGATACTGACAATTAAATTGGAATTAAGCTGTCAGTTTGTAAATTTTTGAAATTGAAGTAATAATAATTGTGTATTGTTGTTCTGTTCTTAATTTGTTACTTTAATAATTCACTTGTTATTAAAATGGCATACACAAATGAGGAAATGGCTGGTATACATTACGTTTACGGTCTGTCGCAGGGGAATGGATTAGAAGCTTCTAGAAGATATGCTGAAATGTATCGTCAACGGCAGCATCCTTCACATAGAATATTTGCCCGACTTCATCAACGATTACGAGAATATGGTTCATTCAACAAAAGAACGCCGGATTGTGGTCGCCATCGAGAAGTAAGAACACCACAGCTTGAGGAAGCAGTACTTAATTTGATAGAAGAACAACCTACTATCAGTGCTAGAAAGATTGCTTTCCAGCTAAATGTTGATCATATGACGGTATTTCGAATTTTACAGGACCATCTCATATACCCTTACCATCTGCAACGAGTACAGGCACTGTTACCGCGAGACTTTCCGAACCGTCTTGAATTTTGCAATTGGATGCTGGAAATGATTAGAAGAAATCGTGACTTTCTGAAGACGATCGAATTCACAGACGAATGTAGTTTTTCTCGGGACAAGATTATTAATTTTCATAATTACCACATATGGGCTGATGAAAACCCTCACGCTATTGTCGAAACTAACCATCAAGAACAGTTTTCTCTTAACGTGTGGGTCGGAGTTATTGGGGATTATTTAATTGGGCCCCATTTTCTACCTTCTCGATTAAATGGTGAGGCATACGTTCAATTTTTAAGAGAAGTGCATCCCGTACTGCTGGAGGAAGTTCTTTTAGGCGTCAGAAGGGATATGGTTTTTATGCATGATGGGTCAAGTAGCACGTAAGCATTTAACTGAAACATATGCAAATCAGTGGATAGGTCGAGGAGGACCACAGAATTGGCCCGCTCGATCCCCGGATCTCAATCCTCTCGATTTCTCTACTTGGGGCCATTTGCAGCATTTGGTTTATCGTACTCCTGTTCGCGATGTAGAGGACTTAAGAAACCGCATTATCGATGCGTGCAGGGTAATTAGAGAGACTCCAGGAATATTTGAGCGAATACGTGGCTCAATGCGCCGACGTCTAGACGCATGCGTAATGTCTGAAGGTAGACATATTGAACATTTACCATGATTTCTACATGTTGTATGTTTTGTTATTAATAAATTAGTTTTGATTATTCCCCTTTAATCATTTAATGCAGGTAGTAACTACAAAATAACAGTAAATCCAGTTCGCATTTAAGACGATGTATTTCTGTAGTTGTTCGTAAAATAATTTTTTGCTGCGAATTGGTTTATAAATATTGGGCAAAAAATTCAAGAGACATTTTTTTTTTAGAATGAAACAGGCTATCGGAAATACATTTTTAAATGGTAAACAAATAATAAGACAAAAGTTACGTTGGAAATAAATTTTAGGGGTTGCGTTTTCCACCCCTTACAACCATGGGGTAAACCAAATAAATTACTGGCTAAGTGTCTTTTTGGTAGTAGAAAATGTCAGGTTAATTTCAATATTGTAACTTGTTTAGTGCTTGTGAAAAAAATTGTTAAACAAATTTTATGTACCCCCTTTAAGGGGCTGTATCTTAACAAGGGATGCTCCGATGAAGTTTCTTTATATGAAAGATCCTATCTTTTTTCGATGAGGAATCACCCCCTTAAATGTTTTACACTTATTTAGTTACACCCTGTATAAAAAAATCAAAAATAAGGTTTCTATTTTACACCTTGTATTACCGTAAAGAAGCATTTATGGACTTACGTACATATGAAAATTTTTTCATGTTTTCTTATGTAGAATCACTCCCTGTATTTTGCTCGGATTTGTTCGTTCTCCACAAATTTTTTGTGCTACATACACCATGGCACAAAAATTGAGGCGAAGTAAAAGGGTCGCTTGTGGTGCTCTCTTGGAGCCAATTGTGCATACAATGTCCCTTCCCAAGAAGAACCTGCGCATACAAAATTTCATGAATTTAACTCAAAGTAGTCGAGAGTTATTAAAGAAAATGTAATAATTTTATTTAAATTTAACATCCTGTATATCCTAAACAAAGCGTTTCCAGACCTAAGTTCATAGGAAATTTTTTAGTTAAAATTTAACGTAGAATAACATACTGAAGTATGTACATATCCTCCTGAAACAAACTGTATAACCCAAGTCTTTTGACTCGACGAAAATTCACCGGCCACGCCAACACTTTTCAACAATTTTGTGCCACTAACATACAGTGTTGATCACGGATTTAATAAACAACTTAGACCGCCAAACTTTATTTGATGTTAGTGGGTAATCAAAGTCATGAAGCGCCAGGAGCTAAAACTAACAGACCAAGCCTGTCATCTAAAGCCCGTCTCCAAGACTGTAAATGTGTGGGCCGCTTATGTGGAAATATGTAAAACTGTTTACCTAACTATCATTTTAGCATGCCGTATTTCGGAAAGAGAATCTATTACAGAAACACTTATTTAGGTTCTTGTCATATTTTGATTTTTATGGCACCATCGCAAAATTATACCCCAAAGTTTAGAGGCACCTTGTACATGTAATCAATTTTATGTAGATGTTTCGTTTGCCAGAATCGTGGTTTTGTATGAATACGAAAATATATTGATATAATATATGAAAAACTTGTTTGATTTACTTTTTCCATTTGTACGAACAAAAATGGGAAAACTAAAAGCTTTGCGAAGAATATTCGCTTTCCGTGAATATTTAGAACATCGAAAATAACCGATTACGACTTCCAAAACGACTTTGAAATTCGCAAAGAAAGGCAAAGGAAAAGAAACTTTCCACTACGTCGAATAAAGTTTTTTGTTGTATAAGTCTTCTAAAAAATCGTACGCCATAATTTTATAGAAGGCGTTAAGTCTGCGATATATAGCAGCATAAAGGCTTCTTTATTGTAAACTAAATGACATGTAGGGTGTTATATTTTTTTCCAAGCCATCAAAGCATGTGTGTAACTCAAAAGGAACACATCAAAGCTTCCCTAAATTTGTTGGCTTTACTAAATTTCGCCCTGTGTAAAAGTATGAAGCTCAGTCGACTACTCGTAATAATTAGATTTCCTAGGAATATCATTTAAATGTATGTCTATAAGAGTTATATTATAAATTACAATTTTAAAACTGTAACAAGTTTTAAGTAATTGTTTTGCATGTCAATAATACAATAAAGAACAAAACATATTTTTTATCAGCTATTATAAACATTTATACTAAAACTATTCAAATTCTCAGTCTGCGAAAGATATATGGGAAATTTACATTTTAGCACATTTTTTAGAATATAATAAAAAATAAAAATGTATAGTTTTTGTCTGTTTTCATCAAAATATAAAAATAAAATAGTAGTTGGTGTACATAGGCGGGAAAGTCAGCGTTTTTCGGGCTGACAGAAGTAATGGCCACTTCTCGAAGACCGGAAAATGACTTTCTCACCGTGGTGCATACATTTTTTTATCCTACACAAAAAAAATAAACTGGTCGCGCGGTTTAAGGCGTCAGTACTTGAATCGAGGCGACCGGATTGCTGTGGGTTCGTCCCCCGCAGCCGGTAGACCGTATATAAGCTATATTTGTGGAGAGATTGGCACCCTCTCTGCGGGTATGGTAGGGTGGAAGAATGTTGGCTTGGGTCAATGTGAGAGATTGATACCGGTTGACATTTGACTACCCCCCTAATTAATGAGGTTTTCCAGGTTTCCCTCATTCCTGCACTGAATGGTGGTTAGGGCCTACCAACGTATGTAAGTCGTTCCTGGGCGCAAATGCGGCCTGCTTAATAATAATATGCCGCCCCCTTTCCCGCACAAGTCTTCGACTTCTGGGCTAATCCTCGTAATTAGAATGAGGGGTAGAGATATTATATTATTATTATTATTATTAATATATTATGAATAAAAAAATATCAACTTAAATACCTTGTTTAGATAAACCCGATAACTGAATTTGTTCTGAAACGGTAGTTCTCTAATAGGTGACGCTTCCATACAGGTGCTTTCATCCCCTGTTTCTTTGTACAGAAATTTTAGTCTTAAGACAATCTTCAACCTAGCCTTCCACTACACTCGTAGATTTCCATCGACCGTGTCCTTTTACTGCTAATATCCGATCCCAGGTCAGCAAGAAGTGTGGCTGACGTTTTACAGAAGCAATGACCAGTATGTTCCTTGCCGTTACGTACATTTAAATAAGTAGGTATTATACACGGTAATGCACCAATTGTGTGATTGATAAGATTTTCATCTGCTCATTTTCCCTTATTATATTTAATAAATAATTTTATTTTAATTTATTTAAATACAGTGTCCAACGGGATATACAAAATAAAGACAGAGAAATAATTAGACAACGTCAATAATATAAAAACAAACAATAAAATCACAAATGTCTTAAGTATCTTACAAAAAAAAACACAGACAGCTAAACAAATAGAGACTTAATAAAATTAATTGAGTGAAAAAATATATCAAGTCGATCTTCATACAATTGGCAGTTAGTAATCATTTGATGAAGAGGGGATGCCGTAAGTATATTAGTAAGAACAGTTGGCACCTGCAATACAGAACTAGATCTAGAATTTAATCTACGAATTCAATAAACAATTCTAAATACCAGAGAAGGGGCATTTAGGAAACTATTAACAATTTTGTGTAGAAATATTAAGAGAGTACATAATGCGCCTCCGATGCAAACTAATTAATCAAATGTAGATCAAAAAAATATCTTCTGGAATGCCGCGAATCGGATAAACACCAAAGTTGATAAAATGCAGTCTAACTATCTACGCTGTACTTTTTCTAATAGGGTTATATGGATGTTATAAATCGGACATCACACAATAGAGGCATATCCAAGTTTGCGGCTAACAAAACAATTAAACAGTGTATTCAATGTCACCGTGTTGCAAAAAGCCTTAGAGTTACGCAAAATAAGACCCAGGCTTTTAAATGCAGATTCAGTTACCAAATGAATATATGCACATCAAAAGACAGATTATTACAAAATGTTACACCAAGGTTCTTGAACTGCGACACTCTATTTAAAATAGTAGCATCTAAAATTTAATCAAAATGTTGAATAATTTTCCGGTGACTATACGACATAATATTATTGATATTTAATGGAAAATAGTTATCCACACCAACTGTGTACTTTAGTTAAGTTGTCCTGTAATCTATAACAATCAGATAGTGACTTTATCTCAATAAATAGTTTAAGATCATCCGCATACAGTAAATAATTAATATCTAATAACTTAGTTAAGTCATTCATAAATATAATGAAGATTAAGGATCCCAAAACAGATCCCTGAAGAACACCTGAAAATTGAGAAAATTTATTTTACTGAAAGCCACGATACTGAACATATTTGTAAGGTATGAACAAAACAGGGTTAAGAGAGCACCATATATACCCGCAGAATGTAGTTTATCAATCAATAGATCATCATTAAGACGATCAAACGCCTTAGAAAAATCGGTGTATATTACGTCTATCTAACTGGCCGTATCTAATACCTCGGAAATATTTTATACTTTGCAGACTAGATTTGTTGTTGTAGAACATTCTTTTACAAATCCGTCTTGATGTTGAGAGATATACAAGGTGTTAAAAAAAGAGTGTAAAATATTTCAGGATGTAAGAGTATGAACCAAAATAAGCAGAAAAGTTATCATACACTAATGTCTTCAAATATCCACAAACAAAGAAATCTAGAGGGTTCAGATCAGGAGATCTTGGAGGCCATAAAACAGGTCCGGCCTGAACCCTCTAGATTTCTTTGTTTGGGGATATTTGAAGACATTAGTGTATGGTACTTCTACAAATAGCCTGGAAGAGCTGCAGCTACGCATTAATCAAAAGTGTCAAGAAATCCAAACCAAGGGGCGTGTTTTCGAAAGAGTTCGAATATCGTTGACACAAAGATGTCGTGCCTGCTTGGAAATGGACGGAGGGCACTTTGAACATCTTCTATAACTTTGTTTCTTGTTTGTTAAAAGCTTCCTTTGTCGGTTTATTCCTAATAAAATAAAATGTTTGAAAAACGAATAGTGGTCCATATCTCCGCAACCGTTACTTTGCGGACCCATGTTTATTAAGACTTTTCTGCTTATTTTGGTTTATACTATTACCTCTTGAAATATTTTACACTCTTTTTTAACACCCTGTATTTCTCGACATGAGAGTAGTGATTGTGGATAATCATTTCAAAAATTTTTGAAAAATTGCTTATGATTGCAATAGGCCTGTAATTAGTTTCATTATTTTTGGGACCTTTTTTATAAACATATAAATGAGAAACATGCAGCTTTATTATGAATTTGGTAACAGTGGTGGTTACTCTTGGTCGGCTACGGTCCCGTTCAGAGCTCACACGTAAATATCAATATCGTTCATGTGGTCAATGGTAGACGTCATAAATTATAGAAAACGTTAGTTTTGCAGAATAAGTAATAAGCAATGGACGAAATAAGTGAAACAGAATCGGAGCTCTTTCCGTCCAGTGGTACTGAATATACAATTATTAGTTCCAGTTCAGAACTATACCTAGACTCAATAAACTGCTTTTAAAAATAATTGTATATGCTGTATGTTCTTTAAATAAAGGCACGGTGGGTGAAGTATATATTGTGGAATCAATAACTGACAAGAACATAGTTGCTAAGTTAGTACAAAAATCTCTTACCAATGAAAATTTAAATATATCTTCCACTTCCTCTGAACGTCAAGATGCCGTCCTAGAAAACTTCCAGACTACTGATGATTTAGTGCCAAGTGTCAATGAAAGTTCACAAAATACGAAATATATTCATAATACAGAGGTATCTGCTACAAATGTCTTGATTTGCCATAACTGTAGAATTAATTTATTTTTTTATAATTTCCATCGCCCCACTTGCTACTACTGTAGAATTTTTGAGTTTATTTGTTTTTTTACTTAGAATAGTTAATAATTTCGTTTGAAACATGTTTGAATCAAGATGGTTTTAGGCGCGGTTACTATCATAATGGTGTAGTAACCTAATAAATAATAAAAATTAGTTGTTTGAAAACATAGTGTAAGAATCATATATTGTGATTCATATTCTAAGATTGTTTAATTCAAAATTAACTCGGAAAGTGAAGATAAGGGTATGTATTGGAAACTGCACGAAGTGCCCCAAAAAATTGTCGAGAAAATACGAGCTTCCCTGCAACGAATTTAAAAGGATGTGTAGTAGAAGAAAATTTAAAAAGTGTTCGAAGCGGTATTACTGGCATATTTCGAACATAATTAAACCTTTAATGTTGAAAAGTAGGTACACTGAATGCCACAAAAAATATAAATATCAGAAAATTTCCAAAACGAATACCATATTTGAAATGCAAATTATTTGAATGCTGTCCAAAAAAGTCCAGAATTCTAACGAAAGAGAACATTTAGAGATTTTTACAAGAAACATCTGTTAATAAATTTCTCATGGAAAGATAACTCAAATTAATATAAATCGATCGACCGAGTTAATTTTGGACAACTTTTCAGGTCATTTTAATAATTGATATTTGTGTAGCTTTGAAAAGAGATAAGCTACTAAAGATAACATCGGTGATATAGAAGGCAATGATCTGATTATTATTATAAAAATTTCCGATTCCAAAACTCATACTCCGATATGTTTTGTGATTTCAAGTCCAGACCATATGAAAATATACCGTAAATACTGTGCTTTATGTCTGGCAGTTACTACAAGTCGAAGATTTTTTGTAAAGTAGGTCAGGGAAAAATTTGTTAACCAAGTGGTTGGCGTCAACAAAATAAGGAACGTGACAAAAGAACTAGTAATTTATCTTAATCTGACTCATCTGGAAACTGCAATTGTTACCATCTTTAGCTCAACCTACAGAACTTGCCAATAATATAACGTACGCTGTAAACTTAAACAATTACAGCAGCAACGCATTGAACATACAGAACTAAAAGCTAAGATAACTAACAGCACTGGATCTGGTATAAATTTTCACTCAATATATGCAATATCGCATCTTTCAATTTACATGTAGGGCAAAATAAATTTTAATCGTCCTGTTCTGTATTGAAATATTATATTACTTAAAATGTATATTGTTTAATTAACAAAATTAACTATAACGGAAAATACTATGACGTTCTAGAACATAAAAGTATTATGCAGCTATGTGACAAGACTCACTTTGTCAACTGAAAATTTAATGACAGTTTTCACTTATAATATCACAAGGGCTTAACAAATTTCCAGGAATAATTTACGCTCGTGTGGCCAAGGTGTTGCTTTTGCTGACATAATGTTGATTTGTCATTTTTATTTAAACGGCTCTGTCACAGTAGATGTCAATTACTAGTTGGAAGCGTGTGTACGTTGTTAATAAGTAATAATACTGAAATTATTATTATTACTATTATTATTACAAATGAAGCTCCGGGCTAAGGAGATTCCTGTATAGCCCTGACAAATATACAATAATTATTAAAGTGAAGAAAAAAAAATAAAAAGATCAAAAATAAAAAACAGCAAAAAGACAATGGTAAATAATAGAATGTTAAAATAACAGAATGTTCATCGATCGTATAAGGTGCTCCGCCAAGCATCCAGGCGATTCTTGAAAGCATTGATGGAGGGTGCAGTAACTACGGAAGGAGGAAGAGAATTCCATACTGAGAACACGCGGTTTGGTAGAAATGATTGGCGAACAGATGTCTTGAAGCTCTCTTTTCTCAGTTTCAGGTGATGTCCTCTTAAGCGACTATCCGGACTCAGGGTATAAAGCGAGGAAGCAACAGAAGTGTTGTTAAATAAACCATTAAGCGCTAGAAATGTAAATATTAAATCGCCGCGAAGCTTCCTTTCGGGGAAAGAAGACAGATGGGCAAGACGTAGTCTCTCCTCATAGGATGGTCGAATACGTCCATAAGCGAGACGAGTAACAAGACGCTGCACAGATTCCAATAATTTCTGATCCCTTACTAGGTCAATACTCCACACTGGACCAGCGAATTCAAGCAGCGGTCTGACATAATACGTATACAGTCTCACGAAAGTTTCCAGACTTGCTCCAGTAAACGACTTCCTCAAAAAGTATGCCATTGACTTTGCCTTTTTCACCTGGATTGTATGTGTTCAGTCCACGACAAGTTCTGCGAAATTAATACTCCAAGGTCGTTTTGTGAGGTAACGGATTTTACTGTCGTATTTAATAGTGAGTACTGAAGCAAGGGGTTATTCCTGCCAAGACGGAGAACAGAACATTTCTCAGCATTCAGAGGTATCATCCAGTCCTGACACCATTTCGAAATGTTCATAAGATCACTCTGAAGGATGTTATGGTCTGTCAAGGGATTGGCATAGAACTTGGTATCGTCCGCAAAAAATGCAGATTTGGAATGTATGTGATACGGAAAGTCGGAAGTATATACTAAGAAAAGCAGAGGACCCAATACAGATCCTTGGGGTACACCACTAAGGACAGGACGTGCTGATGACCGACCCTCACACTAAAGGTTCTGTCACTGAGGAAAGCCTCAAGCCACAGAAGAAGATCACCACGAATGCCACAGTGGTTCAGTTTGTGAAGGAGTCGCTTGTGGGGCACCCGGTCAAACGCCTTGGCGAAGTCCAAATATATTACGTCGATAGGTTTCTTAGCGTCGAGGGACATGGACCAATCATTCGTGTACTGCAGCAGACTCGTAGTTACCGAGCGTCCAGGAACAAAACCATGCTGTGACTCAGGAATTACTTTATTGGATAAGAGAAAAGAAAACATTTCTTGCCGTATTATTGATTCCATAATTTTGCTTACTATAGGCACCAAGCTAATTGGGCGGTAGTTTTCACTACTCAACTTGTCACCCTTTTTAAATATCGTAGTTACTGAGGCACGTTTCCAAATCGTAGGTAGAGTGTGGTATTTAAGTGAGGCATGCATAATCATTGACAACGGAGAAATAATTTGGGAACAACATTCCTTGAGCAGTTTTATCTCGATTTCGTCGACGCCAGGAGAAGACCCATTTTTTAGTTTTTTTTATACTTTGGGCGATTTTAGAAGGTGGAAAATCGATAGTGATTAGAGAGTCGGTTACACGCGGGTTTAAAATAATTGGGAGGTTGGCACAAGTAGGTTCATTTGTGTAAACACTTGCGAAAAATTCAGATAAAACTTCAGCCGACTCAGCTTCATTTCTGCATAGTTCACCATCGGGTTTCTTTAACAAGGGTGTCGTGACTTTAGAGCTAAGAGATGACCTAATGTATTTGAAAAATTTCTTTGGGGATCGACTTTGGGCCAAGGATGCTTCGTAATTACGTCGTAAATTAGTTATTTCGACGGATAGTCTACTGGAGAAGCTTTTATGATTGGTGAAGTCGGCATGACTTGATGATCTGCGAAACTTTTTCCAGAGATTCTTTTTGCGTTTAATTTTTTTCAAGACAGTGAACGTTATCCAAGGCTTCAATTTGTTGAAATGCTCTTTCTTGGTTCTAGTATGTGCTGCAACACTTCTGGAGATGATACTGTGAAATTTGCACCACATATCTGTAGGGTGCTCAATATTGCAAAAAACACATTCCAGTTTATGGCCTGCAAGTCACGAGCCACCTTTTTGTAGTCTGTTATTCTGATATTTTTAAAATAATCACGCTTCCCAGGATCATCCACATAAACTTGAATAGCAGTGGTGATAATACCATGATCAGATTTACCCACCGGTGAATTAACAGATAATGGAGAAAGGAGATTTTTATCAGTATTCAAAACTAGATCTAGAGTGGATGGCTGCTGGTTTAATCGAAATCTAGTAGGTTGGTTTATCAATGTTGCGACTTGATAAAGAAAATCAACAAGTTATTAGACAAGAAATTCAAAACCTAATACCAGATAACACTAGAAAATCAAAAGCAAGTGTATAGAAATAATTTGTTGAATTTTGCAGATATATCCATCATCTTTCCTTAAATAAATAAATTACCAACTTTAGTTACATTAAATGCTAAAACTCAGATAGGCAGTAGTTCAATCCATCGTTCTTTGGCAATTTTTGGTCAGTAAAGGAGGTATAAATATATTTTTTACAAGTAACACGGCGCAATTTCGAAGAAATTCGTATATAGGTATATCCACTATATTTCGTATATAGATTATGATGCCAATGTGTAGATCATATATATAAATAAATATAAATATTTACTCGTTTACGGCGGGCCATTTTCAAAATAAAATTTTTTATGCGGGCCGCACATTCAAATGTAACTTAAATAGTGCTTTTATCATATACGAGTGCTATCATATACGAGTAGGTATAAATATTATTAAAAATAAATAATATTAGTCCTTTGGCGGGCCGCGATAAATAAATATAAATATTTACTCGTTTACCTTCTCAACTGTCAGAAAATTTCAACTTAATTATCACCTCGCCACAAAGTCCGGAAATTTCTCTGGTTGACATGGTAACGAGTCAAAATAGAGTCATCTTACTGGTTTTAAAGTTTTCGACAAAAATATTGCGCATGTTTGTTTCAACTAACACTCTGTTTCCCATACACGTGACGCTGATTTATGGTACAGTCATTTGATCTAATTACTAGACGTGAAATAATAATAAAAATTGTGGCTGACATTGTTTACGTTTTCATCTGTTTACAGCAGCTAACGTTATCCTGTTTACATATATGAATTCTGTTAGATAAATGCCATTAGCAAAATGAGAGCCGAATAATAACTACAAGCCCATAATCATTGCTTTTTCAAAGCGAAAATATTTTTCTTCATGTTTGGCACATCTGATTGTGAAAGTACAGCCCACACCCATTGAACGGAGGGTTGCGATGGCAACCTCACGATGACAAATTGAAAAACGGGCCGTTCTCAGTATTCGATATTGAATAAGGTAAACAACAAGGTCGTCTATTACTTATTTTTTATCCGACAAATTTTTCTAACAGCAGGAGAGGTTATTTGATATTTCGTTCATGAAATTACTTCGCTTTGAGATGTTTAAAAATAAATTACTCCATAATATTGAGATGTCGTCAAAATATTGCTCTTCATCAGATACGGTGTTGACACTTCGCGTGAACCGAAAATAATTAATACGGTAGTTTAAGGAACGAATTAAAAACTTAATGAAAACCAATTATTTTTTTACGTACGTCCCATTACTACGAATATCGAAGTAGAAAGTAACACTATACAGGGCATTTTGAATATTGTAGAATTAATACAACTCTATAGTACACTGATTGAAATGGATGCAAATTTCCATGTTTTCCATTGCTCCTTTTACATAAGATTTATTTTTAATTTCTTATTTACATTATAGCCCAACAAACATTTAAGCCTAATAGACTACTACACAAGAAAAATAATTCTGAGTTGATCAAAATTTACTACTTTTCTCCATCTGTCTTCAATATCCAAGGATTTTTAAATTATTACAATAGGTAAATATTTACATATTTAATACAGAAATTGTAAAACTTATTTTGTCTCCAACTAGTAGTTAAAAATAAGGTAATAACTAGTTATTTTGTACCCTATTAAATCCTTGAATTGGTTAAGTTCTATTTTTATTACAATATAATCCTATTTTCAACTTTGTTGATAACTTCTAAAGAATATTTGACCATTTCAATTAACCTAATAGAAATATTGTTCTATATTATGGTAAAAATTTGCTTGTTAATAATACTTCGACGTAAGTGTGTTTTATAAAGGTCTTTTATGGAACAAGCTTCTTGTTATATGTATTCCCGACATATCTTCATGTAATAGCGCGTAGAAATTGTTTTGTGTTTTGGCAATCTGCAGTGAAAACTAAGCCCTACACAATATTAGAGAGTTGTAAAAAACGAATTTAAGCCAACACTGCATATTAAATCAATCTAATGATAATATATCGATAAACATTCATATTATAAGTATTCTTATGACTGTTATCATGTCAGATGAATTCAGTAGTGCATGTGAATTGAAATTCGAATTGAATTCCGTTAGAAAATATTTATTTTGTTTTTGTTATTACGCATACATAATATTATTGGCTTTAATTTGAATTTTCAATCACAAATAAATCCATGAGTAGAATTTTATATGTAGGTACCTAGTAATAATTTAATTGGTAATAAATTACCATAAAATATCTTCATTTGGAGTAAATTTCAACCACAAAGTTAATATTTTCCTGTGACGTCAACATTGGCATAGGCAATCTGCCCTATAGGTTAAAACTTACAGACAAATTGACTTCAAAGTTGATTTTGTTTGAGCAGCCATGTTGTAATAAACACTAAATGTTTTGTTCATTATTTCTAATTGATTACTCATTAAAATTATGTTAATACAGATAATATTAGTTAATACATTTATGACGAAAGATTATTAAACACATTTTATCACGAAGTACATTCAGTTTTTATATTAGGTTATTTTTCAGTATAGTAATATTATTAAAAGCAATAGTAAAAACGTATATTTATAAGGCGCGTTATTTTTATGAAAGTTTGGTCATGACATTATACGAAAAAATTCCTGGGTTGTACAATTTGATGAATGGAAACCAAAAATACAGACTTTATTATTAACTTCCATATTACTTTAGTTTTTTTCCCCACATAAGGAAAAATGCCAACGAATATAATTAAACTTCCCTTATATGGAATTGGTCATGAAAAGTTTTTGGCCAATTCAGAGGTCAAGTTAACGTGTTAACGTAATTTTAACTTTAATTGTTTGTTGGGAGAAAGTATTTATAAAGTAGATATAAAAAATGCAGGGCCGTATTCTGTGACCAAATATTAGTGTTTTTTGTTATATACACAGCACAGCACAGCCATTGTCCAGCTACAGCGTGGCAAAACAAATCAATTTTTAATTTCTCAACTGCTTGTGATAATTTAGCCAAATTCGGTGTATATTAGTATGACAACCTAGTATTAAACAAAAATTACCAGCTTTTAATCTCACCAGTGGCGGGGCTGTGGATATCATCGATCATTATTTGCCAATAAAAAAATCATATGCGCCACTGTATTATCTTCATTTTTAGTTTTTACACTTTTTGTATTCCAAACCAATTAACAACAAAATTGACCTATTTGATCTAGTGCATTTTTACGATACTCATTACATTACAACATGGCTTCATAAATAAACGTTCAACTATAACTAATTTATCTTTAGTAAAACAGAATATAACTGAGGTACTAGATTCCAAGAGTCAGATGGACGTATATGGACTTTTCGAAGGCCTTTGACACTATCAACCATAGTATTATATTACTGAGACTAGCTGAATATGGATTTTCTAATAATTTAATTCAATACTTGTCAACTTATTTAAGAGGACGTTCGTACTACGTTGTCTTCAATGGATTTCAATTTCATAAATTTGAGGCCACTTCTGGTGTTCCTCAAGGGTCCAACTTTGGACCTCTTATATTTTTGTAATTCATCGATTATCTTACTAAAGCCATTGGATGTCCCATACTTCTTTTTGCGGTGACTTAAAAATCTATTACACAATTAATAACAATGATATTATCACTTTTTGCAGTCCCAAATAAATATTATTGCAAATTGGTGTGATGCTTTTAAACTTACGTTAAATATCTCAAAATGTAAAGTAGTTAACTATACGCGAAAAAATCATCCTATCGTATATAACTACTCGTTAAATAATGTTATTTTAAAGAGGAAGCGTACAATAAAAGATTTAGGCATTCTATTTGATTCAAATTTGAGTTTTTCGCAGCATATACAAAATATATCAAAATCGTCTTATAAAAGCTTAGGGTTTATTATGAGGAATTGTAACTCTTTTACGAATATCGATGCATTAACAACGCTATATATTTCATTTAGTACGTTCTAAAGTGGAATATGGTTCTTTAATCTGGTATCCTAAATACCAAAATCATTATTTATCACTTGAATCCGTGCAAAGGAAACTCTTAAAGTTTCTGTCTTTTAAAAAAGATGGCACATATCCCGACCGAGGTTATAATCATGAGTTATTACTATCAACTTCCATATTTCGTTGTTAAAATTTAGACGTATTCTAAATAGTATAATATTTTTATTTAAATTATTTAATAATAATATTGATTGTATATCTTTATTGGAATGTTTTAATTATAGAATTCCTGGTTTTAACTCTAGGCTAGTTGAAACGTTTTATTTACCGTAGCAAGTACCAACACTCTTAAGTGTATGTTATGTAATATTATTTCGTGGCAATATAATAAATTGTTCATCTATCAAGTCTGTGAGAAAGGCTGTAGCGGAGAGGTTTGAACAATTTTAATTTGATTAGTATTTATGTTATTTTACTTTATGTCTCTGTAATTCTGTATTATTATTGTATGTATTTACTCGCATTGTATTTTATTGTTTCTTTCTATGATATCTATTATAATTTTCGTCCTGTAAATGGAATTTTCTGTTGGGCAATAAAGTTTGAATTTGAATTTGAATTACTTAAAATAATAAAATAATTAATTAACAATGGAACTAGTTTACTAAGACTACCTTCACTTAAAATACATGCTTCAGATCTTCTTCAAATTGTAGCTCAAATACATGCAAAAATTCCAAGAGTAGTTCTTATCACATCACAACCAGCTATAATTTGTTGACGTAAGTGCTCTTCAGCTTCAAAGTGGACTTTGTAAACTAATGTCTTGAGATGTCCCTAAACAAAGAAATCAATAGCGTTCATATCGGCTGATATGGATGGCTTGGGTTGATCTGGGTCTTGATTACCTCGTCCAATCACGTTCTTACCGAATCTTTCGTTTAAAAATTCACGAGCAGTCGAACTAAAATATGGAGAGCCCGTCGTGCATAAACCACATTCTTTGTATTAGCGCATAAGGTACATCGTCAAGTCGATAAGGCAAAATGTTTTCAAGAAATGTCTGTAGGAGGAACCGGTTAAAGTTATTGGTAAAAATAAGACTCAACAAGAAAATGACCAATAATACCCATCCATACATTATTTTTGGTCTTGCGGCACTAAGGCTTGAACCCTTTGTATGTGATATGGTTATAATTGTTAATGCTTCAGAACGTACAAAACTAATTTATTATTAGACTAAGGCATTCGACTGTGTATCGCACGATATTCTCCTACGGAAATCATCTTTCTATGGTATTCGGGGTGTACGGTTAAAATTCGGTCGTACCTAAGTAATCGTAGACAAATTGTTTGCTTCAACAATTGTTATTCAGACCACGAATATATGCGTCACGGAGTTCCACAGGGCTCTGTTTTGGGGCCCTTGCTTTTTATTATCTATGTTAATTACATCTTCCCATTTTTATTACCTACGTCATTTTCCGATGATACTACTATTTTTACGTCTGCCTATAATCTGACCGATCTTTCATTGCTTTCCAACGAAATGATTAAAACTGCACAAAAATGGTTTTCAGCCAATAATCTTAAATTGAATGACACTAAAACGCAAAATTTAATCTTTTCTACTCACAACAATATAACGCAAGGCAAATCTGCAAGGGTACTTGGTCTAATTCTAGATGATTCTCTTACGTGGACTGCCCATATCGACCAACTGGGAACTAAACTATCTAGTATTTTTTCATTAATTCGAAGATTGAAGAATTTATTGAGGGACGACTGTTTGATGATGTGTTATTATTCACTTTTTCACTCGCATTTTAATTATGCTATAATTCTTTAGGGAAACAGCACACCTTCCGATAAAGTATTTAAGTTGCAAAAGAAGGCTGTACGTTTGATGACTAATTCTTGTTATACTGAACACTGTCGACCGCTTTTTAAAAAACTTAAAATTGTACCATGGCTTTACATATATGCCACTCTTCTTGAAATTCATTCTCAGAAACACCTCTATGTTACACATTCTCAATGTCATAGCTATGAGACGATATTTGCGGACAATTTTATGATTCCATGTTATAAACTAACCAAATCAAAGAAAAATTCCTTAAATATTCATTTATATAATATTGTAGCAACTAGTTTAAAGTTCTTGAATGTTAGAAATTTTAAAAACAAAATAAAATCATTTCTTCTTAAACATTGTTTCTATTCAGTTAATGAGTCTCTAAATAGTTCTGATATGCATATATTATGGTAATTGGCGTTGTCGTACCTTCTTAGGACAATATGCTTATATAATTATCTTGCTTTCTGTTCTTTTGTTTGTAATCTTACTGTGATGTTTTTTATATATATTTTGATTTTGTGTGTACCTACATATTTTTTTTTGTATTTGAGTTGCCATAAATATTGCATGTAATTTAACATTACTAGTATTTCAGTCTTCTTTCAACAATTTCGTGTAGAATAGCTTTTCCAACTCAGGCGTTCTGACACTCAAAGATCTTCCAGCAATTGCACCTTTCTGAAATGAGCCTGACCAAAGACATCGAAAAACATTTCGCCTAGCCTCAGTGCCATTTTCATCTGCAAGGCCATAAATGTAAACCATATATGCCATTTCAGCATTTGAATATACATACGCCATTACTAAATCTATTTAAATAAGAAGTTTATTTTGACAATACACAATATTAAATAAAATTATATCTTATATTTGCAAGACTTATTGATCTAGCCATATTTCTTGTCTTGTCTCTCAAGACTTTTTTTAATTCTTGTCTTTTCCTGCGACATCAAGACAAGATCACGAAAAAGCAAGACAAAGTGCCAACACTATTATTTAATGCAGATAATTTGCTGGAAATAATCAATATCTACTAATAACTAAAACATATTTCCTGCCGTATATTTTTGAATAACTGAAAAGGTTATGTGTGATCTATACACATTTCGTTAAAGGTCTACATTAGTTCAAAGATAAAATAGTTTCATTTTAGGAAATGATTGAGTAAATTCTTTACACATTGAGTTTTGAGTTACGCCAGTAACCTACTGATTTTAAAATATAATTTTAAGTAATTAAACTTAACTAGACTTACCAATATAGAATGAATGTGTATTAATATTTTGTGGTAGATACGTTATAAATAAAATTCAAAAGGTACTTCAATGTTTCTCAGCGAATTGGCTATGGATCGTTAGGTACGATGAAAAAATCTTAAATGATCCTTGAAAACGTTAAAGCTAATACGTCATCCGAGGGACGCTATAATTCAACCAAATACCAATTTTGTAGGGAAGTGATGAACATGGAGCAAACTAGCTTATATGTATGTATTTATTTATTATTTTATGAAAATTACTAATGAAAGATTTGAAAGTCAGAAGTATTGCAATGGAGGATAAGAAACAACAGAAAAATTCCAGTAATATAAATGTTGAGACAACAGTGTTGCGCTAATAGGAACATCGAACGAGCATTAACAAATGGTCAGCGCAGATATCTGCATTATGCACATTATATCAAAATGTAAAAATTATAGGTATTTCTAGATGAAGAGAAATTAAGTTAAATTTAGGACGAATGTAGAAGCAACAAAATATATAAGCAGAAATGGGGGAAAAGATTGGGCTATAATATATTCAAATAAGTAGGAACAGTTAAGTATCTAGTTCTACAACAAGTTGTAGAATGGCATATATTCCACACGAGCGAAAAGTGTGTAGTACGAGCCGCATGCGAGGACTACGGTTCGCGAGTGTGGAATATGCCATTCTAAAAGTGTTTCAGACTATACTTTCTCCAACAAGAATTTAGAAATCATACAAGAAAGTTGCATATTTGTACATATTCCATCACAGTATGCTGGGATGACATGGAATAACATTCTAACATAGTATGATAAAATGTCATTCTAACCCAATATGCTGGAATGACATTACAATCTAATTTTCATTTGTGGAACGTGTACTTTCTAAAATCGTGTTGGATAAAATAGGTTTCTGATCTATAGGTAGCAGTAGTGTGATATATATTCTATACATTTTGCTATACTTATACGATAACAGTTTTCAATCGCTGCATTAAATATTTCAAATGCGGTTATTTCAAAAATGGTTAGGTACTCCTAACGACTTCATCAAGGTATACCTTTGTCAGATATAACAGGTAGGAGAATCGATTGTTTCAATATACAGATGGATGCACTAAACAGCAAAAAAGTTCCGCCATTTAAAAGAAACATGCTGTGCCATAAGTGGCGCCCTCTACTAGTTACGTCAAAACTAGTTAAAAATTCTCATTTGCCATGCCAAAAAACATAATTGTGCCAATTTTTTTTTAAATACTCTGACAGGTTTCAAAGTTATTAAGATATTTCAAAGTAAAATTCTAACATTGAACGTATTTTTTAAACCAGCAACATTCGGATAAGGCATATTTGGCTCAATCGACTTTTCACCAGTATCTCCAGCTCCGAGGTTAATAATTGCCTTAATTTGAATTTACTTTATCTTCCTAACTTGCATAATAAAAAATGTAGATATTATTGATTATTCATGTTTACTTGAAACGCTTTTTCATTGATAAAATCACGTACAATATTTTTTCTATAGTATATTCCTTTGGCTTTGCATACTTTCTACAAGTGGCTGATGTTGAAGTTACAGTTTTTACATGTAGAGTTATTGCTGATCCTTCTATACACTGATATAAAAACATAAAAGAGGTTTGATTAAGAAGATATTAATAAATTTCCCACTCAAAAGATAAATACGTTGCGGAATATTAAAAAAGTTAACCTGTATATTAAGAGCTTATGTGCAATCTTTCATGTCGCTTCTTTTGAATCAAATAAGGTAGAGAAATTAATCGAATAGGGCTCTCGGGTGAATGGAAGTCAATCAAAGGATACATATATTTTACTCTGGGCATGTTCAGATAATTTTTGATATATTTTTCATGTAAGGCAAATATACTCAATAATAAATAACTAGACTATATTTTCTTTTTCAAATTTCCGTATTACTTGAGATAAAACAATTGTTAGTGGTTTTGTCTTCAACTGTTTATATTAATTGATCAACCACAGAATAGATTTAATAAGATTTTGCGGTCTATATACTTTTAAATGGTATTTTAATGGAATTTTTAATCGGGGAATACAATTTTTAATATCATGTCTTGTTTATACTGTTCTAGTCTATACACAAGCCAGTTATTTCATAATTAATTTTAGAAAAGAAAATTCTTACGTTGTTAATGTAACGTTACAATAAGTATAACATTATATATAAAAATCTAAACTCTTTATCTCCTGCAGTTGGGTGAACATAGCCACGACGCCGACGTGTCAAGTTTTGCATGTCAACATTTTATTTTATACAGAGAAAATATTAACTAAATATTTTCTTAATTGTTCTAATCACGTAGTCATAGCCTTCCTTTTAATAATATATACCATTTAAATTATCTATATACATAAAAAAGTTAAATGTTGAAGCACAGTCATAGTTTCTAAAGCGTTACATTGGTAATATCGAAATTTGAATAATACTAGTAACTCATAGTAACACAACTTTCATTATGTAAATAGGAATTAGGCATGTTTTATTATATAGGTAAGGACAAAACTAAGTTTTAGGATTTATACAATTTGGACGGTATTGCCAAATTTGACAGCTTGCATTCACAGTTTGATTCCCTTATCAATTTGCTGGAAAACATTGTTACCTTGTTTTATCAGATGTATTTTACCATTTTCTGGATAAACGCTTATTAAATGATGTATATAATAATAATTTATTAATAAATTGTTACCCAAACTTGCACTGCATTACAGTAACAAAAACTGGTACGGTACCGCAAATCTACCACCATATAGCAAAAATTATGTTAGCATAGTTGTAAGTACATAATCCTGACCGTTGAAAATCAGTTCATGGTTTAGTAATTCTTAGTGGGGCGGTTTGGGCTTTGAAACGTTATGAAAACTAAACAGAAGCAGCTTAAAGTTTCCCAAACTTTGAAGGGGATATTAAAAGCAACGGCAATCAAGCCATATCACTTACATATTACTAAGATATGACATTAGCTTTGAAATGTTCATAGTAGTTTTGGCAACGTATTGGAAACCATCAACAAACATTTAATGTGGCACCGTTTGATTGTGATATAGCTGTCGCCACGTTATTGCTTCAGCCATAAATGATCTTCATATTTTACATGGGAATACTACAAAATTGCTACAACCTTCAAAATGCTACGGAGTAACACTGACCCAATAGTGACCTGCTTCCTACATGAGCTTCTAACGCTAGAAGAAATATATTAATTTATTATTAGTTTCATTCTTCGTCTAAGTGAAAGATGGGTAGCAACAGAAAATCTCGCAGACAGAAGACTTTTTGGCATTCGACTACGTTTTATAAAAAACTAAAGCAACAAACAGAAAGTGCAACCACTCTTAAACATTTATTTTTCGAGTTGAAGAGAATCTTCAACTCGGGAAAGAGAATATTAAAATGTACCTAAGTGGAGACCAAGTGTCTTCGGGAGCACTTGTTGGATTGCGTCTTAAAGTTTATTTTTGAGAATGATCTGGCCAGAATAAAGTTCCGTCATTTTCATCTGACGTGGAACGACAGAAACAAATATTTTTTTTCTCTTTTGTAGGCTATTTTAACTCATATTGTTGGATTGGGTCTTAAAGTTTATTTTTGAGACTGATCTGGCCAGAATAAAGTTCCGTCATTTTCATCTGACATGGAACGACAGAAACAAATATTTGTTTTCTCTTTTGTAGGCTATTTTAACTCATATTGTACACCAGATATAAAAATGAGCGAAATTTGGTTATGTTGACATGAACTACATATTATATTGCAATTTTAAGGTTATGGCGAAAGTATACTCGTACATTTTAAGTGGATATCACTTCAAAATTATATTTTCAAAAGCAAACATGTTATAAAATAAATTTAAAAATAATATTACTCATAAATACTGCGTACGTTTTTATAGGTCTAAACAAAATTATTGTTTTCAGATAAAGAATATTGATAAAATTCATGTTTGAGGCATACAGGGTTAACTATAACTAAGTACAAAAATTTTAACCACGTGCTCAGGGAGGTCTAAAAGACAATAAAAAATTTATTTTGGAATTCTAGCTCGATGTTTAAAAAATGGGGCAAAACCCTCTTTTCCTACGGAAAGTCGGCGCCTATGACAATTAATCATCATCCGACATGGCTAAATATGTCAACAACCATGCGGTCGTTTTTATCAACATTGTCAAGTGTAGAAACGACGAAAATAAACATTTTTATTAAAATAATAATGTCTAAGTACCTGATAGATAGCAGCTAATCCGGTTAGCTGCAGTATATTGTATTGGATCTTCGTTCTTTCGTTGCACACTGCCAAAACTACATTTTCATTCCTTGCAGATTCATCATAATTATCCACTAACATATCCGACATAAAATACTTTATTTAATTACTATAACACGTTTAAAATTAGTCACTTAGCTGATTTAAAGTAACAGTAAGTTCTAGGTTATGAATATTGCATTGCTAGTTGCCTACTTTCCATGCTCCAAACAATGCAGAAACGCGAAGTTAGCTATAATCTAAGGGTCATTTTTACAGAACACTTCATCTTGGGATGTTATAGTTTAAAGTATTACTAATTATTTTATGCAAACATCGTCGATTACTGTTAATATTGTTGCTACTATTAGTATTAACAGAATTTACACAACACATGAAAATTAAAAATTCTTCTTCTTCTTCTCCTCCTTGTTTATGTGCCGTGAGTAGGCCATAAAAAGAAGAAGAGTGCACCTGGCATTAGTGACCTACAGATGTCGTCTGTAGATGTATAGTATAGGGTTACAGTCTGATAGTTTGAAATAATTTTCAGTACTTGTTTTTCGCAAATTTAATTTACGTATTTTTGTGTATTTACAAACTGTTGTATTCAAATGCCTAGATGATGGATAAGGTGCTGATTTATGGGAGTGTGACAAATGCATATTATCGTGCAACAGCGTCAATGACGTTTCCCGAGTATACAAAATATGCTGAATACTTTTTGAACCACATCGAACAGCTGTTTTATGCCGTGGCAGTAAACGTGTGGCAGTGTTTTTATGTATTTGTGTACATTTTCGTGTATTATGTTATCATATGTGCTTTTTCCCGATGTAAGTAATAGGACTTGGTCAAAACCGCCAAACTAAGTAGTTACCTCGATTTACACAAAAAGAACGATCGAGAGACGGAGAGGTCCACAGCAAGTACAAAAATCTTTGCAAGTTTTAATTTATACAAGTAAGAAAACAGATGATTAAACATTCTTCAAATCTCTCCAAGTATCAATCCTGGAAATAAATATTAGTAAGATAGGTGCTGCCTCTCTGTGCTACCATACCGTATTTCTCATTAAATAATAATCTACATTTTGTAGTTTTTTTTTCTTTGGAAGCGTGTCAATGCGGTGACCTGTCACTATGTTTGACACCTTTGACTTTGGCAGATTATACCTAACCTCGCGGCTGACAGGTCAGTGACGGCGATAAATAGGGATTTAATATAGTTTTGAAAAAAAAATTTTTTGGCTTTATAAATAAGTTTGGAATTTTTTTGAAGGGTGATTCCGTTAATTCTTATTTTTCCCTATTCCCTCTTAAAATATTTGTACTAAGTCATAGTTAACCCTGTATATGCATAATTTTTAATACAATTTTGGTTTTCAAAATTTTCGGAATTATTTGAACTGTTTTTTATTATAGAATTTATCAGCAAAGTTTGTTTACATTTGGGCCTATAACATCCATATTTGACAGTAATCTTCCAAACTTAGGGTTCTTCTAATGCTGTATTACATGTTTATATGTTACACTATTATAATAAGTATTATTTTTCAAAATATAATAAGAATAAGTAGAGGATAAGTGAAAAATAATCTGCAGCTACAGATACCGAGCTACATACGAATATTTAGCCAACAAAGACATTTATATTTCTACAATTTCTCTTTTAGAGGCGGCAACCACATCTCCCCGTTTTCGCCACGTAATTACAACGTGGCTTAAACGTATTTGTATAAGATGCAGAAACGTCGTTGGAACATAGCTGCCTCCAAACAAGCATGTATTTTGGCTGAAAATGGTCATTTCCTACATTTGTTAAAATAAATCATAGAAAAGTAATTCCATTGTTAATTAATTATTTTGTTATTATTTTAAGTAATGTAATGACTATCTTAAAAATGCACTTCAAATAAATTAATGTTGTTAATCGGTTTTGAATAAATATGCACATCGAATTTGGTTAAATTATCTCAAGCGGTTTAGATATAAAACATTATTTTTTTTAACATGCTCTGGACAATGGCAGTACTAAGACCCCACATTTCTATAACAAAAATTCTTGACCACAGAATATGCCCCTGGATTTTTGACCTATTTAAGAAACACCCTACCATACTATATTCTCAACTAAATCATCATATTGAATCTATTTGTGCTAAGCTATCATCCCAAATATATGCGATGCGTCAGATGAGACCCTGTTTGGATAACACTGTCATGAGGATGGTGTACTTTGCTCTGGGTATCTTATCGTATGCTATTGTTTGTGGGGAAATTCGTCCAAATACTTCAAAGTTTTCTATCTCCAAAAAGCAGCCGTGAGGATCATTGACTCAGCTCCATATGGTACATCTTGTAGACTTTTGTTCAGAAAGTATGGGATCCTCTCCATGCCAAGTGTTTATATATTTGAAACATTGCTACTCATATGCAGAAATGTGAACAATATACCCACTTATGATAAATCACATAATTATAATACGAGGATTGGGGAATATCTCAGACTTCCATACTCAAGATTGAGAACCACACAGTTGAATGAGATAGATTATAATCTGCAAACACGGAATTCCAGGAAACAACTACTCTGCGGGCTAATGCCCCGACCAGCATTGAATTACACCTGGAAAACCTATAGCAACAGCTAGAGTCATTCCTCAGACGCCCACCAGACATATACCGGTTTCGAGCTTATTAGCTCTCATCAGTACTGTGACATTTTCAGTCCGGCATGAAGTAGCGAACGGCCGATAGATGTAGTTAGTTCTACACCGCGTACTCAGATTATAATCTGTACAATAAATTTATGAAATATCACAGATCTGTGAATGTAAGATCTATTGGATACTGGGAGTTTCATGCACTGGAAAAAAAGTTTCTTGTGACTAATTGCTTTTACAGAATTACTGAATTTAAGGACTATATTCCTGTTAACTAGGGACACATGACCTTACTAACATTGTCATAATTAATTTTATGTTCTACATTTTTTTATGTATTTTATTAATTTTAATCAATTTGTATACTTTTTTTACTTGACTTAATTTATATGTTGTGACAAAAATACATACTTTTGTAATGTTGTCAATAAACCAATCTATCTACCTAAAGCAAAAATAGCAACAAAACAGCTAAATATTGAAGCAGTTGAAACTCGTCTCTCTATGAGTTATGTTGTCGCAGAATCCATCTTAAATCTTAATGACACCTATGTAAACAATGCTGATACCATCGCATTTGAATTTCATTGGCAGGATCAATCTTCTCCTCCGATTTATAGTAGTTCACGTCGACGTAGCCAAGGTTTCAAATGCATTACGTTATATCCACACCGTTTTAGAAGGCGGCCAAACCAATGGAATGCAATCACAATGCCTCCACAAAATGTACCGCACGAATGCATTTCACACCAGATGTGCCCGGCTAATGCAACCTGATTTTAGTTTAGTCTCCTGCATATGTCGAACATGTCAAATGTTGCAGCTGCCATAAACTAGTACGAGGGTCACATTATTTTATTCACCAGCACCGGAATATAATACGGATCGAAGTTATGAAGCTATAAATACATAGTAGGTTTACCAGCATTTTCATTTTTATGATTCAGAAATAAATCCTTTTACGCGGAGAGTGGCTGGAGATAAAAAAAATAACAATGGTCAGTTTTGATAGATATTTAGACACTGCCCATTTACTTATTATTAAAAGTGTCTAAAGATGCATGTAATTGTAATATAGGAATACCTTCAAACTTAAGGCTTTATTCAACTAAAATTATGTCGCTATGACAACGGCATATTACAATTATTAATAAATGCATAGATACGAATAACAATACAAATAAAAGGATATTAACTAACTAAAGTATCACTACATTCTCCCAGTCTCTAATTTAAAATGTAATCTTCTTAGTACTCTGGAGATCTTCTTAATTTACTTGAGTGAGGCTCTGCAAGATACTTGAAATAATGGTCGTTTGTAGATGAAACTGTTTTCTCATCTTCCCTACATATCTCGATTGGAGTAGTAGTTTCACTAGAAGCGGTATAGTCTTGAACAAGCGTTTCTAGCTCTGAAGTATTGCTACTCTTAGATTCAGGTGATATACTTCGTCTATGATTCAACATATTCAGATCCCCTCACGGTGCTAAATATTTTTTAATGACATATTTGTTTCTTTCCCGTTCTTTAGGCAAACAAATGCATAGGCAGGATAAGCATATTTACTATTTTTAATATTTTCTGGAATCAAGATTCATCCTGGATCGATAACCAAGTAGTCAATGAATTTTCAAAACGAGCTCGTCTATTATGTAAAACATTCTTTCGTGGAGAGTGCAAGTGTATAAAAGAGATCGAATTGAATGAAGAACCTGAGACAAGACCATCTCCCACTGATTTACATTCAGTCCTTTAGAGTTTAAAGCAAGAAGACTGGCCTTCCATATAAGTCCATTATAGAGTTCAGCCGGTTCATTCCCTTCAGGATTATATGAAATTATGCAGCTGGTAGCAATTCCCCTGGTATGTAAATAATTTCTCAACTCAGCAGACATAAAGAACCGTTCCAAAAACTGGAAAAATTTGTTCTAGACATTTGATTACCATACTTGAAGAAATGTCTAGACAGGGAAATCCAAAAGGTAATAAATCATGAGTATTCATCAATTATAGTCAATGTTATGTATATGTTTTAGACCAATGAGTCATGCGGGTAATTCCCAAATGGCAAAGAGCTTGATGTAAATCAAATAGTGAATTTGTACTAGCAGCACCAAAGATTCTTGAAAATGTATCAGCGACTGTATTATTCTTTCTTGGACTATAAATAATATTCAACAACTCTAATCTCCATCTTAGTATCTTTTAATTTTTGATTTTACTTTTGTGTGCCACATTGAACATAAATGAAACAGATTTCTGGCCAGTAATAAGCTAAAAACGTCTGCCAATTAGGTAATGCCTCCACTTTTTCAAAGATTCGACAATTGAGTGGGTTCCTTTTTCTACTGAAGACAATTTTTATTCTTGTCAGCATTCCTGTAAAAAAAATAATTGATCTTCCAGATTAGGTTAAACAAACAGTAAGAGCATGTTCAGATGCATTAGTTTTAACAACAAAAGTTGCATCGTCGTCAGTGGATGTAACCACTGATTCTATTATGTAATTTTGGTATTTTTGAAGCACGCAACAATATTTTCCGAAAGAGGAAACGTTTTAACATGTACAAGGAAGTATGTTTTCGGCGGGGAATTCATTGAGAATAGCGAGAAAACATTCCAATTTCCGACATTGCCACATTACAATTATTATTAAATGCATAGATAGGAACAACAATACAAATAAAGGCATATTAACTAACTAAATGAAAATATACATTCAAAAGGCAAATTGTAATATATATGGGTCACTACTTACGGACAACCCTGTATAGACAGATACTTATTTCTACTTGTACTTTTTGAATTAACTTCTCGTTTATGAACAAGTTATTACAACTAAAAATAAAAAAGGTATTTTTTTGGTAACCAGTAATTGAAAAAATAAGCTTTATATGTCACTAGCTAGTTTTAGAGAAGATCATAAGCAAAACAGTCAAATATTGCTAAAATATCAATTGGTAGATTTTATACAACCGACTGTCCATTACTTATGGTAAAATGTGAAAACATTTAGAATCAATTAGTGTATTTGATATGTACCTATGTTTAAATAGTAAGGTAGTAATAAGAAAAATGTTACTTACGAATCACGTCTTAGGGAAGGCTTTTTCTACCCTTTACAATCGTAGGGGAAAATCAGCAAATGTGCAAATGATGCTGCAGGAAACAACAACTGCCCAGACCGGCATTGAATTACTCCTGCAGTATCTGTGTGAACAGCCAAGAACCATTTTCGGACACACCAGCAGACATAGACCGGTTCGGGATTGTTAACCCTTATCAGGATGCCATAGGTGAGATGACTGACAATTGAACTGGCTGTTCCTTCATATGTATGTTCACATATAAACTGAGTGCAGGTGAGATATAAGTGGTCTGTTTACTTCCTGCTCGGCCTAAGCGGCCGGTCGGGACATTAGTCCGCGGAGTAGTTGTTTCCTGCAGCACCATTTGCAGATTTAATGGCTCATCGCCCAGGGCGAGAGGTCTACGATAAGTACTGCTGCAATGTAGGTCGCTTCCTGTAAGTCGAGCCGCTTAGGCCGAGCAGGAAGTAAGCAGACCACTTATATCTCACCTGCAATCAGCAAATGGTTTACTGAGTGCTTTTTTTATAGCAGAAAATGTCTACTTACATTCATTTCTGTTAGCCTTTTTGGTATATCAGAAGAAAAATTAAAAATTACTCATTTGGCATCATTTTTAAAGGGTTGCATCTTCCAAGACGATGTTTAAAAATACTTTTTTATATGAAAGACCCATGCTTTTCACAAGGAATCACCTCCTAATTGTTTTGCACTTATTTATTTACACTGTCAAGAATAAAAAAAACAGTTACAATACTACGTTCTGTCAAAGAAAATGGTTATACATAATCCCCAAAAACTATCCAAAGTAATCACATGCACTTTATTTAAAAAAGAATGAAAATTTCATGAAATTTTTTTAATTACCTCAGTAGAGGTAAAATCTTTTAAATGGATAGAAAACGCCCAACTAACACTTAAGCATAATACACCACTACACAAGAAAAATAAACTAAATTGATCCAAATTTACTACTTTTCGCCATAAAAATAGTCTTCAATGTTACAAAACCTTATAATACCAAAATGTTAGTCAAAAATTTGTTAACCGAGGGTAATATAATGACTTCCAATTGAAATGAAATATATGTCAATTTATATGGTTCAAAATTACAAATTATTTACCTTTTCTGTGTTTTCAAATGCTAACATTCCATTAACCCGTAAGACAAAGTTATAATTTATTTAATTTTGTCTTGAAATCTGTCGTCAATATCCAGGGAGTTTTTAAATTAAATTATTAAATCTCATTTGCTAAGTTCTATTTTTATTAAAATCTAAACCAATTTGCAACTTTGTTGATAACTTCTAAGGGATATGTGACCATTTCAATTAACCCAATACAAATATTGGCCTATATTGTGGTACAAATTTATTTGTCAGTAATACATCGACTTAAATGTGTCTTAAAAAGACTTTTAAGGAGCAAGCTTCTTGTTATATGTATTCAGACAGATATTTATGCAATAGGGTGCTTAAACTGTTTTGTGTTTTGGCGATCTGCAGTGAAAACCTACTTGTGTCTTACGGGTAAATCAATAGATAAAACAGAGCAGATGTTACAGTTATAAAAAGCTAGTTATAAATAATTATTGTGTTCATATTTTGCTTATCAAAATCAGTCATCCCTGCAGATTATGTAAATCAACATAATCATAAGTATTCCATATAACACTGTTATCATCTTAGACTAATTCAAAAGTAGATGTGAATTGAAACTTAAATTGAGTACCGTTCCGAAATATTCATTTTGTTTCTGACATAATATTAGCTTAAATTTTAATAACAAATAAATAGAGTAGAAATTTGTATGTAGGTACCTAGTGATAATTTAGTTGGTAACAAATTACCATGAAATATCTTCATTTAGAGGAAATTTCAACCACAAAGTTAATATTTTGCTGTGACGTTAACAATAGTATAGGCAATCTGCCCTATAGATTAAAACTTACAGACAAATTGATTTCAAAATTGGTTTTATTTGAGCGTCCATGTTGTAACAAAGACTAGATTTTTTGTTGGTTATTTCTGATTGATTACTCATTAAAATTACGTTAATACAGATAATATTAGTTAATACATTTATTATGAAAGATTATTAAACATATTTTATCATACAATACAGTTTTTATTTTAAGACATTTTTCAGTATAGTAATATTATTAAGAAGCTATAAAAAAATGAATATTTATAATTCGCATTATTTTATTTCCTGGGTTGTACAATTTGTTGAACGGTAACCCAAAAATACAGACTTTATTATATCATAATCTAAATATCTATAGACTTCCATATACCTATAGACTCCCATATACTTACTCCTACTTTACTTGCAGCCTGACTTACAGTTTCTGTATCTGTTTCTTCCTATCCCTGTTCGTTATTAAAATGTATTTAATATATCGTCAGGTTGGAACAAGACAGTCTTAACTTAAAATTTTCATTTTTCAAGATTTAGTGGTGTATCAACTCCAAATATTGCATATTTCTATGTGTAAAAGAGTTACAAGTGAACTTTGCTTAATAACCGTGGTGGTGCTGCGTTGAAATGTCACATCTCCAACATTGGTTTTGTGCTTTAGACAAAACTGTCTGACAATTAGCCGTGCTGTGTTTAATGAGATGAGATGAGCAAATTTTGGAAAAGAGTGCCACAAGTCGAAATAATATCAATAAGAAACTAGTTTCTTTATGAACATTTATATGCCATATCTTTAAATAGACCAGTCATTCTCATAAGTACCTTTACCAGTATTATACATATTTTTACAATAATCTTTAATAGTTATTTATGCAACAAGTGCAAAAAGTAAGTGTTTATTGCACGTGATGTGAAATTGTCCAACGAGGCCGTCAGGCCGAGTAGGACAACACGTCGAGTGCAATAAGCACTTTTTGTACGAGTTGCATACAATATCTTTTCTACGTTCATGCAAAAACCAAAAAATGTTATTTAGATAGTCTAGAAAAATGTGACGTAAATTTGAAGGTTTATGTTTGTCATGATGACAAAACGCTGCAGTAGAATGTCAGATGAGTGCAATAACATTTTATTGCACTCATTTGAGTGCAATAAAATGTTTATTATATATATGTGAAAGAGAGTTACAACTCGGAATTATTTAACAAAAATAACAATAGCAAAGTGCCAAAAACCAAAGTAAACAAAAAATTTTATTAGAAATACTAAGAACTACCCACACAAACATTTTAACATGATTCAAACATTATATTTATTTATTTTCCAATATTTAGAGTAAGATTATTTATAAAGCTTTACCGAGCTCTCTTGAAAATTAACATTTTTTGAGTTATAACAGTCTTGTTCCAAACTGACGAATAATGTTGCAATATATAATGTTGCTCTGTCGGGCAGAAGTAAGACACATGAAGGGCATAATTAAGATATATTTTGGTAATAATGTCTTTTATATTTTGATATTTTAACATAAAATTGGTCTGTATTTCTCTTAGATTCAATTATATTATTGGAATAAAATTCTTGCCGACCAATTATTAACTTCCATATTACTCTAGTTTTTTGTCCACATAAGGAAAACGGCCAACAAATATAGGTAAACTTTCCCTATACTGAACATTTTTTGACAATTTAGAGGTCAAATTAACGTAATTTTAACTTTAAATGTTTGTTGGGTCTTGGTATACAATTTCCCCCAAAACATCGTTTAAAATAAGTCAATCAAGTATCCTTAAGGGCTCATAAAACCATTAGAGTTTAATTAAAAAATTGGTCCCCAATTTATCTCTTTAAACTATTTAAAGCGACGGCGGTATAAAATAAATCCCAAAGACCAAAGACGTCTCATTGAGATGTGCAGGCATGGATCAGCCCTTTTATGTCGTCGGAAGAGTAAATATTGCAATCGGATGGGGTAATGAGGGAAGATGGCCTTATTAGATTCAGAACGCGCGCTCTTTAAACCCCTTTCCCGTGCCCACGACTCTTTAATAGATAAAAAGATAGAGAAGAGTGGATAAGATGATTCTAAATGGAACATCCTGTTGGAGAATATCCACCCAGGGAGGCGATCCTTGTCTGTGCAGATCGATTGTACATATCCCTCGGGTCGTACTGGAAAATTTTACTACTGTACGAGGAGCCAACCGAACTCTACGCGCATGCTTTACCTACATTTAAACTTGAAAAGTGCCTATAAATTATTTATACACCTGTATCATTCTGTATGTCACTTGTCAGACAAAGAAATGTAGACTTTCTAAAGTGTTATTTTTATAACCTAAAAGGTTCTGTTCCACGAAAATTATGTAAAACGTGGAATAGAAGGTATAGAATAATATATTTTTACATATAAAGTACCTCTCGGTGTTCTTGAAGGCATTCATATGACTTGGTTATATAAACAGTGAATAATTCTACATATCAAATGTGTAGTCGAAGAAAGAAAGGTGAACAAATTCTTATTTTATTCCTTTCTGCCAGTAATTCGCCAACATATATCGCTCAGGGTGTTGAAAGTAAAATGTTCCAACTAAGTTTTGAAATATTAGAAACATTTTAGCGAGGAGTCTTACGGATAAATGGTGCTGAAATTATAAAAAGTGACATCATACATAGATCACACCATACCTTTTATATGTTGTAAATAGTACAGTATAATAGTTATTTTTGTTACAAGTAGCTAAAATACAGTTTCTTTTAACTAAAAACTTTTTAGGTAGATACATGTTACAAACACCAGTTTTTTTTATTAAAGCTCTGGAAAAACACATTCTTTCAAACCTCTTATTATATATGATCAGATCAAACTGTTTTCTAAAATACTTTTAATTACCTTGTCACTATAGAGGGTGATTCAGATCTTATAAAAAATATTTTTGAATGCATTCTTACAAATACAATGTTGTGAAAAAAATCGAAAAGAGCAGTTCGAAAATGAATTAAAAAATACACTTCTTCACGGCACTGGAAATTGGTCCACTGTAAAACCTGAGGCGGCAAAGCATGCAATCGGCGACCGGACAAAAAAATGGAAAGAAATTCTCAAGGAAAGAAATACATAACATTTTATAACACCTATTTCATACAGCAAATGCAACTGCTGTTGCTATTAATTATTAATATAATTAATTTGTGGCTTTAATTAATAAAATAGTTTAACATACTTACCTGATGTTACACAAAATTTTGGGCCCGTCTTACCTAGTTTCAACAAACTAAAACAAACGTTTCTGCATCTTGTTCATTTGAACTGGTAAGTTATTGACAGCAACTATAATATGTTTGTGTAAATCACTACTAGGTATCCACTTCGGTGCGTTACATTTCATAATTTAAATATACACACAAAAAGAAATCCGAATGATTTAAGTCAGGAGATCGTGGTGGCCATGGTACCGGTCCTCCTCGTCTAATCCCCGCTGTATAAGTGAACCTTGCCTATGATACGCCATACTACTCTCTCCCCGATTCGGTTTCAAATTTCACTTGCACTCACTTTACACCGCAGTAAAATCAGCTGCATTTGGCACATGTTCACCGGAAAATCGTCACATTGCTGCAATACGTCGTGGACGGCATGGACCTCTATTTCTTCCACGACCCAATCAAATTGCATTGGCACTCACTGCACATGTTTACCGGAAAACGTTCTGCTAAAGCATTTTCACATCGCCATAAATTAAAATGATACCCATCAACTCCGAGTTGCTATACATGTAAGTCATTTCTGACATTTGAAAAACTGATGTAACGACTGGTATCACAAAAACTTAAGACCTATAAAAGGTAATCGGATTTCAATATTCGGAATCGCCTGACTCGAGACTACAGTAGTCCAGCGATGTAAAGGTTGAAAATACAACAACCTCAACATGTTTTTACTTAGAAACTATACCTAATAATTTTCCAATTTTTTTTTACAGTATTGACTCCATTTTTCATGAAGCATTTATTACTAATTTTGTTTAGAAGAGTTCTAAATCACCCTGTATTGTAACTACATTGTTTATAGCAAACACAAAATAACTGTTGACGTTTATTTTGTATAAAATGAGTCATAGCAGCTTTTCGGAATTGAAACCAAAAAAGATTAATTTTAGAAATTCAAATGAGTCCGTAAAATAGCTAATTTTTGTTCGAAATAACCTCTGAGAAAAATGTCCTGTTGCAGCAAAAGATCCCCTTGTCCGAGGTCGATAGAACGTGGTGTTTCCAAGAAATACCGAAATTATTGTTTATAATTTTTAAATATTATGTTATAAATATTCTCTGAAGCTATTCGTGGCATAATTCTAGTTAATGACAGAAGTTATACAAAATTAAAGACCTAACCCAACTACTTCTATTGAAAACAAAATCTATAGAATGCTATATAAATACAAACGAGAATTTTCAGATATTAAAAGAAAAATTCTATAGCTACATTATAGTAAACCACCACATTTTTATGGTTTACCAAAGATTCATAAACGTGATATACCTGTACGACTAATAGTTAGTTCTAGAAATCTGCCTTGCAACAAATTAACAAAATACAAATACATATTACAAAATATTAAACCTTTATTTGGACAATCCAATTCTTATATTAACAATAGCAAACATCTTTTAGAAAAGATTTCTTCTGCAAATAGTTTTAAAAATAATGTTTTAATGGTGATATTTGACGTATTTAGTTTATTCAGTAATGTACCAGTTGATAAAACACTGAATACCATTAAAAAATAATTGGAAAATGATATCAATTTGGCAAACAGAGCAAAATTAAACGTAGGATATATAATGGAACTACTGAGTCTGTTTATAAAGACAACATATTTTCAACTAAACAAAGAATTTTGTCACCAAATTTAGAAATCGCAATGGGCTTGTCATTATCACCAAAGTACCCAATTAAGCTAAAGAAAAAGTATTATAAGTATACATTAAATATTTCAAAAATTCAGTCAAAATTGTGTTTGAATTGAATGCTCCATCATATTTTTCAACAACATTTGCAAAATTTCAATCGACTATACTGTTTTTACAAAAAGATGCACATATACCTATCACTCATTCTCCACCACTGGAATTAATATGAGATAATTTTTAATATGATAATTATTTATTCAAATAACGATTGTTCAATATGACGATTTTTTTTTGTCAGAGATTATTTCGTTAAAAATAAATAGACATAAAACAAAAATAACATCAACACCGTTATCTTAGAAACAAGGCATTTTAGGATTTATATTTATAGGACCTTCAAACCATTCAAAGTGTGGTCTTCTAAAAGTGAGAAGTTAGATACATGTTCTGTTATGCAATTAATTTTTCTATCACTGATGGTTTATTACAACAAAACTTTTCATTGTAGTTTCATTAATAAAAGAAAAATAAAATGTTATTAATGTCATTTTTTATATCCAACCAAGTTTGATAAGTAAAAGTTGTAAAATTCTGCAACTTTCAGATACATTTACAAACATCCAAATTCATGGAATGCTGATACTAACTTAAATATTCGAATACTTAGCTTTCAAATTAAAGCCAGAACCCCCGTCTTTCATACGACTCCTTAACGTAAGTACTGCGTTTTATTTTAGCTATACTCTCATGGCCTTAAGCAACTGAACCTCCACATACATAAAGGTTTGGGTTTAATAATATTCAGTAAATTCCTTCTCTTGAGGAATGGAAATTTTAGAAGTCAGAAATGAATTGCTTATAGCTGCGGGGAATGAAAGTGGTTTAGCGTAGGGAGGTAGGCATTAAATAAAATTAATGTTTTCGGATTCTGTTTTGGAATCCACAGTGCCTAATATATTTTTTTAAACCGTGCTACATACACGTCGTAAACAACCAACATTCAATGAACACGCATACATTTGTTTTAGTTTTTCTTATTTGGCTTCTTCTTCTGTATTGAAATGAAATATTATAATCTCGTGGCGAAAGTGGCATTTTTCCCTACTAATGCAGTAAGTAAGATGCTTATGGGTCTAACAATAAAAAAGCAGTAAAGCTGCTCCAACGCTGAAATACGCTCTACACAAGTAATCATCGATAAAAAATCCTGTCGTTTCCACAACTACATGCAGTTTTGTTGTTAATATGTTTTAACATAAGCTTTCAAATTTTCAATCAGTTCAGTTTGATGGTTGAGTTTATTTAATTTTTCACTTCACTTCATCGTAAACTACCCAAAATGAGTGAGGAATCGTTTAATGATGTTCCGACAGAGTTATTGGAGACCGCTAATAATGAAAGGCGACTAATGGTGTATGGAGAAGAACACTTCGTCTTTTAAAGAATAGGTAAACGTAAGTCTCTGTCAACTCTATGGTCGAAGTATTTGATGTAGATACTATGCAAAGTACAGAATGATGTCGGTATTGGAAAATACCTCAAGCTAACAGCATTAGTGTTGAGAAAAACCGAGTTATTCCAAAAACCGAATTCTGAGTATTTAAGTGATATCAAAAACCGATCGATAACTAGAGTGATGGTCACTTGAATTCTTAGCAGCATATTACTATTTTTGTAGTTTATATATAAATGTTTTATTTCAAATACATAAATATAATATGCTTTTTGTATGGGTAGATTTATATAATAATATTTAAAATAAACAATACAAATCTTAGATATATAAAAACATATGTTGCATTTACACAAAAAATTAGTTACTTCTATTTGTTTTTTTAATTTTCCAAAAATTATTTTACGACTGTCCTGCATTCCGTCAACACAAAATTTTATTTTGATCTATAGCTACGACAAGTGCATTATACGAATTACGAATATGAATGATGGTCATTTCTATGATTGCTTTCGTTTGTTTGTTATAGTCAGACGACTTACGTCATGCAAACAAATGAATAATTCATTATATTTTCATAAAAATATTAAAAAAGAGTGCTACTGAGATTAAAAAATAACTATATACTTCACTAAATGTTTGCACTATACATTGCGCTAAGTTTTCAAAAAAAGATTGCTTTTAACGCGACCAAATGTCTAAAATTATGTTGACAATTGCGTAACATCAGCCGTGATATATGTAAGTCGTCTGAATTTTTGCCGCAACTATAACGGTTCTTGTTGCACGTATGTATTATATGACCATCTATATACAAATCTTGAACTCGAACACACAATTTGTAAGTGAACAGTATAGTTGCAACCTGTCCATATTTTGGAAGAACAGTTCTTACTGGAGCCTCAGTCCTTTCGTCCTTATTTTTACTAGAAGTGTCCTTACTCGAAGGACATGATTAAATTTGTATTAAAATAGAATTATCGGGACACAAAGATAAAATATGTAAAAAAAAAAATAGTTTATATACAAAGTAAAAAGAATATCCTTAGGTACTTGAGAATTTAAAAGATAAGAATATCCTACTTGCGCATATGAAAAGGTGGCAACCCTAGTGAACAATGGAAAGAAAATCAAATAAATAATTCGTTAATCATATAACTGATGACCGAGTGTTTTCGGTTATTGCAATAACCGAACAATCAGTTATTTTTCACTCGAGTGATCCCAACACTAAACAGCATATTTTAAGAACTCAAATGTTACAGCAAAAGTAATCAAAAGTATTAAGAATGAAAGGAAATAGAAACATCTTATGACTAAAGTAGCCACGATGTTTGGAATTGCTGGTGCCTCTCGCCGCGAAGAACTAGCAAATATAACGATCCACAATATAGAAGACAAAGGGGATGTGCTTAATATTACCACACCAAACACCAAAATCAATGTCTGGAGAATAACGAATAAGTAATTAAATATGTCGATACCTATCGAAGTTAGCCTATTTGCGTCCTAAATATACCCTTCACGATCGGTTTTTCTTATTCTATAAAGGGGGTAAATGTACTAAGCATGTTTGGGTATCAATAGCTTGAGGAAATGCCATCCAACATCGCAAGGTACTTAGGCCTCCCAAACCCCGAAACGTATACATTTTTAGTGCTCTTCTGCCACATTATTAGTCAACTCCGGGTCCAATATTACAAACATGGTGGGTGGAAGTCCACAGCGGTAGCTGAATCATACATTGAGGATTATTTGGACAAACAAGAGAAATAGCCACACCATTCTCAAAGTATCAAATCCCTCATCAGAACTTCAAGAGAACCGTGCTGAAGCACATAGTATAGTAACAGTACGTTCCGTGATTGAAGAACAACATCTAGGAGCTATTCTCATGACTGAAATTAATCCTGCAGCATATACTTTGTCAACAGTGAATTCCACAACTGAAGAGCATCCTCAAACCGCTATTACAAAATGCACATTTATGAAATTAATTTAAAAAAACTACTTAATACTTAAAAAACTATGTAATAATACTTGGTAATGTTATAAACTGGTAATTAAAATGAAATGTTTCGCCTGATAAGGATTGTCGCACGTGGAAAAGTATCACTTCCCGCACTTGTTAGGTAAATAACTATTTCCTAACTAGTGCGGAAAGTGATACTTTTCAGTGACAGCTGGCAGCTGCCCAGTATGGAAGAGACACTTTCTACACGAAGAATAATTGTATTAAAAGTAACCAATATGTAAACCTCAAACTAATATCTAATCTATTTTGTTATTATTAATATTAATAGTGTCAAATAGTTTACAGAATTTTGCAAATTTATAGATGAACTTAACTATTGTTACAACAGGTTGTTCTGCAACGAATTTGATCTCAAAGTTCGGTTGAAGATAATGAAGTTGAAGGGGCGCGAAGAGTTTTCTCTTTGTTTTTCCGATTTTTCTAGCTACCTTCAGCTACCAAAATGGATTTCCAAACTCCTAAGTGTTTTATGTTCGAAATTTCCTCCCCAGAGTCAGCATGTAGTGTTGACGAAGAACGCCTGAAACTATGGCCTGCGCATCGTTCAGGATTTTGAAGATGCAAATAAGCTCCTATTTCGGGAGGCATTTTTTCAATATCGTCTTTTGCAACTACTTCAGCTTTTTTTGGACGATATTAATTTTTTTCTTTTTGCAGAATTCACTTATGTTAATGTTTTGCTCTATTTTTACTACACTTTTATCATGGTGTAACGTGATCATAGGATGTTGGTTTTAAGAAGCTTGATGAGATCGACAAATTAGGCTAAAAATACTTCTTCAAAACGTTTCATCCCTTTTTTCTTATACCCGCTTAAGAAATGTGCATACGGTTTTTCATCATAACAAATTCAAATTCGTATTACCAGTAGCAGTCTGTAATTCATTGAAATGCTGTTTGTTCTTCTTTAGCACATAAATTACCTTATTTGTAAAAGCACTGTACCTTTTTAAACGTATGAGAATAGTTTGTTAAACGTATCACAAATTAGCCGAATTAGCCAAATATCAATTGGTTGTTATGACAAAATTTTGTTTCGTCTGTTGACGTGACATACATAAAGATGTTAAATCGGTGACATTAGAAATAATAATAAACGGTTTGATTCCCGCGATGAGCGTGGAAGATTGGAATAAGAATTTAGATGGTCTTGCCAATAATCATTACTCCGAACCTGTATAGTATGTATAGGTATCAAATGATGGTCCATTCTAAATTGCAGTGTAAAATGGATATACTATAGAGTGATTTAGAACTTATCTAAAAGAAATTGGGAATAGATTCGTCATGAAAAATGACGTCGATATCGTATTTTTTTTTTTATAAAATCCTTATAGTTTCCGCCCATCGCTGGGCCACTGTAGACTCTAGACATTCGATTCCGACTATTAAAATCCGATTACATTTTGTAGGTACTAAGTTTTTGTGATGCCAATGTTTACATTAGTTTTTCAAGTGTCAAAAGTGGCTTACGCATATAGTAACAACTCGGAGTTGATGGATATCGATTTAATTTATTACGCTGAGAAAATGCTTCAGCAGAACGATTTCCCGGTAAACATTTGCCAAAGACAGCTACTTTTACAGCGGTGTGCAGTGAGTGCAAGTGTTGTGCAGCGCGAGGGAAATTTGAAACCGAATCGTGGAAGAGATGGACGTCTAAGATTTCCACGGCTTATAGTAAGTAGCAGTGTGACGTATCATACACGAGGTCAATTATATCCGTATCATGTACAGCATGTTCTGATTAACAACAAGGGATTGGACGAGGATGACCGGTTCCTTGGCAGCCACGATCTCCTGACTTTAAATCATTTGGACTTATTTTCGTGTGGCACCGAAGTGGATACATAGTATTGATGACTTACGGAAACGTATCATAATAGTTGCTGCCAATAACTTACGAGTTCAAAACGGACAAGAAGCAGAAACTGGGTAAGGCGGGCCCAAAATGTTGTTGAAATGTCAGGTATGTCAAACTATTTTATTAAATAAAACCACAAATTAAATCTATTAATAATTAATAATAGCGGCAAAAGCAATTGAATTTGCTGTATAAAATCGGCTTTAAAAATATTATTTATTTCTTTCTTTGAGCATTTCTTTTCATTTTTCGTCATTTTCAAACTGCCCTTTTGATTTTTGCTCTGTACACTCGGATTTTTTTAGATAAGTGCTGACTCACCCTGTAGTTCTGTGCCATATTTTACCAATTATCCCAGACAAATTAATATAGCGATGTTCCTTTTAGCCGCTATATTTATCAAATTATTGCTACAATAACTCTTTTTTTATTTATATTTCCTAATAAACAAGTCCTCTGAATAGTATTTCTTTTCAAACAATATTTGTTCCTGAGGCTTTGTTGTGAAAATCCATTCCCTCGTGGTTATAGATAATACATCTTCATCAACTTGTAAATAGGCTGATTACCTATAAGTAACAATATGCTCTTTTCTTTTCGTCATTCATAAATTAAAGAGGCTGCATTCTTTTATTATTTATGTTTTTGCTTCAGTTTTCTTGTAACTGATTGCGTTCAGATATAATAATTTAGAATCACTGAGGTGTATGTGGATATCTAATGTTACCTACAGGATGACTACCAAGATGATAATTAAAAGTTCCGATGTAAATCCTATGATATAAAGTGTCTCAGGTATTACTGGCATCCTTGGAAGGGGTGATTGTACAGTAAAAAAAATGATATGTACCCAAATGTACCTATACCTAAAAGTTTACCGTTTCCGAGATACAAGGTGTAAAAATTTCGAAATTTTTTATTTACTTGCAAGCTTTTGTGATAAAACAGCAATAGTAGTTCTAGGTTGTAATGATATATCTTTAGTCAAATTATTCAGTATGTTTAAATATTATCATCAGTGGCGTAGAAATCCTGTGGCACTCTTCTTTTATTTAAAATAAAAATGGTACGCCAATGTCTTAATTATATAAAAAACGTAAGATACTTTAATTCTTTTGAACAAATAATTATTCTTTAAACTTTTCTTTAAAATGCATCGTATTTAGGTAATTGGTCTTTAAAAATATCTCTGCATTTCGTACTTTGTGCGTGGTGAGACCTATTATGTCCTTCTTTAGTTTTATTGGGTTTTTGCCATACTTCTGAAAAAAATAAAGATTAATTAAATAAGCCCTTGCGCCAAACGGATCAGTCAAGGGTTATTTTTGATAAGTTTGCCTAACCAAAAAATCTCACACTGAAAAAGCAAATAAGTAAAAAATAACAAAAAATCACATCACTGTCGCGCATTTCCGTAATTTTTGACGTTTCTAAAAGCTCTCTGTTTTCGTTCTCAAAATAGTAGTAAAAATTGAACGTATGTCAAGTTTGACAGTTTAAAACCATTATTTGAGGGAGGAGTGTGTCCGAGGATCCCCAGTATCATCACTCGCACAATTGAGTTCACCAAAATCTCGGCAATACCGGAGAACTATTTATTAAAATCCTCAACTGATATACTGCTATTATGATTATTAATATTATAATCTTTATTTCGTTCGAAATTTATCAATCTCCAACTATCTCTATTTTTAGTAGTTGATGTAGTGTTGAATTCATTCTAGCCATCTTTTTAGCAATCCTAACTTGCTTTTGTAATCTCTAAAAATTTCTATATATTAACCAATCAGTTAACCAGACAACTGGCAGCTTACCGAAACTATTATTAAACTTACGCAAAGGAAAATGGTAATCTATCAGAATGTTATAAGTATTAACTAAATAATTTGCCAAAAATGAATCTGCAGTATAGGATCCTCGAAGACACTTCCAATAAAGACCTTCTAAAATCTCTGTCATAAGACGACAATAAAGCAAAACGGTGTTTTATAAATGATCTGGCATAAAATAGTTTATGTCCTGAAATTAATGCACCATAGAGCAACAGTAGATTCGTGATGACAAAATAATGCAATATAGCTAAACGAGTAGCTACACCTACGTTAGTCATAAGTTGGCTAAAAAGATATAAAGTGTCAAAACAAATTTATGTTTTTAAAAATCCAAATATTTGGATACATTTTGGAGATTGAGGGTTTGGAGGCGATTTTCAAGTTTCCTTCAGTTTTTGATACAATTATGCACCGGTGGTGGAAGTGCTTCGTATGCACAAACTACGAAATGCAGACATATTTCAAATGAACAATTACTTTAATACGATGCATTTTAAAGAAAATTGTAACGAATAATTATTTGTTCAAAATAATCAAAACTAAAATATCTTACGTTTTTTTATAATTAAGACATTGGCGTACTATTTTCATTGTAAATAAAAGGAAAGTGGGACAGGGTTTCAACGCCACTGGTGACAATGGGAATATTTAAACTTACTGAATAATTAGACCTAAGGTTTTCCATTACAATCTAGAATTATTGTTATTTTAAAAAGAAGGGTTTAAAAGTAAATAAAACAAATTTCAAAATTTTTGACACCCTGTATTTCGGAAACGATGGACTTTAGGAATATTTGAGTAAATCTCATTTATTTTGACTGTGCAAGGATGCCGGTAATACCTGAGATAATAATAATAATAATAATAATAATAATGTTTATTCATCTTTAAATAGGTACAAATCATACACGAGTATGCATAGGAATAAACATAGCTAATCACAGAAGTAGGTAGGACTATACATGGAACAAATCTACAAATAGTCGCGTCAAATTAGCATTTCACTTGCAACTTTTTGCGGAGGGGTCCAATTGAGATGCGGTTTTCTGCAAAATGTTCAAGGAATTATTTATAACAAAGGTACATCCAACCTCTGTACGCTCTCAAATTATTAATTGTTTATTTAACAAATGACCCATTTTTATTGAACATATGACAAATGTCACACACGATTCAACGAAAATGTCTGGAAAATGTTCTCTAGGGGTTTTCGAAGTCCTCTTTATCACTTTGGTGTTAGCTTTATTATTTATTGCCAAATTGTTGTAATTGGCTAATTAACAAATTAAAAACTCCACCCCGAAATCACTAAAGAACCGGAATTTTTCCTGGATTTCTTGCTTATTAAGGTAAACCATCGGCACAAGATTTTTGAAAATATAAATTTTTATTGTTAGATTGTTTAAAACACGCTAATTAACAAATTAATAACTCTTCTCCCGGAATCGTTAGAAAATTGGATTTTTTAATAACTCTGGTATTATGGGAGAACCATCGGCACAAGATTCTTGCACGAAATTGTTTATTTTTCTATTTTTGCAACCTGGCTAATTAACAAATTAATAACTCCACTCCCGGAATCACTAGAGGCCCGAAGTATTTTCCGGGATTTCTGTCTTTAAGGCGAACCATCGGCACAATATTTTGTAAATATAATAATTGTTTATTGTTCAATTGATCCCAGAATTATTGCAAAAATCTGTTTTTCTAGTGTCCATTTTCACTTTTTCATGCTAATTTGACGGGACTAAAAGACAGACGACATGAAGAAGTGATAAAGAAATACCATTATAGAAAGATTCAGAATCGGAGGTCATCTTACGGCATCTGATTTTAATTATATGGTAAGCAAAACTAAATTAGAGATTATACGATGTATTTCATTCGCATTAGAAAATATATTGTACGGATTTCACTGAATATGACATCTTAGTCTTGAAACACTAATATATATTCCTTTATTATTGTTTATACAGGGTGTTTCAGAAGGAGATGTACATACGTTTAGGATATACATCATATCAAATTTAAAAAAAATAATTACATTTTCTTTAGTAACTCTCGACTACTTTCAGTTAAATTCTTGAAATTTTGTTTCCGGAGATTCTTGGTATGAAAAATTCAAATTTTATGTACAATTGGCGCCCATTAAGATCGTTTTAATTTGCTTGAAATTTTTTGTACCACGGTATATGTCATTTTGGAATAGAAAACATTTTTCCCTACCTTTCTACTTAACAAATGTACTCCTTATTTAAGTCTCTAGGAGTAGTCGTTTCCATTAAATACCCATCTAAAGATGGTGATGCATGCAAATTATTTATTAGAGTGCTACCTTACTTTTATCTAATAAAATGAGACATAACACTTTAAAGACTAAGAACTATTAGTTTTTAATCAAAACAGCCTGTTTTTTTTATGAGAATTTCAAAAATAAAATTTCTAAACAAAATGTACAAAACCTGACAATAACTTTCGATTCACTCTAATAGGTACATAATGTGCACGCAGCATCATCTTTAGATTAATTTTTAACGGAAACGGCTGCTTCTAGAAACCAATAAGGTGTACATTTCGTAAGTAGGAAAGATAGGAGAAAATGTTTTTCTATTCCAAACTGGCATACACCGTGGCACAAAAATGTTGAAGCGATTTAAAAGGATGCTTATGAACGCTTCTGGCGCCCTCTTGGAGACACAGCCAATAGTGCATAAATTTGAATTTCCCGTTCCAAGAAACCTCTGCATACAAAATTTCATGAATTTAACTCAAGGTAGTCGAGAGTAATTAAAGAAAATGTATTTTTTTTTAAATCTGACATCCTGTATATCCTAAACGAAGCGTTTCAAGACCTAAGTTCAAAGGATTGTTTTTTTTGCTTAAAATTGAACATAGAATAAAATACTGAAGTATGTACATCTCCTCCTAAAGCACCCTGTATATATGTGTATGGGTATATATGTGTGAAAGTAAATATTTAACTCGAATGTTAGTTACAGTAAATTTTCAATTAACGTAACTATAACTAATAATAATATCTGTTGTAAACTATTACTATTTTTACTGACACCAAATTTGAAATCGATATGTCAACAACTGCAAATTATTAGAAATAAATGAAACGCACTGTGTATTAAATTTTATAGGAATTATTTCTCTTGAATTGCTTTGCAATGCAATTTGTGAACTGCAAGCTTCTATCCAGTCTCGTAATCAGGGTACTTCACGTTGCTATCAATTTTTGCTGAAAATTTAATTAACAAAATGCCTGCCTTGATTAGTTGTATATTTAAAAGATAAATACGATAATTAAGAGCTCGAAGATGGAAGGAAATTAAAAGCTTTCAATAGTGCGGTGGGGGCTTCCTTTGAATAGACGAATTAATTTTAAAGCCCTCCTGTATTTTTACCATGAAACCAGGATTTCTATACATACTGTTACTTTGTAGCTTTCAAAAGGCCAAACCTAAAAATGGTTAAAGAGAAAAGCCAATTACTAATCAACTGGTCACTAATTTTATTCTAATATTTAAATAAATTTATGAAAATTTCAGATTACATCAAAACCTAATAATCCACAATTCATTAAAAAATTACATACTAACAGGTTGTTTCATTAATAATGGGATATAGCTTGATAGCTGATCGCTAACTTCAAATTAGAGCGGTTAAGCCAAATATGCCTTATCCAAATATTGCTTATTTTCAATATACAGAATGTCAAAGTTAAAATTTTATTTTTCAAAATTGCGAATAACTTTTTTAAAATATCCAAATATTTGCATACATTTTCGAGATAAGGGGTTTTTGGAAGCGAGGAATTCAAATTTGTTTCTAATTTTGACGTTACTCGCAGAGGATGCCACTTATGGCACTTTATGTTTCTTTTAAATGACATAACTGTTTTAATGCTAATAAAACAATCGATTATCTATCTTTTTTATGTAAAGTCGTTAGGAGTAACTGTTTTCAAAATAATTTTATTTGAAATATTCACCAAGTAAAAACTAATTTGGATTAGGGTTAAGTGATGTGCCAAATTTTAAGAAGAAAAATAAAAAAAATTTATATACAATGTTCAAAGTTTATATCTATCTATTACGTGGCGCTTTACTTTTGACACAATTTTACATTTTCTTGTATTTTTCGTACGTTTCAAGACAAGCAAAACTTTTTTGAATTAATTACATATTTTGAAAGAAATGCGAAATAAAAGTTGCAAGTATAGCCCATCGGTGAACTATCATAAAACAGTAGATGCCAAAATGATGACGGTTTCTTTCTATAGTTGATAGAAAAGATATCGTTTAAAAAGGTCAATTATTGCCACCTTTTTGCAATATTTTTAATTTGTCAAATGTGGCATGTTAATATAATTTCAAAAACATGTGCCAAGTAAAACTTGCAAGCCACAAAAACTTCACATTTATGTGGCTTTGACACATTTTTATTACGTTAGCAAATATCAGCGAGGGAATACGAAACTTTAATGTTTTAAATGGTAACTAATGTTTGTGTTTGCTATTTTTCGAATTGTCACATGTTTTTGCTACTGTTGACATAAAATGTTATGTAGGTTGCATAATTAAATTTTTGTGAAAAATTGTAATAATATTTATTTAATTTACATAACATTTTATTGCAATTAAGAAAAAAAACATCTGATGATCTGACTAAAGCTTCACATTCCCGCGCTGACACCTGATGACGTAATAATAATTCAAGGTTATTGAAATGTAACGCATTTGTTGCCTAGCAGCTTTAATTTGACACATTTTTTGACAAGTTAATAGTTAATAAGTTATAGCTATATTGCATTTCTCTTTATTCACCCTGTATAGTAAGAAATTACATTTCCGACATAAATAAACTACTTAATTGAAAAATCAGACCCATACATTTCAAATGTACGGGTTGATTACATATAAAAAATAGATAGCTGAAAAATTGAGAAATGATCCTAAATATACAGGGTGAGTCAGTCATAATGTCATTAATTTTAAGAGAAGATAGGGAATAATGAGCATATTACGAATACGCGATTAAAAAAAATCTAAATGCATATTTACGCAGAAAATAAATATTTTCAAATCATTATTTAAACCCCCTTTTTAGACTGTCACTACCGCTCACAGCCTTGGTCGTTTACAGCCCACAGTTCAACTCGATGTCGACCTGATGCGACGATGCCAAATTGAAATATTTTCCTAGTACCTATCTATAGGTATTAGACATGATAAATAAACGGTTGTACTGACTATTTTAGAATCTCATATTGTTTCTTGCTTAGTTCAGCCAATAATAATTTAAAATGTTAATATTCAATGAAATCAATGAATAGTAATAGTCTAAGAGCCAGTGGCCGGCAACCTATAAGTAAATGATTATACCTGAAATTTTGCACAGTGAGTCTCTTATACCTATCACTCATGATGTGGGGACTCGCTAAGCCCGGCGAGGCCGACTCAAGAGTTACTCAGGTGCGAGAAGTATGAAAATGTAACCAACTTCGTTATTAAATGAACAAAGCTGCCGTTTGAAAATTTTAAAATATACAATTATTATTATATAAAAATAACAAAGGCAGACGATTACCGTGATTCTAAGGTCATGGCAGTCATCACCTCATGAGTGATAGATATAAGAGACTCACTGTGCAAAATTTCAGGTAAAATCATTTACTTATAGGTTGCCGGCCACTGTCTCTTAGACTATAATCAAATAATTCTATGAAAAATTGCAAGTAACGCGGTTCATTCTGGTTTTCCGGTAGAAAATACGATCCAATCAAACGATCCTGCCCATACGTTGACAACAAATCGGCTCTGAAACCTAAACCGACGAGTACCGTCTGGATTTTTGTCGGACCATATGTGACTGTTATAACTGCAAAGAAATTAGCTTAGTTACAGTTTAAAAAATATTTAACATTGAAATTACAAAACTCCAACGTATCTGATAATAAACTGAGTAATAATCCATTTACGTACATTGCAAAAAAACCTATTCCCAATGGGTAAATTATCAAGAAAAGCTGAAAAGTGCTTTGTATTTAAATACTAAGTAATTAAATGCCCTCGTGTTGTCGACAAAAAACTGTCTAAAATCGAAACGGCACGCCTCTCATCTGATGCTCATAAAAGTTATAGGGAGTGAATCTTATTACCGTATTATTAGGTCAATAATCTAGTTACCTAATTTTTCTACTGTTATTTAACGACAAGAAGTAAAACTAACTTTTTTATCTAGATAAATGAATGAATTTTCCTTAAATATTGATTTATTTGTTAATAAAAACAAATGTATATAATAAATAAATGTTTTCGAATGTTAGGCTCTAACAGTTTGATAATTTTGATATTAAGTTTTCATTACGTTTTACAGTCGAATAGGAATTTTTAGTTATCACTCTTAAGTACAATTGATTATTCAGTTTGTAGTTACGTACATCTGGTCTAGAAACTTTTGTTTTTAAGTAGTATGGTACTAACTTGTTTGAAATGCCAGTTCGAGTAAAGTTGCACTTATCCGTCCATAGCACTTTATTAATAAAATTAGGGTCAGCCAATTAAATTCAAGACGGCTGAGGAAACCAGCAGTTTCTAAAGCTTGAACTTTCTAAAAATGATACGGATTCAGTGAGTTTTCTCTGCAAACCTTACTTTGGGATATCTCCAATCGCCTTGAAATGGTTCTTATAGAAATAGTAGGCTGCTCCTCAACTAAATTTAAAACAGCTTCTATCACATTTAAGTCATTTTGTCGATGTCCCGCAGGTTCCCGACGCAGCTTCACAGAACTTGTACAAAGATTCGCGCACTTGAAAAATGTTGGAGCAGCGGCATTCGCATTTCGTAACCATTCTCTGTAGATATTAAACTACCATTTACGCATATTCGAAATTTGTAAAATTAGGCATTGTTAATTTACGACCAATACACGATACCGAAATAAAGAAACTACTGCTAGTATTTGTATTCTCTCCATTCCCCCTCCAAAAGTGTGGTGTGATCTCCAAATTTAGGGGAAAAGAACTGCGAGAAATGCAGATAGTGCGATTGGTGGTAAATTTGAATAACACTCTGAAGGATTAGACGATATTTATATATGTAAACATAATGTGGCAACGATGTTTACTTCGATATTCGATTGTCATATGGCTGCGTCATCAGAAAGTTTGTAGCGTATCAGGAGCGTCGTGTTACCGATTTTTATAGGCTGATTTGTTTATTTTTTTAAAGGTAGAGTAAATGTTTTTTTTTTCGATTTTCTGCCTTTATTAGGCCTCCCGAATACGTGGTTAAAATTAATGATATTATGATTGACTCACCCTGTATAGTTACGACAATTGTCTAAGTGAAACGAGCTCATACAGATTCTAGACATAAATTATTATATCACTTAGAATTGCGGATTTCTTCGCTATATTGATAGGATTTAAATTTCACATCAAATATTATTTATTCTTTAATAAATCTTAAACCAGCCTCAGGACAACTGATGGAATTACATACTTAACTATTTTTTATTGAAAAACATTATTCGCCTTTTACACCTATTATAATGTCGTCTATCTATTTTTAATCACTAGTCTGCACTCCAGTTATTGTGAAACAAACAAAAAAACCAGTGTTGATCAATGCATATTACCTTAATTTTGTAGCTGCTCCAAAAAATGTATACCTAAATGAAAACAGAAACGTTAAACGAAGAGTTCGAATTCTTTATTTTTAATTTTGTAAATTATTTTTACCAAGTTTGTGCCTGATTTCAGTATTCACATACGATCCAAATATTAGTATATTTGCACACTTTTTTAGTAAACAGATTAATTTTTTATTTACATTCCTTAATTGAAAAATTGAATAACTTTAATCAAGCTGGCTGAGCCGTAGGCGTAAAAGTTTATTTTTACAGAGTATTTAATTAAATTTTAATAAATTCACCTCGTGAAATACGTAATGCGGTAGGAAGTTTGAAGACAGATTTATTAATAAATTGAAATGACAGTAACCACAATCGGAGCTGGCTTTAAAATGTAATCCGATCATGTGTTCCATTTTCTGCACCAATTTGTATCGGATCTTGTATCTTTTGCTTTTCAATCTCGTGCCATGTTACAAATTCTTATCAAGCATATTTGATATAAGTAAATCAAATATATGAATTGCCTAAAAAATTAACTTTAATTATTTCCAAATAATAATGATTACGAAATAATGACTTTTTTCCTTAAAGTCTGTAAATTATACTGGTTGTTCAGGGTGTAACTAACACTCTTTAGAGGTGAATGTAAACATAACTACATACTAAAAGTTTCAGCTTGATTGATGAAACAGCTTAAACTGTTATAATGGTAGTTTCTTTCGAAAAGTATAACTTGTAGAACAAAAGTAAGAGCAGTAATATAATTATCGATGTTTATTAATTCATTGTTATAATGTACTAATTTGTGCTGTAAGAATATTTACATCTTTCAAGGACTACCTATAACTTTAGTTTTTTCTTCATTATTAGCTTTCTTACTATATCGTAAATATATTTTAGCTAATATAAAAAGGAAAAATGACATAACTTGTCATAATGAAACCATTAAATGCATTTCAAAACCCAACTTCATCAGTTTTAAAATATACAAGCAGCAATCAGCCGCAGTAGATTATCAACAGTTTTGACATTGCCATTTAAAAATTTAAATTTTAAAATAATTTTAATTTATATCTAAACTTCATAGTTAGATATTTCACCCAATATGAAATTAGTGAGGCCACCTCAGAGCCACCTATTATGGAGATTGCCTGTTCGTATATATCGTATCGTATATCGTATCGTAAGATATTGTCTGAAGCTATTTATTTGTGGCATAATTTTAGTTTTTCTTTTTTTTTTGCCACACTTCTGAAAAATAAAGGTTAATTAAATAAGCCCTTGCCCAAACGAATCAGTCAAGGGTTATTTTTGAAACTAAGTTTGCCTAACCAAAGAATCTCACACTGAAAAAAATCAGATAAGTAAAAAATAACAAAAATCACATCACTATCGTGCACTTAAACGTATGTCAAGTTTGACAGTTTAAAAATTTGTTTATCTGATTTCATAGAGATGTTAAATGATTTCTATTTTATTGTTACTTACTTCTTCTTGATACATCGATCATTGTTGGCTACAGTTGTACAGGTGTTTATTTATTAACTAGGTGAATAGTGTGAAATAACAGAAGAATGTAATGTTACAACTGTAATAATGGACATTACTACTTATGAATATGCACTTTTTTATAGTAAAATAGTATTTTTGTACACATAAAATGTAATTTTACCACGTTATAATGAAAAAAAAAATTATTTTACATTTACATGGGGATTATTGTAATATAGTATGGATTTGATATAATTTACATTAATGCATGATATGAACAACATGTAAAAATTATTTTTATCAATGTACCTACATTTTTTTTTTGGTGTAGGGACAAAATATTATATATTAAAGACAAACATCCATATCCCATATTTTGAAGATTGTAAAATTATTTCATTTACATATGCAAACATGCACGAATTTTATTTGACCATTGATTGAACGTTACGGCATATTTAGCATATTAATTGTAATCTTACTGAGTCTTATTCGGTTCAATGCAAAACTTTTCAAAAAATAATTTGCATATTTTGATAGGCTCTTTAATTCAGAGGAGATGGTTTTGCTTAAAAAGTCCATTTCGTTGGAAAATTTAAATAAAAATAAAAGCCCTTTCTATAGGTCTCATAAAATATTAATGGAACCTTGTTGTTTCAGGTAAGAATGAATAATATTTGGAGCAGAGGAATCAACAGTCCTCATAAAATCGCTACCCCTGTATTGGTAAGTTCGTCGAGGGAAACTTCTTGCTGCTTGTTTATTTTGTAGAGATCCTATTAAATTATTAAAATGAAAATTGCCAAGCGGCAACAGTGAGGGTCCTAATTAATGTTGACGTTTGCGTCGAAATTATCGACGCGATATTGTTTTTTGTGTTCAAGTGGGTATTTAGTATATCAAATTCGGAGTGGTAATTGAAAATCAAGTGACAATATTTATAAAAACGCTATAAAATGGAGGGAATTATATCTCACATAAATTATTCTTCAGCAGATCAGCATTAGCATTGAAGAGTAGAATTTACAGCTGGCTCCGCCGTGATGAATATTTTAGAAATTAGGGTCAAACTTCATTGATTCCACGCACTGCTTTTCATTGTGAGGGGTTTCTGAAAATGCTAGCATTAAGATAAATTTCCATATCATCCTCAGACTGTGGGGCTGTTGTGTTATTTTATGACATTGGCTAAAGGAATCTGAATGATTTAAACCAGTCAATGAACACTGGCATTGAACAAGATAGAGACATAATCTCAGTACGATACAGCATAGAGAAAAAAATATATAAATTATATAGTGGTGGTATAGTTGGTTTCAGGTCAATATACTAGGCTATATATATACAATACAATTTTCAGAATTACCAACGTTTCAATTCAATGTAATTACCTGTGTTTAATACAGGGTGTTAAACAAAGAGTGTAAAATATTTCAGGAGGTAATAGTATGAACCAAAATAAGCAGAAAAGTCTTAATTAACATCGGTCCGCAAAGTAACGGTTGCGGAGATATGGACCAGTATTCGTTTTTCAAACATTTTATTTTATCAAAAACAAACCGACAAAGGAAGCTTTTAACAAACAAAAAACAAAGTTACATAATATGTTCAAAGTGCCCTCCGTCCATTTCCAAGCAGGCACGACATCTTAGTCTCAACGATATATGAACTCTTTCGAAAACACCCTCCTTGGTTTGGATTTCTTGACACTTTTGATTAATCCGTAGTTGCAGCTCTTCCAGGCTATTTACAGGAGTACCATACATTAATGTCTTCAAGTATCCACAAACAAAGAAATCTAGAGGGTTCAGATCAGGCGAACTTGGAGGCCATAAAACAGGGCCATCTATGTGGAAAAGTTTGGTGTAAACTGATCTCTAACAGCCATGGAAAAATGAGCTGGAGCACCATCATGCTGGAACCATATTTGTTGCCTCTGATTCAAAGGAATGTCTTCCAAAAACCAATACAGTGTGTTCTGTAGAAAGTTGAGGTAAGCAGCGCCTGTTAATCGGTTTGGTAAAACAACAAAACCTAGAAACCTGTCACCAACAATACCCATCCAAATGTTTAATAAAAAACGTGCCTGATGTCCAGATTCTATTAGAGCATGAGGATTTTCGTCGGCCCAAATATGTGTATTGTGAAAATTAAACACTCCATTTCTTGTAAACCCGGGCTCGTCAGTAAAAAGAATGTTTTCAAGAAAACGAGGGTCTTCAGCATCATGACCTAGAAACCAGAGGCAAAAAACCAAACGTGCTTGATGATCATTTATTGGATTTAAGGCCTGTACTCGTTGCACATGGTATGGATAAAGCAGTTGCTCGTGAAGGATTCTCCAAACAAGAGGACCACTAATTCCTACCTCGGCTGATATTCTCCGCACACTCGTACCTGGATTCTGCTCTACCAGTGCTAGAATTCCTTCTTCTGCTCTAGGAGTGGATGCCGACCTTGGTCTTCCGGATAAATGGCACTGTTTGCTCAAGGAACCGCTATCACGCAATCTTTGGTAAATTCTTCCAAACATGCGTTGTGAAGGAATCTGGCGATTTGGATAAGCGTCAACATAAAATCGTCGCGCTTCGGTGGCGTTCTCATTAGCACGACCATACATGAAATGCATTTCTGTTAATTCTGCGTTAGAGTAATCAGCCATAGCGAAAGAATTCTTGTGCACTGAGAACAACTGTGAAATACGTACTGTTTATTTTACTAAACATCAACCAACTATTATAAGGAAATACACAACGTTTTTGCAAAATAAAAAAAGGGGATAAAAAACATAAAACATTCCATATCTCCGGAACCGTTACTTTGCGGACCCATGTTTATTGAGACTTTTCTGCTTATTTTGGTTCATACTATTAGCTCCTTAAATATTTTATACCCTTTTTTAACACCCTGTATATTTTTACGTGTATACACCTCAGTGCTGTCCAGATAAACCGCAAATGACGGGACATTGTGACTGGGAGTATTTAAATTCACTGGGTAAGAAGTTCCAGAAGGACTGGAGGGGCCCACAACTTACTTTCTAGTATTCTGCTGACAATCAATATTCTTAATTAAAATACATTTGTCAAATATGGAGTTTTTCAAAACCATAATGTCCACCTGCTCTCACACAGCTTTCACTCTCCTTATTGACCGGTTTTGGCCGTGGTCGTGGATAAAACGTTGAAATACATTCGGGAAATTAACCAGCCTTTAATCTTCTCGACTGCGCATCGAATGTCCATTTATTTCTAGTGGATTAAAGGCTTGTTAATTCCCTTATAATTAATATCTAATTACCACTATTACCACATTCGAAAAAAAATTGGGAATGTTCAACATACATGTGCAAATATGGTACCTAATACAAACAAATTAATATACGCATTCCGAAAACTATTTAAAAATATTTAATTGCACGCCGCTGGAATCTGGTCTACTGTAATGGAGTGGCAATGCAATCTGGCGATCAAAAAACCTCCGAAGTTCTGTGATTAAACCGACACCGGAGCAAAAAAGATTTGCAGCGTTTTTACTTTAAAATAAACTTCTTATTACAAACACTGTTCGAAATTTTGCACTCGACTTGTAGAAACATTTGGGCAGATGCGATACACTCGAGCAAATCTTCGACCGTTTCCACATTGGTACGGTACATCTCATTTTTTAAATGGCCCCCATAAAAAGAAGTCAAGAGAGTTTATATATGGATATCGCGCAGACCACGCTACTGGTCCACTCCGTCCAATCCACCGTACTCCTTGCACTTTTTGGAGATGGAAATAAACACTTTGGCGTCACAACATACTCAGTGCAGTGGTGTATGACTAATGAAGTTCAAATGGCTCTTTATTGAATAAACTGTTTAAATCAATAATTTCTAGGTTTGATCTATTTTCTAAAATTTTATAGCTAAGTAGTTGGGGATCAAATGACATGATAATCATGTAATGACAAACACGAAATAGGTTTTCTGAAATAAGAAGCAAATAAACATTTTTTTGTATCGGGTGAAGACGGCCATTGTTACTTACCTATCTCTACCACAACTTCGTGACATAAATTCTCACTTTCCACTCACTTTTTTATACAAATTGTAATTTTAACTTGTATTTACAATTGCGGTTCATAGTCAATGATCAGATTAGAACGATACACTTATGATAATTGTCCACAGACAGCAGTAACTTGTATCATGCATAGCAAAACTACAACTGCGCATCGGTACCTGCTCATACCCAAATTTATTTTCCCCCTTCCACTTACTAAAAGCTAAACAGTGTGTATATCTACAACGATTGGTGTTTACACTCACACATATTTTGGTTTCTCTAACCAAATATTGTGTTCTGAATCAACCTGTGTTATTTATTTTAAGCAGTTTTGCAATTTGAGTGGTTTTGATTTTTGAAACAACATACTTAATGTTTTGAACATAACTAAAAAATGATCTCCAAGTCGATAAATATTTTGAGATTGCATCATCCCAAACAGTTAATGATCTTATTTTAAAATATATATCCTAAGGAATTAAACTTTTCGAGAGCGCTCGTTTGAACTGTAATCGCAAGGATTGGATCCAGAGAGAAAGAACTTGAACAAGGTGGTGTTTGATTAAGGAGCTCGTAAATCTATTGGCATCGGCAGGAATCAGAATGCAGATTAACGGCGACTTCGTGAATCCGCCCCTTGTATTAAACCATTTTGCAATTTATACTGCATATCCATAAAATCATTCATACCGAAATCCTCTTCAAGTCATGACCAGATATTGCATATAGTCTTCGAAATTTTCATAAATCAACCCTGCGTTCTTTTAGTTTCCCACTATATATATCACACCAGACATATTAATTTATTCCTTTCTTCTTAGCAGCTAAGTTATGTGATAGCTTCTTGAAATACGGTGATATTGAAGTTAATAAATGAATAAATGTATAGAGTCTTTCTCAAGAATGCACTATTTATTTATTTTAGTGTTAATAGCATCAAAACTTACCTTTCGTGTTATAAATTTAAAACAACTTATATAATTTTGTTAAAAATTGGTACGTCGACATAATACAATGTGTCTTGTAAGCAACAGAGTTATGATGTCCCTAGAAACAATAATCCAATGGATTTAAATCTGGGGAACGTACTGGCCAATTTTCAGGCCGTAATGACCTCTAGCTGTTCTTTGTTTAGGTACTCCTAATGTAAGTTGTTCCGATTATTTAATGAAATATGTGGTGGGGTACCATCCTGCATTAACTGTATACCTATCTCTCTGAAACAATATACAATTGTCTAGTAAATCTGGCAACGGTTTTTGTATGTGTTGCAAATACATTTTTTAACGTAGAAATTTTCTTCTGTAGAAATCATTTCATTAATGAAATTTATTTACTGTTTTTTTTTTAAAATACGCCTCATGGGAAAAGTTAAAATGCCCTTTGCCTATTTATAAACCATATCATCCATCTATGAAATGAATATAGACAGCATTGTTCTTTAAGTTAGTATTTCATGAACATGAGAATTTGCAAATCTGTACGTAATTTTTATCTACTATATAAATATATGACAGTGCTGCATTCTTATACTTCACACAGAGTGATTATTTCTAAATATTTTCCATTTTTCATAAAATTGAATAAATACGTACTTACTAATAATTTACTGCCACTCCTGCAGTTTTACTATAAAAAACACAATACTTATTATTTTAAATTATATCATTTATACATTTAAAAACGATACGTAAATACAAATGTGTATTTCAACAGATATTTGTCATAATTTCCAAGAAACGTCATATTACTGGTGCAAACAATTGACAACTACGTCAATGTTACTATGTTAAGATATATAACGTACCTACATATTTAGTGACATGTGAGTTTCCAGTTTATCTGGTATATATTTCTATAAGTGGTGCTGTCTATTTCATTAAACATTTAATATTTTAAATTTTATTAGATGAGTTGATTCTATGTTAGTCATCCTTGGCTAGAAGTAAAGTTTTGTTTAATATTAAAAACTTTTCATCACTGACAATACCATGCATCATATTTATAAAAAAGAATAACCCTTCATAGATGAGATAGCTAATTAGAATGAGTGAATATTTGTGAATACATGAATACATACTTAGAGTTTAAGTGGACATCATTATTAACTTTTATATTTTTCAGAAAATTTCAATCAAGGTAAATTACAAATTTTCGAACAATTTATTTTTACAAAGTTTGTTTCATATTGTTTAGAATGGCAATAAAAATAAAAAAAATATTTTTAAAGAGTAATTTGAATGTATTAGAAGGTATTTTCAGTACTTAACAAATATAATGCTAAAAAACGGTATTAATATATCTGAATTCAAAGATTTTAATTTTTTAGTCTAGGAAAAAACGCCTATTGCCATATTTTCCATATCAGAAACATATTGCGTATAAAATGTCAAAAACAATTCAATAACAAGAACTTGCTGTCTACTTAAAATAAATATCTTATTTTCTGTTAGTAATGACTTTTTTAATGCAACAAAAGTATCTTTCCACAACAGTAACTATAAACTAAAGAGGTATGTATATTTCGCAGTAAATTAACTAACAAATATTTATTTTTATTTTATTTATAATTTTCTTTGTAGACTCGCGAGATAATCACTCAGTATGTTATTATATTCGTCAGAAATGAAATCAAACAATTTCACTTTAATGTTGCTTCTTTCTTTAAATCATCTTAATACAAGAAACGAAGTTTTCAACTCCTTAAGAAAGATAAATTGACTTTCTAAAAGGATTAAATTTAATAATAAGGAAGTTTCATGAAATAATTAATAAAGTGCAGAATATTATAAGAACTAGGATTTCGTTCACACTAACAAAGTTAATAGTATGGCTTGTGATAATATTTTGTGGTTGGTTACGCAGTTTAAAATAGTTAATACGTATGAAACATATTTCATTGTATTCAGATTCTAACTTTTTGTGTTAATCATAGATAATGTTAAATAAATAACTAGTTTGATACATGACATGTCAATATTTTGAGACATACAGAAGCCAGCAGATTTAGGGTCTAAGTTCAAAGTCTATATGACATCAATTCAAATTTCAATGATTTTGAATAATGAGGAAGTCGCATGAGTTATATTTTGGTTTGAAATGTATTACAGGGTAATGGTTCAAATATTTAAAGTTAGGTGGATAGGTGCAATATTACGGTATTGGTGATGTAAACATACATTTGTTTATTGTGTATTTGCGTTTTATGGCATTTTTGGGTCACAGATAGTGTAAATAATGTGTAGATAATGCCGTGCTAATTTCACATAATGGAAGGGGGGAATTCATTTAATTTTGTTCTTGAACTTTATTGGTGTGAATTTCAACTTCATTAGTGCAGAGATGTATTCCTATTTTCTGTTTTTAATATTACCATAATTATTAGTGGTGAACTTATAGTATTTTTTTATATATATTTTCAAGTATTAACAATATTGTGTGAAACTAACTACTCTGTGGGCTAAAGCCCCAACCAGCGTTGAATTACACCCACAATATCTACCCATATATTCTTTATTATTAGCTTTTGTAACATTTTTTTACCGTTTTAGAAAGGTATTTTAAGCTAATATATATCAAATCTCCTACAATTCCTATCAATGAAGTCATATGTATTTGATACCAAACATCTAGGTGTGCTAATAAACAATTCCACAGACAAAGCTCTATTCAATAATTATCTAAAGACATTAATCTATCTAAATTTACTAACCTGGTTTAATAAAAGCACTCTATAGATTCTAACTTCTGACAGTGGGAACTCGAAAATTCAACCACAATAGAATAGGTTGAAATAGATCTCATCTATTATTGTGGTTGAATTTTCGAGTTTCCACTGTCAGAAGTTAGATATAGAGTATTTTCAACGCTGGTTGGGGCTTTATCCCACAGAGTAGTTAGTTTCACACAATATTGTTAATACCTGAAACGATACATAAAATGTAATTTTTTTTATTTATTTTAGTAGGTCGTTATGGTGTTTAAATTCATTGACCGATTAATCAGTTTGACATTGTCGGCATTCAATTTCAAATAATTTTAATTTATTGGTATAATAATTTTTATAGATAGATATTTGACTTAACTTAAAGGAGGCCACCTGATGAAGCAATCCTAAAAATGAAGAAATATGTCAGATTTCATCTATTATGGTTGAATTTTCGAGTTCCCACTGTCAGAAGTTATTGTTGAGAATTATTGAATAGAGCTTTGTCTGTGGAATTGTTCATTAGCATACATAGATGTTTGGTACCAGAGAACATACATATGATTTCATTGATAGAAATTGTAGGAGATTTGATATATTATATTGGCTTAAAATACCTTTCTAAAACAGTAAAAAGAATTTATAGTATTCCTAAACTAATTTCTTCATTTATATAGATCCATTCGTGAAAATTACGTCGACAATGCTTCGGTTACGTCTAGATAGAGGAATTTATTTGAGATATTTATAAAATTATGTCATCTGACATTAAATGAAGAATACTGAAAAATAATAAATACAAATAATGAATATTTTATTGCTATTTACTATTGCTCTCTTTAAAAAAAAAACAGATTCTTATTACTTTTCCTTACTATGTTCCCATAATAAAACAAGTAATTTAATGAAGTGAAATCAGATAGTAAAATTTTATAAATGCCCCCAATAACATTAGAATGTTATAGATGTAGTGGCCAATTTTCAGGTTGTAATGACCTCTACCTATCCTTTGTTTAGGTACTCCTAATGTAAGTTGTTTCGATTATTTAATGAAATATGTGGTGGGGTGCCATCCTGCATTAACTGTATATCTCTCTGAAACAATATACAATTGTCTAGTAAATCTGGCAATGGTTTTTGTATATGTTGCAAATAAATGATTTAACTTTTGTAAAAAAAAATGATAAGACTAACAATCACACGTGATTATTGGTCTTACATGATTGCATAAGTACAAATTTTCTTCTGTAGAAATTTGTTCATTAATGAAATTTATTTACTGTTTTTCTTGAAAATACGCCTCATGGGTAAACAAAATATTGACGGTAAAGTTAAAATGCCCTTTGCCTATTTATAAAATAAGACATCTCGCAAATGGTAGGAGCACATAAAGAATATGTTATTTGAAATTGGAATGAATTCAATAAATGAAAAAAAGCTTTACCATTGATTTCCTAAACGCCATGTATACATTTTGGTAACTGAATAGAAAAGTTTAGTTGATTCTTTACAACTTTACATTTGTCACGGTGAAATAGGTGTTGTTGTTATTAGATGCTGTCGCTGTATTCGTTTTATACGTGTCTGTTTTGCAACTTTATTTTACACCAATGCCTGTTTAATACAATAACACTTAATAAAATCATAAACAACAAATTAACTCTTCTAAATGTGTGTATTGTGTTGTTTGAAAGATTGGAAGCCGTATAAACATATAAAGCTATATGTAGCTGTACGTTATGCATATGCGAACGTCTTCTGACGTCACATTTCTCATATTTAGGTTTATTTCTCCACGAAATTGTCTAGAACAAACGCCATTTTGATTAAACTAATATATAATTTCTTTTGAACGTATTTGAAAAAATCAATTTTCCCATTGCGGAAAGAATGACAGGTATATACTTTATAAAGTAAACTATTAAAGTTCACTCAACGATAACTTCATTTTAGTATCTGTGTGTTCTTTGACCCTTTTCAAGTCGTGCACCTATGGACTACTGTCCCTTCCCGTACTCATTTAAGTACTGTAAATTAGTTATTCTATACTGTGAGTATGCGTTGTAGAACAAGGTACATCTATCGGCCATTCGCTACTCCATGCCGGACTGAAATGTCATAGACACAAAGCGTTCTACATGCAGTAGACACCATTGAAAGTTATCGACCTTTATTGCATTCGGCGAGAAACGATATTTTGGAAACACGGAATTGCAGGAAACCACTACTCTGCGGGCTAAAGCCTCGACCAGCATTGAATTACACCTGGAAAACCTATATCAGAGTAGTTGGTTCCTGGAATTCCGTGTTTGTATTCTATACTATTTTGAAACTCGTGTATGGTGGTATTAGTTCAGAAGAATTGTATAAAACAGTAAACTGACTGCTATTAATAAGGTATTAAACAACTGTAATGCCAATAGTAAATCGAGTACAGCTCTGTTGCGAACCGCGTGATCTGGGCTCTATAAAATTTTGATAGCTAGTCATTACATAAAATGGTAGTTGTATGATAGCAAACTCTCTCTTTATATGTATTTAGATAGGTATATTTGTTTCATTTATGTGGCCCCGAACTAGGAAAACCGGGTTCAATAAAAATAACAAACAACTGCGTCATCATGCAATGAAAAAACTTTTCCTGGTATCCGCGGGGATAGTAAAAAAAACACAAACCTTTTGATGTTTGTTTGTTTACCGCCTCTGGAGCGACCCGTCGGAAATATGTGTCACAGGACTGAAACATTGTGTCCCGAGTCCACACAACTTGTAAATGTACATATTTGTCTTAACATGTGTATCTAATACAAGTTTTTGAGTTAGGAGTTGGATATCTTTGTCCACATTCGTATGGAAATGAAAATATCCAGAAGCAATTCGGATTTTATATACAAATCCATAGTATGAACTTTCAATCAGTAAGATGGTTTTAATAATTTGTTTGTTAACATTTATGGCTACTATACCAGGGCCTTATCTAAATCAATACAGGTTGTTTATAACTTTGACAATTAATGTCTTTTATTTCCATGGGATGTAATATTGTTTGTTGTGGTTGTTATGAAGTATGCAGGATGTCTGGGAACTCGCAAAAATTTCAGGGTATCATAGTACCCACTACCTGAAAAAAAATGTGTTAAGTTCATGTAATATTCCTTTGAATAGTAAATATTAACGGTTTTTTTGGCTATAGTTTTTTTAATATATATTTTTTTAATTTGGCATATTTGTTGCTTTTATAGATACAGTGTATTTTTGAAATTGCAGCATTCTATAGGTTATTTGAATAAATTTACTTTTATTTTTTATGTTATCGAAATTTTGATAATATTTTGAAAAACTGTTACTTGAACTTGACGTATAGCGTATTATTTTCACCCTGTATTGCAGCAAGTCAAAGGACGCAATTAAAAGTAATACAACAAAGAAATACATATTTGCGATTAAGAAGTAATTTTATAATTATATTATGCTGGCAACAGACTATGAGTGAATTCGTGATTCATAATGGAGATGCGTCATTTGTAAGAAATTCGTACATAGTGTGTACAATTTTAATAAATGGATTTTTAACAAACCAGATGATTCACGAAAACATGCATAATCTTAGGCTTGCTACAGACTATGCAACACAAAAATTTAATTAAAACAATATTTCATTTAACTAATACACTGTTTTATAACTAGAAGTGTAAATTCGTGGTTACCTAGTTTAAATAACTTAGACAACTTAAATCACAGAACTATCCGTAACATCCTAGTTTCAATTTACGAATACGTACTGTACTCCACGGATGGATGGATTGATTGGAAGACGAGTTTTTCTGGAATTGCCAGCTAGATCCTCCAGAATTAACCCCAATGGATTTTATTCATTAAAGTTATTTAAAGCCCAATAACTGAAACGAGACGAACACCTGATACTTTAAACAGTGTAAATATTGAATTGAACATGTTAATGGATAACACATTGAGCACGTTAAATACATCGTATTTTGACAAGTTTTGTAGTTTATACAATTTGGGCAAATATTGTTCTTGTGTAGGTATACTGAGAGAAACATATGTTAGTCATTAGTAGAAATTGATTTCCTCCAGCTAAGTATCTGCATTAAATATACTCCAGAAGGGTACATTGGTGTCATAATGAAAAACAATTTTGCCAAAGGAACCTACTTGGGAATAACAAAGTTATTTTTCTCATTAATATAGTTTCTGCTACAATTTCACCTTCTTCACAGCTGGTGCAATTTTTTACTCAGGCAAACCAACTAATATCAAAAATGCGTTATTTAGTAAATATTACATTTATTGAACGTGTTCCACATTATAGCTATTTGTCTATATTTATAGTTATGTTGCGGTTTGTACAATTATTAAATATAGGCTGAACTTTATTCGAAAAGTCGGCGACATTATTGCTGTTAATTATTTCTTCTTCGACAGTATTATAACTATTACCAAATTTTCCTACTTTATAGTGGTTTTTAGGCTTTCACGGCCAGTGCTGTAATTTGATACATGGTGATTTTCCGGGTTGTTATGCCGTGACCTCGGTAACTGGTAGCTGCCAGAAACAGAGTTAAAATGCACATCCCTAGCATTAGCTGGGATACTTTTACTGAGCTAGCTCAGTCGCGGCGAAGCTTTTGCAGAGTCACCACTGAAGATGCCGATAGTGAAGAGCGGCGAAACGTTTGGAAGCATGGGATGCGACCAGTTACAGCGGCGGCTATGGAACGCCTCGGAGGACCACCAGTATCCGAGAAGCGGTTCCGACCGTAGCAGTCGTAATACCAACAGTAGGAACCGAAATCAATATATGGACAGGCCCAGAGACACCGATAGCGGGTCTGTCCCCACAGAGCCTAGCCCGAGAACAACCAGGGCAGGTAAAAGTATCCCAGCTAATGCTAGGGATGTGCATTTTAATTCTGTTTCTGGCAGCTACCAGTTACCGAGGTCACGGCATAACAACCCGGAAAATCACCATGTATCAAATTTTCTTACTTTATTTTTGAATATTTAAAGAAAAAGCAGCAACTTTCCAAATTGTATGGGCGGAATCCAACATAGAGTGGCATACAAGTTTTGCTTATGATAAATATGACGATTTTTTTTTATTTTATTAATTAATCAAAAGTTTTGACTCCAAATCATCTATATCATTCAAATTTAATTGATATAGCTCATCAAGACGACATGCATGGACAACCCCAAACATTACGGCAATACATTTTCGGACGACAATGAAAATCATAATACTATTGTAAGCATATAGAAATCAGAATTATATTTAATTGATATCTTAAACTATCAATATCTGAAAACTACTGCATCATTCAATCGTATATGGAACAGTCAATTAAACGCATTGTTCATTTTAATTTTAATTTTTTATTTTGAATTCGTAAGTCGCCTAGAAATTACTCACTTTTCTTTCATCTGTTCTTTGCCTGTAGCTTAATAAAATAACTGATTCTACATGACGTTATTCTATACATCTTACTGTTAAATATTGTCTGAAGCTATTTGTGGCATAATTTTAGTTTTTCTTTGGTTTAATTGGGTTTTTGCGACACTTCTGAAAAGATAAAGACCAATTAAATAAGCCCTTACGCCAAACTGATTAGCCAAGGGTTATTTTTTTAACCAAGTTTGACTAACCAAAAAATCTCACACTGAAAAAAAAACAGATAAGTAAAGAATAACAAAAATCACATCACTATCGCGCACTTCCGTATTTTGAGAACGAAAGTAGAAAGTTTTTTGAAACATCAGAAATACGGAAGTGCGCTATAGTAATGTGATTTTTGTTAATTTTTAATTATCTGCTTTTTTCAGTGTGAGATATTTTGGTTAGGCAAACTTAGTTTCAAAAATAACCCTTGACTGGTCCGTTTGACGCAAGGGCTTATTTAATTAATCTTTATTTTTTCAGAAGTGTGGAATCGCCCAATTAAACTAAAGAAAAACTTACTGTTAAATATTTCAGTTAACCATACGCGGATTAAAACAATATGAATAGGAAATTGTAAATTTATGTACAGATACTTAAATACGAGAGAATAAAAATGACTATCACGTGGAAAGTAGAGTAGTTATAAGTGCTTTTAATGTTAAGTTGTGTAAACCAAGAAATATCCGAGCCTGAGACAAACTGCTTTGAATTTTCCTACTAGGAGGAATGCAAATGCCACAAATATTTCAACAACTATGTCGAGAATGAGTCAATATTATGAAGAGTAAATTGACGGCGCCGTAAACAAAATTAACATTAGATTAGATTCTTGCGGGATATTCATAGACGCAAATCGTTTTACTAAATGTTCTCTATTAATTTTTAATAAACTCTTATCAAATAAAAAGATACGTTTACGTAGTTTTATTTGGTTTTAATATTTTGCTATTAATTTTATTACATGTTAATAAAAACGTAAATATATTATGTGCATTGATTTTATAACGGCACAAACTAAATTGAGGTTATTAAGGCTTAGTATAAGATTTTACTATTTGAGTGCCAGTACATGAATATATATAACGTTAAAATACTAAATTTAACATTTACAGTTTACTATAACAATAGATGTTTAGGTATATTAAATAACAGTCTCACCACAATAATTTTAAAGAAATCGATTTTTTATATATCTTTCTCGCGTGATAGATTTTTCTGGTGAGATACACTTGATAGATATACTAGCGCCATTGTATATTATTTTCTTAACCACAGAATAATTAATGCTATTGAAGCTTTATTATAGTAAAAAATATCCTTCCATATATTGACCATTCTGATTGATTATTTGTAACCTTTTTCAAACGATTTCAGACACGCTTCTGATTAATAATGAATCTGTGACTCAGATGTTATTAAATTTTCAATTACTTTTAAATATGTTGCAACCAATAGAAAATTTGGTATTGGATGCGAATGAGCAAGTGGACTTCTCTAATGCTTGCTGCATATGCGTGAATTCACGATTCGTTATGCGCGATACGTGATTTGTATAGAATTCGTGCATAGTGTTTAGGGTTTTTATGAATGGATTTTTAACGAACAAGACCCTACACACTATTCACAAATTTCTCACATATCAGGAATCGCGCATAACCAATCAAGAATTCACGCATAGTTTGTAGCAAGCCTAAGACCTTCGACAGACTTAATCATTCTATTATGTTGCGTAAGATGCTGATTTTGGGTTTATCTGATAAGTTTTATTAAGGTTATATTTATCTAATAGATCTCGGTACGTTGAATCTGATAAGTTTTGTGTAACATCGGGATTACCACAAGGGTTTCTTTAGCCTCTCTTATTCGCGATTTTTATTAATGACATAACGAGTCTATTTGATATAGAATCACTTTTGCACGTGGATGATCTGAACATTTTCTCTAAAATAAACTCGGTTGGTGATTGCCTCAAACTTCAAAATAATATAAATGTGTTGCTTCAGATCTCATCTATTGTGGTTGAATTCTCGAGTTCACACAGTTTCATAAGTGAACTTAGATATTTATAGAATGGTTTCATTAAACCAGGTTAGTAAATTTAGGTAGAATAATTTTTTAAAATTATTATTGAATAGAGCTTTGTCTGTGGAATTGTTCATTAGCATATGTTTGGTATCATATAGCATACATATGACTTTATTGATAGGAATTGTAGGAGATTTGATTTATATTAGCTTAAAAATACCTTTCTAATACAGTAAAAAATGTTACAGAAGATAATAATAAAGAATATATGGGTAGATATTGTGGGTGTAATTCAACCCTGGTCGGGGCTTTAGTTCGCAGAGTAGTTAGTTGCACACAATATTGTTAATACCAAAAAATATATAAAAAAAGTAGTAGTACTATTATAAAAATATTAAGCATAAGTCCTGAGACGAGTTGCTGTAAACCAATAATTCCCAAAGTGGTCTATATCGACCCCTAGGGCTAGACTCCGAACTGCAAGGAGTCATGTTAGCGAAAACAAAAATTGCGGGTGCATAAGATGTAAATAGGGGTCCACGAGAATGGATCATATTTAAGCAGGTCGTGACCGAAATTTTGGCTTTCCATAGATGGTATAATACACATAATACAAATAGTATATATAACTTAAATAATATATATCTACTATCTCATAATAGACATAAATTATCTATGAAGTAGGTATGCATTTATTTTTATTTATTTGGAAACATAAATGCTTGAGGATCTGGAGCTAGATTTGGGGTACTTTATAACTCCATGCTTTAATCATGGGAAAATTCTAGATCGATAATGGGATCATTTACCGTCGACGGATGGAATAAAAATTTGAATTGCTTTGAATTATTAATTGTTAGAATATTCTACTGAGTTCAAGCAACCTATTTCATTTTACTTATAAAATGATTGTTATACTTTCGTTATTGAAATTTTTTTTATTATATTCTATATATCAAACTGTTTAAGAATTTTTATTATATTCATAGTAAACAATTATTTTATTAACTACACGCAATTTAATATTCAATATTAGAAAGGTGGGTCCACCCAAAACAAAAAAATTGGCATGCGATCTACGAGACAAAAAAGTTTGGGGACCAATGCTGTAAACGAATGAATTTATCAGTATGTATTTCTCTGAAAGTAAGAGCTTGACTTAACTTCTGTCATGGCTTGAGGCAAAGTAATTTCTTCTCGGAGATCAAGCCCGGGACATCTTTCTAGATACTTTTGTATTTATTTGTATGCAAAGTATAAGGAGCTTCTTAAAACATCGAATATTAGTCCACTCTGTATATAAATTGGTTCATAAGTGCTTATTTCTCTTCATATCTAATGTCTATTTTTAGTTCATAAATCTCTGATTGACATATTTAGTGCTGGATCGAGCGGACCACTTTTGTATGTGTGTATGCCACAATTTTCCCCTGCTTCGTTTTTAAAACCAAGTGTATAAATTCGGTGAACCGTATTTGGAAACGTCTAATTTAAAATTTCACTGTTCATCGGCGTGTAATGCAGCTTTGGAACCGTCGTTTTGGTAGGTTAACCTCTATTGCGGGCTTGGCAGATTCCGGGAAATATTTGAAGCTTTAATATTACATCTGCAAGGCTAAATGAAGTTAAACTTAGTCATATCCAACTATTTAATAGCAGTAATAGCTTGACTAGATTAACCTACATACAAGAAATGCAGCGCGGGCAGACTTCACACATTAACGCTAACGAGTTAAATTAAAGTATATTGTAGTCCGGAGAATAACTTCTTAGATTTCAAACCAGCCGTGGGATGAACTAACTTTGTAGTTATCAGTGAATGCCAAGAATTTCGCTTTAGTCAAGTTTTTAAGTAGACAGTTGTTAAAACTATTTCGAAAATAATAAGTATCATATATCCAAGATTCATAGATACGTGATTGATGACTTACTGTCAGAAAAAAATGCATATAGCATATTCGGAATCAAATCGGTCATAACCTGCATTTCGTTCGCAGATGACGTCATTATCAGGGGCGCACTTAGGACGTTAAGTTAATGTTTGTAGAATCCGAGGTGGAAACATATACTTACAAAAAGCTAAAATCAACATCTTACCTTGTACTGGTAATTTATAATATCCAACATTATTCATATTAAGTTTATTAGTTTACAAAACACTGTATATACCTATTGTACTATATACATATATAAAGCTGTTTACAGGCCTGTTAGGCCCAGAACTGTTTTATTTTCCTCCAGTCCATTCTGTCCTTCGCTTTTCTTTTCCAATCCGTTACATTTTTCTCCCTTAGATCTATTGCCACTACCTCTCTCCACCACTTCCTCGTTGTACCTCGTTTTTTCTTGTAATTAGGTTTACTCCCTACTATTTTCTTAACTGCTCTTTCATCTTCCATACGTTCTAGATGCCCTAGCCACTGCACTCTTCTGGCTTTTAGTCTATTGTTGGTGCCTGGTACATTGCATATATTTCCTCATTATTTCTCCTTACATAGCCTTCCTCCGTCTTCTTACCCTCTCCTTAAGATCTTCCTTTCCCACCTTAAAAGGTTTTCTCTTGACTTCTTATTGAGAACCCAGGTTTCACTACCATACAGCGTTGTCGGTCTCAATTGTTTTATACATTCTAAATTTTACTTTGGACAAATTTTTTGATTTCAATAAGTGGTTGACTGCTGCCGAATTTCTGTTTGCTTTTATTATTCTCCTAACAACTATTGTAGTACTGGAATAAAATTGAATAACCAACAATTGCTGTAAATGTCCAGATGTTAGGCCGTGGCGTTTGTCGCTAATAATCTATTTCGCTTTCAAAAACGAATGTTCAATTTCCACAGAGGTCACTAGGATATATTTAAAGTAGTTATAATTTTTCATGAATGGCACATTTGGTGGGATCTACTTTGTCATCAAAATGATCTACTGTACGCCATACAAAAATCCATGATTTTTTCTTCACACGTTCAGCACTCCTCATATCTAGGAAATAAACTGTCGCCAGTAAAAAAAATTTTTATTGCGTTATTTATCGAATACCCTTATGCTGTCACAGTTGCTTCAAGGTGACAAATACCTAATGGTATCCGTGAATAATTAAAATGTGTGTATGCTAAATCTTCGCAAATTCTATAATCGTTAAATATCCGTTGAGCATATAAAATTAAAGTAGTATCACTTGAATGTAGTCGCTGTAGAATACTTTTTATGCCGTTGCTTCTAAATACGTATCCCAACATACGGTTCCATTGCAACTGTTTTGTTTTACGACTAGTAACCTGTTGTAAGTATAAACATGTATAAATAAAAATAACTCACCTGGGTCTCGATTCTCGAATGCAATGAAATAAATTAGAGTGCGAATTTATTCCATTTAAAAAAATTCCGAGTATATTCTTATCTTCTATGTATATATTTACAAATCTTGAAGCTTTATACTCCTTTAGCAAAAACCATGTGATGTCATTTTTTATGGGAAATAACTACAATGAGAACGGTCTAGAATTGCATTTTCTCATGATAATTTACGTCACTTTCTGAGGGAATGTGATCCACTAAACTGGAGAATCGAGCCCTTACAGATAAATAAATGGGATGTTTTGTCAATTAGCTGACGTGAATAAGTTCAAATTTATTTTAAAATGAATAAAGTATATTTAAATATTAAGGTCGTTGCCGAGTCCGGGTCTGAGATGTGCGAACGGAGTGCGGACTTTAGTCATAACTTCAAGGGTATTATTTCTTCTTTATTTTCACAAAGCCATTTCCATTAAGTTAATTATCCTGTCTACCGGAACTACCTTCTCTATAACTTGTTCTAGGCTGAAGGAATAATATGCACAATTTTCTTTATGAACCGATATCTAGGGACTTACGACAATATAGAAATTACCAAAACCTTGTTCTTGTCTTAGGAAAGATGTTGTAAATTTATTTGGTTTGCAAGTTCATCTGCTGATTAATTGAATGCCTTCATTCCCAACTATCAAAATAAATTATATAAAGGTTGTATAAACTGCTATAATATAAATATTATAGGAGCTTCAAATTCATATAACGTAGTTAAATGCCTTTATACGATACTTATACAATCGAAAAGGGCCCACTTTTATAAAACACTTTGGTAATGTAACAGTTCTATAAAAAATGTATACAACACTTTTAAAACAATTTTATACAGCAACTATAAAAACGTTTTGTAGTCTGTATTTTGGTATTATTTAAAGAAACATTATATTTTTTAGTGTAGAATATTAGAACCAAATCATTTTAAGATTGGTGTATAACGCAGATTCATAATTATTTGTACTTATATTTAAAAACGGGGTCACCCAATGGCGATCATTTGTGTAAATGGTAGATAGGTATAATACTTACAATATTATCATGTCAACAAACTGTGTTTCAACAACGAACATTTTATTGCGCCGCAAATTTTATTGATAAACTATATATATGTTTGCGACAAAAAAATTATGCGCTTTAGTTTAGACACATTTGCTTTAAAATTATAAAAAATAAATTTAAAAACTATTAAAATTATGCTTTCTTTAATTTATAATATCGTTGTGTAATTATATTTAATGATCTTGTTATAAAATAGTGTTCCAAAAATAGCAAAATTATGTTTTAGATATAATTTTAATAAGGCTTTCAACTAATTTTCCATAATGGCGGCAGTCGCTGATCCAACAAATATTCATTTAAAAATGGCGACTTATAATACAATGATTTTATTGCACATAAAACCTTAACAAAATATTTTAGTGTAAATTAGAACTTTATACGATAAAATGTTTTTATAGTCTTAAATATATTTTAAAATGTGTGTGCGCGCAAGTAGATAATGTTTGCATCGAAAGAAGTTGCCAAGTTTTATAAAAAAAATAGAAATTTTGAAATATTATGTACTAACATTACCTATATTAATATTGTTAGTTATTAGCTAAGTATTATTAGTTAATTATAATAATAGGTCTTTAATTATTTAAAACTAACCTAATTATTGCATTACCAAAAAATTACATCAAAGTTACTTTCTCGTAGTGGTTTTTCGTATTTTTTCGCAGCCATGAAGCGGTTTTAATGTGAGTTCTCGAACATGGACACCATCATTATTTATATAATAAAACCTATAAGTAAAATTGAACGTTGGCACGTTTGACTGGAAACGTTACTTTCAAGAATTTGTTTGTATTCTTTCTTGATTAGTGCTTGGTAATACACTATACCTTAGGAGTTCAAAATTAAGGTTAGGTTTGGAATCTTATTACGATATATACAATAATTTTGTTTTCTCAAATCACAATTTTGTTCTATAACATATTTATAAAACAGGGAATTTTTATAGATTAAACACAACTATAAAACCATTTTATAAATAAGCGCATTTCGAGGCTAAAAAATAATTTTATTAATTTCCTTCTATATCCTTAATAACGCACGCTTATACAACTATTTTATAATATTATAATTAAAAGTCATTTGCTTAAGTATACAACCCTTTCACAATCTTTATATATAATGTTTTTAAATGTTGTATAACGTATTATAATACTTTTATAAAAATTTTAAAGAACTGAAAATTATTTGTTCTATAAAACACGTTGTAAAAACTATTATAAAACAATTTTACACAATTACTTTCTTCAGGAACAAAATTATGGCAATTATTTGCTCTATAAAATCAAACTGTTCGTTAAACAACGCAATTCGATAGTTATAAAATAATTCGCTTCTTTTAAAGTTCCATTTTGCTAGTTGGGTTATCTGGCACTCACCACTACTCAACTGTGTTTGTACTGCGTCAGTTCATTTAGTAGTTATAAATAATCATAGATTTTTTTTTACATAGTTTGCTTATTAATGACACTATCTGAGAATATGTAGATAACCTTATAGTCTCTTTGAAAGTTATTTGCCACCTGGGCTTAATTTCACTATTCCAGCTCTTGTTCCACTGTCTGTTTGGTACCTATAGGTAAAATGTTTCAATTTTTTCAGTGCGTTGTATATCAACTCCTATTCCTCTTTCATAAGAGTGTAGAAATCAGATCTAATCTCTATGATATACGTCTGATATCATAGTGGTCATGATCTTTAAGTACCTCTTGTATATGGTACGATCCTCTGTTTATTGTATTCACTATCCAAATAAACTGTTATTCCTGCTTCTTTCTCACGCAGTGTGCAATGGCAGTGGTTCGAGACATCCGAGGGTGATGTTGCAGTCGACATCATAACTCATATTAGATTCATCGAATTTCTGTTTGACCATCAACCTATTGCAGCATTAAGATGCGTATGTTACACTATCTATTAAGATGTACATCCAATATAGCTTCCTTGGTTTGAATCCACAGATTTTTACTAATAGACATCACCTTTCATTAAACTTGTATTTGATCTAATATCAATTCCTGATCTCTCGGAAAAAATCCACGTTATTCCCCATCTATTTTGACTCAAGTATTTTCTCTTGACTACCCTTGACTGCTTCTAAATGTAGCTTGATGTATTTTTTTTTCAAAAATCTATATTTGATTTTGCATGTATTGAGTACATCACATATACTTGGCAGTGTGAATAGTGATTGTGTTTCATACTGAACTATTACTTTTGTTTACTGTCTAGTGCTTGTTCGATATTGTGTGTGTAAACAAAAATGGAACAATTTAATAACCATGACATGTTGATAATTTTCTGCGAAGCTAGGCAAATTTCTGTGGCTGCGGGAGGTACTTACGGTTTCACAGCGCCTGAAAATTCATTGAGAATCATGGTATATATTAGAGCTGTCAGTCCCGGGATTCCAAAAATTTGTGATCCCGAAATTCTGCTAATTTTCAGCCTCAAAATCTTGGGATTTTCGTGTTTGACCTTGTCAATTTTATAGATACTTTGCGGTCTAATGTAAAATACGAGGCCATATTAATTAATTAATATACAGATATTACATTTAATATAGTGATCAGGTCTAAGAAATTGAACATAGATCACATTTTGAGTGTAGCTCAGAAGATTTTGTTTTATTTTAACGATGTTGTATGAAAAGGAGGAGGAATATTGTTTTCTTTTTGTTTTTACTTTTTATTTGTGAATTTGTATTGTTATTTGGTTCTGTATTTATTCATGCTGTAATTGGATTTCTTTTCCGTTGAAAGAATTAGAGATTAAAAAAAGACTTTCGGAAGACTACTTTTTAGAGAAAGCAGAATAAGTAACTTCATTTACTCCCTGAATAAAATTATTTATATTTAATTCTGATATATGCTATTACCAAATCCTTTCGAGAGCCACAATCCCAGTGTGATCGTATCAATAATAGAATTATTTATTTCAACACTATAAATGCACAAGCTTATGTTTTTCAGTCACGTTCGACATCGTAGTGCAACATCGTATCGAACGCTGACGTCATGGTGCAATATTGAAAGAAAATCGCATGAGAGCGCTCGCAAAATGCTGTGACCCCAAATTGCATTAGTTAGGCGGACATCACGAGCACGGTGGGATATGCTAGAGGTTGTTTTAAAATTACAGAACTTTCACCACCACGTATCTGAGCACTTTGGGAATTGCTATACCCTTTAATATAGTTATATATTTTTAACAAAACATTTGAAGTATTCCTTATAAGGTTTGGTGCATTGGAATCACCTTTCAGATATATGCAGAGATATTTATACTATTATTCATTAGCATTAATGAATTGAAAAGGTTAGAGATTTACACATGTTTTTGTAGAGACGACAGATAATAGATAAAGAAATAGTACCGTAGTTTTACAAGTAGTATCACACCCAATATTCTTTCAAGAAAACCATATAAATTGATATAAATTGACAAGTATTTTTAATAAAATACGATATGGGCTAGTTTTATTTTTTCTATTAAACGCTGCCTAAGTTAATGGCTCGTTAGGTTAAATCATCCCATTTTTATGCCAAAAATCGAGCAGTTGGTTTAGAATACCCTGTATTATATTTATTGTACCATTACTTATTTTTTCAGTATTGACAGCCAACAAGAACCAAATTTACAGAGAAACCATTTTAATATATGTATAAAGTCATACATTTTTTTCTAAAATATATGTGTTTTGTTTTTAAATAACATTCATGTTAATTTATTTGATATAGAAATCCAAAGTATTTCAGTATTTTCATTTTAGTCTCTCTAGTATTCAGATGATACCTATACTTTATTCATTTCAATTTCTGTGGAAAAACAATTCCTTCAAATTTGGTACCTTATTATTCTTAATTTATCAGATATAATATGTTCATAAAATTCTATCAACTGAAATTTGATTTAACAATATATTGTTCCTCAAACATTGGATGTTGAATTCCATCAAGCATCATTTAAATAGCAATATACTTAGATCAGTTAATTGAATTGGTATAATTTTTGCAATCTACCTCTTTTTTTATAGTTAGGTTTATTCCCTACTATTCTTCACTGCTCTTTCATCTCCCATTCGTTCTAGGTGCTTAAACCACTGCACTCTTCTGAATATCACAACTTCATCTATTTTTGGGCTTGGTACACATTCCAAATTTTACTCTTTACAAACAAATTTTTCCATTTCATGAAATGGTTGATTGCTGGCGAACTTCTGTTTGGTTTTATTAATCTCTTATTAATTTCTTATTACTCATCACACTTAGTTGTTGTCAGCGTCCTCAACACACATATTCTAGGACTTCTTCGAACTAAACCTCTCCGTGTTGCGTTCTTAATTTGAAATGTATATCTTTTTTGCCTTTCTATTCTCAAAAGACTCTTATTTTTATCTTGATTTATCTGCAATCCCACTTTCTCCACAAGTTTTCTCTTTACCGTTTCTAATTCCCTACAATCTTTTGCAATTATGGCCACGATATCTGCGTGGCATTTGGCAACTTTCAAAAAATATGTGACCTCTGCTCAGCTCACTATCTCTTATGATCTTTACTAGTAACACATAAAAAAGGAGCGTTGAGAGTGGGTCTCCATGTCTTAGTCCTGTGTTAAGGGCAAAATCGTCTGAATATTTAGCAGTTATCTTCACTTTACTTTTGGTACATTGTCACAGTCAATAGGTAGTTTAATAGATATTTCAAATTGTTTCATTATTCTACTCAATTTATTCCTATTGACGGAATCATATGCTTTTCTAAAGGCGACAAAAGGGGCAACTGGTTTAATACATAAATTTATGATCCGTTGTTGATTTCCCCTTTCTAAATTTCGTTTAGAACTTTCCTATTTGTAGTTCTGCTCTGGGTTCTATTTGCTGTTTTATGAACGTAGTCATAATTTTTGTATACCCTATATCCAGCAATGATATACCTATAAAATTTCTGCAGTATGCTACATTTTTCTTCTTTTAAATTAGTACGAGTATAATCATAGCATCTCTCCAATTTCAGACATAAAATTTCTTCTCTAAATCTTTAGTATCATTTCGTATATTCTTTGCCTTAAAAAACCTCGACAGTATACCTCTCTATAATCTCTGCCGTTATTCCATTTTCCCTTTTTCATTACTTAAATCTTCTATGAATAAGTCTATTTCTCTTTTAAGGCTGCTGTACTTCCACTCCCTCTTCCCTCTCCAATATCATTTCGTCTTGCTCCTCTTCACTTTCACTTTCTTCATTCAATATCTCTGGAAAATATTGCCTCCATCTTTCTCTCACTTCCACTTCCTCTCCAATTAACTTGCTACTTGGTGAGTATCCTCTGATAAAAGTTAAAAAAGTACATTGTCATATATTTGACTTAAAAAAGACAATACCTTACTTTTCTGAAACGTTAACGTTACGTAAAGTGACTTCGTGATTTTTCTTTTTAGTTTTTCAGTGGAAAACTTTAGTTTAAACTAAAACTATTCTAGTAAAGCTACCCTCGATTGCAATTTTCGCATGTAACTTATATTGACAATCTTTAATTATTGAACAATTTTTAATATTTACTTTCTTATACTAAATAAATTAGTAGATAATTAAACGTTTCCTTATTTTACTAAATGAAAAGGAATGGTGATCTTATCAAATTTAATAAATTAATTTTCTTTCATATATAAAAAATTACAAACAATATCAAACTAGCACTGAGAATTGATATAGATGTGTGGTAAAATGTTTGGAGATATAAAGACTTCAAAGTTAGCGGTAAAGGAACACATACTTGCCTACGGTAGGCGAGAAACACAAGGGCTCTACTTGAGCTACTTTATCTTTGTTTCAAGGACGCTATTTAATTTTCTTCAAACTTTTATCTAGTAAAAAGATTGCGTCATATAAAATATTACTAAGAGTATCTACCTATCAAAAATGAAGATGCGTATTACTCGTTCAAATTTAAGAATATTTTCATATTTTGAAAAAAAAAAGAAAATACTAAAATCTTGTAAGTTTTTGTATTATTATAAAATAGAACATGTGTCATATTTTCTAGTAATGTAAATAAACTGTCTATTATACAGGGTAAATCAGAACTTATCTAAAAAAAATTGTTTTAAATTTTTAATTAAATTGTAAGAGTACTCTGCGCCTACAATTTTGTTATAAAAACATCAGAAAGAGCAGTTCGAAAATAATTTAATAATACATTTCCACACGGCACTGGAAAATAGTCCACTGGAATACCTGATAAGACGACAAAGCATTCAATCGGCGACAAGACAAAAAATGCGAAGAAATTACCAAGGAAATAAATAAATAACATTTTATAACACCTTTTATACAGCAAATTCAACTGATTTTGCCGCTACTGCTACAATTATTTACAAAATTAATTTGTGGTTTTAATTTACAAAATATTTTGACATACCTGATGTTACAACAAAATCTTGGGCCCGTCTTGCCCAGTTTCTACAAACTAACACACATGTTTCTGGTTCTTGTCCGTTTTTAACTCGTAAGTTATTGGCAGTACCTATGATCAATAGGTATCAATAGGAGGTATCCACTTCGGTGAGCTACACCTCAACAGAAAGGAGTCCAATTGATGTAAAGCCAGGAGATCGTGGCCGCCATTATACCGGTCCTCCTCGTCCAATCCCTTGGTATTAATGCTTGGACACTGCTGTACATTGTACGGATATAATTGAGCCTCGTCTATGATACGCCGTACTGCTGAAATACACCCTGGACGTACTGGACCTCCATCGTTTCCATGATTCGATTTCAAATTTCTCTCGTGTTGCACTACACTTGCACTCGCTGCACCCCGTGGTAATAGTAGCTGCATTTGGCACATGTTTATCGGAAAATCGTTCTGCGAAAGCATTTTCACATTACCATCAATTACAACGATATCCATCAACTCTGATTTGCTATGCACGTAAGACATTTTTGACATTTGAAGAACTAATGTAAAGACTCGCATCAAAAAACGTTAATACCTCAAAAAGTAGTCGGATTGCAATATTCGGAATCGCCTGGCTAGATACTATAGTAGTCCAGCGATGTAAAGGTTGAAAATACTACAGCTTCAATAATTTTCACCCAGAAACTTTAAGAATTTTGCACAAACTATGTTTACGATATTGACTTCATTTTTGATGACCCATCTATTTCCAATTTTTTTAGATTAGTTCTGAATGACCTTGTATATATGACAACCCATTCCGGTTTAAATAACTACATTACTTTAAGAAATATTAAAATATAACTATTTCTATTTGTAAACTATTACACCCTGTAACTTACAAAGCCGTAAATATATATCGTTTATCTGAAAAAAATAGCATTATTTTTCTATCGTCTCCTAAAGTTTGTAAATTAAAATTGAAACATTCAGTATTAAAATTAAACAAATAAACAGACTTTTGATCTAGCAGGTATATATAGTTGAAAAATGATATACAGGGTATTCTAAATACGAGTGCTAAAGACAATATTTTTAACTTTCGGTTTCTTCCAAAAACAATGGAAGTAGTATTGCCCGAGACCTGAAATCCTGGAAAATTTGAAAATGTCCTATTTTTTCTTGCAAAACAAACAAGAGTTTTTTCAAAGTCTTGTTTCGGCTTAATCTTGCCAGGTTTCATGTCTTGTATGGTCTGGCGAGAGTTTCGGAACTCTTGCATAAATCAGGCGAGATTCTTGCATACAAATGAGAAACATGGAACTTTATTACGAATTTGGAAACAGTAGTGGTTACTGCTCTCAGCCGGCTACGATCCTGCTCGAAGCTCACACGTAAATATTAATATGGTCGATCGTCGACAGCGGTCGATTGGTAGACATTAAGTATAAAAAGGGCCAATTTTACATAATAAGTACCTAATGAAAGAAATAGGCAAAACAGAAGTAGAGCTCTTTCAACTGACTGTAGCCAAGTGACAGTGAGTTTATAATTAGTTTTAGTTCAGCTGAATTTAGACCCAATAAAATTTGATTTTAAAAATAATTTTATATTCTCGATGTCTTTCAAATAAAGTATATTTATACCTACAACAAAAATGCAATATTAATTTTTTTCATATTGACAATGTTGAAATAGTCAAATCCGTCTTAATTATAGAAATTCCTAATACCATAACCAAGAGACCACGTTCTTTTAGTGTGCTGGGAGACAATTGCTTTACGTTCATCTGGATTGGTACAACGTTGATTATTTCTCAGATATGTTAGTGGAAAGTGTCATCGAATGGTGGTCGATATTCATAAAATCAGTGCCATATTTCAAGAAGTGGCAAAATTTTTAAAGCTATACAACTGGAAACAATACAGTGGACACGCATTACGAGGCGGGGCGGCATATTATTATTAAGCATGCCGCATTCGCGCCCAGGAACGGCTTACGCTGATAGGCCCTAACCACCATTTAGTGCAGGAATGAAAGAAATCTGGAAAATCTCATTAATTATGGGGGTGGTCAAACGCCAACTGGTATCAATCTGTCAAATTGACCCAAGCCAACTTTCTTCCATCCTAAAATACCCACAGAGAGGGTTCCAATCCACTTCAAGAATATAGCTTATATACGTTCTACCGGCTGCGGAAGTTGAACCCACAGCGATCTAGTCACCTCGATTCTGACGCCTAAAACTGCGTGACTACTGATCGATCCAAATAATACTGGTTCCAATTTACAAAATTAAGACACATGCCTCTTTCGGTAAGAAAATATAGGCTGCTAGAAGGGGCTTTAACAAAATTTTATAATGAATAGGGGCAGTGGACTGGAAAAGGAAAATCACTGTTCCATTATATATGCGATAGTTCTTGACACAGCCATCACTTTTAATAGGCGTATTAACTTTAACGGTCAATCTGCATGTAATCGACTTTATCTGCAGTGAAGTCAGTGAAAATTTAAAGTTACAGCACCTTTGATATTCACTGGGTGATTAGATGCATTAGCCAGCCTGCATATGCGAAGCTCTTCTTCTCGCAAAGGGGCGGTCACAATGAGCTTTCGTCGTCTGTTCATTGTTAATACCACTAATGTATGTTTCATGTGTTTTCGTCTGAGAGACCCGTTGGTAAATTTTCCGCACTGCAAGCGGACTGGAGCGGAAGGTGTTAGTTTTATGTATGCGTTAGCCAAAGTTAGTTTATTCGCAATCAGGAGCAGCTGCAGTGCCGCGATTTTATGATTTCCTTAATTAACATGTGGACGAAGCTTAATCAAAAATTATATTCCACGGCGCAAATTGTCTACATAGGGGATAATTTGCTTATATTAAGTGACTTGAAAACAAATAACCATAAGAATATTTTATGGTTAATCTAAAATTTCTACAAGGACGTAAAAGTGTTCGCAACATATGACAAATTTTGGTCCCTATGGATACAAATATCAATATTTGTTTGTATGTTTATATTATTGAAATCCGATTACTTATAGAATTAACGTTTTTGTGAGTGAGTGCAAGTGTAGTGCCACTCGGACGTGACATAGGAAATACGCAATCGAATCGTAGAAAAGATGGAGGTCGAAGGCGTCTACGGTGTATTGTAGCAGTGTGGCATATCATTCACGAAGCTCAATTATATCCGTAACATGTACAGCGTATCCAAGCATTAATACCAAGGGATTGGACAAACATGACTAGTACCAAGGCCGCCATAATCTCCTGATTTTATATTCTTTGGACATCTTTCTTTGGGGATACTTAAAAAATTAAGTGTATCGCACCGAAGTGGACATTCTTGAAGAACTACGTGAACTACGAGTATTATAGCTGCTGCCAATAACTTACGAGTTCAAAACGGATAAGAAGCAGAATCATATGTGTTAGTTTGTAGAAAGGGTAAGACGGGCCCAAAAATTTGTTGTTATAACACCACGTATGTCAAACTATTTTATTAATTAAAACCACTAATTATTTATAACAATAATTAATAACAATAGCGGCAAAATTGTTTATGGGATTATGAAATGTCAACTATTTCTGTCCCTAGGAATTTCTTTCAATTTTTTACCACGTCGCCGATTGCATGCTTTGTCTTACAGTTTTTACAGTGGACCTGTTTCCAGTGCCGTGCAGAAGTGGATTTTTATATCATTATCGAACTGTCCTTCTTGATTTTTTTTACAAAATTGTATTTGTAAGTCCGTGTACAATTTTGTTTAGATAAGTTCTGAAATATTTTGATACATAGTGATTTTCCGGGTTGTTATGCCGTCACCTCGGTAACTGGTCGCCGCCAGAACCAGATCCTTAGCATTAGCCGGGATTCATTTACCTGCCCTGGCTGTACTCGGGCTAGGCTCTGTGGAGACAAACCCGCTATGGGTTTCTGGCCCCGTTCATATATTGATTTCGGCTTTTATTGCTGGTATTACAACTGCTATGGTCGGAACCGTTTCATGGATAATGCTGGTCCTCTGAAGTATTCCATAGCCGCCGCTGTAACTGGTCGCATCCAATGCTTCCAAACGTTTCGCCGCTCTTCACTGTCGTCATTTTCAGTAGTGACTCCACAAAAGCTTCGCGGCGGAATTACCCTGGAATCTGGAATTTGGACTTAAGGAGAGGGTAGCAAAAAGGCTACAGCACTTAGGCCCCATTGGGCTCCTTGTACTTCCTCCCATTAGCAGATCAGTCCACCTGAGCCACCAGCTAGCCTAATAAGGAGAAAAAGGTGGTGACGTTGCCCAGGGGGATCTCTCTAGTGTAGGCCATAGAAGGCCATCGCTCTTCCAACACGGGCTCTCTTATTGACGAGATCAGCGCACTCACAGGGTGCATGGAATATTGTCTCGTCTTCCTGTTTGCAGCCCCTACAAAAAGGTGTATCACACTTCTTCATGTAATAGAGGTACTTTCTTAGCCATCAATGTCCAGTTTGAATACCTGTCACCAGACGAAGATTTGTCCTAGACATAGCCAGGTACTTTTTGGCTGTATTCTTGCAGGGGTACTCTAGGAACTCCTTAGCAAATTGACAACCATTTGTTTCATCCCAACGTTTCATAAACTCTTTGTGAGTGTCTTCTTTGATAATTTCAACAAATGCTGACAACGGAAGCATACTGGAGGGAGCACGTCCAAAAATATTCAGACCCGATGCACTCCTAGCCAACTTGTCAGCTACTTTATTGCCATTGCACCGGTCGTGTCCCTTTGCGGAATTACCCTGTATACAGGGTGTTTTTAAAATAGGATTCCAAACTTCTGCTGCGTATAAAACTCATTAAAATAAGACAAAAATTTCCTATTAACATGTGATTTTAAAAACACACCCTTAAGCAATTTACATTTTAAAAAGGAACAAATTAAATAGTTTAGTTTCCGTTAGTAAAAAAGCGATAAAAAATAAATATATAAAATTTATGGAACGTTCAACGAATAATATGCGCTATTCTATTTTTCGTTATTCAAATCAAAGGCATTAGATTTAGGGGAATGAAAACGATGCAAGACCCGTATTTTTTTTCATTCTACTCATTTACAATTTTTTCAATAAATTTATAATTTTTGTTTAAATCGAAATCGAAATTTTTACGTAACAGAGCCGTCTTTGTTTAAATCGATATTGACAACGGTTTTCGATTAAATTAAGTTTGAAAATTACTATTATTATAACTCAATTTATTCCGTTGCCAATGTCGATTTAAAAGAAGACGGCCGCTTCATGTAAAAGTGTTATGAACTGATTTTCATGAATTCTGTACGCAGTAGAAGTTTGGAACCCTATTATAGAAACACCCTACGTTTATACTATATAGGGTAATTCACAACTTATCAAAAAAAACTGGAAATAGATGTGTCATGAAAATTAAAGTCAATATACTAAAAAAAAAATTGTAAAATCCTTAGTTTCCGAAAAAAAAATAATTAAAGTTATAGTATTTTCAACGTTTACATCGCAGGACTACACTAGTTTTTCAAGTGTCAAAAGTGGCTTATGTGTATAGCAACTTGAAGTTGATGCATATCGTTTTAATTTATGGCGAAGACAAAATGCTTTAACAGCTTCTCATATGTACGCAGAAAGATTTACCGGTAGACATGTGCCAAATGCATTTACTTATACTGCGGTAGTGCAACGCAGGCGTGAGAAGGAAAATTTGCAACAAGATTGTGGAAGAAATGGAGGTCAAGTGTGGCGTATCATACATAAGGCTCAATTGTGTCAATAACTTACGAGTTCAAAACGAACAATAATCAGAAACATTTGTGTTAGTTCGTAGAAACTGGGTAAATCGGGCCCAAATGTTTTTACACGTCAGCGTACAAGATTGTTAACAGTCGTTGTAACATATAGCATGTCAAATTATTTGATTAGTTAAAACCACAATTTAGTAATTAATATTAATATTAATTAATGATAATAGTAGCCGCAAAAGCAGTTGAATTTTTTAATATAAAATAGGTGTTACAAAATTGTATTTATTTCTTTCCTTGGACCAGTTTCTGGAGTATTTTTAAATCATTATCAAACTGCATTTTTTTTTACAAAATTGTGTTTGTAAGACTTCATGAATGAATTGTTATTTAAAGTTTAGTTATGATGCAAAATTTGAATTTTAAGGTTATTCGTTGTCCTGCATTAAAAAAAATAAGATGCTAATAACAAGTAAATAAATTAAATTTCATTGTATTGTTGTCAGTAATATTGAAAACCAAAAAAGGTCATTGGAGCTTTACGCGCGTTACATTTTATATTTAAGTTTTATTTTTTATTTTATTTCCGACGCTTTCTGGACGTTTATACTAAATAGTTATTTATGCAACAAGTGCAAAAAGTAAGCGTTTATTGCACGCGATGTAAAGTGGACAACACGCCGAGTGCAATAAGCACTTTTTGTACGAGTTGCATACAATATTTTTTCTACGTTCATGCAAAAACCAAAAAATGTTATTTAGATGACACCACGATGACACTAAGTCTAGAAAAATGTGACATCGATTTGAAGGTTTATGTTTGTCATGATGACAAAACGCTGCAGTAGAATGACAGATGACTTACTCATTTGAGTGCAATAAAATGTTTATACCTCTAGAGCAATAAAGAACCACTTTTTCACTAAATATAGTTCAATAAAGTATTGTTTTTTGCATGAACGTAGAAAAAATATATTTCCCAATAATGCGTAATACCGAAAGCGCTTTATGAGAATTACATTTTGGCATAATTTAAGAAAATTTGGTATATTTGAGTTTTGAAGGACCTAGAACAAAATATCTCTGATATACATTTTCGAAGAATAGACCTAAAAAATCATACAAGGCCGTAGAGTGTAAAACTAGGCGTCGTGGTAGATTGTATTGCACCACCTGAACAGTTTTAAGTTACAAAAAAATAATCATCAAAATCGCAATACCCGCTACAATTTTACAGCTGTGTGAAAGCGAGAAGTGAAATACACTGTACAAGATAATAACATTGAATACATTATATTATTTTTAAAGGTTATCTATTTCTATGACGGAGCTATTATGTGTTTTAATTAGTTTTGTTTCAATTAAAATCACTTCGAATTCATATTTCTCAGCGGTACAGTTTGCCTTAAACTATTTTACAATAAGATAGGTTAAACACAGGCCTATATATTACACTGTTCTGATTTAGAGAAAGCCTAAACATTACCGATTGCTTCCATGTTTCTTAACTTAATTCTAGTAATATCCCCGACCCCATATGATTAAAACTCGTACAGACAAAGAATATAACATAATTCATTATGCTGGGATTATGTTTACCCCAGGCGACTAACTTCTACTTAGAAATTACATCAACTTAGATTAAACTATAATTTGGTATATGTTTTCCTTATGCTAAATAAGGAATATCTCATCAAACTTTACCTTGTATCCCAGATTAAGGACCAGATAACTGAGAAATGTGGTTACCGTCATCTGAAACTGATACCTACGTTTGTGTCAAGATTGTAGATAAAATCTATCATGTCGGGTAAACCTTTACATGGCGTTTTTATTAGATATTATAGATTCCGGAAAATTACAAAAATTGCATTATGTAATAAGTTCATTCGAGTATTTATTATGTGTAGTATATGATTCCATATTAGTACTATTTGGAAATATTGTTTTTTATTTATTTTGTCATTAATTGTTGAGTACTACTTTATCTATAAAGTTTTTAATGTTTGGTTGTTTGACATCAATGTAGATACGTCCTCGTTTTAACAAAAATTGTATGGAATGTCAATGTTTGTTCATATTTTCTTACATGTGTTCACTTACTAATTAGCCGAGCAGGGGTTATACCACTACAGCCCTTAAGGCGGAAATGGAGATCCCAATCTCTGCTTTAAGGGTTACTAAAGCTAACAATAGATTAAGGTTGAAAGGGAAGTATACTACCAGCCTCTCCTCGGTGGTAGCAAGCAGAGGATATGCTCCACCCCCCGGGATTCGAGGTATGTTACACAATGGGTCCAGGTAGGAAATGATTATGCAGGTGCAGGAATATATTTGGAAAATCCGGCAGTGTTTCGCTGGGTATATACACCACGATCTTCCAGGAAGAGGTCTATTCCGATGATATCAAGCAAAGAAGAAGTAAGGAATTGTGTGGAGGATAAAGTCTTTATCTGTTCTGACAGCCAGGCTGCGCTCAGGGCCCTTAGCTCTCCAAGGATGAGATCTACTCTCGTTCAGGAGTGTGAAGATGCCCTGGAGTTTCTGACGAGCCACAGAAAGGTGGAGTTCGACTACGTTCCGGGCTGTGAAGAAATCCTTGGTAATGAGAAGGCTGAAAAGCTAGCTCGTCTGGGATCGGGTCAGGCACCCGAACCCATTCTTGGAATTGTGCGAGATAGTATTAATAGCGCCCTTAATAAATGGGCTTATGGGCTTATCAAATATTAGGAAGGCATTGGAGAAGCGATAGAGGATATAGTAAGGCCCATGATTTTTTAGATGGACCCAATAATTATAGGACGATGAACCTCGGTCGAAGATCCCTGAAAAAAAAGGGTAGGGATCCTGGTCATTGCAGACTCAGAAGGCATCTAAGTTTGATAGGGACAGGGGAGGATCCTTTTTGCTTGGAATGTGGAGAAGAGGAGGACTCTCCCATCCACTTTCTAGGGCACTGTTCAGCTTTTGGGAAACTAATACATATGATATATGGCGCCGAGGAGCTGCAAGGGAAAGTACACCGGGTAAGTTCGAGGAGGGCCAAAGGCAGATAGTGGTGAAGTGATGGGATTGTGAGGTAGGCGAAAAAGGTCCATCTATGGCCTAATTACCAGGCTGTTGCCGTCTTGTTCTCACTATTACTACTAACTACTACTAATTGGCTTAGCACCAATAGACTGATTAAACTTTGACAAGCATAATTTAAACAAAATAATGTCGCAAATGCTTCTTTGCTTTCGAGATCCACGATGTTGAAGTGAAGAAAATTAAAACTGTTTTCATAAGCAAATGTTTTCTAATTTGACAAGTATACTACCAACCTTTACCATCAAGTGCAATTTGATGGAAATGCAATTACAATAACTAGTAGAAAGAAAACTTCATTTCAGTAGTATTTTTTTAAATTAAAAATATAGATATTGTGTAACTGTGCAAAACAAAAATAGTGACATATTAAAGATTGTCAATTATTTTTAAATACAAATGGTATATTTGTATGCCGCTAAAATGCATCGTTCCAAAGAATGTATTTAAATTTTCTATTGCAGTTGTTACTTGCCTACAATAATTAAATTTATCTCAGTGTTTTGGTCGGCTATTGTATTTTTTGTAATTTTGTAATATTTAACTGAGGTCCGTGGATAACTCGTGCATGATCTAAAAACTAGGGGCGGTACGACTTGCTTTATTCGAATTTTCGTTTGATCTTCCGTATATAAAATGCGTGTCGGTCAATTCCTCATAGCAATAACTTCACCATATTTACCTTTTTTCTATTGAACCCACAACCAGAGTTGAATTACACCCACAATATCTACTCATATATTCTTTATTATTAGCTTTTGTAAGATTTTTTACTGTTTAAGAAAGGTATTTTAAGCTGGTTGGGGCTATAGCCCACAGAGTAGTTAGTTTCACACAATATTGTTAATACCTGAAAATATACAAAAAACTATACATAAAAGGTACATTTTTTATTTATTTTAGTAGGTCGTAATGATGTTTAAATTCCGCAAACACGGAACCGGCATGGAGTAGCGAACGGCCGATAGATGTAGTTAGTTCTACACTGCGTACTCATGTTTAAATTCATTGACAGATTAATCAGTTTGACATTGTCGACATTTAATTTCAAATAATTTTAATTTATTGATATAATAATTTTTATAGTTAGATATTTGACTCAACTTAAAGGAGGCCACCTGATGAAGCAATCCTAACAATGCAGAAATAGGTCAGATCTCATCTATTGTGGTTGAATATCGAGTTCCCACTGTCAGAAGTTGGATATACTCGCGACAAGAATTCAGACGACTGAGTCATACGAACGAATGAATAATTAATTATATTTTCATCAAAATATTTAAGAAACTGATAGTAATAAAACTATATACTACACTAAAAGTTTGCATTATATTTTGCACTAAATTGCAAAAAATTATTGTTTTTAACGCGGCCAAATATCGAAAATTATGTACGTTGACAATAAAAACAAATGTGTAACGTCAGCCGTGACGTACGACGTCTGAATTCTTGACGCGAGTATATCTGTAGAGTGTTTTCATTAAACCAGGTTAGTAAATTTAGATAGATTAATTTCTTTAGATAATTATTGAATAGAGCTTTGTCTGTAGAATTGTTCAATAGCATACCTAGATGTTTGGTATCAGAGAACATACATATGACTTAATTGATAGGAATTGTAGCAGATTAGATATATATTAGCTTAAAATACCTTTTCTCAAACAGTAAAAAAATGTATTGTTTAAGTCTGATATGGAATTAATGACAAACTGACACATGCCACCTAGGTTATTGTTTTTTGTTTAGCATTCCAAAGTTGGTCTATTATAATGAATGATTAATAAATTAATGTTCGAAAAGGGTGCATCAGGAGGAAAAGTCCAAGACACATTTTTTAAGCAAAATTAGCTCGGATTTAAGAAAGCGATATCAATTTGTCCAAAAGTCAGTGACGTACAGTTTGTTTTGCTACAAATCAGGATTTAACGGCGAGAGACATTTATACACGTATCCTCTTCGCGACGCAGTTACTCATTCTAAGTGTGTACGTGACTTAAACGTCTATCTTGCGCTATGTGGTCCTGGCCGCATTATGAGTACGTTCCGATCTTGTACCCGGCACTGCTACAGATGCACTTATGGAGCGAAATGCAGTGGAGTCTACGAGAATTCAGTGCTGTGTTCACTGTCGTGTACCAAATCTCATTTCAATATCTCTATCGGTTTTCGAGAAATGAATATTTAATAATTAAGACAGACAATTTTACACAACCTGTATCTCGAAAACGAGGCATTTCCGGACCCATCTTTATATAAACTTTTTTCTTATTTTTAAACATAGAACTTGCCCCTAAATTGTCTTAACATCATTCTGTAATAACCTGTATAATACAATATTAAATGTCGGCAAAAAAGACACAAAGTTGAATGTCAATACCGGTAACATAACATAATTCAACCTGCGTCGACAGTATCAACAAAATACGTTTATTACGTTTTACGAATTCCGATTAATTTAAATAATTAATAAATCTAACGATATGGATTTGTTTTACAATTGACATTTTCATTTCGTACGTTTTATCTGTTCCCATAGTATATCACTAGGATTGAACGTGGAATTTACATTACATTAAAATAAATTGTCGCTCTATATCCGCATAACGGGATACCTAGCCAATGAGTAAATCAGAAATTAATATTTGCGGAATGGAATTACTAACATTCTGACCGATGTCGTCCTTATACTTAATTTAAATTTTCTCAGTAAAATTACATATATTTTACAATTCCAATCTAAAAATTACAATGTATAAATCAGTACAAATTATAATGCCGGAAATTCACGATAAAATTTGACATAATAGTAGTAAAATACATACACACATAAACATAACGTAATATGAAATTTTATCTATTTTATTTCGGTAATATTATAGTGTATTTATTTCATTTACAAAATTATTATGTAATTTTACATAACTTTACGCAGATCACAAATTGCCAATGTTGTATGTAAAAATACGGACAAATATTTATCAGTGCAGACAAATACTGGTGTCGAGTTTATTAACTGTCATCAGTATGCCATAGATGATTTAAGGTGGGGGCCCCTAGATGTAACTTTGCTACATATCTGTTGGGTTTGACAGACATGACAGCCAGGGTTATTCCTGTGTTATCTTAGAAAATTTTAACTTCATCAGTATACCTGAAATAAATAAGTACAAACATACAAAGTTAAATTTTAAATTAATTTGGTGATTTTTCAATCGAAAATTTGTTGGGGACCGCTGATCAGACTCCGATACTAATATTTTTGTCTTGGCACACAGTTAATAACTAGAATGTTCAGAAATGTCAAGGAATGATTGAAATATATTTATTTATGAAAATATTAACAGCCACCTCCCCCTTTGCCATTCCTATACCTCAGCAATATATTAAAAATACAAATTCAATGCGCCATAATTTACTTAATCACACTGTATTTCACTTAAAATATTAATTAAATACATAAGAAACTTAAGAAAAAAACACTGCCCGTGAAATTAATAAAACGATTTAAATACGTTCTATACGTTAGTGCGCAACTCATAAAATAGATGCGTCAAGCAATATCGCGAATCTTTTTATTTATTTAAATAAAGAAGATATTTTATATTTTGTCAAAGGTTATTCTACTCTCTCTCTTTATCCTAATTTATTTCAACTCCAACACCGTTTATTTCAAAATCAAAGAATTTTCCTGTAAAGTTTTATACAGAATCGGAAATTGCGGATCTTTACAGATAAAGTAGAAATTGCCGGTTCATCCCAGGGAACGTACGAAGTATAAGCGACGCGGTAGTATAATAGAAAACTAAATTTTATTTGTATATCTGCCCTATTTTTCCCAAAGTCCTTTTATTGCATTTAAAATGCTGACGTGTATTAATTTATTTGGAAAGAGTAACGAATAAAACACGGCGTGAATAAGATCTTAAAATTTTGTCCACAATCTCCGATAACGGCCGATGATAGGCGAGAGCTAACGAGAGCCCCACAACAAAAACGGCATCCTCACAGATTACAGACCTCAATCCGGTCACCTGATGCCAGTGTTTCCAGGGTTCATGCTTTTACATAAGATCTCATGCATTCCAAGGAAATCTCATGCTCTCATATTTTGATTACAAAATCTCATGCTTTTTAATAGACACAAAAAGAAATAATAAAATTATTAAAATTACTCTTTGCAATCTACCAAAACAAAGACCTAACGAGAAATAAAGGCAAAATCGAGGGCAAAATTGAATAAATAGAGGTAGGTATCTACAATATTTGGGTACTTGAAATGTCCTTTATTGTAGACTGCTCTGTTAATAATTAGCAATGAATACATAAACGGGTGTGACAGTCGACGGATATGCGGTGTGTGTGCTGTATTCACGCTTTATTGCAGTTATTCTTAACTGTATTCCGTAAGGGTACCTACATTTTCTGGAAACAACAGATTTTACGACCCACCCTGCGTCACGTCAACTGGGGCCAACGTTCGCCTGACAATAAAATAAATTAGAAAGGTTACGTGGTTAATAACTTTTAAGTAAGTACCTGTAACTACCTACTTACAATGTAATATTATGATAAAATAGCATAACATAATGCTTTTTAATGAAATAAAAATGGCATTACAAAAGTAATTAAAAATTAAGCTGTGTCAGGAGGTGTTTTTTTTGATAAATTAAGCTATCTCATGCTTTTTTCTCCAAACCTCATGCTATTTTGAAATTATTCTCATGCACTGAATTTTTCCCACCTGGCAACTGCCTTATGCGAACAGTGGAAGCACGCTGTGGTGGAAGTATGCGTGTAGCATGACACAAATACACGCAAGCGGCAAAGCACAATTCACCATCAAGATCCTCACTTTCCAAATGTGTATGTCTTTTAATTATCTTCTATGTATATTTGTAGGTACAATTTTAAATCATAACATAATTCCCATGTCATCATTTTTATCCATACTTCAGAATTCCTTAAAAATATAGATATCCGTATATTTTCCCGCACAAATATAAAGTAACAAAATCCAGCCATAAATTCCGGTTAAATCTCTTTACGTCACATAAACTGAAAAAGTTTTAAAAAGTTCCCAATAAATTTTTAAATACATTTGAACAAGCGAAATTTTATAAGTTCTATTCCTGATTAAATCCGGTATAAAATTGCACCATGGCTTGAGGGTTTAATATAAAATTACGAAGAAGAAAATACTAAGTAGACAGACATCCATCTCATGATTAAATAAAGTGTTTTCAGCAATAAAACGTCTAAAACACATAAAAAGTACCGTTTATACCCCGAAGCGTTAATAACCTAAAAACCCAATATCACGGTTTAATAATCTTTAAGATTCAAGATGCGTATTGCGGATTCCTTGGGGATCGCCGTCGACATTTCCACAGCCACATTCACAAATTTTGTAGACTGTCACATTCGCAATGCATTACTTCAAAAGCAAATGTCGAGGCTAACGTAAAAAATCGAACTGCGACTCCTGGGATTCGAGAAAATTGCAATCGTTTTGCTGAGCGGCAAAGAAATATGATGTGTAAAGTTTGTCATTTCGGTGCGTAAAAAATCAAAACTGCATTAAGTACACAGGGTCATTCAGGAAAAAAAGTAGACCTTTTCACGTAAATGTAAAAAGGTAAAAGGTAAAGGTAATCAAGCTTACTGGTAATTAGGCCATATTTGGCCCTTTTTACCTACTAACTTATACTACCCTCCACCTTTACAATCACAAACATCCATGGGTAGGACAGAAAAATTCCTGCCCCGTGTTGGATTCGAACCAACTTCCGGCCGCTCGTGCTTGCCCTGGCAGCGACTGCTCGTCACCCAATTGACCGCTCGGCGGGTGAATATTGAGAAAACAAAATTGATGATTTCTGAAAAGGGGAGGAAAAAGAAAGAAGGGTACCATCGGAATTGAGAAGGAAAATAAATAGATCAAGTAAACGAGTTTAAATACTGAGAGTTTGTTTTTAATTCAAGGAATACATTTGCAGCACATATAAAATGCAGAGTAAGGAAGGCAAGCCAAGCAATGGAGATGGTTTGGGGAATAGGAGAAAGAAAATTTTGACATGACATTACTAGACAATGTTATTCGACAGCCTGTTGAGGAACATACTCCTGTACGGCGTCGAGGTATGGGGATGAACATGAAGAAATAGAACTAGAGAAATATGTGAGGTACTAATACTAGGGACAGACAGAGAAACATCGGGCTACATCGTTAGATAAGAAAGCAAAAGAGATAAAATGAAGGTGAAAGCAAGAAACTTGACAGTAAAATAAGAAGGGAATACTGCAAGATATTACAACAGTGCTGGTTAGAAATAAAAAAAATGAAAGAGGAGAGATAGAAACAGACAGAGAGAAATATTACCAACGAAATGGGTACGCAACCATAGAAATACCGGAGAGAGACAAATGAAAAAATAATTAAAGCTAAAAGACAAAGATATAGACAGGCAAGAACGAAGAACAAAAATAAAGGACTCAAGATATAACGCAAAATATGAGAAGTTGATAACGGAGAAGTTACCGAGATATTTAAAGAGGGCAAGTAAGAAGGAAAAGATAATGTTGGCAAGATTCAGGTGTGGAAATGAGGAAAAAGGGAACAAATGGTAGACAGAGGAAAGTGAGAGAAGATGTGGGGTCTGTTGGGGAGAACGATATAATTTACTGCACGATTGTCAGGAAATGAAGGGAAGACATGAGAACAGAGCAAATTTTGAACAAAGAGGGGAGGGGTTTAGAATGGATGAAGATGGTTAAAGAACTCAGAGAGTTAAGGGTAGAAGAAAGTTTAAGAATGTATTGTAATATATGTCTACTAATACGGAATATTGTAATTATTTAAACCAGGAGGTCAAAATAAAACTTACTACTATTTCTTTATTTGTTAATTCACATATTTTATTATTCATTCATTAATTGAATCATTAAATAATTAACTAATTCAATCATTCATTCATTGATTCTTTCATTTATTTATTTAGTTATTTTAAATACAACATCTCACGGGACCCAGTTACGGGATGAGTACACAGTATATTATAGATAACAATATTATAATAAGGTTACAGTTTAAAACAAAACAAAAAAAAACAAATTCACAGATGTATCAGTAAAATAATCATGCAACAAAAAAACACAATTACATAACAAACATTTCATTAAAAAATACATTAACCAAGAATAAACATTTTTGATTTCACGAATAGAACCAACAAATACATCAAGCGAATCGTCCACATCAAGGTAATGTTTAAGCATAATGGTGACGAGATCATAGTGTTTGTGCAAGGTAGGTTAAAAATATGATTATTTTTAATTAAATGCAGGTATTCTAAGAAACATTTGTGAAAGAAGCTCTTCAGATTTAACATAACTGTGTATAATCTTGATTAAGAAGAATATTGAACAAACTTCTCTACGCGAGAAGAAAATCTAGGGGCATATTTTCCATCGATCATCAAAATTGCAGACAATAAATGAATGATGAATCTGTTTTGCACTTTTTCAATTGCAGTCAAATGACTGTTACATATGAGAGACCAAACGACCGAAGTTTATTCAAATTTAGAGCGCACACATGTTTTATACAGGATATAATAAAAAGCAGGTCATATCATTAACTGCGTATCTTCGGCGGCCAAATTTGACGATTTAATTCTACTGACCTATATACAAAAATGCCTCTCATAAAAGATACAGGGTGTCAAAGTTGAACTTTTAAAATTGTTTTTCTTTTTACTATAAATTCTTCAGATTTGTAAGTATCACTCGGACACGGTACGGTCGTGTGGCCCGACCTTAAGTCGTTCCTGTGCGCGAATGCGGCCTGCTAAGTAGTAATATGCGGCCCCCTCTCCCGCACTTTTGAAAAGTATTTAAAATTTGAAATTTATTGCGAAAAAAAATTGTGTATGGTGACAAACTGCAGACAAGATATATAACAAAATAGAGCGTATATAAATATTCGTATACAGATTGTACCGATATACTATAGAAGCTACTTCTGTTCTAATTCAGATTATTTAGCGTGGCAATTTTTCTTGCTGTAAAATGTTCAAATTTGTGGCGTTTTTAGTGAAAAATAAACGCGTAGAACAAAAGTAGTATACAAAATAAAATTCTAGATGTTTTATGTATCCACTTTTAAAAAGCGATTGTAAGACACACATTATTTTGTTATTCTAACCCCACATTTTAATAATTTATTAATTTCACATACTAATAAACAAGTGATTACAAAGTGAACAATACTATATGCAGAACTATGTAAGCTTATAAAATAAATTGGAAAAAATATAAGATAAATTGGAAAAAATACGTATTGTACGTATAAAAATTTTATTGGTTAGACTGCTTTCTGTGAAATTTCTTATTTTTGACTTTCTACGCAAATGTTAATCGTTAATGAGAGAGCCGGGCGGAATCCCCAGCAAACAAATATAAACACGCAAAACCGATTTAAACTGATAATCAGATGCAACAGCAATAATACAAATACATTGAAAACGGTGCCCAAAAAAGGTTACCTCCACGTATTTAGAATCCATCCTGACACATCTGTTGGTGAACGAGAATCACATATGAAATAAACTGCACCTCAAATATGTTTTCATTGAGAGGAACTCCGGCGAAGTGACATTTCAGTATCTATATAGTCAGTTTTCCAATAGAGTATATTAAAGAAGTATACAACCCAAACCTATGGCCAACCGAAGCAGCTGTAAGTAGTTATAGGTTTCCACAAAAATTATACCAGGATAATTTTCGAGTAACCGAAACACCAACGCAAGAAAACTAACATTAAACGGGTCCTTAGAAATTAACGACAGCGCTGAAGAATAGAGCTTAATTAGCCTAAATGTGCAAAGTCTCTCTAATAAAGTTAACTTTGTTGATATTGTGACTGAAGGGAAGAAACCCTATTTATTATGTCTAACTGAGGATTGGCTAACCGATGAAATTGAACTAAATAGTATTTATAACATATACAGGGTGAGTCAGTCATAATGTCATTAATTTTAAGAGGAGATAGGGAATAATGAGTATAATGCGAATACGTGATTAAAAAAAAATCTAAATGCATATTTACGCCGAAAAAAAATATTTTCAAATCATTATTTAAACCCCCTTTTCAGACTGTCACTGACCGATCACAGCCTTGGTCGGTTACAGCTGACAGTTCAACTCGATATCGACCTGATGCAATGTTGTCAAGTTGTAATATTTTTCTATATAGTACCTACCCACCTAGGTTTTAGACATCACAAATAAACGGTTGTACTGACTATTTTAGAATATAATTTTTCTTGCTCAGTTCAACTTCAGCCAATAATAATTTAAAATGTTAATACCCAATAAAATCAAATAATAATAATCAAATAATTCTATTAAAAATTGCAATTCCAATTAGAAAATACGGCCCAATCAAACGATACCCGTACACTCGCGTGTCGATTTTTCTCTGAGCAAATGTAGCCGTTATGATTGCAACAAAACTCCAACGTGTCTAATAATAAACTGAGTAATAAACTATTTACGTACATTACATAAAAAACCTATACCCAATGGGTAAATTATTGAGAAGCTGAAAAGTGTTTCGTGTTTAAATACTAAGTACTTAATAAAAAACCATCGTGTTGTCGACAGAAAACTGTCCAAGACCGAAATGGCACGCCGCTAATCTAAGTTGTCGAGAGTTAATCTTGACCTTGACCTTATTAGGTCAATAACCTAGTTACCTAGTTTTTGTACTGTTATTTAACAAGGCGTAAAACTATTTTTTTAATCTAGATACATGAATGATTTTTCCTTAAATATTGATTTATTTGTTAATAAAAACAAATGTAGATAATAAATAAATGTTTTCGAATGCTAGGCTATTACAGTTTAATAATTTTGATATTACGTTTTCACTACGTTTTACAAATAAATATTAATTTTTAGTATTACTCGTAAGTACAATTAACCGCACACATAACCAAATGTACAATTTGTAGTTACGTACATCTAGCCTAGAAATGTATTGTTTTTAAGTAGTATGATACTAACCTGTTTACAGCCCACATAAGTATAACTGCATTTATCCGTCCATAGCACTTTATTAAATAAATTCAGTCGCATTTCGTAAACATTCTCCGTATAACACTACCATTTCCACATAATCGGAATTTGTAAAATTATGCGTTGTGAATTTACGCCAAATACGTGAGGTTAGACCGAAATAAACAAACTACTGCTTGTATTCTCTAAATTGGAGGGGGGCAATGTGTGGCATGATCTACAAATTTGAGGGGGAAGAAATGCGGGAAATGCAGTGCTAAATGGAGGTAAATTTGAATAACACGCTGATGTGTTAGATGATATTATGTATGTAAATGTGGCATCCATGGTTAATACGGCAAGTCTGTGACATTAGAATTTCGTCGGGTGCGCCATCGTAGCGTACCAGGAGCGTCGTGTTACTGATTTTTATAGGGTGATTTGTTTATTTTTTTAAAGGTCGAGTAAAAAATTTTTTTTTTCGATTTTCTGCTGCGACCTAAGTTTTAGCGAGAGGTCGGCTGTGTATACCAAAAATAGAACTGGTCCCAAGACAGAACCCTGTGGAACTCCCGAAAGAACTACTTGAGATTCAGAATGTGATTTACCAATCCTTACTGAAAATGATCGATTTGTAAGGAAACTATCTAGGCAAGCAAATAACCGCGTATTCCATAATATGTATAGTAGTCTGTTTTTCGGAACTTGTCAAACGCTTTAGCAAAATCAAAGTACAGAACTTCACCGCTTCTTGCAAGAAATAATTTTAAACATTTGTAACTATTATTCTGTGTTGTGAAAAGAGCTCTAAGAAAACCATTCACAGTAAGTACATACGTTTGTAACGTTCAATAATTTATTTAGCATTATTTAAGCCATTTCACAACTTCAGGTACATTTATTCCTCATAGTTGGTGGCAACTACCATTCAACCGCGGTGTATTGTGTATTGCCTAAAACAATTAATTTATCAATTTAGCCCTTAGCCGGTAAATAATATTTATTCGTTGTTACCTTGAAGATAAATATAAACAAGACGAATCAATTATTGCAGCATCCTCGTATTACATAAGTATAAACCACCCTAGATAATGTTATGACCATCCTGACATAACTTGTTTTATTCCCAAACCTAAAATAAAAATAACCTTTTATTGTAACCAAACACTATTGTCTCACACTGTAATTCGTGAATTGGGATTTATTTGATTGATTGAAATAAGAATAATAACTTACCTGCTATGTTCTAGAAATTATGAGGATCTATGGAGAATATCTGTTGTGCATTAATTATTTATTTAAGGGTTATATTGTTATTGTGTTGTTTGGCTTTGACATTTCATCGTTTTGCCGCCGTCTTCTTCGTCTTCTTCACGAAATTCAGCTTTCCGGTCAAAGTCAGATCTGATTCTGCGCCAAGCGCTGTTGTCGGCTTGTGCAAGAAATCTCTGTCTCCACGATTTTTTTTTCCAATTTGCGTAATTTTAAGAATTACACTATAAATTTGCATGTTTAGTATGTTTCGTAACTGCAGAAATTATAATATACTTTATTAGTCAGTTTAGGTATACTTCTATAATTATTAGGTGCCTAATTTCATGTCTACAAACCTGATTGGCTAGTGTTCAGCCAATGGTGGGTAAGGACAGTTTTTTGAAGGAGACCATTTTTCGAGTTCTTCTTCCGGGACATGGCGTGACTAGCATTGTGTGTGTGAGGGTAGTTTTGAAGAATTTTCATGATTTCGCATCATCTCCTAGGAGGATTAATATTTTTCAAAACAATTATTGCTGCTTTGGATTTCATTGGTATTTGAATTTCATTGGTGGAAAATTTGTGATAATCTGAAGCAGATACTTTCTGAAGAAAGGATTTATTCTCACACCAAGCCACTTATTGAACAAAGTCTATTGCAACTTTTACGAGTCCGGTAAGTTTTGAATTCAATCCACTTTAACCGAAATTGCCTCCTTCGTATACTCGAAAGATTCTAAAATAGGTCCTATTTACAGCTACCGTAAGGTCTATATTCGCTACTCCTACGATCTTACTAGAAGCTGTGGTGCAGTACTTTTGTTAAGAACCCCTTACTCTAGGGTAAGTAGTTTTAAGTCTATATTTCTATTTATTCCGAATTGTGTTATTCATAAAATATTTTGTGTCCATTTCGAAAATTTTTCTCACCATGTGCTCGATTGCGGCGTTGCCGTACTGCTCATACCGCTTGTGCATGACAAATATACAAACACGTGTATTTCTAATTTCCTAGGTGCTTATGCACTGAGTTTTGTTAATTTCACTAATTGTTATTATTGTGATGGTGACAATGCAATCTGATTATTTTATTTTTCATTGCATTTAGGGTTCTTACCATATGCTGTGGTTCTTATCTGGGACAAATTTTGTATTGAACCAATTGAAAGCAGTTTAAGAAGGTTGTTGCATTGCCGTTGTACCAACCTGGGTTTTGTACCTACCTGAGTGTTGTTGGTAGCCTCCTACTCCTGCTAGAGTTCCACTTATATTTGGCGAAGGATTGCTGCGACATCGCCGCCTAGGAAGCACGCAAGTTCCCTAATTGCTTTGCTATCTTGCTTACTTACACATTTTACTATATTATTACCTGAGTGGTTAGATGCATTTTTTTTATATTGATACAATAGCAAATTTTACTGAAACTTTATTCATTAGTTCACTATAGTTAAATTGTTTGGTAGTAGTTCATTAGTGCATAATATTATTTAGTATATTTGCTTGATCGCTATTAATATTTTATGGTAGATGTTCAAATATTCCTAATTTGAGCTTATTATTAATTTACCTTACTTGCATGCTGCTTATAGTTATATTTAGATGAATTAATTTGTAGTTGCTTACTTAGCCGCATTTATTACAATTTTTTTATTGTTTTATATTTTGCTTAGCTTGTCTCACTTAGTATAATATTCACAAATTCGGTCAATCATTAGCCACGAGAATTTCAGACAATCTTTAACCGAGAATTAAGGCGTAACGTTATATGGTATTATCTACTATTTTTAATAATAAGGTGTTGTTAGAATAAGCCGATGCGCCTGAGCTCACGCGACGCTTCTACTACCTAGTGTTTCAAATTCTTCGCGCGCTTATTTACACTTATAGGTATATTTTATTTATGCTTATTTTCCACGCTCTTAATTTTCAGGACTATTGTTTCAAGTTGCTTGGCTTTTGTGTTGACACTACTTTCCCTACTTATATTTATTTTAACAGTCAGCTTTAGTATTTAAACTTTTGCAATACCTTTTCCAATTGTCATTAATAACTATTAATATTAGAATAAACCACCATTTGTTTAACTGAATGTTTATTATTTGATTTTGTTTGGCAAATTTTCTTGATCATTTAGTCAATCTATCTGGGTGATTTGGTTTGGAGAAAATTTGTCTGGCGCCCTTGAACAACTAAAGTTTATCGTGTCGTAATATACGATATTGTGAAAACAAAAAATTAGAACCACCCCATCTCCATTGAGCTGCCACTCACCCTTAAGTGGTGGACGACCATATACACGAAGGTGTGCTTTTGTAGGTCGCACGTTTAGGTGTACCTATTTGTAATAATTATGTATAAAACATAACAATCCTAAGATAGTAAGTGAGCAACGTTGTCTCATATTCAAGACCTGTTTGCTGTCATAATTCTATTACCGTTGGTCAGAGAGAAATATTGTTAAGTGAAATATGTTAAATTAAAAAATTAATAAATACAAAAAACATGCACATATGCATGCATATTCAACAAGAAATCGGAATAACATTTATATTGATTTTAGCCACACATACTATAAAAAATATCCGCAATATTCTGGTCATAAGTACTATAATCTACTTCCTCCGAATATAAAAATTGCAAAATCTGCTAATATATTCAAATATAAATTTATAAAATTTCTGGCAGAGAACTACTTATATAACACAACCGAGTTTGAAGAATACTGTTTATCACTTAGGCACTATTGACTTAACAATGGGGTTTGCTTTTCCGTATATATGTGATTGTAGTGTAATATATATCATTGTCGTTATAGATGTATTTTTAATTATTGTTGTAGGTTGTGTGTTTATTATGTGTGGGACTTATTATTAATGTTACGGAAGCTCACCTACCTTTTTAGTTTCTTATGTGTGCTTTAGATTTTATAATTTTCGTAAAACCTTTATTTTGACGTTTTCCGGAATATTCCAGGCTATATTCTATTTGTTTCTTGACACGTTCTCGAGATCGCAGAAACTTTGAGAACTCTAAAAATCTATATAAGCGGACCAATTCCGCCGTCACAGTCAGTGTATATTGAGCAGTCGAAGGCGAGTGACAAACGTCAAAGTAAAGTGTTGACAGTAGTTATGGAATTTATTTGAAGTATATTTCTTGTATAATCAAGAGTGACAATAAAGTTTGTTTGTCTACATGACGTGTTCCCACGCTAAGGCAATTTAGAGGTTACATTATTATTATGAGATATTATAACAAAAGCTTTGCTAAACTTCTTCGATGTGCTTTAAAGGAGCGCTAAATAAATAATAGAGTGCGTCTAATCCTGTTCCCAAATGTACAGCTTGTCATATTACTGGTCAAGTGGAAAATGAAATCGGCCGTAGAGAAATAAGACGGATGAAGAGGGCTGTTATAGATAAAAAAAGTCTATATCAGTAACCCGTGATGTTAAGATGACTCAATACAAGTAGGATTTGGGAAACTTGTCACGTCAAAAGGATAAAACATTTATTTCAAGTGGGTTTAAATTTTACACAAGGGCGACTGTCCCTCTCAGCGTAGCGAAGTATTTCGTATGCTTCAAATTGTTGTGACGTACTAATAAAGTATTAAATACAAACTCATCATAAGGTAAAGTTCATATGAAATGTTTATATAAATTGTCAAAGTTGAAATGTAGACTTGAACTTGGCATGGTCATAGCCTCCAGACAAAAAACAAATACCTCAGTAAATCCAAGTACCTATCTCGGAAAACAAAGTTAAAGAAGAATCTTAAAAAGAAATAATTAATAATAGTTTTACATATTTTACATAATTTACGTGGCGGAAATATGCACGAAGACTAAATTTTATTCCAGAAATGGAAATAATGCTTGAAGATCTAGCTTACAAAATTAGAAAAAAACTGGTAGACTCAAAAAAATTTTATTAAAGGAAATTCATTTTGAGTTTTCAAAAAATTTTATAGGGCTTTGTTGCATCACGTGGTTGTTATCCGTTTGACTAGGCAACTGGTTACGCCAGTCACATAATTAATATATAATTCCCTAACATTAGGTGGGAATCATTGACACACCTTTATTGATCTCAGGCTAGGCTCGGTTTCTATGGTCAGAACAGTTCTTCAGAAAACAGTGTTGTGCTGAGACATCACATACTATCTTGTGCAACTGGACACCATCAGTGCTTTAAAATTTCTAATTCTTTGTAAATGACATCTTCAGTGATGACTTCGTAAAAGCTATGTCGCGACATATGCTTATGCGCGTGCGTTTGAACCTGCACTGTAGAGTAGGTAGTATATTATCACATTGGACCTCGGTGCTAACATGCGAGGTTCTCTGACTAAATTTAAATTCGCCTATTCATTTGATTAAAGTATTATACTATGTTTATTTCATTTTCCTAATTAGTCTAATTTTTTTCAGGTATGTACACTTACTGTACCTACTATTCCAGTATGATGCAATTGGTAAGTTTATTTAATCCAAGGTTAACAGAGGATGGCGTTGACATATGGCATACTTTAAAATATGTAATAAGTAGATATTTCTGCAATTAACAGATATTGTTCATTTAATTTTGAATCATTACAATGTTAAGACATTCGCATCCAATAACAGAAGTTAACATGACAGCCGCCTACTTAAATATTTCTCAGTTGTAATCATGTAAATTGTCTCGGTAATGAATTTAATTTTTTGTTAATGAACGGTTAGTTTTAAAGCAAAAAAGTATGAGAGTTTTAAAATAAACCTACCCTATCTGATACGTATTGAATACTCGTTGATTGCCAAACAAATAAGTTGTAGCTAAAATAACTTAGAGGACTGCCATGTAACTGGATTGCAAGCTATTTAAAACACCGACAGCAATATGTATCACTACTGGATAATGAAAATAAAGGTATTAATAATTATGTCAATTCTGAAATAATTGAAATTAACATGGGCGTACTACAGGGATCAATACGGGGCCCTATTCTTTTCTTATTATATATTAACGACTTAGACTATACAAATGATTCAGTGCAGTTTGCATTGTATGCAGATAACACATCTATTATAGTTTCAGACAAAAATATTGATCAAATGAAAATAAAAAGCTGTGAGTTATTGTATGATTTGGGTAACTGGTTTTCCCAGAATCATTTATATTTGAATCCTGAAAAGACTCAAGCAATGACATTTCATAGTAAATATAAGTATTGTGAATAAAGTCTAAACAATATAACCATACATTGCAATACTACAAATGTTAGATTTCTTGGTATAAATATTGATAATGTGCTGAATTGGAGGAGCCACTGTGAGTTTTTGATATCAAAGCTTTATTCTGTGGTTTATCAATTTATGAATCTAAAAAATATACGTCATGTCAGTCAGTTAAGAAATCTATATTTTGCTCAGGTTAATTCCAGGATAAGGTATGGCATTGGATTTTGGGGTAGTTCTACCTTCTCTAATAAAGTGTTTCTGGCTCAAAAACGGGTTGTACGAAGTATGTTAGGCTTGTCAACGCGAGTGAGCTGCAAAAATATCTTTAAATATTATGAAATATTAACTCTTCCGTATGTGTTAATCTTAGAACTAAGTTTATATGATTTTAAAAACAGACATGATTTTTTGTTTAACAAAGATGTCCCTTATATAAATACTAGGCATAAAAAATTTTATTCACTTTGCATAAAAATAATGTTTCTGTTAAATCGCCTAACTATTTAGGTTTACGAGTATTTAATACTCTTCCTATAGAAATAAAAAAATGTGAAAATTTATTCTCATTTAATTGAAACAATTTTTAATAGAAAAGGCTTTTTATAATTATGGACAAGTATTTTAATATATGAATGATTTATTTTAATATGGTATTTTATCTGACCTAACACTTGTGTGTGTTTTGTTTTTTGTGTGTACATTGATCTCCTTCTTTTTGACTATTCTTATACAATGTGTGAACTATATTGTCTAAAAGAAAAATAATAGTTATTTATGCAACAAGTACAAAAAGTAAGTGTTTATTGCACGCGACATGAAATTGTCCAACGAGGCCGGCAGGCCGAGTAGGACAACACGTCGGGTGCAATAATCACTTTTTGTACGAGTTGCATACAATATTTTCTCTACGTTCATGCAAAAACCAAAAAATGTTATTCAGATGACACTAAGTCTAGGAAAATGTGACGTCGATTTGAACGTTTATGTTTGTCATAATGACAAAACGCTGTAGTAGAATGACAGATGAATGCAATAAACATTTTATTGCACTAGTACAATAAAGAACCACTTTTTCCACTAAATATAGTTCAGTAATAGTATATTATGCAACGATCATGTAATAACCATTACATGAGAGTTGCATACGCTATTTTTTCTACACCCAATAAATAACCAAAAACCATAAATTTTATATTTTTATTGAACACAATAGGTAACAGTAATTATTCGTATTAAATTATCGAAGTTTAGCTAGGTATCTACGAAAATTTAATACGTACTGATTTTGACATCTAAAATAATTACATAGGAACCTAGGATAAACGTCAAATGCACAGTATACTTGATTGAAAAATTATGGGTTTCTATTGTTTAAAAATCTGTATCGTAATGAAAAATCTGTGTCGTAATGGGTATCATTATGAAACGGATTATGGGCATATAAGTGCATTGTTATAATACGGGTGTAGAAAAAGTTTTGCTTTTTGCATGAACGTAGAAAAACATTATTATTATTATTAAACGTCAACTTAGTGACTGTAGATAATAGTTATTTATTGTATGTGCTTTAAGTAATATTTTATCCTTGCAAGAATGTTTGAATGTTGAATTCTTAAGTGCAAAAAGGCAATTAAAACACGAATGCAATACGTTTTATCCGTAATCCCATCACAATCATATTTGTGGAGTAAGAATTATTGGAAGTTAATAAAGAATATTCGCATGAATTGATATTTCTTAGTACTCAATGAAACGTGGTAGGTTTTTTATACCTACTGGTTGCTATGGTACGTTGTTTATTATCAAAATATAGATATTGGAAAATATAACAGGCTTACTGCTTATTTGAAGAGTGAATCGAGAGGATACAAAGAAAACAAGCTGCAGTATTGAAAAGAGCACATATCTTATTTTTAACTCGAGCTTCCAATAAAGAATATTTAATGATTAAGGTAATATTCCTTTACCTTTTACATGTTGTTAGGTATATAGTGAACTTTGAATTATTTTAGGTTGCACTATTAATGGGAGTTTCTGGTGCCTGTCGAAGCTACGAATTGACAAATATGAAACTTACTTCAATACCTGACACCAATACGGGAATTTCAAGAAAATTTACAATTAGAAGAACAATTTTGCATGAATGCTGTTGAAATATGCAGAAAACATATTTATCTGCGCCCAATTCACTTAAAACAAGGCAGATTCTTTTTAAAATGCATACAAAAAAATGTACTTTTCAGCCTGTTGGAATAGTTGCTTCATTCCTGAATATTGCATATCCAGAAGCATATACTGGCCATTGTATGAAGCGCGCTACAACAACTTTATTAGCCAATAAAGGTGCTGATCGCGTTTCGAAAATGCTACAAGGGTTGTTTTTAACGGAAAGTTATGTGATAAAACAAAAAAACGAAATGTCTATTAATATAAATGTAAATAAATTAAATTTGATTTATTATACTTTTTTAAATAAAGTTACTTTATTCCACTAGTGGATAAAGTATCATATATAAATTGTTCATTGGATAAAAGTCCGATTATAAGGTGATTGTGGATAAAATAATATTATATTTTTCTATTTGATTGCAATAAAGTAATACTAACTTGAACCACTTGATGTAATTTGCATATCTACAATTCTATGTATTTAAACCCTTTTGTAGCAATATTTTCTCCAAGCGCCGGTATTGACGCTTGATGTGCAGGAGCACTCCATCAAAGATTATCTGTGGTTTGGTAGGCACAGAGGGTAGAGATTAAACAAGCCTGTAAACCTATCGGATCTGCCCGATGGTAAACAACTAATTGTCAGTTGAGGAGGGTAATCCCTATAGAGTACACACACGCAATCTTTCAGTGGAGCTCGAAATTGCCTGACAACGTCCCTCCAACGTTCTGCGTTGTATCTTGTACAAACATGAGTTTTATTAATGGTGGAAGTTATTAGACGTTTGTTTGAATGCAAAATATCCGAGAGGGATTTATGGAAAAAGTGTAGAGTCAACGCACGATCTGACAGAATTTAATATAAAAAATCTTTCTTAAAAGTGGTATTTTCGATTCTTAGTAGAAATCAGCGGCGGCCAGTGGAAGTTAAAGTGGTAAACTTTTTTTTCGCAAATTTCGTTTGAAATGTTTTATCATGATCATACAGGGTGTTTTATAATTATCCCGACAAACCTTTACGGGTGGTAGGAGACGTCAAAACATTTTTTGCTTCATTAACATTTGTCGGAACACGCCTTGTTTTCGAGAGACAGGGTGTTGAAATTTGAAAAAAATAATCGTTTCTTTTTTATTAATATCGAAAAAACGCTTCAGCCGATTTTAGTTTAATTTTCACAATTTGTTGCTACTAGGCATTTTTTGGATCCATTACTGTTGATACCGTACCTACAGAAGCGTTCTCACGAGGCAACCTGTAAGTTATTGTGTATAAAAAACACCTTGTAGTTTTTTTTTAATAGAGCAACTAAACACAACTTTTTTTCACTTGTGATGGTGATTACTTTAGTTTAAAACTTAATCCTGTTGAGTAGTTTATTGCATTAAAACTGTTGTTGATTGTTAATCCAAAATATTTATTTAAAATGGATTACTTATTTGAAGAACTTGCCGACGCACAGCTTCAGTTCCTACCATGAACAACGAATACAATCTTTAAATCCTGAAGACTATCCACATCCTTTAGCTTTTTGTTAAAGATTTTTGGATCCCCCTTTAGTAGAATCTCAAATCGGAAGAATAATATTGTTTAATTTTCTGTAAACATGTGGGCTGGTATAGTTGAAGAGAGTTTACTAGTTTACTTTACTTACTCTTTCAACATTTTCTGCAAAATATTTTAACGGGGTTATTAGAAAATGTTTTCTTAGTCATTAGGACCAACATGCGGTTGTACCATGATGGAGCATCTCCACACTTTGGTTTGAACGAGCCCGATTATCTAGGCCAGTGATTTGGCAACCAATGAATTGGAAGACGAGGTCCCGTGGCCTGACCAGCGCGTTATCCTGGTTTAGACCTTGATTTGTCCCTCCAAATTATCTGATCTTGTCGCAAAAATAATGCTTAATAATATTATGGTATGAATGAGGCAAATTTAGAAGTTCAGAAGTTCCCAAATCTTCGATATTATTGAATGTCAGCCTTCAAAATCATGACAACTCTCTCACGAGACATTTTTCATTCTGCACTTCTGCGATTGTCGATTTGTTCCCTGGTTAATACTTTCAACTTTTTCGGTCGATATCCTTCGCCCTTTCGCTTGAAAAAAGCAACTTGTAATATTTGTTTATTTTCTGATTTTGTATGTTTGTTATCGCCTTCAACGTGGAGTAATTTGACCAAAACGTTGAGAATTTCCATATTTTGGGCTTTTCTTCAAAGTATGCCAAACGCACTTTTTTGCTGCCACTAACATTTGTCAGATCGCACCATTTCAAGGAACGATTACACGAAATCTCATACTGTTTATTTGACTTACTAGACAATAACTTGAAAGTGGCTTTATTAGCAAGTTCTTTAATTTCCTTTGGGAATAATCCATTTTCTTGATCACATTCCATGTCACGAGATTTGAAGTTTGTTATCAACAAACGATCGAACTTTCGTTACCTTAGGAACAATAAACTTCATGAACCATTGGATTGGGGAGATATGCGTTGATTTCTACTTTTAATGGTATTTGTAAAAAAAATAGTAGATATATAGCACCTTTAGTAATAGGGTAACACAACTCAAAAACCAGATTGTTTTAGAATTTCTGATCCTCATTTTAAATAGATAATAACTCTCTTTATTACACATAAAAATGTTGAAACATTTCATAAAAAGTGAAGGTGGACTACAGAATGTTCCTTAAAAATTAGATAGTAGACGATAAAACAGGTTACAACTGAATCATTTCAATTTAGGTGACTCTACTTCCAAGAAAATTGAAAATTGGTTGTTCTAATGTCAAATGAGTCTACGAGTATTTAGTTCTAAATTTTAAGTTATTGTTTAGTGATTAGTAGTTACACATCAGATTGAAAAGGGTTACAAAACAAATTGCCATTTTATTCAAAATCAATAATTTCCATAGTAGTTTACATAGTAAGATAATCTCACTAAAAAATCAGGAACTTATGTTACTAGAGGGCATTATTATAAGTCTATCTATTCATAAAGCTCAAAATTACGTCAAGTTGGGTAACTTTGTTACTAAGAGTGCGATATGTGTTAAAAGTGGTTCTATTTTGTTCGAAGGGATGGGACACTCTGCCTTTTGTGTTCCAAAATTTCCTTCTCACAAAGTAAAATGACACTTTCAGTATTTATATCATAAATAATTATTTTGTAGCGTCACTACATTTGCCTTATTGAATCAAGGCTTTTTCTTCGTTGATTTACATATCATTTAAGTGATGGATGCTAATCTTACATAAAAATATTGAGAAATCTATCATCTAATGACGAGCAACTTTGATAGGACATCAATCAAAGAGGCAGTCGTTATCGATGTATCTAAAAAACACATCTATATTTATATTTTAAACATGAACATCTCAATTTTTAAATAAGAATCTATATTTAAGGTTATATTGTAGTATGACAAACATGTATACCTATTATTAATTCAGGAAAAATAAATTGTTGTAATTGGAATCATTTACGAAATATCTAGTTGTAAAAGCTTCAGCCTACTTATAGTCACTTCACAACTTAAATTTTCTCCCGAAAAATTAAACAGTAGTGACACAAAGAAACAAACTTGGTAAAACTTTATAATTAAGAGAATGGGCGTGAAAATTAGAAGTGAGAAAAAGAGAGCCCCGTTGAAGATAAAGCGCTTTAAGACAATGACATGTCTCTTTGTTATATGACAAACGACCATTAAAACTTTATATTTATAACAACAGTTCAGATATTTATATTGCGTACATCAGTTCAAGTAAAATATAGATGAATTGGCTATTGAAAACACATACGGGTGTTAAAAAAAGAGTGTAAAATATTTCAGGAGGTTATAGTATGAAACAAAATAAGCAGAAAAGTCTTAATAAACATGGGTCCGCAAAGTAACGGTTGCGGAGATATGGACCACTATTCGTTTTTCAAGCATTTTATTTTATTAGGAATAAACCAACAAACAAAGCTTTTAACAAACAAAAAACAAAGTTACAGAACAGGTTCAAATTGCCCTCCGTCCATTTACAAGCAGGCACGATATCTTCGTCTCAACGATATTCGAAATCTATCGAAAACACCCTCCTTGGTTTGGATTTCTTGACAGTTTTGATTAATCCGTAGCTGCAGCTTTTCCATGCTATTTACAGGAGTACCATACACTAATGTCTTCAAATATCCTCAAACAAAGAAATTTAGGGGGTTCAGATCAGGCGATTTTGGAGGCCATAAAACAGGCCTCGCCCTTTCTACCCATCTATGTGGAAAAGTTTGGTGTAAATGCTCTCTAACGGCCATGAAAAAATGAGCTGGAGCACCATCATGCTGGAACCACATTTGCTACATCTGATTCAAAGGAATTTCTTCCAAAAACTCATACAGAGTGTTCTGCAGAAAGTTGAGGTAACCAGCGCCTGTTAATCGGTTTGGTAAAACAACAGGACCTACAAATCTGTCACCTACAATACAAATCCAAATGTTTAATGAAAAACGTGCCAGATGTCCAGATTCTATTAGAGCATGCGGATTTTCGTCGGCCCAAATATGCGTGTTGTGAAAATTAAACACTCCATTTCTTGTGAACCCGGCCTCATCAGTATAAAGACTGTTTGGAAAACGAGGGTCTTCAGCATCATGACGTAGAAACCAGTGGCAAACGTCATTGATGATCATTTATTGGATTTAAGGCCTGTACTCGTTGCACATGGTATGTAATGGCTCGTGAAAGATTATCCAAACAAGAGGACCACTAATTCTTACCTCGGCTGATATTCTCCGCACACTCTGCTCTACCACTGCTAGAATTTCTTCTTCTGCTCTAGGAGTAGATACTGACCTTGGTCTTCCGGATAAATGGCACTGTTTGCTCATGGAACCGGTATCACGCAATCTTTAGTGAATTCTTCCAAACATGCGTTGTGAAGGTATCTGGCGATTTGGATAAGCGTCAACATAAAGACGTCGCGCTTCGTTGGCGTTCCCAATAGCACGACCATACATGAAATGCATGTCTGTTAATTCTGCATTAGAGTAACCAGCCATAGCGAAAGCAAACTTGTGCACTGAGAACAACAACTGTCAAATACGTACTGTTTATTTCACTAAACATCAACCAACTATTATAAGAAAATACACAATGTTTTTGCAAAATAAGAAAAGGTGCTAAAAAACATAAAACATTCCATATCATCGCAACCCTTACTTTGCGGACCCATGTTTATTGAGACTTTTCTGCTTATTTTGATTCATACTATTACCACCTTAAAGATTTTACACTTTTTTTAACGCCCTGTATTTAGCTAGAACAAAATATATTTTGATGTATAACTAAAACTCTTAAGTCACACCCGACACGTACTGCCCCATAGAATGTCAAATCTTCTAAATCGTTAGTTTTATCAAAATCAAACAAGGGTATTTACCTTTCAAATTGTTGAATTAATGATATTCTGAACTACTAACCGGCAGCATGACGCAAAAAATACAAAATACATACAAGTACGATTTGAAATACATACAAATACTATTTGAAATAAGAAAGAGTTCGCCTATTGAAATTAATAAAATGTCACCAAAAAAATACACAGTAAGAAATCGACTTTAGACACTACTATTTTGGAAGTATAAGAATAATGTGGTAAACTTTTACGAGATTAATTTGTAACAATGTTAAACGTGTAAAAATAGTTACAAGAATCTTAAAAGGTAAAATCTGGAATTTTAATTATTAAATCAAATTTACATTAACATAAGTATTTTACGAAATCTAGTTACCCTATTATCTTTCCAGCTATAACACTGAAATGTAATTTTATATTATGATGACTGGAATGCGCTAAAAGCTGCGCGAATGGGTTATTCATGATCAGCGCCATAATAATATTTTGTTTTGTGCCTCTAGCGATGTCGGAGCAATAGGGGCTTAGCTGATTGTGAATTGAAATGAAATTGAATTCTGGATATGAAGAATTATTTCGTGCTATGTGCTGGTTAATTTTACAGTCCCTTATAAAACATGACATGTTCCAACAATAACACCCACAAAAATACACAAAGAATCACACTAACGAGATACAAGATAAAAGAAGAAACTACACTGTACGCCAATGACGTGTTTACAAACAAAATAATGCGAAATTAAGAACACAATTCATATCGTACATGCAGATGGTTGTCTCTCTTGCACCCACATACATAACCAATGAAGTATGTCCTTGCTGAGTTTCATGTGCCTCCTTTCGTCTGCTCCTAGGTTTGGTATCTTTACTTGGATGCGCAATGGATTAAACGCATTCCATATCGTACATTCCAGTGAGCTATAACGACCGTTTGCTATCCAATACGCGTGCGACATACAATCACGCGACTAGTTAACACTTATTGCAGTTGTTCTTTACACTTATTATTTCTTCAAATTTAAAAAAATACGATATCATGACTTCCTCATTTATTGTAATTACTCTCCGTGTTTCCCTCCATTCGTAAAATTCGGGGAACATTTTTTTGTAATGTTCCCTGAATTTCTTCATTAAATGAAAAATTGCTTCTTGAGCTTCTTCATTTATTTTTTAAAATAATTTATAATAGACAATGCACCACAGCAACCTGTAGGTATAACAAAACCTACCACGTTTCATTGAGTAGGTGCTAAGAAATATCAAGTCGTGCGAATATTTTTTATTAAATTTCAATAATGCTGACTCCAAAAATATGATTGTGATGTGATTATGAATAAAACGTTGTATTGCATTCGTGTTTTAATTGCCTTTTATCCACTTAAGAATATTTAAGAATCCTGCGAGGATAATGTGCAACTGAAAACACTTATATATTAATATCAAACTTTATTTGGGCATTCAAAATTAGTTCGATTTTTTAAATGTCAGTGTAATGTGTATTAACTTTAATAACAAACATGGTAAAACGAGTTAAACAAATAACATTTCAGTTCAATTAATTGTTTGCGCAACTCTTGTCGATCTTCTCAACGTGAAAGTCGCCTTTATTTCATTTCATTGACACGTTTAGTAACAATGATAGCCCATCTGTTTCCAATGAATCTTTTATTCAACTTTGTCTGAAATTTGTCGAAGGAGGCACCACGACTCATTTATTTTTAGGTATATTTTTCATAGGCTCTTCGGGGAGTGTAATTTAAGTTTGCCGGTATGCCCTGACATCTGAAAACAATTTCCGAGATGGGACCTTTAATGAAATCGGGCTCAAGTAATGGCAGCGACAGGAGAAATCACATTTTCTATCGCTCTCAGATCACAAACCTTAACATAGTTTCGAATTGACGTGATTCTGCAACGCAACTGTTGAGAGTAAGTGATTGGAAATCTCTCCCGTTTATGTTACCTACTGTGTAAGGGCTATGATAAATAAAATCTTACCTCAAGAAACGAGGTAACTGTGCCTACGCGTACTAATAGATATTTACCTATCTAGGTCGTAATTTAGGCAATTAATGCCTACGTGTACTAATAGATATTTACGTATTTAGGTCGTAATTTAGACAAACAATGTTTGCGGCGTATAATAGTAATAATAAATTTGGAAGATTTGATCTGTTACATGTGAAAGGTAAGTATGTTGTTTTTTCTAGATTGACCGTTAGCAATTTATAATCAAACCATTTCTTAAGATATACAGCAAATCAAATTTCTCTACATTATCTGCATTGTTTACATAGTCTACGTTGTTTATATAGTTTACACGAAGTCTACACGTAGATGTCGACAATTGAAGTTGACGCGTAAATGCTCATCCCTGGATAAGAGAAATAAATAGATAAATCATATTTATCAAATCGTTGTCAATATGTTGAGTACAAGGGCTTCAAATCAACTTCATTTATTTCCACTTCTGGGGTTTCACAAGGTTTTATCCTGGGATCATTGCTTTTTAATATGTTTATTAGTGACTTAGCAATGCAATTTAAAATTAAATCACTTTTATATGCTGATAATTTGAAGCTGTTCACGAAGATCAATAGTATACAGGATTGTAAGGTGTTCAAGACAATTTAAATTGTTTGGTGACTTGGTGTGAATCTAATCAGCTGAACTTAAATGACGGTTACAAAGAAACTTAGGCCGGTTAATTTTGACTACCTAATTAACATCAGTCAACTTGCACGGTGTCTTAATACCTCAGATTTAAGTGTAACATTTGATAGTAAGCTTTTATTTGACGCCCATATAAATAATATTGCCTCTTCAGCTATGCGTTCACTGGGTTTTATAATAAGATCGTGCAAGGATTTTGATAATATATATTGTCTAAAGGAGCTGTACTATACGTTTGTAAGATCTCAGCTAGAGTATGCTAGTCTTATCTAGTCGCCCATTTACCAAGTACACAAAGCCAAACTTGAGAAAGTGCCAGGGAATTTCTTAAATATCTATATTTAAATGTTATGGTGATTATCCCGAACAGGGATTTAATCATACTACTCCTTTATCCCAGTTTTATATGCATATCCTCGAATTTAGAAAAATAGTACTGTTTCTGTACAAATTATTTCATAACCGGATTCCTGTTTGCAACTTCATTCCAGAGCACTTTTCTACCTTCCACATGCAGCAAGAAATGCTATGATGAAGTCACCTACATATTCTATGTGCAATAATTTTTATTTGATTAATAATTTAATAGATATGTTTTATGTTTCACATAATTCATATGTTGGTACCGAGGTTGGTACGATTTATCAGAATGTACCTTTATTGACACTATCTCTTAATTTCTACCTAGTAATGCTTGCGTCTGAATCTTGTTGATACTTTTATTAATTTGTATCTCTTGTATTATTACTTACTATGCTATCTATCTTGTATATATTTGTTTTTATTCTTTGAGGAGGTAATAGTATGAACCAAAATTAGCAGAAAAGTCTTGATAAACATGGGTCCGCAAAGTAACGGTTGCAGAGATATGGACCACTATTCGTTTTTCAAATATTTTATTTTATTAGGAATAAATCGACAAAGGAAGCTTTTAACAAACAAAAAACAAAGTCACAGAAGATGTTCAAAGTGCCCTCCGTCCATTTCCAAGCAGGCACGACATCTTCGTCTCAACGATATTCGAACTCTTTCGAAAACACCCTCCTTGGTTTGGATTTCTTGACACTTTTGATTAATCCGTAGCTGCAGCTCTTCCAGGCTATTTACAGGAGTACCATACACTATTGTCTTCAAATATCCCCAAACAAAGAAATCAGGCGATCTTGGAGGCCATAAAACCAGTCCGGCCTGATCTGAACCCTCTAAATTTCTTTGTTTGGGGATATTTGATTTGATATTTGAAGACATTAGTGTTTGTTACTCCTTTAAATAGCCTAGAAGAGCTGCAGCTACGGATTAATCAAAACTGTCAAGAAATCCAAATAAAGGACGGTGTTTTCGAAAGAGTTGGAAGAGTTGGAAATGGACGGAGGACACTTTGAACATCTTCTGTAAACTTTGTTTTTGTTTGTTAAACGAACGCTTCCTTTGTCGATTTATTCCTAATAAAATAAAATGTTTGAAAAACGAATAGTGGTCCATATCTCTGCAACCGTTACTTTGCGGACCCATGTTTATTAAGACTTTTCTGCTTATTTTGGTTCATGCTATTACCTCCTGAAATATTTTACAATCTTTCTTTTTTTAACACCCAGTATTTTTACCACATCTATTTGTATCAGTCTTATTTTATAGGTATATATTTTTGTTTCTTTTTGTTATTTGTCGTTATCATTCAGTTCTATTATTGGACTTTGTCTGTTGGGCTCTGTAATTAAATAAATAAATAATCTTTTGATGTTAACACCGTAAAGTAAATCCCTGTTCTATGCAAATGTGGAAAATGTAATGTAGAAATTGCGTATCGAGCTGTGCACTGAGTAAACAATTCCATTGATAATTGCATAAGCCACGTTATTATCTTGGAATGGTAACGGCAACTGCGACATAATTATTAGATAATAATCGATGCTTTATTAGCCTATTGGCTAATTACTAAGCGAGTAAAGAGAACACTTCAGTAACCATTTAAGCCGATATTTGATTTAAGGGTTTGTATAACTTAATCGGCAAATAATTCTGTGTTCTTAAAAAAACAGATATGTTATGTTAAAATGACAAGTACTGACTCAGCAAAGTCTCTAAATTCTTTGACTTTAAAGCTCTAAAACATATTATGGATATGATCTTCAATAGACGAAAACGTCATCACAAGTTGGCATAATGGTTTAACGAGTATATATTCCTTCTACAGCCGTCTTTAATTTATTATCTGAATTTTGTCTAATTTACAATTTTTCGTCATATCGTTCACTAACATATTAACATACAGAGTGACCCATTTGAAACCTCTCTAAAAGTTTTATTAGTTGGCAGATTTTTTTTCAATGATGGAGCTTCAATAACTTAATCCTGGTGCCAAATTTCAGAATGCAAATTAAATTTTCAAGGCCTACTTCAAATTATTTTCAACAGCAAAGGTAAAAATAAGATTCGACCCTTTGTGTACTTATGAGACACAATAAAATGTAATTATGGAAAGTTTCTCAGAATGAGGAATTGAGGACGTGTGCAAAATTGTAGTGTCCTATGCCTAGGACCTTGATAAAAATCTGAAATCAAGCAACAAAAATCAAACTAGGCCTAGGGTATTGAAATTTTTGACACATACTTAGTTTTTCATTCTTGGAAACATTTCTTAATAACATTAGTCATTCAGAAACAGCTCTTTACTGGTGAGAAATTTTTGTTTCCAAATTATCAAAGTTCAATCGATTTTGTGAACTTGAAATTATGCCAGACTTTGTTTCTTAAATAAGCAAAGCTGAATTCCAAAAGGACATCTTTCAACACCAAATTTTTTATCTCTTACAAGAGTTGTTTCGCGAATCCTGTAACATCCTGTATATTTTTAAAATATTAGTCACACGCATTTGAAACTATCCTAATCTAATCTGTTCTCTATTTTCATTTTTTTTTAGTCTGCGGTTTAAAATAAAAACTAAGTCTTGAAAGGTGAGATATAAGTGGTCTGCTTACTTCATGGTCGGCCTAAGCGGCTCAACTTACAGGAAGCGACCTACATTGCAGCAGGTACTTAACGCAGACCTCTCGCCCTAGGCGACGAGCCATTAAATCTGTAAATGAAATCTGGTGGTCTGTCCGACAAGGGTTCTTGGCAGACAGATACTGCAGGAGTAATTCAATGCTGGTCGGGGCATTAGTCCGCGGAGTAGTTGTTTCCTGCAGTAATATTTTCTAAATTAATAAATATCATTCAATTTACACACTGGACTTTGCCAGATTTCCGTTTGATTACGGAGGAGCTGCATCGATCAAGTCAAAATAGTAGTTTCAATAACGTATAAGTAGTTTTTTAAAAGTTGGTAATAGTGACGTGGTTACACTTATTTAGACCAAAATTTAATTACGTTCTATCGTTCTGCATATAATATGGACAGTATTATTTAAATCAGATTACAATGTCACCTTCACAGATACATGAGGAAAGCTCGCCATTCATTTACAAGCAAGAAAGCACTCTGCATTTAGTTTGTGTCCTAATGGATCCTTAAGCCTACTGGTTTTATAAGCTTTCAGCATTTTAGTCGGCTTTATCGAAAAATTAAATATAATTATTCAGCTAGTCGGCGTGTTTGCTTAGGATTATCTCCTATAAAAATAGCTCTAGAGCAGTCTTTTTTCATTAAATGTGTCGTTAATACTTGGGAAGAAATGCATTATCTAGTACATGTAATTTTGAACGCCAACAATGTAATATTCACTCATGTTACTTTATATTAGTTTTGCTTAAATAGTATTGAAATGTGACATCGGTTTTAAAATATATTTTAAAAGTGGAATCTATCAAAACATTTATGTTACTACTTCTGAATTACTTTTAACATTTTGTATGTATTGTCTGTCTTTTAATATCATAATTTATATGTTTACCCTAAACTTTGACTAATCTGATTGATTGAAATAATCTGCAAATGTTGAATTTTGGTGTTTCCAGACTAACTACCCAAAGGAAAATGACTATTAAGATCCTCGTTTTTAACACGTTTTCAACGAAATCAAAGCTGATTTTAGTGGTAGTCCAAAAAAATATTAGTCACTTAGAAAATATATGATGATTTTTGATTATTGCTATTACTGCTTTCTATCCACAAACGACAGTTTATAGATGAATGATTTTATTACCACCTGCTTTTTGTTGTTAGTTAGAAAGTGGTTATTAGTTATGGTATCTTTAGTTCTTAACCGGTGCCATAACCCTGGTACACATAAACCACACGCTAGGTCTGTCACAACGTGTTTTAGATACAAAGAGTGTTATTTTCACAACAACAAATTACCGTGCATATGGAATATCAGGTTCCAAATTTTGTTGACTATAGTTTCAATACAAGAACAAGGAGAATTTTCTTTCAGACTGTTTGTACATAAAGGATGTTAATAACAAGTGGCATTTATTTCGACAAAACGGATGAAGTTTCTTTTTAGACGAGACTTAATAACATCAGTTATAAACTCGCACATTACACCAACTGAAACTGTTGTCGGTTGATCGAAATGCCACATATAGAAAAATATTTAACGTTATCGATAATATAGCTCAACTAAAGGCTCAAGTTTTCCTGGCAACCGGCTCCATAATGGAGAAATTTCAACTAAGCAAACAAGATTGTGTCGGTCTATATGACGAAGTCGTTTAACTTAATTTAAATTAAAAGCTTTGGGAGCTGTACATCCTAGGCTTCTCGTAGCTGTAAAATTAGTCGAGTGCAAAGTAAACAGTATCTCAATTAATGAAGTGATACCGCCTTGGAATAGAATTCATTGCACTTCCCTCCCTCTAAACTGGATAATCTAAATGAGAGTAAGCAATTAAACATAACTTCTTGAAAAACTTAATTTTAGTGATAGATTTTGCTATAGTATTCAATTTTGCTGCTTCTCTTAAAATTGGGGTAACAGTTCAAGGAGTACTGTCAATTTAAAAATGCTGATGGTGTAATGTCTTATTATTGATTAATGTTAGGTTGGATCTACGGGTGCTTACTATAAGTTTTGTACATGTACATTCAGTTTTGTTCCAATTGGTTTAAATTGAGCTATATCTAACTCTTAGGTATCTACCCATACGTGTAAGTCGTTCAAATATAGATGTTATTCAAAATAATGTTTGGTTGTTTCTTTAAGTCAGTAATACGCTAACTATTCTTATGCGGCAAAAATGCAAAACTATATTACCACATTAGGTACTCAAAACTCTCTACTCTAAAATAGATTATTTGTAGACAGTAGAAACAAAATAAAATCAATGGCTGCACAGCACAACACCCATAACCACTAAACTGGAGAGACATAAAATGAAATAAAAACTTGTTATTCTTTCAGAAAATGTTGAAATTGAACTTCTTTAGCCTGAACACAGGCATGGTACGGACACACCCAATTCTGGTGAATATTTTCTCAGATTTCAGGAATCCCCCTAATTGTGTCAGCAGCCTCAAGTATGTAATGTTTTCATTCCTCACTGTGGCAATGGGCGAACTGTAAACTAGTGACTTAATGCGGTGCCAAAAATAAAGTCCATTGTAGTCAAATCAGGAGATCGCGGTGGCCACATCTCAGACCCCAAGCGCCCAATCCATGGCAAAAAAATCAGCATATGCCGACGTACGTAGAAGAAGCAAGAACAAAGACAAACAAGGAGATCGTCGATTATGCTAGCCCAAATATTTCCCGAGATCGATGTTGAAAATGACTTTCCCTAGTCCCGTGCAGATTTTCATCTACCTGTATATAGGGCCTATTATGCAAATTTAGCACATATATTCACAATCCGCTAGTAAAATTTGCTGAATTGGATGTAGACGGTACAGGAAGAGATCCCTACTTGCTATGCTATTCGATAAATACTATTCGTGAAGTCTTTTTCAAGAGTTTTGATCACTGCTTACTACATATTTTATAATAGTAAATGTATTATTGTTTTTTCCGTTCATTGTAATTATTTATTTGTACACAAACAATATTAAGTGAATTAAAAAATAAGAAAAACTCTTTTTTACTTTAAATACATTAAAACACTACGTCAAAACACTTCTTACGCACGTTATAATTTATTGGGTGAATGTTGATGCTTTAGTGAATACTGATCTAAGTTAACGACGAAAAGCCACTAGATAATTACGTAGATTTTTTAAAAGCAATGCTGGACTGACCCAAATAGGATTACATAAAATGTTTAGGTTGTTTTTTTTTCTAGTGCTTTATGGATTTTTTGAGGAATGCATAAAATTATTCACTATTATCTACTAAGAGACACTTCAATATGAAAATTGTGGAAAAGGACTTTTTTCCACGGTCGGGAGTAGAAATCAGTTTCTATGACATCAAAATTAAAACAGAAGTAGTCGAGTATTCCCAAGGGAGTATAATGCTCCCAAGGGAGTTTACATTATGGAGTACGTTTTTCATGCAAAAAAAGATAACATTGAAATTATTTATTGACATTTAAATTAAGTGTTACATTTGTACAATTTTCAAAATTAATATTAGAAGGAATATTACTTTCGCTTACATTTGCAGTTTTTGTGATTGCGCTAGTAGTGGTACCTACTAAAACCTGATTAGCAATTTTGGTCTTATTTTCAATGGAGTTCTCGACATAACCCTCAGCGACTGTCGTTGATTTCCAACCAGCATGACGCTTTATTGTCGTGATATCCACACCAGCATCTGACAGTACTGTCGCTGAAGATCTTCATAAGCAGTGACCAGTATAACATGCAGCGTCGGGTAATTTTAAATACGAAGCTACTACACTCGGAATTTTTCCCATGGTATTCTTGCCAACTGGCTGCGAACTATATTTTCCTGCTTTGTAGTACAAAAAAAGGCGCTTATGCTTGACGTGGGGAGGACGAAGGGACAGGTATTTTCGAAACAATTCAAGCATATTTCCCACATCGGTAACCAGAAAGGTTCGTGGAATCTTTGTCTTAGTGTTTGGAATTTTTACAATCAAGGAAGAGCCTACATCCTCAATATCATCTACAGTTAAATTGACTAGTTCATCAGTTCGAAAAGCTCCGGCAATCCCCAGAATTAATCCAACCTATAAAAAATCAAAATACTTAATAATTGAAATACCTAACAACAAAAGTAATCTTACCTTAATCATTAAGAATTCTTTGTCATCTGCACTTGATAGAAAACGGTCGATTTCACCCTTTGTCAATATTTTCGATTTTTTCGCTTGATATCCGTCACCGGTTCTTTTCAAAAATGCGATCAGCTTGGGGAATTTGCTTATATCTATGTTGTCGTAAATTATCAAGCTTGACTTAACCATAGAATATTGCGCCCATAATGTGGAAGACTTGTAATTCTTTGCATTTTCACTGAAGTATGCCAAGAAAACATTCTCGCTGTATACTTTTACTTGTAACATTTTTCTCGGCGCACCACTTTTTGAACCGATTGTAGACTATTCGTATAAAGATCTTGACTTCGTAGGCAGAAAATTGCTTATTGCAATATTTGCAGTCTCCACAATCTCTTCCGACTCACATTTTAGTCATAATGATACTTAAATTTTTGTAGTATGTACCCCCCTATAACTGGTAAGAAATAACGGCGATGTTATTTCTTATACGTTTTTTAAAATTTTAACAGAATTTCTTAAAGACATGGAATTAGGTGTCGCTATAGTTTAACATAATAGGTGCTATTTCAATTGTGAAAATGGACGGCTTATTAAATTTACATTAATTCGCGGTTTTATAAATGCACATAGAAAGTAAGTTAGTTGTAAAATTTAAATCAAAACATCCAACGAAGAAGGATACAAATTTTCCATTTGATTTGCCTGATGAAAAATTAAAAAATATATATTTAGATTTACTAAAGGTTCAATACGGCAATTTATTGAGGAACACAGCTGCTTTCTGCAAGTTCCTCGAATGCCATTATGCAAGTAACAGGCATGTGTAGTGTGTACTCCCTGATTAAATGATTGTTGACAATTTGATTGTTTTTTTTAATTTTAGTATGATAATTAATTTAATTATGATTAAACTAAAGTTGTTTATACTGTTCTTGATACAGTTTACTCAGTTTTTTTGTAGTTTCTTATTTGCTGTGTTTGTGGAAACATATATCTCTCTAACAAATGTTCGGTAACAGCATTGGTTATTTGTGTAATACAGTTAACTGATTTTTGACAGTCCCAAATTAAAATATTATTACCAATACATGCCTGGTAACTAGCTTATGTTAAAAAATAATAATGTTGCAAATACTAGAACCAATCCACCTTTCAAAAAATAAAATTAGAAATCAGTAATTTTACTTTTAGCGGCATAATTTTTGTCTCTGATGAACTGCCAAGAATGGTCATAATTCGTTAATAAATTGCAGTATTGCTTTTACTAAATCTAATTCTTTATTTAGTTTTTCATCACGCAAATCAAATGGATTTCTTAAATCTGGTATCCTTCTTCGTTGGATTTTAATATTACAACTTACCTTTGATGTAAATTTAATACCTCTGTCAAACTTGTTGACGGTTTTTCTCGGGTTTTATTGAAAAGTTTTGTTTGTAATATATTTTATTATTGACATATCCCCATAGAAATAGTAACAAATTTAATACAAGAAGGTATTATCACAATTTCGATAAAAAAGGACCTTCTGTGGTACAGTAGTAAAATAAATTGTATCAAAATTTTAAAATTATAGAGCAACTTTGTTAGTTGGGAGGTCATTTTTGTGTATCCTAATGCTACTATATATATTTTACTCTTAATATTACATTCGGTTGAAAACTGAAACTATATCAAGTTCCGTTTATTAAAACTATACAAAGCTGGAATCAGTCACTGCGGTCGCAAAGCAATTACGGCGGCTTTCAACTAAATCCATTATGAAAATTACTGATTAGTTCCAGTTAGTTTTAATTCTCTCCACAAATATCTGTTCCGTGTGTGCCCAATGAACAATACCGGCAAGAGATTAAAGTTGTCTCCGTAGATGCCTTTCCGGGGCAGGTGGTAGGCAACCGAAACGACGACGGAAACGCCGGGCTTGTTACGGCTGAAGCCATTTTCGTTCATTATTAAACTGCACACAAAAGTCTTCGTTACCAGAAGTTCATCCCAAATTCACTTTAAATACATGAAAATGAAATATATTATTCCACGGACATAAGCAAGGGCAACTTTTTATCGCAGCTGTTTTGTTGTCTGGAACTTTTAAATTTCTTTTAAACTTATAAATTGAGTTTGCCGTTCACCCAAGTGACAATTTGCATCGGAAAATACATCAGTAGCTCTAGAGGTAATAATTATGTGGTAGATAAAAAGGATTAAAATTTACTGAATGTGTCAAATTTATACAGAAACTGTTCATATTTTATTGATCTAGAGGTGGGCATCACTGAAGAAATATTTAATCTAGATATTGAAGATGGTTAACCCACATGAATAGTAGATCATGTAAGTCATGTAATAGGTTGTTAATAAATAATAATAATAATAAATGCCTTTATTACACACATAATAATTAGTACAAAAGAGAAATAGAGCAGTGGCGGCGTTCGATTTCTCGCTCTTCCACGCAACCACATAAAAAAAATAAAACAAATGTATTGTATCATGATATAATAAACATGTCATGAATATTGTAGGCGCTATTAACAAATTAACAACTCATTGTATACTTTATAATTATTTTTAAAGGTTGAAAAGAAAAACCAAATTAACTATACATTGTCACCTGTATGAGTTTCTTCGAGATATGAGGAGCTGCTTCATTTGTTTACGAAATGAAAAATACTTGATGCTTCTTTTATGTTATTAGGAATTCTGTTAAATATCTTTGGAGCAACATACGAAAAAGCACCTTGAAACCGAGCAGATCTGTGTTTTGGAACCAAGTACAAATGTCGATATCGGGTGGAACAGTTATGTACTTCACTACCTTTTATTAGTTTGTTGGATAAATAAACAGGGACTTAAGCATTTCAGTTTTATACACCATACAAGACAAATGGAGCTCATATCTTTCTTTTAGGTATAACCATTTAGATTCTAAAACTTTTCAGTTATGTGATCAAATTTCCTTAAGCCAAAGCAATATTTGATGCAACTATCCAGTATTTTCTGCAAGGTATATTTATCTGATTCTAGTAGGCAAGGCCAAAAAACGCTGTCACAGTAATGTAATAGAGAGAAAATTAGCGAATCACATAACTTTAGTTTTACACCAGTACTGGGTGAATATTTATGGATATGAAGGAGCTTTAATTTTCCATAACATTTTTGTACTAAATAATTTACATGCTTTTGGAATCTTAATTTAGCATCAAATATACGCCAAGATTTTTACATTCTTCTTTTGGACTGATAACTTTATCATTGATAACAATTTGAAAGTCCGGATGCGTAGTTATTAGTTCTCTATTCTTACCAAATACATTCAATTCCGTTTTAGCTTCATTCAAAATAAGTTTATGAGCCACACATAGTCTTGAAAAATTAGGCAGATCTAAATTTACTTCATCGGTGGCTTTATTAACATCGCTATATGGAAAAGAATAATGTACCTGCATGTCATCTGCATACTGGTGTATTTTACAGCTGGATAAATATATAGAAAAATCTGCAGTATAGATTCAAAATAATAGGTTGTTTTGGTTATATTTTAATCCTTGGTACTGAGACCTGAAGATGTAGTCATCGTACTACGAAACCGGTAGTCTACAAAATAAATTAAAGGAGTTTATAAGATTTTATATAAAAAAAATGTATGTACACTTTTGCACAGCACTGGAAATTGGTCCATTGTAAAACCTGACTTTGCGCATGGCAAAGCATGCAGTCTTCGCTTTTGCCGCTACTGTTATTATTAATTAATTTTCCATAAGTCCAGGCAAATAATTTTACAGGTACAGTTTGGGATGCTACACTGTCTCTGAATCGAGTGTATACATGAGTCAGAGAATTCAGGGATGGGCGAGAACATGTCGAAAAGGTAAGTCATGATCGACGCCCACGAACAAGTCTCACAAATGACAACACCCGTGCTGTTCGAGAACTTATTGAAGGTGATCGCCGGTTAACAATTGAAAAAATCTCATCAGAATTGGGTATCAGCTATGGGAGTATTCAATCCATCATCACTGATCAACTTGGCTTTAGGAAAATTAGTGCTCGCTGGGTTCCAAGGTTGTTGACCGAAAATCAAAAACAGGTCAGGTCGGAGATCAGTGAAAGACATCTGAATCGATTTCGACAAGAAGGGGAGGTTTTTTAAGGCGTATTGTCACTTGCGATGAGACGTGGGTCCATCATTACACTCCCGAATCAAGAATGGCGAGTAAGGAGTGGCGAAGAAAGGATGAAGGCTGCCCAGTCAAAGCCAAAACCGGTCCCTCAGCCGGAAAAGTGCTTGCAACTGTTTTCTTTGACTCAAAGTGAGTTTTACACATTGACTTTCTCCACACTCAACGAACAGTGAATGCGGCTTACTAATCTGAGTTGTTACAGTCGACAAAAATCGCGTATCGAAGCAAACGACGGGGTGTGCCCATTCGAGACGTCATCATCCTTCATGCCAGGCCACACACCGCAGTTTTGACAAGGGATAAATTGGAAGAAATGCGCTGGGAAACCCTCGAGCACCCTCCTTATAGCCCTGACTTGTCACCCTGTGATTATTTTTGTTTGCTCCTTGAAAGAATCGCTTGGAGGCAAAAGATTTGGAAGCAATGAAGAAGTAGAGGAGTATGTGCGCAATTGGCTGACAACTCGCCCTCAAACTTTTATGAAGAAGGAATATTCAAGCTTCCAAATCGGTGGCAAAAGTGTGTAGAGCACGGAGCTGACTATATTGAAAAATGTTAAATGTTTAGTTTGTGTATACCATTGATAAATAAATTTATTTTACAAAATTACCGTTTATATTTGATTCCCCCTCGTAGCTTTGCCTTTAATAATAATAATAATAATAATAATAATAATAATAATAGGACTTTATTTTGTTAAAAACAATAAGTATAACAAAATTATCTATATCGGGTGGCGGTATCCAACCATGTTGCTCATACAACCACCCCAGTTGAAAAAATAAATTAAATCAATAATTACAATTCCAAAACAAAACAAAAAATATATATAAACAGAACTGTACCAATTAATAGCAAGAGCAAAAAAAAACAGAGAAAAAAAAATCCATATGCAATACAAATATTAGTTAACTCGATCACGAATATTAAAGAGCTGTACCTTAACCTTTTTCCGAAAAACTGCAAGACTGGTTGCACCCCTGATGTCGTCAGACAAGGAGTTATAAATTTTAGCTGAATTATAAGTAAAACTACGTTGAAATAGAGCAGAATGGTGTCGTGGCATATGTAATAAATCACGATGACGAGTAAAACGGTTATGAATATCAGAACCCTTTACAATCTTATCATAAAGATATGCAGGTAATTTGTTATTAAGAATATTAAACACAAGACAGGATAAATGAATATGATATCGTTCTTGTAAGTTAAACCAATTAGAATTAATAAACGCATCAGTAATATGGTCAAACTTACGTAAATTGTAACAAAACCTAATGCAGGCATTTTGTATTTTTTGTAAACTATTTTTGTCTTGAAACAATAAGGCCGGCCAAAAAACAGTATCACAATACGATAAAATAGACAATACCAAACTATCCGTAAGTTTAAGTTTAACATCTTTACTTAAATATCTTTAAACATATATAACACTTTTAGCTTGTGGAAGCATTTTTGAATTAAACTTTTAACGTGAGATCCAAATCTAAGATCCGCATCTATGTTAAGACCCAGATTTTTACAAGAATTAACTGATAAAAGTAAACAATTATTAAGTTTAACCTGCAAGAGAGGATCCACTGAAATTAGATGCCTATGAGGGCCTAAAACTAACATTTGCGTTTTTTTCATTGAGCACGAGCCTGTGAGTCCTAGAATACTGACTTATGATGTCAAGGTCTACATTAATATTACGTACAGCAAGATCTAATTCATTATAATAGAAATGATAGTACACTTGAGTGTCATCAGCATATTGATGTATCGAACAAAACTTAAGGAATTTCCATAAATCAGCAGTATAGATAGAGAACAGTAAGGGGCCCAATATGCTACCCTGTGGAACGCCATTATTATTAGGTAGAAATTTAGAAAAAGTGTTATATAGAACTATTCTTTGACTCCTGCCAACTAGATAGTTATTAAAAAATGTAGTTTCAACAGCACCAATACCAAAATATTTTAGTTTTGTTATAAGAGTTGTATGGTCAATAGTATCAAATGCCTTACTGAAGTCCAAGAGAATCAAACAAGTATCTTTGTTCACATCACTTGCCCGCAAAATATCATCTGTTACATTAATTAACGCAGTTGTGGTACTATGTTGACGCCTAAATCCAGATTGATATTTTGAAAGAATGTTATACTTAGCCAAAAACTCACTAAACTGTACATATATTGCTTTTTCTACAATCTTTGACAAAACCGGCAAAATACTTATTGGTCTAAAGTCAGAAACATTTACCGGATTACTAGTTTTTTTTATTGGAATTACATTAGCATACTTCCATGACTTAGAAACTGACCGGCAGTGAGACATCTATTAATTATAAATGTAATATGTTCACTTAGATGAGGAATTAAGTACAGTAGCATTTTACAGAAATACCATCAGAACCCGTGGCATTCGACTTAATATTAATTAGAAATTTTTCCATATCAAAACATGTAATAGGTTTAAAATTAAAGTTAGTATCCAAATTAGGCCAAGTTTTATTCACATAATTAGATTTCAAAAAATTATCATTACCTACATTTACAGTTGGGATATTATTAATAAAAAAATCATTAAATTTGTCAGGATTGCCAATATCCGAAAAGATCTTACTTGAATTATCCATAGAGGAGCAAACATTTAAAAACTTTAACACTTTCCAAAATTCTTTCGGATTATTTTTAAATGCATATTGCAAAAACGCCTTTTTTTCTGTCTTAACAGCTATGTTGACATGATTTCTAATTTCCTTATACTCTCTCCAGGACTCATCAGTTTTTAAACGTTTGTACCTACTGAGAGATTTTTTTTTGAGCTTTATCAAAAGCCTTAGATTATCTGTGAGCCAAGGAGCGGGCGGTTTAGTTAACCTCGACGTTTTCAAAGGGGCGTGAATGTTGAATAAATATAAAACTCTATCATTAAAAAGGAAATCATGTCATTAACATCTTCCAAAGTATATAAGTAATTCCAAAAAATGTCATTTAAGTCAAATAAAAATGCATCATAATTAAACTTGGAAAAATCTGTATATGTTTAAAAGCTAATGGACTGCTTTGGTTTAAGTAGCTTAATATCACATTTAACAAATCGATGGTCAGAAATATCATCCATTCTATAAACATCCACACTGCCAATAATTTCCGGACAGGAAGTTACAATTACATCAAGCAAAGTTTGAGAGGTGAGAGTTACTCTAGTAGGTTCGTTAACTAATTGTTTTAAACCGTATTTATTTAAAAGTCTAGAAAATAAAGTAGAGGCATAATTACCATTAACCAACAAATCGACATTCAAGTCACCGCCAAACAAAACATAATCAAATTCTGGTAACAACGCAACCACCATACTTTCTAAGTTATCAATACACACATTTAGTGTAGCAGATGGCGGCCTATATAATGTTCCAAGACAAATTTTCCTTCCTGCCACCTTAATACTAATCCACATATTTTCCAGCGGACTATTTGGGAACATGTCACTCAATACAGTAAATGTAAAGGATTCTTTTATAAAAAATGCAACTCCACCTCCCCTGCCCACCCGATCCTTTCTAACTAAGGCATAACCAGGTATATTAATAACATTATTTGTAATAGAGGGGGTGAGCCAAGTTTCAGACAACCCAATGACATCAAAGGTGCTATCAGAAATAAAATCGGAAAATAGATCAAATTTTGCACAAAGTGATCTAGCATTGAAATGAGAAAAATGTATCCATGTGTCTTGCATATATCGCTTTTAGTCTCCAGCATAGTATTTACTAACTAAATTTACACAAGCAGCAGAATTAATAATCATGAATACACAATGCTAATATACAAATTGTTTACATATTTATGCCGATGTTTACAGTACAACTAATAATAATTAAACATATTTGAAAATAATAACTTGTATTCTTTTAAACTGCAAAAACTTATACATATCAGAGCCAAAAAACAATTCAGTAATTTATCATTCTAACGAAAAAATACACAAAGAATTATAGTCCTACCAAGGCAATTAAATTATACGAATCCATAAAATATAAGATTAAATAGGAAACTAACATATCATTTATATTAATTTCAAAACATATAAAACATTATATATCACCCATAGAGCCAATTAAAACCTTTTTATTGTCCTTCCAAGCAAAAATCTTGCCACCGGTAGACCAAACCTTATTACTTCCATACTTTTTCCTAGCAACAGTCAGAAGTTTGTATCTTTGTGAAGTTAAATCTTCAAATATAGAATAAGTAGAGTTTTTCAAAAGTTTGCGAGCATTTAATATTTCATTTTTTTTCCAGTTGGCTATGAAGTTAACCAAAATAGCACGAGGCTTATCTCGACTCCCATCCACTTGTCCTAATCGAAAAGCTGCATCAATGTTATTAGTGTTGCAGTTAACATTCAGATTGGTGTTGATAAAATCAGTAATAACATCAATAACAGTCTCGCCCATAGTCTCAGGAATACCACAAAATCTTAAAGAATTTTTCTTCATGAGTTGGTCAATAGAGTCAGTCTTATTCTGAAGAGAAACAATTCCTTCTGTATTAGAACTAACTTTAGCATCTAAGGCCTTTATAGTGTCCGTGAATTTATTCAGAGTACTTTCAAATTTACTAAATTTTTCCTCCATTTTGTATTCTAGCTTATTTGAAAAATTAGTGCATATCTTGGTAATCAGCTCTTCAATTCTGTCATCGTTAGAACTTTGACTGTCAACAATATTAGTAGTAGCACTACGAGTTATTTTATTTCCACCAGGCATATTACTCACTACTTAATCGACTTGGTATACTTCAACACTGCTTGCGGACTAATTATGAGTGAACTAATTAAATTAAATACTTAATACACTAGCTCAAAAGCTAACCATAAGAGAAAGACCAGTATTACACAACACTTATGCCAACATTAGCGTAATATAACTCTGTATATCACTCATAAAATCAGTTTTAACTGGAGCTAATACGAAACGTGCTATTCACTCATAGTACAGCTGACTCCTATATTTAACTAACACGTCAGCTGTAAATCTGGAATTTAGAGCAGCAACCACTCATAAAATTTAATTCGTAAAGGTTAATAATCTCTTGGTATCCATACTTGAACAAGCTGTACATGATACGGATATAATGAACCTCGTGTGATGGTGTCACACTGTTGATTGGGACATTCCTTGTACTTTTTGAACGATTTGCCTCGTACTTATTCTGGGATTATCTTCAACAATCTCTAAAATCTTTTCCTCAGCTGCTGCAATACGCCGTGGACACCCTGGATCTTCATCTCTTTCACGATTCGACTGTAAATTTTCCGTGTCACTCCCGCGTTTCACTACCGCTATAAAAGTTACTGTATTTCACAAATGTCTGTCGAGAAATCGTTCTGCGTACAGACGAGAAGTTGCTAAAGCATTTTGTCTCACTTCACCATAAATTAAAACGATATCCATTCAAAGTGCATCACTTTGAAACTTGAAAAACTAATGTAAACACCATTATAAAAACTTTAATATTACAATCGGATTTCACTATTCGGAATCGCCTGCATTATGATGACGCTAAAGACTACAGTGACCCAGCGGTGTAAAGGTTGACAATACTACAAATTCAATAATTTTTTACTCGGAAACTACCTATAAGCATTTTACAATTCTTTTTTACGATATTGACTCCATCTTTCATGACGCATCTATTTCAAAGTTTTTTTTTAAGTAAGTTATGAATCACCCCGTGTCACAATGTGCAATTTGTATGAAAGTTTGGAATCAATAGTTACACCTAAATCCTTGACATAATCTTTCCTGCTTAACTCAATATTCTTGATTTTATGCGGATAAGATAGTATTTGTTTGTTCCGAGTAAAAGTTATATTATATCATTTCTGAATACTAAAGTCAAGTTTGTTGATGTCAAATGCCGCATTAATATCAATTTGGGAGATACAATCATCGGAACATTCGATACGCTTGTAAAATTTCAGTCATTTGCAAACAACGAACAATTTGAATTTTATATTACATTTAATAAGTCATTTATAAAAAATAAAAATAGGAGCGGCTCCAAGTTAGATCCTTGAGGAACACCTGAGTTTGATTTGATTTAGACTCATCTGAAAAAAATCCACAGTACTTCACAATAAACTTCGCTCTTGAAGATATACGAAGGCACTCCATCTAAACCCGCTGATCTTTTGGATTTTAATTTCTTAATAAATAGTTCAGAGTCTACTTCAATAACACAGGCACACAAAAAAAAAGTTCTGTGCCCGAGCTCCGACCTATGGTTCCCCATGTATTTTTGGCTCCCGAAACCGATCCCGGGGTCGGTATAGCCCAGACGTTCCATATTTGCGCGCTACGGTCAAAAAATGACCAATATTTGGCCATTACCTGGAAATAAGCGCAAAGCTTTATCTCCGTGTCATTGAAGGGTCCAAACATGAATCAGTTGATGGATAGAACCTCGCACATCCCAATTGTCACTTAAAAAATTTCAAATTGTCAGAAAAAATCATATGATTTCACCGTATTCAGGATCGAATTGATATAAGAGGATTGTCTTCATGTAGCATTGCACAGTGAATAAAGACATAAAAAAAATAAACGTCTGGGCTATACCGACCCCGGGACTGGTATAATATTATCTCCATTATGAAAAAAAATATATAAAAAATTTTATCAAAGATCGGGTCTTGTTGAATTTACCACAGTTTTTTCGTTTTTCTCGAAAGCGGTGCATTATTAACAAATATATTAAGAGCATTTATTTTCTATAAAATGGGAAAAATCTAATTTAAAAAGAAGTTACTGAACATTGCACAAAATAACTAATAATAATTATAAAATTCACCTGCTATATTTTGATAAAATGTGTTATGCACATCCATGTTTACATCCAAAATTTGATTTTAAAAATTATCTTACACGCCCTGCCCTGTATCTTTAAAATGATAACTTTACAACACAAAATTATTAAGCAAACTCCATTTATTTTTCAATTGTTATTAGCTCAAGCATAATTCAAAAACTGCGTTAGAAAAATATTATTATTGCTTCCTGTTTTTGAAGGAATCAAAATTGAATGTTAGTGGTAGTTACTTCCTGTATAATATATTATTATTTATTCCTTTATATCCTATCATCGAGCTCGAAAATAAAAGCATTAATATCACTCGTAATTACGTACATCGTTTGATAAAAGTCTCTGTCTTATCATCCTATTTATAAAATTGATGCTGCTGCTGTATCTTGAATACAGCATCTGTTAAAATTTTATCTGCTGGTAATTCTCAAATAAAATATATGTTGCCATTAAATCACAACGACTGCCGCTTTTCTTCACTAGAGGGAGACTTAAAGTATTATTATCTCAGGCTCAGGTGCCGTCCATTTTTCTTTGTTAATTATAAAAAGAAATTTCGGTGACAAATGTTCACTTACCACTACTATTCTTTTGCCTTCTAAAGGAGATGAGAAGGGTAACTTCTGTTCTGCATTTCTGCTTACTGTGGCGTTGGTGCAATATTTCGCGTAATAAAGCAAGTATATCCTTTGGAATCTCATAAATGGTTGCAATTGAATAGAGAATGTTGTTTACAAAGTATTTGTCACTATTACAGATTTTAGCACACTGTCGCATTGAGACGCTGCACGTACAGGATCAGGTCAACGATGCTTAATAGTATATTACCTAATGAGAGCTATAAGATGCATATTACGCGTGAATGGAGAATTTGAGTGCGTAATTGCCTTACAACTCGAATTATATCATAGATAAATACAAATACAGAATGTTCTTGGAGATGCGCGAATTAGCGTCGTATAATGATTGCCATTTTGAGCCACGTCACCATGTCAAATGATGCCAAACATAACAATCAGACAAAAAGTAAACAAACCTTATTCATACCGGTTGTTTTTTCGGTAATACAAGAAATCAATTTCACCACCACTTCTCTAGTTTTCCTCAAATATATTTTTTCAGTATGTAATAACTTAATAATATAATTTTGCATAAATAGTTAATATTTAAAATTTACTAATATACAAAAATTCATTTTATAAACATTATTAGTTAAATAAATATACTTTTGAGAAAATGTATATATATTATACTTGTCTTTGTCTATTAATTATATACTATACTGAACCTACGATTACAGTTAACAGAATTAAGAGACAACATTGTATATTTTTAATGTCTACGTATATATAGTTATAAGTAACATGGAAAAAGTACTTAAGTGAACACTTTGTTGTAAATTATTTGAAATATGTATTAATTAGAATTAGAATTAGTTTGATTTACCTACTGCTTGATGCATATGACACAGTTATATTATTACTTGATGTAGTTGAATCTTTAGTTGCTATGGCAGATGTTACTTTTTGTTGAATTGTTAGTTTTGTTATCGTGTCTAAATCTAGTAGTAGGTCACCACCAAGAATAGTCGCTGCCGACCGTCGAAAGCAGTGCCCTATATAGGCGCCAGTGTCTGATTCAAGATATGTTGCTATTTGCTTTGGTATGCTCTCTAATTTATTTATGCCAGTGCATTGTCTGGTGCATTTTCCATTGACACAATTTAGATAAAAGTTAAATTTGAACATTTAATTTAGTCGATTTTTTACATAATAATCATTATCATTTTCAGTATTGTGAAAATTAAATTTTAAAATCTTCAAACATTATTTTCTTGGAATTTTTGTTATGTAACACCATAATTTTTCATGATATGAGTTTGCAGAATGACACGCTCTTTTAAGTGGCATGGTCAAAATTGGGGGTTGCCATTTAAAAAAATTATCGAACAACGATGACGTCACAAATGTGGGTCGAATGTCAATAAAGTGCCTTTTTAAAAAACAAAATCGACGTGCCAGGGGATTTTTTCGAAAACTTCTCAATTTCAAAAATAATTAATGTATTCGTTACTTCTCGAAAGCACTGTAAAACTTATAAGAACTGCCTGCTTCATATTTAATCTCAAACCGCAAATGTTTAAAATTGTCTAAAAAGAAAGTAAAGAAATTTCCACTATCACTAAGAAAGGACCAATCAGTACTCAAAATAATATCATACAAAACAGGAAAATTTGATTTTCTGAAATTAAAGTCATTCTGTTGGTTTAATGGAAATTTTTCTTTCTTAAAATGAGTATCAACATTAATGCCAAGTAATGGATGGTACCGATCTTCAGTAAAGACGATATCCTGAGCTCTTAACTACATCAGCATTTGAATTAGATAATACTAAATCAAGCATTCTATCGTGAAAATTTAACACATTATTGATCTGAGTGAGGCCATAGAAATTTAAAAAATTCAGTGTTAATTGATAGGTTACAGACGTAGATTTATCAGTAACACATCTGAAATATTCAAAAATGTAAATAGCCGATCAATAACAAATTGGAATAATAAAACTCATTTACAGACATCATTATACAGTAAATTATAGTCATCACTATTGCAATATGGCGTAATATATGTAACAAGAATATAGAACCACAGGTGCTTTATTTTTACTTTTACTGATAATATGTCAATATGTTTAATGCCAGAAAATGTGGAACAAATAGACTTGATATCAAATTGAAAGGCATTAAATCCCCATATAGCGCCAGAAGAACACCACCACCTTTATTTGCGCCAGTAGCAACAAAGTCACGGTCACATCTAAAGACTTGATATTTGTCAGGTTCAAATAATTCCGCATTGCAAATACTATCATTGCACTAAGTTTCAGTATAGCCCTGATATTCCTCGATAGACGAAGTGATATTAAATAGATCCAATGTTTTTGTACACATTTTGATAATATAGAGAAAATGTAAAATAAACCAGGCTATTGGAGCCAGAGGCACCGACAGAGTGCAAAGGACTTTCAGGAGCAATAGATGTAACTGATTGCTATTTAGTATTAACAATGGTATCTTTAAACTTACTAAGTGTCTTTTTATACACATAACAATCAGGATCCCAAGCCGCATGATCAACTGCGTTCTGAAAATTCAGTGTAGCCTTGATATTGGAATAATGAACACACTTTAATACCCAGCTTTGATATTCTTTCAATGTATGATTTAACATGGATAACATTATACTGTGGGGGAGAATCTTGGAAATTTAAACAGATATGGAAAAATAATAAATATATTTTCAAGGTATCTGACTGATTTGTCTTAAAATAGCTAAATGCAAATTTGTAACAATTGTGGAAATTTAGCTCTAAAATAAACATTGGCTCGGTAGTGCTGCTGTATACATTAGATTTAAAGGAAAATTATTACCGTTTCTGGGACAATTCTACGTAATCCCAATTTCATTCGCTCTCTCGTTGTATTCACATCTGTGCATATGTATAGTGTACGTTACAATATTAAGATTTACAAAGGAATATAAGTAATTTATTAAAAATTGTACAGCTCCATACCGCTACTGTTAACACGAACATATTTAACTAAAACATTCGGGAGTACATTCGGAAATATATTCTCGTATGGTTTAGTTAGGCACTTGCAAATGTGGAATATATCTATTAGAACTAATGTTGTTATATATTGTACATATCTACAGTACCTAACTGAATACCTACGGTAACTAATTCTCAATATTTGCGTGCATGAGTATTGTTATCATATATTTCTCCATATTTCTCGAGTATTGCTAATTCGCATAATTTTGGCTGGGATTTTGCATTTTGTAACATTTTACTAACCACCAAAAAAGGTTTAATTGTTATGATATAATAAATCTACGATTGAGAGTTGCCAACTCTTGAATATTTGCTTTTCCTCAATCATTAGCAATATAAAATTATATCCAGATTGTCGTCTAACAACCAACATCATTTTTTTGACAATGTAACTTCGAAGTCACTTATAATTATTACAAAAAAGTGTAAGCTATAATAACCAATACAATATATTTTTACGCAAAGGAATTAGAAATAACTTCGTTAAAGATTTCACAAAGTATGGCTGTCCCGTAAAAAAATTTAGGTAAGTTAAAATTTCACTCAAAATCAACATATTGATTGTTAAAACGAGTCCACACCCGATTGTATTAAAGTAGTAATACAATTCAGTGGGTATTGATCACTCAGTGATCTGTTAGCTAAATAAATCTTTTGTGAGTAACATTGAATAACTTTTGAGTTAGCTTACTGAGCCATGTGTTACTACAAACACAAAGTTGAATTATATTATCAAAGTATTTGGACATTTTTTTTCGACGAACTATTCCTCTTACCAAAAATTGTATTGACAATCTCATTAATAATATAATAATAATAATATCTCTACCCCTCATTCTAATCACAGGGATTAGCCCAGAAGTCAGAGACTTGTGCGGGAGAGGGGGCGGCATATTATTATTAAGCAGGCCGCATTTGCGCCCAGGAACGACTTACGTTGGTAGGCCCTCACCACTATTCAGTGCAGGAATGAGGGAAACCTGGAAAACCTCATTAATTAGGGGGGTAGTCAAATGTCAACCGGTATCAATCTCTCACATTGACCCAAGCCAACATTCTTCCACCCTACCATACCCGCAGAGAGGGTGCCAATCCCAACAAACAATTAAAGTTAAAATTACGTTAACTTGACCTCTGAATTGGTCAGAAACTTTTCATGACCAATTCCATATAAGGGAAGTTTACCTATATTCGTTGGCCTTTTTCCTTATGTGGGGAAAAAACTAAAGTAATATGGAAGTTAATAATTGGTCGGCAAGAATTTTATTCCAATAAGATAATTGGACCTAAAAGAAATACGGACCAATTTTATGTTAAAATTTCGAAATATAAAAGACATTATTACCAAAATATACCCTAATTATGCCCTTTATATGACATACTTTTGCCAGAGAGAGACAACATTATATGTTTGATTTTATATATTTTAATAGCGAACAGGATATGAAGAAAAAGAAAGACTACCTATGTCAGGCTACTAAGCTACAAGTAGAGTAGGAGTTAGTATATTTATAGATATTTAGATTTTAATATAATAAAGTATTTTTGGTTTCCATTCAACAAATTGTGCAACCCAGAATTTTTTTTTGTATGTGATGACCAAACTTTCATAAAAATAACGTGCCTTTTAAATATATATTGTTATTATTGCTTCTTAACAATATTATACTATCCTGAAAATAACCTAAAATAAAAACTGAATGTACTTCGTGATAAAATGTGTTTAATAATCATTCGTCATAAGTGTATTAACTAATATTATCTGTATTAACATAATTTTAATGAGTAATCAATTAGAAATAATGAACAAAACATTTAGTGTTTATTACAACATGGCCGCTCAAACAAAATCAACTTTGAAGTCAATTTGTCTGTAAGTTTTAACCTATAGGGCAGATTGCCTATGCCAATGTTGACGTCGCAGGAAAACATTAACTTTTTAGTTGAAATTTACTCCAAATGAAGATATTTTATGGTAATTTATTACCAATTAAATTATTACTAGGTACCTACATATAAAATTCTACTCTTGGATTTATTTGTGATTGAAAATTCAAATTAAAGCCAATAATATTATGTATGTGTAATAACAAAAACAAAATAAATATTTTCTAACGGAATTCAATTCGAATTTGAATTCACGTGCACTACTGAATTCATCTGACACGATAACAGTCATAAGAATACTTATACCTATATGAAGTGTTTATCGATATATTATCATTAGATTGATTTAATATGCAGTGTTGGCTTAAATTCGTTTTTTACAACTCTCTAATATTGCGTAGGGCTTAGTTTTCACTGCAGATTGCCAAAACACAAAACAATTTCTACGCGCTATTACATGAAGATATGTCGGAATACATATAACAAGAAAGAAGCTTGTCCCCTAAAAGACCTTTATAAGACACACTTACGTCGAAGTATTATTAACAAGTAAATTTGTACCATAATATAGAACAATATTTCTATTAGGTTAATTGAAATGGTCAAATATTCTTAGAAGTTATCAACAAAGTTGAAAATAGGATTATATTGTAATAAAATAGAACTTAACCAATTGAAGGATTTAATAGGCAAAATAACTAGTTATTACCTTATTTTTAACCACTAGTTGAAGACAAAATAAGTTTTACAATTTCGTAATAAATATGTAAATATTTACCTATTGTATTAATTTAAAAATCCTTGATATTGAAGACAGATTTCTAGGCGAAATTAAGTAAATTATAACTTCGTCTTACACGTTATTGGAATGTTAGCATTTGAAAACATAAAATAGGTAAACAATATGTAATTTCGAACTGTATAAATTGACATATATTTCATTTTACTTGGAAGGCATTATATTACTCTTAGTTAACAAATTTTTGACTAAAATTTTGGTATTATAAGATTTTGTAACATTGAAGACTATTTTTATGGAGGAAAGTAGTAAATCTTGATCAATTCAGGATTATTTTTCTTGTGTAGTAGTCTATTAGGCTTAAATGTTAGTTGGGCTCTCCACGAATATAGCTTATATACGGTCTACCGGAAGCTGGGCGCGAACCAACTCCGATCTAGTAACCTCGATTCAAGTACTGACGCCTTAAACCGCGCGACCACTGACCGACCGACATTTCTTTGTTAAAATGTTCAATTGCTCAAAATTCAACACCAAAATTACTTCACTCATAAACGAGTTTGAGGTTACTCAATGTTATTTTCTACTGTGTATTGGTGGGCTTTACACTTCACATTGAACATTATTAATTTCTAAAATAAATAATCTTAAACGCGGTGCAATGACAATTGAGTACTTTACATACGTCAGAGTTGAGTATTACTCGAATGCATTGTATTCATAAGCAGTATTCAATACCATATTTATGTAATCAGTACTGAAATATTGAATACTTTTATCAGACTGTATTCAGTATTCGTATTCATCGCTTTTAGATATGTATTCGAAAATAATATTTATGAGTAGTGAAAATATTTTATGAATTTATGCTATCCATCAATACCCGAATACTCATAAATACTGAGAGTTCATGGTTACTGTAGTACTGATGAACAAAGGGCGGAATATATGCACGTCAATTCAGTTAAAATATGCGCATATATATGCATCGTTTTTCTCTGAAATATGCAACAATATGCATTTATTTGTCAAAATATGCAATTATATGCCTTGAATAACATGGAAAAATGGAAATAAAGAAACGCCGACTCTTACAAAAATTATTTATTTTAAGTAAAATTAAAAGAAAAACATAATAGATAAAATTTTCAACCTGAAATAGTATAAAATGCAAACACGGAATGCAAATATCGTTTCTCGCCGATCGCGATAAAGGTCGACAGCTTTCAATGGTGTCTACTGCATGTAGAACGCTTCGTGCCTGTGACATTTTCAGTCCGGCTTGAAGTAGCGAACGGCCGATAGATGTAGTTAGTTCTACACCGCGTACTCATGGTCCCTTCTGTCGGGTTAGACAGACGAAAGCAGCTAGGATTATTCGTCGGATACCTCACCTATGGCATACTGATGAGAGCTAATAAGCTCGAAACCGGTATATGTCTGGTGGGCGTCTGGCGAATGACTCTAGCTGTTGCTATAGGTTTTCCAGGTGTAATTCAATGCTGGTCGGGGCATTAGCCCGCAGAGTAGTTGTTTCCTGGAATTCCATGTTTGCAAAATATCGTTTCTCGCCGATCGCGATAAAGGTCGACAGCTTTCAATGGTGTCTACTGCATGTAGAACGCTTCGTGCCTGTGACATTTTCAGTCCGGCATGGAGTAGCGAACGGCCGATAGATGTAGTTAGTTCTACACCGCGTACTCATGGTCCCTTCTGTCGGGTTAGACAGACGAAAGCAGCTAGGATTATTCGTCGGATACCTCACCTATGGCATACTGATGAGAGCTAATAAGCTCGAAACCGGTATATGTATGGTGGGCGTCTGACGAATGACTAGCTGTTGCTATAGGTTTTCCAGGTGTAATTCAATGCTGGTCGGGGCATTAGCCCGCAGAGTAGTTGTTTCCTGGAATTCCATGTTTGCAAAATATCGTTTCTCGCCGATCGCGATAAAGGTCGACAGCTTTCAATGGTGTCTACTGCATGTAGAACGCTTCGTGCCTGTGACATTTTCAGTCCGGCATGGAGTAGCGAACGGCCGATAGATGTAGTTAGTTCTACACCGCGTAGTATAAAATGCATTTATAACGATATATTTTTCAAAATTTTCCAATAAAAATATTTGCCTTCTGTCTGTAAAAATATGTTTGTACAAAGAATAAGCTCTTTCAACATCTACCGATGTGATCTGGCAATATTTTAATTTGGGTAGTTAGTTATAAGGCCAAAGTATTACTTCGTTGGATGGTTTACTATCAAAAATATTTTTGACTTCCATTAAATACTTAAAGCCTTCATTCTTTCCCACAATAACTTCGAGTTCCCTTTTTACTTGATTTCCTACATCACCGGGAACTTTTTTGCATTTGTCGGAAAAAGTTTTTCAACAATATTAATTGATTCTTTTAAACTCATATTCCTACTTTCTAACGAAGTTATTATATCTGGTACAAAACTAAAATTAACCTTAATAAAAACAAGTTCCTTAGCTAAATTTACATTTTTGAATAATGCTGGACTTTGCACTACACACTGCGAATTGTCTTCTAAATTTAAAACTATGTCTTTAATGACTTCAAAATGGTCTGCGTACAATACCGCGGCCTTAATCCATGATCCCCATCGAGTAATTACGGGCTCCGGAGGTAAACTAACTCCTGGCAATTTCTCTCTATAGATCTGCACTCTTAGAGGTGCTTTCTAAAACACTTTGTATACATTTGAAATTAATTTGTTCACCAAGGGATATGTTGTTCTAATAGTTTCTGCAACTCTGTTTATCCCGTGTAAAAGACAAGTGACATGTACCATATTGGGATAAAATATTTTTAAGTTTTGGCCTACTTTAACCATATAAACCATGTACGGCACTGCGTCAGACAAAAACACTAAAAACTTCTCTACTGGAACTGGATTTGGTAAAAAAATTGATAGAGACTGCTGAATAAATCGAGTTAATGTAACATTATTTGTTTTGTCTAACTGTTTAGAAGATATTAAATATGGTTTCTCTGGCTCATTTTCTTGAAGCCCTCCAATCATAAGATTTCGGCATTTTAGGGTTTGAAATAAAATATTTTCGAAATCACTCTTTTCACACTGGAATCTATCGACAAACTAAAGTATACAATATAAATACAAAAGAAAAGACCACATCTGCTCTGCATTAGGCAAGCTGATTACTTGGAAATTCCTAAACACCCAATAAATGCCGGCAATACACCATATAATAATAAAACGGGTGAACCGACAAAACCTAATCACCTCTTAAATTATTTAAATTATCTGCAAGGGTGGCACTTAATCTTTTAATAAAACGAAAAACATAAAAATATGCACACAAATTTTATTTTTGCCGAAATATGCAATTTTTTATGAAATTTGTTAAAATATGCAAATATATGCACTTTGCATATATTCCGCCTTTTACTGATGAATCTTGAGGATTACCGTTGTTGTTACACTATACAGCGTGATCCGTAAGTAATTCTCCTTAGAGACATTTCACTTCAAAATATTACAGTTTAAGCCAACTTGCCTTAAAATAAAATGTTGATATCAAAAAACATACAGGGTGTAAATGCTGGAATTTGAAAAGTATTTTTTTTATAATAATTTTGTCTTTGAATGTATCACCTTAAACATTAGGAAATAGATGTTTTTGAATATGAGAAATCATAATCTGGTTCCTATTTTGACGTATTTTCTAAAGGGTACTACATTTGGGACGTAAATGTGAGCGCAACTTAGATGGCCCTAACATTATCACTTTTTTTTATTAAAATATCTGAAACCTACATTTTTGAGGAAAAAAGGTATATTTGTCATTAGTCTCAGAAATTGGCCATTTTCGAGAAAAAAGCTTGTCAACAATTAGCTGCATAGTTCATTGTATGTACAATATTTTAACGTAGTAGGTACCAAAATTCCGTTACATATTGAATATGTTCCCAGCTAACAATTTCTTGTTCTGTAAAAATTGTAAGAACGTTTCCAGAGCAAATTTTATAGAGCAATGTTTGTTCTAACAACATTTTCAAAACGTTCTTACAACACTTATACCAAAAAAATGGGCACCGTTCTATAGAACATTTTAGTTCTTTAAGTGGTTCTGTAAAGCTTGCAGGAAATAATTATAGAAGTCTTAAAGAATTTTTATAACATAGTTACAAAGCAATCTCATAAAAATTCTATAGCACTTCGCTATACAATTTTTGTGTTGCATGGTGTTATATTTAAAGAACTTTAAAATCGTTTAATTGTATCTTTTAAAAACAAAATGTTTTTGTATCGCACATGTTAGAAATAATATGGACAAGCCAATAAGAACCAATAAGATGGGCCTAATCAGCCTGCATAGGAGTACTTACTTATATTATTACGAATTGCTTAGTTTTTTTGTCCATTAGGGAGCAGTACATTTTAATGCGGAAAAAGTTTTATCGTGAAATATGTGGTACATAATGGTAATTTTTTGACGCGCCCTCAGTTAACCTTATATTTCCTATGATGCTGGAAATTTAATAAAAAAAATGTTTTCTAAATTGATGAATTTAACAACCAACTGTACATAAAATAGTCAGAAAGTAAGTATATCCATATTATTGATATCATTTCACCTATTTATATTGTACATATTTTTAATTAAGATTTTTTTTCCTTCTTCACAATATGGCGACAGAAAGAAAGGCTTCATCTTGTACTTCCAATGGATTCTCACTAATATGACATTTTTGTGTCGATTGCAATGATTATAGAGCAAATATGCTTTGTAAGCAACTACATAGTATTCACAGTGTTATTATTGTGGTAATTTCACTTATTTCAATCTTATTTAATAAATCTATTAAAATTCTTTAACTTCAACATCTAAAAGTGAAAATGTTTAAGGTTTGGAATGGTCTAAATTAAATATGTTACTAAATTTCTATAAAAAAAGCTCTTAGCAATCAAATAAATCTTATCTATCGTAATGAAATTTTCTTTCTGCAAGCAGATAATAATTTTTACAAGTCACGACTATGTTATACAAATTTCCCCATTATACTTTGATCAAAATATTTCGTACTATTACAGGCAGGTCTCGTCAGATGGGGCTACGGGAAACCTACATATATAAAAAATGATAGTTCTATAGCGTTTCTTTATGGAACAAAAAGGCTTTTGTCACTTATTTACTCTATAATGATTTTATAACAACTGTATTATTATTCTCTACAACTGCTTTAAAGAGCTTTTTCTAAGTTCGATAGCAGCTTCCATATTTGTAATTTGTTTTCCGCAGCAGAATTGTAACTTAACAACGCCTTATACAATAGTTCTATAATTAAACTATAAGCGACATTACGGAATAATTTTATAAGAGTGTCACAGGAGATGGTATAATTCTATAAAGCAGTATTTTGCATCGGTTTTACAGTAATTTGATTCTATAAGCACCGTTGCTGTAAAATTGTGTTATTGTACACACTTATAGGGCTACATTAGCAGTTATCTTATAAGTGCTCTATAAATTATGCTCTAAGAACGTTCTTGCAACAAATTTAAAAAACAATTCAGTTTCTGAAGGCAAAATAGTCTCATGTGCCATATTAATGCAACAGTTTAGTATTCTAAATACAACTATAAAATATTAACAGAATATAAAACTCCTATTACTCTAAATTTATAGAACTACTTTGCTAGCTGGGTTGAATGCAGATCGACAAGCAATAACATTTGCACTGGTGTAAAATGCTATGGATGGTATTTTTCAACATGCAACGTTTTTAAAATAGAAGGCATACTGATTCTTGCAGCTTCAGATAGTCGTTCTGAATTAATTTGTGAATAATCCGCAATGTAAACAAATGTTTTCCCTAAATAGCTAAACAGATTTTTTAAATTGTGATTGTCAGGTTGTTATCTATTTCGAAATTCTACCCAAATACTCTCGTTGCCCAGTACGTCCATTGAAGTTTAATTGCCAACAAATAGGTAACAGTCATCTCTCGTAACTGAACATGAGAAATTATTGCGTCTCACAATTTTTCGATTTTGTAAAGTAAATGATTTTAACCAAAACTGGACGAATACCTTACATTTAGAAATATTTATTAACTTACTATTGGTGCCTACTACGTTAACATATTGTACAAGGAACCTTGCAGCTAATTGTTGAGACCAAATTCGATCGCTGTTAGCGAGCTGTTAGCTAACACCTGATGAGTTGAGTGTGTACCAAAGGTCGCGAACAGCTCGTGTTCGCTTTGCGAGTTCGGCTGAAGTTTGGCACATGAGCGGTAAGATCAAAGAAATTGTTAGCGAGCACGTGTTAAATAGCACTTGCAGTGTGGACGTTTTACCGAGCAAGTAGGTATATTGAAGCAAAATGGAATGGAATACAGATCAAATTGTGAATTTGATCGAACAATATCAGTGCCAGCCAAATCTGTGGAATCCAAGAAATCCTAATTATATAAAAAAGGAATATTAAAAAAGACTCCACACAAAATATTAGTGCGGTGTTAAACATATCGCCAGATGAAGTGAAATGCAAGATAGCCGTGATTTTAGCCCAATATAGAAGAGCCCGTGCCAAGGCATTAAGAATGAAGAATGGCACAGGCAATTAAAATATCTTCATCATCACTCGACATTTTAATCTTATTTCGTTAATACCGAACAACCTGCTTCGAACTCCTGGCAAACCCTAACTTCATACCGGAACATGTAGTGTATTAGAACTGTACCTAGTGTGAACGTTGAGCTCGTGAACTGCTCGCAAGCTGTTCGCGAATAGCTCCCGAACTACTCGCGAACAATATCTTTGGTTTGTACGCACCTTAAGACTAATGACATTCGAAATATATAAGATACTCACTTGCTTCCTGTCTATGATCTGTCTCTTTTTAAATTCAAACCTCTTTATTTACTAAAAACTTGCTCTTCAATAATATCAAATAATTAACAGCATTATGTTTTGCTTTTCATCTAGTAGTATAATGAAAACAAAACTTGGATTTTGAGTCTTGAGTCTCACTGCTTTAGAAAAAAAATAAAGTAATATATTTTCAGATTTATGTTTTACATTTTTTGAATGGTGTATTTTATTTTTTCATCATATCAACTAAATTTGGATCGTATAAACGAACATCTCAATATAAAAACTAAAACAGCCTGTGAAACGCGATCAATCTTTTGTTTACCTGTTTTATTCAAATAAACAGACGTTTGATGTATTGCAACTATCATCATTTCTCAACACTTTGAAAGGCTTTAGGCAGAAACCTAAACTGCCCTTTTTTCATAATTCCATTACCTACGTGCTTGATAAATGTCACAGTTTTTCAAATGTAATGCCAGATAACATATCAGAAGGCTGCTGCAAGATTTTTCTATTAAATTGATTCAAAAAATGCATCACCACAAGATAAATGTTAGCTATAAAAGACGTGGCGGTCGCTACGCATCTGATATATGTAGAGGTATTTCTGTTAAAGAAACCATTTCTAGCGAGACGACGGGAATGCAATTTTGCAACTTTCAGACGATTTAATTTCACACTTGGTCTGTGACTATTGCAAATTTTTAGGGATTTTAAAGAACGTGAAATACTTTTTCCCATAATTTTCTTTCTGGTGAATAAGATGTACTCATACAAAGTGTAAAAGATATATAAAAGTTGTTTCTAACGCTATTTGTGTCTGATATGAAGTGTAAAATAAGTTATTTTACAGGAAGTATCAGTTTTAGTCGATATTATTTTCATTAAAATACGATGAAAGTAGTTTTTTATTAATTTTGTAAAGATAAAAGTAGTTTATCCAAATGGAAATATATATTGCCAAAATCGTGCTAATAAATAAATATAACTTTTTCTCCTCTCCTATGAAATCATATTTCTGTTTAAAATTTACTATCCATTTAACCACATTGCAGTGGCTTCCAAATTATAAAAATAAGTTCCTCAAACGACTTGCTAACCAAATAAAGTACAGGGATATAGGAGAGTAGTACCAGTATCAAAGAAAATATTTTATTGAATAAATAATACCTCAAGATATATCACTAGATTATAATATATCTTCTATATTTACACAGAAATATGCAGAGTGATTTAGAACTTTTCTGAAAAAAATTCTTTGGATATTATACAGACTCTTATAAATACAATTTTGTAAAATCAAAAAGGGCAGTTCAAAAATGATTTAAAAATACAGTTCTGCACGGCAAAGCGTACAAGACATTCGCGAAGAAAGAAATAAATTATTTTTTATAACAACTATTTTATTCAGCAAATTCAACTTCTTTTACCGCTATATTAATTATTGATAGAATTAATTTTTGAGTTTAATTAATAACGTAGTTTGACAGACCCGATGTTACAACAGCAAAATTTTGGGCCCGTCTTACCCAGTTTATTAACATAAACGTTTCTGCTTCATATCAGTTTTGTAAGTTCTTGGCAGCAGCTATGATACGTCTGCGTAAATCATCAGTAGTGTCCACTTTGGTGCAATATATTTTTTTAAATATCCCCACAAAAATAAGTCAAAATCATTTAATGTCAGGGGATCGTGGCAACCACTTGGTAAATGTAACGGATATAATTGAGCCTCGTGTATGATCCGCCACACTGCTGCAATACGCCGTGGACACCCTGGACACCCTGGACCTCCATCTCTTCCATGATCCGGTTGCAAATATCCTGAGTTACGCCTGCGTTTGCACTACACTTGCACTCACTGCGCACCATATAAAAGTAGGTCCATTTTGCACATGTTTACCGGAAAATCGGTGCGAGTTGCTATATACGTACGCCATATTTGACATTTGAAAGACTAATGGAAATACCCACATCACAAAATCGTTTCTTTAATTTTTTTCCACGGAAATTATAAGGATTTTACAACTTTTTTACGATATTGACTCCATTTTTCATGACGCATTTATTCCAAAATTTAGATTTTAGATACTTCTGAATCACCGTATATAATTGGCAGTGAAAATATAAATTAACTTAAAACTTTCGATCACTTGCCGAGTGCAATAATGCCACTTCATTTGTTGTACTTGTCACCTTGAAGGTTAACCTACACTAACGCACACATTTTGGTTTTCTCTTTGTTCCGAAGTATATTTTAAATGTTATTTATTAATTATAAAACAATTTAAGCCGTTTATTATTACGTGTGTGAAAATGGGAGATAGCAGATTTGTATAGACGTCTATCGATTTTACCAAACGTGGGCGACTTTATGCTCATGCAATTTATGCGCTAAATATGGAATAAGGGCGCAACCGTAAGTGCTGTCTTTTACTTTGCACCATCATAAAAAATATGTTTAATGAAGTAAATTACTTCATTAAAGATTTGACCGGTAGTATAGGTTAGGTTATGAAATAAAATAATGTAGATATAAAATAATACATAATGTTTTTAATAATACCGGTATATTTGCTTCTTTATTTAAGATTATTTATTTATTTTTAGTTTTACATTGCCTACTGGTAATTAAGTGTAAACTATCCCAAGTGTTCTACTTAGTTAAAAATTTGCACTGTGGCTGTAAACAGTATTTAGAATATTTAAGAATACTCTTGGATGTTTTCATCACTTCAAATTAACAAAAATCGCACAAAAATGCTGAAATAAACGACAACGTGCATTGCAATCCACAAAGAACAACTTTATTAGAATTTGTTTGTAAACAAATAATATGACACAGTATCATCAATATGGCAAAATTAATGAGTTCGGAGAAATTCGATATTTTGTCAGTGCCTGTCCCCGGCGCCTTCGCCATTTATTAAATCCACCAATATTATAATCGACGGTTTCTTATTAGTGTTACAATTTTAAATAGTCGTTAATAACAACAATTTTCATATCATGTGTATATAAAAGATAATTCACATCAATTTCAATCGCTATGTCATTAAAAAAATATTGAAACATATAAGATCCAACACAGAACTTTGGGAATGCCGGATTGTGATGCAAACAAATTCGTTAGATTATTAACCGACAAATCGTGAATATTGAAGTTTATTAAACTATGAAATTTAAACTCAAGTCTGTCAATAGTTTTTGTGAAATCCGTATATATCACACCTATTTGTGTACTATCATTGATTACTTCAGATGTGTGTGAAGTTACATAAAGAGAATTAGATGCTGGTGATCTATAGAACATATTATAGCAACATTTCAGAAGCTTTTCAAAATGTATATGTAATTAAATGTAATTGAGTGGTTTATAATACTAACAATTATAATCGAATCATCAATGAACGGTTAAACATGACTAAGTACAAATATTTTTTTCTACTTTCATGCAAAAAACAAAACTTTATTGAACTATATTTAGTGGAAAAAGTAGGTCTTTATTGCACTAGTGCAATAAATTGATTATTGCATTTATCTGTCACTCTACGATAGCGTTTTGTGAGCATGACAAACATAGACGTTCAAATCGATGGCACATTTCCTAGACTTATATCGGAGTAAAAAGTCCAGACCCCTGGGTTTGAAAGCCGATATTGCCAAAACGTAGGAGCGAAAAAAATTGAAATTTGGACCATAGGTAGCCTCACTATTATTGTTATGCACAATCGAATCGGAATTTGTTTTTGAATATTCGTTTTTTAGTTATTAGAAATAATGTACCAAAAAACACGATTTTCGAGCGGCAAAACGTAATCCTGTCACTTCAACTCGTCATAACTTTTTTATTTATAGGCTTTAAAATGTGCAATTTTAACTGGTAGTACATTAAACTGTGCTGTTTCGAACTGTGTAAGTCTCTCTTCTTAGAATTCTTTATTTTTTTTTTTCTTGCGTAAAACAGAAGTTGATGGTATCTTCGTAAATACAGCATCTTTTTTTAAAATACAAAAACCAGTCATAGCACTTATAAAAACCTTAACAAAGAAATATAACAGTTTTGTGAATAAATGCACTTGTAAACAGTGTATGAGTAAATATAGTTCTCAATTACTTACGCGTTCCGTTCAAGCGGGGTAGAGTGGGGCGTTGCGGGGTTGCGCTCGGCCGTCTATCGCGCCGTGACCAGTGTCGGGTACTTTATTAGTTCAGCTTTGATAAGATTAAAATATTTACTTATTTCATACATATTTATCTATACCATATAAATTGTTATTGTTATTTTTCTGTGGATTACAAAGGATTTGCGACAAGACATGGTGAAAATCTTATGGCTTCCCGTGGCTCATTGTGAATTCAACCCTATTGAACTAATATGGGCTTATGTTAAAAAGACGTTGCTAAACGAAATTACATTTAAAATAAAAGATGTTTTGAATCTTGCCAGTCGGCTATGGAAAATATACCAAATTCTGTTTAGCCCAACTGTGTTGAACATGCCAAAAAGTGGAATAGAAATACAGGGAAAAGAACATTTAGTGGATATTGCTGTAGAGCCATTAGTGATAAATTTGAACGACAAAGACGACGATAACAGTAATGATGGTGGCGAGGAAATACCTGATGGTGATGACGGCGACTTAGACATATGCATGTAAAATATACCATTGTTTTTATATTCAAGCTAATGCAAAAGAATCTTATATTATGATCAACTTTGACAATGTATATGAGATATAAATAAATAATAAAGTGAAACTTTATATGTTAATAAAATCGCAAATAGGTAGAGTTCCACAATAATAATATTATTATTATTGTCAAGAAAGCTAAGAAAATAACAATGACAATATTTATGCTATACAGAAGTATGTATCAAATAAATGTTTTCTAAGATCTTAACAAAGCTGAAATAAAAAAACACCCGACACTGGTCACAGCGCGAACCCCGCTACGCCGCACTTTACCCCGCTTGAACGGAACGCATAAGAAATAATTGAGAACTATATTTACCCATACACTGTTTACAGGTGCATTAATTCACAAAAATTTTACATTTCTTTGTTAAGGTTTTTATATGTTCTATGACTGTTTTTGTATTTTAAAAAAAGATGCTGTATTTACGAAGATACATTCAACTTCTGTTTTAGGCAATGTAAAAAATAAAGAATTCTAAGAAGAGCGACTTACACAGTTCGAAACAGCACAGTTTAATGTATTGCCAGTTAAAATTGCACGTTTTAAAGCCTATAAATAAAAAAGTTATGACGAGTTGAAGTGACAGGATTACGTTTCGCCGCCCGAAAATCGTGTTTTTTGGTACAGTATTTCTAATAACTAAAAAACGAAAATTCAAAAACAAATTCCGATTCGATTGCGCATAACAATAATATTGAGGCTATCTATGGTCCAAATTTCAATTTTTTTCGCTCCTACGTTTTGGCAATATCGGCTTTCAAACCCAGGGGTCTGGACTTTTTACTCCGATAGTAGTGTCATCTAAATAACATTTTTTGGTTTTTGCATAAACGTAGAAAAAATATTGTATGCAACTCGCACAAAAAGTGCTTATTGCACTCGACGTCGCGTGCAATAAATACTTACTTTTTGTATTTGTTGCTTAAATAACTATAAGAGAAGATAGAGAAAAATAAAAATTAACGAAATCACTTTTCAAAATATTTCCATACTTATTTATAAAGTGAAAAAAAGTTTTCTCAAAGCTATATTAAACCCCTAGTTATCGCCGACTATGGCAGCCCGTCCACCGCGAGTTTATTTATTTTACACTTTTGACAATTTTATAGTTCGGTAACCAGCAACACTAAACGGCAAAATTCGTTGTCATTATTGTAATCCTGTGTGTTTACGTTTTTATTTTCCTTCATTTCTAGTGCCTTTTTTCAATTTTAAATGTAATTAAATAAGGGAATTTGTATCGGGTACAGAATTTTCCTATAATATAGTTGGCTGGTTTTGGAACAAAAGAACGGAAAAATAATGCAATATACTATATCTTATCGGATTAACTGTTACCTATCAGGTATTATTATTATCATTGATAAAAACGTTCATTTTCCTTGTTTTTACATTTTACACTCTGTAAAAAACGACCGCATGGTAGCTGACAGATCTAAGCCATCTCAAACGTTGGTTACCATAGGATAAGAAAAATATGGTTTTGCTCATTTTTTAAATATGGAGCTAAAATTCTGATTTTTTTTTATTGTCGTTTAGGTCTTCTTGAGCACTTGGTTCAAACTGTTATTTGGTGGTAGTTAACCCTGTATGATTGGGTGCAGGGGTTCTGAGGACGGTTCTGTCTCCACAGAGTCTCATCCAGGAAAACAAGGGCATGTTATATCAAATATAAGGCTTGGAAAGTGTACCTACATTAATTCTGTGTCCGGTAGTGAGTAGTCACCTAGACCACATTTTGAATCCGTAGAACATATTAGATTTTTAATATTTTCGGAAAAATATTTTGCTTTGATAAATGAAATAAAAATGTATAGGAAGTATGTAGCATAATTGTGTAAAATAACAGTAGGAATTTTATCGAGGCCCATGATATTTATACATTTATTTACTTTTAACGTTAACCATGTTCTGTTTAAAGAATCAATTGTGATGAAACAACAGCACCAAAGTCAGCTAAGGAAGTAGACTTCATAAATAAATTAGGCAAATACTCAGCAATACTTCAGTTACTTGTTCAGTGCTTTTATAGCAATTATATCTTCATTGGTAGATGGAGATCAGTTATTACTTATGTTGTTAATAAATTACCAAAATTTATTCAAATCGGGATGAACAATTACTAGGTTTTTATCGCAATTTACTGTTGCTCTTTTAATAAATTTGAATCACAAGTTTGAAAGAATATTAATTTATCGTGCAGCTTTTGCAGAAGCGGCGAAACGTTTGGAAGCATGGGATGCGACTAGTTACAGCGGCGGCTACGGAACGCCTCGGAGGACCACCATTATCCGAGGAACGGTTCCGACCGTAGCAGTCGTAATACCAACAATAGGAACCGAAATCAATTTATGGGCAGACCCAGAGACACCGATAGCGGGTCTGTCCCCACAGAGCCTAGCCCGAGAACAACCAGGGCAGCTAAAAAAATCCCAGCTAATGCTAGGGATGTGCATTTTAGCTCTGTTTCTGCCAGCTACCAGTTACCGAGGTTACGGCATAACAACCCGGAAAATCACCATGTATCAAATTACAGCACTGGCCGTGAAAGCCTTGAAACCACTGCATTTTGCATGTCCGCATAATTTAATCAGCTATTCGAGAAACAATAATATCTTAACATTTTCATATCATCTTACGTAAATCCCGCCAATTATTGCATATATAATATATAACACAGATGTAATGATTCACAAAAAATTTCCAATTTCATTTTCAAATATGTAAAATTTTAATGGGTTCCCGTCGGCACATAAAAGAAGTGCAGGAAATTAAATCCGGTTGAATTAAATTGATAACTAGTTGTAAAAATGGCTGGTTGATTTTATTTAATGATATAATCGATAGCTTCTAAACTGTCGTCTAAACAAGTCAAGTGCATCCCAGTTTACTATAACGACACATCGTTAATATAATGTTCAAGTAATGAATCCTCTGGCGCCTCTGACATCAAACCAGTGTAGTCTAATTAATTGGAACGCCAGAAAAAAGATCTCAATTAGAGTTTCCTATTTTTCTTTGTGCATTTTAATTATAGCGTAGTCAAACATTCCTTTGTTTATTTTTCATTCGCAATTATTCAACATGGGTATAGTAATTGATATTAAAATTTGTTTTTCAATCAATTAACGGCCAAAATAACGATAAATAAAATGACAAAATAAATAAATAAATGACAAGAAGATGGTAAATGGCACTTTAAAATTTAAGGGTTGAGGTTACCCCTCATGCAGGATGACATTTAAATAATTGGTTATCTGTAAGTGCTTTTTCTTTACTTATGCAAAGTATAATCATATTTATAGTTGGCAATCCTGTGTTATTTTTTTTTGCCTTGTCTGGTTCACGAAAGATAAGACAAGACCAAGCCAAGACTTGACAACTCAGATTGTAAGACAAGACACGATTTTATGAAATGTTTTGAGCGAATACAAGAAATATTGATAATATGTATTGCATTTCTATTGTAAGTACTTATACAGAGTGGCCAGATGAAAATGTAACAGAGCCATTTTCTGCGTCAAATTTGTAGAAAAACACTCAAACCCATCGATTTTAGATAAAAGGGGGACATTTTTTGCTGGTATTTTTGACTCCGTCATTTTCACCCCAAGCAAAGGTAGGCATCACCCCAAAATATTTAAATGACATTGGGGGTGAGTAATATTTATTTTGAAAACAATACTCTTTACAACAGACTTTAAATTTTATAATTCCGCCCAATACTGAATAAGAATTTTTATTTTAAAATTGAAACTTATGTAGAAACAATTAGTAACGGTAAAAAGGTCAGTTATTGGAGTTAAGTATGCCAACGTTATAAATTTAGTATGTCTTGCGTTACATTGGTTTTTGGTGATTTGTTATCACTATCGTAAAAAAACACCATTGTAAGTAGACATACACAACGAACGTAAAATTAGTGGATTCCAAAATTATGTTCTAGTATTATTTGGAAGCGTTGGTTGGCAGTTTATTTCATTGTGTTTTTGAAAATTAAATACTATGGTTTATTCCATTGCGGTAAGAGTAGATATAATTTTGCTATACTTTAAGAACAATAAATGTGCGAATAGAACAGCTCAGCTATTTAATGAACAACATCAAGATCGACATGTCAGGAGGAAGTATGTTCTAGAGTTAGTAAAAAAATTTCAAGAGACAGCGAACGTAGCCAATAAATAACGAGAAATTGAAAAACCTGTAGTTAATGGAGCTAGTGAAGTTGCAGTTTTGGGACAAGTTCATCTTGATGCTATATTAAGTACGAGGCGGCTGGCATCTGTGTCTGGGATCAAGCGAACTAGCATACAAACCATTTTGAAGAAGAATACATTCCATCTAGTCCAAGAACTTCATGAGGATGATTATGAAAGCCATTTGAAATTTTGCGAAATTGTGAGTGAGCGAGCAGGGAACGATCAACAGTTCTTTTGAACATCTGTTTCTTCTGATGAATGTAGTTTTTTTTTTAACGGGACGGTAAATTGTCACAATTGCCGCTATTGGTAAGAATTCAAACCCAGGAGTTTTTCGCGAGGTGTATACACAGCAACCGGAAAAATTAAATGTATGGACTTTATTGTCCTTTTTTTCTACCTGGTAATTTCACTGGCCAAATGTATTTGCAATTACTAGAAAATGCTATTGACCCTGCTTTGATATTATTGAAAATGTTTCAGAGTATGATAAAGATCATTTGATTTTTCAACACGACTGTGTGTGCTCCTCTGCATTATGCATTAATTGTCCGTCAGTATTTGGACCAACGACTGTTTCCCACGGAATTGGATTGGGAGATGAGGCAGAATTGAGTGGCCTCCACAATCACCGGATTTATCGCCCCTTGATTTTTCTGGGATACCTAAAGACCCAACTAGCAAAATAAATTTTATAAAGATTGTATAAATTCCTATAAAGTGAGCTTCAAATTTATATAGCGTGGTTAAATACCTTTACACTATACTTATAGAATCGAAAAGGGCCCACTTTTATAAAACACTTTGGCAATGTAACAGTTTTATAAAAAATGTATGTAATACTTTTAAATCAATTTTATACAGCAACTAGAAAAACGTTTTATAGTCTGTATTTTGGTATTATTTAAAGAAACGTTATATTTTTTAGTGAAGAATATTAAGACCAAATTATTTTAAGATTGGTGTATAATGCAGATTCATAATTGGTGCTTATATTTAAAAATGGATTAGCCTAAACTCAATGGTTATCATTTGTGTAAATGGTAGAGAGGCATAATACTTAAATACAAAAGTCGTGTTGAATACTTGTAACTATTATTCTGTGTTGTGGAAATAGCTCTAGGGAAATCATTCACAGTAAGTACTTATGTGTTTAGGTGTACCTATTTGAAATTATTATGTACCCAACAATACTAAGATGATGTGTGAGCCACGCTGTCGTAGGTATATGCAAGATTTATTTGCTGTCTTAATTCTGTTACCGTTGGTTATAGAGAAAAAATTATTAAGTCAAATATATTTTGATTGGTACAATTTATCGTACAGCAAATTTAAGGCATACTCCGGAGACTGTATAAGGATATATAACTTGTATCTCAAAGAGAAATTAAACAAAACATCAGCCGATCACTCGATTTAATGCTGCCTTTAGGTAGTAGAAATTTACTGCCCCTCGGACCTGCTCCACTTTTGCGTGAATATAAGTAAATAAGTAGATTATCCCCTATCGCTAATAGATAGGTGTATGCCGAAAGACATCCTGAAACCGCATAGAGGGATGGTCATATATCTGGCAGCATAGGCATTAAGGCCATAGAGAGGCCGATGGTCGATGGTGCAAGTAATCTTAACCTCAATTCCTCACCCCCGATTCCATTCAAGCAGGCTCCTTGATTAAGTGATGCTTTTAAACTGATGGCCTAGTTTACATTATACACCAATTTTCAGTTATAGCCGAGATTCTGGGCCTCGACCAGATTCAGCAGTGCCTGGAACTCGGGTTGTTGTCTACAACATTACCAAAGATACACGGTAAGTTTCAAGGTAACATAATAGGATTTACAGGAGAGAACACTGAATTTGGTTTTAAGGAACAGTGATTCTGACTTGGCCCATTACTCATTAATCTTATTTCTCTCAAATACTGTATGAAAACTGAAATGCTGTTATTTTATTTTTATGAACGAATTATAATAATGTATAATTTTATGATGTCACTTAATTTGGCTTTAGGAAAACCTTGGTTTGAGTGAATAGATATATCTAGGTATCTTAAACCTGAAAATATGAAAGTTTGACAGTTTTAAAGAACGCTTTGTATTTACTCAGAAAACAGAAATATTAATGTCTACAAACGATTTTCAAGAAATATTTAATGTCGAAAATAGTCTATCTGGATTAATTTGTGGTCGGTTTTTGTAATGTCGAATATGTACAAAAAAATTTTTAAACTTTTAGTTTCTGTATTATAACCCAAACCTATATTTTTTAAGGAAATACATTTTTGCTATTTGTTTAATCTACCTGAAAGTTTCTACACCCTGTTTGTAAAAGACGGTACAAAACTTTAGGCGGTAAAAGTAGACAAAAAAAATAAAGAAAGTTCCTATAAGGGGTCTTATTACTTGGATATTTTTAAAAATAACATTTTGATTAAGATGATGGAATGAAATTTGTAGTTAATAATTATACCACAAGAGTCTCTAATTACACAAGTATACACGGTTTTGGACCTGAGCAACCAAAAGCTGTCTATAAGGTAAATTTGGGGGCTGAATCCAAATCAGCAGCCCGTTTTTTAAAATTGGTTCTAGTTTTCGAAATATTCAATAAATTAATTATTTTACTATTTTTGACCATTAACGGCCATTTATTGAATTAAAAAGTATAAATCAGAAAGTTGAACTGAATCTTTTATATTGCTTTGGATCTGTTTCACGCATTAGGGTCCAACAGTAGTCGCTCATCATGCCTTCTTCCCAAAATTCTTGGTATCGTCTTTCGATTTTCGCTATATCTTGTTGTAGCCACTCTCTATGCTCGTCGCTCGTGTCGCCCAAGTTTTGTGGGGAAAAATCAAGATGTGCATGCAGAAAATGTATCTTTAGAGATATTAGATCGATCAGTGGTCGCGTAGTTTACGGCGTTAGTACTTGAATCGAGGTGACTAGATCGGTGTGGATTCGATCTCCGCAGCCAGTAAACCGTATATAAACTATATTCATGGAGAGGATTGGCACCCTCTCTGCGGGTAAGGTAGGGTGGTAGAATGTTGGCTTGGTTCAATGCGAGAGATTGATACCGGTTGATGTTTGACTACTCCCCTAATTAATGAGGTTTTCCAGGTTTCCCTAATTCCACTGAATGGTGGTTAGGGTTACCAACGTAAGTCGTTCCTGGGCGCAAATGCGGCCTGCTTAATAATAATAAGCCGTCGCCTCTCCCTCACAAATCTTCGATTAACTATTTATTATTATTATGCGACCTCTAATATTGTGGTAATTTTGCAAAAAATGCATTTGTCATAATTTTTCCACGTTTTCCGAGCATATAACATCCACAAACGTAACAAAAACACTTTGAATCGACTCTGCAACGTTTTCTCTGCATTTTCACCCATTCCGAAGCACAATCGCAGTGTAAAAACAAGTTCCAAAAGATGTTCGATGCAACGTGGTCAGCTGATAGCCATTGTAAGAGCGCAGTACTGCCACCATGCGAAGTCGAAAACTAGAACCAATCTTGACACATGGATTGAAGATCTGAGTTCAGGTCTTCAAATAACGTTAATAATCGTTCTGATCTGTTCGGGTCCAAAAGTTGACCCGAATTTGTAAACTTGGGTTATCATAAGATTCATCAAAATTAGTTACAAGTAGTTTTCTAACTACCCTTAACAGAAATTTTTCGAAATATTTTGATTCCTTTGAATTATCAAGCAAATAATATTATTTTTTAATGAATTTGAATTTTTTAGAGAAAAAATATTATTTTTTTAAATAATGAATGGTTCAGAACAGAACATTTCTAAACATTTTCAGATAGTAGGCATCTGTCATGGTGACAGTTTCATTGTAATAACTGTCAATTTCGCGTGCTATTATTTAATTTCTTACGTTTATTTATAACGTTAGTTATGACCTTTGTGCTTGACTTTGTATTTCATTCGATTTTTTTTTGCAACCATAAACCATCATGCCGTGAATATTCCGAAATGCATTTTATTTATAGTTTGTGTAATGGAAATATACTGACATCTCAAAGAGAGTATCGGAAACGTTTCTCTGATAGAAGGTAAGCTTCTTCAAGATTGTTTAGGAAAATTCATGCTGGAGCGATGGAATCAGAAACCCTAACTCCAAGATCTCGTGAATGTGGCCGTCCAAGGAGGCGCAGGTATGATTTAGACGAAGTGATTTGAACGTAATCCCACTGCTCGCTTTAAGACAAACAATGCTGTATGTATGGCAGTTGCTTAAGGAAAATAGATACCATTTCAAGAAGATCATGTCACCCGCCATTGTTTTTGTCGAACAATTCTTATTCGCCAACAAGATAGTTACACATTCGTTTGAAATATTTTATTTACCGATGTTTTACAGGGGATGGCGCTATCAATTTGCACATCTTTATACGTGGTGTGATGAAAATCCCCATGATATTTTTTAAACTTAGACCCGGCATTGTTGGCTATCAGCTTCTGGGATCAGTCTTTCTACCGAATCGATTGAGAGGTGTTGAATGTGCTTTTTAGAAAATTACCTTCCATACCTGCTAGACGATATTCCTCTTGAACTACGGTCAAACATGTTTTTTACAAGATGAGGCTCCATTAAGCTCAGCAAATAAGGATTTTTTTTAAATCGATCGTTCCCCATACCATGGCCACCTCGGTCGCCGGGTTTAAATGTGGCGATGTAAAAATAATGATATATGCTACACTTGTGACTACCATTAAAGAGTTGTGGCAACGTATTGGTGAAGCTTTCGATGCCATATGAATTCAACATGAAATTTATGTCGAGTGTTCGATTAAACTTACTAAGATGACTACGTGCCTGTATTTATGTCCAGGATGGACAATTTGAGTCTTTGATTTGCACTCGGAATTAAGATTTTTTAGAGAGGAAGGTCACTTTGACAAATTTGTACATCTCGCCAACATATTTTGTATTTATGCTGATTAAAATGTATTTAAAACCATTTAAGGAAAAGGTTCGAGTATTTAATAGTTATTTATGCAACAAGTACAAAAAGTAAGTGTTTATTATAGCACGCGACGTAAAATTGTCTCACGAGGCCGTCAGGACGAATAAGACAACACGTCGAGTGCAATAAACACTTTTTGTACGAGTTGCGTACAATATTTTTTCTACGTTCATGCAAAAACCAAAAAATGTTTTATTTAGATGACACTAAGTAGTAAAATATGACGTCGATTTGAAGGTTAATGTTTGTCATCACAAAACGCTGTATTAGAATGACAGATAAATGCAATAAAAATTTTATTGCACTAAAGCAATAAAAAACCACTTTTTCCACTAAATATAGAATAATATATTTAGTGGTTCTTTAATGCACTAGTGCAACAAAATGTTTATTGCATTCATCTGTCATTCTACTACAGCGTTTTGTCATCATGGCAAACATAAGCGTTCAAATAGACGTCATATTTTCCTATAGTTAGCGTCATCTAAACGGTTTTTACATGAACGTAGAAAAAATATTGTATGCAACTCGTACAAAAAGTATTTATTGCATTGGACGTGTTGTCTATAACTATTATTTGTATTTGCTAATGTCTATCTCGCGCCAAAGTTTTTGAAAAAATTGAAATATTCGGTTACAAAATGGAAGAATGATAAAATTAAATTTGTTATATGAAAATATATTGAATAAATGCTGTTTTATGGCTATTAGTTATCGTTTTGTACATATGCCTTAAAGTGGATACCTCAGTTAAAAAAAATTTAATATTTTTTTGTGTATTATCTGATTGTCCCAATTTTGTGATTATTATTCTTACTGGGATTTAATTGGCCCAGTAACCATTTTAAACGGAGAAATGTATCTGAATTTCTTACAAACTATTTTACCCATTGAACTAGAAAATGTACGCCTACTGATAAAAAAAGGGAATGTAGTTCATGCGCGATGGTACTCCTTCCCATTTTACAGTAAATGTTAGGCAAGAAAAGAATTTTTTGCAACTAAACGTTAAAAGTTATCAAAATTTTTTAAGACACACTTTACTTAAAAAAGTGTTAACATTAATTGCATAAAAAAGTCTTTTACTAATATATTTTCATACAACAAATTTTATTTTAATCAGTCAACGCTTTTCCGTTTTGTAATCGATTATTGAAAATTTCTCAAAAATTTTGGAGCTTCCGAACACCACCCAATGCTAACAGAAAGCGGCTTAGGTCTGATAACGTTAGACGCAGCCATTATCTGACGTACATTTTTTTAAATGTTTTGTTTGTAATCAAGAGAAAGTTAAGTCATATAGTCGTAAGGCTTTTAAAATAAAACGTGCAAAACGATACAAATGACGCCTTATCATGTCCCTTTTTAGTTCCTATTTGGACCTTTTTTCTTTTTAATTCACTGGAAGCACTGCTGTTAACCCAACTTTATGAAATAGGCTTTAATTTTAAACTCCAGTAAACCTAAAATTATTATACTTACTTATCCGTGTAAACATGTGTCAAATACCTAATAATAATAATAGAAAAACATGAATTAGTCTTTCACTAGTTACACAAAATCTAGTCGAAATCCATGGGATTGGTCAAAACGTTTAAAATAGAGCAAATAGAAAGCCAAATCAGGACTATTTGGCGCTCAATTCACATCACGACAAACATAATCAAACTGGAATATATTTGTATTTAAACACATTTTCAAGATATTTATTTCTATTTAAAAGTATTTCATTGTATTTAAATATATTTGTTTCTATTTAAACGTATTTATTTATATTTAAATGTATTTCTTTGTATTTAAAATGTTATAAAGTACATACTTGTATTTAAAAGTATTATTCACTGGATTTACATATTTATTTGTATTTTCTAAATACGTTTGATATATTTGTACACCTATTTATGGAGTGACCTTCCTCTCGGATTTTTTGTTTTTATTCTTTATGATTCAAAGTTATAACCTAAAATTTAAGATAAAAATGTATTTTCTTTATTCTTTTGCTTTATTATGTTAATTAGTAACTTTGTAAGTACGTCCGTAGGTCACTTTCAGACTGCAGACTAATTTCATTACAGAACATGACAACCATTACAATGAAACGCCTACTATCTAAAAATGTTTTAAAAAAAATTAATATTTTTTACTAAGCTACACAGAATTCGAAATAAAAATGTAGAGAAATTTTCTCTTTTAAATAGTCTAATTCATTCATTCTAATTTCCTTAAAATCTTGTTATTTCACTAAAAAAGCACCTTTACAAGTATTTACTTTGCAAATATACGGCAAAATACCGAGTTTTAGTTACAAGTCTTGTGAAATACTATGTATGCATGAATCTCACAAATAGCTCCTAGAAATCAAGTTTCCGTACCGAAAGACTGAATGAATATTTCAGTTTTGTAATTTCAACCCTACACTGAGATGTTAATCAAAAATTTAATATTTCTCGTGAACATCAACTAAAAATAAATGGTAAGAGATGCAATTAGCAAATAGTTTCTATGAAGTTACCTAGCACAAATTTATGTATCAACGCATTTAAATATGTATGTTGCAAGACAAGACAAGACCAAGATAAAAAAAATGTGATTACCGGACTGAAAATAATTTTTTTTTTTCAGAAAATGTAATATTGATATATTTTTTTGAATTAATCAAATATTTTAAATCTTCTTCATTATGGTATAACAACATCGATATTGGAAAATATCTAAAATAATAAGCATTCATGAAACGGCAATCGGATGGATATAGTGCTAAAAAATCAAGCGTTTTGGAAAATTAACAAATTAAAAAAATTCTAATGGATACCCTTATGATACGTATACGAAAGTAATAATAAACAAAATATGGTAAACGAAGAATACTATTATTATTTTAGGTGGCAATGATTTTTGTCATATCTAGAGCGTTTCAATCTGATGAATTACTTCAAATAAAAATTGGACATATTGAAGATATGGAAAATAGATTACTGATCACTCTGCCAACTACAAAGACAAAGAAAAAGTATCCTTTATTGCACGAATATTTAGACATATATTAGAAATATAATACCGAAAGACCTACACAAATAGATAGTAACATATATTTTTTAAAAGTATTGGTAAAGCATATAAACCAATTAATAGGAATTCATACATTTGGGAAAATGCTACAAGTTTCTACGTTTCTCAAATTGAAGGATGCTCATGAATATACCGGACATTGTTTCCGTAGAACTTCAGCTATACTATACATTCAGGAGCGGATACCACAACTTTAAAAATAGTACAAGCTGCATGGAAATTTTCAACGGTAGCTGAATTCTACATTGAGAAGTCGATAACTCGTAAATCAGTTATTAGCGAAAAATATTTTCTACTGCAAGTACATCATGTGCTGGAAGCGATTTATTGAATAATTTAACTACTTTCAAGGATCCAATAATTCATAAACCATCTACTCTGAAAACACTTCAACCTACATAGCCGAAGTAAATATTTCAAAACAAACTTTTGATAATGAACAAATTTTAATTTAGCGGCAGTAAAAATGATTCTAATGCCTAGGAAGAAATGCACCACTTAACTGACAACTATCACTGAAACTACGTCTTTAATGTGATCGGCGAAAAAATTATTTTTAAAATCAAAGTTTACTGCGTTTAACTAATTATAAATTCACTGCCGCTTAACTTTTTTTTTGTCCATTATTTATTATTTATTATGGTTTCTGAACAGGTTAGTAATTATTGTAACACTAACAATATCCTTCCTGATACTCAGTCTGGTTTCCGAACTCATTATAGTACTTGCACTGCTCTACTAAAAGTCACGGATGATCTAATTAGAGACATTGATGTGAATAAATGTGCCTGTCTTGTTCTTCTGGATTTTAGTAAAGCATTTGACACACTAGATCATGTCACACTTTGTACTAAATTAAAATACTTCGGTTTTAGCGACATTGCTGTGTCATTCTTTAAAAATTATCTATCAGGTAGACGTCAAAGGGTTGTTTTGAATGCAGATATATCTCGATTTAATAATATTTCCACTGGTGTTCCCCAAGGTAGTGTCCTAGGACCTCTTCTCTTTTCTATTTATACTGCTGACTTTTGTACTTACCTTAAACATTGTCAATCTCATCAGTACGCTGATGATACTCAGATATATTTCTCTTTTAATCCTTCTGACATTTCTTCAGCTGTAGTTCAAATCAACTCTGACCTTAATTCTATTTCTGAAATATCTTTGGCTCATAACCTTATTTTAAATGAAACTAAAACTCAATTATTAATTTTGGAAATAAGAAAAATACGATTATAAGTGACCCAGATTTTACTATCAATTTAAATGGCCATCCCCTTGTTCCTTCTGATAACTGCAAAAATCTTGGCTTATGGGTAGACAATTCTCTTCGATTTGCTAAACATGTTAACTATCTCACTCAGAAATCTTTTGGTAAGTTGAAAGTTCTTTACATGCATAAAGATCTTCTTAGCACTGATATTAAATTAAAAATATGTGACTCGTTAATATTATCCACTTTGGCATACTGCATGGTTGTGTACTGGCCTGCATTAGTGCACAGGGATAAAGAGTGTCTCCAAAAGATTCAAAATGCTTGTATCAGGTTCAGTTATAATCTTCGTAAGTTTGATCATATTTCTACTTATTTTAAACATTCGAATTGGTTGAATCTTAATACCAGATTTCAGATTCAGTTATCTTGCTTGACATTTAAGATATTGTTCAATCATAAACCTGAATATCTAACCTCAAAGTTTATTACAAATTTTAATGTTCATCAATTACCCACTCGTAATCGTTACAAGTTTTGTGTTCCAAGGCATAGAACTGCTCTGTTTCAGCGGTCATTTACTTATAACGCCATAAAAAATTATAATTCCTTGCCTAATGATGTCAGGTCCCTCAAGTCTGTTCACAGTTTTAAAAAAGTCTTAAAAAAAATGTTCAGTTAAATTACTGTAATTGGTTATTCTTTAATTTTTCAGTAGCGTACGTTCTGTTATGTTTTCTTAATTTTCTGGATGGTTATATGGAAGAGCACCGTATGGTGAATATCGCCATCCTTTGAATTATTTTCTTTTGTATTAATATTTTTCACGCATTAATAAAGGCATTATTATTATTATTATTATTATTATTATTATTATTATTATGTAAAACTGGTCGTTTCTATACTTTACAACGTCTACCAAGCGATGACTGTCGACGATATAGTCATATCAATTGTTACGTGTGAGCTCCGAGCGGGACCATAGCAGACCGAGAGTAACCACCATCTCATCTTATTTGTATGCAGCCTACTAGGCATATACCGGTAATTTAGCTGTTTACAATAGATTTTCCAGGTGTAATTCAATGCTGCTCGGGTCATTAGTCCGCAGAGCTGTTGTTTCCTGTTATTCCGTGTTTGTAACATAACGTTCTCACCGACTCTCGATAGAGGTCGCTAGCTTTCAATGATTTCTACTGCGATGTATAACGCTTCCTGTCTGTGACTGGTTAGTCCGGCATGGGCTAGATGTGGTTTTGCTACTTTGCAGAGACAAAACTTTTTCAAATTTTGTTAGATTTCATATCTCCGCCAACACTAGAAGATACCAAAACGTCAAAAAACCTACATTAACAACTTGGTAACCAGTCCGGAAATTGTTGAAATACTGTTAACAATAGCAACATATATATTACTTAACACATTTAATCAGATTAGCTGCATATATTCCAAATAATTAAGCCATTAAAAAACTATTGTCATCCACCTCCACCAAAAACTTCGCAATATCTACTTTTGAAAAAACGTTTGATTTCTTAGCGTGGTATCCAACAGACTGCCTTTTCAAAAATGCTATCAAACTATTGTATGCTTTAATGTCTATACTTTTTGTTCATAGCGTAGAAGCCTTCAAATTCTTCTTACCTTGAAAATATGCCTATAGTATTCTCTAATTGACGTGTTTTACTTTCATCTGTTCACGCCATTTCTCAAATTTTTCATAAGTCAATGTCAAGCCAAATGACAAGAAAATTTAAAGTGACACTGACCTACTAGATAATTGTTATTTAAACACGTTTCGTCACCTCAATACTACAACTAGATAACTATAATTAATACATTTGGAGAAAATCGAGTTTAAAAGTTCAAATAATAATTAAAAGTAAGGATCGATTTATATATTTTTATTATTTTCCCTTAATATATTACTACAAAAATGGAACTTATATATCAACATATTTTGAAAAAAAAAATAAAAAAACGGTATTTTAACATAGATTTCTTGAAGTTGTCTACTTGTTGCAAAAAAATTAAACGGATATTTTTCAAGTATCTAGTTGTGACAACGCATGAAAAATGGGCAAAACAATACGTAAAACTAACTAAAGGAAACTATTATAAAAAAGAACATAGTCTATTAACCCTCAGATTCCTCTTCATCACTCGACATCAAGATAGTATCTTGCATATTTCCACTGTGGGCTAGGCTATAATAAAAGGCTTATAAGCATCACTTAGTGCTGGTGGATTAATTGTGAATAAGGAGGTCAAGTTTTCATATTTTTGCTCTGAAATTGGAATTGGGCCTTGGTATAATGCTTGCAAACAGGACGCTGGCTGGGATCGACGGCGATTCTTTTTATTGAAATTGAGAGGTCAAAAGCCTCCATCAAAAGTATCTTTAAATTCCATACTGAACGGCTTACATTTCTGGAAACGCAACCAGCACATTTTTGCCAATTAACTGATGCACCATTCTCATCAGTTTTTCTTACAACCATGTTCTGTTCAACAATTTTTTTGTAGTCATTAATTTCATTTGTGTGTAAATCGTGAATAATATAAGGTTTATTGCCTTTGCGCCTTGAGCCTCGTGCTATGGTCTTCCAATCTTCTGGCCACAAAGACACTTCTTTGGTTGCAGTACTCGTTTTCTGGATTTTGATGTAGTTTCTGGAAATGTTTCCATGTTTTCTAGAGCATTATCTTGAGTTGTGCCAGTTAAAATTGTTGGATTGTCATCTGAGGAACTCGAATTTTCATCGGGAATGTATTCTGAATGATCTGAGGAAAACGGAGATTCTGGACTCGGTGGAACTTGTTCATTCTTTATTGGAACATCACAGTATATTTGGGAATTGTTACCATTTGCCATTATATTTTGATACTGGGCGTCGATTTGCTTATTATTGAGCAAAACATTGTTAAGTGTGTGGAAATCTTCATAATTTGTTGATACAATTTGGTTTTGAATTATATTTTGCGGATTGTCAGATAAAATGTAATCCTTCATGTGGGTATTTTCGTTTGTGTCTTCAGCATTATGGTTTTGAACTGCAATAAATATTAAATAGGTACTCATAAGGTCGAACTGGGTAATTATACGTATACTAATTCAACATTATTCAATTAATTATTATATCCTATAATCATAAATTTTAAAACAAAAAACAATGAAATTTAACAGTCACAGAAATATGCACAGACAGTTACATTAAAACAACAAAATGAGCTTGTAAAACACAGCCTATGTAAACACTAGATATCTAAACAAAGCTACTGGAAATAACAATGCACCAAGTAGATATCTCAAGTTATCTACTTTTAGCAACGATCAGATCTTTCTTGCAAAATGATATACTATGGAACAAATAGATAATTCAAGTTGCCTTATTGTAGTATGAAATGGGTGCGTAATTTTAAACATGTCTATTTTATGACAGGCTGTGAACATGCGCATGGAGACGCATATGAGTTACCTACTTGTAGCATTCGATAGATTATCCAAAATAGGGACCATGCATCGAGTTATCTGAAATTAGCAAATTTTCGAGTTATCAAGTTGTAGTATTGAGGTAGCGTTATGAAACATGATTTTATGTAATAAGTGCAACTTTGTGGGAGCTAAGTGACATCCAGCAATATCGCACGAGTTGCTACTTTCCATAACTAATTACGTAAATAGCTATTATCTTCGCTTATATTTAACATATAACTTTTACATGCCTCTACTTAGTACTTACTAAGCTCCACAGATATAAATAATAATTAAATTAAAAGTCTAGATTTATTTTGAGTGTGGAATGTCTTATTTTCAATAATAATGGATAATTTACATGTGGTAACGTTATTTTTTGATTTTATTGAATATATTCCATATCACGAACTTTGTTTTGGAAGATGGACTCATATACCTAATCTATCCGTAACGTATTCTTGAGTAAAGTAAATAACTCTTAATTGCCATAGATTTTCCTAACCTGGCTTTTGATTGTTTTTATTTCGCAGTATTAATAATTGATATGATGATTATACATTACACCCTATTCAACACAGTAGTACTAGTTGCATAAGCATTCTAGCTCAATTATTAAAATGATCGAATCGGGAGAATCTGAAATTTGCCGATTATGCCCATCATTAATCGATATTATTGATAATTTTGATAATATCGATTGTAATTTGCCAGAAAATGACATGCTATGCTTATAATGGAAGTATTTAAGTATTAGATTCAAACCATACCAAAAAACAATCAGGAACGGTCACGATTCTGCGATCTACAGGGTGTTAAAAAAAGAGTGTCAAATATTTCAGGAGGTAATAGTATGAACCAAAATAAGCAGAAAAGTCAATAAACATGGGTCCGCAAAGTAACAGTGGCGGATATATGGACCTCTATTCGTTTTTCAAACATTTTATTTTATTAGGAATAAACCGACAAAGTAAGTTTTTAAAAAACAAAAAACAAAGTTACAGAAGATGTTCAAAGTGCTCTCCGTCCATTTCCAAGCAGGCACGACAGCTTCGTCTCAACGATATTCGAACTCTTTCGAAAACACCCTCCTTGGTTTGGATTTCTTGACACTTTTGATTAATCCGTAGCTGCAGCTCTTCCAGGCTATTTACAGGAGTACCATACACTAATGTCTTCAAATATCCCCAAACCAAGAAATCTAGAGGGTTCAGATCAGGCGATCTTGGAGGCCATAAAACAGTTCCGGCCCTTCCTACCCATCTATGTGGAAAAGTTTGGTGTAAATGCTCTCTAACGATTAACAGGCGCTGCTTACTGTATATTATCGATAATTTCAATAATATCGATGCAATTAATAAATTTAGTAATATCAATAATATAAATAGTACCAATAATATCGATATTATCGAATCGCTCCATATTATTTATCATTCCACAAATTTAGGTATTTAACTGAAATACCCACATTAGATCAGGTGAGTATTATATCACGCTTTGGTTGATATCATTTAACGTATGGAGTTGCTGCATGGGGAGGTACTACCAACAATTATATAAGCAACTTGGAAATAATTCAGAAATTCATATTAAAAAAAAATCAATTAAAAGAATTATTCTTACTCTTCTGATCTTCTTTTTGAACAAACAAATTCATTTGATGGGAGACAGCTCTATTGTTATTTCATTTTGGTTAGGCAACATCAAAACAAACACGAGCTCTTAGGTATTGTACATAGGTATAATACTCGTTACAAATGTACAGGGGCTTCTAAAGTAGCTAAAGCTGAATATTGGAAAGAACGTTTATCTTCTTAGAACCAAAAATATATAACTTGGAATAAAATCAATTAATAGTATAAATATGTATAAAAATAAAATTAGTAAATGGATGAATAGTAAATCGCGATCATATATTCACCAATTAATAAACAGGAAAGATATTTGTTAGTGTGATATAAATTTATTATATGTCTACATTTTTTTTTACTAAATTGATCGTATGAGATTGTTTATTGTTTATAATGAAATGTTTAGATGTCTTAACTTTTATTAATATATTATTGTGTGTAATTTAAATTTTATTATGTGTAATTTTATTATTGTTTTAATTTGTATTACTTTTAACAAAGTACAGTTACACCCAACACAAGTTTTGACCTTTTTGGGGTTTACGTATTTATTTACAATGATTATTTTATATTATCTTATTATCTTGTTACTACTTCTTCTGTGAATAAATATTGTTATTATTATTATTCCTATTCGCAACTACTCTCTAGCGTGTTCATAATTCGGCAAAATAATTTATAATTTTAGGTAAAATAACTCAAATTTTTAGATATGCGTTATAAAGCATTATTTGCTCTTCATTATATGTTTATATCATAGCATAACAAACATACCACATGCATCTGATTAAGTACGAAATACATTTTATAAATTAAAATATATAAAATAACATGCTTCATTAATTCATACAGCGAATTAAAACAAAATATAGATCGATTTATGAATCAGGTATTTTGAATGAAATGATAAATTTGTTTTTACTAAATGAATGTTTGTCTATGTAGATATTAATTTAATGGATTTTTAATGGGTTAAATATAAATCACGAAACAGTCGTATATGTTTTAATTAAACTTTAGCTAGAGGGGTGTTTTGTTTATGGCAGTGATATAAGGAGGGGCTGAGGCGTATCCCAGTTTGTTTGTGTTGGTGAAATGGATATATGCACGTCTGATGCATGCAAACGCCTTCATAAGAAACCTAACGGTTCTTAGGCTGTAATAGAGCTGTTATATACTGCCTGCTTTAAACTGCCTGTATATATTTTGCATACCTCCAGTCACCGTATGAAAGGTTTGAGTGTTTCCTACCTTTTTAAAATCTAGTTCTCTTTAACGATTCATTCTCCAATTCCTCTATACTTATCACGTTGCTGGCTTATAAGATCATAAGGTTCTTGTTATATGACATAATCTGATAAAAATAAGCCATTTCTCTCACTATCATTTACAGATTTAATGGCTCGTCGCCCAGGGCAAGAGGTCTGCGTTAAGTACCTACTGCAATGTAGGTCGCTTCCTGTAAATCGATCCGCTTAGGCCGAGCAGGAAGTAAGCAGACCACTTATATGTCACCTGCACTCAGTTTATATGTGAACATACATATGAAAGAACACTCAGCTCAATTGTCGGTCATCTCACCTATAGCATACTGATGAGGGCTAACAAGCCCGAAACCGGTCTATGCCTTGTGTTGTGTCCGACAAGGGTTCTTGGCTGTTCACACAGATACTGCAGGAGTAACTCAATGCCGGGCGGGGCATTAGTCCGCGGATTAGTTGTTTCCTGCAGTATCATTTACATAGTAAAATATGATTAATAAATAACTTAAAACTATTATAAGATACCTACTATATTCCTGTCCATTATCACTAATCTTTTCCACTATAATACTAACTTTTTAGTCAAACTCGAGGCTCATGTATGACATGTATTGCTTTTCTGTACGATTTTATGTGCACTGATGTTTAGAAGTTTGGCGTAATTTATAACACAACATTATATGTATAACATAGAACTTCATATATCTAAAATTTCGTTGGATACGACATAACTCATTATTTTAGTAAAATGATGTTTTCAAATAAAGTTCTATATTTTTTCTGTTCATAAAACTTTTATTGAGCATGAGAATATTAAGTTATACAAGGTTAACTATGACCAAGTACAAATATTTCAAGTGGATTAGAAAAATAAGAATAAACGGAATCGTCTATCAAACTTATTGATAAAGCCAAATTAAAAATTTTTTCGAAACTATTAAATCCCTATTTATCGCCTGCCCACTTGTCAACAGTTAAGTTAGGTATATTACGTATCAACGGTAGTGACAGGGCACTGTATTGTCACGTGTATTGATTTACAGTATGGTAGCACGGGAGGTAGCACCTACCTTACTGATATTTATTTCCGGGGTTGATATTTGAAGAGATTTAAAAAATGTTTCTTACTTGTTTACATTAAAACTTGTCATTGCACATATGTTTGTTCTGCTGAATGCTTGCTAGAGATCTCTCCTTCCCTCGGTCATTCTTTTTGTTTAAAGCGAGGAACTCGGCCCGACGAGCACGACCAGGTGGATTCCTTCCTTGGGGAGAACACAAAGGGTAACATAAAATATGCGCAAATGTACACAAATATATAAAAACACTGCGACACGTTTACCGCAAAGGCATTACAGCAGTTGTTCAATGATATTCAAAGAATATTCGGCATAATATTTTGTCTACTCGGAAAATGTCTTTGTTATTACGTTGACACACAATAATATACATTGGTGACACTTCTTATAAATCAGCACCTTATCCGTTATCTCGGTATTTGAATAAGACATGTTTGTAAATACACAAAAGATACGTGAAAAGATATTTTATTTTGGACAGAATATGATGCAGTCAGTATATGTAGGCCTAAGCCCAATATATAAATTCACGTCGATACAATTTTGAACTGTGTGCATAAAATAATTAGTTTGACAACAGGGAAACATCAACATAGCAACCGCCTACTGCGGTTATCAGTAACAAACTGGTGACGAAAAAATGTTTAGAGTAAGGAAAACTATTCTTATTTTTTCCGCGCAAACTGTTGGTTGTATGAAAAAATTACAAGAGGAAAAAAAGTGGTATAATTAGATATATTATTTAAAAAAAGTTTTGTTGAAATAGGCCATTGCAGGAAAAAGTTCTGGAAGAAATAAATTTAGGGGTTCTTATTCTCACCCTCCAGAAATATCAGCTAAGAAATAGACACCACCACAAAATAGCTTTTTACTAGCTGATAATATGTACCAAACTTGAAACTTCTAAGTGTAACCGTTTTTAAGGAAAAATGAAAAAACTATTTTTTTCCGCCATTTTGAGACTCGAATATCTCAACAGGAAGAGGACCCAAATTGAAAAATTTCATATGAAGATCCCCCTGAAATGGCTTGTGGAATACACTGGTATATTTGACCATCATATTTTAGAATCATTTTCTATCTCAAACGTACTCTCGTGTCGTTTTTGAGATCAGCAATAATAAATAGAATGCTCAATAATACACTAATAACTGTTATGAATTTTATTGCGTATTTGGTGTTGATGTGACAGCTGATTTCACATTCCTAGTTTTGATAAACTGCATTTATTTCAGCAACACTTTTTATTTAATTATTTTACATTTATGACGTGACGTTATATGAGCTATGTAATATCTCACCAATTCATTCTACCTTCACTGAATTCGCATATGTATGCACATTGCCTGAATAAAATATTGACGTTTACGTGATGAGACCTGAAATAATTGCACGTACATATGAAATGTGATAAATTCATATTAAGTCTGGAATAGACATGTTTGTTGTGCCCTCAGAAGACGTGTATTATTTACCTTTATGATCATTGTTGCTGGTTCTGTTTCGTCTAAAAGGTTGCTCACATTATACCCACATAGTACGGTCATAGAACCTACACGACATCGCTCACTTGTCCAGCATGGACCAGACACTTTTAAGAAGGAAACGCACCATGAGGTCGCGGTCTAGGCGCATCCCGGACCATGCTCGTCTCATTCTTGTTTAGTGAAGGATCTTCCAATGATTTTAAATATACATGCACTAGAAGGTTGAGAGCTGGACTTGCCAAAAACTTTTTGAAGAATTTCAGCTAGTCGCGTCAAATAAAAGTCTTGTAAACATATTTTGACACCTAAATAAAAGTATATCAAGTTCGAAGCACATAGAGAACGACATATGAGACTAATTTTGTAAAAACCCGTGATCAGCTCGGCATAGAACAGTCCGCGATGCGCCTAGACCGCAACCGCATCACTCTTTTAGTGGCCCTGTGTGTGACAAACATTTTGAAGGTTTCAAGAAGTAGTTGAGTGTGCAAATACATAGCTCAGACGAAGAATTCTGTATTTCCTGAACAGCAGAGAAATCATCAAAAATTCTTCAATATTTTCGACTGTCACAAAATAAATTTTATGAGCTCTTGGTATCATTCACCTATAGCACCAAACACAAAGTAAGTTATCTGACAAAAGACTTGCAGTTGGTTTAAGGTAAGTAAATAGAGGTTGTTGATAAGCCAGAGTGCTGAAGACCGAAATTGCAGAAACAATACCATTTGCGGTTCTATGCAGGTGCCTGTTCGTGTATTAGGTTGGACTAATGCGGTTATGCATAGAAATTGCAGGTCATAAGGTACATACTTTGAATACCTGCTCTAACGGTCGTTGCGAGGAACGATACGTGATGGTGCTGGTCTAGTGTGCGTTATTCCATTAAATACCATGGGTAACTTCATGAGCAGGTTTTCTGGTTCGTACAGGTATAATGCATGCTATCTATAATACTTTTTGACTGTATCAGTATTGGCTCTTGGCTTAGCTACGGCTACTGCCAAAGCAGTCATCTCGACCTGGACGGAGGAAAAGATATGGGAGTACTGGCGAGATCTGCCAAGATTAGCTCAGTCGAAGGTGTTCATATGGGGCACATCGACAAAGAGAGCTAAAAATTTGCTAGAGTTAAATAGGCTTGACCTAAAGACTATGGTTGGCCTATATACTGGGCACTGCCGATTAAGGAGTCACATGCACAAGTTGGGCCTGGCCGAGGAGGCCGAGTGCCGGTTGTGTTTAGAAAGTGACGAATCGGCAGAACACATGTTATGTCACTGTCCGGCTGGAGAACGGACTAGATTTTCTATATTTGGCAAAGTGCATCTCTTGCCAGAAGATCTGGACAGAATCTCACCCAACAAGGTTATTGGCTTCATAAAGTTGGGTGAAGTGTAATAAGTATGTGAGCCACAATAGACCACAGGGTCGCAGTGGAGGGCTAGCTTTTGGCCCACTCAGAGAACTAGAACCTACGGAAATTCAAGATAAATCTATGATAAAAGCAGATTCTGAATACTGTTTTATACAAATTGTCCTCAATTTTAAACTCAATAATTCAGAAATTTTTAGAAAATTACATATAAATTGGTTTTGAAACCCCACCGTGATGGAGCGTTTTAAGTTTTAAATAATGTCTTAAATTTCTTTTAAAGTAATGAAGATATTAAAATATATTTTTTGTACATTATACATTAATAAAATAACATTCAAAGTGAAATACAAATTAGCAATTTAAAAAGATATAATTAAATAAACATAAAATTATACAATGTTACACTACAGCGTTTCAAAAAGTTTCTGTTTTTCTAAGCATATTATTCTTCACAATTATCCCTTCACAAATGTTATGGCAAGTAGCTCTTGTTTAAATTCACTCAAATATATGTTGTAGCACTTGATGTTTTGATGAGAAGTATCCATGGCCATAAAGCATATGAAAGTCGATAGTTTTATCTGTACAAGATCCCACTTTGTTGAAAAAAATACGAAAGAATCACCTTGTATCGATAAAATGACCTTTGCAAAAGTAGCCATGTTTGGAGAGACAAGATAGCTGGTGACCTTGTATTGGATTTTGAAGGTCAATTTATTTCCCAGAAGAACTCCTATTTTTGACTAATTTTTAACCCCGTATCGAAGTTATTTCCATAGGCCATCATATTGGATTTGAAATGAAAACCAGTTGATGACCTTGGACTTAGATAATACATTCATAATGCATTTTACATATTTAATAAAACTGTCTATGGAAGGCTGTAAAAAGAATATATGTATATGCAATACATAATATGAATGAAATTTTAAAACATGATTAATTGATTGAACCTTACAAGTTTTAAAAAAGTTTGATCCTGATGAATAAAATTTTTACTAAAATATCACAGCAGATTTGAATCAAAAATAAGAAAACAAAATATAGACAGTCCTTTAAATTTCGAGAATTATGATTATTTTACTCCATTAACTAAATTTTTGTTGAAATCACCACTCGTAATCAAATAATGAACAATGTGACTAGTAGTAAAATAATTAGTAAGAAGCAGTGATCAACGTCAACGTCTGTCAATGTTCCAAAAGAACAAATGTTTTTTGGGGGTTAATGAGCGATCACTTTAAGTCAATGTCCGGGGTCAATGACCGGTGTTAATCTTGATCCTAATCCTTACTCATTTTCATACTACTATGACTGTTACCTACGTATGTGACTGTTGAAGTATTTATTGATTTCACTTTGAGAAATACAATACATTAAAAATTAATTCTTTGGGAAATTCATCTGGAAATAGAGTCGACTTCCCAATTGACACTTAATACAGCAGATGAATTAATCACTGTCGGGCAATACATCAAAACAGTAGCGAAACCCATTTTCAAGTGGCGCTTAGAAATATTCTCCGCTGCTTTTCTCCGTTATTTATTGCAAGTTTTATCACAGCAGACAGTGTTACAAATGTATTTCTGCACGAAGCACCTGTGTATAGTGAACGACAAAGCCGACGTTACTTATTTGATTAAAGTCTAAAGTTCCCCTTGGATTTATCGAGGCTTGCGAACTCCTCAAAGCGTTCTGGCTTAATTGCTTTCGGAATGCGAAGCCCTGATCATTTTTAGATCCCACTAAACTTGAGGTGAAGGCGCGGTTGTACCTACCTTGGATAATCACCGAGGTGAGGGCTCACGCCACGTAATGGACCCGGTAACGTGAACGACGATTTCTTCAATTTATGAATATCCGCGCTCACTAATTACTCGCTGCCAATGGGAATGACTAAATTTCGGAATTTATGATTTCTAAGCGAATCTGACACGCGAAAGCAAGTCCTTCAAAGCCAATAGATTTAGTTTATAGACACTTAAAAAATGTAAGTATTTTGCTTCATATGATAATATAGATATAATTGTAATTTTATGGGTTAAACATTGCAAAAGAAGTTTCACCCACATGTGAGTTTTACGTCCTACCCGTAAAGAAAGCAATTTGACAAAACAAAAACTCGTACAAACGATGTTGCTGAAATAAGTGCATTTCTTTAAACGAATATTAAAGCAAATGAACTTATTTTGTATGCAGAGTGGTCACGTAAAACTTCAACCTCTTTCTTTCCTTATTTTTATTTAAAATTCGAAGAAAGATTTATGAATGAAAGTTGTAAGAACACTTAAATATTTTTCAAAGAGGATATCAAAAAAGCAATTAAATATCTCATTTCTGAGATATAGGTCTAACTTTTTTTTGTTAATGGAATACCCTATATATTTTTATGCCATTGGAAATACCGTAAACTGAGCTTTCCTATCCTCATATTATATTAACAAGTTCTTAATTAAATACGTTTAATTTCATATGATTCATTTAAAATTTTTAAAAAGGGTATGTACTGCGTGATAAAGAAAAGTAAACACCTATTCTTCATTAGATTTTAATAATTTTTAAAACACAGATTAATTGAATGGTTACATTTTCAGCAAGATCAGAAAAAAATTGGTTCAATAGTGTGTTAAGAACCCACGATTCCTAACACACTCATTGATACGCCTGGGCCCGGATCTAATAAAGTTATCAATAAGTTCTTGGAATATCTCATTCCAAGCTATCTGAACTTTATGCCCCCATGCTGTGGGGATATTTTAAATGCAGAAGTCTGCGGCCAATCATTTCACAGACATGTTCAATAATTGACAGCGATCTTGGCGGTCAGGGTAAGCGGTAGATCTGATGCTGATCCATAAAAGCTATTGTTCATCTGGCAACATAACGTCTAATATTGTCTTGCTGGAAATGGTGTTTGGATGGTGCGAAGATATGGAATAACTTATGGCTATCACTTCCTGGATATAGTGATGGGCAGTCATGTCACCATTAATGCAAACTAGTGGTGATCTACATACGCGATTGCACCCAGATCATAACGCCTATTGTGTCACGGACATGAAGCTCTCTGTCAAATTGTGGATCACGTCCTTCACAACGTCACGTTTTTACCCTTGCACGACTATCATTCAAAAACGGAATTCGCTACCAAAGATCACCTGATTCCATTTTGGTTCCACGGAATTCCACTATTGTAGGCAATTAGCTCGATGTTAACGACTATACTCTACGCATTTCGACCATCTCCACATGTTCTTCAAACCACTGATTGGCAATAGTCCGGATGCTGTTAAATCGGTCTTTGAGAGCTAAAACTCTCTTTCTTCACGCTTTGCGGTTCTTCTACGACGGCCGGTGTCTTTCGGTCTGTGTCCACCGTCTTCCTGAGTCCACGCCTGGTACACCTTACCGTAACACGTAAGGATCTGTTAGTCTTCCTAGAAGTAAACATGCAAAAAATCAACAAAACAAAATTATATCCAATGGGTGTTTACCTTCATTAGTTATGTGATATGATAAGATATTGCATAGTACTAGTTATCTTTCGTTCTGATTAAACTGATGTAACTTACATGCTTAAAGTTATGTGATTTATCGGATAAAATCAATTGCAATCAGTTTAGTGGTGGGAGAGCGATGCAAAAGAACAAAACATTTTTACATTTGACAGTTGACGTCTACGTTATGTAACCGTATCCTTCCTTATAATTGAGAGTGCTTGAGATTGTCTCCATTATGCTTGAGACTAATAGGAGGGACAGACAGTTGAAGTAGCAGCAGTATTATCCAAGAAACAGTGAATATGTTCATCTATCGTGACCGCAAAATATAAAACTAACGCATACAATTTTTAAACAAACTGCCTTTCGTTGTCATGTAATTAGTTCTTGACAAGTAGAAACGGCAATTTTAAAAAGTTTTGTATAGTTACGACTTTCATCACAGCTGACGTTACGCAATTGTTTTTATTGTAAACATAATTTACAATAGTTTTTCGTGTAAAAAACAATCATTTTTTATAATTTAGTGGCGTATGTAGTGCAATCATTTAATGTAATATGTAGTTTTATTATTCTCAGTTGTAGTTTGTTAAAGATTTAGACGAAAATATAATGAATTAATCATTTGTTCGCATGTAGTAAGTCGGCTGAATCCTTATAATTATAGTATCTGACTAAAAGAAAATTGATTTTACATCGTTGGGCTACTGTAGTCTCTATTCAGGCGATTCCGAATATTAGAATTCCGTTACTTATAGTAGGTATTAACATTTTTATGATGCAAGTATTTACATTAGTTTTTCAAGTTTCAAAAATAGCAAGTCGAAGTTGACGGATATCGTTTTAATTTATAGTGATGTGAAAATGCTTTTGCAGAACGATTTTCAGGTAAACATGTGCCATGTGCAGTGAGTGCAAGTGTAGTGCAACGCGAGCATGACACGGGAAATTTGCAACCGAATCGTGGACGAGATGGGGGTCCAGGGCGTTCACATCGAATTGCAGTAGTCTGACGTATCTTACACAAAGCTCAATTATATCTATACCATGTACAACGTGTTCAAGCAGTAATAGCAAGGGATTGGTATTACTGCCGGTACCATGGCCGCCACGATCTCCTGACTGTATATCATTTGGGTTTCTTTTTGTGTTATTTGAAAAATGAAGTGTATCGCACTGAAGTGGACACTATTAATGATTTACTCAAACATATCATAGCGGCTGCTAATAACTTACGAGTTCAAAACGGACACAAAGCAGAAACATTTATGTTAGGAACTGGGTAAGAAGGGCCTAAAATTTTGTTGTTGTAACATCATCATCTTCACGTAACAGAAACATCAATGGAAAAGCAAAAAAAAAATTAAAATATTAAAAAGCAGTTTTCATATAAATGTTCAATGCTTAGATACATAGAGCATGATAGTCGACTATTTATAATTCGAATAAGAAATGTATAGAAAACAGAAAAACTTAATTAAATATTTTTATATTCAAATCTCAAAATCGATCTATAATGCCTTAATATTTTTTTACTTCATTTGCTGTCATAAACCTAGGTTTTTAAATATTCTGCATTAAAGAGGTCACACTATATACCTACGAATGTTTACTGGAAAGTTACTAAAGTATAACTTTCTTAGCTTGTTTATACCGGCGTATTCTGTTATAACGAACTATCGAGTTTTATTTTTCGTAGGATTAAGTAGGATAATATGAAGTGTTCCATATTCCCATATTATGCCAAAATATCAACTGCTGTATAAGTAATTATACTGTGAGGATGATAATTAATTATTGCTACACTTCAAACTTTCCTCTCGTTTTGTTTAGTGGTAGGTATAAAGTTTGTTTAAAATTTGAATTATTTTATACCCGTCTTTACATTAAAATTACGGTATGCTGAAAAGCCAAATATTCCAAGTAATACCTGACATTTCAACTTTCCCACAAAAAGTTAATTAAAACTTCAGGATTCATGACTATTAATTAGTTTTACACCGGAAAACGCACGAGTTATAAGGGGTTTTGAAGGGATTACTTTTTGTAAAGCTACAGCATTGTCAGAGGGCAAAACTTTCTACTTTTTCGTTAAATTTATTGGTGTTGAATCAACGGTTTTTATAGATGGCTTGCTGACGCAAGCAGTCATAAACTGTTTTCGGGTACAATTTATGAAATACACTTCTCGTGAAATAAAGATAATATTTTATATGTGTGACTTTGAACTCAGAACTTTCACAAAAATTCTAATATTAATAATTCCTGAAACTATCGTAGATAAAAAACTGAGTTATATAGGATGATTCGTCTAGAATTGAGACAGAGCGAGATATGAGTATCTAATACACCTTAATAGTAGTATATAGGACGCGAAATGGTATTTTTGGGTTTAAGAGTGGAAGTTATTTTGCAGAGCATAGCGATCCAATCGAGAACGAAATAGCACTTCAAGATACAAACAATACTATCGACAACAATACTTCGAAAACTGCGATAAAATAAGATAATTGTGTTATGTACAACAATTTAATTTATACAGGCTGTCTCATAATTAGCTGTCAACCCTGAACAGGCCGATTCTATGATCAAAACTAAGCAAAAACGTTCCTTACCTACTTCCTAAGGGACCCATTGAAGAGGGAGGAATGGATATAATTTTTTTGCAATATCTCTCAATCGCGTTGTGAAAAATGAATGAAATTTGGTATACATAGCTAAATTTTGATGAGCAATTTGATAGACTAATCCATTTATTTCCACAAGGTCCATTAGGGTGGGTACGGGGGGGCCCTTGGTATTTTGCGTGTGTAACTTTTTTGCAGCTTAGTGTATCCATCTGACTATCGAAACAATCGATTCTCCTACCTGTTTTATTTGAAAAAGGTATACTTTGCTGAAGTCGGTAGGAGTAACCATTTTTGAAATAATCCTATTTGAAATGATCAGTGCACCGAGTAAAAACTCTTTTGGTTTTAGATAAAGTGCTTTTTCTGCTAAAAATATAGCAAAATGTTACTTGAAAAAGTTGTTCAGAATGGTAAATTATGGAGACTTGCAAAATTTCAAAAAGATCGGCCTGCTTTGATAAAATCTTTGTACCTACTTTGTTGAAAAATGGTGTCATCAAACCTCGCCGATCTTCTCAAAATTTTGCATGTCTCCATAATTTACCATTCTGAACAACTCTTACAAGTAACATTTTGCTATATTTTCAGTAGAAAAGGCACTTTACCTAAAACCAAAACAGTTTTTACTCGGTGCACTGAGCATTTCAAATAGGATTATTTCAAAAATGGTTACTCCTACCGACTTCAGCAAGGTATACCTTTTTCAAATAAAACAGGTAGGAGAATCGATTGTTTCGATAGTCAGATGGATACACTAAGCTGCAAAAAAGTTACACACGCAAAATACCAAGTCCCCCCGTACCCCCATGGACCTTGTGGAAATAAATGGATTAGTCCATCAAATTGCTCATCAAAATTTAACTGTGTACACCAAATTTCATTCATTTATCACAACACGATTAAAAGATAGTGCAAAAAAATGATTTCCATTTCTCCCTCTTCAATAGGTCCCTGTGCCCTTAGGAAGCATTTCTGGACCCATGTTCATATAAACTTTTTTACTTAGTTTTGATCATACAATGCACCTGTTCAGGGTTGGCAGCTAATTGTGAGACACCCTGAAATCGTCTGAACTGTGTATTGTCACGGAATTTGCCCCACTCACTCCCAAACCGACGACTGTGGCAGCGCGAATTGCCTAAGATTGCCCCGATCGCTACACGATTCTGTTAAACAAACAGAATGCCGCTGATCGAGATGGGCCTGGAAAAATCGAGAATCGCCGAGAAGCATTCCAGTCGTACTAGAAAATGGATCTAGAGATACTGGAATATACCTGGAATATTCGTTGGGTCTATAAAAGAAGAATAAACGGCCGAGTTAGTTAGTCTTGTACTAGAGTCTTGTATTAGTCTTGTATAAGTCTTGTATTACAGTCTGAATTAAAGTGTTTAGTTGGAGATATCAAAGTGATTTAGATAGCGATTAATTAAATAAGTGTTTAGTTGACCTGTAATTAGTAGTGTGCAGTAGTTAATAAAAGTAATTAATTAACGGATTGTTTTTCTGGAAGTAAGAAAAGACGGATTGGGAAATCTGTGACAATTTGGTGTCGGAAGTGGATTTAACTGGAAGTTTTAAGGAGCTTTCTGGAACCCTGTCCACAAAGTGGGATTTGAGTGGAAGTTTGAAGAACTTTCTGGAACCCTGTGCGCGGTGGAATAAAGACTCAAGTGTGGCATATCACCGCACTCGTCGTGACTCAAGGAAGTGAACGGTGGTATTCGCGAAGGACAATCTCGAACATTCTAGAACTTTGTACTGGAGTGAGACAAATACCCAAGTGTGATATATCACTGCACTCGTCGTGACTCAAGGAAGTGAACGGTGGTATTCGCGAAGGACAATCTCGAACATTCTAGAACTTTGTACGGGAGTGAGACAAATACCCAAGTGTGATATATCACCGCACTCGTCTTGACTTAAGGAAGTGAACGGTGTTATTCGCGAAGGACAATCTCGAACATTCTAGAACTTTGTACGGGAGTGCGACAAAGACCCAAGTGTGACATATCACTGCACTCGTCGTGACTCAAGGAAGTTAACGGTGGTATTTGCGAAAGACATTCTCGAACATTCTAGAACTTTGTACGGGAGTGCGACAAAGACCCAAGTGTGACATATCACTGCACTCGTCGTGACTCAAGGAAGTGAACGGTGGTATTTGCGAAAGACATTCTCGAACATTCTAGAACTTTGTACGGGAGTAAGACAAAGACCCAAGTGTGACATATCGCCGCACTCGTCGTGACTTGAGGAAGTGAACGGTGCTATTTGCGAAGGACATTCTCGAACATTCTAGAACTTTATACCAAAGTGAGACAAAGACCCAAGTGTGGCATATCACTGCACTCGTTTCATTGTAAGGAAGGCAACGGTGATATCTAGAAATACATTCGTGGACATTCTAGAACATTCTAAAGAAAATAAAGTGAATGCCTGTAACTAGAAGCCAAGTCAATATGGATGCACAACTGGCGAAACTGTTAGAAATGATGCAAACGATGCAAGAACAGGGACGTATGATGCAAGAAAAGTTGGAAGAACAAGGGCATAAAATGGAAGACCAGGTGAAGACGATGCAAGAGAAATTAGAAGAACAGGGACAAACAATGCAAGAGAAATTAGAGGAACAGGGACATAAAATGGAAGACCAGACAAAAACAATGCAAGAAAAATTTGAAGAACAAGGGCATAAAATTGAAGATCAGTCCCAAACTATGCAAGAGAAATTAGAAAAGAAATTAGAAGAACAAGGGTGTAAAATGAAAGATCAGATACAGACAATACAACAGCAAATGAGGGATCAGACGAAAGAAATGCTGACAAAGTTAGAAAAATTGGAGATACACTAGATGAAAAACTAGAGGAGCAGTCACATAAAGTGACACAACTAGAAGAAAAACTAGAGGAGCAGTTACATAGAGTGACAGAAGTAGAAGAGAAACTGTTAGCACAAAAAATGGAAATGGATAAAGAAATAAACCAGGTTAGAGAAGAGCTTCGACATAAATTAGACAAGATAGCAAAGGAGGGTGTAATCAAATCAGAAGGACCTGTTATCCGAACCAGAAAACGAAGCCTCCTGAATTCGACGGCAGTGTCCTGGAATGTCTATCTGCGTCAGTTTGAAGCAGCAGCTACAGCAAACGAATGGTCTGATTGTGAAAAGGCTACTGCTCTGATAGTTATTGCTCTACGAGGGGAAGCTCTTGACGTCTTACAAGGAGTTCCTGCTGGACAGCAGAATAACTACGACATTCTAAAACAGCATATGGAAATGAGATATGGGGATAAGCATCTGCAGCAAGTGTACCAGGCACAATTGAAAAATCGTCACCAGCAGAGTGGAGAGAATTTACAACATTTTGAGACAGACGTTGCTCGACTGGTTCGATTGGCTTATCCAACAGCCCCGTCCGAATTCTTAGACCATCTCTCCATCCAGATTTTTACCGACGGCCTAAGAGATTGTGAAACCCAGCAGGCACTACGACTCGCCAGACCTAAAACACTGAACGACGCCCTCTCGCATGCACTAGAATACGAGGCAGCAAAGATGGCATCTGGTAGACATGTTAAAGTTCGGGCCATCAGTGATAACAGCGATAATATGGGAAATGGAGACATAATCAAAACGTTGAAGGAGGTCATTGAGAAACTCAGCCCAACTACCAATCCGAAGAGAGAACAACCTGGCAGCCGAAGAGATCGCCCTCTCCAATGTTGGAACTGTGGGCAGACGGGACATCTGAAGAGACAGTGTACGGCCCCGGTCGCGGAACAGCAAAAGCGCGACTCCCAGGCGGCAGCTGCGCAGGAAAACTAGGCTCAGCCGGCTTCACGGGGCAAAAGCCGGCTGCGTCCTCCTACCATGCCCCACGAGAAGAAATTACGTTGTCACGTCTCCAGGACTCTGACTCCTTGCTAGTAGAAGGCATTATTTTTGGTCGTATGTTCCTATGGTAATCGACACTGGAGCGGCAAGAACTATTGTACGACCGGATATTATTGGTGATTGGCGTATTAAGAGCCCTGCCAAGCGTTATGTCCTTACAACAGCCAATGGACAACAACTGCCAGTCAAGGGGGAATGCGAGCTTGACATAGAATTAGGAGACGTCAAATTCAAACACAGAGCCCTGGTAGCAGATATATCGGACAATGTCATACTCGGACTAGACTTACTACGAGCAAAGGAGGTGAACTTAGATTTGAATGCTGGTACGCTACGGATAATGGGTGAGGAAGTAGTGCTAACGACCACCACTGAGAATAACGCTGTACGGAGACTCGTTGTTAAAGAAGATGTGGTACTACCTGGTCAGACCGAAACATTGGTTGCCACTGTAATGGATGGGGAAATGTCTTGCAGTGTTGGAGTGGTGGAACCCAGTAATCAGGATCTGTTCAATAAATCTATAGTCACCGGCCGCACCCTGATTAAACCAGAGAAAACGACAATAGTACGGGTAGTTAACCTGAAAACCTTTCCACAGAAAATTACAAAAGGAACTGAAGTAGGAGTCTGTGAACCTGTTACCATGGTCAGAGCACTCAAAGAAAACAACGAAATGAAGAAGAAACCAAACAAGACCAGTCTACCGGAATGTCTAAGGGACATCGTGGATAGGGCCAAAGAAAGATTAACAGAGATGGAGATGGAACAACTGGAAGAGCTGCTAAGTGAAAATGAAGATGTGTTTGCACTTAAACCAGGCGACTTTGGGAGAACCAATGTAGTGAAGCATCGAATCGATACTGGTTCATCATCTCCTATAAAGCAGCCACCACGAGGACTTCCACTAGCCAAGCGAGAAGAAGTTAACAAGATGTTAATTGAGATGCAAAATCAAGGCACCATAGAGCCATCTCAGAGTCCTTGGGCTTCTCCTGTAGTTCTGGTCAAGAAGAAAGACGGCTCCACCCGATTTTGTGTGGACTACAGAAAATTAAATGACGTCACCAAGAAAGACAGTTACCCATTACCGAGGATTGACGATACTCTGGACACCTTGGCTGGTGCGCAATGGTTTTCCACTTTGGATTTAAACAGTGGATATTGGCAAGTCGAGGTCAGCCCAGAAGACAAAGAAAAGACAGCGTTCACTACCGGAAATGGATGGTGGCAGTTCAATGTAATGCCATTTGGTCTATGTAATGCCCTGCCACTTTTGAACGACTGATGGAAACTGTACTTCATGGCCTGCATTGGGAGACCTGCTTGATTTACTTGGACGACGTGGTGGTGCTGGGACGCTCTTTCCAGGAGCACCTGAAGAACGTGTCCGAAGTGTTCAAGAAGTTAAAAGCAGCGAACCTGAAGTTGAACCCAAAGAAGTGCAGTCTGTTCCAAAAGGAGGTTAGATACCTAGGCCACATTATTACTCCAAACTGTGTGAAAACAGACCCGGAGAAGACAGAGTGCATAAAGAACTGGCCGGTTCCTAAAGACAAACATCAAGTTCGAAGTTTTGTCGGCCTATGCACATACTACCGACGGTTTGTCCAAGGATTCTCTGACATTGCCAAGCCTCTTCATAAACTGACAGAAGACAACATCCCGTTCGAATGGACTCCGAGATGCCAGCAAGCCTTTGAGACGCTGAAAGAGGCTCTCTGCACTACTCCGATTTTGACATATCCAATACCTGGGCAACCATTTATAGTGGACACGGACGCAAGCAACATTGGAATTGGCGGAGTTCTTTCCCAAATACAAGATGGCCAAGAGCGAGTAGTGGGCTACTTCAGCAAAGTTCTATCTAAAGCTGAAAAGAACTACTGTGTGACTCGGAAAGAATTGCTTGCCATCGTCAAGAGTCTAGAACACTTTCATAAATACTTGTATGGCCAAGAATTCCTCCTAAGAACGGATCACGCTTCCCTTAAATGGTTGCTCCAATTTAAAAACCCTGAAGGACAGATGGCCAGGTGGCTGGAACGGCTGCAAGAATATCACTTTGTTGTTGAACATCGAGCCGGCAGGAAGCATGGAAATGCAGATGCCCTTTCTAGGAGGCCCTGTCCTGTCAACTGCAAGCACTGTAGTAGTCTTGAAAAGAAAGAGGACATCTCATCAGTTCCTTGCAAGGTGGTAGCAGCCCAACCTGAAGACAGATGGAGTTCAGCGACGATTCAGGAAGACCAGCAAGCTGACTGTGACATCAAGCCCTTACTAGACTGGAAAGAAGCCAACAACCGACCCTCATGGGCTGAAGTCAGCAGTAAAAGCCCAACATTAAAGAGCTATTGGGCTCAATGGAATTCCTTGGTGTTGGAAGACGGTGTCCTGAAAAGAGCATGGGAGAACAATGACGGAACGGAGGTCAAGAAACAAGTACTACTCGAGGACCCGGGTCAAGGAAGTGCTGCAGGAAGTATATGGAGGTACTGGGGTGGACATTTCGGTATCAATAGGACTCTACAGAAGATTAGGAGCGTTTCTACGGGTTGAGCTGTAGGACGGATGTAGAAGATGGGTGCCGAAAATGTGACGTATGTGCAGCCAGCAAGGGACCGAAGACCCGTTCCAGAGGCAAAATGCGCCAGTACATCGTAGGAGCACCGTTTGAGAGGATTGCCATTGATATCGCTGGCCCTTTCCGAAAACCCAAAGTGGGAACCGATATCTACTAGTGGCCATGGACTACTTCAGCAAATGGCCGGAAGTATACCCCTTCCCAATCAAGAGACCACAACCGTAGCAGAAGCGCTAGTCAACAACCTGTTCTGCAGATTTGGTGTGCCCATGGAACTACATTCAGATCAGGGCAGAAATTTCGAATCAGGTGTGTTCCGAAAGGTCTGCGAGCTTATGGGAATCCGAAAACCAGGACCACCCCACTGCATCCCCAGTCAGATGGTATGGTGGAACGCTTCAACGCCACACTAGAAACCAATCTGAGGATGTTTGTGAACGAGAACCAGACAGACTGGGACAAGCTCATTCCACTCTTCCTGTTAGCTTACCGCTCAGCTGTCCATGAAACGACTGGGAAGACTCCCGCAAGGATCATCTTTGGAAGAGAGCTTCGCCTTCCAGCAGATTTGGCATTTGGTCGTCCTGCGGAACAGCCCACAGAGCCAGACACTTATACCCATGACCTAGAACGAAGACTAGCAGCCGTACACGATCAAGTCAGATCTCGAATGCGATTAGAGAGCGATCGCATGAAGACTCGATACGACGTCCGGGCCAATACAGTCGGATTCCAACAAGGCGACCTGGTGTGGCTGTACAACCCCACGCGGAAGAAAGGAAAATCGCCTAAACTACAGAACCGTTGGGAGGGCCCCTATACCGTCATTAAAAGAATCAATGACGTCGTCTACCGGATACAAAGGACTCCCAGGAGTAAAATGAAGGTCGTCCATCTGGAGCGTCTGTCCCCGTATAGAGGTGTATCCGATCGGGACGATCGGTCCTAAGGAGGGGGCAGTGTCACGGAATTTGCCCCACTCACTCCCAAACCGACGACTGTGGCACCGCGAATTGCCTAAGATTGCCCCGATCGCCCCTACACGATTCTGTTAAACAAACAGAATGCCGCTGATCGAGATGGGCCTGGAAAAATCGAGAATCGCCGAGAAGCATTCCAGTCGTACTAGAAAATGGATCTAGAGATACTGGAATATACCTGGAATATTCGTTGGGTCTATAAAAGAAGAATAAACGGCCGAGTTAGTTAGTCTTGTACTAGAGTCTTGTATAAGTCTTGTATAAGTCTTGTATTACAGTCTGAATTAAAGTGTTTAGTTGGAGATATCAAAGTGATTTAGATAGCGATTAATTAAATAAGTGTTTAGTTGACCTGTAATTAGTAGTGTGCAGTAGTTAATAAAGAAGTAATTAATTAACGGATTGTTTTTCTGGAAGTAAGAAAAAGACGGATTGGGAAATCTGTGACAGTATGAATCAAGACGGTTTAGGCACGGTGACTATTATAACGATATCAACCTAATAAACAATAAAAATTAGTTGTGTAAAAAAGTAGTGTCAGAATTATATATTGTAATTCATATTCTAAGAGTGTCAAAATGAGGTCGGAAAGTGAAAACGAGCATTTTCTAAGGTAAGTATAGGAAGCGGTACAAAGTGCTGTTTCACAATTAATCTTCAAAAAATCTTCGAGACAGTACGAGATTGTCTACAACAGATATAATGGGTGGTGTAGTTCGAATAAAATTCAAAAAGTGTGCCAAGCGGTATTACCGGCATATTTCGAACATAAAATTAAACCTTCAACATTATGGTCAGTATATTTCGAGTTAAAAAATACACTGCTAAATAAAATGTAAATATAATAAAATTTCCTAAACTAATACCATATTTGAGAAGTAAATCAGTTGGATACCATCCAAAAAAATCCACAAATCTAACGAATGAGGAAATTGACAGATTTTTACAAGCAGCACCTGATAGAAAATGTAATTCAAATTATTATAAATCGAATGAAATAATTGGAATTTGCGGAGCTTTGAGAATAGATGAGCTACTAAAGATAACGGTCGATGATCTAGAAGACAAAGATTCAATTATTATTATAAGAATTTTCCAGATGTTTTGTGATATCAAGTCTAGACCAAATGAAGATAGCAAATACTGTGCTTTACGTCCGGCAGTTGCTACAAGTCGAAGATTTTTTGTGAAGTATATCAGGGAAAAATATATTAACAAAGTGGTTGGCGTCAACAAAATAACGTGCCAAAAGAAATGGCAACTTATCTCAATTTGCCTCATCCGGAAACTTACATTAACAAAAATTTAACGCACTTTAATATCGACACTCTCAATTTACATGTAGTGCAAAATAAATAGTAATTGTATTGTTTATAATAGTTAGTGTTTGGTATTGAAATGTTATATTATTTAACATGTATTGTTTAATTCATAAAATCATAAATAAGTTTCGAAAAATTACAAATCATTTTGACAAATGCTCTACAACGGACGGAAGAATTTTGGCATTCTAGAACAGAAAAGTAATTAGCAGAGCAGTCATATAGGCAAGAAAAAAGAAAACTCCTTATTCTATTCAAAATCTCCAAGCCTTTATTGCTTCTTCATCAGGAAACTACAAAAACGTGCAATAATTATAAAAATATAAAAGGAAAAGTTAAGGGAACTTATGAAAAAGATCGAGATTAATAAAAGTGCAATGGAACCATCCATCAAAACAGAAAACTTAAAAAAAAACATCACAATGTCACGACTTCTTACATCACATGTAATATTAAAAAAAAACTATTTAAATCTGGTCAAAAACCAAGATGAACATCGATTACTCAAACATATTACAAAAATTTTGGAAAAATACTTCTCTCAGCCACAACAGGTGGTCAAGGAAGTAAAGTTAGGTTAGAGCAAACAAAAATTCTTAAACCAATGAAAAAAGTTAAATCAACTAAAGATTGACCAATCTCAAAATAAAATAATTGAAAAAAATATACTAATGCCAACCTAAAAATTTTGTTAGCAGTATTACCAACATTGAATAAGAAACGAAAAGAATTAAGGAGACCGTCCAAAACTCAATACCTTACAAGAAAGTTCACAAATGGGATACTGAAAATTTTTTAAACCCTACTGGGTGTCGGCAAGGACTGAGGCCATCAACATCTTTTCTGGAATGAATAAAATTATTATCGGATTAAATATGAAACATCTCTAAAAAACTTCTTTTGAACAAATTATCTTCAGAATCCAAATTCCTTACATGATCGTAAGAAAAATAAAGCCCGTCATTAATTACCTGTTTCGCTAAAGCACAAGAAGATTTACCAACTCTTACATCACTCTTGTGAGTAACAATCCTGTCTTTAAGACATCTACCTGTCTGACCTACATATTTTTTATTGCAATTGGAACATGGTATTGAATATACCACACCACTGATCTGTAACAATGCAGTTTAAAATAAGTTCATTTACTGGTGCTAGTACTCTACTAACCACTGAAAACTATGTTCACATGATTCTAATATTCAGTAGCTCCCTAATTGCTAAACCTAACTTTACAACTACAGCTTGGAAAGCGAGCAAGATCATTCTAAAAACGTTAGAAAGGATAACATAAAAAATATTTAAATTTGAATATATTTAATGGGAGACTGGCAGCGTAGGAAGATATGAAGAGGGAGGGCGTAAAGTTGTTAAGGGCAAATCAGATTATGAATTTGAGGCGATTACGTGAAGATGTATGAGATTTCTGGCAAGCTTATGTATACGTTCCTTCAAATAGCATTTCATGACTTTTTTACTGCAAATTAAAATATTTATGTAGACGTAACATTCTATTTAGAATTGCAACTAGAAAAAGTGCTGAATAAACTGTATTGTAGTAAACATTCCTCTGCCAAAGCTTACAGAAGCGAGAAACAGATAAATTCTCACTTGAGACTTAACATAGAACAAGGTAATTACTCTAAAACGTTAGATTTGGCTGTAACTTTGGTATCCTAGAATGTCGGACAACTGAAACGTGCATTCCTTGACCATCTTTAACCAACATTTCAATATTTATATAAAAAACAGTCGAGCATGGCACTATGGAGATATTGATATTAACTTTGTTTTTTCTCAGGAAAGACCCTATATATTATTACATTACTGTATTCTCAATTTTCTTGAGTGCATTGATATAAACACGTCATATGTTATATACTTCTGTTTGCGACATATTGGTGATAACGATTATGAATTTTCATAATTAAAACTATATTTTATTATTATAAAGAATACACTTTACCTACTATGGTGCTATGCTTGATTGTTTTTTTTTTATAAAAATTAAAATCGTTGTCTAGAAATATACATTTCAGTTTACGTAACTGACATAAATCGACTACCGACACTTTCAATATCTAGCAAAGAGCTACGATCAGTATCCACTATGAATATATTCAGGTTTCGAACTTATTAGCTTTCAGCAGTCATGAGATCATTTCCAGACTACATAATTAAAATATTCTTTAGAAAAGTGTACAAAGTATTTCAGTGACGTACCTACAATTTGTTATGGGTAAAACACTTGTACTGTCACTGTTTAAAAGAACAGCAGTACATTGCAACTAGTGTCTGTTACCGGTAAAGATAAAATAGATATTATCTATTACATTTTTATTATATATAATTTGACATGGTGTCGAGATTGAAAAGAAGTAATCTATTAAGACATATTTGATTCTTTTCCAAACCAAAGAATACGTCTGGTCTGGTCTGTTCGATGTACATAATGGGGCATTAAAGAATGGGGAAGAAGTAGTCATAATAAATGATGATAATGCTGATAATGATGTCAATGACGACAAGGGTGATAATGACAATAATGTCTTCAATGTTGAAAATTATTATTTTCTTCTATGGAGGGTATTGAAAGACCCAGTTTTCGTGAGCAGAACTCCAGAACAATTTCGATATAGAATTCTACGGATTTTTTAGTTAATGAGAATTCTGATGATGATGACAAAGATGATAATGAAATAATGTCTTCAATTATTAATGGAAGAAGTACAGTTTGGTAAGAGATCTTCTGGAGCATGACCATAAACAATATTCACAGAGAAAGAACTGGGATGCACAATAAATGTATAAACACTTGTTCGTGAATATTTACAACAGAAATTATTAAAAAATGTTTTCATTTATAATTATGAATATTAAAACATCTTGACCAAAATATGCTCACAGAAAATCTCTCGAGGTGAAAACGAATTTAAATGACTGTTACTTAATTACCTATTTCATTCTTTTTTCACATTTTTCCCGCAATTTTAGATTTATTGAAAGTGGGCCTTTACATATCTAATTGGCATGTTTTATTCATTTTTTGCACCTCATTCATGAGTATGAATTATTCATTTCATTTTGATTTTATTGTTCTCAAAAAATAAACGGTGCTGCTAAGAAAAACGGTTTTTAGTGGCGGCGTTTACGTAATGTTTGATTTACATAAATTATATTCCCCCAATATGAATAAACGAGTACCAAATAAATCGAAGAGCATTGGACATAGGCTGTTAAATATTATATTATTATCTAAATAGCATTAATAACTGGCAGAGAGAAAACTCATATTTCTGCAGGTACCTACCATGAAAGCAAAATCTGTGTAATGAAGGCTTATGCGTAGTAGTATACAGGGCGATACAGACATGTCATTAATTTTAAGAGAAGATAGGGACAATGATTATAATACGAATATACGCGATTTAAAAAAAATAAGCATAAAGGTAAGTTCATGCACTAGCGATTTGCGAGTTGCGATTAACGATTTTACGATTCTTGCGATGAAAATTTTACATTCGTTCATGCACACACGCGAAAACTAGTTACTTTAAATTTCTTGTTACCTAATGTCACCCTTTCAGTAAACAAAATAAAACTTTCAATTTGACAGCAACAATGAAAATAACAGGAATTACTAGATTTTCTCATTTCACGTTTTTTTTTTTATTCAGATGGCTGGCAAAGCAGCTGGTATAAAATGAAGTACAACTTAAATATAAGTAAAAATTATAAAAACCTAACTTTTGATTTGTTACATACATGACATATATTGAGAACACGTCATTTTACAAACTAATCACTGCAGTGTTGCTTTATAGCAATCAGTATCTCACATAAATTTTCTTCTCCTATTACTGAACTTTCATTGATATTAATCTCACGTTCATTATTCAAGTTTTCTCTACATACATGTCCTCCCTGTCCCGTTAACTGACGGCAGTTTTCACAAAAATTAAATATCTACAAATTGTAAAAAAATGTATATAAAGTATTAAAAATAAGTTATTCACACTTACTTGACTTTGTTCTTCTACGTCATTTTCCATTTTTTAATATTTATTTCATATTGTAAATACTTATAATTGTGAAATAAATAAACGTTTTACAAGTGAGACGAGATTGTGATTGATTTGGATGCTTAATTGGCATTTGGCATTTGTGTTGCGAACTGTCAACAGAGAAAATATGACGGAATTGTACATGTGCAGTTTGTCAAAATTATTGCGATAATCGCTAAAAATTGAAACTATTTCTAGTTTCCCGCTCCCTAAATTTAAATTTTGCGATTCTCGCAATAAATTGAAATGAATGAATTGATGTCAAAAATATTTTATGTTAACCAATCAAATTGAAGTCCGCAAATCGCAACTCGCAAATCGCTAGTGCATGAACTTACCTTTAGTCACTGAACGCTGGCGGCAATTCAACTCGATGTCGGTATGACGCGACGTTGCCAAATTTAAATATGTTCTTATTATAGTACCTACTTATTTTTACTGTATTAGAGAGGTATTTTAAGCTAATATACAGATTCGGAAATTGCGGATCTTTACAGAGAAAGTAGAAATTGCCGCTTCATCCCAGGGAAGGTACGAAGTATAAGAGGCGCGGCGACGTGCATTGGTCTAGCATTCCTCACTACTACGGTAATCGGTTCCGTATCGCCAACGCCAATTCGCCATTGCAAATCTAACTGTCCGGTCAACTGATGCCAGTGTTGCCAGGTAGGTATCATGCCTTTGCATGAGATCTCATGCATTCCGAGGAAATCTAATGCTCTCATATTTTGATTACAAAATCTCATGCATATTAATAGACACAAAAAGAAATAATAAAATTATTAAAATTACTCTTTGAAATCTACCAAAACAAAGACCTAACGAGAAATAAAGGCAACATCGAGGGCAAAATTGAATAGATAGAGGTAGGTATCTACAATATTTGGGTACTTGAAATGTCCTTTATTGTAGACTGCTCTCTTAATAATTAGCAATGAATACATAAACGGGTATGACAGTCGACGGATATGCGGTGTGTGTGTTGTATTCACGCTGTATTGCAGTGATTCTTAACTCTATTCCGTAAGGGTACCTACATTTTCTGGAAACAACAGATTTTACGACCCGTGAGTCACCCTGCGTCACGTCAACTGCGCCCCAACGTTCGCCTGGCCTAACAATAAAATAAATTAGAAAGGTTACGTGTTTAATACATTTTATGTAAGTACCTGTAAGTACCTACTTACAATGTAATATTATGATAAAATAGCAGAACATAATGCTTTTTAATGAAATAAAAATGGCATTACAAAAGTAATTAAAAATTAAGCTGTGTCAAGAGGTGTTTTTTGATAAATTAAGCCATCTCACGCTTTTTTCTCCAACCCTCATGCTTCTTGAAAATTATTCTCATGCACTGAATTTTTCCCACCTGGCAACACTGTCTGATGGAACACGCTGTGGTGGAAGTATGCGTGTAGCATGACACAAATACACGCAAGCGGCAAAACACAATTCACCATCAAGATCCTCACTTTCCAAATCTGTATATCAAATCTCCTACAATTTCTATCTCTATCTAGTGTGTAATAGATATGAAGTTTTACATTACCTACATCACTTTATCTATTATTATTTTGGCAAATTTCTAAAATTCTAAATGAGTATAGTTTTAATGAACAAACCGATATGATTTTGGGTTATTTTATGGGAAACTGTTTCCAGCTAATTTTGCATGACGTTTAAGATTTTATAATTTTTTTCGGGACCAAATAATATACATATTAACCCATGCGTTTTCTGGAAAACATCCGCATGCTGCCAAAAAACATTTTTAGCGTGACTTCAGGATTAACATCTGGGCAGGTATTATAAACAATTAATTTATAGAACCATATCTTCTGGCACAAACTTTGAACCGTGTAAATATTTGTATTTTTGCAAAATCAGTTTCAAACGCATATAGACATTTTCTGCTTAATTGGAATACTGCAACAATTTCAAATACCATGATATCTATTAAACACTGGCGCTCCCGATGTAAACTTGCAGAGAATATTAACGCAATTGTTTTTTTCTTTTGAAACGCTTCTGGGACGTGTTTATACTTATACGCCTGAACTTAAGTGCTCATATTGCTGTCGCCCTACGACGAACGTCAAGCTTTCAATACTAATCAAGTAACAAACCACTTTAATTTTAAACCCACATACACTGAACTTCAACAATGTTGACATTATCTCTCCATGGTATCTTAAAACTTAGCGTACCTTCCTATAAAATATTTTGATTGATTTTTTTATGTATAATATTACTGTACCTAATGGTTTAACCAAGATTATCAACATAAAGAGCGCTGTCGGAAGGCGTGAAATAACAGAATGAGAGCATAGAAAGACGTAAAAGCATTTATTATTTATTGAAACTAAAACAAAATGTAGAAACAACATAAAATAAGTTACGATAATAGAAAAATTTAAGTTTGCGGCATATACCTATACCTACTGCCTTAGTAAAGCAAAATGCATTTTTTGGGCATGTCTTATTGGCCAAAGTTTTTTATAACAAGGTGTGAAATTTAGTGTGATTATATTGATTTACGTTATTTTTTTTAAATGTCTTATTCGTATCACGCGCGTGTAAATGCTATACAGAATATCCATAGAAAAGTATAATTTATTAATTGGTTTTTATGTCGCCACTAAAATCGATTAATAGTTCTTGTTCTTCGAACGAGGAAGCTTCAGAATATTTTGGATTACCTCACTCGTACCTAGTATTATTACCTTATTATTTAGTGCGGATAAGTGCAGAGGTAGGTAGGTACATGTTGTAAGAGTTTATTTCTCAGATCTCTATCGTATACGTTATTATCGAATATTAAACTTTGAATTGAGATATGGTGGATGTTTCGTATTTTCTTTATCGGTCAGTGGTCGCGTGGTTAAGGCGTCAGTACTTGAATCTATGTGACTAGATTGGTGTGGGTTCGAGCTCCGCAGACGGTAGACCGTATATCAACTATATTGATGGAGAGGATTGGCACACTCTCTGCGGATATGGTAGGGTGGAAGAATATTGACTAGGATCAATGTGAGAGGTTGCTACCGGTCAACATTTGACTACCCCCCTAATTAAGGAGGTTCCCTAGGTTTCCCTCATTCCTGCACTGAATGGTGGTTAGGGCCTACCAACGTAAGTCGTTCCTGGGCGCAAATGGGGTCTGTTCAATAATATTCCATTCCCTCTCCCGGACAAGTATTCGACTTCTGGGCTAATGCTCGTTAATAGAATGAGGGGTAGAGTTATTAGATATTATTATATTATTATGCATTGAATTGATATAATGAATATTTCTACGCACTTCCATTTTGAACCATTTTTAAGAAAATAAGGAGTGATGTGATCTCTCCTCTTGACTTTTTCTGCCTATCTCATATACTCGAATCAATAATTCAGACGTCTTACGTACGGCTGACGTTACACATTTGTTTTTATTGTCAACGTAATTTTCGATATTTGGTCGCATGAAAACCAATCATTTTTTGCAATTTAGTGCAATATATAATGCAAACTTTTAGTGTAGTATATAGTTTTATTACTACCAGTTGCAGGTTCTTAAATATTTTGATGAAAATATAACGAATTATTCATTTGTTCGTATGACGTAAGTCGTCTGAATTCTTGTCGCGAGTATATATGAATTTTGTACAACTTGTATTTTATAAGTCAGAAACTGACAAACAGAGCCCATAAACAATATCGTAAATATCAAATAAATATAAAATCAAAGACACTGTTAATTTCACTGTCACATTAGTTCTGGAATTTGGAATTGTGGGGAAAGGCTACAGCACTTATGCTCCTTAGGCTGCTTGTAACTCCTCTCAATAGGAAATCAATCCACCTGAGCCGCCAACCAACCTAATAAGGAGAAAAAGGTGGTGACGTTACTCAGGGGGGTATTTCTAATGTAGGCCTTAGAAGACCATCATTCTCTCAACACATGTACTCAAAGAGTACAGTATTATAAATACACTGGCGACACAAATCCGAAATTCACCAACCTCTACCACGCGAAATAGTGAAAATGTAAGTGATAGATGAGGAATGTGGACGAAAAAGGGAGAGAAGTCGAGTCGTGTGCATCTGTTCCAAATGCAGTCGACGACGGATACACCTGTATAGGACCCGAACGATGTTCGTGTTATTCTGCCGGTAACGTATGCTGATTACAGCCTATCTGATGTCGGCGCTGATTACTGCGGTTCATTACATAAAAATGTAAATTTAATTATTGTTTGTTTCTGTTATGTTTGGCGGCTCTGCAGCTCTGTAACGCTTGTCATTAAGTAGGCACTAAAAATAAAGTTATTAACCTAAATACGGTAGGTCAAGATTCGGATTCCGGGATTGTTGATCACTGACTATTTTTGTTGACAGCACTAGGGTTTTTTTATTACCTACTGTCTGTATTTAAGAGGCCTCTTTATTTCAGTAATAATGATCTGATTTTGATGCGGTTTGCAGTAGTTTTCTTTTAAATTAATTTTTTTGCGTACTCGTATTGTACTTATTTCACCCTATCTTCTCTTAAAATTAATGACTCCTTCACCCTATATACTGAAGAATACAAATAACAAAAATGTTGCTCATTTTTCTAAAATTAAAGGAGTATTTACGTATTATCGGCAAAGTTTAAAACATGGCTAGCGAATCACTCTGTATGCCTCGAAAGATGACATTTGAAGTCGCAATTAAAAACATAATATTGAAGTCTCCTGTTATTTATCGCTTTTGTAGAATAAGTTGCACCGGCATCAGTACTACATTCTATTGGCTTTCGGAAAACATATATCAGGCTGTAAATAAAGCGAGCAACCATAAATTATAAAGTTATCGTATCGTATTCATTACAACATGATACCCAACTCAATTCCATATCAGCCATTACATTAAAAACGGCGTTCCATTTTATTCTTGCCTTCCAAAAGCGCGGACGATAGAGATGGCAAATATGAAAATATTACCTTTCTGTATTATGACAAATTGTTTGCATTCAGACACGTCGGAACATTACTCACGCTTGCATTTTGAGTTTAACCAATTAATCACTTTTTATAATTTGCTTGTTTGATACGTTATTATAGGTCAATTACTGGTTTTTCCAATTTTACGCGATTTAAAGTAAAAACCTCTACTTCCGTGTAAGCGTTATTATTTGTTATTAGAACAAATTATTGAAATTTGCGGTGTTACGTGGTGGCTATCATCATCTGATAGAAAGCTTGTCATTTTAAACTGCTACAGAACTCCCGGTGAAATTAATAATTTTTCAATATTTCTAGATACACTAAATGCTATATTGGATATGTTATACAACCCAGGAACATATTAACTTTAACTGTAATAGTTGATTGCTTGCTGGGATATTTTGTGATCCTAGCAGGGCATTCGATTGTGTCAAGCATGATACTATTTTACAATCTGGAAAAATACGGAATTAGGACAAATACATGGATATCTTAAAAGATAGACAACAGTTCATTAAGTTAACCTGTCGAGTAAACAATAGTAATGTGCATAAGGTACGTTCACCACTAACTGTAGTATCTGTTGGAGTGCCACAGGGCTCTGTACTTGGCCCGCTGTTGTTCCTAATATAAGACCTTGAAAGCTGTCTCCCACAATATGTAATACGTAGCAAATATACTAGTGCTATTGAAGTTACAAAAAGTAGTTCTGCAGAACAAGTAGAAAATGGACAGTACAAATTCTGTTCTAATATTTTTATAGTAACTCTGTTAATTGTATTGTAAACATAAAAATGTAATTCACAATAATTATATTAGTATGATTAAAATGTAATTTATTCTTTGTAGTTTTTTATCTTTTTTCATAAAAGTAGGGTCACACCATTAGGTGGAATGAGAATGAATATGCATTACAGTAATTAACGCCCGAAGGCGTTAATAAGTATATGCAATTTATGCCGTGTATAAAAATAATTATAATTATTATTTTCCCTCATAATTTAAACATAGTCCTGCGAAATCAATGCCAGACCAGAAAGATTTTTTAGTTCATATTTATAACGATTTAGAAACATTTTAAAACATAATCGACAATAATTAAGTTCCATAAACATAAGCAGTTGCCAGTTCTTGAGTTTCTAAATAATTTGTGAGCAATAGAAAGTTGATGAGCCAGTGCTTTCCCCATATTCAAATTTTATTATCCCGGCTAATAGTACCCCCCATCAATTTTTTTGGCTGATTACCACTTAAGAATAGATTAGGATATGACATTAATAGCCCCTTTTTGTACCCAACCTCAGGATAATTCGACCCAACTACAAATTGTGCTAAAAAATAGCTCTTCGACAAGGCGTGATGAAGGGGCATGCCATAAATCGGTACCTCTCGAAGCTGTTAAACCAAGTCCGATGCCAGATGTTGCATACAATCTGTAGTAGAGGTCTTTGTGCTGATGATTCACCTTACATCTTATTTACGTTCAAATTCTAGCCTCAAAATGACAAGTTTTATGACACTGATTTTATGCATAAGGAAAAAACATGAAATAAATAAAAGTGAAGGCGGTAAAGATTTTTCTTGAAGTAATAGTTATTTACAAAATAAGTATTGTGTACAGTGTAAAGATTTAAATTGCAACATGATATGTAAGTTAATATCGAATGTAGTCAAAATTTTATCTATTTTCACTTAATAACTCGAAAAAATATATAACTGGCAAAAAGTGTTAAATGACGCGAGAATAAGCTGGTGTATTTTCTATGAACAGAAAATATGACTAAGTACAAATATTTTAAGAGGGGATGGGGAAAAAAGAATTAACGGAAACCTCAAACTTATTTATAAAGCGAAAAAATATTTTTTCAAAACTATATTAAATCCACATTTATTGCCGTCACTGACCTTCTGTCAGTTGCGAGGTTAGTTATATTCTGCCAAAGTCAAAAGTGTCAAATGCACGTGTATCAGTTTATGCTGCTTTGAAAAAAATAATTTTATTTGCAAAATGTAGATTATAATTTAATGATTTAATGAGAAACACGATATGGTAGCCCAGGGAGGCAGCACCTACCTTACTGTTATTTATTTACAGGATTAATATTTGGAGAGATTTTAAGAATGTTGAATCATTTTATGTTTTCTTACTTGTTTAAATTAAAACTTGTCATAGTTCTTCCCTCGACCGTTCTTTTTGTTTAAAGCGAGGTACCTACTTGCTCCGGCGATCATGATCAGGTGCATTACCTCCGTTGGAAAAAAACACAAATAAAAAAAACGCGCAAATGTACACAAATACATAAAAACACTTCCACACGTTTACCGCCAAGGCACTACAGCAATTGTTTTGTCTACTCAGAAAACGTCTTTGGTATTACGCTGCCACACGATAATATGCACTTGTCACACTTCTCATAAATCAACACTTCTCACAAGGCATCTGAATACATGTTTGTAAACACACAAAAATTATTTCAAACTAATGACAGTACCGTATGCAATATTTTTTGACAGCATCTGATGCACTCATTATCTGTACGCCACTTGTGCAAGATGTACTTCACGCCGATAAATTTTTAAATTTCTTGTTGAGGAATTACATCCTGTTAATACTAATAATAGCAACAGTAACTGACGATGTTTGCATAGAATAAGTAGATACTATTTTAAACTATAACATCCCAAGATGCTTACGGTGCTCTGTAAAAATATGTCTTGAACCCTTACAGTGTAATATAATATACTCTAAACTTTGCCATGTTTTTTGATGTTTAGAGAGGATGCAACTAGCAACCCAGTATTATATGTTATGTTGTTTTAGAACATTTTTAGTTTTAAATGTTTTTTAGTAATTTATGTCGGATATATTAGTGGATAATTAAGACAAATCTGCAATGAGTGAAAATGTAGTTTTGGCAGTGTGCAACGAAGGAACGAAGAACAAATACAAAATATGTAGTACAGCTAATCTGATTAACTGTTATCTATCATGTACTTAGGTAGCTATTATTATTAATAAAAAACGACCGCACAGTAGTTGACATATCTAGCCATCTCGGACGATGATTCGTTGTCAAAGACCCGATTTTCCAAGAGAAAAGCCCTATCTGCTTTTTCAGTGAGAGATTTTTTGGTTAGGCAAACTTAGTTTCGAAAATAACCCTTGACTGATCCGTTTGGCGCAACGGCTTATTAATTAATATTTATTTTTCTTTCAGAAGTGTGGCAAAAACCCAACAAAACTAAAGAAAAACATATTTATTCATAAAGTTTACTATGATAATAAGCAGTTTTGGGGCTTGTCGTCTCTAAGAATTAACTAAGCTAATGTTGGATCCTATTCAATACAATGACCTCTATATAGAAATTGTGATTCCATGCACGAAAACAAAAATTGTCCGAAAATTTGTTATAACAGAAGGAAATGTGGCATGTATTAACTATTAAATATTTTTCGAAAATATGCTAAACTTCGTCCTCCTAATGCAACCCACAAGCGGTTTTTTTGTATTCTACAGACAAGGAAAATGTATCTGCCAACCTGTAGGAGTTAATACTTTTGAAAGCATTCCAAAAATAATTACAACAAAGCTTGGATTGATGAATTTAGAAGATCCTCAACCATTATTCTGGTCTATGGCGATGCAGATATGCAGATTCTAAAGTGTCATGGGACTGGAAATCTTCTTCTACGGGAGAAGGCTATGTTAAAAATTCTTTAGAGAATAAGAAACAGATAACATAAAAGATCATGGGGTCAAACATGAACTTAACGATTGGGAATTCAAACTTAAACAGCTCCATCACATCTCCGTAAAGAAATTTCTAATTGTAAAAAGTGTATTATTAATGTTTATAGTAATCTTTTGGTTTTGTAATAATTTGTTTAATAAATCATTCATCTAAAAGGCGGGGGTTATATTTAACAGGAAAATGTTAATAAAAGCGTTCTTCGTTATTCATTTTCATAACCTCACTAGTACTGTAATAGATGTCCTTACGAAACTATTTATAGAACTGTAAAATTGATATTACTAATTGAAAGTAGATGAACCAATTAATATGATGTGCAATATTTTGTACTCCTTTACTTAACATGTTAAGTTAATATAAATTAATCTTCAAGTCCAGTAAGTTGAAGTTTAGAATACCATTTTTGATAAATGTATCTACTACATCAAAATACTCTGCTCCTATTTTTTCTGAACGTATGGTTTATTACTCGTAAACTACGAATATAGTGTAAGAATTATTACCTTCAATTTTTCGGCAAAAGTTAACTGCAATAGAAGCATTAAGTCGTTAGCGGTAACAGCTGAAAAGCATAATTTCATAACTACAAATTTTGTTAGTGCGGCAAAGTAGTGAAACCTTATAAGTTTGTGGGTCGTAAATTTTTAAGTTATTCAAATGTACAATATACTTTTAATAACAGTTGTAGCTACTCGCTTAAAAAAGCTAGGATAGATGCATTATAAATATTTGTCACATCAAATACTGTTTTTTTAACTTCTTAATGTCAATTATTTGTTTCCACAAAACAACGGCGCACTCCTTAAGACATATCTAGATACAATTAACTAATTTATAATTATTCCTAATTATTCGTCAAATGAACTCTTTGGCATGTGCAATGCTACAGCAGACATATATTATAGTTTCCGTTCTAGACCCATACGCATTTGTCGATTTTGTTTACATGTTTATGTTGCTATTATTAGAACTGATTCTCAGTACAAATAGCGTATGTAGATAATCTCAACATCTTCGCTGTATTATAATGCGCTTTGCCAAATACAGCTCTGTTTACGTTACTAAGAAGGACTTTTTATTGTAGCATTAACATAAAACGACAGCAACAATATCACAGCAAGACCCTCGACGAGATATCAATAAATAACGTCGAATTTATTGCGTTGCCCTTTGGCTTGTGTAATGCCGCAGCGAAATTATACATTATGTTCTAGGACTAGAATAGTCCCACATGCATTCTTCGATTTTGTTTCGGTGTTAATGTTGCTAATATAAGTGCTTCTTAGTACACCCCCTCCATATTAGGGTAACTGTTCCTGCTAAACTGTCATTTACAAACTACATTGGAGGCATTTCGTTATTTTTTTTACTTTATCGGAAAGGTATTTTAAATCAAATCTCCTACAATTCCTATCAATGAAGTCATATGTATGCTCTCTGATACCAAACATCTAGGTATGATCATGAATAATTTCACAGACAAAGCTCTATTCAATAATTAACTAAAATAAAAATTAACCTAGCTAATTTTACTAACCTGGTTTAATGAAAACATCTCTATAAATATCTAAGTTCACTTTTGAAACTGTGGGAACTGGAATATTCAACCACAATAGATGAGATCTGACCTATTTCTGCATTTTTAGGATTGCTTCTTCAGGTGGCCTCCTATAAGTTGAGTCAAATATTTAACTATAAAAATTATTACACCAATAAATTAAAATTATTTGAAATTAAATGTTGATAATGTCAAAAGTGACGTTAACCTGTCAATCAAATACCTACTTATTATACCTAAGTACTTATACCACCAAAGTAAAAAAAATTAAGGATTCTCCAAAGATCACACGTACAGTGCCAAATCATTTATAAAAATTTTACAGGTAAAACTTAGTCACAGAAAAAATCGAAACTTCAACGTGCTGTATCTCAAAAAGTAAACATTTGTCGGGTATAGTTTATTTAGCAAACTAACATTATTATTTTTATAATGAATTGGTTTTTGAAGCTTTATGAAAAAAAAGTGGACCTCCCTGTATATTCCATTGTCAATTAAAAATCATTACTTTAATATTACATAATTAAGTTGTTAAGCGTTCACAATTTACTGTATATACGTGTATTATTGATACAAATATCGCACAAAAGTTTTTATAAAACTTAAGCGAAATTATTCAAAAGTATATACTTATTGTGTAAGCTGTAAATTATAATCACTGCATTGTGTGAATATGAATAAATTGTTATAATATTATTATATATTTAAATATTATTTGTAGTTATTATTACTTACGATTTTAAAGTTTTAATATTTTATTGTCTGGGTGGCATTAAACATTAAATAAATGAAGTTTTCTGATAATAGCAAATAAAGCTGTATATCTTCATTTCTGTTAAAGTTGAAGATTTTAATGATATAAAAAGGTCCTCATAGTTTTCCGATTTATAACCAGTCGATTTTGTATGGATACTTTAAGTGACATGATAGAAGAGAAGCGATTCAGAGAATGTAAAGCTAACTAACTAATCGTATACTTCTTAGTATGACTTTATGTTTACTGAAATATTTAAAGGATGTAGAAATGACAATACTGTAATCATCATATTTAATATGAGCTCTCCTTTATCTGTCTTTTCGTTTCATAACTCTCACAAATACTCAAAGATATTCAGAACGTAACACAGAGAAATAGTAAAGTTCTATTATTTATGGTTTGCTGTGTATTTTGCATTGTAATATAGGTAAGTAGTCTTAGCCAAAGTTATTGCACTACCTGACTGCTTTATTCCGCGTCTAGTTTTGCAAACTTTGCAAGCTTCTTAAAAGCTTCGAACTATTAAAATCGTCGAACTTAGCCACAACAGTAATTGTTGTGGAAGTACATGCATATTGAAGTATAAATATTCCTGACGTTTGAAATTATATTCAAAAATAGAAAATATTCTGACATACACATATAAAAGTACAAGAATGTCTGTAGTTTTAGATTTAGATTTTAGATTATTTAAATAACCTCAATTGCCATTACTTGAAAATATAGTGTGATTCATATCTAACTTAAAAGGTATTGAAACAAATATATAAAGTTGTTTTTGACCATAACTAGGATATCACTGTCATTGAATGTTTAAAATTTGTGCATTGGTTTCAAAACTCCAGGTCTCTAAACTGCCACGCCTTCGTTGCACATTGCCACATTTCTTTGATCCTTGTGAAAATGCCGCAATAACCTTTAAATTGGACCTACCTACTGTCAAATATGGTGCAATTAAAGTATTTGATAAGTCCAGTATACAACTTAATATTAATAAAAAGCTGAAAAGAATTTAATAATTTTAAGAAAATATAGGATTTGTTCATATATTACAAGATAATTTTAAAATGTCTGCTGAATAATACATCTGTTGTAGGTAAAGATATACAAAACAAAAAATAAATAAATAAAAGAGAAATGCTTTCACAAATACAAATTTGATTTTGCCTTTTTTTAATTTGAAATGCTTTGTGTTTTTTTGTTTGTTTTTATGAGTAAATTGTAAAATAATAATATTGTAGTATATTTATTTCACAATACAATGCATTTAAATTTATAAATAAACACAGTAAGTCAGTCAATTCTGGGGTTATTTATATAGAACTGCTATAACGAAAACAATGCAATTACATTTATATCTACTTACAACTTTCAAGTTATCATCTTTATTAATCCTGATTAACATCAATTGCAAATTTTCCTTTTTTGATAACCAATAAGTGTTTTTATAATATCTGCACGCACAGTTCAAATGTGTAAACAATACATGTCAACACCGCCGAGACCGATGTTAGATCACATTAGAAGAAATACGCTTTTATGGAACGAAAGTACCCGTTTAAACTAGAATATCGTTAAGTTGGGCAAACGGGTCCTTGTGCTGTTAGTTAAGAAAATAAAATATTATTTATCAATGAAGGGTCTGTCTCAGAGGTTAAGACTTTATATACATTAGTTGATAATAATAATAATATCTCCACGCCTCATTCTAATCACGAGGATTAGCCCAGAAGTTGAAGACTTGTGCGGGAGAGGGGGCGGCATATTATTATTAAGCAGGCCGCATTTGCGCCCAGGAACGACTTACGTTGGTAGGCCCTAACCACCATTCAGTGCAGGAATGAGGGAAACCTGGAAAACCTTATTAATTAGGGGGGTAGTCAAATGTCAACCGGTATCAATCTCTCACATTGACCCAAGCCAACATTCTTCCACCCTACCATACCCGCAGAGAGGGTGCCAATCTCTCCACGAATATAGCTTATACAGGGTCGGAAATCGCTAATGGTCTATCTGAAGTTACATGAGAGCAACAAAGTAAAGTATAGAAATCCGTGCGATAGACAAGGATGGCTATAGGAAGACGTTGTATAAATTAGAATAACATCTGAGCAGTCACTCCCACTTCTAACCGAGCGAAGATGGCGATTGGTCGCTGAGATATAAGTGGGAGTGGATTTTATTTGTTGAATGACGGTGGTGACTATTTAGATTTTAAAACGTCGTCAATATAGTCATCCTTGTCTATCGCACGGATTTCTATACTTTACTTTGTCGCTCTCATGTAAAGCCAGATAGACCATCAGCGTTTTCCGACCCTGTATACAGTCTACCGGCTGCGGGGGTCGAACCCACAGCGATTCAGTCACCTCGATTCAAGTATTGACGGCTAAAACCGCGCGACCACTGACTGATTCAAATATGCTAAATAGTTATAAGGGCGTCATATATACAAAATTTGTATTTGTACATGGAGCATCATCGCAAAGCGCATGTCTCTATCTAGTACTTTTAACTTGGATAGATAGCTTCCTCTTTTAATTTTATTACTTCAGTGTCATATTGTATGGTAGTAATATATGCAATTATTGCAAAAGTTACGGACAGCTAATGCATTTTGTTCTCCTACTCTATATGTTCCACTGTATTGATATATTATATGCAATTTTAACAAGTATACCAAATCTCATCGATATTAGGGAATAAAATAAAATTGAAAACATAACGAAACGAGCATGTTATGAAATAAAGTGGTGCCGTATAATTTCGAGCAAGTGACATAAAAATCATTAGAATATGTGGATGTATGCATTATTATAAAGGGTGTCCCATAATGATGTGAGCCACTTTGGAGGGTGTGTTCCTTGGGTCATTTTAGGGGGTCCTTTCAATAAATGTTTTCGATTTGTGCCCTCCCTTACGAGATAAGGGCTTCTAAAGAATTGGAAAAATTTCGGTTTTAATTTTTTTTTCTCAAAAAACGGTTAAACTTATAAATCTGAAAATCGGTGACTACATGTAGTTAATTAAGTAACATTGTTGAGTACGATTTTTATTTTTACGAAATATCTAAAAGGATGGCAACCACCAACCTCTGTTGTTTTTTTAATCAGGACATTTTATTCTAAACGTTAATCGATATAAAAAAATTACAGTAAATAGAACAATCAATTTACAAAATTTTCCCCCTCTTAGTATTTTTATGCAGAGATACGGGTTTTCTTGAAAATGAAACGTAGTAGGCTGCTGTCACTTTGATGGTTTTATTGTTTGGATTGTCATTAACAATTAATGTCAGATATCTACCACCAAATTAGTTATTCTTGTCTATTAATTTCTATTGCAATTTTATGAATTTTCAATATTTCCAACGAAATCAAAAATTAAATAACGCGAGTGTGAGGTGGGAAATTTGAAACCGAATCGTGGAAGACATGGATGTCCAGGACGTCTACGGCGTATCAATCAATTATATCCATATCATGTCCAGTGTGTCCAAGGATTAATACCAAAGGATTGGACGAAAAGGACCGGTACCATGGCCGCCACGATCTCCTGACTTTAAATCATTTGTACTTTTTATGGGGATATTTAAAAAATTATCTGTGTATTTCACCGCATAAAATAGATGTTATAAAATGTTATTTATTTCTTTCCTTAGAAATTTCTTTCCAATTTTTGTCCGGTCGCTGACTGCATGCTTTATCGGCTTATCAGATTTTACAGTTACCCAGTTTTCAGTAGCGTGCAGAAGTGTATTGTTAAATGATTTTCGAACTGCCCTTTTTAACATTCAAAACATATTTATTTCCAACTGCTTTTTGTTATTATTTTTTAATTTTGTTTTCGGTTTAAATAGGTATATTTTAACTGATTTCTGTTTTTTTATGCACCTTATGTACCCTTACCCTACCCAACCCTAATCCCATCCTCCTGACCGACAACGCTCTTCGTGGTCCTTGCTTGAAATAATTTAAAATTACATAATAGCACCCAACATTTAATTAAAATATGTATTTAGCATTTGTTTTTTCCAAACAGTCACATTTACATTCATTATAATATTATTTTAAATTATTATTGGCGAAATTGAGCGAAGACTGGTATCTAACGTAAGTACGGTCCTGTACGGCTCACCGGATATACGCGGAAACTTTTAATGTTTTTATTACAGTTTCTTATTGAAATAAAATCACTTATTCAATGAGATAAACCATACTACACTAATTAATTAAATAAATTATAATCAAACTATACATTATATAGCACAAAAATGCTAATCTATACTAAGGCATTGTACATTGAATTGCACAATTGCAATTACCTAAAAGGCAGACACAAAATATGTAAAAAGTAACAAATGAGAATAGTTCAAAATAAAAGTGATTTTAGTACCTAATACAAATAAATCTGCAGTAACCAACTTTTTTAAACTGTATTACGTGCGAAATGTCAATGACTGTACTCAACTGTAACCCAAGTGCGGCAGTGAGAGAATGCCCAAAGTGGCATGGGTCCGGAGAGCTTCAGAGAAGGGTTTTATTATTTCGACGCCAAGGGGAATCTATAAGATCATCTAGAGTGGAGTGGTTGTGATAAACGGCGGCGTAAGCTGCCACCCCCAGTCAGCGAGTGCATCAATAGGTATTCTTTGCATGCAGGTTTAAAACCGTGTATAAGAAACATTTTTTAAGAGAACTTGCAAAAAGGCAAGATAGCAGCATTATGAAGATACATAAACTCAACAAGACAAATATACCGGGTCTCTAGAAAAATGGAAATGGAAATTTCTCGGGTGCAGATAAAACATGAAAAAATAAGATGCCAAGTTTCTATAACTCAATGCCGGTCGGGGCATTAGTCCGCGGAGTAGTTGTTTCCTGCAGTATCATTTACAGATTTAATGGCTCGCCGCCCAGGGCGAGAGGCCTGCGTTAAGTATCTGCTGCAATGTAGGTCGCTTCCTGTAAGTAGAGCCGCTTAGGCCGAGCAGGAAGTAAGCAGACCAGTTATATCTCACAAGTTCCTATACATTTTTTCCCTACAGGCCCTCCCTACGGAGATGTGTTCCTGAAACACGCCGCTGAAAATCGTTTTTTAAGTAAGTTTTAAAGTATTTGCTATAATTTAATCAACATTTAATGCAATGGACATTAGTAAGAACCTCTTAAAATAGCGTCCTTAAAACATACTTAGCTTTTTTAGTTTACCAGGAGCGAACTAAGCTTGACAACTTAATGCCTAAATGTTTATCACCCTGTATGATAAAGACTTTAAAATAATAAATCTGGGTAGCTTTAATCTTAGACTAAAAACAGTACTCTTATTTATTATCGATAAAATGAATGATTTACGGCAAAACGTTCGACCTATATTCGGATTTTCTACTGTATTAGAAAGGTATTTTAAGCTAATATAAATCAATTCTCCTACAAGTCATATGTATGTTCTCTGATACCAAACATCTAGGTATGCTAATGAACAATTCCACAGACAAAGCTCTATTCAATAATTATCTAATGAAATTAATCTATCTAAATTTACTAACCTGGTTTAATGAAAACACTCTATAAATATCTAACTTTCACTTCACAGTCTTTCCCTTGTGACAGTGGGAACTCGAAAAGTCAGCCACAATAGATGAGATCTGACCTATTGCTGGATTTTTAGGATTGCTTCTTCAGGTGGCTATAAAATCTAACTATAAAAATTGTTATATAAATTAAAATTATTTGAAATTAAATATCGACAATGACAAAGGTCACATTAGCCTGTCAATTTTAAATTAAATATGACAATACCTACTTGAATAATGTTTATCCTTTATTTAAAAGTTTTTAGTCCAGAGAGTAATTAGTTTCACACAATATTATTAATACCTAAAAATATATAAAAACTATATTCGGATTTTTCAATAATTTTGTCAAGATGCCTTCTGGGGTACTACTGCGTTTTTCTAAATTTTGTATTTATTCGGATTAAACATCTTAACAACATCCCTGTTGTTTGAATACCTTTCGTATCGACTTTATTGTCGAGAAAATAAATAGAAATCACGGAGCTTCTCATTAATTAATTTTCTCGTAAACGGTTCATTTTATCGACAATAAATAAGAGTACGTTTTAGTGGTTATTTGGTTTTCACGGCCAGTGCTGTAATTTAATACATGGTCACCATGCATCAAGAGTACCTTTTCTTTAGTATAAGGTTGAGGCTACTCAGATTTATTATTTAATATGCTGCAGAATTAAAGTTTCCACCACCATGTTTTTATACTCAAAAGATCTATTCTACAATCGATTAAACGGGAGGTTGAAGATCGCTGGAAACAATCTCCAGTCCACGTATTTGGATTAGCCATTTTAAAAATCTTGCAGTCAGTGTTGTTACATTGCCAATAGTATTTATTTCCATACGTTGTTTGGTACATTTACCAGCTTCATATTGAAGAAAGAATCGAACATGATCACAGTTTTCATTTCTTAATTTGACATATTTTCTTACCAGTGCTATTAAATTCAAGTGATTAATATTTACAGATATTTCAAAACAACTTTCTAGACAATTTTCTTTTGATACTGGATATCATGAATTAGAATCATAGTTTTTCATCTTTTACATGTTCCCCAAAGTTGTGAATTCTTTCCACCAACATGCTCCAGCCAATCCAATAATCAAAGTAACCCAAAATAAATATTGGTTATAAAACTTTTTTACTACAATATTCGTGAGCTGCTTTCATGACCAGAAATTCATCATCGTCCGCATTCATTTAATAACTGGATATTTCTTTTTTGTTCCTAATACATTAATTTTTTAGGTTTGTTCCCATCTGATGTTCGCTTCAATCAAATTTAAATATTTTTTCATAAAAATATTCTTCTTGAGTGAAATTTCTGTTCTTATCATTGAGTAATAGCAGCAGAGATGAAAGTTTTGTGTTTTTGTTTAGTTTGTTGAAATCCTTTCTTGTTAGTTATATTAAATATCTTTTTCTCTACACCACTTTTCATGGCGAACAAATGCGTGTTCGTATTTATTCCGTGATTTCTCTGGCACGATATTGGAAACAGCACTAGAACCTTCATTCTCAGTAACTGAAGGCAAATCATCGCTTGAACTCATATTTAAACATTCACCATGATGAAATAATTAAATGACAGCTAAGTTTATGCCCGTTACGCTGGTAACTTCTTAATACACAATTTTTTCCATTACAGAATATTAATAATCTTGGCAGTTTAGACAAAACGTTGTAAACCTCCAGGTGCTAAGCTCTAATTTCTCACATCGATTAAAATTATTTAAATTTATGCGGTTACTGTAAAGTTTTGTTAAATATTTCACCAGAATTCTTATTTATCAAAGTCGTTTTGTGGCTGCATCAGTTGACTTTTTGGTATTTGTTATTTCTTCAAGCTCATGCTAACAAATTATTGGTCCAGTGTATACAGGATGTTTTTAAATGAAGTAGCAACAATGAGAACACAGAAATTTGTAAATCGGGGATTTTTGGAAGAGCAATTAAAATTATTTTCTAATTCTGACGTCACTAGTAGAGGGCGCCACTTATGGAACATCACGTTTCTTTTAAATGCAGATTTTTTTTGCTGCTTAGTGTATCCATCTGTCTATTGAAACAGTCGATTCTCCTACCTGTTATATCTGAAAAAGATATACCTTGTTGAAGTCGTTAGGAGTAAGGATTATTTAAAAAATGATTACTTCTATTGACTTCAGCAAGGTATACCTTTTTCAAATAAACAGGAGTATCCACTGCTAAGAAACCTAAGAAATCTGTGGTCTCATTTTTGCTACTTCATCCAAAAACACCCCTTATTGCTTCTACATGAAATGCTACACACTAGGTTCTTGGAATATACAGTGCTTTCGAAAAGTAAGGATTAAATTCATTATTTTTTAAATTGAGAAATTTTCGAAAAAATCCGCTGGCACGTCGATTTTGTTTTTAAAAAAGGCACTTTTTGACATACGGCCCATATTTGTGACGGCATCGTTGTTCGAGATATGACGTCATCGACATAAAATGGCAACACCCAATTTTGACCATGCCATTTGAAAGATCGTCATTCTGCATACACATCATGAAATAAATTATAGTGTTACATAACAAAAATTTCAAGAAAATAATGTTTGAAGATTTTAAAATTTAATTTCTATTACTGTAAAATAAGTAAAATAAAAATATTACTGCCTTTATATGATTATGTTCCATTCAAATACATGGATGTACCTCTTAATTTAGTGGTCTCAGAAAATTCAGTGGCCCAAGTGAGCACAGGCCAATAAAAGAGAAAATGTGAGGCCATTTTTATAAGGGACGCAAGTAGGTACTTGTAGGAAATAAGAGGTCTCATGAACGTTCTATTCCTTGTTGTCGAACGGCCTATTGCCGGTCTACTAAATTAGAATTACCACTCGGCTAGATCCCTGTTTCGGGAATCCTCCGCAGTATTGCCAATCCTAAACCCGTGCTGCAATTACCCAATTATCTTTCTGTATTGAAGTGGCCCTACAGTAACAATTTTTGTTTACCTATCAGCGTTTATTACAGTGATTTATGTCCTAACATTTAAAAGTCCAGTACACTATCAAACACTATAGGTTTGTTCCAAATGCATAGAAAACCGTACAATGTACGGTTTCGAGTCTGCGCAATAGCAAAAAAATGTTCCAAATTAAAAATTATCATTCATTGTACGATTTCGTTAGCATTCCAAATATCTTTGGGACGAGCATTGAACCGTCCCGCGGCGATAATATCAGTACATGGTCATGTGTAGGAACTACTTGAGAACTGTTTATATAGACATGCGCACTAAGTAAACTCGTTTAAATTTGACGTTAAAGCTGTTCAATTTAGTCGTTTTTTTGATTGATAAATAGTAAATTGAATTTTAAAATGTCCATCCATGACTAGTTTGTAATTTTAAATAATGACTTGTATACGAGGTTGTTTACAACGTCAAGAGAACGGTCCAAACATTCGCGATTCCATGCACGGTACAAACTTGACGCAAGCGTGCATATAATCTCGTGACGGTATCGTGGCCGTACAAAAGTATATATTTGGAACAAACCTTATATGTTCACATACAATAGTAATTTACACAATTAGAGCTATATAGGCTTTTTACCGTACGCATGTGAAGTCTGTAAGGACGATGCCGTAGGCTGAGTTGCATAACAACATAAGTGCGGTAATAATGTAGTATCTCACGTATTGTGTACAACTCATGAGGTTATTAAATAAATTAGTAATAAGTATTATTATACATAATTTATATTCTAGTGCAATATAATATAAAAATCGTCTAAGGGACAACGCGAGATGCAAGTCAACTCGACAGTTTAGCTAAGAGCATTGCAACCACCCACAGGTTTCACTTCCTTGAGTAATAAGTATTATTATACATAATTTATATTCTAGTGCAATATAATATAAAAATCGTCTAAGGGACAACGCGAGATGCAAGTCAACTCGACAGTTCCACGTCGCTGGAACGTACTAGGCACCAGAAACTCATTCCTCATTTTCGTCGTAGGCACGTTATGGAAACGATTATATATCTACTATCCATGGCTAGTACCTTAAAGTACCTACCAAAGTTAAGGGAATATGTAGAAAGAAATGAAATGTAACAATATCAACTGCCAGACAAACCACGCTACATACTAATATGAAAAAATTGTGGCAGGGTATTGAAGTTCCTTAAGAACTGCGGTTCCCACGCCGCCACGTCATCTCTACGGAACCACAACGTCGCTGGAACGTACTAGGCACCAGAAACTCATTCCTCATTTTCGTCGTAGGCACGTTATGGAAACGATTATATATCTACTATCCATGGCTAGTACCTTAAAGTACCTACCAAAGTCGTTTTCTTTACAAGAAATAGCACCATTCGTTTTAGGTAAAAAAAATATCGAAAATGAATTCTTCAATAATTCAAACAAAAACATTAAATATTTATTATATTTATTTTATTATACACTGTTCTACCTATTTTCACCCATCCACAAAACAAGAAAATGCAAAATATAAATATAACTACATTTGTAATTTAAATTGTTTAAAATATGATTTAAGATCATTAAAACTACAATTAAAAATATATATAATCTTCTAGTTCTTATTATAGATTCTGCACATCAAACTTATAGGAGAATTTTGCTGCAATTTTGCTCCTGGTACTTTTATGTCGAATTTTACTGCGGAACAGATATGTTCAGGCAACGCATATTTTGCTACATTCGGAGAGTAGGCATTATATCCTATATTGATTATTTTTAACGCCATCATACTTGTTATCAGAATGTGACGTAAAATGGTCAAAGTAATCAGATGAATTGATAATTGGTGCAAAAGCTATTTGAAGATGCTAGTACAAAATTTTTCCGATACTGGCAGATACAAAATAATAAGTAATGCTCAAACTATATTGCCTTTAAGCGATGACAGTAAGACAATGTATATCCAATTCAAAAATGTATCAAATGCAATTTGTTCTTCTCGCAAATTTGATATGAAGTAGTTGTCAATTATTTTTCCATAAATATAAATATATCATCTACATGCATTCTGTGTTTTTTCAGTATTATAAAGTTTAAACTAAATATTAATAAAAGGAAACTGATGAAAATAAAATTTATATATTAAAGATTCTACATATAGCGTTCCTTTTACATTTGTGACTTGCTGTAAGTATATGGTTTTTTTAGGCAATACGGTATTTGATGACGGTAACTTGATTAGCTATATTGTTTGAAAAAGAATTGCATTAAACAAAAACTAAACATTATTTAAAGATGTTGCACCCTGTATGTACCATATCTGTCAAATTTGTAATTTTAGCGTTATAATTTTATTTTTATTATAACAATTAAAATTATATAAAAGTACTTAACAAGACAGTGAATAAAAATACCATGTAAAAGTTTAAATCCTCATTGTTAATATAAAATAAAATTTAGTTATTTAACTACTGCCTCAAGCAAATTTTTTCATAAAATAAACAGTGTATCCAGAAGTAGCAATTTATTTCCTGGAAAAATTTTTACAATTCACACAAGTCAATTCTTCGTAGCTATAAAAGTTTTGTTTTTTTCGTTTGGCTGAATTTTCTTTCCAATGAGTTTTCCCTTCTTATTGTGTATTTCGGAGTGACACCGACCTAATTGGAGATGTGCAGAGAATAAGGCAGTAATTGGCATCATTTCATTCCTTTCCTCTTCCGTCTCACCAATTTGTTCCTTATGGAAACATTTTTGTACAAGCTTATTTTTAGATAAACTTTGTAGACTCGAGCCAGTCGCTGCGTTAGCGAAAATAAACAAGTCTCCTCAACGTAAACATATTTATTTATGTCTACTAATTGGTATTTACATATCTTTATCAGATTTCCCCGCGAAAGGAGAGGTATAAACAGTAAAAAAAATGTACTAAACATTACAGATTTCCACAAAATTATGCCATATACACAATGCATTTGAATATTTGTAAACATCACTGTTGTTATATAAAAACCATTACGGGCACTTACAAAATAAATACTGTTTTTGCATTCAAATATCCTTATTTTTATTTTATTTTAAGGATACACTGCCCAGACAGACTAAATCCAATTATAGGGCAGGGGAAAAATTCAATAATGTATACTTAAACAACTAAACAAACAAGCAACAAGTAGACACAGCAAGTAATACATTATGTCATAACAAAACAAATACAAGCCAGCATATAGTTAACAAATCCAAATATTGCAATCCAAATCACAACAAGATTAATTAGACTGCAAACGAATTTAAAACACGTCTTATGTCATTAACAGAACAAGAAAAAATATAAAGATTCAATTCATAGTATTTAACGAATTTTCTTTGTACTTGCTCCAAATTATTAACGTGAATATCAGCATGAGTACTCCAAATAACTGTAGCATACCCTGGTTTTGGTCTGACAAATGCACTAAACAGGGTGGTCAACGTAGATATATTTTTAAAAAATTTAGCATTTCTAAATACAAACCCCAAATTTTGTAGGCATTCGACAATATATGATTTATATGCGCAACAAAATTCAATTTGGAATCGAAGATAACTCCAAGGTCCTTAAATTCACCACACCTGTTTAATGCATTATTATTAATGGTATAGGCAAAATCTATTGAATTTATTTTCTTTGTAAATGTCATTACACTACATTTTGCAATATTCAGCGGCATTTGTTCTCTTGGCACCATAAATCAATCTTTGTGAGATCTTCTTGTAAAAGGTAACAATCATCAAGTGAGTTAATCTGTATAAATATCTTTAAATCGTCTGCATACAACAGAACATTCACCTGAAGAGATGTAGATACATCATTTATAAACATAATAAATAACAAGGGTCCCAAAACTGATCCCTGTGGGACACCAGATGTACCGTATATATCTATGGATTCGTAACCAAAGTAATTAATATTTAGGACAATATTTGCTAAATATGACTCAGAGAAAGTTAAAAAATTTGAAGTTAAACCAAAACATAACAACCTGCTCAGTAGCAGACCATGATCCAATCTATCGAAAGCCTTTGAAAGGTCCGTATAGACTACATCAGCCTGACCAACCTGGTCCAACACATTAGCAATGAAATGACAATGACATTCAACAAGTTGGATATTGTAGATCTACCAGATATAAATCCATGCTGAAAAACGGATAATCTTGATTCTACTTGAAAAGAAAGAATATGATGTAATACAATTTCAAATAACTTACAAAAGTTGCAAAGAATTGTTAAAGGTCTGCAGTTTTCTCCTTTTTAAAAAATAGGGCAGACTTTTGATTTAGACCTGATCCTTGGAAACGTAGCCGACTGCAAAGACAAATTGAAGATAATGGACAGTGGTAACGCAAAAAGAGAAGCACAGTCTTTCAATAAAAAAGCTGGAATTTTATCGGGACCTGTGGTCAATTAATTCTTGAAACGTTTTAATGCTAATAGAACATCACTTTCAGCGTTGAGTGAAAAATTATAGATAGAGGCGCAACCTTGATGGCGAAATGCGTATGTGATCTACAAGTTTAACACCCTGTATCTTGAAAACAAAGGCCCTAATAGGAAATATCTATAGGGCAAAATGTTTTTAAAGCCAGACAAGAAATAAAGGCCTTCATGTTTGTCGTTCCGTTATGTTACACCGTGTTTAACAGTAGTGGTTTTTTGGGCCCGAGATTTGTCCGTCTGTCGAGAACTGTTATTAACGACAGTCAATTTTGAGTGTTCTGTGTGATTCAATGGTTTAACAAGCAAAGAGAACCCCCGTGAACAATAAGTTGTCGATAAATTGACGAATCTTAGAACCAAAGAGCTGCTATTACCTAATACTATCGCGGGCCCAAAAGTGTATACGCATTTTTTGTGATCGGTCAGTGGTCGCACGGTTTAAGGTGTTAGTACTTGAATCGAGGTGACTAGATCGCTGTGGGTTCGATCCCCGCAGCCGGTAGACCGTATATAAGCTATATTCGTGGAAAGATTGGCACCCTCTCTGCGGGTATGGTAGGGTGGAAAAATGTTGGCTTGAGTTAATGTGAGAGATTGATGCCGGTTGACATTTGACTACCCCCCTAATTAATGAGGTTTTCCAGGTTTCCCTCATTCCTGCACTGAATGGTGGTTAGGGCCTACTAACGTAAGTCGTTCCCGGGCGCAAATGCGGCCTGCTTAATAATAATATGCCGCCCCCTCTCCCGCACAAGTCTTTGACTTCTGGGCTAATGCACGTGATTAGAATGAGGGGTAGAGATATTATTATTATTATTATTATTATTATTATTATTATTATTATTATTATTATTATTATTATTATTATTATTATTATTATTATTATTATTATTATTATTATTATTATTATTATTATTATTATTATTATTATTATTATTATTATTATTATTATTATTATTATTATTATTATTATTATTATTATTATTATTATTATTATTATTATTATTATTATTATTATTATTATTATTATTATTATTATTATTATTATTATTATTATTATTATTATTATTATTATTATTATTATTATTATTATTATTATTATTATTATTATTATTATTATTATTATTATTATTATTATTATTATTATTATTATTATTATTATTATTATTATTATTATTATTATTATTATTATTATTATTATTATTATTATTATTATTATTATTATTATTATTATTATTATTATTATTATTATTATTATTATTATTATTATTATTATTATTATTATTATTATTATTATTATTATTATTATTATTATTATTATTATTATTATTATTATTATTATTATTATTATTATTATTATTATTATTATTATTATTATTATTATTATTATTATTATTATTATTATTATTATTATTATTATTATTATTATTATTATTATTATTATTATTATTATTATTATTATTATTATTATTATTATTATTATTATTATTATTATTATTATTATTATTATTATTATTATTATTATTATTATTATTATTATTATTATTATTATTATTATTATTATTATTGTTATTATTATTATTATTATTATTATTATTATTATTATTATTATTATTATTATTATTATTATTATTATTATTATTATTATTATTATTATTATTATTATTATTATTATTATTATTATTATTATTATTATTATTATTATTATTATTATTATTATTATTATTATTATTATTATTATTATTATTATTATTATTATTATTATTATTATTATTATTATTATTATTATTATTATTATTATTATTATTATTATTATTATTATTATTATTATTATTATTATTATTATTATTATTATTATTATTATTATTATTATTATTATTATTATTATTATTATTATTATTATTATTATTATTATTATTATTATTATTATTATTATTATTATTATTATTATTATTATTATTATTATTATTATTATTATTATTATTATTATTATTATTATTATTATTATTATTATTATTATTATTATTATTATTATTATTATTATTATTATTATTATTATTATTATTATTATTATTATTATTATTATTATTATTATTATTATTATTTAGCCATATGGTTGCGCCTCTATCTATAATTTCTCATTCAACGCTTTCAGTGACAAAAGGTAGAGCAATCTGTGGAAGAACATTGATAGGTTCCCTCAGTTCAGATGTATCATGCATAGGGGAAGAAATAAAAGCCGACTGAAAAAATTGAGCAAATGCGTTGAATATATTTTGTGGATCATCATAATTTTGGTTATCATAACACATTGAGTTTGGCATATTAGATGATTTCCTTATATTATTCAAAAAAGACCAAAAGTTGCTGGGATTAGTTTTTATATGTGACTCAGTGTTCTCAATGTATTTGCTATGAGCAATATCAATATCCCTCTTTATTTGACTTTATGATTGACATACACTATGCGGATCCGGAAGGCAGGTTTTTCGGTTGGCAAACCATAACATTAGTGGTTGTATTGGCCGAAAGGCCCAGCCTAAACTGTCGGCCTAGCAATAAACTGCCAGGGCTTGCAATTTTGCCTACCGGTTTACCTTCTCGCATGCAAGTCGAAGTTGGTTAACATAAAGTCTTCTCGTATGGAAATACTGTATAAAGAATAACTTGCACGAAAACGTTGTCTTTTCATATCTTTGAAGTTAATTGCTTGGAATATGTTGGTGGAAACATCAGACAGTAGATGCAGTATCTTCTTTTTGAAATAATGGGGAAATATGTTTAATTATGTAGGTATATGAATTTTTGTCCATACGTAAATAATTTCTATAATTATTAGACTCCAGTAATCATTATGTATGTGAACATAGATTTTCTAATCAGTGTTTTACACATTTGGCACGTCTGCACTTTATCTTTGCTTCTTTGTACGGTCAAGCAACTGTCCTCATGTTTCGAAATCATGTACCTACACAGCACTACTTTTATTTAAAAATGAACAAAAAATTAGCAATAAGAACCGACACAGAGCAATTACATGTAGGGGGTCCCAAAATTTTGCAGATTAATCAAAGTTGTAACTCCGCCTGTGTGCAACTTTGGTCTGTAGGCCTTCAAAGTAGGGCCAAATATTTCGAAAACAAATTATTAATTTTTACGATATTACAGAGATATATCTCTGTATCTTAACTTGGAATAACCAAATTTGGTAAATGATTTAGGTTTATTATTGGTCTTCTTTGACTATGAGTTCAAGTCAAATGAAACACTACATGGCATTCATTGAAGATGAGTCACCATACTTTTCTTTTCCATTATCCATTTCAATATCCCGCGCAGAATTTAATTTAAAATATTTTTTTAATCTTACTCTTTTAAAAAACTTTAAGATTTTCTAGAAAAAAATTGGTACATGATTTAGATTTGTTATTGGTCTTCTTTGATCGGGAGTCTAAGTATATTGACACACTATAAGGTATTCACCCCTAATATTATACAAAATGTTTTCTTGCATTGATCGAACTTAAAAAAAATATCTTTCTCGCGCAGAATTTAATATAAAAAACTTTTCAAGAAAAAATACATAATAATTAGAACAAGATAGATTAATAGTGTTTATTAGAAGAAATCAAAAAGTCAGTGGAAAGCTCTGTCTCTCAAATTTGACATTTATGAAATTTGAGTTAGTATAAATTAAAAATTAAATTAAAACTAAAGAAACTGTTCAAAATGGGCACCATTTTCTCTGAAACAAAAATTTACTTTTCACCAAAAATCCTAATTTACAAATGATGATCGTTTCTTACAACGTTAACATTTATTTGTAATACGATTTCACAAATCTTTTCGGAATTCAATTGGCGATGGATAAATAATCCAATCCTTCAAAGTTGACGAAAGACATTTGTTGGGGTCTAGCGATCGTGGTAGCCAATTTTGAGAACAATTATTTCTTTGGAAATTTAAAATTAAAAAAGTCTCTAACAGTAGCACTAAAATGAGGTGGTCTACCAACATGCATAAACCACAACTCTAGTCTAAGTTGCAATCTTCGACTAAATCAGAGAGAGTATTTTGAAAAATTCCAAATACCTTTCGCAATTTAATCAATTTGACAAAATAACTGATCCAATCAAATAATGAACAATAATACCAATGCTAACAATTATTTTAAACTTGCGTTGAAAATGTCTAGGAGTTATTGCATAGTGGTTTACATCGAAATATTTATGACAGTTGTCTACGAGTGAAACAAGCTTTATCAGTGGAAAGAATTTTCTTGGAAACACTAATATCCTCATGCAAGATAAACTCTCAAAAGGTCATTTGTTGATCCAAATATTGAGGCAATAGCTCTTGCACTTTTTGAATGTGATATGGATGCCGTAAGTTACGTTTAAAAATTCGTGGTACAGAAGTTCTCGATAACCCAGTTTCTTGAGATAAACGTTAGGTTCATCTTCAACTCAAAATATTTTCTTCATTTTGTACCTTTATTACACTAAGACAATCTAGCATTAGAAAAAAAATGTTTCCCTATGAGGAATCACTCGATTTGGAAATGTCTTTCACAAAAACCTAGCACAAGTAACATGTCAATGTATTCGTTGAATGTAAATTTTCCAGCCATTTTCAACAACAAATCAAAAACCAAATTTTAAAGACAAAACCTACTACTGACTTTTTGATTTCTTCTAATAAAATCTTGCTCTAATTAATGATTTTTTTTGAAAACCTTGAGTTTTTTGTTAAATTTAACCAGAGTAAACAAAGTGTTTTAAATTAAATTCTACACTTAAATTCGATAAATGGAAAAAATTTGGTATAATTTTATGGGTTACTCACCTTCAGTGAACACCTTGTTTTGTTTCAATTTACTTGAACTTATAGTCAAAGAAGTTAATAATAAACCTAACTCATGAACCAAATTTGGTTATTCCAAGCTGAAGTAAAAGAGATATTAATTTATTTCGAAATATTTGGCCTCACTTTCAAGACCTGTAACTCCGCCTGTGTACAACTTCGTATATGGGTATGTTTGATTAAATTGCAATGTTTTGGTGCCACCTGCACGCACCTGCTCTGTGTCGGCTCTTATGCGGAACACCCTGTATAAATACTTGATAATAAAGAACAAAAGACCCGTTTGTGGATACTCTTTGAATTAGTTGATGAGGTGATACTAGAAATTCCAAATGAAGAACAATACCAGCATTTGAAAAGCACAATTTCTAAGAAACTGCAAAGGATCTGCATAAAGTTTTACTGTACTTCCTCCTTGCTTATAGTTTTATTTAGGTTGAGATATTTACAAAATTTATTTCTTTAACAGCAGAACTGTCTAATCCAGTATTTAATCAATGAATCTGACCTCAATAGTGAAGTGGATATTATTAATTAAAAAGTTTTTGAATTTAAATGGGTTCGCGCTACCGATTTAATAAATTCGTTTGATTATTTCTTATTAACTGATTTTCAAATTATCCTTAACTAAAATTGGATTTTAATTAAAGCTAAGAAAATACGATGGGATTATCTTTGGATCGATAATAAAATTGAAGGGATACAAAAATATGGCAATATTTTATTACCTGTTTAGAAGAAGGGACTTAAGTATCTTTACTGCTTAGGTGAGGATACCTTGATATTTTAAATTTAAGTCTGTTCGCTATCTGTTTTTAATTAATGGAACAGAGCACTGCTAGATCGTGCTTTTAAGTTAAGTCATTCTAAAGAAGCAGCTATGCAGAGGGTGTGAGAAGTCTATTGGAACAATTATTTGGGCAAGCACCTAGCACAACAATATTTTTTCCTTATAAATAGGTATCAACTCATTATAATAATGTAAAGACATACTTTTGGGGACCGCTGACTTTATCAGTAACACCGTGTCTGTTTTACGAGTGCTCGAAATAACCTCTTTACATTTCTGCACATAGTTGAGCGTGGTGTAGCCAGTTTTGATGAACGTTAGTAAGCGTAAACGAAAGTGTCCATTTGAGACTAAAATGATCTCGAGACTTTACTCGCTAGTGGACAAGTTGATGATACTGTATGAGAGCGCCGGTGTCTCAAATGGAGAGTGTCTTGAGATTGCCAGTAGAGTGGAACTACCAAAATAGAAAAATTTCGAGCTGTACGACAGACATTCGAATAAAATTTCAAAACTGCCGGGCATCTTCTATCTTTAATTCTCGGGCTAATGTCGAGCAAGCTCCTTGCTGATTTCGATAACCACCCATTGCAACACTGTTTCTATCTTTTACTACGTATTTTCGAAAATTTGTAACCAAAATTAAATGCTACTATCCGATGGTCATTTATTTTACTTTAAAGTCTCGCTTACGACTGTGCCGAACTGTTATCTCTCTCTCAAATCGAGACAGCACTGAAACTAGTCTCAACCTTTTTACATTTCGTTTGCCACAAGAGATTGAAACTTGTCGCAAATAGACAAGGTTTTGACAGAAATCTTGAAACTGAATCTTGAGATTTGGTCTTAAATGGACACCTACCTTAAGGACATCTCGTATTACATCTGCGGTACCTCTATTAGTTATTGTTTGTCTGCATTAACTTCATTTTTGTAAACAACAAACTCCATGTACCCCCCAAAAAAGAGGATTTTACCCGAGAAACGACTACTGGTCCACTAGGCACTACACCTTAATGAATGGAGGAGGGGCACCATCGTACAACATTGTATATTACTGGTCTTGCATCTACTTGAAGATCATGAAGTATCGCGTGTCCAAATATGGGCTACTATCTAAATATGCTGATAGAACGAGCAGTTCAACTAATATGCCACGAAAAATTTCTGCGAGGATTCTCATATAATTGTTAAAATTCATGATTCTAAATTGAAAATACAAAACTCATTTGTAGTATAGAAATGAACACAAATTTAATCCCTTCGAAATTTCCCGTAAGATATCACTGCTCAGCAGAAAATCCTAGATTTTTTCTTTAGTATAGATATTAAAAATGTACAGCGTGTTCCAATTTCGTTATAATTGTATATTATCTCGGAAACTACTAGATATAGAAGGATGCGGTTTCCGCAATACTGAATTGCTTTTTAGAGAAACTTAAGATGCCATAATTCGATTCTTGGAATATAGGGCGAAATTAAAAAAAAAACTACATTTAAGCGATCGTGTCTCAGAGAATATCGGATATATCAGAATGGTGAAAATTGTTTCTAATAGAGTTTTTCAATAGAGTTCAGTGGCGTACTTATAATAAAAATGATAAGACTGTTGTTGTATGGTGCATAATTAGGCATGCATTTTTATACAATTATACAAAACTGATTCATAAACCCTACCTTAGTTACTTCAAGAATAATGTACGCATAAACAATTTTTAGATAGATATTGCAAATAGTCAATATATTTTATATTATATCATATCAGCAGCTTCAACTTCAGCTTTGATGCAGTAAACAATATCGCGCTAAATAAATTAAAGGATTTGAGTGCTATAGGAACATTTTTGACATGGCTTGCCTCTTATCTTCGGGTCAGAAAAATAATAGTAGAGGTTGAAGAGCAACGATCTCTTCCTCACTTTACAGGATACAGGTGTCCCTCAGGGGTCTATACTTGGCCCCTTTACTTTCTTATTATATGTAAATGATATATCAAGGTACAAGTATATATGCTGATGATACCACTCTGGCAACTGATGCTGATTCTCGTGAAGATCTCATTATAAAAATGAATATTCTTTCCGGGGAATGTACCTCGTGGTGCGAGTGGAATTAACTGATTGTAAATTCAACTAAAACTACTTGTATGCAATTTGTTGCCAGGGGGCAGTTTTCTGACTGTGGAGAAATCTTAGTTAACAATACTAGAATGCATTTTTCAAAATTTATACAATTTTTAGGCTTGGTTGTGGACAGCAATTTGAGCTGGAGTACAAACATAAATCAAGCCTGTAAAAAATTAAATCGCAGCTACTATGTTATTTTACAACCGAAGAATATTTTGAATCCATTTTTGTTAATAAATGTTTATTATGTTTACCCTGATATTTCTTATAATATTGCTCTGTGGGGGAGTGTAGGGGCTGCCTCCGGAGTTTTTGTGTCTAAAAAGAGAATTCTAAGATTGATTTATAATTTAAAATATGTAGAGTACATTTAAAAAAATATGAAATCCTCACATTTTATTCTATATACATATACAAGTGTGTTTTATATGTAAAAAGTCGTTATCTAGATTTTTGTAGAAACTCTGATTATCATGATCATTTTACTAGGATCTGTAATTCTATGTGGCCACCTAATCATGTTACTGGTCTATATGAGCGGAGCCCAGTCTATATGGGTATCAAACTTTTTAATCATCTGCCCGAATGTGTGAGATTGGAGATTAATCCAAAGGTTTTCAAACGTAAACTGAGACAATAATTTTTATCTGATGAATGTTTCTATAGCGGCTCGGAATTTATGAATAGGAAATTTTAGACTTTATTGATTGTTCATCGTATGGCTTTTATTGTACGTTGTTGTTACTATAGTTGATGTGTATGTGTTTTGCAAATTGCGCAAAAAATTGTAGTCCCTAACATTGACTTATCCTATATCATTTTTGTATGATCTAAAAGGATGAATAAATATTACTATTATATTATCTAACGAATTTATAGCTACATACTTAATACTATCTACTGTGTACTAATACGATGTGTGTTATTATACAGTACTGAGAATATGAGAACGTAATATAATATATTATTTTTATATAACTGCCTATTTTCATGATTTTATATAAAATCTGCACCAAAAAGAAAATTTAAACAGTTTCTAAATATTCTTTCTATCTAATGCGACAGAAGAGACCATGAGTACGTGGTTCTGTATCGCAGTAAAAGCAATTGAACACCATGACATAATGATGAGAGCAAATAAGTTTGAAATCGGTATATGTCTGGTGAGCTGCTGACGAGCGACTTTAGCTGTTTGCTATAGGTTTTCCAAGTGTAATTCAGTGCTGGTCGGGGTATTAGTTTGCAGAGTAATTGTTTTCTGGAATTCCGTGTTTGCATGCCAATCATTGTTTTTGTCTTGATACATGTATGAAAAGGTTTATTCCTGCAGCAGTTTGAAACTATCAGAAATGCCCGTCCAACTATTTGTTGCATTAACTCATTCTCAACTGATCGAATTTTCCTGACAGTTTCAAACCGTTATCAACTGCTGCAGGGACAAACCTATGAATAAGCAGTTAAGGATTCACAATTTAAGGAAAATATGTTACCGATTCAGGTTTTATGTGGCTAGTGTGCATAACTAAATAAATCTATATTCCTAAGTTCCCAAGAATTCCATGTATACCCCAACTAGCAAAATAAATTTTATAAAGGTTGTATAAATTGCTATAATATAAATCTTATAGGAGCTTCAAATTCATATAACGTAGTTAAATGCCTTTATACGATACTTATAGAATCGAAAATGGCCCACTTTTATAAAACACTTTGGTAATGTAACAGTTCTATAAAAAATGTATACAACACTTTTAAAACAATTTTATACAGCAACTTTAAAAACGTTTTGTAGGCTGTATTTTGGTAGTATTTAAAGACACATTATATTTTTTAGTGAAGAATATTAGAACCAAATCATTTTAAGATTGGTGTATAACGCAGATTCATAATTATTTGTACTTATATTTACAAACGGGGTCACTCAATGGCGATCATTTGTGTAAATGGTAGATAATACTTACAATATTATCATGTTAACAATCAGTGTTTCAACAACGAAAATTTTATTGCGCCGCAAATTTTACTGATAAACTATATATATATTTGTGACAAAAAAATTATGCGCTTTAGTTTAGACCACATTTACTTTAAAATTATAAAAAATAAATTTAAAAAATATTAAAATTATGCTTCCTTTAATTTATAATATCGTTGGGTAATTATATTTAACGATCTTGTTATAAAATAGTCTTCCAAAAATAGCAAAATTACGTTTCAGATATAATTTTAATAAGGCTTTCAACTAATTTTCCATAACGGCGGCAGTCGCTGATCCAACAAATATTCATTTAGAAATGGCGACTTATAATACAATGATTTTATTCGACATAAAACCATAACAAAATATTTTAGTGTAAATTAGAACTTTATACGATAAAATAGTATAGTTATTTTTAAAAACGTGTGTGCGCAAGTAGATAATGTTTGCATCGCAAGAAGTTGCCAAGTTTTATAAAAAAAATTTAAAATTTAAAATATAGCACTAGTTATACTACCATTACCTATATTAATATTGTTAGGTATACCTACAACCTACAAGTAAAATTGAACGTCTGCACGTTTGACTGGAAACGTTACTTTCAAGAATTTGTTTGTATTCTTTCTTGATTAGTGCTTGGTAATACACTATACCTTAGCAGTTCAAAAATTAAGGTTAGGTTTGGAATTTTATTACGCGGTATATACAATAACTATGTTTTCTCAAGTCACAATTTTGTTCTATAACAGATTTATAAAAACACAACTATAAAACTATTTTATAAATAAACGCTTTTCGGGGCTAAAAAATAATTTTATTAATTTCCTTATATATCCTTAATAAAACACGTTTATACAACTATTTTATAAGATTATAATTAAAAGTCATTTGCCTAAGTATACAACTCTTTCACAATATGTTTGCAATCCTTATATATATATTTTTTAAATGTTGTATAACGTATTATAATACTTTTATAACAATTTTAAAGAACTGAAAATTATTTGCTCTATAAAACACTTTGTAAAAACTATTATAAAACAATTTTATACAATTACTTTCTTCAGGAACAAAATTATGGCAATTATTTGCTCTATAAAACCAAACTGTTCATTAAACAACGCAATTCGATAATTATAAAATAATTCGCTTCTTTTAAAGTTCCATTTTGCTAGTTGGGGCCTACCGACTCTGAAACCTTCAATTTCGTATAACTTGAACAGCTACATATACGTTTAAATATAAACTAAATATACGTATATTTCATAGGTAACATTATCGCAATATTTGAGTACATAAACGATACATTACAGTGGCAAGATATTTGCGCATTGTAGACCAACAAAGCGTTTCTCCGAAAATGAGATAACTCAACAATTTATTAGTTCTGCCGTGAACCCAGGCATTAACCAAAATGGAAGACATTTCGTTTGTACTTGTGTAATTTAAAAAAAACTTTGAGATAGAAAGTTTTGAATATATTGTCTTAAGTTTTAGACGACAATTTATTATTCAAGATATTTTAATGATATAGCGTTGGAGAAACATTTCGGGGAAAAGTGAACACTGTTTCGCCCTCGCGAGGAACAAAATGAGTTTTTACGGGTTATTAAATTAGAAGTTATAATAAAATGAAATAATATTCTGATATTCTCCCAAGCATAACGGCATAATACTTCATATTTTAATACAGTCTGACAATGTTAATTATTTCTAATTGTAGGTAGTGCATGAGTGTGACAAACAAGGAAATATTAAGCCTTTTATTCTTTTCTACATATTGAAGATGTAGGAATTCTCTTTTATTCACGGAACACCATAGACTAGGTATCTAGATGGAATTAGGATATTGGACAGTTTTATGCCAATTATTCAGTTTTAACTTAATATTTAATAATATGTATGTTTCGTGTATGGCTAGAACCAATACTTCAACCCGAATGCACACTAAAAACTAAATTGCTTATTCAAATTTGACATGTGACAATAACAAACAGCATAACATATAAAATAAAGGTTTCAGTTAATATATTTTGCAAGCTCAACAATCAAATAACAATCAAGTAGAAGCGAAAGAAAGTAATTTTAGTTGAAAGTTTAGGAATTTTTGCGTATAGCGGTAACCATATAAATCACTAAATTATTCCTCAAAATTGCAGAAAAGCTGTCATAAAAATCGAGCAAGACCCATATTTTGAAACTGCAAGAGGCTTTCAGATCCGACGGCATTTGCAATACGCTGCTGTTCAGAGCGCATGCCTATATGCAAGAGACTTGCAAATTGCATGTCATTGCATTACACACTGTAAAGTAGATTTTACATTACTAACCAGGAGTATATACATATGCTGTTTATTATTATAATACATGGGAATAGGGCTAAGACAAATTCTATATATCCCAATTTAAATTTTACAGCAATAAAAAATATATAACCATTATATATTATACATATTAAACCTCTGAAAACTAAGCATCAAGTCTTAGACACATTAGGAGCGGTAACCATATATGATGGCAGAGAGTTGAATTAAAGTTTTCTTTCTGTTAGTTTAAGCTGTGGCCTCAAAGACATTGGTGAAAATAATTGGCGTATGCCGTCACTAAAATAATTATTTTTTAAGGCTTTGAAGGTGAAGATTAAGTCTGCAATCTTTCTTTAAAGCAAGGCCGTATATGTCCAACAGGAACCGTGTGGCATAACGTTGCAGAAATTCTATCAGCTTTTAATTTATCACAAAGTTAGCACTCCACACTGGCCTAGCAAAGGTGGGACATAACATTTAAAAAGCGAATGGAAAAAGAAAATGTTGCTTTTGCAAAAGTATTTCTCAACAGTTTTTGTAAATTTCCACGACAGATCTTCCATTATAATAACACCAAGATCATTATAGGATGCTACTATATATATATTAAGCTGAGTGTTATGCAAAAAATACTTTCACGGGGGTTGCTTTTTCCATTGCTTTGAAAGGAAGTATCCAGTTGCCGCACTATTGTGTAATATTGTTAAGATCTTGCTGAAATGTTGTCTTATTTAAAAACGAGTTAGCGTACAGTTTTGCATCGTCAGCATATAAGCAGTCTATGTGAAGCACTAAACTGAAACAAACACCAAAAACAAGAGAGGCTCCAAAAGCTAACCTTGCGGCTCGTCATTAATCAATGGTTGCGTGGATATAAAAGAAGCACCAACCCGCACGCTAAAAGTGCTGTCACAGAGAAAAGCTTCTATCCAACGGAGGAGGTCGCCACAAATATCAAAATGGATAAGTTTCTGTGACAGTCTTTTTCTAGGTATTCTGTTAAATGCCGCAAAAAAGTTCTGCCATTTAAAAGAAACATAATATGCCATAAGTGGCGCCCTCCACTAGTGACGTCAAAATTAGAAACAAATTTGAATTTCTCGCCCGCAAAAACCCCCGATTTACAAATTTTATGTAAATATTTGGATTTCTTAAGAAGTTATTTACAAATATCGAAAATAAAATTTTAACTTTGACACCCTGTATCTTTTTTATTATGCGACTTAGGATATAGGTATGTTAGGTTAAATCGATTTATTTTAACCTAAGGAATCTGTGGTCTCATTTTTGCTACTTCATTTAAAATCACCCTGTATAAGCTCGTGAAACTTCTGCCTTAGCAACTTGTATAAATGCACACCATAGAAGAGCATCCTTCTGGGAATACTCATTTGACAGCAATCCAAGGAAATATTTTAATATGACTGAATGTACAGCGTCATACCAGCAGGAAAGATCTCGCTTATTTGAATATTTTGAAAAATAGAGCATAATATTTTACTGTTTTGTGTACGTCAAACAAATTTTACAACAGAACAAATCTACATATTATGAGCTTGCAGCGCATTTCCGTGACTGTAGTTTTATTCATTTAGAAGTTACAATTTGTTGCAAAGCTTCCATTTTAGTTGCAGTAACAATACTCGTGGGACAACTCGTACCAGGCGTAGCTACTGGATTTGACAGTAAAAACGACAAACATTGGGGTGTTTAATTGGTCGGAATATTAGATATAATTGATTTGTTATATTTTCAATAAATGAATATGGTTTAATAATAAATACAATTTTTTATGTGACGGAAAAACAGTTTGTCATTTTATTTCTACTTTTTTTTCGGACACGTACACGGATATATTTAGTTTTAGAGTATTTATTACTTATACAAAACTTAAATTTCCTTAATGCAAAAGTACAGTTGTTAGTTGTGCATTTAATGAAGTACATGTTCCTGAAACGATTGGGAATGTCTGCTACAGTAAAATTCTCTTGACTTGAAGTCATATTTTCTAGTCGCAAATTTGGTTTTACTTCAGCTAATGCACTACCACAAGTTCTAAATATTTTATTAGATATTTCTGTCCTATGCACCACCTGTTCATCAACGTATCTTTCTGCCACGGGTGACGACTTCCAACCATCATATTTCTTTAATGTCATCAAGTCTCCTCCAGATTCAACTAAAAGTGTAGCAGATGATTTTCGAAATGCATGAGTATAAGAGAATTAGCTATTATTTCAGGTATCTAAAATAAATTTTTACCAACAACCTGATTGATACATTTTCTATTGTGATATTCATAAAACTGGCAGCTCTTTACTGCTGCTGAACAAGGGGCTATGTACATTACATCCTGTTTACATCACTCTTTGTTTGCTTAAGTTTCACAATTAGTAACATTCCCCAATCCTCAATATCATCTAATGTTACCTGGCTGATTTCACAAATTTGGAAAGCTCCTGCAAACCCAAATATAACAACAACCTTGGTCATTAAATGAACCTCATCAGGATCATTATATAGAAAATCACTAATATATGTATTTGCAAAAATCGTAGATTTAGTGAACCTTTCCTATTTTACATCTTAATCGTAATTAGTTTGCAATATTTTGAAATGTACATTATTTTGGATTGTAAAGTACTATTAATCATTGAATAATTCCATTACATTGTTGATGGCTTTTGCTGTTGCGCCAATTCCGAAAAATAAGCCAATAACACCGTCTCCGAGAAAAAGCCATTTTCATCTTGCATTCCATAAATCTTGAACACGTGGTTTCGTAAATTTTCCGCGATTTATCTGGCAATAATTTGTGATGCTATTTTCTATGTTTCTACTAATTCTGGTGGTGTAAGAGAAAACTCTGATTCAAAAATTCTACGTTTGCGCTTTGTATATTCAAAATATAATACCCAATCACAGAATTAAATTGACAGATATTTGATTATTTTAAAAGTTTCCTTAGCAACGAAGATCCAACGTCGCTCTAAGCACAACAGCTTTCCAGTTTAAAGCTTTAAATTTTTTCTGACTTTAATATATTGTAATATGTTTTTTCAATATTAAATTGTTGTTTTCCCGTCACAGAAAAAAAACGTATTATACAGTCTCGGTGTTTTGTCTCCCTCAGCTTCGCGTATTTACTCTTTTCCCTTGTATAATAAATAAATATAATTTTCGATTTATATATTTTACAGTAAATGAAGAGTAAACATTTTAGGAAAATAAATATTACTTATTATATATGGCAGCAGACAATGTTATGGTATTTTCAAATAATATTGCTAAATACTACCTATTTAAATTATTTAATATATTGTTTAGGTACTATTACAAGAAATTTGTTTATGACTATGGCTGGCCTGTAAGAAGAAAATGTGTGTGCTTCTGGCAGGTTTATTGTATGGTTTTACCACACTTTTACCTTAAAGGGATACAATTCTTGTAGTGAACCGATGCTAAGAACTTCCAGTAATCCAGATTTAAATTTGTTCGATTTTTACTGATGGGGAAATGAAGTGATTAGTGAATACTAGTGAAGTACACAAAAGAAATGACCTTTCAAAGAAAATTAACAATGCTAGTGAAAAAATTATAAACAGTAACATTATTAACTTGCTGTGGTACGTTGTAACCGCTTAGAACCAGAGACTGTGCATATATTGAGAATTGAGACACAATTCCAAACCCATTCTTTCTATAAGCCACACATCCGGCTTGTGGGAAAGTTTTCATCGTCCAAGTTTTTATTTTTCATATAGGCACGTGTTGAAATATAATCAACAAGTTATTAAATATACTATTTACCAACTGCTCAAAATAATATAATTTATAAACAATATGATTTTGCATTTTTTAACGTTTTAGACTGAATTATCTGGAAAGTTTCTAAAACATTTAGATAGCTTCGTGTATTTGTCACACACGAAAGAGTATTTGAAGCTTTATAACCAGCGGTTGAGCACATCCGAGCGTTCTGAAATTCTGTCACAAAGCTCACCTCAATTTAATAAAGCTCTTCAAATAGACACCGAGCGGAGCATGTGTCCAATTAAAAGACACGTGACGTTAGGAATTCACACCCTTTCCTTTTGGAATGGGAACGCCGTTGGGATGAACTAACTTGTTTTATTAGGGTAGTCATTTCCATGAGTGTCTGGAAAACTGACGTGGTGTAATACATTGTTATGTTTTTTTATTGTTACTGTGTTTATACAGTGCGGCGATAAAGTCTTAAGTTAGATGATATGATATAACACGCCTGTCACACCTTGACAGATCGATTAAAAGAAGAGAAACCTCTCGTTAGACTGAATAAAATATTTAGCAATAATAATACTAATTTAATGGAGTTTAAATGTTCGAAATGTGCTCCCTGAATCTCTTGACAATAATAAAATCTGTTTTTGCACTTGTTATTAAATCATGCGTATTGTTAAATATTTTATTCTGTTAGGATATTGTCTGAAGCTATTTATTTGTGGCATAATTTTAGTTTTATTTAATTAATCTTTATTATTTTTTCAGAAGTGTGGCAAAAACCCAACAAAACTAAAGAAAAATTGTATTCTGTCTAATTAAAGTTTTCATTTTTGGACGATCTGTAAAGTTTTGACAGGTATTGTGCCATATCATCTGAATGAGAATTTACCGGAACCGGAAGTATCACATACATGTTGATAACTTAAAAGGTTATTTCAAAAATAAAAATTGTCCTGTTTTTTTTTCCCAAAGATGTTTACCTGTTTCAGGAGTGGATGGCAAATCTTTATCGTGCGTGAAGACTGCAAAAGCAGATTTTATTACTGTCTGGAGGTTCAGGAAGCCCATTCCGAACATTTACTCCATTAAATTAATATTATTATTAAAGAAAATTTAAATCATACGTATTGTTAAATATTTTATTCTCTAACGATAGCACTGGACTATATCATCTGACTCAGAAGTTATGTTAAATTCGTTATCTGTAACAAAAATATTATTGCTCTATTTGAAATAAAAGAGGTGACGTCATTTCCGGGAAAACGGGAAGTAAAACCCCAAATATTGGTAACTTAAAAGGAGGTTATTTTGAAAATAAAAATCGACCTGTTTTTTTCCAAAGGCATGCCACCAACCGTTTACCAGTTTCAAGGGGGGGCACTATATGTTTATCCTATGTAAAATTTCATAGAAATAATTAAATTATACATACCATCTGATATTGTTTTTAGGCGCCTTTCGAACAATTTAATTTTGTTATTTTCAGTGAAAATATGTATTAAATGTTAAAAATCTATTGGGATTATGTCAGTGGAGTGTGGTATCAATTCGAGCAGCTCTGTTCTGCTTATCTATTTAAACTTAATATAATTTCTTACATCGAGGCGAAAATATAAAGGAACATCATCTTGTTGGTACCAGACATCACCAGCAAATATGTTTTGCTCATTAGGATAAGAAAAAATTCATTTCAAAGCTGGAATCATCTCAAAACTCAAAGAATGCATACTTATAAATGTCGGCTGTTAAGATGACTTTGATCGCCGTAACCAATTTTGCGAATACATTAGTGAACAACTTCTACTGAATCCAAATCTTCTCTACAATACATGTAGAATGGCGAAGTGAATAGACACAATTGTCGTTATTGGAGTGATACTAATCCGCATTTAATCAGGGAATTTCATACTCAGACACCTCAAAAATTTAATGTTTGGGCAGGCATCTTGGGCGACCATCTTGTTGGACCATTTTTCATCCAAGGTAATCTCGATGGAAACACCTATTTAGAATTATTGGAAAGTACAATTGATCCTAGGATAACAGAGATTTTAGAAAGTGACGACAATTTACTAGAAAATGAAATAACCTTCCAACAAGATGGTGCGCCCCCGCACTATGTTGCTGCTGTGCGACAATTTTTAAATGACCATTTCCCGGGGCATTGGATTGGTAGAAGAGGTCCCGTCGAATGGCCATCAAGATCTCCGAATCTGTCCCCTTTGGACTTTTTCTGTGGGGTCATTTAAAATCGCGAGTGTACGCCACTCAGCCGGAGACATTGCAAGTGCTACGTCAGAGAATTGTAGAAGAATGCCGATTAATAACTGCGGATGTCTTAAATAATGTTCGAACAGAATTTAAAAACAGACTGTATTATTGTTTGGAAGTTAACGGGGGTCATTTTGAGCATTTCATCAAATAAATCTGATTTATTATTTGCTTCAGCTTTTTTATTTCATGTATGACTTTTTTGTAAACTGACACATCAATAACAATTAGGTAATGCGGTCATGTGTAGTAGATGAAAAACTTATTAGTGGTGGGTATTTGTGTAGAAATTACTACGCGTAAGTTGGTTTGTAATCTTTTCGTTTGTAACCAATAACTCTGTCAAATCTCAACCGACTTCTAAAAACGGTACGTCACTGTATTCGCAATGAAAATTGCTTTAAAATGATGTGCCACAAATGGGGTAGTTGCATTTGAAAATTTTAAGTTGGGGTTGCTAGGCGTTAGGGGGATGAACATATCGAGTTGGATTGACTGTCAAAAAAGCTCCTCCCAACAACAAAAATCGACGGGTCTCGGCGAATTTTGAAATATTATTCGGTTTTCCAGTTATAGGGGGGGTCAAATTTTCGTTGGGATACCCTGTATATTAATACTATTTTATACATGTTTATTAAGTATCAATAATATTGTGCATATAGCTTCATTAAGAGGAACTGCAGGAAAATTGACAAAAATTAAGCGAAAAGAATAAAATCAAGCAAACAGACTGACAAAGTTGAATGTAATTTTTTTCTGTCCGACTGTCTTAACACATAAGTTTATCACTTGCTTTCTTATTGTTGACCAGAGAAATCTTGTACTTTGCAAATATGTATAAATATTGGATATATTTATATAAATGCAATACACATAGATGTCTGTCATTTCCGTCAACATATTTACAAAAAATAGATTCGGTATCATATTATTACTTTCTCCTGTAACAATACATAATACAGCACATTCATTTTTGACTATTTAGATGAAATTTGAGCTATTATATCAGAAATAAGGATAACAGGAATAATATAGAATAATACAAACGATAATAGGTTTCTGTGCTAAATACGAATTGAATAGGGTAGACAAGGGAAATGATTGCAGGCACTACCTATTCGATTGTAAGTAGAAAATTTACCACGTGTTTCAGAGTGATTGATGAACCCTCCAGAGGTGCCATGGGGAGAAAGTTTAGAACTCCGTACAAATAATTACGGCATTAGTTTGGCTTTCGCATTTATACAGGCATATAAATAGGTGCAATAAACAAGTTCCGAAAAATACAAATAAATGACACCAATTTTGTATAGGCAACTATGTATAAACTCAAACAAACAAAACACACAAAGATAACTATTTTATTTATTACTACACTGCCTCAAAATGACGGAATAAAATTCATTTTTTTTATACTCGACGGCCTAAAATCTAGAGAGTGGCTAATGTTATAAACCAGCTCACAATGTATAGCACCATGACGCTCGTATATTTTTCCTATAAAATCGTGTGTTGCATATATCTAAGAGCATACCCGATTACAGCTTCTGTTGCAGGAATTACGCATGCGCCGCAGCCTTCTATTGGCTATAACGAATTGACAGATCCACCTGTTCTATTTCCAGTGCCATCATGGGCGGGTATGTCATTCGGGCGGGCAAAATATCGGGTATATATTTTCACTAATTTAATATGAATGTAATTAATTTAGTGTTCCTACTAATGGCGAATAATTCAAGCTCTACAGTATATTATGAAAATCGTAAATGTCTTAATCTAACAAGTGAGGAATATCGGATAATGATATGTATGAAGGGTTTAAAACGCGAGGTCAAAATGTCAAGTGACGTTGAAATATGTAGTTCATTAACAAGAATGTACGCAAGTAGCATAACTGTATAGTGCAAATAAAGAGTGGTAAAGAATTACAACTGCGACTACAAAAAAGTGAAAATTTTATATTATAATATATTGCTCAATATTGCTCAATTCAATTTAACTGTTAACACATCATTTTAATTCATTTAGCGGTTTAATAATCACATAATTAAGTTAATTTAAGAAAAAACTATGTAGCGGTCACCGGTCACCGACCTACATCTGTGATCCCTACAATTGCAATTTAATGACATTTGCATTAAAGCAATAAACAAATCATTGCCAATAAAACCATTAAAGTACCCTCTGACCTGAACCCAATTATAATCAAATAAAGAGATGGTCAGAGATGGTCTCCGGTGAGAACCACGGTAGTTACTGGTCTCTCGTCTTCCGCGTAACATACGTCCAGACTTCTGTATTGGTGGAACATTCTTTCCCAGTTGTTATATCTTTATTGATATATTTAACGTGATACAAACCGTGGACTTGTTATTTCTAATCTAACAACCCCACAAACTAATTATTAACAAATAAATAATATTCATTTTGCAACACTAATAACTAATTTTAGGGATGATTAGTTCTATTGAGTATTCTCATTTTAAATTGAAACAATTCTCTCCATATTTAACAAAACGAAAATGTATGCATGCTTCCATCTGAAATCGATCAAGATGTTTCTAACATTTCTAAAATTTATTACCTGCATACGTATAGTAAATATGTGTTGTAATATTGATTACAATAAATCAGTGTTAAAAAATATAAGTTACTTCTAAGTTGTTCAAAAAAAGGTTATTTTTTGCAAAACTTTAAATTAAATTGAATCTACTTACGTATTACATTGATTTTACTAAAATATTCCCTTTTTTTCTAATTCATCCTATTTTTTTTCAGGTATGTACACTTTTTCAATATGATTCCAATTGGTAAGTAGACATTTATATTCATTCCTATAATGTAATACAGTTGTCTAAAGATATTCTTACGTAATTTAAAATTGCCCCAAAATTTTACCGATTCGTGGTGGGATCTATAAATTATAGACTTCAGACAATAGAGTATAGGCATGTAGGAGATTTAGTATCAAATAAAGTTTTACTGAATATATAACATCTCAAAATATATCACTGTACTATAATATATCTGCTATATTTGCTCAGGAATTTATAATTTGCAATTAAATTTCAAATTAAATTAAATTCTGCATTATGGTACTAAATAAGTAATAGTTATATTTAGAAATACTTTTAGATGGTTCCATCATTTCAAAATAATAAACAGGAGACAAAAATCGCACAAAAAGCCGAAATAAACGCCAACATGTATTACAATTTAAAATCTATAGAGAACTAAAATCTATTTGTAAACAGATAATATGATGTCACAGTACCATCAATATGGCCGCTGCAACGTCAATCGTGTTTTATATTATGGTAACTTTAAAATAGCTTTTAAAAAAGATAACACATAAAAAAATAAACTAATAATGAATCACATAATTATTAGGTAATAGTTAATTTCATAAATAGCAAAATTCATAACTGTTTCCTATAAGCTGTCTTCTATGATTTCATATATTCCATATTTTCATATAATCTAATATGGTTTTTACCCTATGAGGTAGTTCTTACAATTTAAAGCAATACCTAATATGTTAGTTAAGTCTAATATTTTAGTGAACAAAGGAGAATTGGAATAAAATCGCTACATTTGAAGGTAGTGAGTAAACAATGTGTTTACATAGACCTGTATACCTGTTTATTCAAGATACATTAAGCCTTGCAATAACGTTCTAAACAAATATCAGGAAAGGGCTTACTTCGAGTGAAACTGGATTCCTTAAAATCAGTTTTGGTAAAGGAAGGTGCATATTGCGTGATTCTGCATTAATAGGATATCGGAAAACATTCTTAAACGTATGTAAAACCGAGAGGAAATTGAAACTAAAATCCCTCGTGAGCCATATATTTCCGGGGATAATATCTTCCGCTTTTTTATGTTCAAGGAAATTTTAACCAAAATATTCAGCAGTAACTTACAATATGGATATTTTCCCTTTGTATGAGGGTGTGACAAAAGAACATTTGAAAGTTAATTAAACAGTGCCTTATACCAAAAGAATAAATTTAACTTAAACATTATTGGTTTCTTTATTAATCAAAAATAGTATATTGTGAAGCTAGTAAAATCAATATACGGACGACAATGCAAATTGTCGACAAGCACTGAGCCTGATGTTCTTGTAGCACCTTAAAAAACAAATATTTTGTTGAAAAATTAAAAAGAATATTGAAAATCTCCTTTACATCCAAGTACATTTTATTGTCGGTTGTTTGTAGAAATATTGCTATATATTCCTTGGTAAAAAATTTAGATTTTTTGGGCTTATAGCTCTCCGAGTTTCTTAGCATATTTTTTATGTCCACGTTTTTTCTTATTGGTAATTGTATGTCTAACATGGAATCATAACTCCTCTATTTTGTGCAGTTTTTTTTTAAATGATGTTTTTTATGTGAGTCTTATTTGCCGACCCAACCTTATATGAATTGCCCCTGTTTTTCGTGGGTAAGGCAGAGGCGTGCTTACTCATACATGTTACATAAGTTTCTAGTGTTGATTCTAAAACAGCTAAAATTAAAACAATTTTTCAGATAACAGCAGTTCTCTGTTCCGTAGCAATTTCTGTAACTGGCTGCATCCAATGCTGCAAACATATCACCACTTCTCTTCTTCATTGGTGAATTTCACAAATGCCTCCTACAGCTGAGTGACAGTAGCAAATATTTATTTGCCATTTGTAGATATAAACCTTGGTGATACTCTGGCTAAGGTAAACATACTATTTTTCTGAAATTGCAAACTAGGTATATTAATTAATTAATAATAAATAAGACATGTTTATTACTGCATATGTATCATTTCTTCATTACAGTCTAATTTGATTATGAAATCGTTTTCTTCTTAACCCTCTATAGTTTCACGATTCGAGGCGTTGGGTCTATGAGACCCATGGATGAAATCAAAGTAATCATCAATGAAGTAATACATTCAATAATACAAAATAATGTTAATAAATATGATTATCATGTATGCAACGGATCTTTATAACGTAAAAGTTATGTTCATTAGTTTTATGTCCTCAATCCATTTTATGCATTGACTGAATATGAGAGAGACAGATATATTTTGTATAATGTTTGCAATAGTAATAACGTAGTCGTAAGAACCGTAAGAGATTAAATATTTATTATAATTAGTTAACAATGTACCTATAAATTGAACATTTTGGCAGGCCTTGTATAAAACAAATCTGAGGTAACTTTGCTCTGGAACTACTTGACATAAAACTGCGAATTTCGTATTGGTTTTCTAGAACTAGCTGTTATTATATTACACAGCTCCTCATCGATGTAAAGAAAATCCAGGATATTCTGAACACGATCCATCTAAAACATATTTGATAAATATTTAAGAGCTTCGAAGAGTTTCTATATAATCGATTTCATACTTTGAGAGTGGCAATTCGCTTATTACTTTACTGTTTATGTAACAACAGCTTTTTGAGAAAAAAAGCTACAAAACATTCCAGAAAATAGTGAAAGCAATTTCTGCTGGTAAATTAAATGCGGTGTTAGTTGTACAGAATGTTTTTAAATGTAGTAGCAAAAATGGTACCAGTGAATGTAGAGCTAAAAACAAGTTGATTGAAATAAAAATACTTTATATGAAAGTTGAACCCCTGAGGCGATATACCTTTTTCTTTTCTTTAACATGGGGAATGAGACAAACATGAAACTTGGTATGAGCATCCTACTAATAAAGAGACAACTTTTCAATATTTTTTCGATCATTGGCGTATTTTATAAAGGACCGAAATAATCAACCCCATTGCAATATTTTATTAGAAATTTTTTATATGAAGCAAATTATTTATTTAATATTTATTGGGAAGACTAATTTATTGCGCAACTTTTTACCTCTTGTAATTTTTCGATAAAACTTATAGTTTTCTAGTAAAAAAATAGATGCGTTATCGTTCACTAAAGAGGTAACTGCGAAAATTTGTAAAAATAAAGTAGACGGATGTAATAACAAATAAACATTAAGAATAATCTGCTATTAATTTGAAAAATGAAAAATATTTGATAACTTTTATGACTACCTATAGTATATTACGAAATATAATTTAGTCTTATGATTACTTATAATTATTATTATACTGCAATTCATTTCTTTTTTTGTTAAAAACTTACCATATATATCTAATAATAATAATCTTTATTCGTCTAAAATAATATTATAAATTTTATAGAAAGAGGTTCTGTACTATGTTCGGTGACAAAAACAGAATGGCTTACATTAAATTATAAATAAGCGGAGATACAAATACTATGCTAAATACAAAAAGAGTAATTAACAAAGAACAGACCTACAAAATAATGTAAATAGGGAATTGCAACTTTAGATAAGAAGCGGTGTCCCTTGTTATATTAAAATTTTTATACAAAGTAGGTGTTGTAGACATCATACCTAGAGTTAAGTCTTTCTGAGAAAGCATTTCCTTATATGTTTGTAACATGGTAGGTATACAGGGTGTAACTTTGAAGGGGGATCCGGTTTGGAGGGGAGGTGCCCGTGACCTTTACGAATACATATCATAAGTTTGTTTTCTTAAATTCTGTCACAAAAACTGTTTTTTTTTTGTTGTCTCTTTTCCCAGTTTTCATAGTACGCCACTGGGCAGACAAGCGCTAAACATATCTAGTTGCAGCGTCATCAGCATTGTTGCCATATTTAATTATAGCAGTGGAAGATGGGAAAAGAAGTTCTATTAGAAAGCAAAAGGGCCACGCCACTCGTGAGGCACTTCTTTTTGACACATACATTGTTTGTAGTGGGTGTTCGCTTTATTATTCCAGATAAATAAAAAATTAAAAAATGTATTCTTTTACGGATAACACACGATAAAACAGAAACAAGTCAACTAACAGAAAACTCAATAATAAATAAATACATACTTAACACTTTTTACTTACTTAGAGTCTTCTTCTACGGCATTTAAAATATTTGGTTCAAGATTATTACTTTCCGAGTGTGCTTTTACTCCCATAATCTCTTGAATATTGAACTAATTTTACAGACATTTTCTTATGCGGTATGTGTCTATCGCGGTTATCCATCTGATATCGTTTTCTTGCAGCCGCCGTCTAATTTTGATAAAAAACGAAGCTTTAGACATATTAGCTCTCGTATTAGCTCTTTCTTAATTTGTATACATATTTTTTCATAATACCACACACACTTAGTATGAAAACTGATTATTATACACTTGCACAGAATAACACATTCCACAAAATATCACTTTAAATTATTACGAAATTAAACTTGGCAAAATACAACAGTGTATTAAACAAATTCTAATTCGATTTCTGTAAAAAATCACGCAGATAACTTGCTTTCTCTCTCTCATATCTGTATATTTTTTATATAAAGCGACCTAGTCTGGTTTCATGTATTGTGTGCAGTATGTATGCGATATTTTTATTTTATAAACTAGGTTAATGTCACGGTTATTGGAAGGACATTGATAAAACCCTTAAAAATAGTATCAAATCCTTTGTACTAAAACTGTTTTGTTTAAACATTTTAAAGCTATCAGACTAATAATTTGCTTATTTTTAATTACGTACATTTTATAAAACAACAACAATTGTTTTAAAACATTAAGTTTTACTGGCAATAATTAGTAGGTACCGTATTAAAATCCAACTACCAATACTATTATTTAATAGTAATTAGTTAATAGATCAGTAAAGAATTGTATTTTTTACAACACTAGAAAATGGTTTTAGGATCCATACTTCATCAGAATCGACAGAAAAGTACAATGACTGATGAGTCGCAATGTTATAAAAAAGCATATTTAAAAGATTATTCATTGCAGTTTTTTTATTTTTGTATCGGCCTTACTTAACATCTAGACGTCGGAACTTGTGTTATTGGCAGTTGATTAGGATCAACTGTATATACTCGTACATGCAAGAATATGTTAAACATACATAGGTATTTACATTGAATTGGTGTTATGGTGGTGTTTTTAGTGACGCGCATCGCCGAAATCTCATCACAATAAATTGGAAGCTGTAGATTTTCAGATTCAGACAATTGTCTTCTGCATTCACATTACTTCACTAAAAAAATCCCCACTTTCACATTTCACGGCCTCAATTCATTCACAATTATTTATTTATTTATTGTTACTCTGTTCTACAAGTTACAAAACCCAATTGCAGAACAGGAGGGTAAAGAGAAATATAAATTACATTATACCATTAAATACTAACTGGCAAATCGTGAATCAATTTTTCGGTGGTTTTTCTGCACAGTATCCGTCGTGACATTGTATACAGTTAACTTCTACTCGTAAACGTAATGTAAATAAATAACACGTAGTGCACACTACCAAAGCTACGTATGTACTGAATTTATTATAAAATATATGCTTCGGTCACGCCGCGCTGCGTGGAATGCGACCCTGAAATGACGGGATAAGTTCCGCCGTCTAGACTGGTAACAAGTGGCAACACCGTAGACATCGTTCTGCAGTGAAACTCTGACGCTGTACAGAAGCGGCGTGTATAGCAATTTGGGTGCAGTTTACAAAATTAATTATAACTCGGCTATTTATTTGATTTGAAAAAAACTAATTTCAGATTAGCAATCTAGGGAACACGGATTACCCCCCCTCCAAACCGGACCCCCCTTCAAAGTTACACCCTGTATGTATTTAAACTAAAGTAAGTTAAGTTGTCCGGGACATCCCCACAATCTATGCTCTGAAGCATCTGTCTGACTTGAAGTAGCCAATTATAGCCAGTGTCACTATTTAGTAGTTGTATTTACCTTACAAAACACACATGTGCATAACGATTTGTTTTCATCGCCAAAAGCCTAAGTAATCAGTGCAGAACTGTTGAACAAACTGCTAATTCAAGTCTAACAATATAACCAGGCGTGTTTAGAGGCAATAAAAGAGTCTTTTCAAAAAACTGACTTGGACCTTTTCCAACAAGTCCGTGTAACTCAGTCCCCAAACTGATAGAGATTTCGTTAAGGAGTTGATAATGATCGAGTTGTACAGAACCACACGTGAATCCCAAAAGTTTATTTTGAAATTGGTCATTAGAGAAATGACAGACCCATCTGCCTATCTAGATTTTGGCGCCACTGACTCGGCATTCGAAAGAGGCTAGATAAGTAAAACCATTAACAATCTCAAGACTGTTCAACGTTAATTGGTATAGTGTTATATACTTTTTAAGGATATTGAGTTTTCGACATAGGTCCATGTCTGAATCATCAGCATACAAGATCATAAGTATTTTGTTATGGTTATCAAGGTTGGGTTAATACGAAGTCAAGTTTTTCTGATGTGATGAGAGCATTAAGAAAAGGATCTCTTACCCCGTGGTAGAAGGTATTGTCGATTACAGATAAAGGGTAAATACTCTCGTAAAATTGTTCCCATATCTGAACGCAGACAGTCCCGGGACATTTCTCTTACTATAAAATTGTTGTAAGGCGTGCCAAAATATCTTTTAATCCCATGCATTACTCAATTTGGAAATAAAAATGTTATCATGTTCTCTCTTTTTGATTTTATTGAGCTTATTATATTATTTCTTTACATTTAAATATATATCCCTGAAGAGGTTATTAAAATCATTTGCTTTATAAATACTAAAAGTACGCTTGAGGTGTGTTTTCAAAGTTTTACACTGATAATTATCGTTTTTTATAGTAATTAACATTATTATTACGACTATTATGCCGTATTTGTTTGGCCAAGCCAATGCGACTATGTATCATTATTCTAATAATATGATACAAAAAATCAACTGCATCTAAATGTAATCTAATGTAAAAGAGTTGTGATTTTTGGAACATCAATAATTTTAGACATAATATTGTAGATATAACAGGTAATTAATAAAAGACTTCAATAATGCGTGTGGAAAAATTAATTAAACACTAAATCTGGTTAAAAATTCTATTATGCATATTTAATGGTGTATCAGAGAGATATTAATAATATAATGGTGTTTATTTTGAATTTATTTTTAGAAAACGAAAATAATTTACTGAGCAACAAGGAATAAAATGAAAGTATGAACATATTCTGTATCGAAATTAAATTAATTCATGAGAAGGTTCAAGCAAATTTAATTAGTTCAGTGAATTCAAGATGAATCAGTCAAAAAAAGTATAAAGTTGACATTTTTGTTTTCATATCTAGAGGTGACATTATTTTCACAATAAACAATTTGATTTCAAAATATTAGGTATTTTATAACGTAAGAAATGCGTTGATGGTGATTTCATTTTGTTCCCTTCTCACAAAATAATATATCACTTTTAGCACTTATCAATAACTATTATATTAGATATAATTAAACATATTTTTGGCTCTAATTATGTTCATGATATCTTTCGTTAAATAATCATCGTACATGCAAGTTGTTGTCTACAGACACTTGAATCCGAAATGAAAATCCTTGCTGAGTAATCGAATAACTGATTGTGGAGGAATATGCAATATAAATGAGTGCCAAACAACGGAGAACGTTGGCTGAAGCTCGGCAACAAAACGACTTTCAATTAGTATTGCAACCGGTCTGAATATCAATGAATTTTTTCCTGAATTAGTAAAACTTAGTGTCGTCCCTATAGGATTTGCTCGTTAAGTCTCGCATCAATTAATGTAAAGGTTTCTCTTTCGTATTATTTCAATATATTTTTCACTATATTATTAAATTTACCCTTCAACTTAATTTATTAATCGTTCGTAATCAGTACCTTTATTTACTTACTTTATCTTTGACCAAGATCGACTGATACAAATGCTCGATATATTGTTTTCGGTAAGGACATAACTATAAATCTTCATATAAGATTGTAAGATATGTCTACAAAAAAATCCATTTGGGGTGAGAAATGGCGCATTAATGTTTCAGGATTATTTTCAATTACTCCTTTAGCAGTTTCTATGGCTTCTCATCTGTTTTGTTACACATCCATATAATTCTAACTATGGTGTTCCAATAAGTAATAGCTATCTTGCTCAATTATGGAGGAATGCAGGAACTAAAAATGTATTAATTTGGCAAGGTAAGTCTACTTACTGCTTCTTTGTTTTTATAACAGCTCACAATTTCAAAAATGCAGTAAATGTTTTTAGGAACTTTATTCTAATATATTCAATTTTACTGCCTTTTTATTTTTTTGTAGTTATTGCTTTTTCTATAGTTGGGAAGTATTTACAGAGCTTTAGCGGACGAGTCTGATGTCAGCAATATTAGGCGAGCCTCATGAAGCTCTATTGAAGTATGCGCTGCATACATTTTTTATATATAAGCTCTACAAATTATAGTGGATAGTTATTTACAATATAAGTGTTGCAAAGGTTCATTTTACAACACGAGATGTTAGAGTTATCAAAGGAAGCGTCAGTCGAGCTTGATGAAACATGAATTGAACATGCATAATGAATTTACGACAAGAAGTTGTACAAAATTGTCTCTACTTTCAGTTAATAACAAGAAAATAATATTATATTTACTTAAAAGTGTCAAACGATGCGTCAAGCTGGTGTATTTTCTATGAGCAGAAAAAAGTGTTGCCTATTATTAAGTTTAAGAATCAAGTTCTCTTATGTTACCTTTTGCATGGTTACTGTCAAACAAACACATACAATCCATGGTGCAGTATGAGTTGAAGTATCAAAATTCAAAAGACTGGTGCAAAGCTAACATGCAATGTAAAGAAGATGTATGAAAAAATCCTTTTATAATATGGACTCACTACTCAATGCTGAAAATTATAAGTTCAGTTGAGAAAAATCAAGATATAAGTAGATTTTCTCAACTAATTGCATTTTTGAGTACAGAGAGTTACAAGGCCAAAACGTTCAGAATTTTTACAAAGCAAAAAGTATATAAGTTTCTAAGTGCTGCAGAGATAATGAAACATATTTACTCATGAAGGTTGCTATGATAATGAGAATTTTTCAATACAATGACCTCTATATAAAAATTTTGATTCCATGCACGACAACAAAAATTGTCCGAGAATTTGTTATAACAGAAGGAAATATGTCAGATATAACTGTTTAAATGTTTTTCAAAAATATGCTAAACTTGTAGAAAATGTATACTAAAGTAGATAATAGTACGATTCAACAAGCATGATGGCCGTAATTCAAGAGAGTGGAGGGTACGGGATAAGCCGTACTCGAGTGAATTCGTCTCAGTGAATTTGAGTCATTATATGAAAGTAGAATACGATACTTTGTCCACGACTATTTACAAGATTTTAGCAAACCTTTTAAGAAAACATTACATAATATTTTAACACATGACAAAAACTTTCTTTTAAAGCCTGACATTTGTCGTTCACTTGAACTTTAATTAGTAAACTTCTACCATCGGAAAAATGTTAATATTGCCGTAACCGGTATAGTGGCGTTTGGTTTTCAAATAGGAAATTCACGTTTGTACTTACTACCTACTTAATTTACTATTCTGAATATTTTTTTCTGAATAGTAACATTTTGCTGTGTTTTAAGCAGAACAGGCACTTTACCTGAAACCAAAACAGTCTTTACTCGGTACACTGAAGATGTCAATTATGATTACTTTCGAAGCAGTTTACTTCTACCGACTTCAACAAGGTATACCTTTTTCTAATAAAAAGGATATAATTCGATTGTTTCAATAGTCAGATAGATACACTAAGCCGCAAAAAAGTTCTGCCATTTAAGAGAATAGCATGTGTCATTAATGGCACCTTCTACTAGTAACGTCAAAATTAGAAGAAAAAATGAATTCTAGCTCCTAAAACACCTCATTTTCCAAAATATATGTAAATATTTGGATTTTTTAAAAAGATATTTACAAATATCGAAAATAAAATTTTAACTTTGACACCCTCTCTTCGACCATCATACACCATATTTTATAGGTTGAATTTGTTAAAATTCAACATCTATGATAGTTTGTATCTTGTGTTTTTATATATATAATTTCTAATTAATGCTACGCGTATATTAAAATATGCATAGTTCAGTGAAGGTATCTGAATGATAGAAAACATTTACGTACATTTAGCATTAAAAAAATAATGTAAATTGACACGTTACAATGTTTCTCAAACATCTAAGTTTAATCATAGCTCAAAGATTTCATTTTGTTCAGTTCTATCAAGAAATGAAGAAGCATAGCTGTTGACATTTTAAAAATTACCACTAGAGAACACCCCTCTGAAGCCAGTCTCTGTTTAAAATTGTTTCCTTAAATTCAACTCGATTTGGGAGAATCAAATTTATTTAACAATTTCAGCACAGACCAGACTTCTGTGTTAAAGTTTTATTTAGTTTTCAGTATATATGTATGTAATCTGTTAAAGCGGCAAAATCAATTTGCTAGTAATAATGCAAACTATGGTAATGAAAATGTACTACTTAACAATGGTATGGTTATATAGTTTCAATAATTGATACATTCTTTTAAAAGGACATAATCAAATAAGTAATAAATTGATGATAATACAGGTTTAATGTATCTTCATTATAAAATGAAATGCGCATGTTCTACCCAAAATTAAATAATATTGATGCAATTTAATGAATACATTATATACTTCTAGTTTTTCATCAATCTCTAGTATTTCATATAAGTAATTCCTTTTCTTTCTTGAGGATCAAGAAAACAAGTTTTACTTATAAACAGTAATGCTGCATGATTCCAAATTACGTAATGAGATGTACCAACATAAGAATCTTTCTTTGCTTAGCACTTGACAAGAAAATTAATGTTGCACTTGATTACGCCCTTAGGCAGGAGCTCATTCTTATGAAATATTATCATGAAAATTTGCACAATAATTGGACATATAAATCTGGTAACAAATTGTGTCGAATTTTGCTGCAATATTATTTGAAAATGTTTCAAAATTTTCAAATTTTAAAAATATAGTAATGCAATCCGCAAGCCTTAGTTTATTTTGGATTGCTTTGCGTGTCGGTCGCAATGGTAATTTTTACGAATATACGGAAATGGTGGTTTTATACAGATAATGTTTACAAACTGCTAATGCCGGTGAAGCAGAATTTCCCTCATACAAAAAATGTTCCAAGTCCGCGAACTTTTGTGCGAACCGAAATGTTTTCGCGACATCGAATCTTTTATACTGCGATGAGGACTTGCAGGGCATTGACAAAATGGTTTGAATGTGATAGAAGCTAGTACACAAAAGTTCAGCTAACACGTAAACAGTTCTTCATGATAAAACTCAGAACATAATCCACAACCATAATTAAAGAGTCATTGGATCGCTTAAGTATTTGTAAGACGTCATCCTGCCTGATGTCTGACTTAATGATAGGTACACTGAAACTGCCATAAAATGAAACACTAGGTGGGACTATGGATTGAAATTTTAAGACATTAAAATATTCGCTAAAAGCATCAACTGTTTCAGTTCTCGACATTATCAGGGGGAATGCGTGGTGACCGCCCTTCCTTTTTTTGACAATATTCCAGAACTGTTTCGGGTTGTTGAATACAGATTTTTCAGTGTCACTAATATATTTTTTAAGCTTCATTGATGAGATATTTACAATTGGAGCGCTGTTGACATAACAGATCGTAGTGTTCCACATTCTTGCAGGTTTTTTGTAAGCAGCACCCTTAAAACAAATAGACTTGATGAGGAACAGGTGTATCCAATAAGCTAAGCTATAATTTGCTGTAAAATACTGAAAACATATTCCCAATATCATCACCAGCAGCAAGGCACGACCAATCAGTCCCCAAAATGATGTCATACAACAGGGGAAAATTTGCTCTTTTAAAATATGTAGGAAGTATCTTGATAATTCAAACTAAATCCATGCTGCAATTGCGTAGATCTTTTACTAAAGGTAACTAAAAGTGAATGACGATGATTATTAAAGCCCACACTTCGTTTGCAGATGACGTCATTATCAGGGATCAACCAAGGACGAAGTTAATGTTTGGTAGAAAGCGAAGTGTTAACATGTACCTACAAAAAGGTTAATAGCGACATGTTACCTTGTACTAATAATTTATAGTATCCAAAATAATTCATATTAAGTTTATTAGTTTACAAAACACTCTACATAACTATCCACTTGTGGTACTGGAATAAAATTGAATAACCAGCAACTGCTGCAAATGTTCAGGTGTTAGGTTAGGTGATGTTTGTCTCTAATAATCCATTTCGGTTTCGTAAACGTGTGTTGACAGTCCACAGAGATCACTGTGGCATATTTAAAGTATATATAATTTTTCATGGATGGCATATTTAGGGTAGGTTCAGAAAAATCAACCTCTTTGCTATCAAAAAATCTACCGACAAGAAATTCCAGATTGCTCTGCAAAACGATATCAATTTTTTTCTTCACACCTTCACTAGGTTCTCATAACTGGGAAATCAACTGTCGCAAATAAAAAAAAAACATTATTTACTGTGTTATTTATTGAATATCCTGATACTGTCACAGTTGCTTCATGACGACGAATAACAATTTATGGCAGTTTCTGGAGGAACTCCACTAAACTCGAGAATCAAGCCCCTGCAGGTAAATAAATTGAATTTTTCTGTCGATTAGTTGGCACGAATAAGCATAACATTTGTTTTAATATAAGTAGTATATTTAAATATTAAGGTCGTCGCCAAGTTCGGACCTGAGATCTGTGTAAATATTATTATGCTAACAATTATTGACAAAAATACTACATCTATCATGTATATTGTAGCAAAATTAGGTACATTAAGGCGGGGACTTTGTAGAAAAGAAATTGCACAGCCTGAGTGAGCGAAACGGCGAATCAACGAGGCCTATGAGACAGTATACAAACCGTATAGGCCCGAACCACAAGGTTCCCTGAAGCTTATCGTGCATTTTGACGTACATAAATATGGAAGCCGTGATATATGTGATGAATTTACTCAAGGACACACAATGTAAAATTAGCAATAAATATTAATCTGAAAGTGAAACACAAGTTGTCCTATGTGTTCTGGCTAGTGAGTGAAATAATTTGGTGGTTGTGGCTGTGATAATTTTGCCGTAATTGCGACATATTGGCGTAGTAACTGTGTGGCTAAAATTGAGGTATTTTAACATTTATTTTAATTATTCTTGTGATTTTATGAGCAATGAAAATTATCTCATGCACTAGCGGGAACCTCTTTGAATACGTTAATATATAATACTCGTAATAACCAATTATTTCAATTTTCTTGGAGTTCTGTATCCTCGCTTGAAGCCCTGTTAGATCGTAAAAATATGTATACAAAATCCCAGCCTGAAAGTGTCCCACAAACAACACCTGGATATAACTCATTAAATAATACAAAAAAAAATTATAGCTTCAAAAAACAATTCTGTCATTAGACGAGGTTCGCGGTGGAATATATACTACAAACAGTTTTTGAAAATATTTATATTCATTTAAAAATTTGTTAATCGTATATTCGATCTATACTCATTTTTCCTATATTCCCTTAAAATTATTAATGGTATTATGACTGAATCATCCTGCATATTTTTACAATATTTTTTTTCCGTTTTATGCTCTTGCTTTGTCTCTGTCTAAGGTATACTGTTTTTAGAACCAGGCTTAAATGGTGTGTCTGTAGATAATATTGCTGGTCATTTTTCTTTCACAGTTCGGTTCAGTTGTCCTTCCATTTGTGTAAAATTTTCAAATATCTCATCAGCAATCTGGTTAAACTTCTGTTTCCGTAATGTGAGGTATAATTTTATAAAGTGTCAAAATAGAGAACACAGTTTGTGCTAGAATTTCTCATTTAGATTGCAACATTCTTAATTATGAATTATCTTCAGACGTGCTCTAGAAGAATGAGGCGCTTTCATTTTAGGATAATAAAATGTTTCTTATCTAGTATTTATACTCCAAAAGATAACCGTATTTATGGCCTGGGAGGAGTAATTGCTTGCATAACACTTTAAAAGTAAGTGTAAATTTATGTTCAAAGAGATTGAGATTTTTACTATTCGCTTAAAGTTAAAGAGAATTATTACTCAATCTCCCCAAGCACATTTACTTCTTAATATATTACTTCTCCTCTGTAGTCTATTAATTTGGTACTTAATGAGAGCAGCAAGTAGACGAGAAAACTTGAAAATATAAATTTTAAGTAGTAACAGAAAAATTGAAATGAAGTACACAAATTAATTGATATGAAATTGAGGTCTATAATACAGTTTAGTCATTGTGCAGCGACACATTTCCATACTGAATTTCTCGAAGAAAGTAGCAAGTATTTGATAATACAATATACATATAACTTTCCTGGCTAGTAAGTATTAAGCAGCGTACCCACTTGTAACAGGACCTTGATGCAGAACTGCGTGGAGAGTAGGATCAACATAATATGTCGTGATAATAATAATAATAATATCTCTACCCCTCATTCTAATCACAGGGATTAGCCCAGAAGTCGGAGACTTGTGCGGGAGAGAAGGCGACATATTATTATTAAGCAGGCCGCATTTGCGCCCAGGAACGACTTACGTTGGTAGGCCCTAACCACTATTCAGTGCAGGAATGAGGAAAACCTGGAAAACCTCATTAATTAGGGGGGTGGTCAAATATCAACCGGCATCAATCTCTCACATTGACCCAAGCTAACATTATTCCACCCTACCATACCCGCAGAGAGGGTGCCAATATCTCCACGAATATAGCTTATATACGGTCTACCGGCAGCTGGGCTCGAACCAACTCCGTCTAGTCACCTCGATTCAAGTACTAACGCCTTACACCGCGCGACCACTGACCGATGATAAGCGTAAAATGTCTAAAAAAATTTTCTCCAAGCAGAACCCCACAGCATCGCAAATATTTCTATGTTTCCACAAGGTCATGTTGATGTTACGCGATGATATTTGTGACGAAGTTCTGATGCACGCTGTTATAAATTTTCAATAGACTTTATAATATAGAATAAAATACAGATCATAATTAACTCGAATCATCTTATATAATCATATAATTACTGTGCACTATATGAGCCTTATATGATAATATTTGACTTGCTCTTTTTGTTCTCGGGCTAGGCGCTGTAGGAACAGACTCGCTATGAGATTATCTGGGGCTTGATTAATTCTATTCTTGGTACTGCAGTTGCTGCTGTCTATACCGCTCCTTCTGAGATGTCCTATAGTAGCTTCTGCACTGCTTTTCTCCTCACTGTCGGCATATTCAGTAGTGTAAAAATACATAGTCTCACAGATCTTTTATGGATAGTTGCGTTTTTAATATGTACCTATTTGTACATTAGATTTTCTATTATGTGTGAAATTGGTTTATGAAAAATAGATGCTTGTTTTTTTAAATAATTTTCGAAACATTAGAAAAAATGTATATATATTTATTTTACCAATATTATCAAGCTACTATGTTTTCCAGTTGCTATGCCTTGGCCTAGATAATTGGTCGTTGGCTGTCACAGAATAATCCCTAGCCTCACCTAGAAATTTTCGCCTGCCCTGTTTGTTCTTAAACTATGTTATGTGAAGGAAAATTCGCTATCACAACCTCTTGAACCGTCTATAGACAAATTTAGTATTCTATTGTTGGTTGTAAGGCTTAGAACCAACAACAGGAAACTATCTGGAGTGATACATTGTATCCAATTGCACCAAAAATGTTGTGATGCAAGGATTCTGATTAGCAGGTCCACTCAGACAAAGAATATTTCAGGTCAAAGGTGCGTAGTAGTTAAGTGCATAATGGACTTATGACCAAAAAATAACAACTCGAAAAATCATAGCAGCTGCAGCTTGCCCAAAGCTTTAAACCACTGTTTTTTAATCTACTTACTCAATCTACTTGAATTAAGTCATGTAGTAAAATGCCGAACAGTAATTGAAAAAATATCGTATTAGTAAATTTAATAAAAAACTATAACCTATTATAATCATAGAATTATTGTCAATTTCCTTAGCCTTAGCTGAAAATCTTTGACTTGCTCTTTCTGTGTTCGGACTAGAAACTGTGGGGACGAACTCGCTATCGCGCCCCTTGGGATTTACATACTGACTTGGTACTGCAGCTATTGAGGTCTGAACTGCTCCTATTGAGACGTCTCGCAGCAGCCTCTGCAGCTATTTGTATCTCATCCGTCCAGACGTTTCGCCGCTCTGCACTGTCGAAATCTTCAGTAGTGAAAAGTATTTCACAGTCTAATAAATTTTCTATGGACAATTGAGTTTTTAATATGTAACTGTTTGTACACTAGTTTTTATGTTTTGAACCATAGATTAGTGAAAAACTACTGATCTATTTTCATTGACTTTTTATAATTTACTTTAATATTATGTTGTGTGAAATTAGTGAGATCAAATTTTACTTGAATATGAAATGAATACAATGAAACGAATTAGATAGCTATTTCTGTTTCTAGAATATTTTTCGAGACAAGAAGAAAAATTATATTGGCAGATTTACCAGTCTATTGTCAAACTGCTATGTTTTTCCGTATGATATGCCTTGACTTAGATAATTGGTCACTGACAGTCACAGAATGTTCCTAGCCTCAACTAGGAATTTTCACCTGCCCTTGTTGTTTTTAGGCTCAGCTGTCTGAAGCAGGATGGGCTATCAGATTCTCTTGGACCGTTATATACAGAGTGGACCAGAAAAAATGGGTCAACACTAAGCTGGAGATATTGGACACCAAAATATTATGTTTCATGCCTTATCTAAATATCGTAAATATCGGTGGCTTAAAAAGTACAGGGTGTTCAAGTGTTGGAAAAATTATTATGTCGTGGCATTTTTAGATCACTAGCTAATAATTTTGCACGAATAATAAATCACACGCACGCAAATTACGCTAATATCGATCGACATGAAAATGTGACACAAGCCTGCTTAAAAAATTACCACAAAATATATTGAAACTTTTAAATGCAACTAACAAGCCAAATAGTAATTGAAAAAAATAGTATATATCGTGGGCGTACAAGGAAAACCCTATAACTCCCGAAATAATAGTTTTGAGAAAATCGTGTATTAATGTTGTAGGCGTATTATAAAATCAAGCGGATATTACTAAGCATTTTATATTATCTATGAATTTTCAATATATGTTTAAGAATAATTACCAATTAATAGAAAAACAGTTTTTTCAAAACGAAAGAATATATTCAGTATATTATACATATATATGTCCTGACTTTATTTGTGCTTCTTTTGGACTAATCTAGCTAATGGCTCATCATCGGAATCGGAATCAGTAATGTCGCTGTCTTCAATAGAGGGCTCTAATGTTACGTCTTGAATATTTTTATCAGTTGGAAGAGATTGATATCATCCGTGGAACTCAGGGGGAATAGCTTCAGTTTGGCATAATTTCATGAGATTATCCTTTTTCTTACTACTTATTGGTAATAATGCATTATACAGTTTTTTTAACTGTTTTGGATATGCTGGGGGGTCTACCTTTGTCAACTATACGCATGGGTTCCGGGCGTTGCTTAGAGTATCGTAAACTTTTAATAAGCAACCAGTTAACTGTTTGTCCGTTAATATCCTTTGATTTATTTTTTATTAATAAATCGGATAAGTGTTTCAAATCCCAGAAGTCTCTAAAATTCAGTTCCTTGACTTGATAAGGACCACTCTTCTTATTCCGGTTTCTATTAGATCGTGCTAAAAAAAATATTGAGCCAATCTTTTATATACCGGAATAAATTTTTGCTCTTTCAATCGCACTGTGCATGGAATCAGCTTCCATGTAGGAATGCCCACTCTCCAAGAACTTGTGTCCAACTATTTCAAGATGAGTTGTCTGTACCGCATATAGCAACAGTGCTCCTACATGTTGATTTTGTCCGCCACATGTATCAACCAGAGTGATACTTCTGTAACATGTGGAGGCAAGTTTGACAAATACCGGAATAAACACGTTCCTATTTCAGAGCTTCCCCTTTTTCCATTTAGTTCAGTCCAACAATAGCAGAAGGCAGTATTAGGTGGAGCTGATTCATAAATTGTAAGGTTGCAGAGGCAAATTTTTCTTGAATAATACATAGGACTTACATCCGAACACGGTATCTGTAACACTGATTGCAAATCAAATGTTACTGACACAAAATTTGCCTCGTGGATGGCTCTTTCTTTGTCCTTAGCTTTTTCAGTATAGCAATCTTCTTTTCGCTTCTGGTGATTGTTATAAGTCTCATCAACATTATGGACTTAGTGGATTCTTGTTGTTCATATGCATTACATTGTACATAGAGAAATCCTTTAACTGCACTTAAAGGTTTCTCACTGTTAAATAAAATATTATTGTGGACTTAGTTAAATTGATGTTGGTTCTAAATGTCTTTTAATGTACACAATGGAGTTAGAGGATTTTTTAAACATTGCGTTGTAACTATAGGGACTTACAGGTAGAGGAATTGTATATTTTTTAAAATGTGGACTTATAGGGTTTTCGTTGTACGCCCACGATATGTAAATAATAATAAGTAGTAAATTTAAGAAATAAACTATAACTTGATAAATCTTTAGTCGTCAGCGTGCTGGTGATCAATCTACTGATTGGTGAAAATTAAAAATAATAATTTAGATAATGTGCAATGTTAAATATACATAAATACAACTACCACTAAGTAAAGTAGTTGGCGATGACGGAGAATGTTTCTCAACTTCCGGCAACTGAATTTGAGAAAGACAAACAAATTGTTACATTCCTCAGAATGTCAGTGTTTTCCTTAAGTGTATGTTTTCTGCAAAGTAAGCAAGAGGAACAACAAGAAGTGCTCGAGACATTCCAAGGGTTAACAGTTCATGACAACGGGACATCCATAAAAAATATATACGCCAACAAAGCACATTTCCAGCAGTTTTTGCACTGCTTTTTATATTCTCGAACTAAAAGTCGCACTCCGGGTGGTCCACGGGAGATAAGTAGACGGGAGAAAAGTTGACCTTTATGTGCGGGACAAATATGGGCAATTGCAGAGATATTTCCTGCATTCTGCTGCTCGTATTGTGGGAATGAAAACCTAGAAATACTATATGTTCGGTGTATTACCACTATAATTCAGAATGTCGTATCCTATTCATATTTTTAAGGTTTATCTCCAAGTATTGCAGTAAAAGGAATAGCTATCTACTTCCTGAATCTTTAAAAATAGTTCGCTTCACATATCCTCAATACCACAAAGATACCTATTTCGTTTTTATAGCCTTGCAATAAATATTTTTATAATTTTTCGCAAATGCCTGTCATTACTATTTCTTTTTTAATATACTCACATATCATCAACACCCACACTTCACTTAAACTGCTTATGTCGTGACTCGTCTCAGGTGTAGTAATAAAAAAATGTTTTTCAATAATATTTTTTTAGATGAAGAGGAGGAAAAGAGACAGAATATAGTGAATATGCAGAATGAGTCAAATGTAAATAGAACATATTTTTATCTCGCATTTCAGTATACATACGCGTCTACTTTTATTTGTGTACAAATCCGTAAAATCTTTATTCTTCAAGATATATTATTTTAAATGACATTGAAAACCGCTTCCTCTGATCCAACCACGGCATTTAAGATGGCGATCCAAGGCCTGCTATGATTATTTTTATACCCTCCGAATTCAATAAAAACGTTTAGCGATATTCTATTTAAAATTTGATAAGGTGGTGTTACTCAGGTCATCTCAGAACCCGTATGTGTGAAATTGAAACTTTGTAAAAACTGTATTTTCCAAAATAACGCAACAAATATTTTTATATTTTAAATGACATCCAAAACCGCTCCTTCTAATCCTATCACGACGTTTAATATGGCGATCCAAGACTTGCTATGATTATTTTTATGCCCTCGGAAAAATAGATTTTTTTATTTACAGTCTTATAAGGTGGTCTTACTCAGGATTCCTAAATACCCCTAAAAGTAAAATTTGAATAAAAGTTATACAGAGTATTATGCTCTACACGCTCTCAAAGTTTTTTTTGTTTTAAATGTCATCGAAAACCGCTTGTTCTGATCCTTCTATAGCGATCCAAGGCCTGTTATAACTTCTTATAGCTCCGAAATTTAATATAAATGTTTAGCGATTTTTTGATTTACAATCTGATAAGGTGGGGTTGTTTTTATAGGTATTACCTATATTATGTGAAAATAACTACTCTGTGGACTAAAGCCCAAACCAGCTTTGAATTACACCCACAATATCTACCCAAATAATCTTTAGTATTAGTTTTTGTAACATTTTTTAATGTATTAGAAAGGTATTTTATTTTAAGTTATATGTATACTCGTATCAAATCTCTTACAATTCCTTCATATGTATGCAGAAATAGATCAGATTGTGGTTGAATTTTCGAGTTGCCACATTTTAAAAAGTGAAATTAGATATTTATAGAATGTTTTCATTCGACCAGGTTAGTAAATTTAGCTAGAATAATTTATTTTAGATAATTATTCAATACAGCTTTGTCTGTGGAATTGTTCATTAGCATACCGAGATGTTTGGTATCAGAGAGCATATATACGACCTCATTTATAGGCATTGTAGGAGATTTGATATATATATATATATTAGCTTAAAATACCTTTCTAATACATTAAAAAAGGTGATGTGATCACAACCCCCCTCAAAACAAAATACTGAATTGAAAGGCACTAGACGAATCAAGTGTTGAGACATGGAATTATGTCAAAAGCTTTTTGATGTCACTTAAAACATAAAAAAAATTACTGCGTTTTTTGGAAAATAAAGTTTTTACAAAATTCTATAAAAATAAAACTTTGAGAACGTGTAGATGAAAACACTCTGTACAGTTTTTGTTCAAATTCCACACATACAGGTTCTAAGATGACCTGAGTAACACCAACTTATCAGATTTTAAATAAAACATCTAAACGTTTTTATTGAATTTGGAGTGTATAAAAATAATAATAGCAGGCCTTGTATAGCCATCTGAAATGCCGTGATAGGATTAAAAGTAACGACTTTTCATGACATTTAAATCAAAAAAGATTTGTTGCGTTATTTTGAAACACTCTGTATAGTTTTTGTTAAAATTTCACACATAGGGGTTTTGAGAGAAGTGGCTCTTGTTATGTTTGAGCCTTGAAATTGATTGCCCTATATCTGCTGTACATGTTGGAGAAGTATTTACAATTTTTTCGTAAATTTCCCTAAGGAATCTATTCCTGAAGTTGTGGACTATTAAAAATTTGACTCACTCTGTATGGATCCATGTTATTTTTTAAAAGGCACTCAATGCAACTAACATTCCAGTAGAAATACATGATGAACCGTTGGTCGTCGCATTAATGTTGAAGCTAACTGTCCATTTTTATCAAAAATCTATCTAATTTCAATGGATTTAGCACGACGCCTAAGGCGAAATGTCTCCAGAGTTTAATGAAAAAGTGCTTTTGGTATACTTTGAAGAAAATTTGTCAACACTTTGGTTAAATTATTCCATGTTGAGGGCGATGATGAACATAAAGTATGAGGATTTAAGCAAATATTGCAAGCTTGTTGCTTTTTCGAAGGTAAGGGCGAAGGATATCTACCGATAAGTCCAGTATTGACCAGACAAATTTCTCGCAGAAGCGCATAATGAAACATATCTCATACAGAAGGTTGCCATAATTTTCGGTGTATCTGGAGCCTATTGTCGCGAAGAACTATGCAACTTGACATTCAATAATATCTAAGATTTGGGACAGTGAGAATGTGATAAACATCTTGACAGACGGATCAGAAAGAAAGAAAGGTGCAGCATGTGTAATCTATTCCAGATCCCTAGACGTCCAATATCAGTGGGCCATGGATTCGCATGCTGCCGTCATACAAACGGAATTAGCAGGTAGCCGCCAAAGAAATTGTCCGTAGAAATCTTGAACTTGTTTTTAAAGCCCTTGACAAACCTAATCTCAAAATCCAAATCAATAAATCCGAATTTTTACGATCCTTTTGATAACGCCAGACGGACTTTGACTTAATCCGGATAAAATTTTAGCAATTAAAAATGTTCCTATCCCAAAAACAGTTAAGGAAATAAAATCTTTCCTTGGATTAGTAGGCTACTATCATAGGTTTATTAACAATTTCGCCAAAATCACGAAGCCACTTACATCTTGTCTAAAAAAGAACCAAAGGATTACACATACTAAAGAGTTTATAGAAGCCTTCGATAAATGCGAAACGCTAATTTCTAACAGTCCTATTTTGGTTTTTCCCGACTTCAACTTGCCATTTGAAGTTACACCGACGCGTCAAATTTTGCCTTAGGTGCTGTTTTGTCATAAAACGGAAAGCCTACTTCTTACGTTTCTGATCTTACGTAATCATAAGATAACAGCTAGATCAGCATGGGAATGCCATCAGGCACTGGTATGGCGTCAACCGACAACAGCATATCTGTATGAAGGGATACGAGCGGTGCAATGGCAACAAAGCAGCTGACAAACTAGCCAGGAGGGCATCGGATCTCAATATTTTTGGCCCTGGTCCCTCCAGTATGCTTCCGTTGTCAGCTTTTTGTTGAAATTTTGAAGGAGGTAACTCACAAAGAGTTTAGGAAACGGTGTGATGAAATAAATACCTGTCAATTTGCTAAGTTGTTCCTAAAGTATCCCTGCAAGGATACAGCAAAAAAGTATCTAGCCATGTCTAGGATAAATCTTCTCCTGGTGACAGGTATTCAGACTGGACATTGTTGGCTAAGGAAGCACCTTTATTATATGAGGAAGTGTGAAACACCTCTTTGCAGGGGTTGCGAACAGGAAGACGAAACTGTACTCGCGTTCTGTGAGTGCACTGTCATTTCGTCAATAAGAGAGTCCGTGTTGGGAGAACGATGGCCCACTATGGCCTACATTAGAGAGATCCACCTGAGCAACGTCACCACCTTCTTTTCTTTATTAGGTTGGTTAGCGGCTGAGATGGATTGATCCTCTAATGGGAGGAAGTACAAGGGGCCCAGATTCCAAATTGGGAACTTCATTACTTGTATGTATATCAGGTATAAAAATTAATGTGCAACGAACTTTCGTTATTACTGGCACATTATGTTTGAACTATTATAAAAAGTTCATAGTTCCTCGTTCAGCGAAAAGCATAATATTTCAAAAATTTTTATAAAATAGGTACATTAATAATAAATGTGCCATGACTCCAGTTGGAATTAACACATTTGGTAAGATTCCTGCAAATATTGCTGAATTTCTAAATTTGCCTGATTCCCATCTTTATACTGGACATTGCTTTCGACGATCTTTGGCTAATTTGTTGACATACTCAGGTGCTAATCTTACTATAATTAAGAGACTGGGTGGAAAGAAGCACAGTAGTGGAGGGTCACATTGTCGAAAACTTAGGCAGATAACATTGCTCCCTACCGTGGTACAAATTTCACACAAGTGATGCTAATGACATTGGTCACAAAATTACTTATTCTAGTTGTAGTTCTTCTAACTCTACATTTAATGAACGAAATAAATATTTCCTTGATTTAAAATTCTAATTTCGCACCAATATTAAATGTAAATCACGTCATTTACTTTAACACCAGTCCCTTTAAATGACATTTTAGACACAGGCAGCATGCGTCAAAAATTATACTTTTACTGACGATTGTGGAAAAAAATATTTATTTGTTTGATATAAAGTAAAGAAAATATATACTTTTTCAAATTGAAAACACTGTATCACGAAAAGAAAGGCGAAGAAAATCATTATTATTTTTTTCAAAATGTTGCAAAAAAGCGACACTGAATATCTCAACACTCTATTCTAGATAATGGCATTTGTGGGGTACTATAATCGGATACTTAGGGGACGATGTAAAAATATTTATTGTTTGCAATTTTCTATGAATGATAATATAAATTTAATGACGTAAGAAACAATCGATAATACGTTAACGATTCTTGATACAATATTACTGCCGAAAAAAAAAACAGATATTTAAGAAAGCGAGGTATCCATCCTGCCTAATTCTATTTATTGTTGTTCGTTTGGGAGTTTAAATTCAAGAATTTAATATCTTCGATGAAACTAATTTTTAAAACAGTAAGTATATATAAACTCTCCTCAGGCTTGCTCTAAAAAATGAGACACCATTTGTATAAAAATATGTTTGTAAGTATTATTGGGAGTACAAGTATTTGAATACAAATACTTTGCTTTAGCGGGTGAAATATCACTAAATCAGTAGATATGCAGATGTAAACTTGATTGGATAATTTTTCACTTGATAAAAGCTGTTGGAAGTTGCTGAAGACGAATGGCTTTGATCAGTTCAAGACTTCGCTAAAGTTTTATTGATGAGAACATGTCTTACACCTGTTTTCTTTTTTTAGATGGAATACCCAGCCAAGCGTACACAGTAAATTTTCACTACAATTTATTTAATGCAGAAATACTTACACTTTACAAAGTCCTAAAACTAACAATTGTCAGGGTGTCCTACTAATATATGAAACTAGAATATACAGGGTGTCTGGAATATGAGTGCCGTAATTTCAAGGGCTTATTTATCTGACCAATAACAACAAAAAACTCTTATGAAAAAAATGTTTAAAACGAATAGTTTGTCTACAAATACATTTGAGAAATCAAAATACAATTGTAGTAATAAGCAAAACTCTTACGAAATTACATATTAAGGTACAATTAGGGTTAAGTAAAAGCTCCTATAACGTAATTTGTTCTTTGGATCAGTATTAATGAAGTAAACAATTAAAGTTTCCGAGCAACTCTTTAAAACTGTATCGTACTGTAACGTTCGACAATGGCGTTACCTTATGTGAGGTTAGTGCTGATAACCTAAAAGTAATATTATTCATTGTAATGTGTTTCATTTTTCTTTGATATTTGTGACTGTACATAAACAAAAATGTAACAATTTTGCAGTAACCATTAAAAAATGTTACAAAAGCTAATAATAAGGAATATATGGGTAGATATTGTGGGTGTAATTCAACGCAGGTTGGGGCTTTTGTCCACTGAGTAGTTAGTTTCACACCATACTGTTAATACCTGAAAATATATGAAAAAACTATACATAAAAGGTAAATGTTTGTATTATTTTTTATTTATTTTAGTAGGTCGTTATGATATTCATTGACAGTTAATCCGTTTGACGTCGACATTTAATTTCATTTTGACACTGTCGACATTTAATTTCAAATAATTTTAATTTATTGGTATAATAATATTTATAGTTAGATAATCTTTATATTTGACTCAAGTTAAAAGAGGCCACCTGATGAAGCAATCCTAAAAATGCAGAAATAGGTCAGATCTCATCTATTGTGGTTGAATTTTGAGTTCCCACTCCAGAGGTTAATTAGAGTATATCAGGTTAATAAATAGATTACATTCTTTAGATAATTATTGAGTAGACTTTTGTCTGTGGATGTTCATTAGCATACCTAGATGTTTGGTATCAGAGAACATACATATGACTTAATTGGTAGGAATTGTAGGAGATTTGATACATATTAGCTTAAAATACCTTTCTCATACAGTAAAAAAACACAATTATATCTTGTTTAGTACAACATATCATATAGCAAAACTAAGGCACCCTGTAGACAATATTTGTGTTTAAATATTTAATTTCGGGCTGGGCTAGGCTGGTTTTGCTACACGTTCCATTTTAGACACTTGAGAATAATAACAACTAAGTAGTATTCTTATGAACGCACCACACGTACACACACACTGAATACGTTTGTTCATTTACTTTGTACCCTTTTTTAACTTGCACATAGCCAATAGTTCATTACTTTATTTTTCCTGCCATATTTTATCTTCATGGAGACTATTTAGTTCGCAGGACACAACGTATCTGGGACACGAGAAATTAACAATCACAATGTGAAGGATAAGCTATAGTGTATCATTCATAAAAATTGTCCACACCACAAAGGAAAATTCTTCTGGGAGTACTTGTTCAATAGCAAACAAGAAAATATTTCTCGTTATGTCTAATGACGTACCCTTGGAGAAAACAAATCAGGATCTCATTAAGTACCTATCACTGTATTTAGCTTAAAGTTTAAACTTATACTTGAGGAAATAATTACAGTAAGTTGATGTTAATTTTTTAAATAATTATTTAGACATATTTCAGAAACAATGGCGACTGGTTTCGTTTTTGATTCTGAGATATTTGCTTTTTAAATTAGTAGAATAAAACAGGAAAATATTGCTAAAATATTAGTTGCTACAAAAAAATTTTGCAATACTTATACCAACATTTAACTTTTCTTTTACTACGATAGTATAATTGATGAGCAGAATATTTTTATAAAGGGTGTGCTGACCATAATAATATGTCAGTAAGTGGTAATACTAATCAAAACACGAAAACAGTTAGTTATTATGAACATATTTTTTACCCCCTCCAAGTTCACCATCGGCTTTGCTATAAAATTGTATCGTACAGTATCAACATTAACTACCTCTATTCTTAAAAAGAAGACAAAACAATTATTTGTTATTTAAAACTTCCAATAATTGAAAATAAATTTGTTCACTGATTCTAGGTGGGGATAAAATGGTTCACCACTTCGTATGTAGGAAACGATTTACTAAGTATGTGGTACAAATTAAGCTGTAACCAAATTAAGGTCGATGCTCATATGGGAAAACTATCGCATGGAAATAAAGTGAATTCTTCTTCATTAACTCGAATGAGAATGGCTTTCCACTTTAGTATGTGCTCAAGGAAATAGCTTCACCATCAGCAAGTAATAAATGCCTCCATCGTCATCTAATTACATTGTGATAATGAAGACCTTAGTTTCCTTCCATTCAGTGCTTCTTTTATTTACTAGAAAATAATACGCACTAGATAAAGTATTATTCTTTCAATAGATTGCTACAGATTTAGATACATATTTAAGTAAAATATTAAGATTTTAATACAGTCTACGAATACTGAAAAGTTTCAGAAATTTTCTACGAAATTACTAATTTGCTAGATATACCTAATTCTAACAGCTTTTCTTTTTTAAAATTATGCAAAGTTTAGTTCAATAATTAGAGAGGAAGTTGCATGAATTTTATATTGGTTTGAAATGTATTCAGGCTAATCGTTCAAACATATTGAAAAGTAAAAACCTGTGTCCGGGGACAATAATCAGTTATACTCGCGACAAGAATTCAGACAACTTACGTCATACGAACAGATGAATAATTCATTATATTTTCATCAAAATATTTAAGAAACTGCAGCTGATAGTAATAAAACTATGTATTACACTAAAAGTTTGCATTATATTTTGCACTAAATTGTAAAAATGATTGTTTTTAACGCCACCAAATATCAAAAATTACGTTGACAATAAAAACAAATGTGTAACGTCAACCGTGACGTAAGACGTCTGAATTCTTGACGCGAGTATAATAAAATATTGACATTAATAAATTGCCATGGAATGTAAACAAAACCACGTGGCCGAAAACATTTGTGTGACGTCACACGATGTAGCGCTTATATACAGGGGGCAGGTGTAGTGTTACGGTGTTGATGATGTGAACATGTGTTTTTTTGTTTCTTGTATGTTTGCAGGTGTCTATTATTTTTAACATTACCATAATTATTAGTGGTAATGTGGTGGACTTACAGTATTATTTAAAAAAAGGGTAAAATTTTATAGAAAGTACTATATATGTTGAATCTATGATGGAAAAGGTTTACAAAATGTTAAATGAAAGTAAAATAAAAACAAATTGTCATGTAATAACAAAAATATGTGGTATTTCTCATGTTTTCGCATTTACAGCATTGGTGTAAAATCATTAATAAAAATTAATTCACCTAGCTTCGCCTAAACCTAACGTAAAACGTTATATACATCAGAAATAAACTTAATATTTCTGCCAATGAAGTTAAATGTAGACATGAAAGGAAAATTATTTTTTAAATTTCAAAGTGAACGTTCGTTAAATTATTCAAAACATGTTGTGAATAATTGATGACAACATTTTATGTGGATCGATAATTTATAGATATTCCAATAGTGTCGACTAACTTAGACCCGATGAACATAATCTGATACAAAGTAAAGGGGAAAAGCATGTTTAGTTTTTATTTCGCCTTTATTATGCAATTTTCGATAGAGAAAGCCATTTACGCTATTACGAAAATTAAATAAAGATTTCAGTATTTTCTCGATGTAAGAACAGTTTTCTGGGATTCTCGCAGCAGTTTATCAAATTTAGATGAAATAAAGTTCAATTTAAATTGACGCTGACGTTTGTAAATTATTTTCTTGACGGGCAACAACAAGGGTAATTTAAAGTTCTTTTTAATTTTCTTTTTACAAATATTTATGATAGAAAAAAAGAAAGCATTTGTTATTTAATTTATCAAGTTTAATAATACTAGCTTACAAAGATTTTGATCTTATACAGAGTGATTCAGAACTTATCTAAAAAATTTAGAAATAGATGCGGCATAAAGAATGGAGCAAATATCGTAAAAAAATTGTTCTAAAATCCTTATAGTTTCCGAGTAAAACATTATTGAACTTGTAGTATTTTCAACCTTTACATAGCTGGGCCACCGCAGACAAACGATTCGGAATATTGAAATCGGATTACTTTTTGTAGGCGCTAAAGTTTTTTTGACGCCAATCTTTACATTAGATTTTCAGGTGTCAAAAATTGCTTACGTGTATAGTAACTCGGAGTTGATGGATATCTTTTCAATTTATGACGATATGAAAATGCTTTAGCAGAACGACTTCCCGATAAGCATGTGCCAAATGCAGCTACTTTTACCGCGGTGTGCTGTAAGTGCAAGTGCAGTGCAACGCGAGGTAAATGAAACCGAATTGTGGAAGAGGTAGAGGTCCAGGGCGTATCATACACGAGGCTCAATTATATCCGTACCATATACAGCACGTCCAAGCATTAATACCAAGGAATTGAACGAGGAGGACCGGTACCATGGCCGCCACGATATCCTGACTAAATGATTTGGACTTCTTTTTGTGGAGATATTTAAAAAATGAAGTGTATCGCACCGAAGTAGATACATACTATTGATGATTTAAGGAAACATTTGTTTGTGCAAAACCAAAACTACTAGTCCGTTTTGGATGCGGTTTTCAATAATGGGTTTGTGGTTGATTAGTGAGGATTCTCAAATAGGTGTTACGGTAGTAACTCACTAGGTGCCGCTGCATTAATATCTAGTCCGATTTTGATGCGGTATTGAGTTACGGTGGTAAATCACTAGGAGGCGCTGCCGTAATGTATTTTACTTTATAGCTACTACATATTTAAAAAATCTTCATTTGTCACCGAATTTTGTATGGCGTGTATAGAACAGGTAAATCTTACATCCGTTTCATCGTCAATATATACAAGCATTACATGTTGGAGATGCTCCTCAGCGATTAGAATTTTATCGCTGGTTACTTCAGCAACATGCAATGATAGATTGATTTCGCTTGTCATGTGGTTTGATTAAGTGTATTTTACTAGAGAGGGCATAAATAATAATCATAATAATGAACATATTATACACACAATACAAAATTCGCATGCAATAAGATCAAGACGATTCCAGCAACGTTTCAGTGTTAACGTTGGAGTAGCATTTTCAATAATAACTTACTGCCTGTACATGTTTTAGATGATTGTTTAAATGCAGATCAGTATAGAACTTTCTTGGAGAACAACCTTTTTGATTTCACTGATGAAGTAATATTGTTCAAAATATGTGGTATCAGTACGATGGAGTATCACCACAAAGAGAGAGACAATAACTGCTTGATTAAATGATCGCTTCCGAATAAATGGATAGGTCAACAAGCTCCAATAACATGGCCACCGTGTTTTCTAGATCTGAATCCTTTGGAGTTTTATTGGACATATTAAGCAGCTTGTCTACGTTCCCTTGATAGAATTCAGAATGCAGCTAACCAGATATTAAATGATTCAAATCCCATCAGTCGAGTGAGTGTGAGGCAAGGGTTGACGTATTGAATAGTTTTTATAATCTTAAGATTTGTTAATTTGATTAATAAAGATTAACTAATGTTTAAACGCAAATAATAATTATCGTTATTGAAACCATTGCTTTTATTTATTAGGCTACTTTGATTATATTAACCCAGCTACCATATGGTAAAGTTTGTCATAGAGCTTGTAGAACATTCTGAATAAAGATATAGTTCAACAGTATACAAGGTGATCATCCAAAAAATTACTTCATAACATTTATAATAGTATTTTGTCAAGAAAGTAGCATTTCTAATCTCAGAAACTTTTGTAAAATCAACAACTGCTAACTCAAACCAAAAATGAATATTAAATTATGTACATACAATTTGTCAAATTTAAGATTGCAATTGCTTTTCTACGAGCGTGTCTGAAGGTTAGTTTCCGGCATACATTTGTTTTCGAAAGCTTCAATATCACCGGTTTAACATCTTTTAAAAATACGTCACGCCTACAATAAAACCAAGTTTTGGTCGTAACCAATTGATTCTTGCTTAATTCGGCCATCATATATTTGACAAATGGTTGTTATACTTTTAACAAAGGTACAGTGGGATTCCAGAAACGAAAATTTATGTTTATTTATTTACAATAAATCAAAAGAAAGATATGAAAAATAGTATGCACTTTCCTTAAGCTGGTTTAACAATGAATTAAAAATTATTTTACCTTATCGTCCACACCATTAGGTTTGTTCTTGCAGCAGTTGGAAACGGTTTGAAACTGTCAGAAATATTCGACCAGTGAAGTTGACAAAGAGTTGGACGGACATTTCTGATAGTTTCAAACCATTGCCAGCTGCTGCATGAACAATCCTGTTAGTCCACTATAAAAAGTGTAGTAAAAATAAAGGAAAACATTGACATAAGTAAATTCTATATAAATGACGCAACCTCATAATAGTTAAAATAATATACCCATGGACACTAATGAAAAATCATTCTGCAAGGTTATTTGTAATAGTCCAAGAATTAAACAATGGAACTTTCTTACAATTGTACAGAAAGTATGTGACTTTACGACGTTCAGTCACTTCACATTGTCGTTTCTATTTATTCAGTATACAAAGGGAAATGCAATGTTCAATGCTTCGGGATCAAGAATTTTGGAAATATGTTTTTCGAAATAGCAGCTTATTTGCATCTTTGACTTCGACTCTACGGGTATGGTAGTCTGGAATAACGTTGGCTTGGGCCAATGTGAAACATATCGATACCGGTTGGCATTGGACCATCCCCCTACTGAATGAGATTTTTCAGGTTTCTCCTATATCTGCATCATAATAGTGATTAGGGACTACCACCGTAAGTCGTTCCTGGGCGTTAATGCGTATTATTATTACATAAGCATTGCTAATATATTTGAAATAATCTGATAGAGATAGATAATATACGTCAATTATTTTTAAAAATGTAATTAGATCTGGCAATATATCCTTGTTAATTAGAAAGATGCCGCTGATTTTATATGCTATGCGATTTACCATATACGATTATCGTTAACTGTTAAATACTAACTGGTCGATAGTTATTATGCTATTATTTCTATATTCAAAAGGAGGAGTAACTTTAAACCTATGCGTAATAATCGAGAGATAATTGTGCAGTCTATCCTGCATTTCCTCCTACACAAAATGTAATACGATGGTTTCAGCATAAATGACTTTTGAACTTGCCATATCTAACATTAGTAAATTTATAGACTTTACATCTTATGCTTGCCAGTGTTTTAAATAAGTAATGTTTACCAGGACTAGAATTAATGATTTATAAATATGTGGAAAACATCTGCAAATAATTTAAACGAGAGTCATGAAAGATATTAGGAAATATCAAATTTCAGATGCCAATTCATAAATGTTAGAAAAATACTTAGAACAACACATTTTAACATTTATGAATTTGTTACAAAACTTTCAACAATGATTTTATGTACCTACTCCTTTGTTTTATGGTAACCATGCTTACTCGTTCTCTTTTTTGCTATGAACTTGGTTATCTGATATATTTTACGAGTGAAATACTATTTGGAAATGTTTGTATTTTGTCTACTTTAATATATTCCTATCGGAAACTTGCGCAGTTTTTCCATCAAGAAATTTAATTTATGGCTACAGACTTGGTTGCAGAATAAATTTGTGTGTATTTTAAGATTCATTATTGCTATGCAGATCCAGGGCATATTACCATTAGAAATGTACCAAAAAAAGTAAACAAATCCTGAACTTATTTACAACAAAGCCGATTTCATTACCTTACATAAAACTAAGTGGGAAGAAAATGTTTGGAAATGGAAACAATTTTGCAAGTACCACAATTTATTTCTCGGCAAAGCTTCATCTGCGCCATTTTTAATACGAAACTTCTACATACGTTCAAATATTCAGCAGATTTGTGTAACCATATTCAAATTGCAATATCGGAAATGGCCGTGTATTTACGTATTTCTAGGAACTATATTTAGATCTCGAGAGACGGTATGGGAAATTTTCTTATTCCGTGAGGGAAATTTAGAGAATAATTCTGAATAAGAGTTTTCTTGATTTTTATTATCTCAGTTCATCCATTAAGGAATTAAAAGAAAAAATAAACATCTTTTTGATCTGAACCGATACAGATCAGGTAGGGGGCCCAAAATATTGCAATTTAACCAAACATACCTGTATACAAAGTTGCATAAAGACGGAGTTGCAGGCCTTCAAATTGAGGCCAAATATTTCTAAAAAAAAATTTCTGAATTAGTTTAACATAGAATAACCAAAATTGGTACATTATTTAGGTTTATTATTGGTCTTCTTTAGCTATGAGTTCAAGCAAATTGATACACTACAAGGCGTTGATTGAGGGTGAGTCACCCTTAAAATTACATATACCAATTTTTTTTCCCTTGATCGAATTTAAAAAGAAACGTAATATCTCGAGCAAAATTAAATTTAAAACAGTTTTTAACTCTTGTTAAACTTTAATAAACTTGAAGGTGCTCAAGAAAATATGCATTAATTAAAATACGATTTTAATAGTAATTATTAGAAGAAATCAAAAAGTCAGTAGTGGGTTTTGTCTTTAAAATTTGACAGTTCATAATGAAACTTTAAAATAAAATTAAATTAAAACTAAAAAAATTCTTGTAAATGGGCGGCATTTTCTTTGAAACATAAACTCACTTTGTCGAATAAATGATGATCATTCTTATAACGTTCCATGTATTCGTAATACGATTCCACAAATTTTGTCGGAATTCAATTGGATAGGAATAAATAAAACCCTTTAATGTTTCCCAAAGAAAAAAAATTATTTGTGGAAGTCTGGGGATTGCGGTCAATTTTGAGGGCAATTATTTTCTCAGCCTAACCATTTAACTTAAAATTCAAAAAGTTTCTAACAGTAGCACTAGAATGAGGCGGTGCCCCATCACACATAAACCAAAACTGTAGTCTAGGTTGCAACAGTAAATCTTCGATTAATCAGGAAGAGTAGTTTTGCAGATATCCCAGATAACCATTTCATCGATTTGGCAAAATAACTTGTGCATTCAAATAACGATCAATAATACCAGCCCAAACATTTATCTTAAATTCCCGTTAAAAATGTCTATTACTTATTGCATCGAAATATTCATAAAGTTGAGAGCATTTTTAATTCCTCTACGAGTGAAACAAGCCTCATCAGTGAAAAGAATTGTTTTGTGAATATTAATGTTCTGATGCAAGATAAACTCGCAAAAGGTCACTCGCCGATCCAAATCTTGAGCCAATAGTTGTTGCACTTTTTGAATATGATATGGATGTAGTAGATTATGTTTAAGAATCCGGTGTACAGAAAGAAGTTCTTGATAATTCAGTTTCTCGAGATAAACCTTTAATACTTATTTACGTTTCATCTTCAACTCTGCAAAATATTTTCTTCATATTGTTCCCTTATTACACTAGGACGGATATTATTGAAGAACTTTTCTGTCTCTCAAGTTCCTCTTTCAACATTAGAAAATATTTGGGGAATCACTTAATTTGGAAATCTTATACGATCCACACTTCTGCAGCTTCGTTCCCACAGAAACTTAGTACAAATAACATTTCAACTTAGTACGCGGTGTAGAACTAACTACATCTATCGGCCGTTCGCTACTCCATGCCGGACGGAAAATGTCACAGGCACGAAGCGTTCTACATGCAGTAGACACCATTGAAAGCTGTCGACCTTTATCGCGATCGGCGAGAAACGATATTTTGCAAACACGGAATTCCAGGAAACAACTACTCTGCGGGCTAATGCCCCGACCAGCATTGAAGTACTCCTAGAGTCATTCGTCAGACGCCCACCAGACATATACCGGTTTCGAGCTTATTAGCTCTCATCAGTATGCCATAGGTGAGATAGATAGCCAGCCATAGATGTAGTTAGTTCTACACCGCGTACTCATGGTCCCTTCTGTCGGGTTAGACAGACGAAAGCAGCTAGGATTATTCGTCGGATACCTAAGTCACAAATAAGTTCTGCCATTTTAGAAATGCATAACGTGCTATAAGTGGCATCCTCTACTACTGATGTTAAAATTAGAAAGAAATTTGAATTTGAAATTTGCTCCTAACAAAAACCCAACTTCCATAATATAAGCAAATATTTAGATTTTTTAAAAGTTATTAACAAATATTGAAAATAAAAGTTTAACATGACTCCCTGTATCTTACTCATCAACTTTTAACAAAGGTAAGTTTGCATACATGGTATTATTTTGTCATCAGGAATTTACTCATGCTCTGTGTAATTTCTGCATACCTTGTAGAACACAGAGGTGTGTGAAATGAATACAAAATGGTGTAGGTATCTACTCTTAACACGTTATTTGTAAGTATTAGAAAGATTAATTATATTCCATTATAATAGTAGATAACAATTTTTTTCTACGTTCATGCAAAAAACAATACTTTATTGAACTATATTTAGTGGAAAAAGTGGTTCTTTATTGCACTCATCTGTAATTCTACGACAGCGTTTTGTCATCATGCCAAACACAAACCTTCAAATCGACGTCACATTTTTCTAGACTTAGTGTCATCTAAATAAAATATTTTGGTTTTTGCATGAACGTAGAAAAAATATTGTATGCAACTCGTACAAAAAGTGCTTATTGCACTCGACGTGTTGTCCTTCACGTCGCGTGCAATAAACGCTTACTTTTTGCGCTTGTTGCATAAATAACTATAACACGTTTTGTGTAAGAACGTAAAAAAAGTCAAATTGTGTTAAACTATTAAAACGGATATTTTACACATTTTCACAACTTTTTCTGCAGTTTTCATATACTTGGATACTTTCATTTCACAAGCGTGAATTGATTTTTCAAAATTTGTGACAGTAGAGCGATGTCATCCTATATATGTATAAAAGTTTTTTTTATAATTATAAACATCTTGGTTTGATGTTCAGCAAAGTATGTAATCAGGAACTGTGGTTGGAATTTCTCATACAATTTCAAAAAGGCAGGGGAAACTTTTTTAATTTTTTCACCGTGAATATACTGCTGAAGCTATGTCTATCAAGAGTACCATACAAGTGCGACTATAATAATTTTTGTTACGAAACAAACTTTTTTATTTGCTCTCGTGTCACCGGCGTACATACCTTTTTAGTTTTTTAGAAATTTCAATTTCTTTACCCTAATATAAATTGTGCAGTAAAGCCACAGTCAGGCCTGAGATTTTCATTAGTGGTCTCTAAAGCACCAGACCTACTACATTAAATTTTCCAGGCATTAGTAAAAGTTTCACTTTGGATTGTTCACATGAAAAAGCAATTTACGCTTTAAACAGTTTGACTTCCATATTCGTCTTTTTTTAATTGCACGCAACAATCCGCTTAAAGTTTGTTAAATAATATAAAAATTTATGAGATCTTTCAATTTCGGTGGTGAAAGTGAAATTTTGCAGACTGAATAAAATAAATTTCTACCTCCGTCTACCGGTTAATGTAAGAGAACTCAATTTAACGTAAAATAATTACTGTAAAACAATTAATAATTACGTTAGAAAGGATTGCGTCTACCTAGTATCTGATTTTAAAGGGAAACAATTTGATAAAAAAACCATTTGCTTTCTAAAACAAATTTTTAAATGAAAAAGAAATTAATCTGAAAAAAAATATTCTTTTATTATTTTTCTAGAAATTGTACCTACCCACCACAACAGTTTTATAATTTTCAGGTTATATTTTTCTACGTTCATGCAAAAAACAATACTTTATTGAACTATATTTAGTGGAAAAAGTGGTTCTTTATTGCTCTAGAGCAATAAACATTTTATTGCACTCATCTGTCATTCTACGACAGCGTTTTGTCATCATGACAAACATAAACCTTCAAATCGACGTCACATTTTTCTAGACTTAGTGTCATCTAAATAACATTTTTTTGGTTTTTGCATGAACGTAGAAAAGATATTGTATGCAACTCGTACAAAAAGTGCTTATTGCACTCGACGTGTTGTCCTACTCGGCCTACGACCTCGTAGGACAACTTCACGTCGCGTGCAATAAATGCTTACTTGTTGCACTTGTTGCATAAATAACTATTTATTGCTGTATTATTTTAGCTGATACAAATTTGTTTTATTATAGCGGCAAGTACCATTATTTTCTTGTCAACAACATTATAAATTTATCACAATCTTATAACACTTCTAGCAGCTAAATTATAAGGCGTCTTATACGACAAATATTTTATAAACATTTTTATGACAAGCTTATACAATGTTTTAGCTAATAAAACTAAAGTGCTTTGTAGTATTTTTTAGGAATGTATCATAGTATTTCTAACCGCACTATAAAAAAATAACATAATTGCTTCTTAGGTGTGGGTTTTCAACCTATAAAACTGTTATATTACATAGGGTGATTCAGAACTTATCTAAAAGAATTTGGAAATAGATGCGTCATGAAAAATGGAATCGGTATCGTAATTTTTTTTTACTAAATCCTTATAGTTTCGGAGTAAAACATTATTGAAGTTGTAGTATTTTGAAACTTTATAGCGGGTATACACATGCAGGGATTTAGTGGCGCCATTTGTTACTAGCGCGCCAGTAAAATAAAACTGCATGTGTAAATCTATACTACTAGCACGAATCAAAAAAGCTAGAGAATTCCAACTTTTCAATGCGCCAGTAACTCATCAGTTTGTGCAAAGAAACTTTGCAAATGTAAACCTATTCATGCACGCCAAGTATTTATGCACTTGTATATCAGATCAGGTTTTGTTTGGTCTTTGATTTTACGTTCATTTATAATATTATACAAAATGAGTAAGAAGTGAAATTCTGGAAAAAATCGTTGAATTTTTAGAGTATTATAGAGAATATCCTTGTTTGTGTGACCCAATTCTTATAAAAATAAAAATGTAAGATAATATGTTTATGAAAAGATCACAAGAAACGTAAATAGTGATTATTTTAATTCTTCTGAGGTCAAAGTTAAAATATGTTCTGCAAGAAATGCATATGCATAAAATTTAGAAAGCAAGAATTTTCCTTGGTTTGCAGTGGCTGATAGATTTTTGCATTCAGTAGTATACATTACTATATAATCAAAAAATGAAACTGGCGCAATTAAATCTTAATGCATGTGTAAACCTTTACTGGCATGAAAGTCCAACTGGCGTAAATACTTGCGCCAGCAAATCATTGCATATGTAAACGTTCCTTTACATCGCTGGGTCACTGTAGTCTCTAGACAGGCGATTCCGAATATCGATTCTGATTAATTTTTGCAAGCATTAAAGTTTTTGGACGCCAGTGTTTATATTAGTTTTGTTAAGTGTCAAAAATGGCTTACATGTAGCTCGGAGTTGATGGATATCGTTTTAATTTATTACGCTGTGAAAATGGTTTAGCAAAACAACATCCCGGTAAACATGTGCCAAATTCAGGTACTTTTACCGCGGTGTGCAGTGAGTGCAAATTAAGTGCAACGCGAGGGAAATTTTAAACCGTGTCGTGGAAGAACTGGAGTTCCAGGACTTCCACGGCCTATTGCAACAGTGTGAGGTATCATACACAAGGCTGAATTATATCCGTACCACGTACAACATGTCCAAGATTAGACGAAGAGGACTGGTAACTTTAACTCATTTGGACTTCAACGAAGTGGATACATACTAATGATGATTTACGGAAACGTATTATAGTTGCTACCAATAACGTACGAGTTCAAACCGGACAAGAAGCAGAAACAATAGCGACAAAAGCAGTCAAATTTGCTGTATAAAATCGGCGATATAAAATGTTATTTATTTTTTTTTATAATATTTTCAGTAAGATCAGAGAACCTCCTGCAAAAATTGGTTCAATAGTTGGTTATCTGAACTTTATGAGTAAGAGCTGCTAAAGTTTGGCGGGGGGCTTGTTGCAGATCCAGCCATCTTGGTGGTCAAGGTAAACGGTTGATCTGATGTTGATCCATAAAAGCTATTGTTTGTCTGGCAACATGAGGTATAGCATTATTTTGCTGGAAAATGGCGTTTTAGAAGATATGGAATGATAATGGTTCCACCACTTCCTGGATGGAGCGTTGGGCTGTCATGTTACCTCTAATAAAATACCAGTGATAATATGCAACCATTCGCCACATTATACCATATCATAACGCTTACTGTGTGATGGACATGACGATCTTTGTCAAATTGTAAAGCGCGTTTTTCACCACGTCGCCTCTTGCGCGACCATCATACATCCCCAGGCAGAAACAAAATTCCTCACTAAAGATCATCTGATTCCATTCTTCGTCCCACTGAATCCTCTCTATACACCATTATAAGCAGATCGATATTGACGAATGAAAGGCAGCACCCAATGTGGACGATAAGACAAGAAGCTAAACCTTCGTATTTGGCGATATACTGTACGCATACCTACCATCCCTCCATGTTCTTCGAACCACTTATTTGCAATAGTCGGGTTACTGTTAAATCGGTCTCTGAGAGCTAAATATCGTAATCGACTATCTTCACGTTCTGTGGTTCCTCTACGACGACCGGTGCCTCTCGCCTTGTGACCACGGCTGGTAATGCCTTACTAAACTACGTAAGGATCTCTTAGCCTTCTAGAAATTTCTCTCAGCGATAAACCTGCTTCACGTAATCTAAATATCCGTCCCCTCTTAGTCACTAAGCTAGGAAATATGCGTATTCTAGATGTAATTAGCTGTAAAAAATGTTGTTTGTAACAAGCTTTACCACACTTGCAATACAAATATGACCAGAAATGTTTACGTAATTAAAATAGACCGTATATCGTTCGCACATGACGTCATTATCAGGGGCGCACTTAGGACGCTAAGGTTATCGTTTATGGAAGTCAAGTAAATACGTACATTTATTGCCAAATACAGCTAATATCAACGTCTTACCTTGACTGGTGATATGTTGACCAATATGATCCATATTAAGTTGTGTAGTTTATAAAACACTATACTATTCACCTTTAGTACTGAAATAAAACTGAATAACCATACAGTTAAAAATCCCGGATTGTTCTGCAAAACGGTATTAATTTTAGTTCAGCAGCACTAGCTCCTGGTACCTGAGAAATAAACTGTCGCAGATCTATAGCATTATTTACTACATTATTTATTGAATGGCCTGATGCTGTCACAGGATATTTGTCTTGTTCCGAGCGCATATGTTCCACAAAACGTATTTTATAATTCGACGATATAACCCTTTCACAAATTTTGCACTTTAATTATGTCCCGTCAAATTCTGGATAATCTTTAATCCATTTATCCACCGAGTGGGAGGCCGGCGGAACATATTCAAGCACTGAAACAGACAAACCAACAAGAATCAACATTTGCTAATAACACGGTATCGTCCTATAAATATCCGACACGCACAACGTTTCACTGCGAGATTGATACTGGCAATTGGAAAGCTGATGCGCTACACGTCGGAGAATGACTGCTGTAGATGGACTGCAACCTTGACACGTGCTGGTAAATAAACAGGGTGAGGTTTGTCAACACTAGCAATTATTTTGAAGATGATATTTGTTTTTAATTAGGAATATATAAATATTACGATTTTCAACCGACGGACCTGAGATGTGCGAACGACATACTATTTTAGTTACTAAAGTACGGGCTATGCAAACTCCAAAAAAAAACAATAGACAATCCCGAAAATTTAATCATTTTTTACTTGCAGCGAGAGAAGTAAACAAGCAAAAAATTATCAAAATAAAATTATTTTTAATGGGATTACCTTTCTTTGTCACGTAGCATATATACATATGCAATACAGCGTTGTACGAGGTCTTAGATTTAATCAGTGATCCTGTACTAAATAAAATTTAATTAAAAATTATAATATCGTTTTCCTGTTGATTTCTAAATTGATTCCAATCAGCCGTTAATAATATAAGCAACAAATTACAATGCAAAATTACGTAATTGACTGTTCATGTGCATAAAAGTGTTTAATCCGTAAATATTCAATGAACTGAAAATAGGTACATGACAAAACCCGCTACAAACAAGTGTAAACGTTCTCTTAAATATGTATATTATTATACCTACCAAAATAATAGGTATATTTAAACAATACTCGAATTTTTGTTATTAATTTTGTGACATTTGAGAAAAATTGCTCCAATTAAATAGAAATTTATGAAAGAATCCCTTAAGATTTCCCGTACTTTTGTATATACTTATGCAATAGGTACCCTGTATCTTATGAAGTACCAAAGTAATATACAAAATAGTAGAATAATAAATACATGATGTACGAGTAGTGCTAATATCCATAGTGTACATGAGTTATACATAAAGTTTTATATTCAACAACTTAAAGTTAATGTAAGAGATTCTGTATAAATAGATAGATATCTTGCATATACCATGTGACAAAGAAAGATAAACACCTATATTATGTTCAATAGATTTTAATAATTGGTACACGGGTTCAGTTCCCACATACTATTTGAATTCTGCAAATTACTGCAAAAATTGGTTAGTGTGTTGAGAACCCACGATTCCTAATACACTTATTGATACGCCTTCTTGGGGCATTTAAGTCCAAGCTGTCTGAATTTAATGGCTAAGAGCTGTTAAAGTATGTGGTAGGTGTTGTAAATGCAGCAGTCTGCGACCAATCGTGTCCTAGTCATGTTCAATAGGTGAGAGATCCTGCAATCTTGGTGACCAGGGTAAGCGGTTGACTTGATTTTGATCAATAAAAGCTATTGCTTGTCTGGCAACACGCGGACTAGCATTGTCTCGCTGGAAATGACGTTTTGGATGGTGTGAATATATGGAATGACAAATGGCTTCACAATTTTCAGGATGTTGGGCTGTCATGTCCTCTAATGAAAACTATTGGTGATCAGCTACTATAACGCGATAGCACCGTATATGTTATGGACATGATGCTCTCTATCAAATTGTGGATCGCTTCTCTCCAGGCAGAAACGGGATTCATCACTAAAAATCACCTGATTCTATTCTTAGTTCTACTGAATCCTCTGTCTACATCATTGTAAGCGGTTAGCTCGGTGTTGACGAGTGAGAGACAGTACCCTATGTGGACGAAAATGCTAAAATTTTGTATTCGGCAATATACTGACGCATACCAACCATCCCCCCATATTCTTTGATTCACCAATTTGCAAGCTGGTTAATCGGTGTATGAGAGCTAACAGTAGCAATCTTAACGCTCTGTGGTTCCCCTACGACGGCCGGGGACTCTCGCTCTTTGTCCACCACTGGTGACACCGTAATGTGGTAGGTACGTAAGGATCTGATAATCTTTCTAGAAATTTCTCTAAACCTGCTACACGCAACCCAACGGAAATTTTGCTGACCGACAGACTGTGTCAGTTTGCAATAAGCTTCACAATACTTGTAACACAAATATGAGCAGAAATTTTTAAAACAGAATGTTATCAAACCGAGAGAAATAAACATACAAACAATTATCAAAGTAAAATAATATTTAATGGTTGTTTACCTCTCTTTATCACGTATTATATTTGCAACTTTTAAATATAGAATGAAAGTTGTCAACCAAGTCAAACACTGGTAAAAAATCATTTAGGTAGTCATTTCGTCACTTATTTCGCACAATATAAAACATTGTTGCTGATATTGCTATTGAAATAGTCGTCCTAGAATAAAAGCCTAGCAGTCTCAATACAGGGTGATTCATTAAGAATGGGCAATCTCTGAACTGGAGATACTACACATCAAAATATGACGATTGAGCCAAATATGCCTTATCCGAATGTTGCTCGTTTAAAAAATACTCTCAATTTTCAATGCTAGAATTTTATTTTGAAATATCTCAATAACTTTGAAACCTGTCGGAGTATTAAAAAATTGGCACAATTATGTTTTTTAGCACGGCAAATAAGAATTTTTAAGTCATTTTGACGTAGTAGGCCACTTATGACACCGCATGTTTCTTTCAAATGTCAGAACTTTTTTGCTGTTTAGTTTATCCATCTGTCTATTGAAACAATCGATTATCCTACCTGTTGTATCTAAAAAAGATATACCTTGTTGAAGTCATTAGGAGTAAAAGTATTCGAAATAATCCTATTTGAAATATTCAGTGCACCGATTGAAAACTGTTATCGTTTCAGGTAAAGTGCCTTTTCTACTGAAAATACAGCAAAATTTTACTTGACACAGTTGTTCAGAACGGTAAATTATAGGGACGTGCAAAATTTCAAGAAGATTTTGAGAAGACTCTGTATTTCTTAAACAAGTAACATTCGGATAAGGCATATTTGTCTCAATCGCCATATTTTGGTGTGTAGTATCCCCAGTTCAGAGATTGCCCATTCTTAATGAATCACCCTATATACATTTTTATTAAAGTAAAAAAAATAGGAAAATATAGATGCTGTAAGTAACCTATTACAAAACATTATCTGGCTATTGTCTTAACGAAAGGACTTACGGAATTAGCAAAATCGCGCAAAACAGAACTTACATAACTTGGTAAAGAAAACTGAACTTAATTAATAAGAAAAGTTCCTGCCATAATACAGATTATCTGGAGAACATTTACATATTACGTAAAAAGTAACACAACTCTATTAATAATTATGAGTATAATAAATATAGGCTGAAGTAAATATTTTTGCATTTTTACATGAATCAATTGATTCAACTAGTTAATATAATTTATACCTAGCACTAAATAAAGCTTCGCATGTCGGTTTCAAAGGCGCTAATGGTGGCATTCTAACTTAATTATATTCAACCCTAATAGGTATTCATAACATTCCGTGACCATAACAGGAACCTAGTTAAGACATTTACTAGGATCATTAAGATCGTTGTGTATTGCATTGTTTCCTTTCTTCTTCGCAGACGTTGCACGCAAATATTTAGGAAATTGAATTACAAGTTTTCTTTCCAAATAAAGATTGAATTTGTGTAGTTATCTATGACTTTCGCTGCTCTAATCTAAAGTGTTTGCTTTCGACTGATGATGATATCATAAAATTAATGTTTTAAGGCCACGAATATTTTTAAAACTATATTAATTCTCTACAAGTTATCGGTATGAGAATGGCGCATCTCAGTTGTAAATGAAATGAAAAATTAAACATTTTAAAATCGAATTATTGGAATCAGAAGGGTTTTGGTGAACTAACCGCCTGTTCAGAATTTATCCGTTCCAATTTTTTCATTTTGTTTATCAAGCACTACTTTATCCAAAGCTAAGAGTTTTTTGTTATATAAATGCAGGGTTTTGAGGACAGCCATTAGCCAGTCATAAATTAAATTTTGAATTTCTAAACCGCTTGAGATAATTTCACCAAATGCGGTGTACATATTAAGTATTTCAGGAGATATGAAACAAAAAATTACCAGCTTTAGAAACTTACCACGAAGGTGTTGGTATCATCGATCATTATTTGCCAAAAAAAAATATATCACCATTTATTATTTTCGATGTTTCGCATCTAAATCTCTTGATGCATGCAATTTATCTAAAAGTAAAGTCAAATTGTTGCATAAGTAATGGGCCATACTGTAACAGCATAACACTGCGACCAAAATAAGACGATTTACTTTGGCTTATTCTAAAAAAATCCAAAAATCCACCAAAATCAAAAGGAAGATATAGGGTATCAAAATTGAAGAAATAAATCACATTTTCTTTCTTATCTTCCCATCGCTTGAAGCAAATTTCACAAAATTTCGCTTATTTTGATCACAGTATTATGCTGTTACATACTGTAACCCATTACTTACGCAACAATTTGACTTTAGTTTTAGATAAATTGCATGCATCATGAGATTTAGATAAAAGTGATAAAAGTAAGTAATAAAGAAAATATGATTTATTTTTTCAACTTTGACACCCTGTAGATCGAAAAGGAGCAACATCCGGATAAGGCATATTTGGCTTAATCGCTCTATTTTGAGGTCAGCAACATGCCCTTAAGCTCTGTCCTATTATTAATGAATCACTCTGTATAATATTACAAATAAAATAAGTGATCATATGCGCCATTGTATTATCTACACATTTTTGTATTCCAAACCGATTAACAAAACAACAGAATTGATTTATTTAGACAAGTGCATTTCTACGGTACTCATTACGTTAACAGCATAATTAATTACAGTGCAGTACAAAAAAATCAATTGGCTTCATATCGGGTGGTTTTGGCGGCTAAAGTTGACCTAGTTCCTGAGTACCGAAACTTTCATTCCACATTCTTTGTCTTTGCGCATAGGAAAATAAAACGTTTTCAAGAAAATGTCGGTAGGAGGCACCAGTTAAAGCTCAAGGTAAAAAGTAAGGCCCAACAAGAACATTTTCAATGATAGGTACATTCAAAGAAAACTGATGTTGAAATCAAGATTCCATTATGGCATTAGGATGTTCACCATACCAAATGTGTTTATTGTGAAAGTTTATTATAGCATCTCTGGAAAAATTAGCTTCGTCCGTACGCAATATGCTAAAGTCAACATTTTGTTAAATCAAACTAATTTATTATTCACATTACGATTTACAGCGTTCTTCCTAGTAGTAGTATTTGGGTTTCAATTCTTCAATATCTCGTAGAAGAGCTACTTCCAACTCAGGCATTCTAACATTCAAAAGTCATTCAGGAATCGGACCTTTCTGAAATGAGCCTGACTTTGAAAGACGTTGAAAAACATTTCTGAAAATTCTTGAATTTCGATGACTTGGAAATCCTTCCATATAAATTTGTCTGGCTTCAGTACCATTTCCTTCTGTAAGGCCCTAAATGAAGACCATATTGGCCATTTCATCATTTGAATATGCAAAAGCCATTATTAAAATTGAATCTTTTTATAAAAATAAGCTTAATTTGTCAATACACAATATTAAATAAGTACGCCCTCGGATTTTTGACCTCTACTTAAGAAACACCCTGTATAATACGCCTATAATTTTCAGTCAAGTTGTAAGATTCTAAATGTTTTATGTTGTATTACAAAACACCCAGTGATAGGTATACTCACGTCAAGAATTCAGACGTCTTACGTCACGGGTGACGTTACACATTTGTTTTTATTGTCAACGTAATTTTCGATATTTGGTCGCGTTAAACAATAATTTTTTGCAATTTAGTGCAATATATGATGCAAACTTTTAGTGTAGTATATAGTTTTATTACTATCAGTTGCAGTTTTTTTTTAATATTTTGAAGAAAATATAATGAATTATTCATTTGTTAGTATGACGTAAGTTGTCTGAATTATTGTGGCGAGTATATAGAAAATGTCTAGGCATACTATAATATGTCTGATTTTATAATAAATCTACAACATATACATTTTCACACACATGCTAAATTTACAGCGTTGACGAATAATTAATTCTAATATTTGGTAAGATAATAATCAGGGCTCTGACCATCATTCTTGTGTTATATTATTTTCTACTTTAAATACGATTAAATTAATCAAGTGAATACCCACATACTAAAATAGCCCTCTTCCTCATCCGAAATGTATACTACGTGTGCCTTAATGTCCTAGATAAAATCAAAATAAAATACATTCCTTACAAATACCTGCCGAGTTAACTGAAGGGGACTGGAATGGTGCGATATAAAAACTGTCATACTGAGAAAAATTATCACCACAGTTACTTTAATTTGTTTCGCCGTCAAAAATAATCTAAAGGAAGAGTTGTTATGTATGTATACATTTTCATTTATGGAATGAAAGCTCTTTTATAAAATGATGCCCAAGATTTCTTCTATTTTTTTCCTTTCAATGTAGGAACGAATATCTCTAAATGGTATTGGCAAACATTCTATCATTTTGAGTGCAGTCGAATACTTTTAACAAAATAAGAAAAGAGTGTATATATGTTATAATTTTACGAAGTGAAAAGTGCTTAGAATATTAAAAGATATACAAGTAAAAAGTGAATTTATATTTCTGTAAATCTTTGGGAAATAATAGTATGTAAGTATTGTATTGTAGTATGAATGAATTATGGTGAATCTTAAAAACAATGTAGTACTATATTTTGGATAGCTATAAAAATAGAATAAGTAATATAAATGGCTTCATTGCAATTTTTGATATTTAAATTTAATAATTTTCTGTAACTAATCGACTAGATACATTTTTTACAGTAAATTGGTGACAAACTTTTATATCTGAGATAAGCTTCAAAAGTCTCATTTCAAAACGTTCTATTTCTACGTAGCTTCACTATTTTTAAATGCTATGATGGTCTTTATTTTATCTAGAACATTAGTATTTCTAGACTTTAAAATAGATAGAGACTCTAATTTCCTTGAATATTTTCTCTGAAAATTCAAATTTTTTATATGTCCGAAGGCAGTAAGTATCTGGAATAATAATGATGTTCCTAATATTTTGCTATTACTAGATCCGAAAAAAGTTGCACTTAAAATGCATTTTTAATAAATTTGTTTCCAATGCAATGAAAAACCAATTCGATGTTGGATACACCGAATTAAACTAAAGCCTTAGGTTGCACATCCCATAATCAAACTAATGGAAAAACTACCCACTTTTGAAATTTCCGACTGTACATACCATAAAATCTTATCTATCCATGAGAAAAATAAAAGAAACATGAAAAATTTATGAACAATATGAAGGTTACGAATTGAATTGCCCTCAATTTATATATACCACGTGAGCTAATATCGAGCTAACCACTTTCAATGGTGTAGAGAGGATTCAGTGGGACCAATAATGAAACTAACTGATCTTTACTCTCGAATCCTGTTTCTGTCTGGGGATGCACGATGGTCGTACAAGGGTGAGAAGGCGACTTGGTGAAAGACGTGATGCACAATTTGACAGAGAACGTCATTTGCATTACACAGCAGGCGTTATGGTATGGGGTGCTATCGCGCATTGGAGCAGATCACCACTAGTTTTCATCAGAGGCAACGCTACATCCAGAAAGTAGTGGAACCATATGTCAATCCATATCTTCACACCATCCACCACATACCATCATGTTGCCAGACAAACAATGGATTTTATGGATCAACATCAGATTAACCGTTTACACTGGCCACCAAGATCGCCAGCTTTATAACATATTAAACATGTCTGGGGTAGACTGCTGCATTTATCCACCTGCACCCCTCACGGACATTAGCAGCCATGAAATTCAAGAATGAGATATCCCAAGAATTTATCGAAAACCATACTAGATCCGAGCCCAGACGTATCAATGAGTGTTTTAGGAATCGTAGGTTTTGATCAAACTACTAAACGAATTTTTGCAGTAGGTTCTCTGATCTTGCTGAAAATGTAACCATTCAATAAGTGGCTTTGAATCTGTCTCAAAAATTATTAAAACCTAATGAACATACAAGTATAATATAGGTGTTTACCTTTCTTTGTCATATAGTATTTAAAAATGCTTATAATTAAATAAAGACATCTATTCCCAACAATTCCAAACTTCTATGTAGTTTGTATTATCAAAAAAATGTTAAGTAATAAACTGAGAGCGAAAGTAAGCTATTCTGACAAAATTGAATATACTACTTCATTCACAGATTATCTCTGGGCTTAATATATTTTTAAATGTCTTCTGTACTTTCTCTTTGACGTTCACTAACGCGGAAAATGTGGTTGGGAAACTAAATATGTCTGACCTTCCTATTTTCAACAGGATATGGGACAACTACGGCTTTACTCGTACAGTGACCCAAAGTTAAGCAATTACTTAACTTCTGTTAAAGCAGAATTTCAGTTTTACTTCGGAGTTCGTTTTATTTACTTCTCTACAAGGTGTGACGGTTACCAGTAATGGGTAAATTCATTGAGTCAAGTACACTAAACATCGACAACATTTTTTCCCTAAAACTATACATTTTTGCAATTAAATATGAAACATGATTGTTGATAAATCTGTCTACAAACTATGATATGTAAATTAATATATATTATGAAATTTTCAATTGACCTAATGCAACTACGTCTAGTAGTCCTAGTACAGAGATCTAAAAAACGGTGTCGCTTAAACCATAGGAATGATTCAGTTGTACCAAGTATTGGTAGTTTTTTTTACGCAGAACTGAAATGACGCACTGATAAAATTTTGTAGTCATCTAAACTAGAATCAGACATCAGACATTGCTAATGTGTAACTTTTTTCACAACATTTTACTAACATTTTATCTTCATATTTTATTGAAAAGATGTTATCCTTGCTGTATGTCCCATTAGTAATGGCCCATCTTGTATACATACTTCTACAATATCTTCAATCATAAAATCAGTATCTTAAAACACACAACTGTAGAATATAGTAACTTTAAATTTAGTTTGGTCTAGCTGCAAAATTAATTAACAATAACTAACCAATGACATTAATATCAGAAGAGATTCGGGTTTAACAGTTAATAGTCCAAAAACTATTACATCGACCATAAATCACAATACCATAATGTTTTACACAAGTTCGCATTTATTTGAATAAAATAGATACTCGTTAGATTTCACTGTAAGCAACAAAACAACTATTGTGAATCTCCACGAACCTAATCTCACATCGCACATTAGTTAGGCTACAATTTACTCTTCCTCCTCCTGCATAAGCTACCTTTTACCAGCTCAATGTTTCTTGAGTCTACAGTGTTCCCCTATCAATCCCTCATTGATCCTTACTAGTATGTGATTTTGGTTTAATAGGTTTGCCATTTACTTCTTTGATGGCTTTTTTCAAACTTCTTGGCTTGGCTCTGCATAATAGTTGCTCTCCACCATTTTTGACTTTATCTTTAACCATCCCTTCAATATACATGTTTTAATAATTCATTTAGAAGTAAATTTTGGAGGTAACGTAATTTTGGTAACGTTTTATTTCAATATGAGAAACACTATAACATCTTTAGGAACTGAATTGATGAATAGCAGTTTGTCAAAGAAATATTGAGTTGCAATATTGTAGAAAAGCTTCTTCTACCAATTTTGCATATCAATTTTTAACGATTTGATGGGCATTTTTCATGTGTGTAATAATCGGAGACTGTCTTTTTCTTTCCTTTCAACATATTAGTTTCCATTTTCTACCTATCATACAAACTATCACACAGAACTAATTTAAATGAAACACAATACAAGTTTGTCAGAATAGAATGTACTCCATGGGGCCTGTTTTTAAATTCAGCAGTTTGATGTAGTGGATTCCATCTAATCAGTCAGAACTTAATAAAGAAACCAATAACACTGCATTTGTGGATTCTATCACACAAACCTACTGAATTGAAAAACATGCCTAAATCTGATTTCGCAAAGTACTGATCATCTATTGAATAGTTCATCGTCTGCAGCTAAACGCAATAATGGACATATTATTTTGGTTCATAGTATGATGCAATGATCTATGTGGATTAATTTTTTGCAATAACCCGATTTTAAACAAAAATCGGCATGTGTGATTTTTGCTTATACCAATTAATCTATTTTAGACAAATCATTTAAAAGATCCTGTACCCTGTATATTATAGCAGATTGTATTACTGTAACTCGAATTAAGTTGTGTAACTCAGCGTAAAACAGAAAATAAAAGCTTTATAGGAATGTTAATTGGAAACTCGAATCATGTATAAATGCACAAATGTAGTTAATAACATTGCAACTGATTATGCTCCGGTTTACGGGTTCCCATAATTTAATTTTGAACGTTTGATATCGCTTTGTCTAATTTGCTTTAATCTAGTATATTAACATGTGAAGCGTTTTGTTTCACGAGTGCGTTCAAGTACAGCCAAATTTAATATGGGCGAAAGTGAAATGGTTTTGTATTCACAAAGGGACTATGTACTTATTTATTTATAGATGAGGAAGTAGGACAAAACAGTGCATGTGTTGAAATTAATATTCTTAGGCCCTCTTTGAACGATAAATAATATACTGGGTTTTATTTATAATTTAAGTTAAACTGTTACCAAGGTCCATTAACAACCCGTGCATGATAAAAAAACCAAGGACACATTCAGAAAATTGCTTCAATTATACATATGTAGGTACAGATATTATGAACCATATACAGGGTGATTCAGAACTTATCTAAAACAATTTGGCAATAGATGCGTCATGAAAAATGGAGTCAATATTGTAAAAAAATGCTTGTCAAATCTGTGTAGTTTCCGAATTGTAGTACTTTCAACCTTTAGAGCGCTGGGCTACTGTAGTCTCTAGCCAGGCGATTCCAAATATTGAAATCCGATTACCTTTTGTAGGTATTAAATGTTTATGTTATGCGACTGTTAACTTTTACTTTATTAGTTTTTCAAGTGTCGAAAATGGTTTGTCACGTATATAGCAGCTGAGCTGATGGATATCTTTTTAAAAGTTGGCGATGTGAAAATGCTATAGCAGAACAATTTCCCGGTAAACATGTGCTAAATGCAGCTACTTTTACCGCGGCGGGCAGTGAGTGCCAGTGTAGTGCAAGACGACGGAAAAAATGAAGTGTATTGTACCGAAGTGGATACATATTATTGAGAATTTACTCAAACATATCATAGTTGCTACCAACAACTTACAAGCTCAAAACTGACAAGAAGCAGAAATATTTGGGTTAGTTTGTAGAAACTGGGTAAGGCGGGCGCAAAAGTTTGCTGTAACATCATGTGTGTGGTCAGCCTAAGTGAAAGTAACATAAAATTGTGCTCTGTGTTTGATTCCATTAAAAACTGAGAACCAGGTAATTTTAAATATTATGCAAACTTGAATTCTTCACATGAATGGTCCAGAAAGAGAATTACTAATGTACGAGTATCATAAATTGCACATATATATTAAATCCATGCTAAATTATATTTTTATTTTTATAAACTGAACTTGATTTGCTGATAACAGTGAAAACAAAAATTGGGGAAAAAAGAAACAAACAAAAAGCCTTAATAAGTTTCTTTTTAATGAAATGATAAAGCATAAAGGCGATCATACACATTCTAGTGAGAGTTAATGCACACGGAGATACGTAGATAAAATGGAAGATAAGTCATCAGTTCAGACAATACTAGAAGAAATTCAGAAGACTAAGAATGAGTTAGTTAAGGCTATCGAAGCTAGTGAGATTAGAGTACGGTACGAATTGGAGGGACAAAGTAATAAAATAAGACAGTTAGTAAAAGAGAATAATGAATTAAAGGAGAAAGTGGAGAAATTAGAAACAGAAAATAGGAAAAATAATATCGTATTGTTCGGTTTGAATAAACCCTTTCAAGACATTACAGTACAATCTATCTGTCAAGAAATACAGCAGTTAATAGGAATTGATTTAGAAGAAAAAGAAATCAATAACTTTCATTGTTTAGGAAAGGGACAAAATCCTCCCATTAAAATAGAATTAACTACATTCTTAAAGAAGAAAAATATTTAAAAAAATTGTTATAAATTGAAGGAGACACGTATATCTATATCTCATGACCTTACTATCAAGCAGCGAGAGGAAAATAAAATTTTAAGGTATTATCTAAAAAAAGAAAAGGAATCAAATGAAAACGTTACTTGTTACATAAGAGGAAATAAATTGGTAATAGAAGATAAAGAGTTTACTGCTCAAGAATTATCTAATACAGAAGAAGACGAAGAAGAACGAAGGAAGGCTAATAGTGCCCCAACCACACCTGTACCAGCATCAAGACAAAAAGAGGAAGAAGTAGTAGAAAAACAGAATCAGCAGGTGCCAAATCGGGAAAGCAAGATTAATACAAATAAGAATACTAAAAAAAGTAATTTTAAACCGCAAGGTAGTACTTCCTCCAAGTCACAACTTCAAACTCCAGATACGTCCAATAAGAATATCCCGAACAAATTGAATAACCAGCATAATAGAGTACTTCGATCTTTATCAACATCTTCACAGAATCACAACTGAATCGCAATGAGAAATAATTTTTAAGTAGAATAGGAAATATTAATAACATATGTAGATTTATTATATCGCTTTTTAATAATTGTTTTTGTTAGTTTACTGTCAATTTAAATAGATTTTTATATTAATAATTTTATATTGGATTCTTACGACAGGGTTTTAATAAATAACCCAAAACAATTAAAGTGTGCACTGCAAAGTCAAAATACTAATATAACATGTTTTCATATGAATATAAGGAGTGTTTCAAAAAATTTAGATTCTTTAAAAATTCTGCTTAACCAAATTGAGCAGAATTTCGACATTTTGATATTAAGCGAAACAAGGCAGTTATTGGATCACACCTTGTTCAGCATTGAGGGATACAAATCTGTATATAATTTTGGAAATTTTAATCAGTGTGATGGTGTACTTGTTTATGTTAAAAATAATATCTATTTTACAAGTAGATTAGTAACTCTCAGAAATAATATTGAAATTGTAGAAATTCGTTTAAAATTAGATAAGAAAGATATTATTGTTTCTGCGTTGTATAGATCTCCAAATTGCGACGTAAAAGCATTTATTGAAAGTTTTGATGAATATTTACTTCTTTGTAAAGAAAGCAACACCGTACATTTAGTTATAGGCGACATAAATATAAACATAAAAGCTAAGAATGATCCTGATGTAGATTTTTACTTGAATACACTGTGTGCTAATGGTTATAAATCCTATATTAATCAATTTACAAGGATATTTGGTGATTCGAAAACTTGTTTAGATCACTGCTTTGTTAGGGACTCCTGTGCATTCTTCGATTACAAAGGCTTGGTCTTGGAAGCAAATGTTACCGATCATTTTGCTACAGTGGTCCAGATTGTGTCACCTAAAAAAGATAAGATAAATAATAACGTAAATAACGAAATAAACAAAACAAAATATAAATTATATGTGGACAAAAATAAATTACAGTCAAACGTAAAAAAAGAAAATTGGTCTGAAATATTTGCAACTAACCAGGTTTGTGAAGCTACAAATATTTTAATTAATAAAATTCAACAACTAGTGGCCATTAGTAGCAATAAAATCAAAATAAAAGACAACAAAATAAAAAGAAATCCTTGGATGACAACGGCTCTCCTCAAGTCAGTTAAAAAAAAGCAACTGTTATATACTGAGATGAAGCACAACCCAACAGAGCAGAATATAAAACAATATAAAATATACAAGAATATGTTTGGTAAACTTATAAATGAAGCAAAAAAAAAGATATTATCAAAGAGAATTATACGCAAATAAGAATGATTCAGCCAAACTTTGGAGCTCTATAAACAGGCTTACTAATAAAACTAATAAAAACTTAATTATTAAAGAAATTAAAGATAAAAGTGGGAATACTATTAATGAGCAAGGGAAAATAGCATCTATATTTAATGAGTTTTTCTCAAATATAGGTAACAAACTGGCACATAATATACTGAAAAGAAAAACTAAAAATGCTCCACCAAAATTAAAACAATTAAATTCACTTTTTCTAGAAGATGTAAACGAAGACGAAATTATTAACACAATCCAAGAACTTAAAAATAAAAAAGCCCCAGGATTAGATGGAATTAGAGCAGAACATTTAAAATATATAGCTAAAGAAATTGCTGTACCTTTAAAATATATTATAAATTTGTCTTATAAATACGGGACACTGAACCACTTAAGACAGCAATCGTTACTCCTATATATAAAAATGGGGATAGTCTCAATGTCAGTAATTACAGACCTATATCGCTAATATCAGTGTTAGCAAAAATTTTTGAAAAAACCTTAAAAAAAAGATTTTTAAGTTATTTAAAAAGGTTTGTCACCAAAACAATTTGGATTTACACAAGGAAAGTCAACTCAGGATGCAATTATGACTGTAATTAACCAAATAAGTGAAAACATTGATAAATCAATACCTACCATATGTATATTTATAGACTTAAAAAAGGCCTTTGATACAGTGAGTCATATACAACTTTTGAATGTACTAGAAGGAATTGGGTTTAGAGGGATTCCTTATAAATTAATGGAGAGTTATTTTAATAACAGACAACAGAGTGTTAAAATCGATAATACTATGAGCGAATTTCTTACGGTTAACTATGGAGTACCACAGGGAACCGTTTTGGGGCCAATGTTATTTAATCTATACTTAAATGATTTATTCCATATAGAATGTAAGGGGGAAGTAGTGTGCTTTGCAGATGACACTGCAATTATTTACCAAGCTGAAAATTGGAAAGCTCTAAAAATCCTAATAGAAAATGATTTCACAAAAATAATTGAATTTTTAGACGGTAAATTACTAACAATAAACATAGACAATACTTTATATGTTCCATTCACCTTACATAAAACAAACTTACCCAATTTTGAATCGTTTGAAGTAAATATTGCTGGCAATGCGCAGCATATTAAATCTTCATCCAGCGTGAAGTACCTTGGTGTATATGTAGATTCTCATCTGAAATGGGATGTACATATTAATTATGTTATTAAAAAACTAAGAACAGTTCTGTACAAAATAAAGTTTTGTAGAAAGTCCTTGGTAGAAAGTCATCTAACTTATTACATTATGGCATGGGGTGCTGCGTATAATAATACAATTCATAATTTAGAAATCATACAAAAACTTATTTTAAAAGTAATATTCAATAAGCCGAGAAGGTACCCTACTAATAAAATATATGAGGAATTTCAGGTTTTGGATATCAGGCAATTATATTTTTTTAAAACTATAATTTTCCAGCATATTAACAAATCTGAGTTAAAACCTGTTGATCATACTCATAGTACGAGATACAAAATTAATGAAGTGTATCAAGTAATCAGGGCTGAGAAGAGTGTGATTCAAAGAACTTACCTTTATTTGGGACCTAAATGTTATAATTTGATTCCTAAAGAACTAAAACAGATAAAATTAATTTCTTCTTTTAAAAGAGAATTAAAAAAATGGATAAACAATGTCGCTAGAATGGATATACACAATTTTATAAATAACATTAAATTTTAAATTACTTACCTATTTACAAAAGATTACAATGTATATGCTTATATGTTTTATTTTAGCTCGCTGATATTCGTGGCTCCTTGTATCTAAGCTTTTTTGTATTAAATTAATTTACATATAAATGTTATTCTATTTGTTTGTACTTCACTACTAATTTTAAGGTTTTTATGTGTTTTTTATGTGTTTTAATTTAGTATTTAAGTGCCCACGCACAGGCTTGCCCTTCTGTGGGATTTCTGTACATTTGTTTACCTTTTTTGTATTATTGCTATTGCTGCAGTGTATAAAATAATTCATATGGTAAATAAATCATTATTATTATTATTATTAATTATTATGTATGCCAAAATATTTTATTAATTATTAAAACCACAAACTAATTATATTTATAAGTAAGAGCAATAACGGCAAAAGCAGTTAAATTTACTGTATAAAATAGGCGTTATACAATGTTATTTATTTCTGTCCTTGGGTATTTCTTTCCCTTTTTTGTCCGGGGTCCGGTTTTACAGTGGACCAGTTTCCAGTGACGCGCAGAAGTGTATTTTTAAATCATTTTCCAATTGCCCTTTTTGATTTTTTTTTATAAAATTGTATTTGTAAGAGTCCCCTGTATACTCAAAATAATTTTTTTTTAGATGAGTTCTGAATCACTCTGTATTGTCTTTTATTTGGTGATTGATGATTTTGTAATTTTAAGTAATCTGCATGTAATAGAAGATATAATGTTTAATGCGTTAATTATAGCGTCATACGTATGGTAAACTGATTGCATAATTAAAGTTTTTTATTGAGAAACAAATTCTTTCCTCAAATTAAATCTCTGACTGACTGACTAAGAATGAGTCGCAGCCGCTATCACTTAATATTAGTAACCGGTTACAATAGTCAGAGCTACTATCTCTTATGGTGTATGATTGTACGGTAAAACCTTAACATACTATAATTTGTCCAACAGCAACTACTTATACATATACAGTCATTATTCACATGCATACATATACACATATAGAAGAATAACACACGTGTGACTTATGTGGTTTGATATTTTACTTGTTTCTTTATATGGCCATTTTACAAATTAGATCGTTCTTACTATGTTGCATCCAATGGGTTTAAGTCTCGGCCTTTCTTAGCTGTATCGGGTGTTCCGCAGGGATCAGATCTTGGGCCCCTTTTGTTTTTGTTATTTATTGATGGACTCATGAATTCTGTTGACTGCCATAAACTTCTTTATGCAGACGACCTTAAAATTTATTGTAATATAAATAATATTGCGGATTGTTTGTACTTGCAGTCTCAGATAGATGCAATTGTAAATTGGTGCAGGTTATTTTCACTTAAATTAAATATTAATAAGTGTAAGGTAATTAGTTTCTCTAAAAAGAAAAGTCCGATTATATTTAATTATGCGCTGAATAATGTTATCTTGGAAAGATGTAATGAAATATTCTTTGACTGTGAGTTGCATTTTTCGGAACACATCAATAACATTACAAAATCGGCTAATAAAGTACTTGGTTTCATTATTAGAAACTGTAAGTGTTTCACAAATGAGGCAGCGTTAAAAACATTGTATTTTTCATTGGTGCGTACTAAGTTGGAGTATGGATCATTGATTTGGTATCCTATTTATCAGAATCACTCTTCTAGTTTGGAATCAAATCAGCGCAAATTTTTAAAATATATTTCTTTTAAAATTACTGGTGTTTATCCTGAGTTTTAGTTGCCAATACCAGCAACCAATATTCTTAAAAAATCACCAGTATATACTATATCATTTAATTTTAATATGATATCTGGTAATTGTGACATTAACCATAGTGGTATTTATTCATTAAAATCAATTGTATCTAACACCTTTCAATTATAATTTATTTTGTATAACTTTTTGTCCTGTAAGTGGAAGTTTTCTGTTGGGCAAATAAATGAAATATTATCATTATTAAATGATATTTATTTTTCAATCTGAACTGGTTTCATAAAAAAAATAGAAAATTGCTCTGGATTCTCAGCACTGAGTTTGGACATTAATTGACTATAAGCATCTAATTCTTTACATCTCAAAATTCATTTCCAAATTCACACAGAACTTATTCTTCTGTAACGTCTCCAGAATACAATCTCTATCTTTCTACAATGAATGGGTGTGTATGACACAAGTGTCTTTAATAAATATATAGGGTGATTCAATCACAATGTCATTAATTTTAAGAGATAAGGAGAAATCAATACGATGACGCGATTAAAAAAAAATAACGTCGCAAAAATATTTGAAGTCATTATTTTAACCCGTTTTCAAGCTGTCACTGACCAATTCATGCAACTTCGAAACCAATTTGTTGACCGCCTGCCAAATTTTCTCTAGTATTAGGCATCATAAATAAGCTTGAATACGTATTATCTATAATCATAATAATGACACACTTTACAGTGAATTTAGTTAGAGTTTTAGTTTAGTTAGTAGATTTAGTTTAGTTAGAAGTTAGTTTAGTTAGTTAAGTTAGAATTTAGTTTTAAACTGCTGACATATTTGTAGTAACATTTGAGAGATGGTCCATTGTTATTTCAATAGCTTGTAAGTACGTCTGTATCTCAATGAAGCCAAGCGAAGTGTAAATATGCAACCAGCAGTACAATATCAAAGATAGGTTAGAATAAATCTATAAGCTTTGCCTACCGCACGTACGCCGTACCGCCTAATATGGCCTTACGTTTTTGGTAATAGTAATAGTTTTCGCGTAATGTCCAGACGTTCTCCCGATCTTACTTTGGGATATCTGTATTTTACAATGGCCTTGAAATTGTTCTTGTAGAAGAAGTGGCTTTCAAACTCTTGTGTGTGTATTTGAGGTTATATTTTATAGTGGGTGAGTTAATAATAATGGTACATAGCTTAAGGGCAGACTGCTAACTTCGAAATAAAGCAATTGAGACCAGCATGTCTTATTCAATTGTTGCTCCTTTTCATTCTACAGGATGTTAAAGTTGAAAAATGTTTTAGATTTTTTGCTATATTTTGAGAACGTATAAACCGGTTGTTTTGAAAATTTGTAGTCTTATGTTTTTTGAGGTGGGCAATTACGAATATGCAAACTGTGTTGAGGTCACGACTAGGAGGCGCAATTATACTGTACTGTCGATGTAAAAATATGTATAACTTTTTGTATTTTACACTTTTGATTTTTTTAATAAGAAACTATCGAACTATCTTTAATTCTAAATATAAAAGGTATACCTGTTACAAATCGATAAACTCAACTGTTATTGAGAAACAGACAAATTGAGTTTGTGAGATTCGGCAGAAATTAAATTAGAAAATTAGGGAGTCTTAAGATATCAAAACTGAATTAACAATAAGACAAACACTACAACAACTGAAAATTTATTTATGCTTATCTTAACAAATTATTAATCATAAAAGATTCTCGTGACCACCAGCGACTTTAATGAATGCACTTTTTTAGCCACAATAAAGTTCTATGTTGCTTGATAATATTATGCGATTTTTGAATCTTTTCCCACAGTTGTTCTTGACTAATAATAATGTCTTTGTAAACTAACAAATAAAAATCCAGCGGATTTGATCAGGGCTACGTGCAAGCCAAAGAACTTCGCTGACGCGTCCAATCCATGGTGCGGAAAATTTCTATTTTGATGTTCTCTTACTCGTCGGGAGTAATGTGCAGGTGCACCATCATACAAAAACCAGAAGTTCTGCCGTAAATTTAAGGCAATATCTTCAACAAGCAGTGGCAAGTCATGAATTAAAAAGTTTAATTATTTTTCTCCATTAAGTGGACGTGGTAGTACAAACTGCCCCACAATATTATTGTAGAGAATTCCACACCAAATATTGATAAAGAACTTGCTGAAAATGTACTTCTCTTGTTAGATGAAAATTTTCTAGTTCCCAAAAATTACTATTTCTCCGATTAAAAATACCTCGTTGGGTAAATGTGGTTTCGTCCGTAATATTTTATTATAAAATGTTGGGTCATCATTTTGTTGTTGGCGAAGAAACTGTGCAAACCGTAACCTATCTTGTGGTGTTAAATGAACTGGAATAAAATGATAAGAATCCAATTTTTCTTTATGGAGTAGTCTGCGAACGGAAGACTGACTGGTACCTGCCGAAATTTGACATGTGTTTTCAGTAATTCGCATTACAATATCATCTTATTGGTCCGCTGTTAATATTTTCGGCCTTCCAACGACTCTTTTCGCGAAATAATCCTATTTCATCCAATCTGTCGTGCAATCGCTTAAATAGTCTATGACTAGGTTGTCTGTTATCTCGATATAATTCCAAGTACTTCGCTGCTGCCCGGCGACCACAAACATTTTCTTGGGTATATACCGGGTGGTCCACTTTCGAAAGCGGAAACTTTAGAGGCAGACAGAGAACCACCAAACAATATCAGTTTATATTATAAACTATATTCGAAAAATGCTTCGTTACAAAGATACAAGGTGTCAAAATTTTTATCAAGAGTTCCAAATTAATTAACTTCCAATTTGTATTTAAATATCTAAAGTAGTTTTATTAAATATATTAATAAATTTGATAATAATTTGACACCCTGTATCTTTGTAACGTAGCATTTTTCGAATATAGTTTATAATACAAACTGATATTATTTTGTGGTTTTCTGTCTGCCTCTAAAGTTTCCTCTTTCGAAAGTGGACCACCCGGTATACACATATCATGTTTTCATATTTCAATGTTCGAAAAATTATTATGACGGGGCATTTTAAATACAATAAATAACAATAGAAACAGTACTGCCTAAAGCATGAATCGAGTGGCATTGACAGAAACAATATGGTATTGTATTGTCTGCTGTCTACTTATTATTTCCACGCCTACTACATTGGAAAAAATAATTTTCTAATTTAAATCACGCCGAATCTCAAAAACTTATTTTCTGTTTCTCGAAAACGGTTGAATTTAGCGATTTGTCACAGGTGTACCTTTCTTATTTAGAATTGAAGGTAGTTCAATAGTTTCTTTTGCATATTTGTAATAGCGACCTCAAAAAACATAAGACTACAAATTTTCAAAACAATTGGTCCATACGTTCTTAAAATATAGCAAACAAAAAAAAAATAAAAAATATTTTTTTAACTTTAACACTCTTTAGAATGAAAAGCCGCAACAATTGATTTTGGCCTTTTTATTTGATAAAATGCGGTGTTTTGATGTGTGTTTTCGAATGCAAATTCTAACCTCTGCTTTATTTATTTTCCTTTAATGATAGTTGACTTCAGAATGTGTGAAGTTAACTATTGCTAAATCAGTTATTAGAAAATTCTTGGTTTTGTACATGTAGGTACGCATTAGTGGATAACAGTCTGTGAAAGAAAAGAACAAACATTTAGTTTATGACTAAATCACCATATATAAACGGTTCGAATATTTATTGTAAATTTATAGCGTCGAGAGACATCATACATATATCCATAATATAATTTTGATTTTTCTACGTTGAACTATATTTAGTGGAAAAATGGTTCTTTATTAAAAAATATTACACTCAGTTTTGTGATCATGACAAATATAAACGTTCACGTTGTATTACGTTTTAAGCAATTGCATATATTATACTAGAAAATGCAATTTATTAACAATAAAATTGGTTTCCTTTGAATATCAACTGAATTACAAAATATTTTTTGGTTTTTTGCATGGCCGTAGAAAAAATATTATATGCAGCTCGTACAAAAAGTGTTCATCGCACGAGACGTGAAATTGCCGTGACTTTTTGCACTTGTTGCATAAACAACCAATTTCACGTGCTGTGCAATAATCACTCACTTTTTGCACTTGTTGCTTAATAGCTATTTATGCAACAAGTGCAAAAAGTAAGTGTTTAATAATAATAATAATAATAATAATCTCCTTTATTTCACAAAACGTTGATAACAAGAGGTTAAACAGGGTCAAAGACATACTTATATACAGTATACACAATATACAAATAAAAATGTAATAAAACAATTATAGAAAGTCATTCACATTACATGGTTCCATGTCCACTATTAATTTTTGTGTGTCTCTTTTATACAGTTTAAAATTTGTTGTTAATTTTAGATACTGTGGAAGCTTGTTAAATATTTTCAAACACATATATTCAGGCCCTTTTTCTGTAAAAGTTAATCTATGTATAGGATATGCCACATGCACATAACGCGAATCACTCACTATTTTATTACAAAACAAATTCTTATTTCTAAACACAAATATTAAACATTCATATATATAAAACGCAATTACGGTTAATATTTTATTTGCTTTAAAAATACATCTGCATGATTCTCTGTATGATTTCAGGCCACGTGAAATTGGACAACACGTCGAGTGTAATAAACACTTTTTGCACGAGCTGCATATAATATTTTGTTCTAGGTTCATGCAAAACCCAAAAAATGTTTCATAATTCAGTTGATATTCAAAGGAAACTAATTTTGTTTTTAATTAATTAAATTTTCTAAATTTCGTAATTCAATATGTAATAAATATGATTGAAAATAACATTAAAACGTAATATAATCTCACAGAAACTTGATTAAATATGGCGTCGATTTGAACGTTTATGTTTGTCATCACAAAACGCTGTAGGAGAATTACAGATGAGTGCAATACAAATTATTGCACTAGTGAAGTAAAGAACCAGTTTTCCATTACATATAGTTCAATGAAGTTTTGTTTTTTTCATGAACGAAGAAAAAAGTAATTGACAGAATGCAAACAACCACCAACGATGTATGTCTGGCAAATGTCAGATGAAACCGTACCCAAATAATCCTCTTGTTTGAAATACACGTGATTAGTGCTAAAATATTGTATTTATTAGATATTAATAACGTACTTACTTATGGGAATTGTTACTAAGTTTATGAATTAAATAAGATATATAATATGAAAAAGCGATATAACTTCTGGTAAGCTTTCCAAGCTCTAATTAACGAAGTAAACTGAGCAAATATTTAGTCTCATAAAAAATTATCATTTGGCTTTTAAATTACGGCTGTACTTTTTATGCCTGCGAAACATTGTGCTCTGGAGAGTTTAACAGTTAATTAAGGCTTCCGAAACTTAGTGTATTAAAATAGATTGTATGATTAATTTATCTTACATAAGGCCGTCACGTGCTATTACAAATTCCTTTGCGCTCTTTCCTGTAATTATACTTTGACTTAATGAGAGTACTTTGTTTCTCCTAGCATACACAGTTCGTTGTCTCACCAAAAAGTGTTTTATTCAACGTTCTTAGTTAGTTTTTCTTGTCAAATAAAAAGAGAGAATGTAACATTAGGAAAAGCATAAAAAGCATCAATGAGCAACCAAATAATATTTTACATTTTCGGTTAAAACCAGTTTTCTATTAATTTTGATGTAAAACTACTTGGACTCGTCAACTTTTGTTTTGATATTTTATGGATAAATTTCCATATATATCTAGTTTCAATTTTGAATAATCAGTTCTTACATAACACAGCACGATAAAAAAAGAAGGTTGTATGTCCGGCGTAGTAGACCTATAGGGTAAAGTTGCCTATATTGAACCAATTTTCGAAAAAATCACTGTAACATGAGAAAAATTGATGAACGGTTCCATGCGACCCAAGCAAAATATGTGTTAGACATTGGGAAGCACATTTCCGGTACTTTGCAGCCTTTACAGAACTTCTCGTCCAAAGGGCGATTTTTTTTTGGGAGTATGTAAACGGTTCAACTTGGGAAACCAGTTGCTCAAATTGAACCTGCGGTATCTTAAATTGAACCCATGCTTTATGATGGGTAAAAATGTAGTTTTGAAATGAAAAAACTGTTATTGCACTATTTTTAAAAAACCGTATAAAATTTATATAAAAAAAAACAATAAAATTCTGTGTAATTAAAAAAAATCTGAATATGAGCACAAAAGCAAAAAATACTGCACAATAACCTACTCAATACAAGATGCACAAAAAATTTCTTTTGACGTGCACCTACACCCACACACTTGCAGTGCATCCACACCTTACACCGCAGGGATTGGGTCATGTCACTTTGTTCTTCCACTCCGCATTCCTTACAGTACCAACTATTTGTTTCTGGATTGGTGGCGATGGTAGTGGATTTTTCTTTTCCTCCACATTTCGAGTTATGATTCGTAGCAATAACGGTATATTTTCCTTTCCCCGAACCTTTTGATTCAGAATTAGTGGCGTTGGTGGTGGATTTTATATTTCCTAAACCATTTAAGGATATCTTCACTTTCTTTCTTTTCTGTTTTTCTGCGTTGGCTTCAAGGGTATCTTTATATGGAGTTGCTGTTATCTCCGAAATTGAACCTCTGTTGCCTAAATTGAACCCCACTTCAATTTTGGCAACTTTAGGGGTTTAATTTGGGCAACTGACAATAAGTTCACATTAGGTATAACCTCTGAACTAAAAATCTAAAAACTTATTAAGTATTAGTCCTAGCGTAATAAATAGTTCAAACATTGTACTTTTTAATGGCAACATCAAACTTGTCATACCTTGTTTAATAGCCTTGGAATTCCTTAGCTAAACACACACAAATATTATAGTCGAATAGGTCTGTCAAAACTGTGCACGACAAAAAGAATTTGGGAATTGGCATCGTGCAGTGTACTACCGAATTTAGGTTCACTAAAAGGGTTCTTTTAAAACCTGGTATGCAGATGGCGGTAATTTCTTTGCAACAGCTCAGTCTAGTGAAGGTTCAATTTGGGAGCCGGTTCAGCATGGGCGACTTTACCCTATATTCTTATATATTTTCACGCTAAATTCAAATCTGGGGTTCATTTAACCCTAGATTGAGGGTCATTCCAAGGTCAAAGCTAAAAATAGACCACACTATCGTATATTTATGTTTTTAGAGTCGCTGAATTCGAATCTGCGGTCTATTTAACCCCATCTTCCTAGGTTCACGGTTATTCCTAGGTCAAAGCCAAATATAGATATGGAAGTGGATCAGACTATATATATTTATGTTTCTGATGCGTTTAATCTGAATCCGGGATTCATTTAACCCCATTAGGTCAGTTTCCAAGTTATTTCAAGGTAAAATTGAAAGATACATATGCAAATGAACCAGACCATCGTAGATTTATGTTTTTGGGGTCACTTGATCTTAATAGGGGACTCATTTACCTCATCAAATCAGCTTTAAGGTTATATCAAGGTCAAAGGAGAACGGATCATTTAAAATTTAAAAGTTAGATAGCATTGAGAAGATAATAGAATGTTCTTTAAAATGATATGTCACACAACACCACTTCTCTATTATCTATTTAAGATTTGAAGGGTGAACGTCATTCCTATTTAAGAGTGGAAATTTGTAGAATGAGGGTGGATGGGTAAGCTTTACAACTTAATGGCTAAACTTTTATCACCCTCTATCATAAAGACTTTAAAGTAATAAATCTCGGTAGCTTCAACATTAGACTAAAAAAAAATACCTACTTTTGTTTATTGTCGACAAAATGAACCGTTTACGAGAAAAAGAATAATAATCGAATTTATGTTTTATTTTTAATAATATGCTTTCTATTTTTTTTTTTCGACAATAAAGTGTGATACGAGTCATTCAAACAACAGGAAAGTTCCATTTTAAGATGTTTAATGCGAAAAATTATAAATTTAATAAAAACTTTAATAAAAAATTTAAAAAATAAAATTTAAATAAAAAGCGGTGGTATCCCAGGAGGCACCTTAACGAAGATATTGAAAAAGTTCAAGAGGGTTCAACATGCGAACATAGGTAGATTTTTTTCTCCTAAACGGTTCATTTTATCGGCCATAAACAAGAGTACCTTTTTTAGTCTAAGGTTGAAGCTATCCTTAAGGCATTAAGCTTAGCCCGCCTCTGGTGAGCCAAAAAAGCTAAATATATTTCAAGTACACTATTTTAAGAGATCCTTACTAGTGTCCATCACATACAATTTGTATTAAATTATATTAAGTACCTTACAAGTTATTCAAGAAAGCCCGATTTCCAGCGGGGTTCTTCAGGAGAGCCTGTAGGAAACAATTTTATAGGAACTTGTCATCGTATTTTTTCATGTTCACCGAGAGATTTCCCACATTTTCCCGGACATCCTATATATAGGTCAGTTAAAAACTTCACATTACAGGCATATAAAATAAATCAAGTTAAGCCCCACTAAATTCACTAGTTTATATGTATGTTTAAGCATATTTCTCGCTCTCAATATTTGCAATTGTTATTAAATTACGGATTTGATAAATAGTTTTGATACATACATGTATACTTTAAAGTTTAAACTGTCGAAAAAAAACATTTCTTTTTTAATTTACGCTTTAATATGTTGCTAACAGGTCTTGCTATATTTACAAATATTATCATTTTATATGCAGAGGTTTAAGCGCTACGGAAACCCGATTTTTAATTAAAGATTTATTCACCAGGCTTCCATGGAACAAACAGAATCAGCGAGCAAAATCTACTGAACCTTGCATCAAGTGTAATTGTGCAGAGTTATGACGCATTAGAGCATGTAAAGTGAATAACAGTTAGCGCTTAAAATTGATGCCAATGCTAAATTACTAGAAGTTGCATATTTCTGATGAGTGTGCAACGTTAAAAGAAGGAAAACTGATCATCATACACTATACCTATTTATTTAGTAGGGTAAAAGTTTTCATATAATAAATTTATCATTATATGTACAGGGTCTCCGGAGAGCTCATGTCAAAAATGAAAAGACATACATGGGAGGAGGAAATAGTTGTAGTACTTCAAATAAAAAAATTGTTGTCGAGTTTCGTTATGGAGATATTACCTCCAACGTAAGAAGTTGAAAATAAATCGTTATCGAGATTACGATTTAGGGAGTTCCCGGTGGGACACCCTGTATACAGGGTGATTCAGAACTTATCTACTTGGCCTTGGAAGTCCTGGACCTCCATCTCTTCCACGATTTGGTTTCAAATTTCCCTCGCGTTGCACTGCACTTGCACTCACTACACACTGCGATAAAAGTAGTTGTATTTGGCAAAAGTTTACCGGGAAATCGTTCTGCTAAAGCATTTTCACAGCGTAATAAATTAAAACGATATCGATCAACCTCTAGTTGATACTATACATGTAAGCCATTTTTGACACTTGAAAAACTAATGGCGTCACAAAAACTTTAGTGCCTATAAAAAGCAATCGGATTTCAATATTCGAAATAGCCTGTCTAGAGACTACAGTGGCCCAGCGATGTAAAGGTTGAAAATACTACAACTTCAATAATGTTTTACACGGAATCTATAAGGATTAAACATTTTTTTAACTATATTTACTCTATTTTTCATGATGAATCTATTCCCAAATTCTTTTAGATAAGTTCTGGATCACCCTGTATAAACGTCAAAACATTTCCATTATAATCACATGAAGTTTAATTGAAGAAGGATTAAATTTCCTGAAATTTTTTGAAATACCATAGTAATGGAACAAAATACAGACGTCCAATTGGTTAGAAAACGTAGATGTTAAAATTTTTTTAAATCTTAGAAAATTATTTTGTACCACTACTTACCACTACTAGTAAAAGCCAAAAAGCGTTGCTAGTTTTGGTAATATATATAGCTGCTTTCTGAGGAACCAAAGGCTGGTCTGCTTAGGTATCACAGAGGCGATGAGGAAAACTCCAACTGCCGCCTTGGAAATTTTGTTGGGGTTGTCACCCCTCCCAACATGGATTGTAAAGGAGACGATGGCAACCTACCTGAGAATAAGGGATGCAGGCTGTTGGAAGGCAGAAGGTCGAGTGAAGGGTCACGCTACTATAGCCTTCAAGGCGGAGAATGAGATTCCAGTCTCTGCTTTGATGGCTATTGAAGCAAAGAATAAATTAAGGTTGGGAAGGAGATATACCAGTGCCTTCTCTTCGAGAGAGCGGTGGAAGAGAGTAGATGCCATTTTTCCCCTGAGATCTCTGATATGCTATACAGATGGATCCCGGGTAGAGGATGAGTTTTCTGGGGCAGGAATATATCTGGAAAACTTGGACATTCGGCAGAGCTTCTTGCTGAGCAAGTTTTTGCTATTTTAATGGTAGCTGCCAATGAAGAAGTAAATAATTGTGTAAAGGAGAAAATCTTCATCTGCTCTGATAGTCAGACTGCACGCAAGGCCCTTAGCTCTCCAAGGACGAGATCTAGTCTGGTTCAGGAGTGTGGAGATGCCTTGGAGTCCCTGGTCAGACAAAGGGAGGTGAAGTTGGTCTGGGTTCCTGGCCATAAAGGAATCGCCGGTAATGAGACGGCAGACTTGTTAGCTCGTCTCGGATTTAGGACACCTTGCCAGGGACCCAAACCCGTTCTTGGAATTGCGCGAGGTTGTATGAATAAATTAGCCTATCAAACTCTAGCAGGGAATTGAAGAAGGAATGGAGAATGTAGACGGGGCCACGTCAATGAACCTAGTATATCTAAGACAAAGTGGCTGCTGAGCCTAAGTCGAAGGTCCCTGAATCAAATGAAGGGGGTCCTGACAGGCCACTGCACACTCAGAAGGCATTTGAACTTGATAGGCATAGACTCTCCCTATATGTCCGGAATGTGGAGAGGTGGAGAAGACTCCTATCCACTTTCTAGGATATTGTGCGGCCCTTGGAAGACTAAGATATAGGATCTTTGCCGCCGAGGAGCTGCAAAGGGAAGAAATGATGAGTCTATGGACCAAGATCCTGGCGTTCATCAGGGCGTCGGGTAGGTTCGAGGAAGGCCGAGGGCAGTTAGAAGACAGGTGATGGGATGGTAGGGTAGACAGAAAGAGCCCATGTGTGGCCTAATTGCCAGGCTGATACCGCCCAATACACTACTACTACTACTGGTCCCACTGAATCATCTCTCTTCACCATTATATGCGGTTACCTCAATGTTGACGAGTGAGAGGCAGCACTCAATGTGGACAATAAGAGACCAAAACTTCGTTCGTCGATATACTAAATGTTCTTCAAACCTCTGATTTGCAATAGTCCGGTTGCTGCTAAATCGGTCCAGAAGAGCTAAAAGTTGCAATCAACCATCTTCACCCTCTGTGGTTTCTCTAAGACGGCCATTGCTTCTAGCTCTATGTCCACTGACTTCTTGTGTCCACGCCTGGTAACACTGTACTAAGGTACGTAAGGATCTGTTAGTGTTTCTAGAAATTTCTCTTAACGACAAATCTGCTACGCGGAACCCAACAGTCTGCCTGCTCTCTAAGCCACTACACTGATAAATCTGTCCAAGTCTACGTAGTTTAGGCATAATCAGCTGTAAAAAAATATCGGTTGCAATAAGCTTCACAACACTTGCAACACAATTGTGAGCAGAATTTTTTAAAACAGAATTCTACGTTATCAAAGTACGACCTATACAAACTCCTAGATAAACCTGAAAATTATTTTTTATTTTCGCCTAGAGAAAAGTAAACACGTAAAGAAACAAAATAAAATGATATTTAATGAGTGTTGACCTCTCTTTGTCACGTAGTATATTACTTATTGTATAAAGTTCATCCATTTCTAACCAGCTAGCCTAGTTTTACCGTGTAGGTGTCACCAAACAAAATTTTTTTATAATTCCTACACAAACTCTACTGATGCGTGGTGCGTAGACGCGTTTAATGATTTACTGAAAATGTAATTTAACAAGCAAAGAGAGATGTACAAATTAAAAACGGAATAAATAACGAGTTCATTAAAGAAATTCCTTCCGAATATAATTTCTTTAACAAAAATGTACTTTGTAGGTCATCGATGCGGCAAAATATTTTTAGAATATCCTTAAACTAATAATGTAAAGCAATCAATCAGATAAAAGAAATACATTTCGTTCTCCCTTTGCTGGCTGTCTGCAATAAAAAATCCTAATGATGTCGCCGTACTCCTGGCAAAGGTAATATTTCATCAAAGAAATTCTTTTTTATCAGGCTCGCCTATCTGAAATTCGCCGTTCTTTTATATAGCGCGACTGTCATGCGAAGAGACAAAACAATAGCTGCTTTGGAATTAATTATAGACGTTTCCCTTCAGGTGTCGGAAATCCAGTTATTTCCAAGAATACCATCATTTTCTCATCTTTTGCTAGGGTTTCTTACATGGGGGAAGAATGATTTCATATATTTACCTCTTCTTTCTACTCCTTCCTTTGGCGCATTTCGTTATTCGCCTTGATACATTTTTTATTGACTCTTTGATTAATGCACTTCATAAAAACTTCTGCCGTATAAGTTTGTCGTAGAGAACAATTTCATCATTCAGATAACTATTCTGGCTGTCACATGGCATAATTTAATTATTATTAAATTTATTTCTTCAGCTTTTTACGCAATTGACAGTAAATAAACAAATTTTAAATTTTTATGCCGTTTGCAGCTGCTACTATGACGAATAATTACACACAAGCTTACCCACATCATTTTTTCTCATATTGGTGTTTGTGTAGTCATTTGACTCACTTACGTAATACAGGGTTTGTACAAAACACTAGCCCAAATTCCTGAGGCCAAAATATTTATTTCAAACAGACAAAACGTTGCCTAAATACATGGAATACTAACATAATACAGAATTAAGGAAATGCCTGTAATAAATCAATAAAAAATAGACACAAATGATAACGATTTATAACGATTTGTAATGATTTGCAGAGGTGTAGACAACGTAAAGGTATATAAAAATAAAAACAGATATAGCCTTCTCAACAATAAATATTACGTATAATATTTGAAAACAAATTGTATGAACAAAAAAAATCAACATTATTATTATGAGAAACTTAATTCAACAATCTTAGCATTACTTCCATATGAGCATAATTCGTAGTTCTTCTTAGAGGGATATGGAAAAGTTCGTGCTTTCTCGTATTTCTAGAAAGAATTTTGAAACATACTTGAAATAATAAATAATCAGTGATCAAATAGTTCAGCACCTTAAATCCAAAATAGAGCAATTATCCGCGATTATATAACAAGTTAACTTTAAATATAAGTATCTTAAACATTTCTTTTGAACTTTTTCTATATTATCTACATACGTGTTAGGGTGAGAATGCCATAACAATGAGCCAAACTCTAATTTTGGCCTAACTAATGCGCTGTATGAAGTAGGTAATAACAGCGATAATAGTACGAAAATTTTTGGACTCTCTTATTACAAAACCTAATGAGCTATAGGCAGAAGCTCACATATTCTCAATATGTAACCTTTAAGATAATTGGGAATCAATTTCCACGTCTAGACCCTTTACACTATTGACTCACTTAAGTGCCAAGTTGTTCATTTGATAGCTGTACGTAATTGACTGTTTATTTCTATTGAAAGTAATCGTATAACATTTAGTAATGTTAAAGGCGAGTTTGTTTGTTATGCTCTATTCATAAGCCGAATTAATATCGCGTTGTAATAGTTATGCATCATTAAGGCTTATAGGTTTATATAATTTGAGATCATCAGCAAACATTTGTGACCTCGAAATTGGGTTATCGTAGAAACACGTCACGTAGACAAACAAATTTATTGTCAAATGCTTTACTTTGACGTTTCAGTCATTCGTGTTCGACTGCTTAATATAAACTGACTGTGACGGCGGAATTGATCCGCTTATATAGGTTTTTAGAGTTCTGCGATCCCGAGAAGGTGTTGAGAAACAAATAGAATATAGCCTGGAATATTCCGGAAAACGTCAAAATAAAGGTATTACAAAAATTATAAATTCTAACGGAAACAAGAACATAATAAACAACTAAAATGTAGGTGAGCCTCCGTAACACATTGAAGAACCTGTGTTACACAGTATATCAGGTAAATCATTAATGAAATATAAAAACAAAAGCGGTCCTAGATTTGAGTTTTGATGCACACCCGAATTAGGGTTATATTTTTCTGAAAGATGGCTATTAAATTTTACAATAAATTGAGGATCTTGTCAAATTTAGTCCAAAAGTTGATAGTTTTTGAAATACAGGGTCAAAGTTATTAACTCAATTTCTCATTCCAAAAAACCCTTAAGTATCCAATTTCATATGAATCATGATATTATTAAGGTAAATATTTATAAAAAAAGTTTGAAATAATAACACCTTGAATTTCGAAAACTATCAAATAAAATAAAATATACACAGATTATGTGACTTCGTAAGCGCTAGGTAGAACATCGCAATAAAGTTACTGGAACATTGGAGATGACACTAGACCACTCTCGAACATGTGAGTGGCCATGCGTGGTTCAGATGTGCGGTACGTAGCAAGACAATTTAAGGTTTTTAAAGTGAATTATATCTTAGCAGAATAGAAAAATAAAGAACGGACATCGTGTTTATAATGTTAAGAATCAGCCTATTTGATCACAACAACAATAATAAACTTCAGTGCATTGTTTGTATGCAAGTACTATCAATTGCTAAAGAATATAATATGGAACGATACACTGCACTACACGAAAAAGTGTTTCGACAGTATACACGGTAGTCTTGGAATGCTATCATTACGGATTATAAGAAAATACTAAAACAACAAAAAAAACTTTTTCCAACAAGTCTGACACCAATAAAAAATATAGTATTGCCGCTTCTTACGAAGTAGTATTAAGAGTTGTGCAATCAAAATGGCCCAACAATTCAATGAAACAAAAATTGTATGTATCCAAAAAATTCCACGACACAATTGAAAAATATAAATATTTTTCACTCTGCCTGGACGAAAGCACTGATCTACCCTACATCAGCCACTCGTACTTTTTTATTAAACTATTCAGAAGGACTTCACTATAGCAAAAGATGCTTGATCTTATTCCTCTCCATGGTACAATTAAGAGTACGGATACTTTTGAAGCTGCAAATAATGTGGTATCAGACTATGGGGATTCAAGAAATGTTCCTGCATTGTCACTGATAAAGCCAGATCTATGATAGAAACTGAAATTGGATTTACAGGACTCTTAAAACAAAACAATATCAACTGTCTTGTGACACACTGCAGTATTCGCCAAAAGGCCTGTGCGGAAAACACTTACTTCAAATAAATGTCACAAAAGTGACTGTTAAATTAATTAATATTATAAGAAGGTTGACTGACTGAAAGTTTCGTGATTTTTTCGCTGAAGTAAATGCTACATATGCGACTTCTTACTTCACATTGATATTCGTAGGTTAAGTACCGGAAACTGTTTGCAACATATCTTCGCTCTACGTAAGGAGATGCCCATAAAAATTAGTAGAAGACCAACATTATCGAACTAGAAAGTCAAATTGCAGATGCAAAATTTCTATCAGACCTTGCATGTTAACAGACCTGGCATCTCACCTCATCGATTTTTTGAAGTTACAAAGAAAAATATTGCCAATTTATATGGTTTCATAAGTGGACTTAAATATAAAATTAAGCTTTTCAAGTTTTCATTAGAAAAATATAATTTTTCATTTTTTCCGAAATGTAAAGACAACTTTGAAGAGTTTCATATTTAACTCGTATATAATATATTTCAATTAACTATGTGGTAAAGCACATGCACATCAACTTGTTAGCTGCACAGTGAAGTTCTCAACATCACATCTATAAATTCTTGGTAGTTTGAACCACAAAAGTGCAAACTATAAAAAATTGGTGGAACTTTAGGGAATTTGGATGTATGTAATATAAGTGTGAAGTTGTATATGATGAATTCTCATCTGTCATCTGGATTATTTCCCGGGTAACATCGGCCACTTTAGTGAAAAACACGTAGATTTTTGATGGGTGCTGCAGAGGAAAACCGTAAGTGAAGGGACAAAACGCAAAAGGAATAAAGTTTGTTGGTATAACATTTTGGGCCCGTCTTACCCAATTTCTACAAACTATCACAAATGTTTCTGCTTCTTGTCCGTTGCCAACTTGTAAGTTATTGGCAGCTATGATACGTTTGCGTAAATCATCAATAGTGTGCACTTCGGTGCAATATACTTCATTTTATAAATATGCTCACAAAAATAACTCCAAATGATTTAAAGTCGCTGCAATACGCCGTGGACGCCCTGGACCTCCATTTCTTTCACGATTCTGTTGCAAATTTACCGTGTCCCGCAAGCGTTTGCACTACATTTGCACTCACTGCACACTGTTGTTAAAGCTGCATTTGGAACGTGTTTACCAGGAAATCGTTCTGCTAAAACAGTTTACCAAATTAAAACGATTCAAATCAACTGCGAGTTGCTAAAACGTAAGCCATTTTTGATATTTAAAAAACTAAGGTAAGAACTTGCATCACAAAAAAGTTAATACTATAAATAATCGGATCGCTTGGTTAGTAATTCGTACGGTAACCCAGCGATGCAAAGGTTAAAACTCCTAGAGCTTCAATACTTTTTTTCTCGGAAACTATAAGGATTTTACTTTATTTACGATATCGACTCATTTTTCATGACGCATGTATTCGCAAATTCTTTTAGATACATTCTGAATCACCCTGTATACCAGCCTGTGTCGGTTGTGACCGTAAACTCGCCATACCTATGTCGAAGACTTTCCTCACAGCACTAACAAAGATGTTACACAGCTCACAGAAAAGCTTAGATTTATTAGAGCTACCACTAAGTACCTAATAACAGAATTCTGAGGGGAAACAAAAAAACATGTTGATCTTTTACGAATTACGTTTTACTATGGCCGTAATCTTTACATTCAAACTCCGGGTACACATAAAGAGTTACGGTTTCTATAAATATATAAACTAGTCTGGTATATCGTATAAAGTACAATGTAACCGAACAGCTTTGGATTATTCCGTTGCTTTATGGAGCTTACGTATAACTTTCTTCAACTGATATATGACTTTGACACAGAGAATAATCTTCCCATAAAAGCAAAATATTGTCGGAAAAAGCGATTTAATTTTTATGAAAAGGGATTTATGCGGTTCTTTAACGGCTTATTTTCAGGTCTTACTATAAGCACAAAGGTTGAGTATGGTTCTACACTTTAAAATAATTTAGTGGATGGAAAAGTTTAGTAGCACTATACTTCATGGTAGATGTAACATTTTAATGAATTATATAGCTCTCAACCGGTTTTGAAGTTCATGTCACTTCATAAAATATAACCTCACCTTGAGTAAAGTAGCTATTAAGAATTAGATCATTTTCACTATTTTTTATTCTGTTTATGGTATTTTTACAGAGAAATTTTAAACTTTGTTATTCAAAATTCACATTGGTCTATTAAAAATAGTATAATACATGAATATGCTTAACGTTTGAGATTGCTTCACTTTCGAGGTACAACCTATTGCAGTACCTAATAATACTTCCTCAAATCAGTTTTTGAAATACTGAAAGTTCTGAGTAGAAATTGCATTAGATCTCTGTTGGTAAGTAGAAACAACTAAAAACTCTAATGCTGAATGTAGATTTCATTACGAGAGTGTCACTATAATTATCGTAATAAATTGTACAGAGAATTAAAATGTTCTTGATTATTTTAACTTATGTCCTAAAAGGTAATTCGAATCTCATAATGGGGAAATTGAATAATATTTCCAATACGTGCAGAAGAAAAAAATATTTTTTAAAATCGAAATGGCATACGTGGAAAAATAAGCCTAAAACTGATATTTAAAAAATTAGTCTCGCGATACCCCCACAAAATGGTCGCCGCCACAGCGTAGACTTGTGACGTCAAACGCCGTTTGTACGTGTATATACAGCAGTTTGCTTTAGTTCTCATCTATGCAGGGTGTCTGTGAAAGGTTGGGAAATCTCGGAGCTGGAGATAATAGTGACCCAAAAAAGTCGATTGAGTCAAATATGGTTATACGAATGTTGCTGGTTTCACAAACACAGGGCTCAATGCTAGAATTTTATTTTGAAATATCTCAATAACTTTGAAACCTGTAGGAGCATTAAAAAAATTGGCACAATTATATTTTTGGCACGGCAAATAAGAATTTTTAAGTAATTTTGACGCCACTAGTAGAGGGCGCAGCATGTTTCTTTTAAATGGCAGAACATTTTTGTTGTTTAGTTTATCCAGTGCAGCGATTGAAAACTGTTATCGTTTCAGGTAAAGTGCCTTTTCTACAAAATACAGCAAAATGTTACGTTGTTCAGAACGGTAAATTATAGAGACGTGCAAAATTTCAAAAATATCGGCCTGCTTTGATAAAATTTTGCACGTCCCCATAATGTACCGTTCTTACCCTGTATACGATTTCCATGCTTTGGATCAACACAGTATATATACTGTTTGAAAAGTTACTAATCATTTGTGATATTGTGTTGAATAGACATAGGTATTGAATAAAGTGCACTCGTAAAATGGATACAGAAAGTGCATCTCTATGGGTAAATGAAAGAACTATCGCATTATGCATTATTCTTTATGATTCCCCTCAAAACATAGTTAATGGTTTTTCACAATATTTTAGCAGTGTTTTTCTTCCAGATAATTTTGATTCTTCCAAATATAGTAGTAAATTTAACAACTTACTTTATATTAAAGTTGAACACCTCTCTGAGATGTGATACTTAATTCAATTTCTAAATTAAAAAACAAATTAACAGCCGGTCATGATTTAGTTCCCAGTTTTTTAGTTAAAGACTGCTCACGTGTATTAGTGACTCCGTTGTCAATTTTATTTAACTTAGCTCTTCGAACTTTGCAATTTCCCGATTGTTGGAAATTGGGAAGAATTTGTCCTGTCTTTAAGAGTGGTGATTCTGGTGATGTTGCTAACTATAGACCCATTTCCATTTTGCCTAACTTTTCCAAGGTTTTCATTTATATGTCCATTAAAAATACATTATCTCCTTATCAACATGGCTTCATAAATAAACGTTCAACTATCACTAATTTATCTTTAGTTACACAGAATATAGCTGAGGTACTAGATTCCAAGGGTCAGATGGATGTGATCTATATGGACTTTTCGAAGGGCTTTGACACTATCAACCATAGTATTATAGGTATTACTGAGACTAGCTGAATATGGATTTTATGATAATTTAATTCAAAACTTGTCAACTTATTTAAGAGAACGGTCGTACTACGTTGCCTTCAATGGATTTCAATCTCATAAATTTGAGGCCACTTCTGGTGTTCCTCAAGGGTCCAACTTAGGACCTCTTGTATTTTTGTTATTCACTGACGATCTTACTAAAGCAATTGAATGTCCCAAACTCCTTTTTGCCGAAGGTTTAAAAATCTATTACAAAATTAATAACATTGATGATTGTCACTTTTTGCAGTCCCAAATAAATATTATTGAAAATTGGTGTGATGCTTTTAAACTTACGTTAAATATCTCTAAATGTAAAGTAGTTAACTATACGCGAAAATCATCCTATCTTATATACCCTAGTAGCATTCAATGTCCAGAGGATGTCCACATAAGGTCCGAGTCATCCATGGACGTCCAGTATATATGAATGGACGTAATATGGCCATCCGAATAAGATGTAAATTATAATACAACCACTGTGGATGTTAGATGGATATCCTATTGGGATAAAAAAATATTATGATAATTGTGGATGTTCTACGAACATCCTCAAAGGACATACATATTTTTATGCTTGTTGGGGATATCCTATGAATGTCTCAAAAAGACGTATTAATATTTATGTGCATTGTGGATGTTCTACGAACATCCTTAAGGGATGTGCATATTTACTGTTCATCAAGAATGTCCTTTGAACTCTCTAGTACGACGTGTTTATTTTTATGCTTGAAAACTCATCCAAAGAAGATCCTGAAAGGATGTACATTTATAATGTTTATCGTGGATACTTTAAATGTAACACATATTTTTATGTTCACAATAGATATTAAATAAATATCCTAAAAGGACGTGCATTTATACTGTTCATCGTGGACGTCCAATGGAGATTCTTTAAGAACGTACATATTTTTATGTTTGCAATGGATATTACATGAATAACCTGAAGAGACGTGCATTTATACTGTTCATCGTGGACGTCCAATGGACACTAAATGGAACATACATATTTTTATGTTCCCATTACATGAATATCCTAAAGGGACGTGCATTATACTGTTCATAGTGGACATCTTATGGGCATTCTAAATGGAACATATATATGTTTATGTTCCCTAAGGATATTACATAAATATCCTAAAGAGACGTGCATTTATACTGTTCATAGTGGACGTCTTATGGACATTCTAACTGGAACATACATATTTTTATGTTTGCCATGGATATTGCGTGAATATCCTTTAGGGACATGAATTTACCCACTAAACAAGAGACCTTACATAACATTTTAACAAAGTTGCATTCATTTTAAATATGCAATTTTACACTGTAAAGTAAATGCACGCTTGCTAGAATATTTCATATGAATGTTGTAACTAGATAGTTTGTTATAAGTAAACCGCAAAAAGTTTCTGTGGCGTTACATATTAGTACTTGCTGCAAGTTACATAATTTACAAAAGAAAAGTTGCGATGCAACGAAATATGCTTTTTTATCAAAATAACGAAACGATTCAGTCAATTATATGTATATTAATAGCCGACAGGTGGCGCCACTTATATCTCACTGATACTGTGTAACCGAGTTTTGGTAAGATATCTACAAGATTTGGGCCCTGGTAATTCCTTCAAATGTCATGGATGTTTCTGTACATCCACAAGATGTACTGAATATATCGGTGTGGATGTTCAATGAATGTAGAGTTATGATAACCCATTCGTGGTTCTCTGCGGAATGCGGATGCGTATTGAATGACTTTTTAGGATGTTGTACGGATATCCTTGCAGTTCGTTCACTTTATGTCCAAAGTTGTGACATATGTAACACAATTGTACGTCCTTTAAATGTCTATGGATATTTCTGTACATCCACAGGATGTACTGAATGTCTCAGTGTGGATGTTCAGTGAATGTAGAATTATAATTATCCATCTGTGATTCTCTGCGGATGCATATTGAATGACTTTTAGGACGTGGTCTGGATATCCTTGCAGTTTAATCAATTTATGTCCCAAATTGTGAATTCTGTGTCACCATTGTGCATCCTTCAAATATCCATGGACATTTCTGTACATCCACAGGATGTACTGAATGTATGAATGTGGATGTTCAGTGAATGTAGAATTATGATCATCCTTCTGTGGTTCTCTGCGGATGCATATTGTTTAACTTTTTAGGATGTTGTATGGATATCCTTGCATTTCCTTCAATTTATGTCCGAAGTTGTGACATATGTAATACAATTGTACATTCTTCAAATGTCCATGGATATTTCCGTACATCCATAGGATCTACTGTATATCCTGATATGAATGTTCAGCGGATGTACATGGGACTATATCGTGCTACTAGGGTAACTACTCGTTAAATAATGTTATTTTAGAGAGGAAGCGTACAATAAAAGATTTAGGCATTCTATTTGATTCAAATTTGAGTTTTGCGCAGCATATACAAAATATATCGAAATCGTCTTATAAAAGTTTAGGGTTTATTATGAGGAATTGTAACTCTTTTACTAATATCGATGCATTAACGACGCTATATCTTTCATTAGTACGTTCTAAACTGGAATATGGCTCTTTAATCTGGTACCCTATATACCAAAATCATTCTTTGTCGCTTGAATCTATTCAAGCAAAATTCTTAAAGTTTCTATCTTTTAAAAAAGAAGGTATATATCCCGACCGAGGTTATAATCATCAATTATTATTATCAAGGTTCTATATTCCGTTGTTAAAATTTAGACATATTCTAAACAGCATACTATTTTTATTTAATTTATTTAACAATAATATTGATTGTATATCTTTACTGGAAAGTTTTAGTTATAGAGTTCCTGCTTTTAACTCTAGGCTAGTTGAAACGTTTTATTTACCGTCAGCTGGTACCAACACTCCTAAAAAGTCGCCAGTGTATGTTATGTCTCGCAATTTTAATATTATTTCGGAGCAATGTAATATAAATTTTTCATCTATCAACTCTGTGAGAAGGGCTGTAGCGGAGAGGTTTCAGCAGATTTAATGTAATTAGTTATTACTAGTTTATATATGCTATTTTACTATATACGTTTATACATTTATGTACGTGTATTATTACTGATGTACGTATTTACTCGCATTTTATTTTATTGTTTCTTTCTATGATCTGTATTATAATTTTTGTCCTGTAAATGGAATTTTCTGTTGGGCAATAAAGTTTGAATTTGAATTATGCCATTATGTACGAATATAGCACACAGCGTCTAATAAAAAATATTTTGCCGTGCCAAAAAATTATAAGAAAAATGTGGTGTAGGGCATTAAGCGTGACGAATGAAAGCACGATACCTTAGAAACAACTTGAGGCTATACAGAGAAATATAATCATGGTTCACAAGTGTGAAATTACGTTTAACATGTATTTTCGAATCAGGAAATTTTAGAATTAGCACTTAGTTTACTTCTTCAACATCATCTATAGATGTTTTGTAAATTTCAAACCTCCGTAAAACCGCAGAAACTCACAAAATCAACACCTCTTAAAAAAAAATAAATTTACACCCTAAAGCAAATGAAAGTAATATCCTCAATTTATCTTCCACAGTAAATAATCAACATCAGCGGCATTCTCCAGTTTGCCGCTTCTTTTAAGTCAGGTGGAGTACACGAGGCTTCTTCATCCGGTTCCATTATCGTAAATGCATGGCAAACGCAAATAAAATAAAAATTTGAATGCTATCTGACAATTCAGCTTACATGGCGTCATAGCAACGAAATATACTTATCATTCATAATTTTCCTCATAAATTATAAGATTGTAGATATAAATACTGGGTGAACCTTAAATAAGTACAAATATTTTAACCAGTAGTACAGTTCACTGTATAGAACATATAATTAATAGTCTTTTTACAAAAAAAAAAATCAGGAATAAAAAAGTCAAATTTTAAATAAATTTTGTGATTTTTCAATAGAAAACTTGTTGAGGGCCGCTGATTCGGAAGTCATGGTGGATGTGAATTCCACAGCGTTGCCAGTGTTACACTAGAATTTTTAGACATGTCAAAGAATTATTGAAATATTTCTATTTATGAAAATAATAATGGCCATTTCCTCCCCTATGCCATTGCTATTTCTCTCCAATATATTGAAAATATAAACCATATTCTCTACTCACAATCATATTATCCAAAATTTGTTCATTATTCCTTTTTACTACACTCCGACTGATTTATCACAATACGTTATTTTTATCATTATGACTGGACACTAATTACTTAACAAATATGCTTTTAGAATATCAACCTTTTCACTGTTTGAATAATGCGCCATATTTTATTTAATCACACTGTATTTCACGAAAATATTAATTAAATACATAAGAGACTGTCCGTGAAAATAATAAGACGATTTAAATACGTTTTATACGTTAGCGCGGCAACTCTTAAAATAGATGCGTGAAGCGGGGTGAATTACTTAAGGTACGGATTCGCTGGTGCGACTGCGGCTGCGGCTGCGACTGCGACTGCGACTCGTTGCCGGCCAATAGGCAGTCTAAATGCTGGAGTTGATGAGAACATTCAGACTGTCTATTGGTCGGCGAGTCGGAGTCGCAGTCGCAGCCGCAGTCGCACCAGCGAATCCGTACCTTTAAAGAAGCTATAAGCACAGTTTATTATACAGTTCGTCGAGTAAAGGTTCCAGAGGGTGTGGCTAAATCGCGGCTAAATGCGCAATGAACACCAATGAAATTCATATGTACATGACGAAGTGGGAGAAATTCTATTTCTTGACAAATCACCGTGTCCCTTGAGCGCGCGAATGTGCGCGGCTAAATGCGCAGTCGTCTTTTGGTCGTCTAAAAAAACGAAATCTGGGACCTCGACATCAAAGGAGCCGACGTGAAGACGCCGGACTGTATAATAGACTGTGCTATAAGCTTAATTCGGTTTCAGAAGATGTAAATTATCTCATATTAACTTTCAATTTACGCATATTGAAATTATCAAATCCCTTTCCACAAATATTATATGTTTTGATTGCATTTGCCTGTGTCACAGCTTATTCCTTTGTTCTAATCCATACTAGTGCACCGGTATCAACATCAGCATCTATCACTATCAATATCAATCCTAGAGCCTAGAGGATGAGGCTTGTGCGGGACAATTCGCCTACTGCTCCTGACACCTACCTGTTGTCTGTGCCTACATCAGTTTCTTTTTGCATGCGATTGACGCTGATTTTAAATATTTTACTTTGCCTTCTCTTGATATTGAACGCATACATCAAGCTAGTTATTTTGTTATTTCATGTTTTGTGTTTATTTTTAATTTCTGTTTTGCCCACTACGAAACTACGAGGTACGAAATGGTTAGCACTGACACGTTGTTTGAGGTTATGTGGTGGAAATTAACTCTATGTTGTGTGAAAGTTATAGTTTTTTTGTTATTTTTCATAAAATAATTTAAGGGGATAATTTGTGACAATCCTTCTAACAGTGTACAATAGTATTAACTGAAATATGGATAACTGTTTAAATAGTTGATTTTTCAGTAAGTATGTGAGCTTCTATGCACGTGTATGGATATTTTTTTTAAATAATTTAAGTAACTTCTTAAACTCTTTAAATGACAGTATGGAACTTGAGAAAATTCATATTTTAATCGTTCATGATAATTTTACTTTACTTATTTCTAAACTAGAAACAATGGTAAAAATTGAATTTACTTTAAAATATTATTTATATTACAGAAGATATGGCAACCTCGCCTTCAGTAAATCATATGTTTTTTTTTTATTAGGTGAAGTCAGTGGTCTATCTGGTCAGCGGTCCTCAATATATCCGTAAATATTTGAAATTTTTAAAAATGACTTTCACTAGACTTATCTATATAACGAACTACACCTGCAATTAAAATATTTGTACTTATTTAAGGTTCACCCTGTATATGCCGTTTGGACAAAAAATGTTGTATACACCTCGACCGCGAAATATTTTAGCATCCTCAAGATTGTCATCTTTCTTTTGGATGTCAAAACAGTATTTCACGATCTAGATAGGTATACAAATAAGTATTGTTCAACACTGTTGGTATCTAATAAAAGCACAGTTTTCAAGAAAATTATGCCTGCACGAACCAGCACAGCTGCACGACTTCGCATAGTTGTTCAGCACAGATCAGCAACTCTTTGTGCAGGTGTGTGGCAGACGTGTTTAAGTAATAATTGAGTGCATCTCTGAAGAAATCTTTATTTTAGTGATGTGTGTGAAGAGCCGAGAAAGGAAAATACCAGGAAAGAGAATGCTCATCATTTATTTTCTGAACTGAATAGAGATACTAAAGTTTTTTCAGGATTTCCAAATGTCACAACACTTTTTTTTCGAGCTCTTGGATCATCCTCGCTAACAGCACCAAAACACAAGATTTTGCAGAACAGTGTCATCTGACAAAAAACTTTCAGTTCGTTTAAGGCTTACGGTGAGCGCTCGATCCAAAGGGATATAGTTTTCGCTCAGTAACTCCTCAACGAAAAATGATAAAAATATGCGGTTTTTTTAATAGACTACAAATACTATTTTACGTCGGCGCTGTGTTTTGAAATTTTGAAAATATGCAAAATTCATTTTAAAAAAATGTATTTTACACTTTTTCAAAATTTCAAAACACAGCGCCGACGTAAAATAATATTTGAAGTCTATTAAAAAAAACCGCATATTTTTATCATTATCCGTTAAGGAGTTACTGAGCGAAAACTATGGGTTTGTTCCAACACAGCAAGAATCGATTCCGAACCGTCCAGAATTAGTCAGTCAGTTTAGTTGTTAATGTACTCTCGGCGAATGCGACGTAAGACGGTGTTAGTCAAACATTTCTCACGGTACTGAACAGTTCATGACGGTTGTTGGAACAGATGTTATATATCGTTTGATAGAGCGCTCACCGTAAGCCTTAACGTAGGTATTGTTGATAAGCGAGGGTACCCGACAGTTCAGTTACACATCCACATCCATAACTGGTTGATCTTGTTGGTCGGACAAAGAGTTACATACTTTCTATAGAGGATTCACAAGTGTGAAATTACGTTTAACATGTGTTTTCGAATCAGAAAATTTTACAATTACCATTGTGTTTACATCTTAAACATCATCCGTAAATATTTTGTAATCTTCAATCCTTCGTGAAGCTCCAGAACTCACAAAATTAGTACCACTTAAAAATAAAACATTACACATTATTTACACCCTAAAGCAAATTAAAATAATATCCTCAATATATCTTCCAAAGTAAATAATCAACATCTGGGGCATTCACCAGCTTGCTGCTTCTTTTAACTGAGGTGGAATACACCAAGCGAGTTGAGATCTGATTACATTACATTTGTTTACAAGTTAACTGAAAAATATGTTTTGGTAGTGCACCTTTACTACTTTTAAAGATCGTGCACATTATATATAGCTGCAGGACGTTGTATACTTATCCAGCACGGACCAGCAACTTTTTGTGTAGGTTCTGGGTGTGGCAGATGTGTTGAAGCTTTTAAGTAGTACTCGTAGTTGACTGTAGTGTGGAAGAAGGAATTTTTATTTTAACGATGTTGTATAAAACGGAAAAGAGGAAAATAATGAAGTTTTGGTTTCACCTTATCAACAAAAAGATAAGGCTGTATGGTGAATTTTATATGTTGTGAAGAGAAGGGGCAGGAAGAAGCTAGGAAAATGATAAAATTTTGGGTTCACCCTATCAATAAAAAGAGAAAGCTCATAATTTATTTCCTGAATTGAATAGAAGTCAACGAAACTATTTTTAGTCACAAAAACATGATTTCGAGCCCTTGGATCATCCTCGCTTACAACACTAAAACATAGATGCACAGAGCAGTGTTATCCGATGAAAAACTTGCAATAGAGGTTATTGATTAGCGAGGGTGTCCGGCAGTTCAGCAACACAGTCACAACTTAACTGGTTGAATATTTTAACATTTTGAAACCAGTCCTTGACTTTTGTGGGAAAATTCCTTACGTCGAATAGACTTTACGTCGGACTAGCGCGCTCAGACATATAAATTGCAGATTATCGACACAATCTGCCGTGATATACCTAGTAGGCGATGCTTCATTAAATAACATGGGTACCTTCATGACCAGGCATTACAGGTTAATGCAGGCATAACGTGCGCGATCTTTTGTACAAAACATTTTCGAACCCATGATCATAGAAAACTGTTTGTGTAATATAATGTGTTTACTGTTACTACCTATTTCAATTTGACACAATATTTTTGAGATACACCGTATGCCTTATTTTTAAGTTCTTTAGTGCCTTATTAAATTCATAAATGAGAAAGAAATAAATTATTAATATTTCTGGCGACGAATTGTAGGCTGAAATATAAAAGCGGAAAGTAGTTCAGATGGCAGAGCGACGCTGTTTAAAATATTGATGACTAAACACAGAATATTTTCCACCTTTGTTGAGATGCTGCGGGAGAAAATTCACCCGGGATTGTCATGTTCTTCGAACTACATGCCTTCATAAATCAAAGCCAGCGCTGCATTACTGTGATATTAAACAGAGATCCACCACGCTAATGACTGTGTTTTTCAAAGAACATGCTCCAAATCGCAAAGTCTAAACAATTTTCTATAAATCAGGGATATCACAAAATATAGCAGCGAAATTATGTTCCTCTCGAAGTAATTAATCTACTTGCTATAACGGCTTTTGATAAAATGTAATTTTTATACGTCGCTTTGATATTAAATTGATACGTTGCATTTTTAGGCTTCCAGGCAACGAACACAAAGGCTTTGGTTTTACATATTTCATTTTATATTGAAATGTGTTATACTTATATGAAACGAATGAATATTTTAGAGCATACATTGGTTCACGAGTATAGAAAATTGTATCTACTAGCAGGAAATAAATTTTTAATTAAAACATTTTATGAAAAAATATCACAATAATTATTTTCATGAAAATTTACATACAGTGCCTAAAATTAAAAAAAAAAACTGAAAATAGCGATTTTAAAAAATGCCATCAATCGTCATTATTTCTCGACAGAAAGAGATGAAATTTGATACAGCCTGAAATAGATCTAAAAGAAGCAGAAATTCTGTAATGTAGGTCTTCTATATTTTCACAAGAATTGTAATAAATTTTATCTTTTGGACTATGCCAAGGAAAGAAATTTATTGGGTGCAACAATTCATGCATATATCGAACATTCGAAATTTGTTGATTTAAATATTGCAGAATTATAAAGCACTGTGTTATTTTTCTGAGCCATTTTTAAATTTATAATACTTATAATTTAGTGGAATGGATTATCAGCTCATTTTCAATTTCCATCCTTAAAATATTTAAATACTTTTGAGAAGTAAGGGTTTTAACAATAAAATCAGTCAGCAAAAATGTCGAATCTGACAAAATGCTTGTTCATTTTTGTTTTACGGCAAGAACAGGTTTTTTATTTAAGTCATTGTTTTTTTCAAATTTTATGTGAAATTCAGGAGATTTTATGATAAAACATAATAGGTGAAAATGATGCTGTTTTTTCTTATTCTAAGTAGCTTGTCAGCCTGGAAATTGTTTTATATCCTGGAGAAAACTTGTATAACCGACATAGTGAAGAGATATTTTTTTTAACTTATTCAGTTTTTTTTAACCGTCTCAACAAACAGCTATGAAATTCATTGAAAATTTGTGTATAGAAACAGCGCCCTTAAGAAAAAAAAACAATTGGCTAAAACTAGTGGCCGTAAAAATTTTCTTTCGACGAAAATTCATTTTTCCTATATTCTTATCCCTCCGTACTAAATTTCAGCTCTTTCTATTGAGAAATAATGACGTTATTTTCAGTTTTTTGACAATATTTGTGAATTAAAAGGGGCCCAACGGGGCCTAAGTTCTGTAGGGTTTTATCATCCCCACAATTCCAGAATACTGAGACACAGTTGGTAAAGAGCTATATTTCTAGTGTAAAGTCAATTTTTATCAACGTTTTCTTCGTAAAAAGTAAAACTAAAGATTTAAATTTTGTAGTTCCAGACGCTAAGAACAATGCAAATCAAAAAAATGTCTCGTATATTTTGTACCTATTCTTAGAAAACTGGCCCGGTGGTACAAATAACAGTGATAAAATTATTCAATTCCTACACTAATTAGAGCAAATATTGAAAATTACCAGCTTCTGACAAAACGCACCATTTCCAAATATTCTCGGAGTACTTCGTACGGCATTGTAATCTTCAATTATCTTATTCCTTAAAACGTTTTCTTCTTATACAAATGTTTAGTGTAGAAGATACTTTAGATGTCGTGATAAATACAAATTTTAGGAGTTCAAATCGGGACTGCGAGCTGGCCAAGCTTGGAGACCTGCACTCCCAATTCAGCGATTAGAGTAGGCGTCGAGAAGTGACGAGTAACAAAACTAAAATAAAATGGAATAAATACTATCATGCATGAGCCACATGCCCTAGGAACATTATGTTCCATCTTATTAATTCTTACGTTACCAAGGGCTTAAATAAGGCAAGGAAGAAAATGTATTTATACGTATACTTACTGTGATTATTGTAGGAATTGAACAGTTTCGGAATATGTTAATATTAGTAGGTAAGAATTGAATACATTTAGCTTGCGCATTGTTAGCAGTTAGGATATATTTGATGTCTTAGTTTTTACGAAGAAAATATCGGGTAACTTACACTTAAGTATGTCACGGGCTTCAAGTAGCAATTGACTACTCATTAGAAATGACTACCGTAAGTTAACTCTTTAGTTATAGACTCTACTTAGCAAACATTCTGTATTTGTTTAATATTACTTACGAAAAAGTTCACAATAAGTTAGTTATTCTTAAATACCGTATACTTAAATTAACTAATATGAATCCTTCCAACATTGGTTTTGAAGACATGTTAGTTTTCCTTCGTTTTTCCATTTTCTATAATGTTGCAGAACTTACTGGAAACAACTTCGCATCTCAGTAATTGAAGCGTAGCTTCTGTTATTTCAATATCAAAGGGAAATACATTTATTGTTGCAAACTCTGGTCAAATTAACCTTACTGCTAGACTGCTAAACTGAATGTAAAATTATGGAAATAATCATTATTATAATTTCCAAAAATATTTTTTTAGCAGCAAGAATATTCTTGAACATGGATATGGTTTTTTACCATACAGGCCTACTAACACCACTACATCTTTTTCAGTGTCTCAATAATTATGCTAAATCACTTCATCCTTCTATTGATGCTTTATATCTGGATCTAACTTTTGATAAAGTTGCTACTAGAAACTTGCTTACAAAGTTGGAATATTGTGGTGTTTGTTGGCAACTTCTTCATTGGATGGGAGGCATTATCTGGAAGGAAGTTCAGTATTAGAATGGGTGATTCCTAATCTACTACATTAGACGCTCTGAGAGGTGTTCCTCAAGGATCTATCCGCGGCCCACTATTATTTTTAATGTACCCATCCAATTTAACCAGTTTGATACGGAGGAAATATGCTAAAAACACAGATGATAATACAATTTATAATAATAATAATATCTCTACCCCTCATTATAATCAGGAGGATTATCCCATAAGTCGAAGACTTGTGAGGGAGAGGGGGCGGCATATTATTATTAAGCAGGTCGCATTTGCGCCCAGGAATGACTTACGTTGGTAGACTCTAACCACCATTCAGTGCAGGAATGAGGGAAACCTGGAAAGCCTCATTAATTAGGGGGGTAGTTAAATGCCAACCGGTATCAATCTCTCACAGTGACCCAAGTCAACATTCTTCCACCCTACCATACCCGCAGAAAAGGTGCCAATCTCTCCACGAATATAGCTTATAAACGGTCTACCGGCTGCAGGGGTCGAACCCACAGCGATCCAGTCACCTCGATTCAAGTACTGACGCCTTAAACCGCGCGACCACTGACCGATCCATGCTAAAACACTTCGTCAAGAGCAACAACTTTTTCAAGAATGGCACATCCACTAACTCTAACAAATACAATATTCGATTAAAATCAAAATGATCTTGGAATTACTTTATCTGACGATATACTAACACCTTGAATGCAGAACTAGCCTATGTTCAATGTTCATTTTTATCAAAAATCGTCTTTTTACTCCATTTAGGTACAGTAGAAAATCGATATTTCATAAAACTTGACATAGGCTAGTTCTACATTAATAACTTTACAAACCTACATAAGATTACTTATCTATTGAGATTTGGTGTCTAATAACTTGTGTCAGATTAATATCGAATTTAATGAGTAAAGCGTGCTGTTACCAAGTTACTATATAGAAGAAGGAGACCTTCTTATGGTAATAGCATTCTCCTTTGTAATTTGCTGCCGTAGCGCAAATGACTAAATCGTGGTTCCTTAATCTTGACATAGGGCTCCATAATTTGAATTTAAAAAATGTGTAGTGTTTAAATACCAAATCCCGTTTACGTGGATATAATTTTAATTTATATCATGACATTTATCCCCATTGTGGAGACTACCTATCTAATAGCCCTCTATAACCTTATATATAATAATAAAGTATCTAATATCTAATTATGTGTCAAGTGTTTTCGCTATTGTCATTTTATTATTAATTTTAATAACTTGTATAGTAATTTTATTTTATCGTATTGTATTGTATTACTTCATTTCTCACTAATATTGTCTGTTTTATTGAGTATACATTTTGCATAAAGTTGCTCTATTATTTTTTTTAAAATGACTGATTATGATTTATTTGTTTTTTCTAAATATAACTACATTTGACACTTTAAGCATTAGGTACTTTTCGCTAACATAAATTAAGCTAGCTGATTGATGATGCCACTATTACTACTAGAGCTTGATATTTGCGTGTCAAGCCAGTAGCGTCACTAGTTCAAAAACCATTGAAATGTGTTTCATAGGCTGCACATGACAATGAACCATAACCATTATAACTTATATGTACATTTAATATAGTTTTTATATAAATTATAATATATATAAATTGTTTAAAAAAATATTGTAACATATATCATGCCCTAATTTGGTAGTAACCACGTAACAACCAGTCCTAATTTATTAGTTTCTTTTTTTAGTAGGTTTTCCTACAGTTAACTGCAATTTTTATTCAACAGTTTGACAAACTCCAAAGGTTCACCTTTTTTGATTGACAGTTTTCTAAATTAACATTCTGACCAACACCAAGTGTTTTCTTTCTGTAATTGTCTTTCCAGTTAATATGAATATAAACATTGCTGTCTAGTTTTGGTTTAACAATTATAAACATCTTCAATTACTACTTCTGAATCCGCTGGAAGGTGTATGTCTACTGACGCCTAAACAGTTTTAGTATAAAGGTTTATTATTTTGGAAAATTGCATTATAATTTCTTCATTGTTAGTCTTTAACAGTCTTCGAGGAATCTCCAACACTAAATTGTGTTTATTTATAATATTAAGTCTGCTACTAGTACGTTTTGTTGTAAAGTGGTTGCTCCCAAGGTTATCTTATCTAGATGGATCAGTATAACTTCTCCAATCGCTATTTGCATGATGCAGTTTCTGTCCGGTTTTTGTATTCTGCAATGGACGACGATGTTCAGCTTTATAATCCTTAAACAGAGAAGGGTGCCTACAAACTACTGATTCCGTTTGTTCCGCCCGCCCACAAACTCATGGGTGACGTCACTGGTATTTGAAACGAAAATGTCAAATATTGCTTGCTAATAAATTTCGGCTTAAAACAAAACAAGAGACTTTTTTTAAATATTTTTACATCAAAATTTCGATCAAGTTAATAAAATTAGCAGAGGCCTGCTATTAACAATTTTAAGGTTAGAGCATTATTAATTTTTATTGTGATTTATCACTTAGTATGGTATTTTACTATGTCTGGTGAGTTATGCACTACATTTTAGGTATACATGCTTGTCTGTATAGGTAATGCTAATTGTACTGCTGCACATGTATTCGATGAACTTCTAATTTTATTAGAGGAATAAAATGTATTGCTTCTGGTACCTGCATGGTGCTCCCCTAGTTAAGAATAACTTGGCCATGATAGAAGTATGTCATATAGTTATGACTTGCGAGGTAAACGCATCTGAAACAAAAATTTGAAAAAAATATTTTGTAGCAGCAACGAAAACACTTGACATACCTAACTGTTTAATTATAGATTCCAGAGTCTGTTTGAGACTTTGCTATGTTCTAAACTGTTAATAATATTGTAATAGTACTGTTATCCACACAGAAATGTTTAAAACGACTGAAAATTAGAATATAACTAACACCGAGTTGAATGACGAAAATAAATACCATCCACGTCATCCCGTTTAAAAGATACTGCTATGGAGGAAAGTTTGTAGACAATCTGTTTAGGGATCGTGATTCAGCATTACTACGTATGACTGAATCCGGTGTCAAGATCCATTTCCTACTGTTTATTATTCTGTTTCTTCATGTACAAGATGCATGTAGCAGTACAATAGACGAATTTAGGATAACGGCCACTTAGGTACCTATTTCAGTGAAAATAAATGAAAATGTTCAATACGTAACGAAATCTTTTGTACTTTTGACTGCCAATATGTCCACCACTCCATCAAAATTGTTTTACGAACGTATTTTATTACTACTTGTTCAGACTGTAAACCAGGAAAATATTTAATAAAGCAATAGGTAAAAATGCGGAATGATTTATCTTTTCTCAAGACAGAATAGAATAAAAAATAGGAACAGGTCGTAAAAGATATCCTAACGCCCCAAATACGCAATACGAATGTGCTCTGAACTAAATCGAATTTACTCCTAACTGTTAATTTAAGCCGAGTTCGTATACAAATGTTAATTTAGTCAAGGAAAGTGTCTAGGCAATTAACTACGCCCCAAGCAATTATTCTTTGTTGTGCTATAACAAATGTGACACCGAATTGTAAATCGCTGAGGATTTATCATGCACACCTAGAAGGTATTTAAAGAAAGTAATCAGAGAATTACGAGGATCCTAAGATTGCACAACAGCGCGGATGATTGCAGTAAAAAAATTAGTAAAAAGAACGAACATTTCTAAGGGTATTTAAGTTAAATCTGAGTGGATGAAATGTAAAGGATATTTTAATTATTTGAATATGAATATACCCTGTGTATGCTAACTTACAAAGTCTTTGCTAGCAATTCCACATATTAAAAACTTCATGATATTGTTATTTGCTCGCTGTAGGTATAATTCATAGCAGTTGTTATTACAAAATTCTAAAAGTTAATTATGTTTATCTTTTTATTTACAATTTGTAATCAGAATAAAAACAAAATTGTAGTTTACATTATAATAATTGAATATGATAAGAATAATGTGCAGCACCTAATAATAGATTAAGTAAATAAATAACAAATAAACAAAAAATGCAGACATGTTTATAGTAATAATAATAATATAATAAACCTATGTAAATGAAATAGAAAATCGTTATTTTCAAGAAACAACAGGTGCAATTTCTTTAAGAAAAAATAAACTGTTATATTTGCAATCTGATGGTGGACATGTTGAAAGCCAGAGCTTCAACAATAGTTGGTGCTTTGTTTTTTATTAATTCGTGCTATAACAATATAATTATTTTCACAGATTTCTTTACGTTAAATTTATGTTTATTCATTATTATTTTCATGCATGAACTTTGTAATGTCTAATTTTCTATTAAAAAGTAATGATAAAGTGTATACAGATATAAAAAACCTGATAGGTCATTTTCAACATTTACTTAGTATTTTGGTTAATGTTAATTGATTGTCAATCTATAAAAATTTGTGAATATTAAAATTGAAAATATCAAAATACTAGTTCAAACTAGGACTATAATGAAAGTATACAGGATCTCCTAAATGATGTGCGCTCTTTTGGAGGGTGTGTTTCTTGGGTCATTTTAGGGGAGGTACTTTCTATAAAATTTTTTGATTTAAGCCGTCCCTGACGAGATAAGGGCTTCTAATAAATTGAAAAAATTTCGGTTTTAATTTTTTTTTCTCAAAATCGGTTAAACTTATAAATCTGAAGATCAGTGAATACATTTAGTTAATTAAATGACATTGTTGAGTATGATTTTTATTTTTATCAAATGTCTACAATTGAAATTATAAATTTTTGAATTCAGCAAGTTAAGCTCTACAAGATCCGATGAAAAAAAAGGGGGTTCTATTTAAAAAAATATCCGATGACGTCATCACGCGAAAACAAATGAACGTCGGAAATGCGTTGGTATACTCGCGTCAAGAATTTAGACGTCACGGCTGACGTTACACATTTGTTTTTATTGTCAACGTAATATTCGATACTTGGTCGTGTTAAAAACAATAATTTTTTACAATTCAGTGCAATATATAATACAAACTTTTCGTGTAGTATATAGTTTTATTACTAACTATCAGTTGCAGTTTCTTAAATATTTTGATGAAAATATAATGAATTGTTTATTTGTTCGTCTGCCGTAAGTCGTCTGAATTCTTGTCGCGAGTATATAGAAAAAAGATTCTTTTTAAAAAGCAAAATCGACGTGTCCGAGGAAATTTCATAAAACTTCGTTGTTTTAGAAATAATTAATTTATTCCATACTTTTCTTCCACACTGTATATTGGGATTACTTTTACGTCTAAGTTATGAGAACTGCAACATGATGTAGCTAGTATTAAGCAAAAAATAACCTGTCTGTTTTTAATTTAAAATTGAAAGTGTAAAATATGACTGCAATTTTTATCCGTACTTATCTGGATGCGACACTTCATCAACTTTAAGGACATAAATATTCTATTATAGTCTGCACCTAGGTTCCTTCTACTTTTTCCAATAAATAGTCGCCATTTGTACTTAGCCTTTCATTTGGAAATAAATCTTGCCTTTAGAATCTAAAAAAAAATCGGTTTTGTAGCTACTGCTTTACAGTAACATTTCAATGGAAATCAAACTTGGTTTAGTGCAATTTCTTTATATCAAAATCTACATTTGAATGAAAACTAAACAATAGCATTAGAATAATGTTAAATATCTCAAAAAAGCTCTTCAGTCTGTTTAAATTTATCTTTGGTTTTACCTTAGAAAATATCATTCAGACCAAGTCCAAAAACCAAGATAATCTTTGAATTAAATCTATCGTCAGTAGTGAGTTATAGAAAAAAAACAATTATAGTAGGTATTTCTTTCGTTTATCCAAAGAAAACTTGAATTTTTGCAAAATTTATATCAATTTTCTGTCTTTGCTCAATAATTATTGATAATTGTGTTTCGAATATTATTCTGGTGTTATACGACAAAAGTTTAAATGCTTAATCATTAAATTTATAAATATAAATTGTTTGCAAGGGAAAATGGAGTTTCAACTAGAAAAAAAAAACAACAATTTTCAACAAATCATTTTGCTTGAATTCAGTAGAAGACTAAGAAATTTGTTGCTTCTAGAACCATTTACGCCGCTTACTCAGAAAATGCCACTGGAGAAAGTACAGTACAAAAACATAGTTCTTTCGTTTCAAAAACGATTCTCCACAATCAGGAAGATCATGCTTGATTTGATTTGAACATTTTACTTCATGATGCATGTCAATTAACTTGGAAAATTGTTCAGTGAGTAGACTGAGGCCAGTCGACAATATCGATCAAATTCCGGTTTTATTAAACATCTGATCAATTTGTGATCGAGGTAAATAACTCTATTATTATACTATATTCAGAGCCAGTGATCAAATTCTTGGTCATAACTATAATGGCCGTTATATCAGTTTGAACAGCATAATCCGATACTCTGTGAATCTTATTGTTATCTGCACACAACATATGTCATAATCCACCATATTTTATGTTATTTTTTTTGTAAACCATGTAGCTTTTATGAAATGGTACCTTTTTTTTGTTCTATTCGCTTTTAAAACGCTCATAGGTGTAGAAGTTCGCTTTAGAAAAATAACTTTTCCTACAGCACTGATAATTATTGAGACAATGATAAGTTCTATTAGGAAAATGTCGAACTTCGTAAATTACATTTTCTTAGTATTTTGGCTAAAGTTAGTTGTTTGATAATTTATTAAAATTTATCAATATAATAATTGTAAAAAATGTATATATTGTAACCTCGCAATTAGGTTATCGTAGAAACACTTCACGTAGACAAAAAAACTTTATTGTCACTCTTGATTATACAAGAAATATCCTTCGAACAAATTTCGCAACTGTCAACGCTTTACTTTGACGTTTGTCAATCGCCTTCGACTGCTCAATACAAACTGACTCCAGCGGCGAAAATGATCTGCTTATATAGGTTTTTAGAGTTCTGGAAGTTTCTGAGACTTCGAGAACGTGTCGAGAAACAAATAGAATATAGCCTGGAATACTCCGGAAATCACAAAAATTATAAATTCTAACATAAACAGAAACGTAATTTACAAACTAACGAGGTAGGTGAGCTTCAATTATAAATTCTAACGTAAACATAATTAACAAACTGAAAAGGTAGGTGAGATTTCCTAACAATATCAAAACCTTATTTCAAGCTAAGACTAGAATGAAAGTATATATAGAAATGTTAACATAGATATCTTTATTTATAAATATTGTACTGGAAATATATTTACGTCTGAGTTATGTGAACTACAACATAATGTAGGAATAAGTAAAAAATAACCTGTCTGTTTTAAATTTAAGATTTAAAAGCGTTTAAAATATGACTGCAATTTTTATCCGAACTTATCTAAAATGGATGCGACACTTCATCAACTTTAAGGACATAGATATTCTATTATAGTCTGCACATAGGCTCTTTTTACTTTTTCCAATAAATAGTCGCCATTTTTATTAAGCCTTCCATGGAAATAAGTCTTGTCTTTAAAATCCAGGAAAAACGCGACGGGATTGTTTTCTATTATCAAATAACATTCAGTAGCAGTTCAATGGACGTGAAAGAGTTTTTGAACAATATTATTACTCAAAAATCAAACTTGGTTCAGCGTAATTCCTTTATATCAGCAAACAGTAGATCGGAATTATGATAAATATATCAAACAAAGTTCCGCGGTCTGTTTAGGTTTAACTGTCATTAACTTTTTTACCTTCAAATACACCATCCAAAGCTACAGTCCAAAAACCAAGATAATTTTTGAATTGAATGTGTTGTAAGTAGTAAGTTATAGAAAAAAGTCAATTATTTTAATGTTTTGACAACTGTAGTAAGTACTTCTTTCTTTTATTCCCCAGCTGCCGGTAGACCGTATATAAGTTATATTTGTGGAGAGGATTGGCACCCTCTCTGCGGCTATGGTAGTGTGGAATAATGTTAGCTTGGGTCAATGTGAGAGATTGATACCGGTTGATATTTGACTACCCCCTTAATTAATGAGGTTTTCCAGGTTTCCCTCATTCCTGCACTGAGTGGTTAGGGCCTACCAACGTAAGTCGTTCCTAGGCGCAAATGCGGCCTGCTTAATAATAATATGCCGCCCCCTCTCCCGCACAAGTCTCCGACTTCTAGGCTAATCCCTGTGATTAGAATGAGGGGTAGAGATATTATTGTTATTATTATTCAAATAAACTAGAATGATCACAACTTGAAATTATATCAATTTTTAGTCATTGCTCAATAATTGATAACTGTGTTTGTAATATTGGTTTTTTTATTCTTGCATCATACGGCAAAATCTTAAGAGGTATAGAAGTTTGATTGTTTAATTACATAGTATTTAAATTTATAAATCAAAATTATTTGCAAAGGAAAATGGAGTATCAACTAGAGAAAACGTAAGAATTTCCAACATATTATTATGCTTTTGCTTGAGTTCAGTAGAAGAGTTAAGACATTGGATGCTACTAGAACTAGAGACAAAGCCACTGGAGAAAGTACAGTACAGGGCTATTTTGATAAAAACAATTCTCCACATTCAGAAAGACTATGTTTGATTAGATTTCATTACTTTACTTAATGATGATGTCAATAAACTCGGAAAATTGTTCAGCAGGTAGTCTGTAACCAGTCGGCAATATCGATCAAATTTTGGTTTTATTAAATGTATGATTGTTACTTTGTGACTGAGGTAAAGAACTTTATTATTATATTATATTTGGAGGCAGTAATCAAGTTCTTGCACCTATCACTAATGGCAGATATATCAGCTTAAATCATGTGAACATAGTTGCCAGTGATTAGTACTAGTACGAGTACTATCACCAGTAAATGACCGACTTATCCTCTAGCTCCACCACAGAATTATTGAATGGATTGGTCTCGATGCCAGTCTACTATTATGCTGCTACCTTCTTGTAACCGTCTGTTTTCCAATTGAGTGGGTAGTAGCAAATTATTTCTTTTGAAACAACGAGATACATTCTACATAGTACTCAGTATTAGATGTTTAAAATGTCAAAGTGGGATGAAACCACAACTGTACGTTTTCAGGAACTGTACAGAGAACATGCATGCCTATGGAACATGAATAGCTCAAGCTACAGAAACAGAGAAGCACAGCAGGCAGATTTATTAAAAATTATAGACGAAATGGCTACAGTAAATTTCCCAGTGGTATTGATTCAATTTTACACACCCTATTGTACTTGCTGGCTTGTAACATTTTTCTACTAGTGACTTGCTCCAGTTAATGTGTCTATTTACTAAACCCGTGTGAATTTTTTATAATCCTAGTTTTTAGGAAAAACTTTTTTATTTGTACTGTTTTTGTAAAATGCTGTCGCAACCTCCTTATGACACTCTGTATCCTGTAAATCATGTTGCTAAAGCTATCCGTTCGCCTCTATTTGGGGTATAATGTGGTATCTATAAATCAAGATAAACGGAAGCTGCAATATTTTATTAAAGGTTTTATCCAACATCTTTATCCTCACCGGTCGGGAAGTATTTAGATGTGGTCGGTAAGGAGACAGGCCAGCAGCAAATTCATTCCGTGGAAGGGAACAGGTGAACGTTATCGGCAACTCTATAAACAATGCAATCTCGTGGCTCCTAAACTTGTTGTGGTTGCATGCCCATTTAAGCGGAAAGCAGAGGATGTAACATAAACTTAATGCAGGTAAACTCTGCTTTAAAGAAGAAAAAGGTATTTGGGTGCGTTACTGTGTTGTTATTTAATATATTTTCACTGCTTTGACAAAATATTCAAATATACAAAGACAAAATTTAAACTGTACAATAAAAAATAGCTACAGATAATATACAGGGTGTTTCACAATAAACTGGAAATATTTACAAAGTAATTTTAAGAAGGGAGGATCTTTTCAGTATATTTTTTCGATTTGAACCCCTCCTGCAAACATATTTGATTCTCAAAATGACAGATATGTGGAATAGGCAAGGAAAAATAATTAAATAAACTATTAAGTATACGAAAACATGAGAAAAGTGAAAAAAGTTTCTAAATGAAATGTAGAATTAAGGGCGGCGATACACACAGTTATACTCGCGACAAGAATTCAGACGACTTACGTCATACGAACAAATGAATAATTCATTATATTTTCATCAAGATATTTAAGGCAATGCAACTGGTAGTAATAAAACTATATACTACACTAAAAGTTTGCATTATATATTGCACTAAATTGCAAAAAATGATTGTTTTTAACGCGACCAAATATCGAAAATTACGTTGACAATAAAAACAAATGTGTAACGTCAGCCGTGACGTAAGACGTCTGAATTCTTGACGCGAGTATATACGAGATAACATACACACCAGTTTTCACAGCTAGTGGCGCGTGGTTTATATCATTGTCCAAGACATTTTCAAAAAATGTGGCGTTGAATGTGTCATGGTCTATCTAGCGCTTAGTAAACTACAACCGCTTCGGCAACCGAGTTGGAATGTACCCCTGTCTGTGCCATCGTTTTAAAGCAATTTTTTTTAGAAAAATTCTGAGAGTAATAAAAATAACGAGTATTTATTTCTTTCATTTAAAGACATGAACTGGAAAAAAAAGATTACCATAAAATATCGTGAAAAAAATAAAAGTTAATTTACTCGCCCATTTTAAGATTCAAATATTTTTGTAGAGGGGGTTCAAATAGAAAAAAATGTATTCGAAAGACCCATCCTATAATTAATTTCGAAACACCTCTTTTAAAAATCGCACATGCACATCATTACCTTGTACAGTTGCACATCTAGTTCATTATTTGTAGTAGGAGATATTAATACAATTTGGTGAATGTTGTTCTAACTAAAATTTTGATTAGCAAAAACGGCCTTTATTAGAAATTAATAAATCGTCAAATGTGGAAAATGTATCTCTAAAGCAGTCTTTCAAAATCTAGAAAAACACAAACTCTGTTTTCAGGATTACATCAATTCTTCGATAGTAATAATAATTTTATTCTCCGTAGGAAACAAAAGAAAAAATACGTAAAAAATGGCTTGGTTTTGCCACATTTAATGAATCCGTAAAGGATCCTCCAGCAATTAATAATAGGTAACAAAAAGTAGAAGAAGCGAAAAAGTGATAAAAACGGAGCAGCGATAGACACTGAAAATGATCAAGATGATATAGATGATCTAATAATTAAAATATTCATCGTATGGATAAAAACAGTTGTCTAATAGAAATGCTCCTGTATGCTCGCTACAGACTATGCATGAATTCGCGATTCGCTATGCGCGCTGCGTGATTCGTATGGAATTCGTGCATAGTGTGTAGGGTTTTTGTGAATGGATTTTTAACGAACAAGACCCTACACACTATTCCCAAATTCCTCACATATCACGAATTGCGCATAACTAATCGTGAATTCACGCATAGTCTGTAGCAAGCCTTAGATTTAAATAGTTTTATGTTATCTATTGTAAAGAAAAGTTTTTAAAAATGTTTCTACAAGACGTTGATCGAGATGCTTCGACCATATTTCTAACAACCCGTTTTTGAAGTTTAAAAACCGTATCAGCAAAACTAGATGAACTTTAAAATAAAATCTCATAAGAAACTCTGAATATAAATTGTGAAAAATATTATGTCTTAATAACGTTTTCATTTGTTATTTTCTTCAAACCATAAATGGCATAGCAGATCGATGACAATTCATTGCATAAGTCCTTAATATGTTTTTCCCAGTTTAAACTATTTTCCAAGTATATGCCTAGAAATTTCAAATCAGAAACTTGTAGCGATTTATGATTTACTTTTAGGAGGTAACTTTTATTAATAGTACAATGTATGAATACAGTTTTTGATGTATTTAAAAGTAACTTATTACTATTAAACCAACTCACAAATTTGTTTAGTAATAATTATTGTATTATAGGAATTGTCTCATTTAGAGAATGATTTGCACAAAGTACACTATTATCATCAGCATACATTATCACGAACCTATCGGCAACTATATTCGGAAGATCGTTTACAAACGAAATAAATAGTAGGTATAGGTTCAAGTAATGATCCTTGTGGGACGCCAAAACTTATTTTTAATTTTTCAAATGTTATGACTTTACTATCTACAAATTAATCTCTATTATATATCGAAAGCTTTGCTCAAATCCAAAACCAATGGTCTTTTTACCAATATTTATATTTGTGTACAATTCAGTAATAAAATTCAAAATTTCAGTTTGTGTCGACATATTCGGATCGGTCAGTGGTCGCGCGGTTTAAGGCGTCAGTACTTAAATCGAGGTGACTAGATCGGTGCGGGTTCGCGCCCGGCTGCCGGTAGACCGTATATAAGCTATATTCGTAGAGAGGATTGGCACCTTCTCTGCGGGTATGGTAGGGTGGAAGAATGTTAGCTTGGGTCAATGTGAGAGATTGATACCTGTTGATATTTGACTACCCCCCTAATTAATGAGGTTTTCCAGGTTTTCCTCATTCCTGCACTGAATAGTGGTTAGGGCCTACCAACGTAAGTCGTTCCTGGGCGCAAATGCGGCCTGATTAATAATAATATGCCGCCCCCTCTCCCGCACAAGTCTCCGACTTCTGGGCTAATCCCTGTGATTAGAATGAGGGGAAGAGATATTATTATTATTATTATATTATTATTCTTTCGGAAATCATGTTGTGCTGGATATAAAATATTAAAATGTGAACTAAAATATATTATTTTTTCAAGAACAATTTTCTCTAAAATCTTTGAAATAGTAGATAGGAGCATAGGATGATAGTTTTCAATATTTGTAGCCGACCCTTTTTTATGAAGTGGAATTACACTTGCAACTTTTAAAATATGGGGAAAATAACTTTTATCAAGAGACAGATTTATGAGATAAGTAATATTACGATGTAATAAATTAAATATTTTAATATATTATCACTAATTAAATCGGCACCAAGAGAATTAGACTTTTTTAAGTTATATATGTAATTAAATAATTCATTTCTGATACGGTGTCAAAACCATTGTAGGATGTAAGATTATGATTATTAATAATTTTGGCAATTCATTTGCAATTTATGACAAAGAAAAAAACTTTTGTAATATTTTTTGCAAATAATTATTTTAATAAAAGTTATGAGGTACCACACTGTCAGTCAAACAGGCAAACAGGTAAAGTACTTTGAAATGCCAGTATATTTTGCAAATTAAACCGCTTTCTACCATAGGCACAGCACAAGCCAAAGTCAAGTATTTAGGCCTAGTTTCTAAAATTAGCATATTTTACGTACCCTTTGGTCTTTCGAGTCTTCTGTTGTTTCTTAAAGCAACAATTTCTTCTCTTGATAATAGAATCCACTGAGGTACAAAATAGTATTGAAAATATTACTTCAAATTAAGTATACACAACTAAAACGTTATTTTATTAAAACGAATAAAGTGTAAAAAGAGGGAATGGGAAAATTAAAGTGTAATCTTTATAAAAGAATACAATTTTAAATTTTGGTACCTAATAGTTAAGAAAAATTATGTTCAGTCTTATTACATGCACAATTTAATGCCAGCTTTCACTAAAATAGTTTTTGTCATTTCATATGCCTAATAGTTTTTGTTGCATCGATTTAAAATAAAATTAAATACTATAGTCTTCATTTCTCAAAACCGATTGAGATATTGAGATGAGATTTGGTACACTACAGTGTACAGTGAAGGGTTACTTTTTGTACGCCACAAAAAGTGCCTCTTACTTTAAGCTAATATAAATTAAATCTCCTATAATTAAAATGTTACAAAAGCTAATAAGAAGGAATATATGGGTAGATATTGTGGGTGTAATTCACGCTGGTTGGGGTTTTTGTCCACAGAGTAGTTAGTTTCACATAATCCAATAATTAATACATCAAAATATATAAAAATATATAAAAACATTCATTGTTTTTTAGATAGGTACAGGATACAATTAAACGTATAATAAATTGTTCATTTTTATTTTTACTTAGCAAAAAAGTGCATTAAACTTAAATTAAATGCTGGAAATGGCTGCCCTATGCATGAATACATGCTCTAAATCGCCTTCGCATCGGTCTTCTAACTCTTCGGAATATCGCAGCTACTTCTATACTATATACTATAATTTGTTATAGGTATGTCAAAAACAAATGTTATAAAGTGTTCTTCACTTTAAGTTCTATTTTTTCTTGATGAATTTTGACACAAAATTTTAGATTAATATTTACAGACGTCGACTATTTTTTATGTAAGTTTCTGAAGATCGTTTCTGTATTGCAATGATTAATAAATTAATTTATATCTTTAAAATGGTGCGTTAATAGGAAAAGAGTCCGAGAGACAGTTTTATTTATAGACATAGAACCTGCCGTCTGTAACACCCTGTATGGGTCGTTCTATTTGGGAAAAAAAGTTGTGTGAATTAAGCTAAACTTGACATTAAATTGTGTAACATACAGGGTGTTCGGAATATAACTGTCAATAATAATAGTATATGAGACTAAAGGCAACAAAAAATTCATTAAAAAATGTCTAAAACTGAAGTTTCTATTTCAAAACTAAAAATACAACTGCAATAAAATGCAAAACTGTGTTACGAAATTACAAACTAAGAGAAATCTGTAGTTAAGTAACATAATTTGTTATTTGTATCGGTATTAATGAAGTAAACAATTGAAGTTTCCCAGAAAATCCTTAGAACTGTAACGTACAACAACATTGCAATCTATCACCTGCTGCTGTTAACCAAAAAGTATAATTAGTAGTAGAATTGTGGCTAGAGCGTTCCGTTTTTCTGTACATAGTGCTTGCTTTATATTTGTGAGTGTACATGAACAAAAATGGACTTATAGTAACCATCACCAACTGCATGACATGCTAATTTATGACGAATCTGAGCAGAAGTTTGTGACCACAAGATGTTTGTACAGTAAACGTTTTTCGCAAGCAATATAAGTCATTTTGAACACTTGTACCTATTTCACATTTTATTTCTATGTTGTGAAAAGAGCTCTAAGAAAACCGTTCACAGTAAGTATGTTTAGGTGTAGGGATTTGCAATTTTTATGGATAAACACCTGACAATACCGACATGGTATGTGAGCACATATTCAAGACCTGTTTGATATCTATCAGAATTCTGTTATCGTTAGTCAGAGAAAAATATTGTTAAGTAAAATAAAATTTCTTTGGTACAATTTATCAAACAGCAAAATAAAGGCATTCTTGTTTCGAACCGCTCTAAGCATTTTCATTCAGAGGTTTTACTAATTGTGTTCCAAAAGTAATCTCTTTAACTTTAATATATTTTTCGTACAATCGTTATTAAGTATGCACTTACTGTCATTGTTGACACATCCTGTAAATTGAATATACAATACTGTGGCTTGTTTCCATAAAAACAAAAAAATAATAGTGTTGTTTGAATTCATAACAGCATTAATGCGGTAAGTAAAAATCAGTAATTCTTTTCACCAACAAATGCTAGGCTCATTTATTGTAAAAATTAATTAGGTACAATTTGTACAATTCTTAAATGCGATAGTGTTTCCCTCGTTTTTATCTATTGCTTTTACAGTAATTGAATTTTCTGTATTACTTATTGAGTTAGATATGTTAGGATTAGAATAAACTTCAGTAGTTCTGTCTTCGAAGGCTGGAATGGAGTCAAATTCATTGTCACTGCCGCTATTGGTATGTAGAATTTTATCAGCAAGCTCTATTTTCTTTGTTAAAGACTCTGCAACATATCCTTCAGCGACATCAGAAGACCTAAAATTACATTTTCTGTTAGTTAAATAATATATTTATGTTATAACTAAAACCTCCAGCCCCCATAACGTTTAAGTGCCATAACATGGACTCCCGTATTTGCTAACAAAGTCGCCGACGTCCTTCTAAAAGCATGTCCAGTATAGGATTTTGGATCTTGCAGTTTTAAATATTCGGCAATTTTTTGTGATATTTGTCCCAATGTATTTATACCCACAAGTTGGTTTACACAATTTGCCTGGGGAACTGAGTAGAAAAATCGACGAGAGTTAGTCTCCTTATGTCTAAAGCCTGCATATTTTCGCGAAATCGTCAAAAAAAGGACTTTTTCATAGACCATGTCAGTGATTGTGAAAATTCGACTAACATGTGTTTTGGTATCAGACACTTTAACTATGGCAATGTCATCAACTGTCATCTTCATAAGTTCATCACGCCTAAGAACCCCAGCGACTCTTATTATCATCACTGCTTTCATCATAATATAGGTTTCATGGGGGGCTTCCAGCAGGAATTTGTTCATCACTTCTCTGGTAAATACCTTTGATTTTCGCATGATGTCCAACATTTTTCTTCTTTAGAAATGCTACTAACTTCTTAAATTGCGATATCGACATCATTATTTAAGTTGATCGTAATTTTAAGTATAGAGTACTCTGCCCATAAGCTTCCCGAAGACTTCAATCTTAAATTTCTCGGAACAAAATTAGCCAGCAAAGTTTTTTCAGATATCTCCGCTTTCTTCTCATTGAACCATTTCCTGAAGGCATCATAGATTTTTTCATCACCTTTGATTTTGTGGGGATTAATGACCTACAACCTATTTGATACGATTCTTCAATGTCCGAATCTACCTCTGAAACGTCTTTATCAGCCATTATAAGCACAGTTTTGACAACAAAACCCAAAATTGTTCAAACCTCAAATTATTTTTTTGGTTTCCAACAAAATACAGTCACAACACGCTAGATAGGTCACGCCATTTCAGTAATCAAAATAATTTATTATTTTATTTGATAAATGCGATTGTGCGAAAAACGTTATAAAATAAACTATACGGTTGTTAAGTGGCTAACAGAATATACTGTAGTATATATATATGGTGTAATATACTATAAAATTAGCAAATTTTAAAGAAGATGATGCAAAATATTTGTTTTTCCAAAAATGCGAATATCTTAAAAACTTCGGTTTAAACACGAAGAGATTTGCTAAAACAATGGAATTCAAATATGCAATAAAATCTGCTGACAGCACAAAGCTGCCACCTGCTTCCAGTATAACTTAACTTGTTGGGTACATTCACATATGTATAGTTATTATACATAATTATGTACTGAATTTGACATTATAGTGTCTCATATGTAAGAAACTAAGAGTGCAGAGTAGGATGTAGATGACCAAGTTCCAAAATAAAAACTGAGAAAACGATATACAGGGTGTTCCAGAATGATGGTAAAATATTTTACCAGTGTATTCCACAAGCCATTTCAGGGGGGGGGTCTTTATATGAAATTTTTCAATTTGAGTCCTCCCTGTTGAGATATTCGTGTCTCAAAATGGCGGAATTTTTTTTTATTTTTCCTTAAAAACGGCTACACTTAGAAACTTCAATTTTGGTACACATTATCAGCTAGTCGAAAGCTATTTTGAGGTAGTCTATTCCTTGGCTCATGTTGCTAGAGGGCGGTAATAAGCAACCCCTAGATTTATTTCTTTCAAAACTTTTTCCTGCAATTACCGATTTCAACACAACTTCTTTTTTAAATATTAAATATATTATACTACGTTTTCCCTCTTGTATTTTTTTCATACAACCAACAGTTTGCGCGGAAAAAAAACTAGTTTTTCTTACTCTAAACATTACCTTCACCGGTTACTGATAACCGCAGTAGGCAGTTGCTATGTTGATGTTTCTCTGTTGTCTTATCAAACAAATCACCATTAGGTCTATAATTGACAGTTTTTGCAAATATTTCTAATCAAAGGTTTTCCTATAACTGTTGACAATCCTGCCGTATGCATATTCCGTCAATTTATTCGCTAATTGTACAGAAGAGTCAGTTATGTTTACAAATATTTGCAACAATTGTCAAGACTGATTTGTTTGACAAGACAATAGAGAATTATACCGCCTACTGCGGTTATCAGTAACCGGTGACGAAAAAATGTTTGGAGTAAGGAAAACTATTTTAATTTCTTTCCGCGCAAACTGATGTTTGCATAAAAAACTTACAAGAGGGAAAAAGTAGTATAACTATATATAATATTTAAAAAAAAAGTTTCATTAAAATCGGCCATTGCAGGAAAAATTTCTGATAGAAATAAGTCTAGGGGTTGCTTATTACCGCCCTCTAGAAACATGACCCAAGGAATAGACACCATCTCAGAATAGCTTATGACTATTTGATAATGTGTACCAAAATTGAAGTTTTTAAGTGTGGCCGTTTTTAAGGAAAAAAAAAACAACTATTTTTTCCGCAATTGTGAGACTAGAATATCTCAAGAATAAGAACCCAAATTCAAAATTTTCATATGAAGATCCCCCCCTGAAATGGCTTGTGGAATACACTGGTAAAATATTTGACCATCAATCTGGAACACCCTGTATATGAGTGTGTGTCCCCCACCCAAGACGACCCAACTACAATCGCTGATGGTTCGTCCTGTTTCCAAATGCCTTGAATTACTTAACGACAGATTCAATAATGTAAAACGGTAATTTATGTGGGAAAAAAGGGCTTGCTCGACTTGTTAATCGTATACAGAAGACATCCTTAACTTTAGAATTTACATGACATTTTCTGGTAAGCACTTAAGATTAATGTTTGAAAAGAGTCAGTGGGGTTAAAAGGGCGAAATAAGAGTAAGTGTCAGTTCATTTTTCAAGCCATGGAAAATAAAAGCTGCTATGTAGGTGTTAGTAAATGGGGAAGAGGGTTGGGCTAAAATCTAGGCTATTTTGGATATCCATTACCCGTAAACAACACTAAAAGTGTGCATTTGTTTTATATGTGGTTCCAGAGTGCTTACAAGGAGTTTGCTTGCTGTGTTGAAAGCCATGGAAATGTTGCTGAGAGATCTATAAAATAGTGAAAAAATGTGATACAGCTTTAACAAAATGAGCCAACCATAATAGATCAATAGACCATAAGATCCACGTTAAATAAATTAAATTGTAGTATTTTAATACATACTTAAAGCATTCATTTTACAACAGTAAGCGGAAAATTCGTGCTGGATATTGTTGTTTCATAAGTATTGTAAAACTGTATAGCAGAAAAAAAATATTTTTCGTAAAATCGTTGCATGGTAATGACATTTCGATTGTCATTTCAGTATCGAAATGACAGTCTTCTAGGGTTAAAACAATCTTTTTACGCACATATGCGTAAAAGTAAAATAAAATAACTGTTTTTGAAATGAAAGTGGTATTTCCTTGCCTGCTTATTTTGTATGGAATTGTCTATACCCCTCTGCCACAGAAGTCGAACGCCAACCTTGAGCATCGATACGTTGGCTCCTGCCTCTGCAAGGAAGGCTGCAGAACATCGTATTTCGACAATCTTATTATGAATTGAACCTATGTTATTTATACTGCTTGAGTAGAAAATTTTGAATTCTTGTACGTGATAAAAAATCGGCTGTAATCAATGGTGGATGAATGTAGAATTGCATATTTGAGAAAAATTTACAAACAATTGACTCCTTCTATATCTCCCTCTGGTATTGTAAATAATCCTAGCTACATTAGTTTTGGTATTGGGAATAGTCACTTAAATTAACATCTTCAATTTTCTCTGTACGTAAATAAGTTAATTCTTGCCCCCTACAGGCTCCAAATATACCAACAATCAAGACAACTTTTTGGAATAAGTACTTTTCAACATCTACCTCTTTGATAAACCTTTCAACCTGTTCGTTGGATAATATTCTGGATTTTCTAGGTGTATAACCACTTAATTTCATTTTGAGGAAAGCAAGAACATTGGTATATTATTACTAATATCTGTATTTTTATTCAAATATGAATGTAGTTCGCAGCATCGAATAATTGTTCACGTTGTGCACGCTCTTCGACACACATGCTGAAGGTTTATGAAGAATTAATACCGAGTTTAATTATTGGGGTTTAATTTTCACAACTGTTCATAGGTCTCAGATTTTTTGTTAATATTTGTATTAGTGGTTTGTAAATATCGTACTGTAGCAAGAACCTTATAGCCAACTTAGTTAAAATTGTTTAAATAAAATAGTCTAGCGATCATATTAACAAACCATGTAGTCGAAGATTATGTCGATATTATTTTGAATATTTATTTGACGATATTACGACAACTCTTGTTCGATACATGTTGCGATATAGGTGTTTTAGGCATTTAACAAACTTCACGTCGCGTGCCTAAAACACCATAATTTCGCAACTGGAATCGAAAATAGCTATAAATATGTAGTTATTAAAGGCTAATAACCAAATGTAACAATTATTTATACTTACACACATTTCGAGAAGTGTAGTGCAGTGTTTAAAATTAATAATCTTGAGATTTTGAGTTGTTGCACTATCCGCAACGCAATATATTGTACCTGGAACTAAAATCAATTAAATGTACTGCAAACATTTATTTATATTTTGTATAGCGTATATCTCCTTTAATTTTCATGATATGTAGCTATGGAATTTTAAACCTAAAAACCCCTGTATAAGGTTATTATTATTATAATGGTATGAAAACGTTTGTTTCCACACCATGAATATTGATTTCAATTAAATATGCCGAGCTTCTGCCAATAAGTCCATTCCAGTTTTATCAAACGAATCATTCAAAAAACAAGTGAGGATTTCTTACTCCCACTTTCAGCCATATTTTGATAAATCGTAAATATCGAACTTCATATTTTGAAGACAAACTGAAATCTGTTGGCGAATGTTCTCTGGAAAACATGTTTACGCTTTAGTATTTATTGATCGTTTTCCCACGGGGTGTATTAAAGCGAAAAAGTAAATAACTTGTCAATATTTTCTTTAGCTGCATTTCTGAAATACGACCGAACATATTGGAATTGTGTCTCAATAAACAGTTTTGCCTATCAGTAACCAAAAACAATTATTTAGATAAAAAAATATTTTAGAGGCATACAGTAGATAATTTTATTACTTTACTTGAAAGGTAATTGAAGTATTTCTGAAGTTTTTATCAAATGAAGAAGTCACATGACTCTTTGTTAAAAAAATCATTATTTGTCATCATAATTAAATCACATTTCCCATTGTTTTACCAACATATGTGTACCTTGTTAAGGGAAATCGTGTGGTTGCTAATTGAAGTATTATTTCCCAACGTCTATTTCAGTGGTCTAAAAATCTGCAAATGATAATTTATCATTTGGTGACATGAAGCCGAGCACTAGAATGAAGCAAAACGGCACCACGTGTAAATTTTCCTTGAAACTTTGCCTTATTATTTGATAAGGCTTGTTGAAACTTTCATTGTACAGGTTTGCATTCACATTCACCTTTTATTTCTAAATCCTATCAATAAAGATTCTTCGAAAAAAAATGTCATCATCAGATTGCCTGTAAAAGACCGTTATGTTCAAAGTGAGTGGTTTAAGAAGTAGCCCTCCACTGCGACGCTATGGTCTATTATTGTGGTTCACACCCATATTACATTTCACCCAACAGGTTTACTCTCTTCGTGAAGCTAATAACCTTATTGGGCGAGATTATGATCATATTCTGTCAAAAGATGCATCTGCCAAATACTGTTCGTCCCCCTGCTGGACAGTGACTGTATGTTCTGTCGATTATTCACTCTCCAAACACAATCGGCATTCGGTATCTTCAGCCAGTTCCAACTTGCATATGAACCATTAACTGGCAGTGCTCAGTATGGATCAACTATAGTATGAACGTTTTCAAATGAGCTATCTCGGCAAATCTCGCCAGAATCTACACACTTTTCCGCCGCCCGAGGGTTGCTTTGACAGTAGCTCAAGCTATGTCAAGAGCCTGTTCTGGATCAATGAAGGTGGAGGAGGCGCCGTGCCTTGCAAACGAGTTCGCCGCTTTGTTCCCCTAGATACCTGCATGACCAGGTATCCCAACCAAGGTTACTCTGTTGCTAGTGCTCAACCGCTCCAGATCCAGCCCAAAGTTTCATGACGAAGTAACGTTTCGGTAGTTGCCTTCTAGCGTATATAAATATAATATATAGGAAACATTGTGATTACAATTTAAATATAATTATTGTACTAACACTTCTTTGCACAATATCATTTATTGGATATATTAACAAAATGTAGAGAATGTTGCGTACTGTTCTGCGTACGTGTTCATTGATGTACCAGCCCCAGCACTACAATGTATATGTTTTTTGTGGTTTCTTGGTGTTTTTAATAAATCATTTATTCAAATTGTTAAAATTATATTCCTCCCGAATTACCTTTTCATAGGTATGTTTAATCAAGTGGAATTGTCAATACACTTTCGGAAATAACCTGTGTAAACAAATGGCAATGTATGAATGAATGGTTCGATATTCCTTTACTTATAAGTCCAAGTGACTTTGGACAGTTGAGAAATTTATTAAATTCCTATCTATCTGAGCGGTTACATTTTGTTGGAATTCTTAGTTTCAGGTCTGTGGAATATATCGCTACTTCCGGAATTCCTCAGGGTTCGTGTCTTGGGCCTTTGCTTTTTGCCGTTTTTATAAATAACAATGTCAAATACAGAAATAGGTCAGATCTCATATATTGTGGTTGAATTTTCGAGTTCCTACTGTCCGAAGTTAGATATTTATAGTGTTTTTATTAAACCAGGTTAGTAAATTTAGATAGATTAATTTCTTTAGATAATTATTGAATAGAGCTTTGTCTGTGGAATTGTTCATTAGCATACCTAGATGACATACATATGACTTCATTGTAGGAGATTTGATATATATTAGCTTAAAATACCTTTCTAATACAGTAATAAATATTACAGAAGCTAATAATAAAGAATATATGGGTAGATATTGTGGGTGTAATTCAACGCTGGCTGGGGCTTTAGTCCACAGAGTAGTTAGTTTTTTTCTCATATATTTTCAGGTATTAACAATATTGTGTGAAACTAACTACTCAGTGGACAAAAGCCCCAACCTGCGTTGAATTACATATATAAAGTATATCAGGTTAGTAAATAGAATACATTTTTTAGATAATTATTGAATAGAGTTTTGTCTGTGGATGTTCATTAGCATACCTAGATGTTTGGTATCAGAGAACATACATATGACTTCATTGATAGGAATTGTAGGAGATTTGATACATATTAGCTTAAAATACCTTTCTTAAACAGTAAAAAGAGTAGTTAGTTTCACACAATATTGTTAATACCTGAAAATATATAAAAAACAATAAGTGTTTGTTGAAATTATACTTTTGTCATTATTATACTTTTGTCTTTCCCACCTGTAAATGGTACTTGTACTGTAAGTTGGTGTTCTTTAAAAATAAAATAAAAATAAAATACAACTTCAATAATTATTATTTACTCGGAAACTTTACAATTTTTTTACGATATTGACTTCATTTTTATGACGCATCTATTCCCAAATTCTTTTAGGTAAATTATGAGTAACCCTGTAGAGGGAGAGTTATTGTGATATATCATACTGTAGCATTCATGATTATGTCTAAAAGCTGTCTAATTCAGGCTCTGCGTATACATTAAATTAAATGATATTAAAGGAAAAATTATTTCACGAACACATTTCGTATTAATATATCAAAAATTTTATATTGTAATGGGCGCACAGCGCTGATATGCCATCCATAATCCAATTTTTTTCTAAGCATTTCATAATTTTTCACGCAAGCAGTAACAACCAACGGTCATATATCATAAACTCGAAACAAGAAGTATTGTATGAGGTCTAAAAGCGGCCAGCTTTTTGCTCTGAATTGGGAATTGAAAGCAATTTGTTTAGTCTTTTCTCATCCATTAATTTTTAAAAGTGTCATTTAATTAATGCCTCTTTTTATTTTCAGGTATGTGGATGGTCCCAGTGCGCCGGTAAGGATTTTTACGCCTCACGCAATATGTCACAAACATTTTTATTTTACTAATCAAATCATGCATTACGCTATGAGATTTTTATACTCGTATAGTGCACCCGTAAAGTAACGAATACATTAATTATTAGCTAGATAATAGTATATTACGAAATAAGTGTTGTAAGAAGCATTTTACGCACGAATGGAAAAATTACGCGCGACACCGCGTATCGAGTATGAGTTTTTGAATAAGTTTGTTTGTATTGATCGTTGCTAAGACGGTTGCTAGGAAAACTATACAATTTTTTTACCAAGCTGTGCGATTGTTTTACCGTGCGTAATAGGAATCTTACATTGCTCGCAGACGGTGTGTTTTTAAGTATTTACAGTAGTAGTTGTAGGTAAATAATTTTATTAAAAATTCCCGAAACAGGTCGTTTTTTGATTTTAATTTATTATTTTTTCAATTCATAATTTAATATACAAGGTGACCTACCTTCGAGTAATAACGTCATGACCAGTTTTTTTTAATGAAACATCCCATCTTTTTCCTCCATTTCCGGAGTTGCCTTGCTGAGCTGATACGAAAAATGTATTACAAGTTACATCCCAAACAAGTTTATTAGTGGTCTTTGTGCCCCAACAGGCAATCCTACGTCTCATCCATGAATTGGCTGAAGACGACGTTGTCCGAAGAACAGAATTCTGCGCGTATGTGATGCACCAAAATAATCAAAATAACAATTTCATTGATGACGTTTTATGTTCCGACGAGGCAACGTTTTATTTGAACGGGCATGCTAATCGGCAAAACACCTTTTATTAGTCTCAGGAAAATCCACATTGAATGCAAGAATACCATACGCAACGACCACAAAAGGTCAGTGTGTAGGCTGGTATTGTGAGAAAAATATAATTGTTGGTCTATAAAGGGTTAACTATGACTAAGTACAACAAATTTAACCACGTGCTCAGGGAGGCATAAAATACAATAAAAAAATTATTCCAGAATTTTAGCTCGATATTTAAAAAATGGGGCAAACCCTTTTTTCCTACGGAAAGACAGCGCCTATGATAAGAATCGACTGAGATGGCTTAGATTTATAGATAAAGCTTACATCTGTCAGTAATGTCAACTACCATGCGGTCGTCTTTGTGTAGCGTTTCTAAATGTAGAAATGCTAAAAATTAACATTCTTATTAGTAATAATACCTGATAGATAGGTAACAGTTAATCCAGTTAGCTCCAGTATTTTGCATTCGTTTTTCATTATTTCGTTATAAACTGGTAAAACTACATATTCGCTCATTACAACCACTCAATACCGATGAAAGACACTTCCCGTAGGTACAGTTAGATAAAATGCCTATTAATTATAAGAAAATCAGACGAAAGGAATGGGTGGTACTAATATGTAGGTAATACAAAACTTTCAATGCACCCGCGGAAGTCTTGTCCCATAACCTAGAAAAACAAACCGGCGAACTATATTGTGAGAAAATATCTGTACCCAACACATTTTCCTTTATTTAATTACTATAAAACATTTAAAATTAAAATAAGGCAGTAAAAACTTAAGAAGAACACAAAATTACAGCGTAAACACAGGAATTGAATGATGACATTTCAGCTATACCGACTAAGCGACTGTGCATGACTTGCTTTGTTGGTTGCCTACTCTACATGGCGGCATTAAATAAGGATTTAAAATAATATCGAAAACAAATTTTTTTGGCTTTATAAATAAGTTTGGAATTTTTTTGAAGGGTGATTCCGTTAATTCTTATTTTTCCCAATCCCCTCTTAAAATATTTGTACTAAGTCATCAGCCTGTATTTTTTTGATGTAAATTTGACAAGACTATTCTATCTGAATTTAGTGACGTTTAACTTTCTATTAAATTTTTATAAATACCATTGGTATTATTGCCCACCCTGTATCAATTTGAAGCAACTTGTAATATAATTTTGGAAGGAGCTCAACAAGGGAAATCAGGAAAGCATGGGGTGTTCCATTTAAAAAAACCGGTGTTGATACACCACTCGACGGTAAGTCACCCTGTATATAATAATAATATCCCTACGCCACATTCTAATCAGGTTCGCCCATAGAGGGCGCTACATTAAATGCGTGATGAATTTCTCTCTTTTTTTGATAAAATGTTCTGATTCGATTGATTGCAAAACCTTATTGGGGCGTCATTTCTACGTAAAAAAGGTTGCACTTAATAATATATAATAATAATTCCTACCGTTTTCGAGAAAACTGCCTCAAAAGCTCTGTACTTAATTGCGACTTCAAATATGCTATTGAAATTTGTTTTTAGAAAATCACTACTGCGATATGACAAATATATCAATTATCTTATTTTATAAATATTTATAGTATCTTTGGAAATAAACTCAAATTTACCCATTTTTATGCATTCTCTAATTCTTTTGATATGAGATTTATTCATATCGAAAATACATTTGGTTGTTCCCTAATAAATATCAAACAATGAAGTATGTAGTTGTTATTCTTACTTTTGGTTCAGCGCCGGTTTTCTGTGTGGTCCATATAAAGAAGAAAAAATGAGATTGTCTATGTACTTTCTCTCTCTTTCTATTTTTCTCTTTCTCGTCCTCTTTCTCATTTAAATGACAGCCAATTTTGAGTTCCAAAATATTATGTAATGCTTTTTCTTTAGTTTTATTGGGTTTTTGCCACACTTCTGAAAAAATAATAAAGATTAATTAAATAAGCCCATGCGCCAAACGGAACATTCAAGGGTTATTTTTGAAACTAAGTTTGCCTAACCAAAAAATCTCACACTGAAAAAAGCAGATAAGTAAAAAATAACAAAAATCACATCACTATCGCGCATTTCCGTATTATTGACGTTTCGAAAAACTCTCTGTTTTCGTTCTCAAAATCGTAGTAAAAATTTGTAAACGTATGTCAAGTTTGACAGTTTAAAATTTGTTTATCTGCTTCCATAGAGATGTTAAATGATTTTTATTTTATTGTTACTTACTTCTTCTTGATACAACTGTTCAGTTAACATCAATCATTGTTGGCTACAGTTTTATCAAGAAGAAGTAAGTAACAGTAAAATAAAAATCATTTAACATCTCTATGGAAGCAGATAAACAAATTTTAAACTGTCAAACGACATACGTTTACAAATTTTTACTACGATTTTGAGAACGAAAACAGAGTTTTTCGAAACGTCAATAATACGGAAGTGCGCGATAGTGATGTAATTTTTGTTATTTTTTACTTATCTGCTTTTTTCAGTGTGAGATTTTTTGGTTAGGCAAACTTAATTTCAAAAATAACCCTTGACTGATCCGTTTGGCGCAAGGGCTTATTTAATTAATCTTTATTATTTTTTCAGAAGTGTGGAAAAAACCCAATAAAACTAAAGAAAAACTAAAATTATGCCACAAATAAATAGCTTCAGACAATATTATGTAATGCAATGATGAATTGTGCAATATTTTTATTATACTTGTGAAAAGGAGAGTACACTGTTTCATATTTGGCAGTTATGGCACTATTTTGATCTGTCAAAAGAAAATATTATGAAAATAATAAATAAATAATAATAATAAATAAATAATAAAGTAATAATTTCAATAGCATTTTTGAAGTTGCGCGTAAACAGAAATCTTTTAGGACTTTCTCTATGTACCTCGTACCTTTTTGTATGTACGTATGTAATATAATGTATGTACCTTTTAGGATCGGTCAGTGGTCGCGCGGTTTAAGGCGTCAGTACTTGAATCGAGGTGACTGGATCGCTGTGGATTCGACCCCCGCAGCCGGTATATAAGCTATATTCGTGAAAGGATTGGCACCCTCTCTGCGGGTATGGTAGGGTGGAAGAATGTTGACTTGGGTCAATGTGAGAGATTGATACCGGTTGACATTTGACTACCCCCCTAATTAATGAGGTTTTCCAGGTTTTCCTCATTCCTGCACTGAATGGTGGTTAGGGCCTACCAACGTAAGTCGTTCCTGGGCGCAAATGCGGCCTGCTTAATAATAATATGCCGCCCCCTTTCCCGCACAAGTCTCCGACTTCTGGGCTAATCCTCGTGATTAGAATGAGGGGTAGAAATATTATTATTATATTATTTACGTATAAATGGCGCCTGGATAAGATTTTGTAGTCAAGAATTTTTTGTTAGATATTACTTTTGTTTTATTTTTCATAATTTGTGTAAAGATAAACACCACAAATTTGATCTCTAAAAACATGTTGACTTATAAGTTCTAACACTATGCTACTGTCCAATCTGTAGGTAAATTATCAGGAACATTATTACTGAAATACAATGAATCCATAAAGAACATATACATTCATTATTAGCTAAATGAACAATATTATATCGATTTTTGATTTTAATTTACTGTTCTTTTTTTCAAATATGGATCGGTCAGTGGTCGGGCGGTTTGAGGCGTCAGTACTTGAATCGATGTGGCTAGACCGATGTGGGTTCGAGCCCCGCAGCCGGTAGATCGTATATAAACTATATTCGTGGCGAGGATTTGCATCCTCTCAGCGGGTATGGCAGGGTGGAAAAATATTGGCTTTAGTCAATGCAAGAGATTGATACTGGTCGACATTTGACTACCTCCCTAATTAATGAGGTTTTCCAGGTTTCCCTCATTCCTGCCCTGAATGGTGGTTAGAGTCTCCCAACGTAAGTCGTTCTTAGGCGCAAATGCCTGCTTAATAATAATATGCCGCCCCCTCTCCTGCACAAGTCTTCGACTTCTGAGCTAATCCTCGTGATTATAATGGGGGTAGAGATATTATTATATTATTATATTATTTACGTATAAATGGCGCCTGGATAAGATTTTGTAGTCAACCGAATCAGAAGTAACGGTTGATTGAGGTACTTTCTCAGTCTTTCCTTTTTCAGACTGCAGAATCAGAAATTTTCATAATTGTCTAGCTAATAAAAAATATTTATTTTACATCTTTCGATACAGTATGTCATCGGTTCTCCTTTTAAAACTATTTTGGAGAATTTCAACGAAACATGATAAATTAAAAAACTAATTACATTATTTATTAACTAATAAATAGTTTATGTTATTATATGCACATAAAATATATGATTGTATGAATGTAGGGATGTTTGGTACACATTTACACTTCTTAGTGCCTTAGTCTAAAAGTAGCATTTATTTTTTTTGTAACTAAAGTTATCATATTAAATTTAAAAATTTTAGTATAAAGTGGAACTGACGATAACGATTCAGAATACTTACGACCACCTCCTGATGAATCGAAATAATTAATCTAATAAATATTATTTTAATTGTATTAACATTTGCACCACGATTATTAACATGTACCTAAAGATTTAGATTTAGCAAGCCTAAGCGAAATAATTCATTAACATTTCGATTAAACTGGTAGAGGAAAATAAGTGTTCGTTATATTCCAAATAAGGACTTAATTACTATATAATATTCAAATTTACGAGGTGTATAATTCCAGCAGTACGTCGAGCCAGCTACCTCGTACCAGCTATTTAAATAAGCTTTAGTTATTCTAGGTACGTTAATTGGTTATTTGACTTTCAGGAACGGTTTTCCTAAACTAGGGAAATCTGATATAATAGGTTACCTCTACAGAAAGCGGCGCATTAAGAACATGACGCCAGTGGCGTCATCTGTAGAAATTAACAGCTAGACTGTAATTTACATTAGTGAAGTATTAGTGTGAATTTTTTTTTGTTATTATTATTTTTTTGCTAAGCGGCATCGATTACTAAGATCATTAGCCCCATAAAACTGATATATATATATATTATATTTTCTTATATAAATAACTGATTTTTAATATCTCATTAATTTATTTATTGTTTCGTATTATTATTTTTCTTTCAGCCACACCTTCCGAAGCTCCGACACTTTCAGAGATACTCTGATTATTATTATTATTATTATTATTATTATTATTACTATTATTATTATTATTATTATTATTATTATTATTATTATTATTATTATTATTATTATTATTATTATTTATTATTATTATTATTATTATTATTATTATTATTATTATTATTATTAAATTAAATTTTATCTATCTTCACAGTAGACCCATACTATCAAGTTTTAGACACCCTGTACATACGATATTTATAACATATATAATCGCGGCAAGAATTCAGACGTCGTACGACACGGCTGACATTACGCAATTGTTTTTATTGTCAACATAATTTTCGATATTTGGTCGCGTTAAAAACAATAATTTTTTGCAATTTAGTGCAATATATAATGCAAACATTTAGTGTAGTATATAGTTTTATTACTCTCAGTTGCAGTTTCTTAAATATTTTGATGAAAATATAATGAATTATTCATTTGTTCGTATGACGGAAAACGCCTGAATTCTTGCCGTGAGCATACCTACTTATACTGCACAAATAGATGAAAAATGGAACAAAATTATTGTCCTTTATTCAGATGGATAGAGATTTAACGGCATGCATTGGTCCTGATAAGTTTTAATTTTGACTACTTTGACAAGTAGGTACTTGTTTAGTGGCGATATCCTTAATACATATCATTCTTGCGACTAACCCAAGAAAAGCCTCTATTTTAATTTAGGTGTAATAAACGTCACAGATCAGTTATTTGAAACATCATGAGCAAATGCACATACCAATATGGACAAGAGAACTTGATCTCCAGATTTTCTTTTCCTGAAGAGTGTGATTTGCCTCTTGAAATGTAAAAACGTTAATTGACGATATGGTGATCAGTCCAAAATTGATCAACCATTGAAAACTGCCAAGGAGCTCTCAAACTAAGATTTAGTACATTTGCTTTATATATTGCAGAAATTGAATGCTTTAAACATATTCGGATTTTAAATAAACCATAGAATATTTGAATACAATTAAAAAAGTTTGTTAAATATATTTTTGTCTCTATACACCCACAATTTATATAAATTGTCGGTAATCAGTATTTGTATACAAACAAAATTAATCATTAAGTCCATATTTTCACAAATTAAGTTCAGAAAGTACATAATGAAAACTGCGACGTGTCTGGTGTGGGAAAAATAAACGATATAGATTTTTAAGTTCACACGCGATCTAATAATTTTCAAGTATAAGAGATAGTAGTGTATATACAAAAACACTTGCGTGTTACGATCCCGGAGGAAACAATAACAGTGTTTCTTTATTTTCTTAAGAGGAGAATAGAATATATTCTACATTATAGAAAAATTTATATCTCTAGGAAGCTTTATATTGCAAACCGCTTTCAATTATTGTGAAGATAAGAAATAATAACTAGATTATGGAAAGATTGTGTTTTATTTTCAGTGTGATAATTTTTAAAATATGTTTACATCGGTATTCCTTTACATGAGGACAAAATCTCAAAGTTAAAGCTAGCTAGCTTTCACCTGGAGATATAGCCATTCTAAATTTTGTTTTTTATTCAATGGAGATACTTTTTGTAACAAATAATCAAAACCAGTACTTGACGGTTCTGTATATTTATGGTTTTTCAAATTCATCATCAATCGATTATATACACCCAAAAAATTACTTTTGTTATATTCAATTATATTGCCAAATATTTATCGTCGTTTATTCAAAATACAAAATGATTACAGCTGTACAACATACCTACTGATTGCAACGTGAAATTATGAAAGTGTAGCAACTAAAGTAGGTAAGTATATCGTATATCTGTGGACATCCAAGACACTACGTGGCTAGATTGCATTTTAAACATCGATCTATACACTTTTGTAGTGTATACATTTGTGTCGACACTCCAGATGTACGTATACCTTAAAACTCGCTATACATATTGGTTATATATTTTTTATATGTATCATTAGACGCATCATATTTATTTGTAATGTTGATTTTGTTTGTAATGGAGTTCTAAAAAAAAGATGAAATTTAATTTAGGGATCAACGATTACCGCAATGTTATTATCAAGTCGAAAGATAAGATTCTAAAAAACTATATTATTACTGGCATCTTACTTTCATTCACACTGTTGACGAAAGTTAAAACTGATTTTTCCTTCTCCTTAGTGTCCAACCATGTTATATATATTAGCCGGTAGGGTTATGCTAAAAGTTCTATTGCTCTTTGCTGCTTGTTACTGAGGTTTTGCCTGCTTTGGCGAGTATGAAAACAACCAGATGTAGGTTATAAATATGATTAAGGTATTTGGCCTGAAACAGGGCACAAGTGTATTTCCTTAAAAACAAGTGTGATAGCAAGGTACCTAGTTGTACTTGAGACCTCGGCAGAGCATGTACTCTAAAGTCGTTGGAATTAGGGGTATAAAATAGGTGTCTTGTATATTTTACCCATATATATCTTGTACAGCTGGAATAAATTAGCATAAAAGGAATATTCAGCTACCATAAGTGTAAGGTCAACGTGGTAGCGACACTGCGAAGAAGCAAAGTTTGTTTCGGTTAAGTCTGCTCCTGATCTTGAGCCTCAGTATTTCAAGTGTAGGTACTCTATAAATTCATATCCCGCAATTAAATATCCCTGTTTTACCTTTTTTATGCAACTATTAGATCTCATTAAATTTTATTATCAAACAAATTTCAAGTTATAAATCTCTACAAATAGAAACTATTTTAGGAGTTTCTCAAGGTTCTATACTTGGTCCCCTGTTATGGAGTCTATATGTAAATGATGCAGTAAATATAATTAACAGTAATTTTTTTACTATATGCAAATAATCTTAGCATATTTCCAAAATTTCTGATGTCAGTGATTGTCTTCGTCTTCAACATAACTTGAACTTAGATAACGATTGATCTGTTAAACATAACTTATATTTGAATCTAGAAATAAGGTGCCGTCATTTGTCCCTAATGAAAATATGATAACACGTGATTGGACACTTCCTGATAATTATTTTTGAGAACTTGATGTTACAGCTGGCAAAAAGTTAAACGTTAACAATTGTGTTTCAAATATAACTGGTAGGGCACATAAAGCTTCATTATCAAATATCCTATGAACTTAGTTTTACAAATTTTTACTTTGTTTCGATTCACACCAGAATATGCTTCATCAATATAGTCATCAAATTATTCATAATTCAGTCGATTCTAGTAGATTGTTATTATTTGTTTGTAGCTGATATACGTATTATTGCTTGTTTAACTTTATTGTTTAAATTACTCGATAATTATATCGCAAATCAAATATTAGGCAAACTTAATCATTAGATGATAACAGAGCTTATATGACCAATAGTTTAATTTACCCATCCCTAGAACTATATTATGTTAACTGAATTTGTTTTCTTACCCGCTCTATGAACAAATATTGGGGAATATTCTCCATTATAGAATGTTTGTAATCTGTACTAGAATGCATTCAACTTCACTTCACATATACAATTTCTTTGACCTTTAAGTCTTTTTAAGACAAATCGCTTCGTAAACTATGAAAACCTTTTTAAGAAAAAGAAAAGAAAAGGAAAAATATAGAAAAATATATTTAGTTTCAGAAGTTTACAAAAATTTATCAGGTATTTCTTTTGTTTATAAAAAATAAGAAGTAAACAAGTCAGGACAATATGTATGGTATGAGCAGCAGTACTTTGTTGTCAGTTGTGGTCCGATTCGAGTTTGTTTTCACGTGATTGTAAGTATGATGCATAGCTTCTCAAACGAAAAACTTATGAACATGATACTGGTATATGGAAAGTCACATCAAAATTCAAGCACTGCTGCTCAACTGTATGTCCAAAGATATCATCCGAGACGCGAAGACTTTTTCCGTGTGGTTCAGAGAAGTAGAAAAACTGGTAATTTGCGGCCGAGGCCTGGGTTAAATGGGGGAGCCATTAGACCTAGGAAACTTGTGAATCTCGAGAAAGAGATTTTACATGTTGTCGAGAAGCAGCCTGGCATAAGCTCTAAGACAATTGCAGGGCAAATTGGGATATTACAATCCACAGTTTTGCGAAAGTTAAATCTATATTACCGACGTTAACACTGAACTGAGTTGCGAACTCCCATACATGCAGCTGCTGGCACTGAGGCAATTAACCTACAGCCAGATTTGGGCCGTGCGTGTGGGGACTAATAAATTTGGCGGGCTCAACTGTGTATTGAAAATAACAGAAATAACTTCGAACAGTTACTATGATAAATTAAATGCATTTTCAATTTTATAAAATTCACGTTCCTTTATTTTTATTTGAAATAAATTGGTATCTCCGTAACTGAAAAACATTTTTTTACTATTCGTTATTATTTGTCCTCAGCTATAATTTCTAAAGTTTATGCGAATAGATTAAGAATCATCCTGTATATAAATTTGTTTACAAGCCAGGCCCAGAGCTGAGTAATACCTATTTGTTCACTCCCTTCTGTTTTTCGCCTTTCTTTTCAAATCCGTTACACTTTTCTCAGATATATTACTATTGCCTCTCTCCATTGCCTCCTTGCTCTACCTATTTTCTTCTTATAGTTAGGCTTACTCCCTACTACTTTTTCGCTGTTCTTTTATCTCCCATTCCTGATTATCTTAACTTCTTCTGGTGTCTGGTATACTTCATATATTTATTTCCTCATTATTTCTCCTTACATAGCCATCCTTCGTAGTCTTTCTCTCTAGGATTCTTCTTAAGATATTCCATTCAAACAGGTTTTATTTTGACTTATTGAAGGTCTAGGTTTCGCTGCCATGTAGCATCGTCAGTCTTAAGATTGTTTTGTATAATTTGAATTCTTCTTTGGACATATTTGTTGATTTCATTAATTGTTTCATTTCTACCAAACTTTTGTTTACTTCTATTATTCTCCTATTAATTTATTGCTCTTCGCCACACTTCAGTATTTCTGACGTATTTCTGTATAAACATAAATTCAAAGGGAATGTGTCATAGGTACAGCGACAAATATGCCCGCGATGTGCATTTAGGTACCTTACATGATAAATTGATAGTCAGCAATGGCTGTATTCTCATTACGTTTGAGCTACACAGGGCCTAATATATTGTCGAGAGGTTCTAATCTGAACAAGAATAATATATTCCTAAGTCTAAGAAGTAAACAAGACAGGACGATATGTTTGAGTTTGTAGCAGTACTTTGTTGTCAGCTGTGGTCCCATTCGAGTTTACTTTCACGGGAAAGTATGGTGCATAATTTCTTAAATGAAGAACTTATAGATATGATACTGGTATACGGAAAATCACATGAAAATTCAGTGGCTTCAGCTCATCTTTATGCCCAAAAGTTTCCCGAAAGATATCATCCTAGACGCAAAGACTTTTTACGTGTGGTTCAGCGGCGTGGAAAAACAGGCAATTTGAATTAGGGAAATAACTTCGAACTATGATAAATTAAATGCATTTTCAATTTTATAAAATTCACTTTTTTTTATTTTTATTTGAAATAAATTGATATATCCGTAGCTGGGAAATTTTTGTACTACTCGTCATTATTTGTCTTCAGGTATAATTTCCAAAGTTTATGCGTAGAGGTTGAGAATAACTCTATATATAAAGTTATTTACATGCCATTTAGGTCCAGAGCTGAGTAATATTTTTTCACTCCTTTCCATTTTTTCACCTTTCTTTTCCAATCCGTTATATTTTTCTCAGATTGTTTCTCTCCTACAATTTTTTTCACTGTCCTTTCATCTCCCATTCACAAATATCACAACTTCTTCTATTTTTGGTGATTCGTATATTTCATAATATATTTCCTCATTATTTCTCCTTACATAGCCATCCTCCTTCTTCTTTTTCCCTACGATTCCTCTTACGATATTCCTTTCCCACAGGTTTTCTCTTGACTTGTTGAAGGTCCAGGTGTTCGCTGCCTTATAGCGTCATTGACATTAAGATTGTTTTATATATTCTAAATTTTACTACTCGACAATTTTTTTGTTTCATTGATTAATTTCTTGTTTGTCGTCACACTTCAGTTTTCCTGAAGTATTCCCGTATAAACATTAATTCAAAGGGAATTTGTCATAAGTATAGCGACAGTTGTAGATATAAATATACCAGCGATGTGCATTTATGTACATTACATGACAAATCGATAGTCAGTAATGGCTGTGTTCTCGTTACGTTTCAGTCACACAGGGCCTAAGATATTGTCGAGAGATTCTAATCTGAGCAAGAATGATAGATTCCTAAGTCTCCGGGCGACGTCCTTCCACGGGCAAATTGTCAGATATATAGTTCGACTTGGCATCGAATATCTCCGCCGATAACCCCCTTCAATTCTGTGGACGTAGAAAATTCCTTAGAGGGCCGCCACCAAAAATAGAAGATTTAGGGATTTTTAAACTTTAATATCGTTTATCGTTATTCTCTACCCTATTACTAAATCAGCGAGCCGATATTATCTTCAGGTTTTATTATTCCTATAACGTAGGGATAAATACTCAAAATGGCACGTTCTCACAATGAAAAACAATGAAAGAAGTAAATACAGTATAAATTTCAGTCCAGAAGTGCAAAGCTTGTAAGATACAATCTCTAAATTCAAAAAAACATTTCTGCAGTATGTAACCTGCTTATAGAATAAACATTTTGAAAACCATAAATATTGTAGAACAATGCTGAAAAGAGTAAACTAGTGAATTTCATCTTCTTACATATTTTTTTCAATAGAAATATTTTTATGACGTTTGTGGAGATATTTTTAAGAGGCTTTTGCTACACTTATATCTTATATTAACAGTTCTTCAGATATCAGTACTTTTTAAAATAGCCAGAATAATAACACAAATGTAACAGTAAAAAATAAATTGTATTCAATGTGGCAATTGCTTAAAGTGTCGTTCATTAAATAACAAACACTACAAATTTTTCATTTATATGCATCACTTCAAAGATAGGGTGTAATAGTCTTACAATCTGAATTTTTGAATGTAACTAAAATACTAACAATCACATCTTATTTAACCGAGACGCTGAAATATCGAATTGTCTAGACCCCAAAAGGGAACTAATACTACCCGATGTACTTCCAGACATCCTTCGATTCCACATTTAGAGCAAAGGGGATGGTTTCTTAACCCAAGTCATTTTCTATTTGTTATTGGTTATCTCCCTGTATCTTGGCGGGCGCTATACTTGGATGTAAATAATTTTAAGTAAGTAACAATGGCCTTGTTTGTATTTTTCAGAATATGGATTATTCTCTTTCTTTGGTGATGTAAAAGAGATTGACCAGTTGCCCTTATTCACGATTTAGTAAAACTATTACTATGCTGACTGATCTTTCGAAAGGAAACAATAAATGTATTATCTGGATACCTTTACTGGTAAAAAGATGTAGAGGGTAACTTCCGGAAAAATATTGATCAAAAGTGATCCTGAAAAGTATATGGAAATTGTTTTCCACTTCAAAAATGTTACCTTAAGGATGAAATCAATAGCGAAGATATATTATGTTAAATGGGTTTGTACCCTCCTGATGGCGCTTTAAAAATTGTTTATTGGACGGATTGCTCTATCTTTTAAAGCAAGGGAAAGTTGGAAAACTTCCGATTACGTAAACCAATTTCAACAAACTTGAACTTGTTTTAAAGCTATATAATAGCAGAATCTTAAGGAGTAACAATAAGTTAAATTTTTGTTTAATCTGTATCTATTATTTAATATCTCTAGAAGTTAACTTAATTTTTTATGTAAAGTTAAATGGAAGGCTGTATTATTTTACTTTTTATTTTATTACTCATATACTCGTTTGAAAATGACACAAACGAGAGTTCTCCAACATTTTCTGCAATACGATTCTACCCTATTCTTACCCCTTACATTATGAGGTAGGGCAAAACGTCAAATAAACAATTTTTAAAGTGTCAATAGGAGAGTCCAAAACCGTTCAACACAACATACCTTTGTTATTGATTTCAAACTTTTCGATTTGGATTTAAAACTTCGCCGTCTAGCGGAAGAATTTGAAAGTGGAAAATGATTTTAATAGATTTCTCGGAGTCACTTTTGTGATCAATATTTTTTTCCGAAAGTTGTAGGACGAGTACTTTCCGAAATACAGCTACTAGCCGACCTTAACGGAACACATAGTATATCTTAACCCATCATTTTACTTACGGACTTTGCTAAATTTAATATTTATTCATTGTATTTCTGAGCATATCGTCCTTAAGCGACAACGCATTTGACTTTTACTTTGACTAGATAAAATAAATATTTGCATTCCTTCAATTTTGGACTAAATTAAATACACACAGCTCCAGTTGCAGTGAACATAATTAAAAAACAACAATACAGTGAACTTAAGAAAATAATAAATTTGGATTGTAATAATTGTACTTTATTTTGTTTTGCAATAGAAATTTTTCGAGAAAACATACGTAAACATAAATTACATCTAAAATACGTAACGTATACTTTGCTCTAAATAAATAACGTCATAGATAATGTTGAGATCAATAATTATCTAAAATAAAAACATTCTAGCCAAATACTATCATTGTATAAATAAATAATACTATCAATTAGAAATATATACGTACCAGGTATATTGAAATCCAGTCATGCATTCTCAGCTGCTTTGGTTTCTGACGTACTCTAGTAAATACTAAATATTACATCTGGGCCTCGATTCCCGAATGCAGTGGAATAAATTTGAGTGGGAAAAATTTTTAAAAATCCTATGAATGATAATCTTATTAAATATGTGTATATTTAGCTTTATATTCCTTTGGTACAAACCATGTGAAATAATTTCCCTATTTTTTATGGGAAATAACTGAGAACTAATGAGAATGGTCAAGAATACAGATTTGCATTTTTTCTTGAGAATTTACTTCACCAACTCGAGAAACGAGCCCCTGTAAGGATTCATTTAAAATACACATTTCAAAACCTTAGTAGCCAATGCTCAAGTATCTATAAACCCTGAAATTGTCCCGATTTCGTGGTTGCATATCTACTCTGAGTTAAATCAAGGTTACAAAATCCGACTTAAAAACCTCAAAGCACCAGCAATGAAATGCATAGCCACAAACAGTGATAACAGTAATTCAATACTGCGTCCAATATAAAAGTCATTGGTCCAGAGGGATTTATTGAAGATAAACCTTAATTTGGTGATCCACTGACCACAGCAAATGGAAACAAACCTATTGGTAATGCAGAGTTGCGTGCGTTGAGGGTTACCACATACACACGTAAAGTTGACACATATTATCTTTGGAGAAAATGGAGAGAAGGAGGTGATTCCGAAAGTAGTACCATAAATTTAACTGCGTTTTCTTAACACGCACACAATAACACGAAAAGTTTATATAAACAAGTATCGTAAAACGCTTTGCTTTCGATATGCAGGGCGTGAAAGATTTTTAATTAATATTTCTCAAACGCGTAGAGATAAATTAGGCACAGCCCTAGAACTTTGTATGCTCTTTTTGAAAATAAAAAAATAATTAACTCAATTTGTTCGGAGGCGGGTACAACAAGAGGGATAGTGTTTCAAAAATACCCAAATATTTTTGTGTATATTTTTTTGATAAATTCATAACAAAAATTAAAACCAAAAATGTTTAATACAAATATAGATTTGGGCAATCTCTAGATACTTTTTAATTAAAAATGCTTTTATAGTAGGTATTTCATACACCTACCTATAAACTTGTATTCATTTATTTTTTAATTGTTGATCAGAATATTAAAATGTATATTTTGTGGTTTAAAATATTAAATAATGTTATAAGATAATGATATCATTTTTTAAAAAACATTATCAGTTTCATAGGAACAGTAATAATTGTAGATCTCATTAAATAAATATAATAGAGGTAAGTCTGTGTGATTAATCTGATATATTTCTGTCTGAGATTCAGGTAAATTTGGTCATACAAATGTACAACTATGAGAAAAGAAGTTTATACTAGTATACAGTAGGTAGAAGATATTTTGATACAATTGAAAATATACCTACAGAAAACAAAAAAAAACTGTATAGATAAAAGACAATACGTTATATTTAGAGGATGAAGATAATCATATATCTAGATTATACTTATCTATGTAAACTAAATGAGAAAAACATTTTTAAATATAATGTAATAATTTAATTTTTACAAATACAAAATTATTAGATGTACTTAAATATGTACTATGTACATATCAGAAAATTATTGGATGCATTTAAATAGCTTTATCTTTTTTTATTTTGTCTTATTTCTGTAGAAATTAATTTGATTTATTATGTACTCAATAAAATATACAAACGGCTAAATTTAAATCACTGCATAATGAAAACTATTTAAAACATTTGAAACGTCAGTAGCACTGATAAATGGCCCCTTCTTGCAGCTGTTTAATACAAATGTAATATTCTTTCGATTAAATTCTGTAAAACATGAGCTTAACCAAATTTGAGAGCAGAAAAGCAGATTTAAAAGCTATAAATTTTGATGGTCTTACACATCAGAAATATATTATTTTCCACCTTTCTTATGTCTCAATTCGTTAATAACGTTCTTCTGTTTTAGACCTTATACAAGTTGAATTTGGACAGTACCTATTCTACAGGGCGATTCAAAACTTATCTAAACAAATTTGGGAGTAGATGCGTCATAAAAAATGGAGTCAGTATCATGACAAATTTTTTTGTAAAATCATTGAAATTGTAGTATTTTCAACCTTTACATCGCTGGGCTACTGTAGTCTCTAGCGATTCCGAATATTGAAATCCGATTACCTTTTGTAGGTATTAACGTTTTTGTGATGCAAGTCTTTACATTAGTTTTTCAAGTATCAATAATGGCTTACATGTATAGTAACTCGGAGTTAGTGGATATCGTTTTAATTTCTGGTGATGTGAAAATGCTTAAGCAGAACAATTTCCCGGTAAACATGTGCCAAATGCAGCTACTTTTACCGCGGTGTGCAGTGAAAGCGAGTGTAGTGCAACTTGAGGGAAATTTGAAACCAAATCAGGAGATGGAGGTCCAGCGTGTTGAAGAATTAATAGCAAGGGATTAGACAACGAGGGCCGGTACCATGGTCGCCATGATCTTCTAACTTTAAATCATTTGAACTTCTTTCTGTGGGGATATGTAAAAAATTAAGTGTGTCGCACCGAAGTGCATACCTATTATTGATGATTTATGCAAACGTATCATAATTGCTGCCAATAACTTACGTTTGTGTTAGTTTGTAGAAACTGATAAGACGGTATCAAAATTTTATTGTAACATCAGGTATGTCAAATTATTTAATTAATTATAACCACAAATCAATTTTATTAATAATTAATAACAAAAGAGGGAAAAGCATTTGAATTTGCTGTATGGAATAGGTGTTATAAAGCGTTATTTATTTATTTCCTTGCGAATTTATTTCCATTCCTTCAGTATATTTTTTGAACTATCCTTTATGATTTTTTTACAAAATTGTATTTGTAAAAGTCCCCTGTACAGGGTTTTCCTCCTTAAAGTTGAATTGTTAACATAATATTACAGAAAAATATATCACATCTGCAAAACAATTATGGATAATAATTGATGATTGATCAACATTTGAAGTGGAATGTTCATATCAACTATGTGACTATTAAAGTTAGAACGGCCTCGTTGGACAATTTCACGTCGCGTGCAATAAACACTTACTTTTTGTACTTGTTGCATAAATAACTATTTTACATGCGATTTAGGTAATAATTCATTTCTCATTAATGAATAATAATCTTTCTATTCCTTTTTTAGAGATTTTAGATTGTACTGTCCTATTGTACTGCATTGTAATAAATTTTATAATAACAAATATTGCTTCTAAAGTCATCAAAATAAAAACATACATTTCAGAATAATCTAAATTAGCGACTAAGGCCTGCTGAAGACTGGTTTTAAAAACAAAAGTTTTATGTATGCAACATATCGTGTCAAGTTATAAACCATTTAAGGGCTAGAGCATAGCAAGGCAAGAGAATTACATACTAATGATGAGATTTGAGAGGCAATAGAAGGAGAAGAATAAATAATGCATAGTGAAACGTTTTTGATAGCTGCAATTATATTTTTGCAAAAAAGGATGATATTAGATGCTTTTAATTGTTCACGAATGCTGCTGCAAATTAAGTTAGACCCACAATAATGAGAAGAAAAAAGTAAGAAATCCTCAATTTAAATCACTAGTCCTTTATCCCCTCTATATTCCCTTGAAATATATGGAAATAAATCTATTTGGCTTGATATTCACCCTTCTGTGTGAATTCTGTGGTGAACCAAACGTCATTAATATAAAGGCAATTTCACTTTAAATTGTGATTATGTAATTCAACATTCTGTGTCTCAAAAACAAAACGTACTGAAGCGGACGATGATAGAATAGCGCACATTTATTTGCTAAACATAGTAATATGAAATCACGCTGCAGAAAATAAATTTTATAATTTTATATGCAACGTAAGATGTAAGGATACTACTTATCCAATTGCAAATAATTCCATTTGAATATGGGACATTTAGTTGGATAATATAAAGCGCATTGTTGACTCGGGCTCTTTTGAAGAAATCGTTGTATCCTAAACTTGCAGCCAATTCCCAAACAGCAGACAAACTCTCAGTTAGAGTTAACTTCCAGTCATTGCTTTGGAAGTAGCATTACCTTGCTCAAGTGTAAGTTCTGTGAAACACATACCATTATGTGATAGTATTTGGGAAATTATTCAGAACATCTATATAGCGAGTTCCAATAGATTTTGAATTTGTGAGTATCTTACTAAACGTACATTTTTGGTTAAAGATAAATATGAGTCAGTCAGATACAGTGGAAATATGTACCATCTATAACATCCTGATCAGATATGTTTATGACCACTGAAGGTTTAAGACAAGGAGGAAGCTTGAGTTCGCTATTATTTATCATTTTTATAGATGAGATAATAAAAAAAATGCACATTAAGATCTAAAGTTAGCTATAGGCCACGTACAACTACAAAGAGTGGATATTTCTCAAGAGGCATTTGCAGACGACATTGTAATAATAACAAGATGTTAAAATGACCTACAAGTAAATTTAGATATATGGAATGAGGTAGTGGAAGAATATGGAATAAAAATTAATAAAAATAAAACCAAAGTGATGATGATAGGAGAAGAAAAAAAGGAACTTAATGTAAAAATTGATCAAGTAAAAATATTTCAATATTTAGGCGTAACAATAAGCGAGACGGGAACACAAGAAGCAGATATAAATAACAGAATAAAGAAATCAAATAAACTATACTATGCAATGAATAACAAGTTTATAAGTAAACAAGAAATATCGAGATCAACAAAGACTAAAATATTTAAGTCAGTGTACAGACCCATACTAACATACGGCTGTGAAACTTGGGTTTTGACAGAAAAACAGAAAAGTAAAATACAGGCTGTTGAAATGAAATATTTAAGAAGAACGAGAGGTGTAACAAAAGAGATAGAATGCGAAATGTAGATATACGAAGAGAATTGGGAATACAGTCAACATTAGAGTACATAGAAAGTAGGCAATTAGAGTGGTGGGGACATTTACAGCGCATGGAGAGAGATAGACCGGTAAGAAGAGTTTGGGAAGCTAAAATTCAAAAAAATATGAAAAAGGGAAGACCAAGAAAAACATGGGATAAAGTTGTAGTAAAAACATTAAGAAGGAAAGGTAGAAGTTGGAATGAAGCTAAGTTGATGGCGGCCAACCGTAAGGAATGGAAAAAGTTTGTTTATGAATAAGCAGAAAACGAACCCTACACCATATGATGGTAGAAGGGGTTATGGATTATATATATATATATATATATATATATATATATATATATATATATATATATCTATAACATCCTGAAGTTATATGTTCCCTCCCAATTTCGTAATAATTGCAGGGTACCTCGGAAACTACAAGAAATAGAAGAATGCGATTTTGGCAACACAACTTTTACAGACTTTTTCGTTTTTTAGATATAGAGCGAGATTTAAGTATCTAGTAGCTCAGAGAACAACTGAAATATTAGAATGGTAAAAATTGCTTCTGATAGAGTTTTTACGTACACTTTAGTGGCGTGCGTGTAATTGCTCTAAAAGGTGTATTTTTTTTTAAATATGACTCAAATATACATTTCGTTTCATAAAACGGAAATTCATGTCTCGTATAATTCGCAGAAGCACCCTTCTAGACATTCTAGGTAAATATTCATTCTGTGAGATAGAAACCTTATTTTTTTATTGTCGGAAATTCATTTTAAAAATACCATCCACGAATTGTTCTACGAATCGCGTATTCTGTGCCGTCATCAATCTCTATCTTTTTTTGTTCGGGAGTTTCGACTATTTTTCGTTTCACAGTTCTTTGTCAGCCTTCATTGTAAGATGTATACTACTCAGTGACACTCTTGGTAATGAACTACATATTTCAACCCCATTTCTTACACTCATATTTTGATTAAGCTCGTTAATTTATTCATACAATTATTTTATTACTAGATATTTCTGACTTGTTAGATTAGGACATTAATTTTGCTAACACGCTGAACGTGCTTTATTTTCCATTATCAGGAACACAAAATCACTACTAATATTTATTACATCACAATTAAATTGGTGGAAAAATGTATCCGAATTTTCTCATGGTGACCCTGGAGATGGTGAATCTATTAATTCCTCATAACCAATAGTAATTACGCATCCGATCGCGTATTTCCTGCACCAGAAGCATTGTAATTTGGGTATGCTGTGCCAGATATGCGGATGAAACAGTTTTATACAATTTTATAGAAAAATGTATGGATAGCATGTATGCTGACCGCTATAAATTGTGAGCGGATTTATAACATTAGGTGTAACAACAACCAACAATACTCGACGTGTCCATACAAAATAGACTTAGCCCTTGGAATGACGGAGATAGCAGGTTTTCATGATTCGTTTGGAATGCGTGTAGTAAAGGTAAAAAGTATCATGAAGAAAAATTATTTTTGGTGTAAAGTTGAAGCTGTCTGTTTATTTCAGCTAATCCGGTGTTCTCTTTTAAAAAGATCAAAAATCATAATTTCACCAAAAAGTGGAATTAGTAAGTTAATATAAGCCGAAGTCGTGTTAGACTGGAAACCTTTATGTGCAGCTCCTAGATATCACGACTGGCAAATTTGTAGCTACCTGAAAATTCTTACTATCACTTTGGGTCAGCAGTTAGGATATGCAAAGTTGCCATGCTTATGGGATATCTGAAATCATGACAAACATTACGTCAAAGTAGCCTGCCAGAGAATCTATGAAACCTAGTTCAGTGTCATCAATAAACCATCTAACATTTTATTTCCTCCTCTTCATATCAAACTTAGTATGATGAGGCATTTTGTCAAAGCTTTGAATGAGAACGGTAAATATTATGCATAGGTATCTGAGAAAAATATTTGTAATGAAAACTGCTAACTAATTTAAAAAACAAAATCTAATCGTTTATTCTGCACCAAGCTTACCTTGTCCATAGCATACGTGTGGTTCATTTTCCACTAATTTAATATTCAAAATATGCATGGACTCGTTAAATTATCTGATTAATAAATCAGAGCACTCTGATCAAAACAGCCAATTAAAAGTCAACATTAAACTGCATTTTACATGTTTATGTTTTTGAACAATCACTCAGTCCAGTTCGTTATCGAGCTTTTAGAGATTGATATACGCCTACTTTGAGTTATGTTTATAGTATCTGTAAATTGTATTTTAATGAAAAAAGTCATTAAACAGCGACAGAAGTATAAAAATACAGATCTGAAGTAAAGAATGACGTTTAAGTTAGTTAGTTCTGTTAAAACGGTAAAAACTATGTGAGAAAGTCCACGAATTATATTTTTCTACAAACGTCAGTACAAGGATAATTTTTAATTAATACTAAAAGTAAATGGCGTGATTTACTTTTAACACTGATGCGAAAATAGAGAACAATTTAGAAAATTTAAATAGAATATTTATTTACTTAATTAACTGTATTATTTTGTACGGGATTCTTGGGGAACGTACCCCTCCATAGGTGCGAGTGCGGGAAAACATTCGGGGGGGGGCGGTGGCCAGTGTTGCCAGATGTGGCTACTTATGGCCAATTGGGCTACAAAAACATTTGATTTGGCGACATAAATTTGTTTTTGGCTACTGGCTCAAATTTGGATACTGAAGTCGTCAACGGAGAAGCCTACTCAAATCCGTTCAATATTCTCAATCAGCTGATTGGGCTGACCCTCGCAATATTTACTAGCTAAACGCTTTTCATTGGTCCAATCATTCATTGAACGCTTTTCATTGATTCGATAATTCGCTGCATGCAACCTATATTTCGCTTCTTTTGTTTGGCTACAGTTGGCTACATTTTTCGGATATATTGGCGACCATGATCTATAAAAATCTGGCAACACTGACGGTGGCTCTAGCGGGCAGACGAGAGCCATCGTCTAAACGAGTGGCCGTATGCTCTGGCTGTCTTCAATATCGATGTATTTATATCTAATAGTATAATAATATTCTTTTATATTGTTTATTTATATGTATCTAAATGTTCTTTGTAGTTTGAGTTGTGTTAGTGTAGGTCCCTGGTACCAGGATAGAAAAAGGTTAGCTTTAGGATACAATACAAATTTCGTTGTCATTATTTCAGATATTTGTACCTATGTGCACAAAAAATATTTAAAAAAAGAACCCAAATCTATCGAGTCTCGTTGCAAGTTAGATAATCTGAATAAGTAACTCCACGGCCAATCTCATTAGTACCTCTACTACTTAGTAATTATTATTTCTGTGAATTTTGTCGTAGGGTCGGTAGCAATGTTATCCGCCTGGACAAAATTTGGCCTGCGATACACTTCTTGTTTTATAACGAGTCTTCTATATATAACTCCGCTATTTTACAGGACTTCCATCCACTGTATCTCTTAACTGTAGCAAGATTACAGCTGGCCAACTAGCCGAAGATCGTGGGAAGCAATGCTCAGTACAAAAGTGAGAATCAGGCAAATTTAGAAATTCAGCAATATTGGCAGACATCTTACCAAATGTATCGCGGCACATTTGTTGTTAATTTTATGAAAATTCTTGAATGATCAGTATTCCTTATAATAGTCCAGTAACAACGAAAGTTCTTTCAACATTAGTTTTTGTGACTGGTATATGAACAACTAGTCAAGTTCCCAAATCTTCGATACTATTCAGGCATCAAATATTATGGCAACCTTCTACATGAGATATGTTTCATCCTATGCTTCTGCAAGAAATTCGTCGATTTTTTTCTCTGGTCAATACTTCTTACTATTTCCTTCGATATTCATCGCCCTTTCGCTTCAAAAAAGCAACAAGCTTGGAACATTTGCTTATGTCCTAATTCTTTATTCGTCATCGCCTTCAATATGGAGCAATCTGACCAAAGCGTAGACGATTTCTATATTTTGGACTTTCTTTACTAACATTTCATCACACAATTTTAAGAAACAATTGTACGAAAACGAGGCAGTAACTTGAAAGTGGCCTTATTAGCAACCATCTTCGATTTCTGCCAGAAGAAATTCATTTTCTTGATCACGTTTCATGTCACGAGATTTGAAGTTTTTATCAACAAACGATCGACCTTTCATTCTATTAAACTTTAAAACAATTGCATTTCAAAATGATATTTTATAAATTTAATAACGTAAGAAACGCACAGATTTGTACTTTTAATAGTGTTTGTTGAAAAAATTGTGCAAGAAAAGTAATTATATCTTGGTCGAAGGGATGGGATTCCTACAAAATAAAATGTCACAAATAGCTCTTATATAATAAATAGATATTATTCAAAATAAAACAGATATGACATCTCTTGAAAACGCGTTGTAGTACAAGAAGTATGCCGCATTTTTAAATCGTTATGTTTTTGTCATACAACATACAACTATATTAATATATCTGGATGAAATTTGCCGGTTTAATAAAAATCTAATATTGGTTCTAGTTCTTTATCGGGAAGATTCTGTTGCCTTTATTTCAAAGATGCTTTGTAAAACCTCACTGTAGCTTTCACAAGCTAAGGAATTTCTTGTCTAGCGTTTGTAGTGAAATTCTGCTGATAATATATTTACTAAAATTCTTAAAGTAGACATTTTTTGTAAGTGGATTAATAGTTTTTGAAGCTAAATCTGCATATGGCAGGTATAACATTAAGTTATTTTAAATAGATATAATTCTACGGTCAATGTCACGCTATATTGCTTTCGCGAAACTAATTCCATTTTGTGTGGCGACTCCGCAAAAGCTTTTCCTTGACTGAAATTGATCTCTGCCAGTGGGTTCAACTTTCACAGAACCGGGTCCGAGAACAATAAGGGCAGGTCAAAGAATCCCAGCTAAGGCTAGAAATGGCGCCTTAATTACAATACTAGCAGGGACCAGCTACTTAGGTAACAGTATAGTAACCCACAATATCATTATACAGGGTGTCCGGAATATGAGTGCCGTAATTTTAAAGGCTTATAATATCTGACTAAATGCAATAAAAAAAACTCTTATGAAAAAAATATCTAAAATGAATAGTTTGTCTACAAATTCATTTCGAAAAATAAAAATCAACTGCAATAATATGCAGAACTATGTTATGAAATTACAAACTAAGGTATAACACAATTATTAAGGTTAAGTAAAAGCGCCTGCAACGTAATTTGTTCATAATTTGATTTTTGGATTAGTATTAATGAAGTAAACAATATCTCTGGCTATGAAACGCCTCTTGCAAGAAACAGAAGTCATTTTAAACACTTAATAATATCTCTACCCCTCATTCTAATCACGAGAACTAGCCCAGAAGTCGAAGACTTTCGCGGGAGAGGGGGCGGCATATTATTATTAAGCAGGCCGCATTTGCGCCCAAGAACGACTTACGTTGGCAGGCCCTAACCACCATTCAGTGCAGGAATGAGCGAAACCTGGAAAACCTCATTAATTAGGGGTAGTTGAATGTCAACCGGTATCAATCTCTCACATTGACCCAAGCCAACATTCTTCCACCCTACCATACCCGCAGAGAGGGTGCCAATCCTCTCCACGAATATAGCTTATATACGGTCTACCGGCTGCGGGGGTCGAACCCACAGCGATCTAGTCAACTCGATTCAAGTACTGACGCCTTAAACCGCGTGACCAATGACCGATCAACTTGTAACTATTATTCTGTGTTGTGAAAAGAGCTCTAAGAAAACCATTCACAGTAAGTACATATGTTTAGGTGTACCTATTTATAATAATTATGTATAAAACATAACAATCCTAAGATAGTAAGTTAGCGACGTTGTCACATATTCAAGACCTGTTTGCTGTCATAATTCTGTTACCGTTGGCCAGAGAAAAAAATTGTTAAGTCAAATATGTTTTGTTCAGTACAACTTATCATATGGCAAAATTAAGGCCCTCGTATTCAGGACAACCTGTAGATGAAATAACAGCACGGGTTGTGACAGCCTCAAAAACAATGCAACCAAACAATGCAATTTAAATATATTCCAAATCGAATAAGTAAGCTTTAAAATCAAATTAATTTTTGCTTCAAGGTTAAAGAACAAAAAATTTAATGTTTCGTTTATTAAATTCAAACTCACATTCCGAAAATCTTATAGTTTTGTTAATATAGGTAAACAATTTGGTTGGTCGGTCAGTGGTCGAGCGGTTTAAGGCGTCAGTACTTGAATCGAGATGCAGCTGTATTCATGGAGAGCATTGGTACCCTCTCTGCGGGTATGCTAGAGTGGAAGAATGTGGGGTTGGATCAATGTGAGAGATTGATACCGGTTGACATTTGACCACCCCCCTAATTAATGATGTTTCCCACATTCCTGCACTAAATGATGGTTAGGGTGTACCATCGTAAGCCGTTCCTGGGCGCAAATGCGTCCTGTTTTATATTAATATTCTAGAGCTAATCCTCGTTATTAGAATGAAGGGTAGATATATTATTATTATTATTAATTCGGATTGGTTACTGAACTAAAAAAATTCTAATTATTGTAATCTAATATGGCTACCCGCTCGAAAATTATTAACTATTTTACTTTTATCATTTTTTTAGACAATAATGTGTACCTAAATGTTGAAATATATGTCTATCTCTATGATCTTCAAATAATATGTAATAGACAACTGGGTACTTAACTTTACGATACATATCGGAAATCATGTTTGAATTGTTTACAAGTTTATAAAAATATACGAAAAATTACTTGCTAATCCATATTTTATGTATTGTACGGTAAATATATGTAAAAAATAAGCAACATGTGAAACTAATTCTCACAAAGACAGATATTTTATGTGATATAAATTTTATGCTGAAAAAGATTATGATATTGGTCCACCACAAGCTCCTTATTTAGTAAAAGTAAATCGTCAGCACATCGATATTTTTGGAAATATAAGGAATTTACCATTTGCACTACTCGGTCTGGTTTAGAAAATGCAAACAGAAGGAAACTCACATACACGGTTGGAAATCGGTAATGGTTCATCTGCCGTTACATGAGAGCGACAAAGTAAAGTATAGAAATCCGTGCGATAGACAAGGATGGCCATAGAAAGGTGCTGCATAAATTAGAATAGCATCTGCGCAGTCACTCCCACTTCTAATTGAGCGCATCCTATTTTAAAACGTCATCAAAATAGTCATCCTTGTCCACCGGACGAGCCCCCATGACTTACCTTGTCCTTCTCACGCAAAGGCAGATGGACCCTCAGACCTTTCCAATCCTGTATTAATATCATTGGTATTATTGTACGGTGGAAATCCAGATAGAGATTCTGAACCTAGTACGATATAATGTCTACTTGAAAAAAATATCACAAATGCCAAAACTGAATTAAATATTGCAAGATTGCCCCTACTGAAAATGCTGCTGTTCATCATCTTCTCCGCGTATATTTACAATGTGTGTTGGAAAACTACGAACACCAATATTACCAATCCCAAAGGGTGGGGTTGGAAAAAGTTAGGAAACCAACTGCAATCATAAGATGTGGAATGAGCCCTGTACCAGGGTTACTAATTACTAATCATGATCCGCTGCAATTACAAATCGGATATAAATGAACTGTGTGGTAATGACAGATGTATATGTCGACGTTATGGTATGGAATGTACTGAGATATGTTGTAACTGTTCTGGTAGAAATTGCACAAATATTGCAGGGAAGTGATTTAGAAGAAACTGAAAAATACTATATTTAGCTTTCTCTTATATAAGATTGATGAAATGAAATGCAAATGCTTTTTTTATTATAAAACGATTTTTAATTAATAAAAATATAATTTTCAGCACTGCATAAGTTTCAGTTTTTGGGGACTATATTATATTTTAAAACCAATATCTTAATCTTTTTCAGCATGTAATTGTCCGTATTTGATACCACACACGAATTCTTATAATTGTTAAATTTTTTTAAGATCATATTTTTCTTGAAAAACCTATATCTACTGTACTATGAGGTACTTAATTACGCTGCCACATTCCTTAAGAGGTAACAGGGGATTTATTTTGATTTTTAAACATTCCTTTGATGTCTTTTTTAGATTGTATTTTTTTAAATGTTTAAAGATTTCATTCTACCTTAACATGTCCAGAACAAAAGATATATTTCAATGGCGGCCAGTACAACAAGGCAGGTGAGATAGTACCTTAGTAAAAATTTGAAAGTAATAAATAAGAAATAAGAATCACTAACTGCTTACTTTAATAATCTAATCAATTTATTACATTCAGTATATCTATAAATTATATATATCTATGAATTACTGTAAAGGCGAATGTATAGGGAAAAATTTCCCAATCATCCAACTCCAAATCTAAGAATAGTCAGAAATGTTTTTCGACGTCATTCGGAGTTAGGCTCATTTCATAAAAGTCTATTGAACTAAAGAATCTATTTTACACGAAATTGAAAACCCAAACACTAGTACTACGAAGATCACTATAAATCTTAATGTCAATGATAAATTAGTTTCGTCCGTTCTGAAGCATCAATAGTTAAACCCGTATCTCATACAAAGGATTCAAGCCTTACTGCCACAAGACTATCGATTCGGTAATAATGTGATTGGACAAGGCAAGAATCAGGTCAACCTTGGCCACCCAGATCATCTGATATGAACCATATTGATTTTTTTTTATTTGCAGGCATCTCAAGACATTAGTTTACAAGGTTCACATTTGATATGAGGAGCGCTTACGTCACTAAATTATAGCTGGTTGTCATCTGATAAGAGCTACACCCGAAATTTTTGCGTTTTCGAGCTGCAGTTTCAAGAAGATCTAAAGCATGTATTTTGGCCTTGGTGACCTTTTTCATTATTATTATAATAAATCATAGTAAAGTAATACCATTGTTAATTAATTATTTTCTTATTATTTCAAGTAATATAACGAGCAAAAGTGCACTTGATCAAATAAATCTTGTTGTTTTTCAGTTTAGAATACAAAAAAGTCTAAAGATGTGTTTTGCTCAATAGATATCGATTTTTACGGGCATGATTTCATCAGCAACTTCTATTGCTGCTATATATCCTTCCGCTACCTCTGGCGACTTCCACCCCCCCGTGCCTTTTCTTATCTAAAAGGCATTTGCTAGTAATGTAGAGGAAGTTCTTCGAAACAAGTGGCCGGTGACTGATTTGAGTTTGAAATTTTAAGAAATTTAACTATGTCGTACGGTAATTTTGATTTATTCATGTTCCGCGCTCACAACGATAACAGAAGCGTTTACCTTGAGCATTTTTTGATCGAAATTGCATATAACGATTAACAAATGTTACCTAATCGTCTGTTACTACAAACCTTCTTTGCGCATTATTTTTGTAGTAAGAATCTGATCTGCACTAATATGACACAATATTTATACTCCACGTCCTTCACATTTAGATTATATAGCTTATCAGTTCGGAATGCCCCAGTTACTCCAAATATGCTACCACTCTTTTCATTAATATATTTCATCAGGAACGTCGTGTCGCCGGATTATAGGCAACTAAGACAAAATTTTACAAAAATTCGCGAAGATCAACTGAAAGATTTAGTAGAATTTCCAAGGGAGGAAGTAAGTCCTCCTGAATCTTTTCAAATAGGTGATCAAGTGCTCGTCTGATCTCATAAACAGTCCTCTGCGGAAGAACGAACTATACATACATTTTTCCATTTATATGAAGGTCCGTTCCAGGTTCTCAGGCAGGCCGGTCCTAATTGTTATCTCATATCAGGTAATAATAAAAACGATATTACTAAACAAAACGTCATTAATCTTAAGTACCAAACTACCAATAGTAGCATAACCTAATTAAATATACAGTATGCGCCAAAAGTATGGAATAAATTCAATGAAAACGAAACAATTATTTTTTGGGAAAAATCCTCGAACAGGTCGATTTTTAATTTAAAAAATACATAATTTAGCGTAAAATGCGATTTTCAAATGTCATTTGTTTTCGAGTAATGACGTCATCGATTTTTTTTTAATGGCAACACCATACATAGGAAAGTTTTCGAGTAAATGACGATTGAATGTTAGAAAACGTAAATTTTATCCATAAAAGAGTAACAATTCTGAGGTATGTAAAATAAAATACAATTGATTAAATTTTATACTTAAATTAAATGTTCGAATTGCCATCCACCAACTTCTTGACAATGCGCAAGTCTGTGAAGAAATTCTTCTTGCACATTATGAATGATTTCTGGGGTAACTCTGCGTATTTCGCCCCGAATGCGATTTTGAAGTTCTTCTAAATTACGTGGTTTATTAATGTGCACATTTGACTTCAAGTATCCCCATAAAAAATAGTCAAGAGGTGTAAGATCTGGCGATCTTGCAGGCCATTCTGTCGGTCCGCGTCTGCCAATCGACCTCCCAGGAAAACAGTTGTCCAAAAAATCTCGTACAGGGCGCGCATAGTGCGGAGGTGCACCGTCTTGCTGAAACCATATGGTATCGTCAGGAATGTCAGGTCATTATCGTTAGGAAAAATTACTGCAACGGCTGGAACAAGGTCATTTTCTAGAAACTCTAAATATCTTTGTCCTGTAAGGGTTCCTTCAAAGAAGAAAGGCCCTACTATTCTGTCGTCAACTATTCCAGTCCACACATTTAATTTCTGAGGGTGTTGGGTATGTAGCTCTGCCATCCAACGAGGATTTTCCTGACTCCAATATCTGCAAATTTGACGGTTTACTGTACCATTCAGACAAAATGTGGCCTCATCTGAAAAAAGTATTTGACGATGTAAATTTCTATTTCCTTGACATAAATCCATTAGAATTTCGCAAAAGTGTAAGCGGCGATCGGCTTCATTGAGTTCCTGTTCCAAGTTGAATTTTGTAGGGATGATATTTTTCCTTCCTCAAGATACGTAGCACTGTGCTCTGACTAGTGTCATTTTTTAATGCAACCAATCGTGAAGAATTATGAGGATTATCCACCATACTTATCAAAATGTTCTGTTTCTGATTTTCATTAATGCTTGGACGTCCAGGTTTTGGAATATTTACAACATTGCCAGTTTCTTAAATTCTTTGAGTAACAGTTAAATGTGCCATAATACTTTAAATTGAATAATAATTTCTATGTCACTTACAATACTTATTAGAAAGTCGGTGTGACAATGACACTTTGCAAAGATTTTCACGTACGTGATCCATAAAAGAACTATGGAATTGGAAAAACTAAACTTGATAACGTTTTTGCTTCACTTTAATTGATTTACGTTCTCTAACATTCAATCATCATTTACTCGAAAACTTTCCTATGTAAGAGGGCAAAATTTTACTGTCTGATAGAGAATTGAAAGATCTTTCAGAATCAAGGAAAAAATATGGTGTTGCCATTTAAAAAAAAATCGATGACGTCATTACTCGAAAACAAATGACATTTGAAAATCGCATTTTACGGTAAAATATGTATTTTTTAAATTAAAAATCGACCTGTTCGAGGATTTTTCCCAAAAAATAATTGTTTAGTTTTTATTGAATTTATTCCATACATTTGGCGCATACTGTATTATATATACTTGTAAATCTATTTAAGTAAGGGGGTTATTAAGTGGATCGTCATAGATGGCGCAGATAAATTTAATTAGTTTTACATGGGTTGTCATGCTGTCAAGGTTTTTGTTGAGGGATTGTCAATTTTGAGAGATTTTATTTGGAAGAAACATTTGTAAACTTCCAGTTCAGTATTCTGACTATAATGTAGCAGGGGAAAATGTCTTTTATTTTTTCTATTCCATTATTGTGGATACATCTTTCGTTATACACCATTTGATGAAATTTTCATAGGCTTGCTTGTAACGGTCTTTAGATTTGTCCGATAACAAACTTCAGCACGCATTAATTGCTGCTTCTTCAATGGAATTCATTTTTAACTAAATTCTAGCCAAATATTAAACTTAAAAGACGTTTATACTTATCAACTTTATATTGAAGAATAATTATTATTCGATAACTGTCAAAATAATTTTTTTTTGTTGACATGAATGTTACCGTCTTTAAATTTGTATAAATCAAGAGAAGAATGAAAATTTAATACATTACATGCTGAAAATGCACTTTCAGGTGCTCGGAGGTATTCAAATAGCCCACTATTTAAATACACCTCGCACCTAAACGTAAGCATTCGCAGCTTGTAATGTAAATAATTATATTTTCAGCCACAGAATAGGTCCTCTAGATTGTTTATCTCTACTTAAGAAATACCCTGTATAAAGTAATGTCAAATTTCTTAACATTTACCCTACTTTAGTTTTTAAAACTTCACTAACAGTGACAATGTATTAGATAGTTATAAATCGGTCCGAGGCACCCGCATATAATCATTAATCAGTAATCAGCGTTTTGATTTTAATCTGTACGCCAATGCACGGCGAGCCCGGGGCGCGTTGCTTGGCAACCCTGGCTGCAGCTTCCGACAGTGCTACCTGCAGGTTTGCAGCGCGTCACATGGCGAAGCGATTACGTCGGTCACCACGCCGACTTGGAAAATCACAATTAATGACATCCGACACTATAAAAAAGCTTAAGCTGAATTTATTATATTATACAGTGGCTTGTAGCGAAATAATGTTACATTAGGAGATTGTAGCGCGGCGGTAATTCTCATCAAGAGGATTATTATTTGTTTAACACGGAGCACAGTGCTTTAATGAAAAGTTTGCTTTGGATTTATACGCTTTTGAGATTTATGGTTGGCCGTGCTACAACGCGATTTATAAACACGGATAAACGGAGGTCCTCGATGGCCTGCGAATACTTTTCGGCTTGGTTCATGTAATTTATTTGTATGCACTATTGTTTTGCTGGCATAAATCCTGTAATACAAATTCAATAAATAAACATATATGAAGTTTTTTTTTATATAAATATCGTTTTTTTGGGAATTATATTTATTGGTATGTTGTGGAGTATTGAGAAAAACCCTCCAGTTAAACTATGTTGTTAAAAAAATTAATTACCGTATATATCTTGAAATCGACATTATAATGACATACAGGGTTCTTCACGTCAAAATCCCCTGTCTATCTGAAATCTTCGTTCGTAACAGAGATGTGAGACTACGAGATCATGATTTGACGTTAAAGAAGGAACATTTTCACACGCGCACAAAACAGCACTTTTAATCGAATCATGTTTTTAACATGTAAATTATGTGATTTCTGCACTTTAGATCAAACATTAATTTTTGTATATTTTTAATTGTCATTTAATTTTATTCTTGTTTTCTTTGCTTTATTATCTCTATTGTTTGTTAGTTGAACTTTATACCAATTTTTTATTCATCATGTTCTGATTTAATTTAATAACTGAATGAAATAATCATTGGCTTCCACTCTAGCCTATATTCAAAATTCAATAGAAATTAAGCAAATTTCACATTATGCTACTGCGATAAGTGAACTTGTTCAGTTTGAGTGTTTTCGGTAATTTTGATAACTATGGAATACCAAATATTATACGTCTATTACCCTGGCAAGCCAACATCAGCGGCCATTAAGAACATGTAGTAGAACAAACTCATGCATTAAAACTATCACGGAGACGATCATAACCATTCTTAAATGAATTGATCATAATGACCATCATATAAGGGTTTAGAGTTGAATCTCACTGACTCAACAATAATATTTACGTCTATTTTTACGTCTATTAATTAATTTTAACTCGGTAGAAGTGAAGGATGTTGAAAAATATTTACTTGCAATTAAATCGCATGCTGTTGGATCTGATGGATTGTCTATTAAGATGTTATTATATTTAACACCTTATTTAAGTAACCACATTACTTTTATTATTAATAAATGTCTATTGACAGGAGTATTTCCCAACGCGTGGAAACTTGCGTATGTCGTCCCTGTACCAAAATTGGTAGTCCCTCGGATGTGTCTCAGTTTAGACCTATTAGTATACTTCCTGTATTGTCTAAAGTGTTGGAGAGAATTGCACAGGATCAAATAAATAGGTTCATAAATAAAAATAATATTTTATCTGCTAGTCAATCTGGCTTTCGTTCTCATCATGGTACAGCTACTGCTTTGCTTAATGTAACCGATGATTTATTCCGCGCATATGATAGTAGCCTTAATACATGCTTAATCTTACTGGACTATAGCAAGGCGTTCGATACTTTAAATCATGCTACGTTAGTTACGAAACTGAAATATTTTGGATTCAATGATAATGCTCTTAATATTTTTAACAATTATTTAAACATGAGGCAACAGCGAGTTACATTTAATAACACTTTTTCCGACCCCACTTTTTTGAGCAAGGGTGTTCCTCAGGGCAGCATTTTGGGACCGTTGCTGTTTTCTTTATATAGCTCTGATTTATGTTCGCATTTAACATTCTGTAAATCTCATCAGTATGCCGATGACACGCAAATTTATTATTCATTTCCTGTCAATGATATTGATTTGGCTGTTCGTAATATCAACTCCGATCTTAATATCATTAGCAAATTTTCTAATGCGCACGGTCTTATCCTTAATGAAAAAAAAACTCAAATTTTATTGTTCGGCCCTCAGCTGTTAATTATTCGTAACCATCCTTCATTTCAAATATTGCTGAATAATACTGTGCTGCAACCTATTGACAGTGGTGTAAATCTGGGCCTTTCTTTAGATGCAGATCTTAGATTTGGCACTCATGTATCTAATCTATTGAGAAGGTGTTATAGCAAATTAAAAATCTTATACTTATATAAAAATATTCTTAGTACTGAAGTTAAATTAAGACTTTGTGACTCCTTAATATTATCTATCCTTAGTTATTGTCTTGTAGTTTACTGGCCCGCATTGTTAGTGAAAGATAGAGAGCGTCTACAGAAAATTCAGAATTCTTGTATTCGATTTGTTTATAACATTAGAAAATTTGATCACATTTCAAATGCTTTTAGAAATTCTGGTTGGCTTAAACTACATGAGCGTTTTCAACTTCAATTAGGTACATTGGTTTATAATGTTTTTGATCATAAGTTACCTATATACCTTTATGATAAGCTTATTAAAGGTCGAGATGTACATGAACATAATACGCGTCATAGAGATCACCTAACTGTTCCCTGTCATACTTTAACGATGTTTCAACGTAGCTTTAGTTACAATGCTGTTAAAATTTTCAATGCTTTACCGAATAGCATCACTGGGGTTACTAGTTCTGTCACCTTTCGGAGAAAGTTTAAAACATTTCTTGTTAATCAGAGAGATTGTTGACTGTATTTCTTAATTTGTTTTTATATTCTTGCATATATGTTTACTTATCTTATGTACAAGTTGTGGTTATGGTCACTTATTTTTTTAAGGGTGGTTGTATAGGAGCAGCTTTGCTGGATACCGCCACCCGTAATTATCTACTATTTGTATTGTTCTGTAAATTGTAATAAAGGCATATTATTATTATTATTATTATTATTATTATTACCTTGGCAGGCCAATACTAGTGGCCCCCAAAAACAAGTAGTGGATATTTTGCTGCTAATTTGTACCACCAGTTTCAATTTTGTACCTTGTGACGTTTTTGAGAGAAATGGTGGCTGCTAGCGAAATTAGTGAATAGTTAAAAAAAATGTTCATTATCGTTCTTAGCTGCAGAGTAATTCGATGACTTGCTAGCGTAATATTATTCTATGAACCATGATTTTTCTCGAAAACGGCACAAGCTACGAAATTGAAACTGGCGGCACAAATTTGCTACAAACCGGTAACAAAATATCACCCTTGTTTTTGGCGGCCGCATTTGTTTTTCGTTTTTAGACGAGCACAAGGCAGCAACAAATTTTTAACTGACTGAGTTGAACGGATATTTTTTTTTCACAAACTATACACCTCCAGAAAGTACTCGACAAGCAACAAAATATGGTCCCAAAATCGCTTTGCTATCGTTCTGAGTTGCAGAGTAATTCAATGGCTTGCTAGCGTAATATTATTCTAGGAACCACGATTTTTCTCGAAAAAGGCACAAGCTACAAAATTGAAACGTGGTACAAATTAGCAACAAAATAGTAACAAAATATCCACCACTTGTTTCTGACGGCGGTATTTTATTTTTCATTTTAGACGAGCGCAAAGCAGCAACAAATTCTTAACCGACTGTATGAGTCGAATGGGCAATTTTTATATTAAAAAAAACTATACACTGGCAGAAAGTACTCGACGAGCAACAAAATATGGTACAAATATCGCTTTACTATCGTCGTTAGTTGCAGTCTGCTAGCGTAATATTACTCTAGAAGCCACCATTTTTCTCGAAAAGGGTACAAGGTACAAAATTGAAACTGGTCGTACAAATTAGCAACAAAATGTCCACTAGTTGTTTTTGGGGGCCGCTAATATTAGCCTGCCAGGGCAATAGACGTAAATATTATTATTGAGTCAGTGGGATTCAGCTCTAAACCCTTATATGATGGTCCATACATCAATTCATTTAAGAATGGTTATGATCGTCTCCGTGATAGTTTGAATGCATGAGTTTTGTGTGTATATTTTTGCTGTAAAAAAACGGCACGTACATGCACTAAACATGAAAATAACAAAACAAGTGATGTAGTAATTTAAAGTTGAAGGTAAGAACAGTAGATTCTGTGAGTATCAAATTTTTATCTCGTAGTAAACACGCTCGTTTCATAGCCTGAATATTGGGATTTTTAAAAATTTCAAAACTTCAAGCAAAGTTTTCTTCTATAAAGAGTGGGCTACTCAGGTCAACTTGTGGCTGAATTTTGTCTATGATATGTATACTTAATTCCCGCGGAGCATGAATTTTTAACTCTCAACAGTTAAGACGCTAGAGTCGATTGAAATTCACGAAAAATGACTAAAAAACACTCATTTTCAGCACGCTGCTATTATTCAAAGGGATCGTCCGAGCCAATTATCTTCGTTTACACTGAAACTATTGTCTTTCCCACTCTAAATAATTAATTAATAAAAAATTAATAAAGCTTAAAAATAGCAATTTTTAAGAGTCTTTATTTAAATAGGCGGAAACAAGCGCTTGTAAAAATCAAACTCGTGTAAATTTTGTTGTTTGGGACCCTATAGAAGAGATTTTCAAAGTTACACCAAAATCTAAAATGGGTCGGCTTTGCCAATTAGACGAATTCAAATGGAATGACCCTTATGGAACTATGTCTAATGAAGAATATATGTCCATCTTTATCAAATAAATATAGGCACGCTAAAAGAGAGCATGTAAAATTGGTAAAAAATTAGAGTTTATTTTATCAAAATAAAATTTATAGGTCTGATAATGTTTCTTAAACGGAACGGTGGAACTTAAAAAATTATAAAATATTTCTATTATAAATGATGGTAAAGTCTGTGATGATCCTGTTGAGGTTGCCTCAGCTTTCAACAGTTTTTTTCTTGAAGCTCCAAAAAAAAATTAGACAGAATACCCAAGTGTACTGGTGCCCAGTTTAATATTTCCAATAATGATTGTTCTTTGTTTTTCAATCCTTTTATTGAAAAGGAAATTCTACTCTTATTAAATAATAAATTAAAGAATAAAAAGTCGTTTGGGCCAGATGGGATTCCAATATTTTTACTAAAAAAGTTTTACCTTTCATTATATAGCCGTTTACGTACTTAGTAAACTTATCCTTTTCTACGGGGTGCTTCACTTAAGGTAGGAAAAATCGTACCAATCTATAAAAACGATGACCCTTATAACATGCAGAATTATAATCCAATAACTATTGCCTCTACATTTTCTAAAATTTTTGAGTATTGTTTTCTAGAGCGCGTCCTAAAATTTGTTGCAAAACATAATTTATTTTCAAAAAATCAACATGGCTTTAGAGCCACTATGTCTACACAAACTGCAATGCACGACTTTTATTCTAAACTCCTGGAGTTTTTAGAAGCAGGTGAATGCCCTGTTTGGATGTTTTGTGATCTCAGCAGGGCATTCGACTGCGTTAATCATAATAAGTAATTGGAGAAACTTGATTCGTATGGTATCCGGGGGATATCATGAGACTGGATAAAGTCTTTTTTAAGCGACCGTAAACAATTTGTTAGTTTAATGCACGCAGATAGTACGAGAGTACAGATGGTAAATTCAGAATATAGTTGCATAAATATGGAAATTCCACAAGGCTCTGTAGTTCGCCCAGTAGTATTTTTAATTGACACAAATGAATTTGAATCTCTTACTACTGAAGCTAAATGTGTTTTGTACGCAGACGATGAATCGTTATTGATTTCCGACACCTTAGACAGTTCGAACGTAAATGCACTGAAGTTCTACAGTTGTTAAAAAATTGGTTTAGCTATAATGATCTTTACTTTAATACAAAAAAAACACATGTGATAAGATTTCACAATAGACAAAAATATTGTGAACCCTTAAGCATACCCGTAAATGTCTCAGAAACATTATTATTTGACCAAAAAGTTAAATTCTTAGGTGTTACAATTGATGAGTGTCTCAATTGGAAAAAGCATTGTGCTCAGTTAGCCTCAAAATAAAATTCTGTTTGTTTTTTGATAAGAAATCTACGCACCCTCCTGTCACATGAACATCTTACCATGGTTTACCATGCACAAGTGTCTTCAAGACTGAGATATGGCGTATGATTTTAGGGGCTCACTGCTCCTGCAGCGGATGTGTTTTCAGCTCAAAAACGGGTTATTTGATTCCCCGCTGGGGTATCTAAAAATCATTCATGTCGAGAATTATTTAAGAAGTTTCAAATTCCTACCGTGTTTGGTGTTTATTTGTTTGAGTTGTGTGTTTTTATTTTAAAATATAAGGGTGTTTTTAGTTAGAACAAATATTTTCACCAGAAAAATACAAGATCCAAAGACAACTTTCATGTGCCCTTGTGCAAGTATGTTGTAACATACAACTCACCTCTTATTTAGGTTTAAACATTTTTAATATTACCTGTCTCGATAAGATCTGTTGAAAATATGTCCATTTTTAAAAGGATTTTAAAATATTATATTGTGACAAATGTTTTTTACAGTTTACAAGAGTTTTTTAATTGTAGTTAAAATTTAAGCAAAACTGTGACTATTCCTATACAAAGTGTATTTTGTCTACAGGAAAATAAATAATTATTATTATTTCTTTGTAACTTTGCTTGTTACCAGTGTTGCATGTTGTGATGTTTTACCCCAGATATTTATTGCAATGTTTATAGCTTAGTATACTAAAGAACCCTATACAAAACGCGGTACATGGTAGGCAACCCACAAACTGCTCGCCTGGCACAGAGTATACCAGCACTGTTGCCATGTTGTTATAAAATTTCTTAATGTAATAATGTTTGGACGATTTTGTGCATCCCTGTGCAGCGAGTGATAGTGCGCGTCCGCCAGTACTGTCTAGGCAGGTCGAGTGTCTTCCTGAACAAAAAAGAGACAGTCAAGATGTCTAATAGTTCACATGCATTTCTTTGTATAGTAAAATTAATCTGTTAGTGTTATTTAAAGCATATGTATCTACAATATATTCTCTTCATAATAAAAATCAGAAAGCATATCAAATAACTCGACTTATAATAAGAGCGGCTTGTAGGTACTATTTAACTTTTTTGTTCATATATACTTCATCTATCTTATATTGAAGTTATGGCAGTCAAACCTCTAACACACTAAATCTAAATTCAAATACTTACATAAATTTAGTTAGTGGCAGTCCTGCAATTATAAATAAGAGAGGCGCTGCATTATTTATGACTAAAATTATCAACTATTCCGAATCCATATAAAATTATACATTTCAGTTTATGTGTCAGTAATTTGGTTATCATAAAAATAATATGTCACGAACCGAACATGCAAATGGTTACAAACAGCATATTACATAATATGAGATGGATATGCACGAATAAATTTCATTAAAGGGTCTAAAACTGGTTTAATTATTATTTAAAATCATAATAGATGGATTTGAAAATGGGAATTGAAATTGAAATTCCATGTATCACTTGAAAGCTGTAATGAACATATTTAAATTATAATAAACGTTTCATATTCCAATAAACAAAAAATTATAGCATCGTTGATTTTAATTGGTATTGTTGTATACCTACCTAGCTTTCCATTAGACCCTTAAAGCATAAAAATATATACGAGTGTATATATCATTAAATTAATGTAAATTTATTCAAAATAAAATAATGAAATCACTTTGGTAGTTAACAAAACCAAATTATGCATGAGACACAAATTTGTTATAATTAAGTAATTAGGTCATTAGCATTTTTTTGTTCATTACATTTTCTGCATAAATTTGTAACTTTAGTGCTATCTGCTAAAATAAAACATAATTTTCTAACACCTCTAAAGCCTCTAAAATAATTTACGAACATGCACTCGCATAACCCACTGTGTGACGTCTCTAGCTCCTATGCTAGTCGTTTTGCGCTCTCTACCGTTTCTTTGCATTTAGAATACGAAGCGTAAGAAGTGGATTTTATTTCAATTATGCAAAATTCAAATATTTAAAGACACAGAGACACTAAAACAAAAAAATCACTGATATGACCTATTTCTGTATTTTTAGAATTGCTTTTTCAGATCAGATCCCATCTATTGTAGTTGAATTTTATAGTTCCCACAGTTCCAAAAGTATTTATAGAATGTTTTCATTAAACATGGTCAGTAAATTTGACTAGATAAATTTTATTTTAGATAATTACTGAATAGATACAGCTTTGTCTATGGAATTGTTCATTAGCATACCTAGATGTTTGGTATCAGAGAGCATACATCAGACTTCATTGATAGGAGTTGTAGGAGAATTGATTTATATTAGCTTAAAATACCTTTCTAATACAGCAAAAATGTTACAAAAACTAATAATAAAGAATATATCGATAGATATTGTGGGTGTAATTCAACACTGGTCGGGGCTTTAGTCTGCAGAGTAGTTAGTTTGTTAGTAGTATTGTTAATACCCAAAAATCACACTTTAGATATTATATTGTACCGAAAAATTATTTATTAGTTTACCCCAGAATCACAATACACGAAACTTGTGGTAAAAAGCAGTGATGCGCGACATATTTGTTGGACCTAAATAAATATGTTTTGTATAATAAAATTTATAATAAAATCAGTTTTAATAATTTATAATATACGTAGAATTTATTCTTGATTTTTAGTTTAGTTAAGTTTAATTTCTTTAGTATTTATACCTATGCACCTTTAAAACTTACGTATTTACCTTATTAGTCTTTTTAATATCGAGTTTATAGATTGCACAATTTTTTAGTTTTACAAAATTCCCAATAAAAGAAATCAAACTACTAAATCCTAATAAAACTACTCAAATTAATATGTAATTTACTAAACATCTACCTACTTAATTATTTTTATAGTTTTTGTGTGAAATTGGGATTTTATTTGAATTAGAAAACACTTGTAAATTTCTTTTAATTTAAACATAAGCTATTTTTGTTAGACATTGTTAGACATTTTATAGTCAAATAGAATAAATTTGAAGGTTTGTTTACACATCCTATATAATTAGTAACAAATTCTATATTAATTAAAATTTAAAAGGCTGGCTAATCCGTATTCAATAAAATAAATGTTTGGTTGTGTGTAGGTACCAACATAAAATTCATTTTTTATGAACCGAAACATTGAATTTTATTATTAATTTTGTAACAATAAATACATATTTTTTAATTAGGTACGTACATTATTTGAAAAACCTAGCTGCAACAAACCTTTATTTTAGAACTTACCGTTGCATTTTTACACATCTCATTTCAACACTTACAAATTGATGATTTGTATTAAAGCAGTCCATCATCATGATTGTCTACTAATCAGTAGATTAGACGAATATGCTTTTAAATAGCATGTTGTGAATTTTAAAGTAATTAGCTTTTGATAATCTGTGTTAATTACACAAAAATACCCTTGCGATTCGAGACGGACGAGTACGGAGAAGTTGTAGGAGGCAATGACGTCATGCCTCGCAATCCGGGTCGAGCGTTAAATTCCAATTTGACCTCGTATATTTCGAAAACGGCTTGTCAGGTTGACTTCAAATTTTCTAGGCTGTCCATCCATCATAAATGATTCGTAAAAATTTAGCAAATAGTGTAATTTGAGGTTTGACCAAACAACCCTATTGTACTGAATATTTCACACCTCTACTTTAAAACCAATAAGATGCCTTTATTTTCATTTCATAATTTTTTTGCAATTTAGTGTAATATATAATATAAACTTTTAGTGTAGTATATAGTTTTATTACTATCAGTTGCTGTTTCTTAAACATTTTGATGAAAATATGATTTATTCATTTGTTCGTATGACGTAAGTCGTTTGAATTCTTGTCGCGGGTATAGATATACCTACTAAATTCAACAATAACAACTTGCTTTTGATTTTCTATTGTTATCTGGTATTAGGTTTAGAATTTCTTATCTAATAACTTGTTGACGTTCTTTATCAAATCGCGACATTTCACTATACACTTATTAAGCTCAACGTGCATACGCTTCGAACTAGTAATTGACATCTACTGTGACAGAACCGTTTAAATAAAAATGACAAATCAACATATGTCAACAACAATAATACCTCGGCCGAGTCAAATAAATTTAAATTGTCAAGTCATACTTGGGGTGTGAAATTTTTTTACCGAATCCCACACGAGCCTCAATTATTCAAGGAATTTTATTTTCTATCACCAATATTTTAAGAAAATAATAATTTTCAAAATATTCGTGACTTCAATGAAATTTCCGGAAATAATCTAAGCTCTTGTGATATTATAAGTGAAAATAAATACTTAGAAATGTTAGTGGTTTTTAGGCTTTCACGGCCGGTGCTATCATTTGATACAAAGTGATTTTCCGGGTTGTTATGCCGTGACCTCGGTAATTGGTAGCTACCAGAAACAGAGTTAAAATGTACATTCCTAGCATTAGCCGGGATTCTTTTACCTGCCCTGGTTGCTCTTGGGCTAGGTTCTGTGGGGACCGACCCGCTATCGGTGTTTCTGGGCCCGCCCATATATTGATTCTGGTTCCTATTGTTGGTATTACGACTACTACGGTCGGAACCGTTGCTCGGATAATAGTGGTCCTCCGAAGCGTTCTCTAGCCGCCGGAGGACCAGTTACCGAGGTCACGGCATAACAACCTGGAAAATCACTATGTATCAAACTGAGAAATGTTTTCACTGTTGTGTTGTTCTACTTTGAAATTATGTGTGTTTTCTTTGTGTGTGCAATTAAACTAAACATATTCTCTTGAGAAGTCGTCAAAATTAATAAACATAAGTTAGTTGGATAATTTAAAATTTTAATTTGCAATGTGGCAATAGTGGAAATAAGCAAATGTTTAAGAAACATTACAAAATATTTTCAAGCACAATTAACGCAGTACAAAGTTATGACAGCTACAAACAAATATTTTATATACTTAAGCTAAATATAGAAAAGGAACTAGCAGCCCAAAGCGTCACGTCGTTTAATAAACGTAATCGATAGCACAACGCAGTGTTATCACCTTAACGCACACGTATCAAGTTAGTGCCTCAGTTAGAATCTGACTGACAGTTACGTGATTCAACTGAGAATGTTGCTGCAATGACACTACCATTGTTGCCGTGAACTGCGTGAAATTTCATCCGCTGTGCCTGCATTATATCAGATTTACTACAGGCTGCAAATTTAGGTTATCGATACAATCGTATAGTATGACTGAAATAACTTCCCCGCTTCTCATTATCTTGCATATAACTGAACTGAAAACATGGAAAATTTAAGAATACGTAGGTATGATCATAAATAATTTAATAAATTATATATTTATTAAAAAAGTTAAGATATCTGATAAACTTAGTTCATTAACGGATTATGTCACTGATGTTAACTCACAAAAATATTGAGACAATATGAAATAGCAGCTTTAATACTTATGAGAATTTACATGTTTATTTAAAAACCATAAAATAGAATAGAAATTATTGTTGTTATAAAAATTAAAACATAGTAGAATTATATAAAAATAATATAAAATTGACAATGCAGAGCATATAAACAGTTATTGTAGAGTAAATTAAATAAATTACCATTTTTGAAAGAAAAATAGTTAAAATTCATTAAATATTGGGACATGATATCACATTTTTGTATAGTACATAAACAAAAAAGGACTTAAACCAAGATTAAAGTATATAGAAAGAAAAAGAAAAGATCATTTAATAACATCATACACATATCAACATAAGTCAAGTGAAGATAATTAAAATATTAGTAATTTAAATAAATAAAATTAGTAAAATATTTAGAAATGTCAAATAAATATCATAGACAGGGACAAATGTCAAGTCTAAAGTTGGCTTCACAAGGGATATAACAATGTACATAAAAAGAGTAATATTGAAGAATATTTAATAATTAGATATAAGGAAAATTGTAATAACATTAAAAATTTTGTCATAGTTTTAAGTAGTGGAGTTAAAAAAAAAAAACAGTGCATCGAAAAACTATATAAGATCATATGTATGGACCATAATATGTGTGCAAATTTTACAACAAGGCATCAAGTTATCAAATTGGTAGAAAAAGAGTGGAAAAACAAAAGTTTGTTGATTAGATACGAAAGAATGTAAGAACGGGCAGCGTCGGTTTTTGAACAGAGGTTCCAGAAAATTAGAAATTAGCAAGAAAAAGTCCAAATAATAGTTAAAAGTAATACTCACATTAAAAGAAAAGTGTCGAACAACAAAATAAACCAAGATCCAGATCCAAGACAGAAATTTGGCAGTACCATATAGTGGGAAAACCAATCATCTGCAGCCCAATCACCAGTTCAGAGGGAGTTCCAAAGGATTTCCAGTCGAAGTCTTATAAAAAGAAAATCAACTACAGAAAGGTATTTTATGTGCACATAAATTCACAGAAATTTACGTAAATTTTATCAGAGAAAATAAACGCTAGCTAGCTATTAAATTCACAAAATAGACAGTCACAGACTCTAAAACTTATTAAAACAATAAGTTACTTACCGTAGTATAATTAATAATCTTTACTTTTCTATTTAATATATTAAAATTCGTTATTTAGTGGAACATCTGTCAAAAGGTTATGATTTGCAAATATAATACATTACCATCAATGAACATACACTAGCAGAATACCATAGAATCACGGATTTTAAGAATGTGTTGTACTATGTAAATTTCAAAGATAGGCAACTTTTAATACACAAATGCCTTTAAAATAAAATTTATATGTTACCTATTAATTAAATGTTCATAAAACGTTAAATATTCTTGAATAAGTAGTAAACAAATATCTTATGAAATAAAAATTGTCCATTTTAAATTGATATTTATTTGAAAGTAAGATACAGTGTGTTAAAAAAGATTTGACTTGACGAGCGAACCGACTACCAGAGTCTATGTTCTCCAAGCAGCCAGGGTAATTGAATAAGCATAAAAAATATAAGATACAGGTTTGTAGTCCAATAAATACAATTTTCTTTTACACACAAAACACATAAATACAAATCATACAGAAACACAAATACAATTTCAACACAAATATTAATTGGCGCCCAACAAAAATTTCATAACACAACAAATTGGCGTGCCCAACGTGAGGCAAGCTCGAAAATAGAACAGGGTTAAAAAAAAGAAGAATACATAAAAAGAAGCAAAATGGATTTACGAAGTGGGAAACAACTTGGAGAGGAGTCGACGGAGACACAATCGGACCAAGAAAGTGTAGAGGAACAGGGAACGAGTGTAGGAGAAGCAAGCGAGACAGGAGTAAAAGTATGCTGGAGCAAATGATGAAAACAATCATGGAAGATAGAAAACGACTGGAAGAAACCATTAAAGATGGGAGAATGGAAGATAGGAAACAACTGGAAGAAACCATTAAAGAAGGAAGAAAGGAGGACTTGGAGAAATTAGAAAAAGGACGAAAGGAGGACTTGGAGAAATTGGAACAAGGAAGAAAACAAGACGCACAGAAAATTGGAGAAGAATTAAAGCAAATGAACAGGAAACAAGATATGGAAAATATGGCTAAAATAATTGAAAAAAAGTAGAAGATTTAAAAGAAGAAATAAAAACGGATATTCAATCTTGGAAGAAGGATGTAGAGAAAATGTTGAGAAGGTGGAACAGGAGATGACAACTGTGGTAAAGAAGACGATAGAGATTGAAGATATAGTAAGAAAACAAGAACATGAAATTGGAAATATCGAAAAGAATATAACGAAGAATACACAAGAAATTGAATTAGTCAAAAGTCAAGTACAGAAAGGAATACCAGCAGATCAAGAGGTATTGGACAATGAAAGAAAAGAACAGAAGAACAGATAGAACAGCTTAAGAAGGAAATAGAGCATGTCCGAGAGATGAAGCATAGAGAAGGAGAAGTAATAACGAAAATAATCTGCCATGAAGATAACAAAATTCACAAATTTTCTGGTAATATCAACAAACTACACCCTGTAGTGTTTTTAAAAGCACTAACCAGAAAAATACAAGAAATTTATGATAGGACAAGGTCGGAAGAAACAATAATAGACAGAATCAAGGAAACTATTAGGGAAAACCTGGAAAATGAGGCGTTATTATGGTTTAATGGTATTGAAAATAATATAAACGACTATACACAATTTACACAACGCTTTACACAACATTTTTGGGGGGACAATGCACAACTAGCAGTAAGAGAAATTTTGGAAAGTACAATCCTAATTTAACAAACAGTTTAACAAATTATGCATTAAGATTATACTCGTCTGCACAATATCTAACCCCAAAGCTAAACGAACAAGATTTGGTGCTATACATTTCACGACAATTCAAACCGGAAATTGCAGAAACGATTGCTATGCAAAATATTAGGACTATGGAACAAATGTATAGTTATTTAAATCGAATAGAGAGAAATGTCACAAATAATCATCAAAATTATAGTAATAATATGAATAATAGCACTAGAAACAATTCACAAAATTTTCGTAACAATCAAAATAATAATAATCAAGATTTTAGATATAATAACAATTTTAATCATAGATCCAATAACTTTAGGCCTAGTAATAATAATAATACTAATTATCCACGAAACAATTTCAACAATAATTTTAATACTAATAATAGATACAACAATAATGGTAATAATTTTAACTATAATAACAGATATAATAACAATAGAAATCAACAATATCAGTATAATAATAACAGAAATTATAACAATAATAACAATGATAATTTTAATAATAGATTTAACAACAATAACCAAAATTATAACAGAAATCAAAATCAGCCATCGAGACGAGACGATGGAAACCAAAATAGACAGGTAAATTTTCAAAGTATACGAAACTCGAGCAGATCAGTAGAACGTGTACAAAATCCACAATGTGACGAACGACCAGTCGAACAGCGCAGATCTGTATCAATGGATAGGGAACCTGCAATACAAAATGTAGATAACAATCAAAATTTTCAGTAGAGAGCAAGTCAAACAACATAGTCAAAAATTTTATTAGTAATTATACCCATCCTCGTGAATTTATTAAGTTAGATGAAAATGTAATTATAAATCAAAATAATATTTTAGTATATGTAAATTCAAAATTTCAAAATTCAAATCTAGAGATATTGATAGATTCTGGTTCTGAAGCTTCATTAATTAGTAAAAATATTTTAGATAAATTTCCTCAATTGAATAAACATATTATAAAGGTGAATAGAGTAACATTAATAGGTCCTAACCAAAAGAAACTATATGATGTAAATAAAATGCTAAATATCAATTTAAAATTTAATGAAAAATGTATTATTTCAACTTTTAATCGTGCCAAACATGCCAATGGATATAGTGATAGGTTCTGATTATTTAAACAAATACAAAGCTAAAATAGATTATGAGGCAAGAAAATTATGCATAGATGATATATGGGTTGAATTTAAAAGATAGGGATGAATTTATGTACATAGAAGGAAGTGAACAAGGTAAAGTAGGTTTTGATGAAGGTAGGAATGAAAAGGAAATGTATTTTTGTGGGAATGATAATTATTATGATGATGAGGTAGATGATGAAATATTTGATATTAATAAAATTAAAATAAATGTAGATGATAATTATGAAAGTGAGGTAAGAGCAGCGTTAAGAAAATATGAGAGGTTAGTGTCAAATGAAATGAGAGTAGCTGAGAGTTATGTACATAGATTAGAGGTTAGAGATATTACGAATTTTAAAGCAAAACATATCCCATACCATATATGCATAAAGAAAAAGTTAAGATTGAAATTGGCAAATTATTAAAAGATGGAATAATTGAAAGAAGCAATACACCATATATAAATCCGCTGGTAATAGTAACAAAATATAATTTAGGACAAATAAAAATCAAATATTATACTAATCATATAAAATTAAAAATTAAATTGAAAATTTTCTTGGGAAATAAAATTTCCAATTGAATTTTGGGAAAATTGAGACAATATGAAATAGCAGCTTTAATACTTATGAGAATTTACATGTTTATTTAAAAAAAACCATAAAATAGAATAGAAATTATTGTTGTTATAAAAATTAAAACATAGTAGAATTATATAAATAATATAAAATTGACAATGCAGAGCATATAAACAGTTATTGTAGAGTAAATTAAATAAATTACCATTTTTGAAAGAAAAATAGTTAAAATTCATTAAATATTGGGACATGATATCACATTTTTGTATAGTACATAAACAAAAAAGGACTTAAACCAAGATTAAAGTATATAGAAAGAAAAAGAAAAGATCATTTAATAACATCATACACATATCAACATAAGTCAAGTGAAGATAATTAAAATATTAGTAATTTAAATAAATAAAATTAGTAAAATATTTAGAAATGTCAAATAAATATCATAGACAGGGACAAATGTCAAGTCTAAAGTTGGCTTCACAAGGTATATAACAATGTACATAAAAAGAGTAATATTGAAGAATATTTAATAATTAGACATAAGGAAAATTGTAATAACATTAAAAATTTTGTCATAGTTTTAAGTAGTGGAGTGAAAAAAAAAAAACAGTGCATCGAAAAACTATATAAGATCATATGTATGGACCATAATATGTGTGCAAATTTTACAACAAGGCATCAAGTTATCAAATTGGTAGAAAAAGAGTGGAAAAACAAAAGTTTGTTGATTAGATACGAAAGAATGTAAGAACGGGCAGCGTCGGTTTTTGAACAGAGGTTCCAGAAAATTTAGAAATTAGCAAGAAAAAGTCCAAATAATAGTTAAAAGTAATACTCACATTAAAAGAAAAGTGTCGAACAACAAAATAAACCAAGATCCAGATCCAAGACAGAAATTTGGCAGTACCATATAGTGGGAAAACCAATCATCTGCAGCCCAATCACCAGTTCAGAGGGAGTTCCAAAGGATTTCCAGTCGAAGTCTTATAAAAAGAAAATCAACTACAGAAAGGTATTTTATGTGCACATAAATTCACAGAAATTTACGTAAATTTTATCAGAGAAAATAAACGCTAGCTAGCTATTAAATTCACAAAATAGACAGTCACAGACTCTAAAACTTATTAAAACAATAAGTTACTTACCGTAGTATAATTAATAATCTTTACTTTTCTATTTAATATATTAAAATTCGTTATTTAGTGGAACATCTGTCAAAAGGTTATGATTTGCAAATATAATACATTACCATCAATGAACATACACTAGCAGAATACCATAGAATCACGGATTTTAAGAATGTGTTGTACTATGTAAATTTCAAAGATAGGCAACTTTTAATACACAACTGCCTTTAAAATAAAATTTATATGTTACCTATTAATTAAATGTTCATAAAACGTTAAATATTCTTGAATAAGTAGTAAACAAATCTCTTATGAAATAAAAATTGTCCAATTTTAAATTGATATTTATTTGAAAGTAAGATACAGTGTGTTAAAAAAGATTTGACTTGACGAGCGAACCGACTACCAGAGTCTATGTTCTCCAAGCAGCCAGGGTAATTGAATAAGCATAAAAATATAAGATACAGGTTTGTAGTCCAATAAATACAATTTTCTTTTACACACAAAACACATAAATACAAATCATACAGAAACACAAATACAATTTCAACACAAATATTAATTGGCGCCCAACAAAATTTCATAACACAACATAATATTCACATAATCGTCATGTAGGTCTAAACGTTTGACGCCGGCGCTTTTATACGCTGTGTTAAATTAATAGTTGTCTATACATACAGTATGCGCCAAAAGTATGGAATAAATTCAATAAAAACGAAACAATTATTTTTTGGGAAAAATCCTCGAACAGGTCGATTTTTAATTTAAAAAATACATATTTTAGCGTAAAATGCGATTTTCAAATGTCATTTGTTTTCGGATGGCAATTCGAACATTTAATTTAAGTATAAAATTTAATCAATTGTATTTTATTTTACGTACCTCAGAATTGTTACTTTTTTATAGATAACATTTACGTTTTCTAACATTCAATCGTGATTTACTCGAAAACTTTTTAGTACTGTCTGATAGAGAATTAAACGATCTTTCAGAATCAAGGAAAAAATCGATGACGTCATTACTCGACGTCATTGCTTGTTGTTTAGATGCTTAACAATAAAGTACTGTTTTTAGAATCAGCTAGTAATTTTTTTAAATAAAGTTTAGTTAGATTTTTTAAAAACAGCACTGTTACCTACGGAAACACGCGTAACTTCTATACCGTTGCCTTAATTAGGTAAAAATGCTTCTTTCATTTTTTCTAGCAATTTTTGTTTTAACGAAAGCTAGCTAGCCTACTCAGTCAGTCTATAAAGGATAATTCCGCTCTGAATGTAAAATTTCTCTATCAAAGCATTTTCTAAATTAAGATGTCCCAAAAAAGTGAAAAACAAAATTTGTTGCCACTTCTGAAACATCCTAACAACATATACTATGCAGTAATGCTAAGATCTATTGTAGTTATTAACGCAGGGCCTGCAGAAATAAAACAGTACCTAGCAGTACTTGCCAATATCCACCAGTAATTAGCAATACTATGGCAATACTTTAACGCACCATTCAAAGTGGCAGTAGGTGTAGAAAATTTTGAACAATAAGAGGTCTTTCGGGAGAAAGCATATTTTAAGTAACATAATGCTTAGAAGCTTTGCAACCAAATCAATAATTTTACTTTGTGTAGCTGTACTTTTTTAGCAACTGTTTGTGCACAATTCCTATTGAGAAGAAAACGGAAATCGACTCAAACGATATTTTATTGCCAGATGATATTTTGGAAACTACAGAAGCAGCGAAAACATCCATCCAAATAAAAAAAATACATATGACTATCAGGACTTTGTTTTATGGTGCAGAAAAAAGGTGTCGGTTAAATACAATGAAAACGTCTTATTAACATAATCATTTTAACGAAAAATCTCTGAGGTATAAGCCGTGATCATTATGAAGCTACTAGTCTTTGTTAAAATCACTATAATTTTAAACAACGTTGGCATAAATAAGTTTCCTAAAATCACTGTAATTTTAAAGCACAAGTGTGATGGATGCAAAGCAAAGAGCATAATATTTTGAGTATAAATGATATAGCAAATTTTCTACGAGAAGCTCCAGGTGGAAGTTAGTTATTGTTAAAAGTTGCTTTAATTTTGTATGTGCTTGGAACATGCACTAAAGAGCTGCAAGACTTAAAGTCAATGATTCTGTAATTATAAGAATATGCTGAATTAGAATTTATAATAATAATTATATTATTCACTTCACTCTTGAAATTTATGTTGTCAATTTTTTTAATACAATACTAACCAGCCGAAACATTTGGCACAGTTGGGCTGTTATTCCGTTGTCAGCAATATAAAGCAGTTTTTTTACAATATAATACGAGTATATGCAAAGAAGTATAAGTCCACTTGTTTCTTGACGGAAAGACTAACTTCAGTTTAAATAAATATTTTAGCTTCGCTAATAATATGAATGCTTCAACAATAACATGTAATTTCCTCAAAGAAATATACGTCAATTTTATATCAAATTCAAGTAGGTACATAATTATTAGTAATCACTAGATGTAGACACTTACATCTCGCATACTCATATCTTTCTGTCGGTGACACAGGCGAACAACAGCCAGCAAGCTTTAAACCGGTATTTGTCTGGTGGCATCGCTGACCACTAACCATGACTGTTTGCTACAGGTGTCTCAGGTGTTATTAATGTTGGTCGGGGCATTGTGCATAGTCCACAGTGTAGAGTTGTTCTGACAAAACTGAGAAATATTTGAAACAGTTCATTGTTATTTTAAGCTATAGCGTTATTAAATAAAATATGTTGGTGCAAACAAAAATATATATTTTTATTTCAAATACATATTATCTTGCGGATATATGAGGGATATATAGGAATTACTCAGTGTAATCTAATTAGAATCATTCTAAAAATTTACAGTTTTTGCGTGTAATATTACTCGCATATACCAAGGCATACTAAATATTTCCAAAATCTATTTTGGAACAATCATTTCAATTTTACTATAAAGCAACGATTAACGACGAACTGCATTTACCCATGTTTTCCAACATTATTTTCCATTATTTTAAATCAAATATCTTCTTCAATAAAACAGTTTCTAGTATCTTCAGATATTAACAGCATTAAGAAGCTTGAAAATACATTAATTTAATGTTTTTTCATATTAGAGAACGCCCGTGTTTCCCAAGACGAAAACTAAAGTGCTGAGATGAGATTTCATTTAATTCGTATTTATTTATTTATTTATTTATTTAAACATTAAGGGACACAAACGGGATAAACCCATAAACAGCATCCACAGATAAACATAACCTAACATCGTATCATTTAAACAATTTTATAAACTTAAAAATAACTTTTTTAATTTAAATTTTAGTGATATAACAGAAATCATTAAAAAATCCATATCAGAACAAAAATTATTAGACGAATGCATCATTCTACAAATGGGTGAATTGCTCGTATAATTAGTTCTTCTAAAAGGTAAATTAAATAGCTCATAATGTCTTAACAAGTGATTAGGTACATTAAAGTTTATTATGAATAAGAGATCAGGGCAGTTAATATTATTATTTAATATTTTATGTAAAATTAATATGTCATTTATAACTCGACGTTTCTCAAGAGATATAAGATTAAAATGTTTTCTAGCATCATTATAATTACTATTTAAAATGATGAAATTAGTTTTAAAAGATAAAAATCTGATAAATTTATTCTGTAAACTCTCCAAACGGTTAATGTAAACATTGTACTGGGGATTCCAAACTGATGAAGCAAAATTTAATTTACTAAATACATATGCATAGTATAGCTGAATAATTGGATTAATGTGATGAAAATCTTTGCATTTACGAAGTATGAAGCCTAGCATTTTGATGCGCTAGAAATAATCGAATTAATATGATCACAAAAACTAACTTGGAATCAAACAGAACAACGAGATCTCTTATCGTATTGACTCTGTTCAAATTTGAATCAGAAACATTATAATCGTACACAAGAGGGTTAATATTACGGCTAAACGAAATAGTGTAACATTTGAAAAAATTCAAAAACAGGGAATGCTCCGCACAGTAGCTATAAAGGTTATTTATGTCAGATTGTAAAAGCAGGCAATCGTGTATAGATTCGATTCTAGAGTAAACTTTAAGATCATCAGCGTACAGCAGAAATTTGCAGTGTCTAAAACAATTTTTTATATTATTTATATAAATAATAAATAGTAATGGTCCCAGATGGAACCCTGGACACCTGAGGACGTTCTAAATAATACAGACCTGCAATTATTTACCACCACAAATTGAGATCTATTTTTATATAGGATTCAATCCATCGCAAAAGTGTTCCATGCACACCGACATCAGCAAGTCTAATTAAGAGAATATCATGATCTATCTTATCAAATGCCTTACTGAAATCGGTGTAAATAGTGTCCACTTGACAAAAGTCGTCCAAGCTACTATGAAGATACTCCGAGTAGGTTAATAAGTTTGTCTATGTTGCTCCGGAATAATGAGGCTTTTAGTTAAATTAAATAAATAATCATAAATAATCCGCTCGAACAATTTTGCAAAAACTGATAATTTGCTTATAGGTCGGTAATTATTAATTAATTTCCTGTTACCTGACTTGAATATAGGAACTACTGCAGCTATTTTCCAGACACATGGAAATTTACCTGAAGAAAGAGACTGATTATAAAGCATGGTGAGGGGAATGCATAGGGTGGAACAACATTTTTTTAAAAATATACTAGGTATGTCATCTGGACCAGAACCCTTCGTTGGATCCACATTATCCAAAGCAAGCAATACTTCCTCCTCTGACAAATATATGGAACTCAAGCAATTTTGTGGATATGAGTTAATGGATTGTGAATTGTCTCTGATAGAATCATTATGAACAAAAACACTTTCAAAAATGTAGAAAAAAGATTACAAATTTCTTGTGATTGCTTAGCTACCGTATCGCCTAAATACATTTCAAACGGAATTTTACAATTTTGCTTTTTATTATTAATAAAGTGCCAGAAACGCTTAGGATTTAATTGTATTTCATTTTCCATATTTGCAATATAATTATTATAATCAATCTTTATAGAAACTTTTGCTCGTGATCTTAAGGATTTAAATATATTGTAATCGTTTAAATTCAAAAATCGTTTCCACTTTCTGTGCGATTTGTGTTTATCTTTTAGAATTTTTATGGTTTGATATGAAAAGTAAGAGGGATATTTTTTATTAATAGATCTTTGAGGTACAAATTGATTTTTAAACATATTTAAAATACTGTAAAATGTTTCTACATTTTTACTTACGTCATCATTAATTAAAATTTCTCCACTCAGTATTAGCAATCGCATTGTTAATCTGTTGGTAATCAGCGTTCTTAAAATTATAAAAACAAGTTTATCTAGCTGTAGCTTTTAACGCGGCAAATATCAAATATATATTCTACGGATGGGTGGAACTTATCTTCAGGGGTAACAAGTGGATTAGAGGAACGTACTACATGCTTTATTTTATGTTTGTTGCAAAAATTAAATCGAGCATATTATCAGTGTCATTTAAAATATGATTAAATTGCATAAACTCGCCAAAAGAAAGTGTATCCAATAAGTCTGAGCTCCTGTTATCGAAATCATAAGGTTCAAAAAATCCTAATTGCTCATTACAAACCCATTTTACTGCAGGCAAATTAAAGTCCCCATTAATCAGAACAACATGGTCATTTATATCATTTTTAATTGACATCAATTTAGTGGTAAAACTGGACAAAGCATAATCATCCTTGGGGGGAATGTAAACACAACAAAGATACACTTTCACATTATCAATTTATTTTAAAATGCACCCACAAATCCTCTGCATCACTTTGAAATTTTCAATTAGAACTCCGTGGAGGCTTTTTTAGGACAATCATCACTCCACCACCGTCGGATTTTTGAAGCACTAGATTCACGATCTCGACGAAAAATTGAATAATTATTGAGATCCACAATCTCGTGATCGAATATATTACAATTCAACCAAGATTCGGTTACACATATAATATCCAAATTGCTAGCAGACACACTTATTTTGAAATCAGTTAATTTAGACCGTAAACCTCGGACATTTTGAACTAAAACAGTGAAAGCCATTTTAAACGTAATAAACTATAAATTTGCATAAAATTGGGATGAAGTATTGTTATTATTTGAGCTTACTTAATGCATCCATGCTTGAAATATTAATGATTCTTGAAGTATCAGTTTTTCTGACAAGAATATTACCATTTTGAATCCATACATATTTATAACCCTTAGAAACTGCAACTGAACGGGTCTCTTTATGTATTTGCTTATTTAAGGGAGATAAATGTTCGTTAACAAAAAATGAGTTTGATATTCCATCAATTCTCAGACCACCCTTAAATCCAGATTGGCGCTCAGAATGTCTTTTAGCCTTAGACGCAGCATAAAATTGTTCCTTACAATACCTGGACATAAACTTGATTACAATATTTTTAGGCTTATCCTTAACAACTGTTGGCACCCTTACAATTAAGTCAACCATGTTCTTATCTACCTTAAAATTTATGTAATTTCCAACTGAATCTAATATACTGAATAAATTTTCATTTTTTTTCTCCGGAATATTCTGAATTTCCAAATTATTTAATCGTGAATGTTGTTCCATACTATTTATTTTATTATTTAGATTTACAATTTCAGACTTGAGTTGCTCATTATCCAATTTTAATTGATCTGTAATGCGAAAATAATTATCCATTTTCTTCAACTTATTATCAAAATCTGTTATTTTGTCGGAACAAAACATTACCGATTCGCGGAGATTTCGAATTTCTAACTTTATCTCTCTCATAAAATCTGAGAGGTATTGAGGAGTTTCGACTTGACTGAATTCAGCGGCACCAGATTGTGAGTAGAGAGACGCGCCAATTTCGGTTTCACTATCTTCTACACTATCCATGACAGGTGGCGGTGCCTTAGCACGGCATGCGGCGCACGCCCATCTTCCTCCTGGCATGGACTTCATAGTTGACAGCTGAGACTTGGAAATTTCACAGCATTTTGAATTAGCATGATAAAAAAGCCCACAAAACTGCTACATTGAAGTCCTGGCGATCGGCTGTTTATGACTCGTGTACATTCACTAAAAATTTTACTCATTTTATAAGCAATTTGTATACCTCTGTAAACGTAAATATGTAAAATTTTACAATTTGCAGTAAATAACACTAGACTGCACGTTAATAAATCTTCCAAAATACTTTTAAACCACAGTTCAAACAAAAATAATTCAGGAATAGAAAGACACGATGCTACTCGTTCGACAACTCGACGACTATTTATCTCCCTTTTCCTGCGAAATGCTGCTGAGATCACGTAGCTTAATAATCGCAATCGTAAGTGCAAAAGCCAAGCCTTGACAGATCCTTAAGCGACATTCATACTTTATTTTTAATTTTAAACTATGTGAAATGTCCAGCCAAATAGAAATATACATTGCGATTCAGTTTAGATAATAACAATAATTCTGTCTCTTATTTTAATCTTGGGATTTACACAGAAGGCGGAGACTTGTGCGGGAGAGGTGACGGCATATTATTATTAAGCAGGCCGCATTTGCGTCCAGGGACAACTTACGTTGGTAGGCTCTAGCCACCAGTGCAGGAATGAGGGAAATCTGGAATACCTAATTATTAGGTTATTTATTATATTATTATTATTAATTAGGGGAGTGGTCAAATGCTGGCCGGTATCTCCCGTATTGACCTAAGACAAAGGTCTTCCACCCTATCATAACTACAGAGGGGGTGCAAATCCATCCCACAAGCATAGATGATCTACTATAAGACAGAGAAGTTATTCTGAAGAATGAGGTATATTTATTCAAATATAAACAATTTTGATTCCTAAATGTGAACACTATGTACGCGATGTATGCATGCGTATAATTTAACTTTTTAATAGGCGTTTTTTTTATTTTGGTTGTTGCGAAATGACTTCTTTTAATAACAGTTCTTGCTGATGCCTCCTTGTGTTGTTTTTGGATATATATACACCAGCCAAAAGATGTTATTAACAGAATGCCTGATTCCTGATTTTGAGGAATACTGAGACAGAGCGACTGAAAACATACCTATATTTTTTTATGATTATACACGGTGTTTGAAAAAGACATACCATGTTAGTATACTGATAGAACAGAGCGTGTAAGATAATTTTAGAAAATTAAACTTGAACGTACTTTGGATGGATGAATGTATGAATGGATGAATTTTTAGAAACAATATATATTCGATGGAATTTCACAAGTATGGTTTTCTAGTACCGAACACGCCGCTGTTATTAATTTTTACAGTATTTTATTCTGTAACTTTTTATAAGTCCGTTTATTCCCATTAGAAGGCTCGTAATATTATGTAATGTGATGCATCGTTTTCGAAGAAACTATTTAAAAAAGGAAATCTTTGCAATAATACTTATATATCATGTGTGTATGTGTCAAATACCGAACTCTTCCATTGATGTCATATTTTGTATAAGATAAATTACGGTATATTGTGTATTTCCTGATTTGAATAGCACTTAACTGATACTACGGCTTTTAAAACATTCCCCAAAAAGTCAACATTTGTACATCTGCACTGCTGGGATACATTTCCATTGGTAGTGTGTTACAAATACAGAGCAGAATAAAATCATAAGAAGTTAACAATATTCATTAAAGGAACAAATTACTATTCAAACTAGACAATCAACAAATTTTCCTATACGAAATATGACATATCAATGAAAAAATTCTGAATTTGACACACACACACACTTGATAAATAGATCATCTGGTTGAATTTACCATAGTTTATTGAATGATATCGAAAGCGGCATCTACCTTATACAAAAAAATTATAGCATCAGTGTATTCGGCATCATAAATGTATCTGTGTAAATTTTTGATGAAATATGTTTTTCTTTAAAAGAATTACATCTAAAATTTTGTTTTCTACAGAAAACAGCATATAGAAAATATACAGACCAATGACAAAAAATCAACACTCTAAATTTGTAATCCTGATGTTCTAACAAAATCTGAGAAGGTGACGAAAGCAATAAAAAAATATTGAAAGATTCCATATCCAGTTAAAAAGTTGTTTGCTGAAAACAATATCGGTTAATAGAATAGAGGCTATATCTTCTCAAGTAATAGATAATTTTAAATAGAAAAATAAACAGAGAAGGAAAAAGGAAAGCAGATATTTTAAGCAAAATTGCAAAGAAACCAGAAAAAAGGAAAAAAAATTTGCTTAAAATAAAACAAGAACGAATACGATAAAGTAATATTTAGAAAGAAGAAAAATAAAAAAAATAAGACATTAATAACTTCTATTACTAGAATAAAATGTAGTGAATGTGATGATGAAATGTTTGTGATAACTGTTCAGCTATAATATACTAAATCTAAAGATTATGCCGGAGCAGACAACATTCCTTTTAGGTATCAAAATTGCAATACAAATTTGAATGGTAGTACAATATTTAAGTAAAAATAAGAAAACTGATTATAGGACTTAAATGAACTGACTACTAGACATGTGCAGCTGAGCATTGGTGAAATATCTTATTATTAACTTTTCTTTAAAAAAAATATTTGGACATATTTTGTTTCCTTTATTCAGAGATAAACGTCATCCGTAATTTCAACATATTGCTCTAGATTTACCCTTATAGTTAGACTTTCGTGGTTTTCTATATTAAAGGTCAATGTCTTACTATTATCATATAAATGTAAAATGTCTTCTAGAAGATGACATTGTCCTGCAAATGGATTATCGTGCGGATTTCATTCACTTCCTGAAGGTTTTGGATGTAAATAATTTTGTATTTGGAGGATGAGCAAATAACTGCAGTATCATTATCATTTGAATAATTTTTTGGATCTTCAACATCCTGTAAATCGATCTCGTTGTAATCCAACATTCTAAGTTGCATATTGACTTGAATATTTTACTCCGAACCGTGCACGAACAAACGAAACAAACAAACAGCTCGCGTGCTCTACGTGTTTGTTGCATTCATTGTGTTCCCTACAGTTTCATCAGTATTCGTATGTTCGTCGAAAGTCATGGATGCAGAGAATGTGCTAGTGGCAGCTGGCGCCTTTTTTCTGATAAATTACTCAACAATGAAGAACATATGAACGGCATAAAAAATGCTCGAGAGCATGCTCTCTGTCATCTTCTAGGCTTTTTCGATAACACATCCCATAACTTCAGCAATAATTGTGCAACCATACTTTTTTACTTTGTAATGTATTCCATGTTTTGGATTCGATAATGCACGGTGCTCCATTTTCAAAATCACAACCAATTATTTGCTACATAGTGACTTTCCGGGTTGTTATGCCGTAACCTCAGTCACTGGTCGCTACAAGAAACAGAATCAAAGTGCACATCCCTAGCGTTAGCCAAGATTCTTTGACCTACCCCAATTATTCTCCGACTAGACTTTGTGGCTACAGACACGCTATCGGTATCTCTGGACACGTCCATATATTAATTTCGGCTTCTATTGTTGGTATTACGACAATTACGGTCGGAACCGTTCTTCGGATAATGGTGGTCTTCTGAAACGTCCTGAAGCCGCCTCTGTAACTGGTCCAAACGTTTCACTGCTTTCACTGTAAGCATCTTCAGTGCTGACTTCGCAAGACTTCACCGCGACTGAGTCCTCAGCTTTACTCAGCTCAGAAGTTTTTCTTTTCAAAATCAAAAGCTATACGTTATTGATGCTACTGTTTGTTTTACACTTAATATTTCCACGGCTGTTTATAAATTTCAAATAACCAAGGATCCATTGACTGTTATTTAATGGCACTACACATTTTAACAGCTTTGAATGAATGATATTGTACCGCATTGAGATGCAAGAATTTTATAAGCTGGAACCAAATCACGCATCTCTTAATAGTCCCAACGTGATGCAGGTTTTATTGCACATCTTGTTCGTGACCAAATTTTGCATTCTCTTCCAAGTTCACAACATTGTTTCCTCTGATAGTAACGTTTTTATGAGCAGCTTGTTCTATGTTCTTTTATCCTTCATTTAATTACTCGGGAGAAATATTTTCTTGTTGCATTTTAAAATGAAAATGTATATGTTCTAATTAAACTTGGGAAAAGTTTGCAAGGCCCTGGCAAGTAAGTGAACAACGCTCTGGGCTTATTTTCGGAACCCCGGACAAACATTCTGAAAGAGTGATGTATAAAATACTACCCTTTTTTGGTTGTTCTTTGAGAAAACTTCTGTTATTAATTGTGTAAAAGTTTTAGGACAAAACAAATACTTTTACCTGCTGTTAACCTCCAGCATAGCATTATACAGTGTGTTTGCGATATGATAAATATAGAGTAAGGAATCCTGTATTTTATTTAGAAAACCAGAAACAATATAACCATTATATATACGAGTATAAGAAAACAGACATCATCAGATGTAAGAACATATGTCAGAATAAGATGTAATTTTGTTATTTATATTGTTTTAATAGGATAGTAGTAAAACTAATATATGTAATAAAGGTAAAAGTTTAGTTAATAATAAGGATAATTGCTGCTAGATCTGAGGACGTCGATCGCAATGTACTCTGGATTCAGATGGCAACAAAAATGAAACCTTACTTTGACATCCAGTTCTGTGTGAAGTCGGTGGATCTTTAGTGAATATCGGTTTTCATCGACCGACGACAGCCATGTTGCGCGATTAAATGAACTTATAAGGTCAAATTATATATTAACTATAAGAAAAGCAGAGTGCACAGTTCGGGTTTCTATCAAGAAATGTTAAGAATTGGAATGAGTTGTGTTGTAACAGAGGCTCATGATACAGAATCAAAAACACAGAGGTCAGTCTTAAAGACATCCTATTTCTCAAAAGCTTATAGCAAGCCATGGAACATGGGTTTACAGTCGAATGTTAATGTCATATTCACTATTTTTTACGACGTGAGAATTATCATGAATTCTTTCTATAAGATCAAATAATCAATCGTTTTTATTATCTAGATCGAGGTGACTCTGTTCAATGGAAGAGACCTGAACTAAGGTGGAAAATGAATGTTCCACTACGATAATGTTCTCACTCATTTGAGATTGTTATTCATACATAAAATTATGTAACAGTTCTTGAACAACTTTTGCACTCGTCTGGTTTACATCCTCCTCATTTTTATATTTCCCAAGTTTCTCGAAGAAATAAATATTTGACATAATTCAAAAGAAAAAACAATAATTGCTGGATGGATAATAAATCTTCCCGGAAGCCGCATTTACTACATGATTTCAGCAATGGAAGCGTCGTTGGAAGGAATGTGACTAGGTAGGGGGAATACTTTGAAGGAGATTAAGATAAATAAGTTGTAATATGTATTACTGTTACATTACAATTAAATACTTACAACTAAAAATTGTGTTGTATTTAATAGTATTACAAACAAATACGGGACGAGAACACCGTTTTGTAAACTAAGAGGGAAGCATATAGTTGGGCCAACTTTTATATTTGCAACACGTATAAATGCTACATGACATTAATCTCGAGAGATTTACATTTCGTGGTTTACATACTCTACTGCTGTACTGTATTCTAGTTGGAATCATCCGAAAACACTAACCGTAATAAATTTTTCACTTTTGTACACGTCAAATTATTTGCCGCTGGGCACATCATTCATCTTGAAACTTGAAGCGTAGTTTGAGCACAGATTTAACATTTGAAATAGTATTTTGTATTTATTTTCTAGGATATAATTGTCTTCTGTCCTTCGCAATATTTTAAATATGAAATAGATTAATCAGATTTTTATACATCTTGTTTCTAAAATATAATGTCAAACTGAAATATGAGATAGGAAGTGTTGCTTTAAATCAAATATTTCCTATGGATTGTACAACGTGTTTCTAAAATAAGTATTCCTTTAATATTATGAAATTTTGGTCAGTCACTAAACCCCTTGTATTTAACAATATGCAATAAAAACATTTCAGAATTTATACCAGGAGTGTGAGAGATATAGTTTGATCGAAGGTTTACTAATTTTTAATGGGTGGACTTTCTGAATGGAAAATACGTGGAATATTTGAACGGAAAATATGAAAACCTCATGTTTTTATATACAAAAAGTATCGTTATTGAATATCGGTAGGATACACTGTTTAAAAATTTTATGACATGCTCTAAAATATAACTACCATTGGGATAGCGGTAAGATTTCAAAAGTGTGTCATGTGAATTAAAAGAAGAGATTTCTATTTGAAGTATTTCAAGTAGGCGACAACTGTCTGACATTTTCAGCTATATTGACAGACTAAGTTTTCCAAGTTTTATTTTTTATTAAAAATAATTATGGATACAAATTTTTAATTAAACAATATTTTTGACACAGGCTTAAAAATTAATAAATAATTATCCAACATTTTAATAAAAATTGAAGTATGACCTCCGTGAACTATGTCTTACTACACTCTGAGAAACATGAAAACGGTGCGCAACATAAACTTGACGCACACTGGCCTTTAACATTCCAAGAGCCCTACTTCCTCGAGACTTAAATAATGTCGAGCAATTTTTTTATTTTTGTCTGACAGAATGACATAAACGTGTATAGTAACCATAACTATATTTCTATCATAAAGATCTAGTGGCTAAATAATTAACATACATTATTTTTAATTAAAAAACTTGGAAAATATGGTCTGTCAATTTAGCTGAAAATGTCATACAGTTGTCGCCTATTTGAAATACTTCAAATAGAAATCTCTTATAACATACTCTACTTCACCCTGCATAATTAAATTGCGTCATATCAAAATATTCTGCCATTATTCGTTCACATATAGTTATTCACATAAAAAGCTAATATTTGAAATGAATTGAATTTCGCTACAATATTTTCTGTTTTATAATTTTGAATTTCATGGGTAGGTATTTGTTACCACATCGTAAATTTACTCGGAAAATTGACATGGTAGATATTAACTGAATGAAATGAATTGGGTTACTACTGTTTACCTCTAAAGTACAGGGTGTTTCAAACTTGATAGTATGGGTCTACTGTGAAGATACAAAAAAAATAAGATTTTTTTTTAATGTTCATCATAAAATTCCCTATCGATGCCTCTTTCTCAATTTTCGCACAAAAAAGACCCTACGGAACACGAGACTGAGATTTATAGGGGAATGCTCGTCTTGGAAAGCCCTACAATACTGTCCACTTAGATTTCGGGGAGAAATTTTCCGTTGCCCTTAAAATGGCCACAATCATCCAAAAATTTTCACATGTCAGAAATCGTTCTACTGAAAATTGGGAAAGTATTGGAAAAAAATCTCATCTCACAAAAATTATTTGTATACATTCGAGGAATCCGCAAACATTTTTCCAGAATTTTTGGACACATTTTTGGACATTCACCAAAATGGCCACATACAGATTTTCCGAATTTTCCCGTAATTCTGAAAAAGGTCAGAAAAGTTTCATAAATGGTTTTGAACACTTTTTTAGGAATTGAATTTTTTTACAAAAGTAGCCATTTTGGATACAATAGTTCTTTGTTAATGGGAAATAATTGATATTTCCTGGAACTGTTCGGATGGAAATGTATGATAGTGAAAATTTCTCCCCGAAATCTAAGTGGACAGTCTTGTAGGGCTTTCCAAGACGATTCCCCCATAAAAAAGTCCGACATAATCTGAATCTCATGTTCCATATGGTCATTTTTGTGCGAAAAATCTAGCTTTTTCCATGCAAACCCATTTTTGGAGACAAATTCTGCGAAAATAAAGACCCAAAACGAAAATTGAGAAAGAAGGATCGATAGGGAATTTTATGACGAACATTTAAAAAAAAATCACCTCAAATGGCCCAACCCTAAGGGATGTACAGTAGTTTGGGTGGCACAGTGGCGTTTTACGCCACTCTGCGTTTAAATGGGATGAGGTAACCTCCATTTTCAATCGATAGTATTATCTTTGAGATTTGACAGAAACGACTTATGACGTCATCAATTATATTTTTCCCAGAAAAAAATTGGATTTGTTAAAAAGCTCTCTTTTTTCTTCCTTGTATTACTTCCCGTTTAAAAGTTATAAGCAATATCGTTCTAAAGAGTCTCAAAAGAAGTACCACCGAAAAATCACATTAGCGGTGGGAGGATCAAGCAGTCATTGGAAAATAATTGAATGTTCGTTAGTTAAAGTGCATAAATATCATTAACAATAAATAAAAGTATTAAACTCGATAATTCTTTAATACAGTTAAAACAAAAGGTGATGATAACAGTAACTAAAATTAAAAAATGAGGCAAACGCCCTCATATTACATGCATATTACAATCTATTCTCTATATGACCTCCTCTCATTTCAAGACACATATCCAATCTTCGCCTAACTTCTTTGTGGGCTGCGTTTATTAACAATTCGCCGTTTAACTCATTACAAGCATTTGTGATTTTTTCTTTCAAATGATTAATATCTCGCGAAGGTGTTTTGTAAACCTTATTTTTTCAGACCTCACATAAAACAACCGAGGGGTGTTAGATCTGGTGACTTTCCAGACCATAAGTCATTAATCCCAATCCATTTTTCTGGGAAAGTGTTATTTAAATATTACTGTACAATCCTGGCATTGTAGAGTGGAGCTCCGTCGTGCCAAAACTATAGGTTTCTCCTTAGCTGCAATGACACATTCTCCAGAAGTGCAGAAAGTTCTTGTAGGTAACACTGTTCAATGCATGTTCATAAAAATAAGGTCCAATTAAATGCCTACTGCCTATTAATGCTCGCTTAAATCTTGTTTTTCAATGTGACGCTCAGGCAAATACCTCGAATTGCAAGTTTTGCAGTCATGATAGCTACTGGTTTTTAAGGCTGGCGTTTCAAGGACGAATAATCATATCTAAATATGCACACAAAAAATACACACAGTAGGTGGAGGTCCTTATTAATGTAGTACTAAAATATAATGCTGAAATTGAATCATTTTCTTTAACTTTTGAAGAAAAAATGTGCTAGAGAACATAAAAACTGTGAATTTGTACCTTATCACTGTGTTCTATACACCGTAAAAATACTTGATAATTTACATCAATTCAAGTGTTATTCGTTTTTTAAATGAATTCTGCAGAATGTGATATTGTTTATAATGTCATATATAATTTTCTCAATGTGCAGATGACATGTAAAATTTAGGAGATTTTATAATAAAACAGAGCAGGTGAAAATTAAGCCTTTTTCTTATTCTAAATGACATCAACCCGGAAATTGTTTTATATTCTAGAGAAAACTTGTATAATTGACACAGTAAAGAGATATTCTTTCTAACTTACTCAGATTTTTAGACTGTCTCAACAAACAGCTGTGAAATTCGTTGAAAATTTGCCTATAAAACGGCGCCCTTAAAATTCGTTGAACAGCTGATTTATCCGAATTGAATTCCCGGCTAGCCTGCCGTATAGAATTTCGAGTATTTTGTTCGAAATACAGTAACAGTCTAGTTGTATTAACATTGTCTCATACTCTTCGATCAATTATTTTATTTTTCCGAACAGAACATGCATCTTTATATCGTCGCAAGGTCGCCTCCACTATTATAAAGGTTCTATAATCAGAAATGAGGCGCTCTGGATACCTTTCTTGATATAACTCTACAGCTCTTCTTGAATTTTCTTGTGACTCGCCGTAAATTAGCAACATATCAACTTTTTCTGAATGAGAAAACATTTTGTAGGCACAAAAGTTATACGTTTGAGATTCGTAATGACAAGTATTTTGTGACATTTATGCATATTAAACAACGAATATTCAATTATTTTTCAACGACTACTTGATCCTTCCACCGCTAATATGATTTTTAGGTGGTATTTCTTTTGATACTCTCCAAGATGTTATTGCTTGAACTGTCATACGGGAAGTAATATAAAAAAATTTTAGTATATTTCTGGAAAAAATATAATTGTTTATGTCAAAACCCAAAAATAATACTTTCAATTGTAAATGGTGCTTACCTCATCCTATTTATTTTTTGTGACATAAAGCTGTAGAAGTAGAACGGAATTTTATTTACACTTCACATCTACCATTTGGGAAATCATAGGATAAAATCGAAAATTTAATTACAGAAAATACATGTACTGCATCGGAGCAATGTGGTACAGCTCCATATCTCACAATAAATCAAATTATGTGAAAAGCAGCTAAGTCGTGATGAGTTTCAGTTTGCTGACGGACGACGGACAAGGGTTACACGGGATTAGTCCCAAGACAATCGTCTTTGGGCCTGCCAAACCAATGATACATATTATAAATTCAGATGGACCTTTCATCCGTACTCTCCGAACAAGCTTAGATCGCGGCTTATATATTTGTGTTATATCATCAATTTAAGACCTGCAGGACAGTTGTATCTTTCTCGTTTGTATTTTGTTGTATACGACATAAACAGGACATGGCGTACTGATCAGAGGTCACAAGCTCAAAATCGGCATGGGCCAGTCCCAAAGCATGGACAATTTAATATGATTATTTATTCTCCCCATATTATGATATCGGATGTTTGTGTTAGTAATGTTGTAACGAAGTTACGTGGAAATACAAAGAAGTAATTTTATACTAATAATTAAATAAATACATCAGAATATAAACCAATCTGATGTACATGAATAATTAACAAACTTCTTTCCTTTCTTCAGAAGCAATAAAGAATACTTTCTTAAGGATTTTGTGGAATAAGTGTAAGTTAAAGTGTAATCGCAGAATGATTGCTCCTAAGAAACCTTGGTGGAAAACAGCTTCTTAATGATTTATAGCTCCTTTATTAATCTGGAGCGAAATTTTCTTTGTTGTAATATGATGAGTCTATTTGTTTTGGTCTATTGATGTTACGAAGAAAAATTAAACCACAAATTTTTATTTAGTATTTTACTGAGCTGAATTTTATAACATGAATTTTTTTTATATTGAGTGGTGAAGACAGAAAATCTTACAGTATGTAATAATGGCTCACATACATTGTTAACTATGACTAAGTACAACAATTTTAACCACGTGTTCAGGAAGGTCTAAAAGACAACAAAAAAATTATTCCAGAATTTTAGCTCGGTATTTAAAAAATGGGAACCCTTTTTTCCTACGGAAAGTCGGCACCTATGATAATTATCGACTGATGTGGCTTAGATCCACAGGTAAAGTTTACATCTGTCAACAATATCTACTACCATGTGGTCATTTTTGCAGCATTTCTAAATGCAGAAACGATAAAATTTAACATTCTTATTGGTAATAATACCTGATAGATAGGTAGGTAAGAGTGAATCCAGTTAACACCACTATTTTGCATTCGTATTTCATTATTTCGTTACAAACTGGCAAAACTACAACTTTTTCATTCATTATAACCACTCACTACCGATAAAACACACTTCCAGTAGATACAGCTAGATAAAATACCTATTTATTATAACAAAATAGAACAAAAGGAAACGTTTAATGTACCCGCGGCAGTCTTGTCCCATAACCTAGAAAACCAAACCGGCGAACTTGTGGGAAAGTATCTGCATCCAACACAAATTTCTTGATTTAATAACTACAAAACGTTTAAAAATTAAAAAAGGCACTAAAAACAAAAGAAGAACACAAAACTACAACGTAAACACAGGAATTAAATTATGTTTTGACTGGAAATTTTTCGGTCGTGTTGCTAGTTGCCTACGTTACCTACCTACTCTGATTATGTAAATGTGTGGTTGACAAGTCGCATAGGCGGCGATAAATAAGGATTTAATATAATTTCGAAAAAACATTTTTTGCTTTATAAATAAGTTTGGAATTTTTTTGAGAGGCGAATCCGTTAATTCTTAATTTTCTCTATGCCCTCTTAAAATATTTGTACTAAGTCATAGTTAACCCTGTACATGATAATTCACTCCACTGCAACTCAATCTACTCTGCTATACACGGTCAGGGTTCGTCAATCTTGTAATCGAAATATCAATTTGTTTCGTTAATTTGAGAAAATTTACTTCTATTTTTTTTATTTTTAAAAATACCTATTATCTTCCACCAATGGGCTAAAAAGATATCTTGTGTGCCCTGTTTCTTAAAACGTAGGTATATGACTAACTTTGGTATTTAAAAGATAAGATACAAAGAAGGCAGAGCAAATTTGTTACTGCTGATATTGTGTGAAACAAGTACTACTTAATAGACTAATGCCCCTACTAACATTGAATTATACCCACAATGTCTCACACTCATATTTTTTGCCAATAGCTTTTGTAAGTACCTTTTACATTATTTTGTTTTGGTTGAAGTTGTTTCGATTTTCCTTGATTTCTATTGTCTTTGTATAGAGCCCTGGCCAAAATTTATTATACTGAAATGAATATCTGTACCCTAGCAGTTCTGTAACTACAAACTTTTCTCTGCTGTTAATCTTTGTTCGCTCAGATATTATGTTGACGATACATTCATCATATGGCATTACGAATACAACAACACAGACCACACGATAGGGTTTCTAGATATTTTTATGGAGAGAATATCAGATGGCCTACACTTACATTTTAGTTTATTGAACACGGATCATCTGCAAGCAAGAACACGTAGAAGAACTAAACTGTAAAGTATTGATTCTACAATGTGCTTCTTAGTACCATAAGCTTAAACAGAGCTTAAAAAGCGCGGCTTATCGTGCAGTATGCAATAAAACGCTTATTTTTTACTGTACTAGAAAGGTATTTTAAGCTAATATAAATCAAATCTCCTACAATTCCTATCGATGAAGTCATATGTATGCTCTCTGATACCAAACATCTAGGTATGCTAATGAAGAATTCCACAGACAAAGCTCTATTTAATAATTATTTAAATAAATGAATCTAGCTACATTATTTACTAACCTTCTTTAATGAAAACACTCTATAAATATCTAACTTCACCTTTGAAACAGTGGGAACTCGAAAATTCAACCACAATAGATGAGATCTGGCCTATTTCTGCATTTTTAGGATTGCTTCTCCTACAATTTCTATCAAGGAGGCCACCATATATTGTGGTTGAATTTTCGAGTTCCCACTGTTTCAAAGGTGAAGTTAGATATTTATAGAGTGTTTTCATTAAACTAGGTTAGTAAATTTAGCAAGATTAATTTCTTTAGATAATTATTGAATAGAGCTTTGTCTGTGGAATTGTTCATTAGCATACCTAGATGTTTGGTATCAGAGAGCATACATATGACTTCATATGCATGTTTTGTCTTGTATGGGTGAAATTTGTTCTTTTTTTAAATTTTCAATTGCAGTTCGCCGTTCTGGTTGATGTTTTTTGTTTGCCACTGATTCAGTTTCCATGAATTTTTGCATCAACTTATTGATGACCAATGAATTTATCTGAATGCATTTCATTGAAAGCACACGCTGCAGCTCGTGCGCAGTCGTTATTTTTGAAATAGAAACGCACAATCTCGATCTTTTCGGTAGTCGTGTACACCATGTTGCCACTTTGAATTGAAAATAAACTGGAGGTTGACTGACTCAGGTAAAAACAGAAAGTGGAAAAAAGTATCGGTATATTATTTAAAATAAACAGAAAAAGGTTTTTTAATTTTTTTATCTTTCAATTTCACGCGAATATACAAAACTAATAGTAGAATGCATTCCCTATGAAATAACCTTTGTAACGATGTGACACATAAGGTATGGTGCCATTTGAAAATTTCAACTGCGACGGCTGAGATGTTGATGGCAGAAATTCGGATTTTATTTAATAAGATGTCCCCTTTGCTATCTTTGTTGACATGTCTTGGCAATTTTCAACGAAAAGATAGTTTTAAAAGATACTAAGGGTTGTTACTTTTTGTCTGTATATTTCATCAACTTGGTCTTTATTGTCCAGGTTATTCCAAACAAACTGAGAACTAACTTTTTAACTCTGTTAAATTAGAAACAGTTGAAGGTTTAGTCACAAAACCATGCTGATTTGGAGAAATGTGGAGTTTTATGTTATTGTAAATGAAAATATACAACGACATCTTAAAAAACCTTTGCAAAATTTGACAAAATTGCAAAATAATAATATGCAAAATATACGCTTTGCTAATTTGGGTAACTCTACTCATCATATTGTTTTACTTCTATACTTCAAGTATCGTAGCGCTTTACCTTAGTGGTGAAAAGAAATACAAAACTAGACATTAAATTAGAAAAGCGGCCCTTTACGTTCCTGGAGGTGTGCTAGTCCGTTGGGTATAACTTAGTCTCTAGGTCTGGCTAGCACTTTCGAAAGTTATGTAGGCCGTTCATCAGCCGAAGTGGCCTGTCAACGGACCAAGTTACGCCCAACGAAACTTTTCGAGAATAAGGGAAAACATCTTTGAGGAGCCGTACGTATAGGGGAAGATAAATTCTTTCGCTATAATTGATGCCGGTCAACTTCAGAAACGTTTCTCGGCTTTTTGTAACTTGTATTGAGCCGCGAATATATAAATAAATACATATTAAGACGTACTCGAATACGTACTGCATAGGAGAGAATAGCTACGTAATATTTATTGTAATGGGGAAAACCAATTGTCCCAACATTGGCTGAATGTGACACTATCACAGTTTCTTCAAGGACTACGACGAGCCTTCTAACCTCCCTGATATTGATAATGGCTTTGGAAAACATTTCAATAAAGATAGCGTGATCTTGACGTCATTGCTCTTTGTTTAACACATTGTTAACTTATGGTATTTAGCATCTACAAATTTTTTGTATTTATTAATGTGATTATTCGTTCTGAAATGTTTGACCAATGTTTCAAAAGATTTAAGAAAAAGTTACAAAGTGAATAATAATAATCAATAGGGATATATGGGACTTTTTTAGTATTTAACTAAACACAATGTTAACTTCAACTTTTTACATTGTATTGTAACCATACTTGTAACATCCTTTAATTTCTGGTTAAGTCATAGCATGACAATAATGTCATTTATGTTTTTTCTTATTTTACATACCTGCCTTCTCCTTATAAAATCAGATAAGTTCGGCACTTCTGTAAATTCAAATAAATAGCATTTTATTTATTGTCTTGAAACAATTAAAAATTGATTAAATCATAAATTGCACATCCGAACAATTACAAAAACAGTATGTTTATGTTTTTACCTTTGACAGCAAAGAACAAAACAAGGGCGAGGTATGCAAGGACGTCAGTGTGTATTCGTGCCAAAATAATGCTGCCATCGTTGATTCTAGGCACCGTGGTCGTATATTGTTTGTTAACGTTAAGCCTTTTATAGATCAGAATAGAAAACTCAATACAGTTGCACGTCGTTGTCTTTTGATAGTAGATGGACATATATATTAGATGTCCACGTCTTGTAGTTGTGCAATGGATAATAAATTTGTTTTTTTTCTTGTTGATTATCTTGTATTCCAAATATAATGTTGTTATTTCTAACACGTCTTTCAAGACTAATATATTTTTCTTTCCAGTACTCAACCTTTTTATACAAAGGACCTATTTTTGAGAAATTTCATTTGTTTGTTTTAAATTTGCTTCCACAATTAACTTGTATAATTGTTCTTGATCAGCTGTTAAAGTGACATTCTCCATAATCTCAAGCTGAGTTATTAATTACACAGTAACCACTGGTGATATGGGTCCACAGCTGCTACGACCAATTTTAGTTCTTATGTTTTCACGTATATCTTGACTAATAAGTCTGCAATAACGCTTTTTAACACAGCTACGATGGCAGTATCCACACAATAATTAGTAAATCAGACAGTCTTCACTTATATAAAAGTTTCATCAAAAGTTACTAATTTAAATTCACCTTAATCGTGTATAAACTGAGAATTAAATAGATCACATTACACTATAGACAACCAACGAACGGCGAATGATAATGCGTGTAATACCTTAAGCGTGTAATAACCCTTGGCTTAAGCCTCGGTCTGTTATCTTCACGCTACGGATCTAGATGATATACAGGGTGTTAAAAAAAGAGTGTAAAATATTTAAAGAGGTAATAATATGAACCAAAATAAGCAGAAAAGTCTCAATAAATATGGATCCGCAAAGTAACGGTTGCGGAGATATGAAATATTTTATGTTTTTAGTCCCTTTTTTATTTTGCAAAAACGTTGTGTATTTTCTTATAATAGTTGGTTGATGTTTAGTGAAATAAACAGTACGTATTTGACAGTTGTTCTCAGTGCACAAGTTTTCTTTCACTATGGCTGGTTACTTTAGCGCAGAATTCAGACATGCATTTCAAGTATGGTCGTGCTAATGGGAACGCCACCGAAGCGCGACATCTCTATGTTGACCCTTATCCAAATCGCCAGATTCCTTCACAACGCATGTTTGGAAGAATTCACCAAAGATCTCACTCCTAGAGCAGAAGAAGAAGAATTCTAGCACTGCTAGAGTTCAGAATCCAGGAACGAGTGTGCGGAGAATATCAGCCGAGGTTGGAATTAGTGGTCTTCTTGTTTGGTGAATCCTTCACAAGCAACTGATTTATCCATACCATGTGCAACGAGTACAGGCCGTAAATCCAATAAATGATCATCAAGCACGTTTGGTTTTTTGCCGCTGGTTTCTACGTCATAATGCTGAAGACCCTCGTCTTCTTGCAAACATTCTTTTTACTGATGAGGCCGGGTTCACAAGAAATGGAGTGTTTTATTTTCACAATACGCATATTTGGGCCGACAAAAATCCTCATGCCTCAATCCTTATAGAATCTGGACATCAGGCACGTTTTTCATTAAATATTTGGATGGATATTGTAGCTGACATGTTTCTAGGTCCTGTTGTTTTACCAAACCGATTAACAGGCGCTGCTTACCTCAACTTTCTGCAGAAACTGTATGAGTTTTTGGAAGACATTCCTTTGAATCAGAGGCAACAAATGTGGTTCCAGCGTGATGGTGCTCCAGCTCATTTTTCCATGGTCGTTAGAGAACATTTGCAGCAAACTTTTCCACATAGATGGGTGGGAAGGACCGGACATGTTTTATGGCCTCCAAGATCGCCTGATCTGAACCCTCTAGATTTCTTTGTTTGGGACTATTTGAAGACATTAGTGTATGGTACTCCTGTAAATAGCCTGGAAGAGCTGCAGCTACGGATTAATCAAAAGTGTCAAGAAATCCAAACCAAGGAGGGTGTTTTCGAAACAGTTCAAATATCGTTGAGACGAAGATGTCGTGCCTGCTTGGAAATGGACGGAGCACTTTGATCATCTTCTGTAACTTTGATTTTTGGTTTGTTAAAAGTTTACTTTGTCGGTTTATTCCTAATAAAATAAAATGTTTGAAGAACGAATAGTGGTCCATATCTCAGCAACCCTTACTTTGCGGACCCATGTTTATTAAGACTTTTTTGCTTATTTTGGTTCATACTATTACTTCCTGAAATATTTTACACTTTGTTTTAACACCCTGTATAAGTAACTAGTGTTATTATATCTGTCAGGGAAGATCTCCTACGAAGATCTAAAAACTATTTCAAGATGGTATTTGTTTTAAAATATTATGTATACAACTGTTGAAATCTTATGCAAGTAGGTTAACTGCTAATGCCACCGTTTGTAAATGCTGTTTCCAACGAATAGCTGTTAGAGGCAGTCTAAAAAAATGTAATCAGAAAAAATACCTCTTCACTCTGCCAATCAAATCAGTTTTCTGTAACATCGAAACTTAAGGCATTTAAAGTTATTTTGAAAATTATAATTTCAATTGATTAAAGTAACATTAAATCATATTCATGTGGATTGGTCAGGTTTGACAGGTAAATGAAAATTTCATGTAGGTAGGTACTTAAATTACTATCAATAGGTAGACCTAATTTTATGTTTCTCTCAACCTTCTTCAACTGCTTGCTTAATTTCATACACGTATGTAGTTCAAGAAGGGTGGCTTTCTTACTCATGGGAAATCAGTACCATTCTGTGTTCTATTCTGCGTCTGATGATATTTATGTGTTTATTTATGATGCAGTGTATGCGTGAAGGTAGACATGACGTCTTAGTGACTTCATTTTTGAGACATAGTAAACTACTGTAAATCTAAATTTTGAAAAAAAAAATTCAGTAATATTTATAAACGTAATTATCTAAAATCCCTTGTATCAAAATTAAAGAAAAGGGAGAATATGAACTAATATTAATTTCGTCAGCAGGAATAAAATATATACCGAATGTTCCTTCTGTGCTTAGGTATATCTCAGAAATCATCATAGCCATCGTGCGACAAAATTTGGTATACAGACACTAGATGGCGTGTAGAATCTGATGATAAGGAAATCGATTTAATTTTGATTTTTTAGTAGTCAATTCCGCTAAAACTTATGATTAAATTGAAATATACTTAATTATGAACACATTCTGAAAAATAAACATTCAAAAATTTTAAAATTTAACATAAAAAACGCCTTCAAAAAGTGCCCAAATTTCATTGTTTTGTCATGTAAAATGTGTATAGTCTTGAGCCAGACTTACACAGAAGAGAACGGTAAACATCAAAACTGAATTGTCATTGAATTGTCAAATATTAAAGGCATAAAGTTATTTAGACTTGAGTTGAGGATTCCGGAATATTGAGGTCGCTGCGCCGGCGCAGTCTTCCATGGCAGCTCCGTTCAGCGGGGATATTGTGTATAATATCTGTAGGTATTTTTAAATTGTTCCATTATAATGCAATACTACTTCAGTAAATTGTTTTTCTTTTATGTTACTACAGTGTACTTTATAATTACGTGCCCTTAATGTATCTGTCACAGTCATTTAATGCTACATAGTAATTTGTAATTATTGTTTTTATCTTTCACAAATTACATTGAAACAAAACGATTCATAACATCGGACACCAAAAAGAATAAGCGAAAAATATCAGAGACATTTTCTTAGAATTTATTCTTAAACATGAAAAGTCGGTTATAAAGAAGTCCCTTACTCAGGAAGAGGATTCTATAAGACATTAAATTCAGTTGCTGTCTGTCGTGGGCTTTAAATTTTCTAAACGAATAGAATTAAGAAAATAAACTAATTCGATTGTACACTACCAGAACATCTCGTCAGAATATCTTAAAAATGATGAAAATTAATTGTTGTTACAAAATACACAACGTAACGTAATAAGGTATCGAACAATGAAATGGCAAAATTTGTTTCTAATCGTATATACATTACCATCTCTCAGATTGAATGGTGCTCTGTAAAATAAATTAGAAAACAGAACAACTGTTTAATAGAAAACAAGATGTAATAATGTAGATACTTAATGTAATTTTATTTTATTGTTAAAAAATTTAAATTTGTATTTGTGTGTTATTCTACCCAAATTATTAAACAAATATGTTTTAGAAATAATTAATACTTAAAGATGAAGGGTCGAGTTAATCAATTTACTTACTAATAAAAAAATAAGCCACAATATAGGTGCGTATTACTTTTTAATTATAATTATGCTGATTAAAACTCAATAATAGCTAAGTATAATAAAATATAATAAATCACTCTTGTATTACATTTTTTATAATTTTGTTCCTGTAGAACACTCTTCAAACTCAGTTAGGGGACTTTTTTATATTATCCATCATTCCATGTTTAAAATTAATTCTAAAAATGTCTGTATGATGTTTTTCGTTCATGCTGTTTGGTGTCCTATGTTACGCATCGTTTTGTTTCAATGTAATTTGTGGCACAACACACACATACCTGAAGGATAAAAACAATAATTACAAATTACTGTCTAGCTTTAAATGACTACATTAAGTTTCTACATTATTACATCTGGTTTTATATTAAACACTATTCAAACTTAGGGGTGAAACATTTTTGACATTTACCGATGTTATGTTTAAAAATGCTTAATTCGTTTCTTAATTTTTAGGCATTTGTTTTCTCTATGGTTAGATAGAATATTTGCTAAGTTACACTTTTCTTTATCGTTACTTTATATGGTGGTGGGTATGAGGCATAATTTCTTTAATATTTTATACTACCAAGAAGTTTTTTTTTGTCATCGGGTAATTATTATTTCCGAGGACTATATTTCTTTTAATGCAAAAATACCATCGTCTCTAAATAATAATAATAATAATAATAATAATAATAATAATAATCTTTATTTATCCTGTAGGACATTAAACAATGTATAGGACATGTCAAACACAATTAGACTAGTAGCACAAACAACAGAATATAATTTACCTACATAAAATTGTCTTCCATAAACTCATTAGTGCTATAGTAACATTTCTTACCTAGTAAAGATTTCAACTTAGATTTAAACAATTTTAAGTTATTTAAATCTTTAAGGTCTCTTGGAAGATGGTTAAATAATTTGATACCCTGGTATGCTGGCGAGAATTCATATTTTGCGGTTCTATGAACTGGTATACAAAGTGTATCAGCATGACGCGTTCCATAGGTATGGTGGTATGATAATGTATTAAATTTATGGAGGTTACTTTTAACAAATAAAATACAATTTAAAATGTAAACACAAGGCACTGTAAGTATCTTATAATTTGAGAATAACGGTCTACAAGATGAGTCAGGTTTAATGTTAAAGATCATACGAATAATACGTTTCTGTGCTATAAATATACGATTTGCATAAGCCACACCACCCCACAGTACAATATTACAACTAATATGGCTAAACACCATACTGTAATAAACATCGATCACGCAGTCCAACGGCATAGATTTTTTTATCATATTGATAGCATAGTAGGATGCATTTAATTTTTACTTAAAAAATCAATATGGTTCGTCCACCTTAAATGACTATCCAAATGTAAGCCGAGGAATTTCACAGAATCTTTGCATTTAACTACATGATTTTGACAGGACAAGACCAGCACATCAGGATTCAAACTACTATGAGCGTTAAAATAAATAAACACTGTCTTATCAATATTAACCATAAGGCCATTAACATGACACCAATTTATGAAACACTGAAATATAGTTTGGCACATTGAAGTAAGTTCGTCAAGGGACCGTGCTGAGACCGCTAAGGATGTATCATCGGCATAAAGAATGATTTTGTTAGCACCCAGATGTTTAGGTAAGTCATTTATAAAAAGTAAAAACAATAGCGGGCCCAACACAGAACCCTGTGGAACACCTGAGTCAACAGAATGCAAATCCGATTTACATTGTCCTAACTGACATATGCCTTTCTCTAATAAAACTAGAGAGCCAGTCAAAAAATGTGCCTCTAAAACCAAGGTTATAGAGTTTATCTTCCAGGAAACCAAAATCGAGACAGTCAAATGCACGTGACAGGTCGAATATAAATCAAAATAAATTAAATATTTCTGATACAAGAAAAAAGACAACTATTTACTTTTGGAATATTTCAATCATCTTAATGGACCGCATTAGTGTGACGTCACAGTAATATGCAACCCATGGTACCTGGTGTTCAATCGAGTGTTATTTTAATGATCCTTATGGAACCTATATTGAAGGGTCAAATTATCTTACTGGAAACGAGACAATAAAATTTGATTTATTTTCTACTTACGTTAATAGCAGCATTTCAAAAATTTCTTCACTTGAATTCGATAGAAGAATGTTATTTGCTAGTTTGGGACGCACTATTCTACAATGTGTTTCTCTTTAAACGAATTTCTAAAATTCTCCATCAAACAGATGCAAAACAGAATTAAGCTCAATTTAGGAACTAATTTCATTTGATTTATCATCTTTTGTCAGAAAACTCTCAAGCACGCAAATTTGTATATTGATATATTATTGATTTTGTGTATTTTTCAGTATCTATTAAATCTTGTGTAAATGAGTTTATCTGTGCTTTATGGTATTAAATATATGGTTGCAGTCGTCAGTATTATGTATTTAGTGCTAATAAAGTTATATTCGTTATATTCACATTCAAATTAGTAGAACTATTGTTCAAGTTTTATGTGATTTGTAAAATCCAGAGTCATCAAAGTGTAGCTTAGTCTTCTATACAGGTACAATATAAACGATCTACTAGATGATATTACTTAAATAAGTGTGATAGTTGAATTAGAAAAGGAAATAGTAGATGTAATCTTTTCGATTTCGTTTTGATTCTTAAGTCACCTTCCCCTAAGGTCCAATTGTATAAGTATGTTGTTGTGCCAATTTTCTTTTGATATTTGTAATGCTGGTTGCCTAATTTGTGACGTCACTACTAATGCGGTCCGTTAACAGAAAGTCGAAACGTTAGTTTGTATGTGTTACAATTTCTCTAGCGGTATCAATAACAATTAGCTACTATCTCAATGTAAAATATTTGTAATTAGATAGTATCAGTTTGTTAAATCAACTTTTTGACCGAACGTTTTGGGCAGAAAGGATAATTTACTTAAAAAATGGCTTGAGTATGATATAAACACTCAAATACAACTAAACCTGAACATTTAAAAGTGCGGTTAGGTTTGTAGGCTTGCATTTGGAAATGTTTGAATAATTTCCGTTGTGGTTGGCACTAAAATTAACATTTTTATTAGTAATAATGCCTGGTAGATAGGTAACAGTTAATCCACCTAGATGCAGTATTTTGCATTCGTTTTCCAAACTGGGAAACCTACATTTTCACTTATTACAACCACTCACTACACTTCCCGTAATTGCATTTGGATAAATTACCTAAGAAAATTGAACGAAAAGAATAGGTAGGTACTAATAGATACAAATGACACAAATTCCTTTATTTAATAACTATAAAACGTTTAAAATTAAATTAATACACTGCAGAAGAACACATAACTGCAACGTAAACACAGGAATTAAATTATGACATGACAGCGAATTTTACCGTTGTCTTGTTGGTTGCCTACTCTGACACAAACGTTAAACGTGCGGCGGAAGGGTCCCATAGGCCGGCGTTAAATAAGGATTTAATGTAATATCGAAAATAAGTATTAGAACAAATTATATAGAATTCAATTACAATAAAACAGGTTTATCAGAACATTGTTATAATTTTCAACATAATTTTAGTTTTGAAGAGACAACCGTCACTGGAAGGCAACAAATACTAAAAAAAAAAACACTGTTTAATGAGATGATGAAAATAAAAAGAAATCAAGACTTCACAACTAAAAAACAACAAGACATTCAATTTTTAAACCATACGTATTTTAATAAAAAGAATTGAACACTAATAATTGTGACGCCAGATATTACTTCAAATACAATATTCGTTTTCTGATAAATTTTTATACACATTTTTTGTCGTTTTACTTTGTCCTGTTTAACACAAATTAAATTATTTTCGCTGATAACTTATTTGTAAAGTGACTTTCTCCTGTTATACTTTGAAATCCAAAAAGGAAATTCTCTTATATACTTATTAATTTTTCAAATGAACTGGTCTCCCTAAATTTAATTGTTGGCATACTCATTTAGACTAATAAAAGATAACATTTTTCGGTATTTGTTTTGGCCCGCGGCAAGTAAAACTTGTTGCTTGATTGGGTATTTGAAACACTGTGCACAATCACACATATTACGTAAAACATAACCATATGCAATTTCTACATTGTTCCAGACTACACACTAAATGTATCAAGTAAAATGTTGTGAGGAATACTTATCTGGGGATAAATTTCATCCGAGCGAAATTAAAGTAACTTTAAAAATCTCTTCAGTGTCAGATTGAAACACTTTTTAAACAGGATTCCACACAATGCTGGGATATACGAGTTTAGATCTAACGAGAATTAAAAAGTGTCATATATACTTGAATATCCGAACACACATTCTAGGTAGAAATCTTAGACTTTTATAAGCATACTGAACGATTTTGTTTCAAGACAGTTCAGAATAATGTCATTCATATTATAATTATGATAGCGTTTCCTAGTGGAAGTCATCACAGTGCACTTACCAGCTTTTAGAGAAAGATTGTTAACTATAATATCTCGCATGAATACAGCTTAGGGAGTGATGTAATTATACAATCATCAGCGATAGCAACATTACTATACATTTTTAAACAAACTGTATACAAGAGCTAATTCCAATCAACAGTTTGAACTGTATTGTTAATATAAATTACAAACAATAAAGGCTCTAAAGTAGACCCCTGAGATGCACCCGATGTAACTAGCACAGACTCGGATATGGATGTTGTGAGTTTTGCTTGATAAAAAAACTGATAATAATATAATAATTAGTTACGTACTACAATTTATATATTGTAGAACTAACAAACGTTGCAGTTATACCTAATTCGATAATTTGCACACTAGTAATGGTCTAAAGAAAGTTTGGTATTATGTTTGTGACATATTGCAGTAATAAACTCTAAATTTACAATTTACCGTCAAAGAGCTTTATATTTTGTATAAATAATATTGAAATTCAGTTTCAAAGTATTTAATAGTAAACTGAATTCAATTCAAAGTTATTGATCAATTTATTTAAAGCAACAAAAAGTTTTGCTCAAAATTATAATTAATTTTCCAACAAACCGAAAACAATTCTACAACTTGTAAAAGCTACAAAATTCGAATTTAGTTGTACCCTGAAATTTAATTTATTCTCGAGTGAATAGAAACTGTTATCAATAAACTTTACGAAATCATTCTTCAATGAAAATAATTTGTTTCATTACAATGTAGGGAATAACGTGTTACGGAAAAGTATAAGAACCAACAACTTTTTTTTAAATTTAAATACATTACGTAACGTCCATTCAAAAATTGCTTGAAAGCTGAACGATTTTTTTTATTATAATTTCAATTCACTAGTCTCAAAAAACATTTTCTAAATATAGTAATATACCACCGAAAATTAATGTTTAAAAAGCCCTTGTAAATAATCTATATCGATGCTAGTGTACTCCATACTTCATCGAAAAATCTACTTTTGATATGATCCTAAAAAATGCAGAAATAGGTCAGATTACAGTTTTGAAAGTGAAATTAAGAATTGAATGTTTATAGAATATCTTTATTAAACCAAGTATGACTTTTTGTCATGTGTAGATTAATTTTTATTTTAGATAACCATTGAATAGAACCTTATCTGATAAATTATTGGTAAAATTTAGGGCAACCAATAAGCTTACAATTTGTATCAATATAACAGGAAAATATATTTAACTTGTGGCGCAAATGCGGCCTGCTTAATAATAATATGCCGCCCCCTCTCCCGCAAAAGTCTCCGATTTCTGGGCTAATTCCTGTGATTAGAATGAGGGGTAGAGATATTATATTATTATTATTGTAAGTATTTAAAATAAAAACAAATTTCGTAAATATAACTAACATTGGTATCTACTACTAAATAAATATTAAAAGTCAGGAAAATCAATAACAATCAGTTTCCAACTATATTCAATTTATTTACCAGATTAAAATTTACCATAATATGGGTACCTTTCAGATCTCTACCCCTCATTCTAATCACGAGGATTAATCTAGAAGTTGAAAACTTGTGCTGGAGAGGAGACGGTATATTATTATTACTTACGTTGGTGGGTCCTAACCACCATTCAGTGCAGGAATGAAGACAATCAGGAAAATCTCATTAATTTGGGGGGGAGTAGTCAAATGTCGACTGGTATCAATCTCTCATATTGACCCAAGCTAACATTGTTCCACCCTACCATACCCGCAGAGACTTCTGACCGACCTAATGATATGACATGATATGAAGATATGCTTGTATAATTCGCCAATTCGTTAATCGAGTTTATTGGAGCAAAAATTGTTAATGTCAATTTAATTTTTAAATGAAGTGAGCGCTATTGTGAATAAAATTACTAAGCTACAACAAAAAACGTTAATAAAAATAAGTTAGTACAGCCATACTTCTAAAAAATTTCGATTTTGAAGCATACAGCACTGAATCCATGAATCCCCACAAACACTAGGCTATAGTCGATCTATCTCAGCGGCAGCATGTATGCGATTTCTCAACTCTTGTTCATTGTTTAACTTCGGTAACATACACTGTAGTTTTATGTGACCCTAAAGATAAAAGTCAAGCGTGTTTAAGTCGAGCGATAGAGGGGTCCACCGAATTGGACCAACTCAACCTATTCAGCGTTCGAGAAACACATGATAAAAATATGCGCAAAGTGTAGTAGAGCACCATCCTGACAAAACCACACGTGGTATCTAACATTGAGATTAACTTGTTTGAGGAGTACCGGTAAATTATTATACAAAACTTGCAAATAAAGAGCATTAGTTAACCGATTTTCTAGAATGAAAATCGTAGTGTGTTTGCCGAGCAACATGCGAATATTCCAATGCCCAATAATGAGTTTTGAAAATTGTGAATACCATTACGTGTGAAAATTGCGTCATCCGTAACAAAAATGTTCATGGTAAAGTTTGGGTTTAAGTGATGTTGATGTAACAAATACTCCCAAAAGTTCACTCGAAAACCTCTTGTAAGTAAGGCGTGTACCCGCTTGAGATATCCCAAATTGCACTGCAATTGTCCTCTTGCTTATGCCAGGCTGCTCATTGACGGCATTTAAAATCTCTTCCTTGAAATTCACAATTTGCCTAGCTCTAATGGCTCTCACATGCTGCCCAGGCCTCGGCCGCAAATTGCCAGTATGACTAGAAATACCAAACATATCGTCCTAACTTGTTTACTTCCTAGTTTTTATAAATAAAAAATTTCACTAGATAAATTTTTGAGAGCTTCGTTATTCACTATTCGTCATTATTACTCTAGTGGTAGCAAGTACAAAAAAACTGAAAAATTAGCGCCTTCTCATGTGTATGAATAAATGTAGTAAATCAATAAAATTAGTACATCTATTGAAAACCTTATACTTGAACACACTATAAATTGTGCAACGATTTATGAACTTTTACTAAGATTTGTAACATATTATTCTCATGTGAAGTTATTTTCTCTCCCCAAATGTTAATAAATCACAATTTTCTGGAGACCCCTAATGTGCTTACTATGTCTGCCATATTCTACAGCTTTTAAATTTATCTTGCGAAATATATGAGTCCCGAGTTTTATTTTAATGCCTACCTATACTTTTTTTGTCCTCCAATGTTAAGCCAAAAGGTATAATTTGACACAGACAAAGTATTTTCGAGAGGAAGTTCAGTGATATATAATATTCAATAATGCTAAGTGATTCTACACATATCCAAAATTGCGTCTTGACATTTTTCAGGTTGATAGCATTGTACAGCTTAGAACACAAATCTTTGGAGATTTTTAAATCAAATTCAAAATAAGCAGATTTACTCTTGGCAGATATGTGCCTTTCTACTTTTGTGTAAATATAACGCATTTTCTATAATTATCTGAAGTTTATTTGATTGGACCAAAATCTGGTTACTAAGTACTCAACATTCTTTACAATATGATGAAAATAATGATGTTTTGAGTATTATAGAGCCGTAAAATTGAAATAAATTTACGATTATGTGTAAATAAAATGGAATATTTGTGGGATTATTTTTTATACCACATTCATTGATGATATGTTCTCGTATATAATTCAGAGATGCGGTTGGTAAATGTTACTTTGACTCCACGAACATTTTATACAAAATGTGTTAAAATTACTAGTAATATAATAAAATATTTAATGAATGATATTAAGAATATATCGTTGAGTGTTGCCTTGAAGTCGCCGATACTTAGAAATATGTATTTATTATTTTGCAAAATTAATAATAAAATGGAATGTCTTGGTTTCTAAAGACCAGTCTTATGTAGGTATCTGCCTACAACAAAACAAAACATTTATTTTGTTATATACGTATTAACTTGCCTTTTTAAATTTTAGTTAATTTAAAGTTTGAATTATACAAGGAGTGTAAATAAATTTTCAAATGTATTATTTCCGATTCTAAATATTTAAAAATTTTATACAAAAATGTAAAATATCTAAACAATTATTCTGTTTAATATCTTAATGAGAAATCTACGGGCACAATGCAGTGCAGCTTTCATTTAAATTAAAAGAGAAATATACAAATGTCTTCCAACTAAAAGAAAATCCAATTTCACCCAATAACTATAAAAATAATTAATACTAATAATAATAATAACTAGGTACTACTTACTTTCTAAAGAATTCAGTAATGTCATATATACACTTATCAATTAAAAAATATTTTAACCGGGATTTAAATTCAGCAAGATTCTCAATGGTTTTTAATTCTTCAGGCAAATTATTGAACACCTTGGTTCTAAACACAAAACGGGATTTTACAGAAATGTCATAATTATTACTATAAGGTGCATACAAATTATTCCATTGTCTAGTTTTATATGTATGCAAAGTACATACTTTGTGAAAACTATTTTTATTATTAAAAAAGAAAACACATCATTTAAAGATGTAAAGACTCGGAAGCGTTAATATCTTATATTCTTTAAACAAATTTTACAAGACTGTCTGCTTGTTACACCTGCTATACTCGCGACAAGAATTCAAACGACTTACGTCATACGAACAAATGAATAATTCTTTATATTTTCATCAAAATATTTAAGAAACTGCCACTGATAGTATTAATACTATATACTACACTAAAAGTTTGCATTATATATTGCACTAAATTGCAACAGATGATTGTTTTTAACGCGACCAAATATCGAAAATTACGTTGACAATAAAAACAAATGTGTAACATCAGCCGTGACGTAAGACATCTGAATTCTTGGCGCGAGTATATATACCTAAGAATACGTTTTTGTCCAACGAATACACTTTTAGCAGTCACAGAACTTCCCCAAAATATTATGCCATATCTCAGCCTGGAACTGACTATGCATGATACAGGTTCATGACTGTCTCCCTCGGTAGTACACATACTTCAAATTTCTAAAAAGGACACAATAAATGTAATTTAGAAATTAAATTGTTGCATTGTTCCTTCCATTTTAGGCAATCGTTCAATTGCAAATCTAGAAATTTAGCGCTTTTACAGTTAGTAATAGAAACGTTATTAATGTTCAAATTTAGCCCTACACATTGCTTCTGCCGATTATGAAATCTTATAAAGTGAGTTTTGTTGACGTTAAAATAGAGAGAATTTGCTGAGTACCAATTTGCAACGTCATTAAGTATATTATTACATATGACTTGTTATATGAGAGATTATTAGAAACGTATCGTCAGCATACATTGTTAACAGGTATCATCAACTATTTTAGCAAAATCATTCATGTAAAGCAAAAACAATATGGAGCCCAGAATGAAACCTTATGGGAGCCCCAAATTAAGAAAATCACACCAAATTTATTCTGTTTGTAATTCCATCGTTATAATCTGTTATATTAACAAACTGTTTAATATAAAAGACCCAATCCAATCTAGAGCCAAACCACGAATACCATATGATGACAATTTTGATAGTAATATTTTATGATTGACACAGTCGAATGCCCTGCTGAGGTCACAAAATATACCAATAGGGCACTCGCCGGCCTCAATATATTCCAATATTTTCCTATAAAAACTTGTCATAGCAGTTGTTGTAGACTTTCCTACTATAAACCCGTGATGGTTATCTGATATTATATTCTGTCTATCAAGAAATGCTATGAGACGATGGAAACAACTGTATTCAAAAATTTTATAAAATCCAGATGCTAAAGTAACTGGTCGATAATTTTCTAAACAGTGAATATCAAATTTTTTATGCACAGGCACAATTTTACCGATTTTTAAACTGGTTGGAAAGGTACCTGTCTCAAAAGACATATTCACAAGAAATATCAGAGAGTCAATAATACAAGATAAAGAATTTTTTAATTCAAATATTGGAATGTCATCTGGTCCTGACGACTTTTTGATTTATAATTTATTTTTCAAAATGTATAACAGTTTATTTATTATTCAAATGCCTAGGGTGTTAAAAATAAACTATCTTTTGTAGTTGTTACATTATTAATAAACTTATTTTTCTATTCTTTTTGGAATTTTGTTAATTACATGTGGTGCTGCAATAAAAAAATCGTTAAAAGTTGTCGCAACGATTATGGAATTATCGAATAAACTAGTATTTATTAATTTACTGGAATTACTAGTTAGAGTTGAAATAATTTGTCAAGCAGTTTTGGTAGGATTATCGGAATTGCAAATCTTATTTTTGTTGTAATCTAATTTAGTGTTATTTACTAACAATTTGTGTTGCTTTTTAGCGATTATACAGGGCGTCTGCGAAAGGTTTGGGAAATCTCGGAGCTGGAGATACTGGTGACCAAAAAAAGTCGATTGAGCCAAATATGCCTTATCCGAATGTTGCTGGTTTAAAAAATACAGGGGAGTTTTATTTTGAAATTTCTCAATAACTTTGAAACCTGTCGGAGTATTTAAAAAAAATTGGCACAATTATTTTTTTTGGCACGGCAAATAAGAATTTTTAACTAATTTTGACGTCGCTAGTAGAGGGCGCCACTTATGGCACATCACATTTCTTTTAAATGGCAGAACTTTTTTGAAGCTTAGTGTATCCATCTGACTAGGCCGTTTCAGGTAAAGTTCCTTTTCTACTGAAAATACAACAAAATGTTACTTCAAAAAGTTGTTCAGAATTGTAAATTATGGAGACGTGCAATATTTCAAAAAAATCGGCCTGCTTTGATGAAATCTTTGTGCTTCGTTGAAAAATGGTTTCAAAATCAAACTTACAAGTAATGTGGAAGATAGATACCTACAGTTTAGACAGAATCGACTAACACTAGTTTTTCACTTTTAATTCTAATATAAAATAAAATATTTTAAGTTATCATTGATAACTAATTTTTTTACACTTACACTATTTCATCATCTTGCTGGTTGTTATACCTATTTTAGGTAGTAATATACAGGGCGATTCAGAACATATCTAAAAAATTGGCTATGAAATTTGTGCGTCTGTGCATATCACCCACGATTAGTAAGCGCAAGCAAAATATTTGTCTACTGTTATACAATTCTTTGTTAAAGCCTTCTAGCCATAGGAAAATTATTTTTAACCGTTAATAAGTAAGCATCACATAAAGACAGTTATCTACTGCAATAAGTTATCTTAGTTAACCTTAGTAGAAGTAGTGATACCAAATATGTATGATGTACAAAATATACCTATTCGACGTAAAAAGTCGCTTTATTGTTTGGCAAAACTTCTACTGAAGATAGTAAAATCGTGTTAATAAAATAATTTTTATTATGCTTGCTACATGATATTGCAATACTATCACGAAATATTCCAACAATAATACAGATGATCTTGGCAAAGTTTTATTATTGGATGATTTATTTTAATGTGTAACTACGTCTACTCTATTTGAAAGTGGCCGGGAGTCACAAAATTTTTGGTAAATGGTTAATATTCTGCATTTTATAAAAATGGGATCCATAAAATAATTAGATTCAATAACCCATTTATAACTCACATATTCGTATTAAATTAGAAGTTGTATGTGAAACTCAATTGACATTAGCACTTTATCTGTTAATTGGAAAATCTAATCTTGGTACGTTCAGGGCTTATAAGATTATGTTTCGCCCATATATGCGTGCACGGGGATATTTGCTCTATGACTAATTAATAAACAGTGTACACTACGTCAATCACTTACCACTCTGAATATTACACTATGTTTTGCGGTTGCGTCTAATTTTAGATTACGTACTAACCATTGTTATTACTGATAAAAATCTGTGATTTGATACAAATTATTTAATAAAAATTTGCATAATTCGTCATCAATCAGACAAACTTCTGCTACATTGGAGATGAAATCATGGATAAAATAGAACACTTTATTGCCGGTATAAGTTTAAATGCTGCAACTGAAATTTAATAAATCAGCCAAAGCATTAAATCTACTTTGCTGTAAACTTAAATAGATAATAGGTTCTTTCGCCATTTTTGGTTTGGTTTCTAATAAAGAGGAATATCTCTAAAAAATACTTAATTTGATTGCATTCCTGAAGCGAAAATCACAAGGGTACAAACCTAAAAAAATGTAAAGTATTTATTTATTTAATACACCACCTAACAGAAAATCAATTTACTGGGTGAATAAAGACATTACATAAATTAAAAATAACATAAGAAATGACAACAATGTAAGATAAAAACATAAATTATAAATACAGAAAACACATCTGTGTAACGGTGAGAATTTTAATAAATTTATATTATTCTATTCTATTATTTCTATTAAAGATAAAAAGTACGAGAACGACGCATTGACTGATTCGATACCAGCAATAGTATTAAGTTTAAAAATTCAGAGTAGTCACACATACTATGTAAGATCTTATAAAGAAACATGCATATTTATACATATCTCAAGGCTGGACACCCCGAATCGTTCAAGTAAGATATTATGCGGAACATCTATTTGAGGATACCATCCTGACGAAATGAGAGCTCTAAAAACGCCGCTGAGCATCCTCAAGGTTTGATTGAAATATATTATAACCAGGATTCCATACAACACTAGCGTTCACGAGTTTAGATCTAACAAAATAATTAAACAGTGTCATTTATACTTGAATATTGGAAAAACCATAGGTCGTTCTTGTTAAAAAACCCAGACTCCTGAATGCACATTGAACTGTTTTATCAATATGAGAATTAAAGCTTTATTTATGATCAAAATAGACACCTGAGTTTTAGGGTTAGGTTAAGATTATAATTAAACAAAATAGGATTCATCTTCTGGTAAATGTCATCACGCTACACTTGCTAGCATTTAGAGAAAGATTATTAGCACTAAACCAATTCTGAATACGATTTAGGCAATGCTGCAGCCTAATACAATCATCAGCATTATAAATCTTGCTATTTTTACATCGTCTGTATACAGGAGGTAGTGTCATAAATCACAAATAATAAGGGACCCAAAATTGACCCCTTAGACACACCTATGTAACAGATACCGACCTAGACGTGCAACCAAAACACTGGACAAATTTGTGTACCATTTAAATAAGATTTAAATAGGACTGAAGGCTGCCTAAATATCTGAGAAGAACTGTCTGCCGTTTCCTAAAATTATACGTTACACCATTATCTCTTAATACTTAGGGTAGATTAGCAGCATCAATGTCATTTTTTAACTTTTTACGAATTTCAGAAAATGTAACATATAACTTTGCATCACCACTTCTTTCGCACCACTTCCAGGCATTATATTTTTTCTGCCATGTCAAAAATAATAGTACCATTGATCCAACCATTGGATACGATTTTTTAATTGACCAATATTAATATTTGGCTACAAAATAATCCATTACTTCATAAAGAGTAGACTAACATTTATAGAAAAGCTTCATTTATATCTCTTATATTGCTAAGAATTTACCAGTCCTTATTAATATTTTCGAATAACGCGTGAAAAGAATTAACAAATAAGATCTAGATTTATCCATTACATACATTATAAATATGTTTTTAGTAAATAAGTTTTATAATCAAAATTTATTTTAAGTTTGGTTAATTATTGGCTTGGCGGGAAGAACTCTCAAATCTACTACAGAGCTGGGATCGGTTCGCAAGCGCCATTAAGTTGGGAACAGAACCAAATTTTCCCCATTTTTCTATCTCTTATAATTTCCAAAATACCAATACATCACTAAATTGGTCCTCCTGATATTAACTAGCATAGCTTAGTTCAACTTGATGATGATCTTTGTGAGTGATTGGCCTTGGCTAACGAAACAATATTATGAATATATTTTTTTTAATTTGTCAAATGTTTGTTTATGAAATTGTTAATTCAGTTACAGACAGTTTGATCGCATTTTTTTAAATTTCTTGAAGGTGTTGCTGTTTTATAAATTTTACTAACCTTTTATACAGGGTGATTTAGTCATAAGGTCATTAATTTTAAGAGTTGATAGGGGAAAAATATTTTAAACCATTATTTAAACCCTCTTTTCAGACAGCCACTGACCGCTGATAGCAAGTAAACTCGGTGTCGGACTTACGCGACGTTGCGAAATATAAATATTTTCCTATAGTACCTACTTACTGTAATATGTAATTAATGCTATAAATTATTATTTTAAAATATGCAATTAACATATTACGTTTCTACATAAAAAATATTTAATATTGAAAAAAAACAAAACTCAAACGGATCAAGGCAAACCATTCACATTTCATTACATAAATAGTGAAATAAAATTCAATACTTACTAAGTTAAATTATTAAGAGGCAGTAATAAAAAACCCTCGTACTCAACAATCCGGCAATCCGAGTCTTGCCCTACCGTTTTTTGGTCAATAATCTTGTTTTTAATGTCTACTCACTGGCAAGCGCTGCAGAGCTGCAGAAGCACTAAATAATAACAGAAACAAACAATAACTAAATTTGCATTTTTATAAGCGGTGTAATCAGTAAGAATGATGAGAATTTTGTAATAAATGCCAACCGCAGTAATCAGTGCCGACATCAGATATGCGGCACAGTTAAAAAGTTGGCAGTTCAAATTTCCGTTTAATACGTTACCGGCGGAATAAGTCAAACGTCGTTCGGGTCCCTTTTCCTGAGACGAGCGCGTTTTCGATATGGAACAGATACACGCGACCTGACTTCTCTCCTTTCTTCATCCATTCAGTCACTATTTTCGCGTGGTAGAGGTTAGCGAATTTCGTGTAGCTTATAATTATTAACAAAATAGCGATTGTCTTCTACTTAACACAGCCGTGGGAAAATTTATAAAATACATTTTAATAGAAATTTGCGTCTGTGTTTTCCGCGTTTGTGTTGTTCGGTACCTACTGATCATGGGCAATGGATTTGCTTCTGATTCATATTTATAATCAAATGCGATTTGCATTATTTGGGAATATCAACGTACGACCTCAATTTGATTCTGCTTTCAAGAACATAACGAAATGGTTACAAAGAATAGGTATGTTTTATCCAAAATTATTTACTGTATAAAATTTTGCGGAGCTTTTGAACTTGCATTACGAGGGCATGATGAATGAATTTTACATCAGAACTTGACAAAACGCTTAATGAAACATCATTAGGAAAAAATCTAGCACCTCAGCACCGAATATGCTGTTATTACATGTACATATATATGTGGTCCTGAGTGACAACGCTGCTGGACTTCCAGATAGCTTCAATGTACATACGCGTCATCAGAAAATTTGTAGCGGACCAGGAACGTCGTGTTACCGATTGTTATAGGGTGATTTGTTTATCTTTGAAACGTCGAGCACAATTTTTTTTTCTCGATTTTCTCTCTTTATTATGCCGTCCAAATACGTGGTTAAAATTAATGACATTTTGACTGAATCGCCCTGTATAAATGTATAATCCTTTTTACACTCTTAACAATAATAAATTTCATCTGCTAACTTATACCAGTACCAGTGAACAAGAGCCAGTAGTAGAAACAGAAAGAAGTTGAAATCAGAACTATAGAGTTTTGGTTCAATATAAAGGAGTTTTGTCGGTTACTGAAAACGAGCACGTATTTACTGTACCACTAAATAAATTTGCCGCCATTTAACGAATTTCCTACAATCAAAGAATTTCGAACTATAGCGGAAAATATGTGTATTAACTTTGTTAAATTTTTCCGTTTTGGCCAATGTTGGGAAATTCTTTGGGGAAAGAAAGTTGGTATATGTAGCAGAATTGTAACCGTACCGCACAATACTATAATGATAGAGATAAAGAACATAAAACTTTAAGAAGTATCTGAAATCGATTTACTGAACTGAATTATTATATTAGGTTATTTGAGAAACCTGGTAGAATATTTCACGTAAAAAGAAAACGGTTTGTTTTAACAAGTGGAAATATTTTTCTGCGTTAGACAGTATGAATAAATTATTGAAGTTTAAGGAATAAATTATTTAGAATTCATTAAAATTCCGCCATTATACGCTGATCCAAGGGTCTGCATAATCCTTTGTATATATAATTTCACATCAAAGAAGTTCAAATGTATGGAAATGAAATGAAATTTATGGTTTCAGAAGTCATTAACTTTCTTTTATGTATACTCCCAGCTCGTAGAGTTAGAAATTTTAAATATTTGCTAACTCAAACTCTTCAGTAGAACATTTTGTATTAATTGCATAAGCATCTAAAAAATATCTGCGTTTACGATTAATATGAGTTTGCTTTTAATATGCACTGAAATTAAATAAATGAACAGTTTAACAAAACAATATTTTTTCTTTAATAATATATTTGGTTTATATAAAATCTTATACTCCTAAGTGTATAAACACATTAAGTATAGTACTATTTAATAATGAACATTATTTTTTTTATATTTATTACTAATATTTATAGTAAAAGTACAATTGTGACAATTTACATCATTTAAGGATCCTCCACTTCTTTCGATATCAGTACTCATGACAATATTTGTAGGGACAATTACTTTCAACAATCCATTGCTTGTAGTGGATCCTTTAAATGAAATTTGTTCGATATTTTCCTCAGAGCTAGGTTGAAGAATTCTCTTATCAATTTTTGTCTTACTTTCTACAAAATTTTCGACGTATCTTTCAGCAACCACATCTGATTTCCCACCCTCATGTCTTTTTAATGTAGTAATATTGCCCACGTTATCGACAAGCAGTGTTGCAGAAGTTCTTCTCAGACAATGCCCTGTATACTCTTCTGAATTTGGAAGCTTCATATACAATGCCACATGCTTTGCTACACTACCAATTTTATGGATACCCATAACAGCTTTATATCATTTCCCATTTTGATATTTCAAAAAAAAAAAAAATGTTTCTTAAAATCGGGAGGACCCAAGTTAACGTACATTCATCCCCCAAGACGATGAAAGTTGTTATTAGTTTTAGGAATTTTATTTAGCAGCAAACATCCCATGTCTTCACTAGTGCGCGAAATGCCCCAGATATACCAAATATCAAAATTACCTGAAAAAATTTATGTTGGTTAGCACAATATGAAACAAACGAAATGTAATTTTATTGCTTTTATCGCCAAATATTTTTCATCTGGAGCATCAAACACAAATATATGGAACTTTTCCCTTAACAAGACTCTTGATTTCTTTGGCTTATTTTGTCACAGAGGCGCGCAAATTGTACATTTTGATGTTCACATTATACTTCAAACTTAACACAGACTTTACCATTGAGTAATGAGCCTACAAACTAGAACTCTTCAGTTGTGCCACTTCCGAAAAGTATGCCAATAAAAAGTTGTCAGATTATTGCGTAATATTTTTTCAAATCCACCATTTCTCGAACTTGACAAGGACAACTTCATATACTGCACCAAATTTCGTCACCAGCAAATTCCCTACAGCCATTTTGGCCGCCCTTGGGAGGTTCATCACTTCTACACTCATTTTCAGTCTTTACTGACTGTCAACTCACGCGACGCCAAATTGTGCTCAACTTGGAAGTAAAATAAATTTAATGCCTTGGCTGCTTTAATCGACTCGACTGCTCCGCAGCATTAAATCTTGTACTTTACTGCCTAGTTAAACACATAACTAGAGCTCATAAATGTCAGTACGATGACAGAGAATAATTTTTGGTGTGAAAGGTTCTTGACCACCACAAAGCACCTCTATATGGGATTTTATATGGTTAAGAAATACTTAAATCACATACAGTACTTACAGAGATACAGCCCGCTAAATGTGATACCATGGAACAACATAATTTATATTCCAGGAAAGATGTTTTAGATTTAATTCTTAGTATAGCATTTTGGTCATTCTTCCATAACATTTTTATATGCATAGCAATAGCAATCAATTTTACCTCCTGCAATTTACCTATTTTGATATCCATCTACTGTGCATTTCGAGTAAACAGAAAAATATTGAAATACAGGGTATTCGGGAATTTGGTTATTACACAAGTATGTTATTTCATTAAATTCTGGGTGGTGAAAAAAAAAGACTAATACAAATAGAATAATCGCAATATAAAATAATCAAATATGAGCTTTTCAATGAAAATATTTTTAAGGTGTCACTTCCGGTTATATAGGAAACAATTTTTTCTGTATTAGAAATTGAAAATAGGAAATTTAAAATACATCTCTTTTTTTCTCTAATGATTATACAAATATAAGTTCTAGTATCTAATGAAGCCTTTTAGGCGATATCTTGTGAAAATGGAATATATCCCTGAAAATGTATGTTAAATGACTCGTAAGAGTAAGCGGAAAATTTATGGAAGAAGAAATTTTTAGTCAGGCGTGTACACAATCAATAGTCACTCTTAATACTCGTGCAAAACCAATAATGGGGAAGAAGTAGGGATAGACATTTTAAATTACATATAGGTAACTATATTACGCCCTAATGGAGCTGAAAGGAAAAACGTGTGAAATCACAGTGCTGCTTTCCTCTTGTAACTGTAAAATATAACGAACCTTCCTTACGAATGCTGAAAATGTTGAGCTTCTAAATAAAAAATATAGCCTGCTTCTACACATAAAATACAATTTTTAAGAAATAGTATAAGAGATGTTCTGTATGTCTTATGCTTGTATGTTTAAAATAAATAATGTAGATAGACATCCACAAAAAATGCTCTTTTGGCTGGTGGCTGGCGTGAGAGGTTGCCAGTTTAGGATTTTTTGTTGAAATTTAGTTTAATTTTCATGAGTAAAGCTATTAGAACGCCTAAGATCAAAGAGAATAAAAAATATCTGCCCTATATAAATAATATTAATAAGTTACAGTTTATTGCTCAACATATTTTAATATCCAATAACAGGACAAATATACACACAACGTCAAAAGTCTGGGACTCCCCCTCATTATTCTTAAAGAAATATTTATGTTACAAAAACCAAATACATTTATAAAAGTACATTGTTTTCTGAATCTTTTTTGTGAAAAGAATATGTTCGATAAACTTAGTACTGAAAAAGTTAAAAACCAACAAATGTGTGACATTTTTGACAGAATTTATTAAATCAAGAAGTAACAAAACAAGTTCTCTACTTGAATAACAGTCGGTATGACCTCCACCACGTTCCAATATTGACACGTCTGTGCATTGAGATAATCAAGCGGTTAACGATCTCTTGCGGAATATTGTTCTATTCTTCTTCTGCTGCCACGAGAACTCATCTGCAGTCAGTCCGAGGTGGAGGAATATGATTATGAATGACCTTAGCAACGAAATCCCATATGTTTTCAGTAAGATTCATGTCAGGAAAGTTGGCTTGGCAATCTCATCTATGGATATGTCTTGCTTCGAATGTTTCTTGAACCCTTCGTGCGCGATGTGGTCGAGCGTTATCGTCCATAAACACAAAATTTTCATCTAATTCATTACGTAGGGGGTAGATAATGGGCGTAATAACTTGTTCGATATAAATTTGACTGGTCATGTTCTGTGGTATGCGAATTAATGGTGTGCGGCGGTTGAACATTATTCCACCCTAAAACATTAAGGTACCCCCTTTATACGGAGCAGCTTCACGGGAAAAATGAAGTCGCTGTTGACGATCTGGTTCTCTCCAGACTCCTTGTCGATTGTCATCAGTAACCAGTCTAATTCTGGTTTCGTCTGTAAATAAAACCAACCGCCACTGACGTAAAAGCCAACCCCTATGCTCTCGCGCCCACTGAGTACACGATGCGTTGGAAGTAGAGTGGGGACCCGTAATGGTCTTTTGTCACGTAAATTTGCGTTGTGGAGTCGTCTTCAAATAGTAGGTGTCGATATAACACGGCGAAACGTACCTTAAAAGTGGGGAGTGAAGCTGAAGACGTACGATGTCTACGGGCTTTTTGCACCAAATACCGATCCTCCCTCTCATTAGATACTTGAGGACGTCCACTACGTGGTCTATTTTCCACTGTATCAAATTCTTCATATCTGCGTACTATTCGTACAACAGGTGATCTAGGATGCCCAACATGTTCGATATCTGATGATTAGAATGTCCTGCATCTTGTAAAGCAGTCATTCTTTCTCAGGTAAACGCAGAAATTTCACATCCTGGCATTATAATCTACAAAAATTCAAAGGAACACTTGGCTGAATACACTGCTAAACTGACCAGATTTGTAAAAACATTGATAAAGTAAAAGTTCATGGTTTTCAATTTTTTTTTGTCTTTTTTGTTCCCTAAGTACAAGTACTTTTTTACCACATTAAGAAGAAGCACTAGGTTTAATAGAATCATTTTATATACAGAGCGTCCAAGATTTTTGATGGTGTGTGTATTTCATGTCCCCCATGCATTATAAATAGATATTTTGCCATCGGCTTTTTCTTTAAGCTGTGACACTGTTTTCAGCAATCTTCAACTTCCCTTTCACCCGATTGCAGGGGTAGTATGAGGGTTTTTTGAGTACAAAAAGGCTGGAATGCTGTGGCTGGAAGTCTAATTTTGCTGTTGGAGGCTACTAAAAACAAGAAACGAACGACTATGGGAATGGGAAAATATTCCCTCAACATCCAAAGTTATTTCATCAACATTTAAAAATTATGTTCACACCTGTTCAAACAAATTAATAATTATCGTAATTTATCCAGTTGTAAAGATTTTACTGCGACTGTATTTAATAAATCAGTTTACATAAGATTTCACATTTTGTTTATTTAATAAATGTCTAATTTGAGTCTAATTTAATTTACAATGTCATTATCACACTGAATGCATTAATAAAATATGTTGATCAGCAAATTCTCTATGTTACAGCGCTAAATATTTCAACAACGCAATAAAACTTGTTAACAAAAAATTTTATGAATGCATATGTAATTTTAATGTTTAACTGCATGCATCATATCATGAAGTATTTAAAACACCATTTGTGGCTATAAACAAGCCCAATCAACGTTTTTAGCCGTATAAAATGCAGCATGAAGTAATTATTGCCCAATAACGGTTAATTAATTTTAAGCTATTACGGGCCATTAAGCACGAAAGATCAATAAGCGGAATCTGTAATGTTGACGAGGTTAACAGCGACCGCAACAACCATTTGCCTTCTGTCAGCAACAATGTTGACCGCAGCCGTCGGTCAACTATATCTGTTCACCAACTTTCAACTTCATAACAAAATAATCTGTTTGTTAAACTATTTTTAACCGCAACTGAAACACTTCAACCGAAAGCTCTCATTACCGTTTGCGCGCTCCCCAATAGTTTCCATGGTACGGCGAAGTTTATAAAAATATGTGTATCCCATCTCTTTATATTGCATACAGGGTGTCTCTGAAATGCACGTGCCAGCAAACCAACCGAGATTCTTAGGTAAGAATACGACGATTTATGCTAACTTGACTATAAGTGTTATATCAATATCAATAATTTTGGTTATAATGCGGAAGAGCGTTGAACGATTATAATAAAATTTGTATTGGTAAAAGGCTTTTCTTGATACAATTAATGTTATTTTTTTTATACATTTTTATGTATTAACAATATTGTGTGAAACTAACTAATCTGCGGACTAAAGCCCCGACCAGCGTTGAATTACATCCACAATATCTACCCTTATATTCCTTATTATTAACTTTTGTAACATTTTTTACTGTATTAGAACGGTATTTTAAGTTAATGATAAATCAAACCTCGTACAAATCCTATCAATGAAGTCATATGTATGCTCTCTGATACAAAATATCTAATGCTAATGCTAATGAACAATTCTACAAAGTTCTATTCAATAATTATCTAAAAAAAATAATCTAGTTAAATTTAATAACCTGGTTTAATGAAAATACCCTATATATATATAGATATCTAAATTCACTTTAGAAAATTCAACCACAATAGATGAAATCTGACCTATTTCTGCATTTTTAGGATTGCTTCTTCAGGTGGCCTCCTTTAAGTTGAGTCAAATATCTAGCCATAAAAATTATTAGCTTAAAATACCTTTATAATACAGTAAAACATGTTACAAAAGCTAATAATAAAGAATATATGGGATATTGTGGGTGTAATTCAACGCTTGTCGGGGCTTTATTCCTCAGAGTAGTTAGTTTCACTTTAACTAATGAAAAATCAGTATATATCACATACATATACTGACATTTTAAAAGCCTTAGTAAAGTTGGACAATATTGCAAAATGTCTATAGTTCACAATAATATTGATATCTCCAGTCTGTGAATGGAACATATTTTTGCCAATTCCAGCAAATGTCGAGGTTCGTTTTTTCAATGTCGTCGTGAATGATCTTGTATTTAGCTGTGTAACAAGATTTCCCTCAAACACTCTCAGTACAAAGTGCATTAGCTGTTTCCCGATCACCCCCATTGCGAATCATTAGCTGTAATGTGTCTTTGAGATGCAACTAGAGAAATTGCGTTCTCACTTTAGAATCACCTAAAAGATTCGAAACGTTTCTGACGTTCATTTTTCAAATTTAGTTTCAATGGCTACATATCTTTTGCCGACCCTTTGCTTTAGGAGAGTTTTACGTTTTATCCTGGTCAACAGATAAAGTTAAGATGAGACAAACGAAGCAAAAGTTTATTATACATATGCAGCTGTATTCGGTAGGTGAATCCAGGATATCAAAGAGAAAGAAATTAGTGTCACGTCGCTCCATCGCAGTAATTTAATTTACACACCTGGAAAACTTGGAAAAGTATGGAGTGTTCAGGAAGTCATGAATAAAAAAGGTCATATTAGAATGTCAGGTATTCAGACAAAATGTCTCTAAAACTGATGGAATTTACAAGAACCTTACAGAATGTGTTTTTTAATTAAATTATTCATAAGAAAACCTTTAAACTCCTTCATGCAGGGAAAGGTAGTAATATTGTAAAACCAGTGTCTTTTGTTATTATATTTTTGTATTCAAATATTTATTAAAAAGGACACAGTTTTATAGACTTTAATTATAACGAGCGTTCAAATAAAAATGAAGTTGGCTTGAAAAATTTGGACGTAGGGCGCAGTGTAGCGACCAACTTAGCCTCATTTCTAAACACGCTATATCGCCGCTGTCAGTTTCAATAATTTTGTTTTAAGAATGACTAAAATTGTGCTTGAGAATAAATAGTGTGTATCACAGAGTCCTACTGTAGAAATGGACGTACAATGTATGTAATATGGAAGTAATCGAAAATTCAAAATCAGTTTCCTACTGTCGTTGATTACACTTTTTATTAATACACCCTTGGTCTAAATTTTCACAGTCAACTTGAATTCATTTTTATTTGAAGGCTTTTGTATAGGTCTGGTGAAGTAAGCAATCCATCCAGTCCAACTGCTTCTTGCAGGATGTTTACTAAAAACAAATTCATAAGATTACTGGTCGAATATATCTGACAGTTTGAAAGCATTTCGGATTTCTTGCTTGAACAGACCTATTAATTACATTATGATTAAAGTAAAGTATTAATTGTGACAATTACATTTCATAGGCATTGTTGTTGTCTTAAATATAATATAAAAGATACTATTGGGTTAACTGGTCGAATATTTCTGACAGTTTCAAACTGTTTCCAACTGCTGCAGGATCAAATCTAATACAAAACAAGACACAGAAACGTTATATATGTAAAAAAATGTAGATGTTACCTTACTCTTATAGTTACGTTATATTTTTGATTGATAACATTTATCTATTTTTTTAGCAAATTATTTGTATTAGTTGATATATCTTTACAATATAATAAAAAAACTACAAAAGCTAATAATATGAGAATATACGGATAGATACTGTAGGTGTAATTCAATATTAGTCGCAAAGTTGATACAATATTATTAATATCTGTTAAACAAATCTATGTATTCATATTCTAGAATTTTCCATTATCTCGTATCATCGTCTGCTAAATTACAGCGGCCTTGCTTTTTCCTCATATTATAAGTAGCTTATAATCTTATAACGCTAAAAGCCAGATGTGATAAATTTGCAATTAATGAAGTAATTAAGGAGCTGTGCTTACTTAAAATTAAAATATATATAAGTTCTCTATTACACGAAAATATTCGCATAATTCATATTTTCATCTAGCCTCAAGCTTGATATCTTATTTGGTAAACATAAAATGTTTCTATAGCAAGCGCATTTTGCTTTTAATAGTGGATATAATTCCTGCGTTTCGCGTTGTATTCAGAATAAAACTATTCGTTTGCCCTACAGCAATCTTCGCTCCACCCTTATTAAAATGAATCGTAGTTTTGCTACCTGAAATCCCGCTCAGAATATTTAGTTTATAACTCCCTCTATTTATTTTAGAAAGGGTGGGTACTGTTAAATAACTTTAATATGGAAGGAATGCCCCATAATCTCTTAAAATAACCCCTTTAATGCATGACAGTTACAGTTAAAGGAGGAATTAATATATACAGAGCAGTTTACCGAAAAATTATCTCTTACTAGTCTTACCTCTTACTGCTAAAAGCACTATAAAAAGTAATTGATCTATCCGACGGACTAGACCTATCGGATATTCGACTAAATCTGGATCTGGTGTCTATTTAATCCTATCAGTTAATTTCCAAGGCCGTATCGAAAGATAGATATGCAAGTGGACCAGTTAATCGTATACATATATTTTTGGGGTCGGTGCCCCCGAATCAGAGATTCGTTTAATCGATCAGGTCAACTTCAAGCTCATTCTAGTGTTAAATCGAAAGCGAGCTATACAAACAAACAGACATATATCGTACATTTATGCTTTTGGGGTCACTAGACCCAAATCATTTAATCCTATACGATTATCTTCAAGGTTTAAAGTCAAATCGAAAGACATATATGCAAATGCACAAATCCTGCTGCATTTATGATTTTGGGGTAGTTGAATCGGAATCCTGGGTAAAACTGACCTCATCTGATGAGCTAAATTTGACAAGTTCACAACTCTAAGATCCAATAACATCCAAACCTCATAACCGTATGATCGACGCATAGAAGTGCTAAAACTTGTATAGCTTTTAAGATAAGGAAATTGTACAGTAACATTCATCTAAGATTTGAGGGTTCTGTCTTGAGAGTGGATGTCGTGCGCTATTCGTTCTCTTTATAATATTTAGCTTTCTTACAATCAAAAGGTCTGTTTATACTGATTAGTTCCCACGATATCTTAACAATTTTATTGAAGGATAAGGTGAGAGATTTCATCCCCACTTGAAGGATGCAGAAAAACATTACCAAGATAGATGGGATAAACATATTAGCCGATTACTGCTGGATGCTCGCAAGAAATGTACCAGATAGAGAACGAAAATTTAAGGCAGTCATTGCACAAATCTTTTGTGAGTAAGAAAGATATAAAGGAGAATGAATCGCATGTGACTCCACCTGACACCTCCAGACTTAAAACTCTCAAACTTGAGTTGAATCGTGTTAAATTCCTTTTTCCATAAGTTGTGCAATTTTGAACAGTTCTATGCATCGGTGTTAGAATTTGGAGCTTGTCAAATTAAACTGTTTTGAGGAGTTAAATAGTTTTTCAAATTCAGCAACCTCAAAAACATAAATGTAGTGTGGTTTTGTCCATTTTCATCTATTTTTCGATTTTACTTTGAAATGACTCTAAAGCTAACCTGATGGGGTCAAATGATCCCAGATTCAGATCCAGTGACCCCAAAAACGTGAATGTCCGATAGTTTTGTTCATTTGCATGACTCTATGGTGGTTTGACTTTGAGATGGCCTTGAAAGTGACATTATGGGGTAAAATAGACCCGAAATTAGAATCAGTAATCCTAACATAAACATATGTACACGCTGGTCTAGTTCACTTTCTTTCTATTTAAGCTTAGAAAGACCTTGAATATTAGCTGATAGATCCCATATTCAAATTTTCTGAGTAAAAATACATAAGAATATATAGGTCTAGTCTGTCGGACAAATCTCGTTTTTTTGTGGTATTCTGTTATTAAAGAACTTATATATCTTTAATATGGAAACTCTTTATTTTTTTTTGCTCTCAAGAAATGCTCACCTTGGAGCACATGCTAAATGTATACTTACATACTTTTTGTTTGTTTGGGTTCAGTAAATTTCCTTACACCCTATGACAGAAAATCCATCCATTAGATCTATTTTTAGCATTGCACTAATACATTAAATCTTTGGATTGTGCATTCAATATTTTTAATATTATTTACAATATCAGAACATATTATTGAATATTTTAAGAACTAAGTATGCCAGTATTTTTAGCAACTGACAAAATATCGCACTAATTTAATCAAACGGCGATGACGTCACGAATTCGTTGTTTTAAAAGGTTCTCGGCTAAATCAAGTGCAAACTAAAGTAGAAGGATTTAGCTGTTGGAGCATCAACTTCTTTGATTTAGGAAAACGCTTTTGTGGTAATATCAAAAGCTGCATAAAAAGGCGGTAAATATTTTAAGTGGCAATAAAATAAAATCCAGAAAGGAAACAAAGAGGAGAATCGTTCAAAGTTTACTGGGCAAAGTGGATAATAAAAATATATTATAGTTTGGTAGGCCATTTTGCAATTGCGGGCTGAAATCGTTAACGTAAGGCGGACACAAATATTAATTATGTAAACATAAACATGTTTTAGTAGGTATTATAACTTATTTCCTTTTGAGGAGTAAAATCGATTGAAAGTTTAAAAATAATAAACAGATATAAAAAAAATGTTCTCAAAGTCTGGCGACAAGTCTGATACGGGGAGAGTAGAGCAACACAATTTTTAAATATCCATAGAAAATAAATTTTCTCACAGTAAATGTATTTCACAAATTATAATGCTCTTATCACATTTTCTAGATAAATTGAATATAAAATTAATGAATGGTATTAACAGTTGTATATTTTGTCAGATACTCGGTTTAAACTTTGCTCCGCTTTACCTCAGCTGGGCGGAGTTCTGATTTATCGGATTGAGCTCTTGTGCGGATATATAAATATTCTGTAAATGAATAATTGCTAAATTGAATGAATCTAATTTATCTAGGTACATAGGTACGCTTAAAATATTAAGTTATATTCTGAAAATATAACAATATTCCGTATAAATTTATTTAAAGCATAATTGCATTATTCTAGAACAAAGCAACAGCTTTGCTATTCTCTAATATCACCCAATATCTAATATTGGGCAATACTACTTAATAAGACAAAATTTACTTTAGATATCATTTAATAATTAGAGAACTAAGGAGATTAAGTGTTGATAATAAAAAGTTCCTGTTACATGGGTTTTGAAGATGATAAATCATTTTTGAGTTTAAGTTTTTAGTACCTACTTAGCTGTTAAAATCTTAATAAAAACGAAATTGTTTTATTTTTCTTATGGGCGCCATAATTACAAACATGTCAATATATTAAACTACTATTTTGTTCGAAAAATAATCTATAAAATTAAAGAAATGCAATAATAATTGTATATAAGAAATGTTATTTATGACTAAGAACTAAAATCAACAAACATTTTGACAGATTGGAAATTTGCTAGCTTTGTTCTTATTGTTGGAAACCTTACGTTTCAGAAGTATTTAAATATTTCAAACATGGAAATAGAAAATGCACTGATAATATTTCATTATATTACAAGTATTGTAATGTAATTTAGTAGCAAGATGGGGAGGACCTCTTAATTCTGCATTATTTATACTTTCCAAATAATTGGATTAGCACTCATGAACTTGTTGCTTGACCTCTACTGTCTCCATATCTCCAACCATATAAGTACAAGTTATTTTCTGTGGGATTGCCCGAAAGAAAAAAAATTACATTTCCTGTAAAAAATAGAAGACCTGACGCAATAGAGTTTTTGCTGCTTTTACGTCTATTTCACAAATTGATCAATACGTTGTGGACAATATTAGATTTCATTTTGGAGTATTTATGTAGTATTTGTAGTATTTTCTTTGGTTAAGAATTGATTTTTGTTTGTCAAGAACAACTAGATATTTCATTTAAATTATGGAATTTATGTAATTTTATAGGATATTCTTTCCGAACATAATGTCTTCATAAATAAACAATTGAATATTGCATAACCGCACCTAATGACCATACAAATTTTGTTTCGACGAAAACCGATTTTCTATATTCTTATCCCTTTACACCAAATTTCAGCTCTTTCTGCTGTAAAATAATGACGCAATACAATATAGCAGCATTGGCAGCAGATATCTTGGATTTGTTTGGTCTATCTTAATAGCCACCAAAAAGCGTGACTTATTTTTAATTTTAGTCACCCTGTATATGTTACATTTTTTTAGATACCAGTGATGGACCATGATAAACAGATCACCCTGTATACTTCAAGGAAAAAACACATTTAATCAAAAATATGTTTACAGCTTTTGCTGTTATTATTCAAGTGAAACAGCAATGGTTACTATCAAGTGAAATAAAAGAAATTCTAAATATTCCTAAAATAAAAATTTACTCGTATACCATTTAATAAACATGTATAAATGCTCTAAACCGCGGTTTAAATTTTTGTAGTTCATAAACCCCATCTGGGTCACTGCCTCCCGTCTCTCTGTTTGTGACGTCATCATTCCTATTAAGTCACTGAGGCCGTAATGAAAACTGCATCCAGATGACGTCATGGTTAGCAATCGCTCGCTAGTAACCATGACAACGATACTGTGCGAACGCATTTCTATGGATTGAGAGCTAAAGGGACGCTATCCTGTTTTACTCCTTTTGATTGCTCCCAACCTGATGTAGACGGAATAGTTCTGTTGATAGTTTTGATTTGGCGCCTCCACACCAACATTAATTGCACACAAAGTGTTATTTTTTTTCTCACTACTTTTCTGACCATAACTCAACATAAAAAACACCAACAACTTTCCTGGGTATTGGTCATTTATTACACAAAAAGAAAACATCAGTTTAAACTACGTACGTTTCGGGATTATACCCATCTTCAAAGTTTAAAACATTTCTTAAAAAATTGTTACATAACTATAGTAGCAACATATGCAAACAATTATATCTAAAACAGGACAGAAAGGAGTAATAAAAAGACCACAATATTAAAAAATTACGTACAATTTAAATAATAACTTACATTTTTTATTTTGTTAAAAATACTATTTTCCAGCCAATTTAATGCTACATTTATCAAAAATTTTTACATATAAAATGTTTAAGCTCAAAGAGCTACATTCTGCCGAGATTGGAAATAGATTAAATTTATAGTAATATAGGTGCAGCCAAGTGAGCAGGAAACAAATGGAATTTTTTGAAAAAACATTAGAAAAAACGTACTTAACTGTTTTTTTCATATAACAATTTAAATATTATTTATTTATTTATTTATTTATTTATTTGCAATACACTGTCCAGACAGAATCCAATTATAGGACAGGAAAAAACAAACGAGTAATAACAAATATATACAAACAAAATAAAATCGGGTATACAAAATTTACATACATGTTAAAATTAATGAAAAAATGCATTTTTAATATTTTCAACTTTACAAAAAAATAAATCTAAGGTATTATGCACTAAGAAATATAACAAACATTGAGCATTATTAAGAGCATTAGTGCTGCATGTGGGAATATGAAACATAGAAGAACGAAAACGCGTTACTAAATTAGGTGGTGATAATTCAATAATAATATTTAGAAATAGATTATTATGTAAACACCATTGATTAATCACTGCAATATCGCGTTGGAGCAAAATACAGTCATCAAGACATTCAATTGTCGTAAATAATTTCAAGTCATAAGCATATAGTAACGAGCGGCAAGGTAGGTCGCATGTGATGTCATTTATAAAAATATTAAACAATAGAGGACCAAGTACGGAACCTTGAGGTACTCCTGGAGTCGCCTCCATTTCGTCAGAACTGAAACCACGGCAATGTACTGACAGACGTCTATTATATAAGTAAGATTTAAAAATCTCAAAAAATTTATATTTAATCCAAAAGTAGATAATTTACGTAACAATATACCGTGGTCCAGCCTGTCAAAAGCTTTGGAAAAATCTGTATAAATGATATCAATTTGGCCTCCATTTTCAAGTTTTACAATAAAGCTGAATAAGACAAAGTAAATTAGTAACTGTAGACCGACCGGGCATGGACCCATGCTCATCAATACTAATTTCAGATTTAACATAACTATAGAGTATCTCATGAATAACTGCTTTGCTGGAATTATTTAAAATAACAATAGCTCTATAATTTTCTATAACTTCTCTATAATCTTTTTTAAACACCGGAATAATTTTTGATTTTTTTCCAAACATCAAAGAAAGTTGCAAATTTACATGATAAATTAAATAAAATGAAAAGAGGATAAGCTAAAATTGTAGCACAGTCTTTCAATAAAAACACAGGAATACCATCAAAACCCTTAGTATTTTTAGGTTTAAGTTTTTTAAGTGTTCTAGCTACACACTCTTCGGATATATTAGACACGGACAAGCAAGAAACACTACAAGAGACATAATCAGTAACAGCAAATTCAGAAGACAAGTGATAAGAATCACTTAAATAATCAGTAAAAGCGTCAACAATAGTCTGCGGTTGACTAATTTTGTCACCTTGATAAACCATACCATCTGGGATACAGTTTAAATTCCTTTTCTCATTAATATAGTGCCAAAAGAATTGTGGATTATTTTTCAATTCACTTTCAAGTTTCGCAGTATACCTCTTATGCTCAATATCAATGTCCTGCTTTATAGAAGCTCTTAATTCTTTGTACACAAGTAGATGTTGTTCGTCGCCTGTGCTTTTATATGTACGCCAAATTCTAGATTTATTCTTTATATTCTGGATAATTTGACGATTAAACCAAGAGGGATACTTTGATTTCTTTGATGTTGTTTGAGGAACACTATTTAAAACTATTTATACAGAAAAGGCCTAAACTACGCGGAGTAGAACTAACTACATCTATCGGCCGTTCGCTACTCCATGCTGGACTGAAAATGTCAACGTTTCCTGGAATTCCGTGTTTGCAAAAGGCCTAAACTATTTCTAATAAACACAAATATACGCTCAAGATGTAACAATTCGCAATTAATTAATTATTAATTAAGTCAAAATAAATACGTGACAGATTGTCAATTTCTCTATTACTATTAATAGAATTTGGATTTTTTAATTTGAATACTTTTCTAAAATTCACCTCTTTTGAAAATTATTTTCAGGGCTTAAAATTTCCACATTATTAAAATAAAAATTATGATTATTCTCTAAAGCATGTTTAGACAGTGCAGTACCTACCATTTACATTTTTATTGCTAATATTTATTTTTAAGGTAAATGTCATCTGATGATGTAAAATAAAGTCTTTTAATAAATTTATGACCTCATTCCAACTACATTTACCTTAAAAATAATTAAATAAAGTCACTATCCTGGAACTATAAAATCTAATATTTATGATTATAAATTCTCTTATGGAGATATTGTTTTGTTTGGCCAATATATGTTCCATTACAACTACTACAAATTATTTTATAAACAACATTAGCTTGAATTTCTATAGGAATACAAGGTTTCAATCAGTAAAAAAACTTTTAGTAGTAAAAAATGGTTTATGTGCAATCTTGCAAAACTGAACAAAAAAGCCTAATAAACAGATGGTCGAATATGAGCTGAGATAGCAATGAAAATATTTTTAACCGAGTTTATTATTGTAATAACGTTGGTGGTCACTTTTAGAAACCACCTCGGCGAATCCAGAGTTGTGGATAGCGATTGTTAAGACGATAAAATGGGCAGGGGCATCATCATGCTGAAAGTACATGTTCTGCCTAATATCCAATGGAACATCGTCAAGTAGATCTGTCAAATTATTTTCTAAAAATTTTGCATATCTAGCTCCAATAAGACAACCAAGTAATTGACTATTGATCATAGCAGAGCATACCTACGTTAATGCTGAAAGATATATACTTTCCACCGTGGTATGCGGATTTTCATTTGACCAACGATGTTCATTGTGACAGTTATTTACCCCATCAAGAGTGAATTGGGCCTGATCAACGAACAGAATGTATTTGTAAAGTGTATAGTTTGCGTTTATGCAATTGCAAAAATGCAACCACAAATCATTATCACGATTCTGGACGCCCTGAATATGAAAAGGTTTAAAAACATTTTTTGTAAATGACTTCCCATGCCGTAGGTTGATTAATTTGGGGGGTTGCAGTGTGCCTTGTACTTACACCCGGGCTATGTTGTACCACATTTATAATTTCTTCTTCCACTGCTAGACCAGGACCAATATGCCTCTCAGATGTAATTCTTACACTGGGAAACATTCCAGTTTCATGTGCATTGTTGAAGACTGCCTGGAATACATTTCTATCTGGCACTCTTCTGTTCGAGAAGCGACATCTATATTGAGCAACTGCATAATTGGCGCTACCATTTCAATACCCAAAAATAATATCAGCATTATTCTCGATGACTAAATGTGGCAGGCATTACGAAATTATGTGTATACAATACAGGCTAAACGAAGGCACATTCAAAAAAAATGCGATAATTATAAAATTATTTATTTAAATCACAAGCGTCAAAATAAATGTGACAATTAGTACGTAATCAGTAATGTGAGTTTGGTTTAAAATGCATGACCTACTCAAAATAAAATACCAATCAAATAATAACAGCTTTCGCAAAAATAATAATAATATTTCTACCCCTCATTCTAATCACGAGGATTAGCCCAGAAGTCGAAGACTTGTGCGGGAGAGGGGGCGGCATATTATTATTAATCGGGCCGCATTTGCGCCCAGGAACGACTTACGTTGGTAGGCCCTAACCACTATTCAGTGCAGGAATGAGGGAAACCTGGAAAACCGCATTAATTAGGGGGGTAGTCAAATGTCAACCGGTATTAATCTCTCACATTGACCCAAGCCAACATTCTTCCACCCTACCATACCCGCAGAGAGGGTGCCAATCTTTCCACGAATATAGCTTATATACGGTCTACCGGCTCGAACCCACAGCGATCCAGTCACCTCGATTCAAGTACTAACGCTTTGTCGCTAAAATTGCTGCTAAATTGTTGCTAAAATTTGTCGCTTGAGAAAATCGTCAGAGTAGGCCATGTAAACAAAATGTTGCTTGCTGTTGCTATCAGATTAAACTTATTTTCTATTTTTATTTAAATTTTGATTGATTTTGTTAGTTTCCTCAGTTTATTTAGGAAGCAGTTTTTTTACAAATTTTTTTATTAAACATAAAACAAATAATAATGACATTAATCTGATTGCAACAACAGCAAGGAACATTTTGTTTTCATCGCTTACTTAAGAGGGGCGTTCAAAGTGTCGGACAGTGTAGACCTAATTTCAAGCATAATTTTCGTCGTTCGGATAACTTTTACAGTCATAAAACTGACTTGTGCTATTAGATAAAAGATCAGAATAGGTAATGAAGAAATTTCAAATCAAATTATTCTTTAGAAAATAAAATACAAGTATTTCTATACGGTAAACATTGCCAGATTTTTTGTCACAGATCGCGATGAAAAGTTCTCATTACCTAAGTTAGGACAAGAAACAAGTTCTGAAAATATTGTTGCTTTAAATCAAGCCATATGTGTAAAAATTAAGCGCAAAATTTTTATTTGACAATTATATCAACATGTCTGCCGGTTTCGAATATTTCTAGCGATGTTTATTACCAAATCGTAGAAAACTGAAGTTTGGCATGTACCTCAAAGATGGCGCCGCCGCTGCTTAATGTACTCTTTAAAAGTTTTAGTTACAGATAACTGTAAAATGGTAAATACTATTTTATACATAGTGGCCTGAAAAAGGTTTTTAATTTACATGATTTTAATATTTCAGCACAATTATACTGTGACTTCAGTTTTTAATAGTAACATTTATTATAAGATATTTCTATACATATATGGTCTATTTTAAACAAATGATTTACATACAACTGAAAAAAATATATCTGGTGCTAATTAAAATACTTGTACCTACGTAACTACCTATTTATTATGTTTATGTAGGTATGTGTGTCTGTGTGTGTTTGTCACACATTATTGAATCATTTTTATTATTTATATTTGCTAATACAGGGCAAGTCAGAGAAACGTCGAACCCTTTTCATGAAAACGTGACATGTTTATTTCCCAAATTAATGAAAATATTTAAACTATATTACATACATACGTATACGTATTGTAATTTTACATTATTTCCATAAAAAAATTAAGGAAGCAAGGTACATAATTAGTTCGTTGTAGAAATATCTATATTCATTATAATTTAGTTTTACTAGAAGGTATTACCTTTATGGTTTCTACTTATTGCCCTGTCAATTGTCAAAACAATTATCCTGTCTACAAAAATTACTAGTTCATGTATATTATACAATCACTTTTATGTTGTTTTCTGGCGTCATGCGTCACGTTGATATAAGAAACCGTAAACGGTGCGAGCTAAAGTGATGGTGATAATAATGTGTATGACTGTCTAGCTACGTAGGTAGGTATGTTCCGCCAGCTGCATAGGAGGCATACGCATACCTCGATACAGCTAGGTTTTTATATTTGATTTTTTACCTACGATGTTTTTATGACCAGCGTATTTTTGATGTAGGTCAAATTGTGGGGCAACCGGGAGCAGACACGTACTATCGTTTGCAATAATAATGACACTCTATTAAACGAGTTTTTGAACTTGGAAGTTCCGAGTAGAAATTTCATTAAATCTTTATCGATGAGTGAAACAACTAATAACTAATATTAAAAATTTGAAGTAGATTTTATTACAAATACATCAGAAGTTCTAAAGAAATCGCAAAATTCATTTTAAAGAGTGCCATTATTGTTGTAAACGGTTGTACACATAAAAATTGTTTTTAAATTTCGGTCTCTGTATTTCAAAGAGAGTGAGTGAGCTTTTTGGAAGAATATTTATAACAAAAACCTACTTATTTTTAAAAGTACTATCTCATAGTCTCAAGTCCGACTCTAACTGCAATTAATTTTTACGGAGAGATATCTAATAATATGTACATAACTTTTCGCATGAATAGAGTTGCCGCAATTTTTTTTTTCGGTTTTTGTCACTAAATTATTTTAACCAGAAAAGAAGAGAAATAAAAACACTTAGCGAATTGATACTTATTTCGTTATTTATTATTACCAATTAACGGTGTGAAATAACAAAGAGATTTTTCTAAATTTATGAAAATACAACATACATAAATATGTGGTACAATACTTAATATAACTGAAATTATTTACCTAACCTTGTAAATATTACTCCAAACTTTCTGATATCAGGTTAAAAAAGTTAGACTTGACTGCCTTGCATCTCAAGAAGTAAAATAATATAGGTATTTTTTGGGATTCCGGTAGGTATTTCTTGTTAGTATCTACATAGTTTTGTTGTTTTATGTTGTTGCCTCATAATATGAAACTAAAATATATTTTTGTAATAATCCAAAGTAGAACTTACAATCAATTATGAAAATGTATGAAATCTTTAAAAATACGTATTTTTTTAAATTCAACTATAAATGTAAACACTGTCATAACATAAACTTACATAGTTCTGCATATAAGATTGTTCACTTTTGTTTATAAGTATGTGAAAATAATTGTTAAAATGTGGGGTTAGAATAGCGAAATAATGTGCGTCATACAAATGCATTTTAAAATTAAAAGTTATTATATTATTTGAGGAGAGTTTTAATAGTAAAAGTAGATAAACAAAACATCAGTAATTTTATTTTTGATATTACTTTTGCTCTACGTGTTTTATTTTTCGAGATTTTAGTACCTAAAAACACCACAATCTTGATCATTTTAGGGCGAGAAATACAGTATTGACAGTATTAACAATTATTGTATAACGTCAGCCATGACAAGTCCCCTGAATGGTTATCGCAACTATAAGAAAAACTATTTGAGACTGCAAAAATATCAAGGCCGTAAAATTCGTCAAGAAAAAACTTTTAATATGAGTTAGCTATCGCTATCCCTGATGCTATATCAAAACAAATGTCACATGATTTTAACGGCCTTGAAGTAGTGTATACGTACTCGTATACCTCAGCCAAAAATTTGTACATCAAAATAAGCTATTTATTTAAAAATAAAAAAAAACGTTGTGGTAGTGTAATGAAACCCCCTTGATTGAACAGGGTGTTCGATAAAAGCAAAGTTTATACGGAATATATTCCCTCAACGGTGGTTGACTATGTAGAACTTAAGATAATGATTTACGATTTATCAAAGCTCTAAATTGATCTGCAATTTTATGCAATTGCAGGTGTTTTAGTAAATAAAGTTATGTTATTGGTAATAACTAAACACATATCTAGAACAATTTAAATTGTTATTACCTCTAGTCTGTGTTTTATATAATTGTGATAAATATTTGTTCATAATAGTACATTGCTATGTATTAATTATTTAATGCAATTATTATAATAGCACAAACATACATCGTAATCCAGGTTTTATTTAAACAACAATGCTTTTACTATATTTGGGCCACCCGGTTCATTTAAATGACAATATGTGTAGCAACGCTACCGCCACCTACCTGTAAGTAGAACTATTTCCGAACAAGTCAGTATTTCTGAGCTGTAGAAAAATCTACATTAACTACTCTGACACTAGACCCTCATGCGGTCGTTTGTGTCGAGAGATCTTCGAACGGCGGTCTTAATTCAAAGTTTTAAATTCCTCATACACGCTACGCAAACCGAAACAAACAGATCTATTAAACATTTAATTTTTCTCAAAAGTAGTTATCTGTAGCCGATTTTCTCCAGAGAAATTTTTTTTATAGAGTAATGCGATCTTTTCAATGTTGCTGATCGTTTAGAAAAAATGCCACCATTGTAAAAGTTTTGACAACTAAATGGGGGTGGTAACCGAAGAAAACTACCCATCCAGTATATCGATTTCACTAAAGTTTTAACATAATTTACGTCATAACAGTTTAAATAAATGTTCCAAATTTGAACGTGATTGGTTAAGGGTTTTATGAAATTATTAATTAAATTGTTTTTATTTTTAATAATTTTGAAAGCCTATAACCACTTGCTTATTTTCAAAACGGTAAATAAATGTTTTGATTTTCGTAATTATACCAGCAATGTTAACCAACAATCGCAGATTAGGGCTTTAAAGATGCCATCTAATACAGAACTTCTAGAAATTTACTTACAAAGTTCGAGCTACAGGTATTGAATTTATAAAAAAATATGTAGAACGTAAAGGAGTAGCTTTGTGGCAAGCGCGTTTGCTCGTTACAATGAAGCTGTCGGATTTATATTTTGAAAAGGTACGTTTTTTTGTCAAAGGGAATTAATCCCGTTTGACCGTTCTGGTTGATATGGTTTCAGTCACTGTTCTCGAGAGCATCAATGCTACATATTTTGCTTCTGGGAAAACGGATCAGTCAAAGACATTAATTATGTAAAAAGTTCTCACAAATATCCCAGTATGTATTTCATTAATATCAAACGAGAATGAATGAAGCCATATCATTAGAATAATTACTTTTTGCAATAGGATTAATTTATTATGTAACTCGTTAAAAATTATTATTTTCATTATGGTCTAGTGAATCAATTACAAGTACGTTTCAAATGTGGAGTACATATTACTGTATATGGAAAACACTATTGAGTACACTGTGGACAATTAATAAGGAAAGTTGTATATATATATGAAGCTGTTTACAGGCCTTTTAGGCCCAGAGCTGTGTTATTCTCCTCCACTCCATTCTGTCCTTCGCCTTTCTTTTCCAATCCGTTACATTTTTCTCCCTTAGATCTATTGCCACTGCCTCTCTCCATCGCTTCCTCGGTCTACCTCTTTTTTTCTTGTAGTTAGGTTTACTCCTTACTATTTTCTTAACTGCCCTTTCATCCTCCATACGTTCTAGATGCCCTAGCCACTGCACTCTCCTGGCTTTTACAACTTCGTGTATTGTTGGTGCCTGGTACATTCCATATATTTCCTCATGATTTCTCCTTACATAGCCTTCCTCTGTCCTCTTACCACATAGAATTCTTCTTAAGATCTTCCTTTCCCACCTTAAAAGATTTTCTCTTGACTTCTTATTGAGAACCCAGGTTTCACTACCATACAGCGCTGTCGGTCTCAAAATTGTTATATACATTCTAAATTTTACTCGTCTGGACAAATTTTTTGATTTCAATAAGTGGTTGACTGCTGCCGAACTTCTGTTTGCTTTTATTATTCTCCTATTTATTCTCCTATTTTGTTGTACTTTTGCGCTATATCACTTTCAGAAGGCGTTTATACCAATTTTGCCTTTACTACTCCATATCACTATCTCTGGTTGGTAACCTTTGGCAATATAAGAAATGCTAAATTTCATTAAATGTAATAAAATATTGTTGGGAGGTAATGTAAATCCTAACGCAAAAATTTTAAGTACATATAAATTCTTGATGTATGAACCTGAAATAATTTTCCAATGGTGACAGGTACTTTAAATATTTGATATTAACTTATCGAGACAATTATCTAAATTATTTTAGCTTCATGCAGAGTGGAAGCAGAATGTAAAAATGAAGAGCAGAAAACTTCATCAGGAATCAAACTAGTAAAAACTGGATACAAATATTAAATATGTATACGTAGGTAATCAAATATGTACCTTTAGGCATATTTTCTGTGCTAATTACAGTTTACTACGCCTTGGTGGAGTCAATGTTGTAATATGGTATAATTGGATGGGATGTAGTCCATCAGTATTACAGTAATCCATTTGAAATTATTGGAAAAAACACATACCTAATAAAAATAATATTTTAAAAAGATAATATATTTTATTCATACCTACTTCCTCATAAAATCTAAGTTACTACCAATAATGAAAATCTAGGTAACTGTTTTCGTTGTATCTTCCCTCTATTATATTCCTAAATTAATTATTTAATTATTAATAATATTAGTTAATAAATTATCTTTCTTTTTGCTTGTTAATATTCATTTAGGTATCGCTTAAATGTTTACCTTTTTCTAGTATCGCTATCATACTCAGAATAATTGAACAAATTTGTAATCTAGAACAAACTAGTTTTTTCTTTAGGTTGTATTTACTGTCAAACTACTAATGTCTTAGTTTACTTATTATGTAAACCTATGATATGGCAATAAAATGAAACTGAATTGTGCTATAGACAAATAATAATAAAATTATACAAATATGTCAAATGTCATACGTCAATTAACAGAAATAAAATTAAAATTTCTTACCAATAAAAAGCTCCGGTTGCATTTAACGGCAGGTTATTCCAAGCAGTTTCATAACTGGGTCACGTGATCATTATTAAGTTAAGTAACTGGGAGAAAGAAACTTGACAGAAGTGTCGATCATACGAATTTCTGATTAACCTACCAGTTACCTTTAACAGGTCTGTTAATGTTAACTGGATGTGACCAATCATAGGTCCGATTGTAATAATAAAAAAACTTGCGAAAATTAAGTCGCGCTTCTGTATACCTTATTCTGTGACAATACAAAGAAAAAATAATACATGTTTATCAACTTGCATGTAATATGCAATTCTTTGACGCAATGTAACGCATTTTAATATAACCCACTGTTTTATGAACCACTCGTTTGTTAAGCACTTATCCTTAGTTACCAGTTAATAAGAACAATAACATTTCAATGAAACTCGAGAATAAAAGTGAAATGTTTTCTAATTGCTTCCTATAAATGGTGTCGATTAGCCTCTATTGTGTAAATAGTAAGTTAATCACGATAGCAAATACAATACCGAAGAACAAAAGGGTAACCAGGACAATATTCGACAAAAAGCAATTAGAAGTAAAACTCGAAAATGAAAATAGCGGATAAAGGACGTTATATATAAAATATATTCTGGATAGCTCAGTTGCAAATTTTGAATGATAGAATCTCCCGTTGTGTATCATTAATCAGGGATGTATTCAATTAGACTTCGCTGTCATACAAAAGAGCTAGTATATCTGGCAACAAAGGGAAGCCATGGTTGGCACACGCAGTGGTAATCATGTATTATATCCGACTCTATATGGGTAGCCATGGTGACAGACGATATTCTGCTTTCAGGCCCAACTTTCTGTATACTTAAGGATATGTTATTCGAAATAAGATATTATTACTACAAATAGGCAAATAATGACTGTGGAGGAGGTATTGTCGTACTCCTATGATAAATCCATCATTAACGTGTTAATAATAACGACTCGACTGTGTGCTTTTACAAGTCAACAATTACATTATGTTTCCTTATATTGACTGTAAACCCTGTTAATGATGTATACCTATTCAGTTTGGTACACTATATAAGTAATTGTACTACATATCATTATAGGGCCATAGTGAACTTAGTTTAAGAACCATTTTTTATTATTTTTTACTGTATTAGAAAGGTATTTTAAGCTATCATATCCAAATCATATGTATGCTTTCTGATACTGCTTGAGCTTGCAAAAATATTCTTATGTCAAAAATAATTACCTCCTCAGTTAAGACCTATTATTCCACCAACCGAGGTATACCCTATTCATAAAAATTCTTGCGACATTTGATTGAATTATTTCACAAGATGTACTTCTTCGTTCGAGCCAAAACGCCTTCATTTTAACACCATTTTCAGTGATTCAAAAATATGTAAATTACAATGCTATAAATTTGGACTGTATAGTGGATACTTCTAAATCCTTCTTTTTTTTGGTTCAATATATTGGTGTTATATGAGGCCAAATACTATAGCGAAACAATATAACCACGTCAAACATTTCCTGGATGTCATCATATTGCATAATGCAGTTTGCTCAACCTTTGATATTCACTATACGCTCTTTAAAGGCATCTTGGTGATCGAAAAAAATAACATCACCTTGTTTACTGCAGAAGGTTGTGTTTGAACCGTCTCTGATTGCACTGATGACAACTTACTGGGTGCTTCAAAATAGTGACATCAAGTTTTGCAATAATTTTTAATGGAGTTTGTTATCATATAATGACCAAACAATGTAAAATTTAAAACATATTGTTTTATATTTGAGTAGAACCATTTGGATAGATATGTAGTGCAATTGATATTGGAAAATTTTGCAATACAGATCGCTGAGTAATATTTAAATAAATAAAGTCGGTATGTTATATGAAATACTTGGAATTCCAGTGAAATAGTTAAATCACAGTTTATTGAGTATATAATATGCTATTAACAGTTGTTAGGAATACAATATTTGAATATTTATTGTTTGTTGCACGTCGAGTTGTATCTACATACTGTAATAGCAATCAATTGGCATTCCATAGCATATAGTATAATATTAAAAACAAATTTAAAAGCTTTAGTAAAAATCCATAAACCACTCTATACACTCACCGCACATAAAAGTGTTCAGTCGAAACCAGTATCATATACTTTCATATAGGCACATAAACCACGTATATTTACCTAAAAATCAAACAGAACATTATTAATATCGAAATGTAAATTACAAAATTTATAATACAGGGTATTCCGCATAAGAAGTGGCGCAGAGCAGGTGCATGTAGAGGGTCCCAAAATTTTGCAAATTAACTAAACATACAAAGTTGCACACAGGCCTTCAAAGTGGAGTCAAATATTTTGAAAAAAAAAATTAATATCTCTGAACTACTTTAACCTAGAATAACCAAGTTTGGTACATTATTTAGGTTTGTTATTGGTCTTCTTTTTGATTATGAGTTCAATTAAATTGAAACACTACAAGATGTTCCTTGAGGGCGAGTCACCGCTAAAATTATACGAAACTTTTTTTCCCCATCCCGCGGGGAAGTTTATTTAAAACTCTTTTTTACTCTTGTCAAATTTTAGAAAACTTTGAAGTTTTCACGAAAAAAATTAATTAATTAAAGCTTGATTTTAATAGTGTTTTTAGAGAAAAAAAATAATAAAAAGTCAGTAGGTTCTGTCTTTAGAATTTGACTATTAGTAATAAAACCATGAAATGATATAAGAAGAATAAAATTAAAACTAAAGAAATTGTTTGTTTTCTCTGAAACATAAATGTACTCTTCGTCGAAAATTGAATTTTACTCTGTCTAATAAATGGTGATCGTTTCTTATAACATTGCATTTATTCGTAATATGATTCCACAAATCTTATCGGGATTCAGTTGGCAAGGAATAAATAAAATCCCTGAATATTCCCCAAAGAAAATAATCACAGTTGTTGAGGTCTGGCGATCGTGGTGGCCGATTTTGAGGATAATTGTCATCCTAACCATTTATTTGGAAACTTCAAAACACTGACACTGACACCAAAATGAAGCGGTGCCCGGTCATGTATAAACCAAAACTCTAGTCTATGTTGCAACGGTAAATCATCAATTAAATCAGAGAGAATATTTTGCAGAAATTCCAAATAACTTTCGTCATTTAACAGATTCGACAAAATAACTGGTACAATCAGCTAAACTATTTACTTCAGAGAATATATGTTATCAACGCTTACTATGATGAAAACATAAATTTGTATCATTAAGATAGATAATAAAAAGCAGTGGCCCTAAGTGAAAACCTTGCTCAATGAAACCCATTTAACGATACAATTGTTAATCTGTACTTTACTGTATTTATTTTATGAGTCTGCTTGAATATTAATATTATAATTTACATAATATTGGCAAAAAATATCAAAACATTTCACGGCAAACACTAGTATCTTTGCTACTTTTTACACAAACGTGTAATTAGTGTAATATCCTTTGTAGTACGGCCAGGTAATTAAGGCATAAACGGTTTTTAAACTGTGCCATTACATTCTCCAGAATTTAATTGGCTCACATCCGCAGATCCATAAAGGGAAAGAAAAAAGTAATATGCCCCAGTTAAGTTTCCAACGTTAATCGTCCACTATTAAAGGACTGGGCAATTACAAAAAATATTAACTGATTTCAACATCAAAGAGAAATTTTCATGGATGATTACACTTACAGTATAAGCATTTTATGTTCTTTTTATTCATAAGGAACGGTAGTTCAAGTCATGAAGGTTGTACAGGGTAGCCCAACAATGACGTAACACTCATTACTTACTCGGACGTGTAATTTCTTTACATATTCAACTAAAAAAATTGCCTCGATAAGCGACTATATACGATTAAGCGATTTTGGTCTAAAGGGGTTTTAGTGCTTGTTTCGTCTTTAAATACAAAATAATTAAAAATGGTCTATTCAATTCAAAGAGTGGAAATTACTGAATTATACTATGTAAAAATTTATTTTGATAATTTTTTGTATGTTTTTAGTTCTTTCGGTGAATGTAAAACATTATTAAATTTTCAGTTAATTTTTTTGGAGTTTGCATCGGTCGCACTTTTAAGTCAGTCTTTTAAACATTTCTGCCCACATTTATGTTGCAAATTTTGTGAAGATTGTTGCTTTTCTACAGCTGATTATGCTTAGGTAAGTAGATTTGGACAGATTTCCCAGCTTAGTGACTTAGAAAGAGGGCGGATTTTAGGTTACACGAAGCAGGTTTGTCGGTGAGAGAAATTTCTAGAAAGATTTACAGATCCTTACGTGCCATATTACGGTGTTACCAGGCTTGTTACCAGACTCAGGAAGGCCATGGACACAGAGAAAGATACATCAGAAGCGGTAAACCAGTAGTTTGAAGAACATGACGGGATGATCAGTATGCATACAGAATATCGCCGAATATGAAGTTTTGGCCTCTTGTTTTATCGTCCACATTGGGTGCTCCATATCTTCACACCATCTAAAACGTTATTTTCCAATAAGGCAACCTTATGTTGTCAGATAAACAACAGCTTTTATGAATCAACATCAAATCATCCGTTTTCTCTGGCCACCAAGATGGCCGGATCTGTAATCTATTGAACATGTCTGTGATATGATTGGCCGCAGACTGCTGCATTTACAACACCCCCACAGACTTAAGCTGCTTTTATGCATGAAGTTTGGAATGATATATCTCAAGAACTTATCGACAACATTATTAGATCCAAGCCCAGGCGTATCAATGAGTGGATGTAGAAATCGTGGGTTATCAAAAACTATTAAACCAATTTTTGCAGTAGGTTTCCTGAGCTTGCTGAATATGTAATCATTCAATGTGGCCCTTATACTGTATACCAAAAATAATTCAAATCTAATGAACTATATGGGTGTTTACCAGTCTTTGTCACGTAGTATATTTTATAACAATAATGAATGCACTTTGAGAACAGCTGAGCTGTTCGCTGAACGACATACTGATAAGTGGGTCTAGAGTAAAATTGTCTTGGATTTAGTAACAAACTTTCGCGAGGCAAGATCTGTGGCCAATAAAAAACGGGCCAATGAACTGCCCACGCGGTAGTGAACCTATGAAGATAGCGGTTTTGTGACACGTAGTTTTACATCATACGCTAAGTGCATGACAATTGGCTGCTGCAAGGGGTGTGTTAGAGCAAAGTACAATTAATTTTGAAACATTACAAGTTTCACCCTTACAAAATTCGATTTTTTAAGGAACTTAAACAACAAGTAGATGACTTTGACCACCAGCTACAATTTTGCGAGATCATAGATGAACGGACGTTGCATAATCCAAATTTCATTTTTTTATTTGTTTTTCCTAACTGGCATTGCCAACCGCCATATATTTCGTTCCTGGGTAGACTCCAATCCAAGGACATTTCAAGAAGTGCATACTCATCTTCGACGATTCCCTTGTTGGTTCTTTTTTATAGATGGTAATTTTACTGATGATATGTGTTTGGAATTGCTGCAAGAAGTCACTGCTTTAACTATATCTCCACATCTCCTCCACATTATACACGGCATGTGCTCAAATTCTTGAACCAGACATTTTCGGACCGTTGGATAGGTAGGAGAGGTATTATTGAATGGCCTCCTCGACCCCAGATTTCAGTCCACTAGATTTCTTCTTGTGGGGACACTTAAAAACCAAAATCTGTGTTACCCAACCAGACGCTCTGAAAGATCTACGTCAACATTTTGGTCACTAATGTCGTTAGGTCACTCCTGAATTGCTTTAAAATGAAAGGACACGAATTCAATAAAATCTTTATTTTGTTGAGCATTTACTTTGGTAAAATTTCTTACATAAAATTTGTTTTCAACATCTGTATTTCCACTATAGGAAAAGAGAGCAGGAAAAGCTTTGTTCTTCAAATTCCCAACCCTTGATAAAGTCTATTTAGTTAATATATTACGACTTTAAAATAGTTATTTCGTTAAGAATAGTAGATACCATTTCTTGAAGGAAAAATTTCAAGGCGACCTAAATTAAAGTAAATAATAAGTTTTAATTACCTAAAGTTTGTTAAAAGAATTGCAGTTCTGGAATTGATATTGTTTTATAAGTTACTCTTTAAATGCGAATATCTATGATGAATTGTTATGGGTGTTTTTTAAGCATGTACTTTCCTTCAAACGAGTAATTCAGAACGTAAAACTAAACAAATTTCATTAAGCAACATAAAATGGCATGTGTTTCATAATAGTAATCAAGACGTAAAACTTAAATACATCGTGCGTTGATTCACTTAACTGTTTATATAAGTTGCACGAGTTGCAGTTAAACAAGCAATTAAGGTTCCCTGAACGTCGCGGCAACTGTCAAAACTACTTGAACGTGATTGTAACATTGAAGTTATATTTTAGTAACATGAGTTAGTCGCTGCTACAGTCATTTGTCACTTTCAAGTTCTGAAACCTTAAAGCTACCGAGGTAAATGTGAAGGCATCGCCGTAAAGGTAGCTTTCTTGTTTTATAATCCAGAAATTGCCAGCATTATATAATTGTTATAATGTTTTTTGCTGTATTATACAGATATTTAAGCTAGTTCTAATTTACAATTCGTATTAATGTTTTTTGATATCCCAAGTATCTAGGTATGCTAAGGAATAATTCCAAAGTTGTATTCAATAAATATCTAAAATGAAATTAATTTAACGTAAAATTTATTAACGAAAAAAAATCTGGCATAATGAATTCATTAAATGATTTTGAAAACTTAAATTCAGTTTTGAAAATATACGAACACGCAATCAGCTAAAATAGATAACATTTGACCTATTTCTGCATTTGTAGAATTGGTTCTTTAGATAGATTCCTTTATTATAAATTGAATCAAATATCTAACTATTAAAAATTAACATATATATCAAAATTACTTGCAAAATTCAATAATATTGCAAAGAAGCAGGCCTAGTAATGCTGATGGCAGATTATGTGTTCGTATTTAAAAATAAAGTTGAGTAATGACTTTATTATGCCAGTTTTGTCTTTAGTTAGCAAATTTAGCTAGATTAGTTTTATTTTAGATATTTATTGAATGCAATCTAGTCTATGAAATTGTTTCTTGGCATATCTAGATTTTTGACATCAAAGAACATTCATATGACTTCATTAATATAAACATTAATTAACTTAAAACAAGACAGTAAAGCAAAACCTAATAATAAAGAATATAAGGGAAATATTGTGAGTGCAATTCAAAAAATTAACTGTTTATATAAATCCAAAATGAATATCAACAGAAAAATGATATATTGTGAGTTTTATTTAATTCAGTATCCTTATGTGAAAGATATATAAAGTACAAACTTGTCGATCAAAACTTCCATCTAGACTCAAAGCAGGTGTGTTGCCACTCAGACTAAATATAAGATTATGTTGTTGATATTATATGTGAGAAATCCAATACATTTTTCCTTCTTAATCCTGAGCAAAGCGACTGAAACTTTCTTGTGTGTGACCTCTATTTCTGTATTATATACTCTGATTGGCCATGGAAGTGTATTTTAGGTATTGCTTTGAACACTGCGTTGCTACTGCCACCCAACAGTGATAAAGAAATCCTGTAGTTGTCACATTCTATGGCTCCTGTAAATCACGCGTTCCGAACGAGTCGTTTTCAATAGCTGTCTGTTATGGTCACCTACTTTTACTTAACTTCCAGACATATTCCAACCTACTCGTTTAATTTGATTTTGTTTTAAAATTTATTTGTTGTCTATATTAAGAAAATATGATTCGTTAATTTACAGTAACTACGTTAAGGTCGCCGTATTTCTCGCCGTAAAATGATCAAATTTGTGGTATTTTTTAGGTACAGAAATCTGGAAAAATATAACACGTAGAGCAAATAACAAAAATAAAATTATTGATGTTTTGTTTCTCCACCTTTACTACATATTTAAATTCTCCTCAAATAATATAATAACTTTTAAATTAAATTTGTGAGACATATTATTTAGCTATTCTAACCCCACATTTTAACATTTATTTTCACCTGCTTAAATCAGAAGTGAACAATCTTATATGCAGAACTATGTAAGTTTATATTATAAAAATAAATACATCTTCAATTGAATTTAAAAATATTCGTATTTTGAAAGATTTCTGTATCTAAAAATTTGTTAGCTCCCTTTCTGTCGTTATATATCCTTTTTACTTCGGTACCTTTGAATATTCGCAGGTGGTACGAGTTAATATCCACATAGGTCACTGGAGCATGTATAATTTTCTATGGATGGCACATCTAAGGTGGAATTAGAAAAATTCTATTTCTGTGCCATCAAAAGGATCTACTATACGGCATAAAGTCAAGGAATCGCGGATTATTCTGCAAAACGGTATCAATTGTTTTCTTCACACGTTCAGCACTAGGTCCTTAACACTGGCAAATAAACTGTCGCAAATAAAAAACCTCATTGTTCCTTCAAAATGGTCAATTACTGATGGTATCTATGAATAAGTAAAATGTACGTATGCTAAATTTTCGCGTGTTCTAAGATAGGTAAATATCCGTTGATCATATAAAATAGAAGTAGCATCACTTGAGTGTAGTAGAATACTTTCTATGCCTGTTTTGATGTACGAGTAAGCATGTGTAAATAGAGATAACGCTCCTGGGCCTCGATTCTTGATTACAGGGAAATAAATTCGAGTGGAAATTCATTCCACTTAATTAAAATCCTGACTATAATTATTATCTATGTATGCACTTACAATTCTTGAAACTTTAATTCCTTTAGCAAAAACCATGGGAAATAATTCCCCAAATTTTTATGGGAAATAACTACAATGAGAATGGTCAAGAATACAGATTTGCATTTTTTCATGAAAATTTACGTCACTTTCTGAAATAATATAATAATAATAATAATAATAATAATAATAATAATAATAATAATAATAATAATAATAATAATAATAATAATAATAATAATAATAATAATAATAATAATAATAATAATAATAATAATAATAATAATAATAATCCAGACCACTCTGTTAAGATTGTGGTGCTAATTATAGGCGTCCTGGGTGGAATGAGACATACGTTGCTTTCTGAGTTAAAGATCATACCGGCTTGTCGAAATTCGGCAGAGATCTTAGCTGGCAGAATGCAGAAGGCAATCGTCCTTGGTTCGCTACGTCTGCTCAGAACACACGATTTACGGGCGCAATGATTACTGACTCCACGGAGTGGAGAGTGGTCATTGCTTGACTCTCCAGAACATCTCCGAGTGTGTCGGAGCCTCGGAAGGTGTTTACTGGAAAAAAAGAAAATAAATAATAATAATAATAATAATAATAATAATAATATCTCTACCCCTCATTCTAATCACAGGGATTAGCCCAGAAGTCGGAGACTTGTGCGGGAGAGGGGGCGGCATATTATTATTAAGCAGGCCGCATTTGCGCCCAGGAACGACTTACGTTGGTAGGCCCTAACCACTATTCAGTGCAGGAATGAGGAAAATCTGGAAAACCTCATTAATTAGGGGGGTGGTCAAATATCAACCGGCATCAATCTCTCACATTGACCCCAGCTAACATTATTCCACCCTACCATACCCACAGAGAGGGTGCCAATCCTCTCCACGAATATAGCTTATATACGGTCTACCGGCAGCTGGGCTCGAACCAACTCCGTCTAGTCACCTCGATTCAAGTACTAACGCCTTAAACCGCGCGACCACTGACCGATCCATAATGTGTTCCAATAAACTCGAGAATCGAGCCCCTGCATGTAAATAAATGGGATGTTTCTGTCAATTAACTGGCATGGATAAGATTAAATTTGTTTTGATGTAAAGAAGACATATTCAAACAATAAGGTCGTTGCCAAGTCATAAGTTCATCCAAACTTGCATGCCGGTGCATTTTGCTGATGAGAATAATTAAGGTTTATTATAGGTATATAAATTTCTGATTCCCCGTTTTCCTAGAGAGTTGTAATCTGATTAACTTTTTTCATAAAATCAATAAAAAAGTTCCCCATATAGTGCCGACTTAATTGGACACACTGTATATTCACAAAAAGTACACTCCACACGTAATATGGTCGAATAGATTAGACATTACATAATAACGAACAACATGAAGGTTTTTAGTTTTAGGAAACTACATGGTAAAATTTACTTTATGGTAAATTTAAGAGGTCACGCACACTTTGTAGGTGCTGTACATGATGACGCTTAATAGTTCTACAAGTAGCGACAACTTTGTTAGAACTATAATATTACTTACAAGTTCCACGTCTTTAAACAAACAATTAAGGTTCCTCAAAGCCGCAACGACTATCAAAGCCACCTTAAAGTTATTGAAACATATGTTAGTAGGTTCTACGATCATTGGCCACTTCTGTTCTGAAGTCACATAACTGTAAAGTAAACTAGGAATATTTGAAAATACGTAGCAGTTACTATTTGAAGGTTCCAGGCTCAGCTAACTTTGGTGCTAGTTGGGAATGAATGTATCGGATATATACATGGTAAAATTTACTTTATGGTAAATTTAAGAGGTCACGCACACTTTGTAGGAGCTGTACATGATGACGCTTAATAGTTCTACAAGTAGCGACAACTTTGTTAGAACTATAATATTACTTACAAGTTCCACGTCTTTAAACAAACAATTAAGGTTCCCTGAAAGCCGCAACGACTATCAAAGCCACCTTAAAGTTATTGAAACATATGTTAGTAGGTTCTACGATCATTGGCCACTTCTGTTCTGAAGTCACATAACTGTAAAGTAAACTAGGAATAGTCGAAAATACGTAGCAGTTACTATTTGAAAGTTCCAGGCTCAGTTAACTTTGGTGCTAGTTGGGAAAGAATGTATCGGATATATTCGTCTTCTACTTGACGATTTTTTAGCAAATAATTCACCATAATCGACTAAACTAAATTGTGCCAAAGTAAAAATATAATATATTATTTTTTTTATACGTACTGACATATTGAATACTTTGAATTACCTTCTGAATTGAATATGTTTCGTTATTAATATTTGGAATATCTAAAATCGACGTACCACTTGATGAAAATTTTATAAAAAGCTTTGAATTAAATTAAAATGTATATTGAGTTGAAACGGAAATGTAATAAAAACTCACTTATAAAAGGGAAGAGCCTAAAAATACATGAAATAAATTTGGAGGCTTAATTTTAACGTAGGTTCTTTAAAATGCGTAGAAATAAAGAAGCCTAAATTTTTAACGAAATATAGATTACATACAATCTTTCTCAGTCTCATAACAGAACAAATAAAGCCTTGAAAATAATTAAAAACGTTTAATAATAAACAAATAATAAAACATTAACGTTTCCTAACGTTCTAATTCTTAAAAATTAAAAATACCAAGCAATTTAGATTAACTTTCTCTTAGACAAGCACATATATATATTCGAATGTAATTTATCCCTCGCTAAATATATACCTATCCACATTCTCATTGAAAAAACTGAGCTGTCAAAAAAGTATATTATGTATTATAAATTACTTCTTAAAGCTAACGCTGAGGGAGGTTTCATGACAGATTACATGTCAAATAAATATTTTTTCCTCGTGTGTTATTCCCAGTGCAAAGCATTCTGAATACCACAGTCCCATAATGGGCTGTGGTTGAAGTGGAAAAGGGTACAGAATATATTTCATTACAATGGAAAACTTTCACAGTACAACCCTGTATATTAAGGTTAATAATGTTCTGTGACAAATGCATTTAAATTTTCCATTAACTTTGATTTCGTATTGTGAAAATTGTATGAAAATAAAAATAACAAAGATGCAGCATTTGCCAGTATTAGATGTGATGGTAGATATAGATACACAGTAATAAAAGCTATGATTTTTGAGAGAAAAATAATTTACCTAATAATCTCTTTTATTTAACGTATTGTACCTACTAGTTGGGTAATACGAATATTTCTATGATGTATAATTTCTATTATCAGTTATTGTTTTTGTTAGCTATTTACCTACTTTACGTACAGAGTGTTCCAATATTCCGTTACCATAAGTTGTTGAAGACAAAATAATTATTATGACAATTACTGGACTTAGTTTACTAATGTAAATTTTAAAACATTCACATAAAATATATTGCAGCACGATTTAATAGTATTGTCTGAAGCTCTTTATTTGTGGCATAATTTTAGTTTTTCTTTAGTTTTATTACTATTTTGAAAACGAAAACAGAGAGATTTTCGAAACGTCAAAAATACGGAAGTGCGCGATTTAAGTGATGTGATTTTTATTATTTTTTACTTATCTGCTTTTTTCAGTGTGAGATTTTTGGGATAGACAAACTTAGTTTCAAAAATAACCCTTGACTGATCCGTTTGGCGTAAGGGATTATTTAATTAATCTTTATTTTTTCAGAAGTGTGTCAAAAACCCAATAAAATTAAAGAAAAACGATTTAATAGTGATGTAAAACAAAAGTTGATGCATGCAAGCTTTTTTTAGTTTTAAAACCTAATTGATATAGTTCACCTTGTAGAGAGCCTTCAGAAATGATTGCAAGCCACGTGACCTACGCGTATATGCAACCAACTCTGTTGGCTGCACTTCTAGAAAATCACTAAACATCAGTGGTGTGGGTGAAGGGATTACTGATGCAAATAAATTCGTTTTTGAAATTGAGTATATAACCTAACAAATTGCTCGACTACTGAAATTTAATACATAAACATACATATTACATAGTTACTGACGAAAAGAACGTTTGTTTACTTCGATTGAAATGTTTTTAACTTTATTAGAAAGAGATATCTACCAATTTCTTGTTAATGAACAAAATTTTGCTATGAAAACAAAGAGTATATAATGCTAACACAACTGATTCTGTTTATTTTATTGTGGGGGAAAAGAAACATATTTTACTGTATTAAGATTTATTTACAATATTTGGGATAAAAACATTACATATTGTAGTGTTTAAAAGAATTTGTTTGTGGCATTTCTTAGTTATTTATTTTCGCTTGGGTATTTTGCCACTTGACTAAAAATTAACAAATTATATTAATTTAATTACTTGTTGTGTTTAAAATGGTTCCCTTCAATTGCTATGCATAAATTTACTTTCCTGTACATATTTGCAAATACATTTTGTGGCTGTTCTTCTGTGATGTTGATTTCTCGAATAATTGCCACTTCTGATTCTTCGATGGTGTGGATCTCTGTTTTAAATATAGTGTTTTTCAAATGTCCAAACAAAAAATAATCCAATGGAGTTAAATCCGGAGACCTGGCTGGCCGCAAATCTAGACTAATCAGTCGATTGCCATAAAATTGCTCTAAAAATGTAATTGTTGCTCTTGCAGCGTATGCAGTTGCTCCATATTGCTGAAAGTAACTTACTTGCAGCTTGTCATCACGTAACTGTTCCAAAAACGGCTCTAAAGTAAGAGTTCGATATCTTTCAGCATTTATAGTTTCGTAGAAGGATATAGTCCCTACTATACGTCAGCAGTTAGCTGGCAGCCTCGATTCATACACAGTGCTCAAATCAGTTTTGTGTCTGCTTGATGAGACGTTGCCAAATTTAAATATTTTCCCCATACTGGATATTATAAATAAACTGAAAATTATTGAGAGAGGTTGAAGGGTTTTTCATATTTGAAAACTGACTGTAAGTATCCGAGACACATTTAGCGGGCACACCTCCGATTTTATACCCAGGTTTATTTAAAGTGAATCTTGAACTACCGTACTATTAGGTCAATAATCTAGTTTTACTACTTGTTTAATGTGTACTCAAAGAGAAGAGAAAAACAGTTCTTTTTTATCTAGTTATTCATGTTTATCCCACAAAAAACTTTCTTTTTCAGAATTTTAGTACAACCAAACTAATAAGAAAATTGCTACAAAAAAAATACATAAAAATATACTTTTCAGGTCTATAACTTCTTAAGGAAACTAAATTATACTAACAAATTCACGTTATTTTTATCCAAAGAAGCCTTAAAGTATATCTCATTTATTACAGAACACTCTGTATATTCTGTAAACTTTTCTTTGACCTTTGACGTATGATGGTTTCTTGTAGACTGAATATTAGGACATCTAATTTTAATTAATTATAGCACATTGGTTGTAAGGCATAATATTTTTTTTAACTCTAGTTACATATTTATAATGCAAATTTATTTTTATTTGTCAGAAATTAAAATGCTATAGTTTGATCATTATTTTTCATTTTCAGGTAAGTGCTTCAATATTCTACTTGACAAACGAATTTCGGAAGGGGATTCAATAGACAGGGGCAATTTACGTAGTTTAAAGTAAGTATATTCAAATTTATTACTACTCTTTTATTATACAGGGTGATACAATATATGAAAGGAGTGTCTGGGGGGCAAAAATGAACAAAAAAGCCTAATAAACATATGGTCGAATATCAACAGCTACTGAGATAGCAATGAAAATAATTTTACCCGACTTAATTATTGTATACATGAACAGAGAAAAGTGTTTATTACATCATAGGTATTATAAATTATAACATTGACTAAAGATCTATAGAAACCGCATTTAATTAATTCAATTTTCAAATATACCACCGTCCGTCTCGATATATGCATCAGCTCATTTGTGGATTGCACGGGTAGCTCATTTAAGAGCACAATGATTTTCTCTTATAAGTGCTGCAAAATAATAATTGACAACCCGATCGAATCTTTTGTTGCATATACTAATGTTTTAACCATCTCCAAAGACAGTAATCTAGGGAAGCTGGTGACTTTGGTGGTAAGATAATTGATCACAACACGACTAAAATGGGCAGGGGCACCTTCATGCTGAAAGTACATGTTTTGCCTAATACCCAATGGAACATCGTTCAGTAGATCTGTTAAATTATTTTCTAAAAACAACTGATCTTTTATTTTGAGTAGGTCATGCATTCTAAACCAAACTAACATTTGTGTGGTAATGGTAACGGTAATCGTGCAGTTGCGGAATATCGACCCCGAACAGAAGAGTGCCATATAGAAATGTTGACAGTGTGAGAATTACATCTGCGATGCAAGTTGGTCCTAGTCTAGTAATTGAAGAAGAAATTCTAAATATGGTAGAACTTGGTCCGGGTGTAAGTACAAGGCACATTGCAAGCCGTTTCCAAATTAATCAAACTACGGCATGGGAAGTCATTCACAAAAATGGTTTAAAACCTTTCCGTATGATTAATAATCAGTTACTTGCTTACCCAATTGTGCTAGATGGTCCTCTAATTTTTAGAAAATAATTTAACAGATCTACTGGACGATGTTCCATTGGGTATTAGGCAAAACATGTACTTTCAGCATGATGGTACCCCTGCCCATTTTAGTCGTCTTGTGATCAATTATCTTACCACCAAAGTCACCAGCTTCCCTAGATTACTGTCTTTGGAGATGGTTAAAACATTAGTATATGCAACAAAAGATTCGATCGGGTTGTCAATTATTATTTTGCAGCACTCATAAGAGAAAATCATTGTGCTCTTAAATGAGCTACACGTGCAAATCAAAAATAGTTATTTATGCAACAAATACAAAAAGTAAGTGTTTATTGTACGCTACGTGAAATTGTTCAACGAGGCCGTCAGGCCGAGTAGGATAACACGTCGAGTGCAATACGCACTTTTTGTACGAGTTGCATACAATATTTTTTCTACCTTCATGCAAAAACCAAAAAATGTTATTTAGATGACACTGATAGCATTTTCGGCTCGTCGCACTTTCTTGCACTCAGTTGCACTTTGTGCAAGAAATATGTTCGTCTGGTAATCCGGAGCGGTACTCACTCAGTTTCTAATGTTCGGCTGGACAAAAAAATTCAGACGAACCTTGCACTAGTGCGCACTTTCCGGCACTAACTAATAAGTTCGGTGTCGATCTAGTGCAGAAGATTATAACCTCAAAAAACTGTAAGATGCAAGGGATGTCAGGAACGTCAGGAAACAAAATTTCCCAGTTATTAAGGTTCGTGAATGCCAATGAATATTTTTTAGAATCTTCGTCATCAAGTGACAGCGAGGAAGAAATTTTGCAACACGTTTCTCTTGTAAAAGAGTAGTGAATAAAATTGAAAATTATGTGAAATTGGTAGTTCATCAGCTGGAGGATCACTCCGTTTCCTCATGATGAAGAGATATGTGGTTTACGACATTTTCGTATGTGGAAACATAATGACAAAAAGCACAATGACATATTGTGCTTTCTTCTGATTGCATATTATTTCATATTACACACAGATTACAAATTAATACATATGTATAGATTAGACAGTAAACATTTCTATTATTTTTAATATTCCCTCTCATGACTTCACCGAAACGAACCTCAAATTTATGTCAACTGTTAACTCAGTTAAATGTCTAATGTCAGTGAACGCACTGATAATACAAACCGTATTCGACTGGCAATGCTCGAAACAGTGCAAAAGTTAAAACTGTTGCGGTTTTCCAAAGCACTAGTTCGGAGTGCACACCGAGTTCTACGAGCCGAAAATGCTATAAGTCTAGGAGACTGTGACGTCGATTTGAACGTTTATGTTTGTCATGATGACAGAACGCTGTAGTAGAATTACAGATGAATGCAATAAATAACCACTTTTTCCACTGAATATAATTCAATAAAGTTTTGTTTTTTGCATAAACGTAGAAAAATTAAATTAAATGTATTGTCAAACCTTATATCGAATTTCAGATAACGGAGCTTCTTAACAAGCGGAGCATTGGCACGGTTTTAAATTAATACTTTGTTAGGTAGGTTTAATTAAAAACGTGTAGCATGGAATTAAAATTTAATCAAACATCACCTCAGTATTTTTATGTTACTTTATCCTTTCTACCATTTTCTGGGTGTAGGATTGTCCGTTCATGTAGCAACTGTAAAAATAATTTTCCAGGTCTTAATGTCAACACTTAATCCGCGATGGTTCGTGTTTTTTTATTAATGAAATCCATGCGGCATGTGAATTTTACAAGGGATTATTTTTATTTAATATTACACCAATGAATATACCTATGTGTATACAGTAAACCTTTGCACTGAGACAAAGGATATTAAAGATAAAGAACATAATTGTTGGTGCTACACAGTGGGAAATTAGGCCAAAATTCGGAGGAAATACAGAATGTTTTCTTTGTGACATTTCAGCAGGTGTAATGCATTAATACATCTATGTATAACAGTATTGGACAATTATATGTAATAATCACACACATAAACATAAGTAGTGGGTACACATCAATAGCATGTTAATTGCGTGAGGGTTTTGATGTGTTCCCACTACCCACATGTTTATGTGTGTGGTTATTACCTATATTCAACAAATTCTCAGCTTCTGGTTGTTTTCGGTACTTTTGGAAATGTATTAAACATAGATTTTAATTTCAGACGTTCATTAAAAATTACTGTGTAATATTTTAAATTTTGAACATTTCTTTTCATCTCTCTAAGATACTTTTTATTGACATTGTCTAGAATCTTAAGCTGCCACTTTTTTCCTTTTTCAATTTTGTCTACTGGAAAAATTCTGATGATTAAGGTAAAACACTGTCTTACATAAAGAATCAACAAGTATCAATAGTGTTTGTATATTTTTTAAATATGTTGTAATTCTGCTAAGAATGTTTTGAGTACTACGACGCAATATATGATTCAATTTTAGATTGTTTAGATTCTCAACTTATTCGAAGTTGGTAAAGTTAATTAAGACATATTAAATAGTAATTATAAATCTCATCTCATGCATTAAATATTGTTTACTGAATTCTGGAACAGTTTTCGACAGCCGGCTGCACTTTGTAGTCTATCAAACGCCTTAACAAGGCTGTGAATGGTTACCTATTCATTTATTATACCTTCCAGAAACTTGAATAATACTGCAGAGAATACTGAATACAGTTTCCTATTAAGTTGTGAATTAAAATTTGAACCGCCACCATGGACCGCGTAAATATTATTTTATAGGGTATTAAATATTACACACTTATTTAGGATCGGTCAGTGGTCGCGCGGTTTAAGGCGTCAGTACTTGAATCGAGGTGACTGGATCGCTGTGGGTTCGACCCCCGCAGCCGGTAGACCGTATATAAGCTATATTCGTAGAGAGATTGGCACCCTCTCTGCGGATATGGTAGGGTGGAAGAATGTTGGCTTGGGTCAATGTGAGAGATTGATACCGGTTGACATTTGACTACCCCTCTAATTAATGAGGTTTTCCAGGTTTCCCTCATTCCGGCACTGAATGGTGGTTAGGGCCTACCAACGTAAGTCGTTCCTGGGCGCAAATGCGGCCTGCTTGATAATAATATGCCGCCCCCTCTCCCGCACACGTCTTCGACTTCTGGGCTAATCCTCGTGATTAGAATGAGGGGTAGAGATATTATTATTATGCTGAGTGTTTACTATACACGTTACAAATAGTCAATATTGCGATCACACAGAGCACTATGCTTATTATGTTTACTAGACTCGTTATATATGTTTGTAATGAAAATTAATAACCTTGCTTTCCACGATTAGTATTTGAAAGAAACTTAGAGAAAACTTTAGTTTTTCTTAAGTTTCATTGTTAACTAACTTTAGTTATCCTTAAGTTTATTTGATTGATACTGTCGTTGATACTTTTACGATCAATGATGCCGCGTCCAAAATCTGGATCTTGTTAGTTTAATATCCAGTATGATGACCTTGAAAATGTTAGAGGCTCGAATTGCAGATATCAGTTCCATTTCAACTTTCTTGACAGAATTGTTTCAATCTTAATCTTATACTAATCTTATACTTAATCTGGTATTCACCTTGACGACATAATCTAATGTGCCCAAAGTGATTGTTGCATTTCTTATGTTGTAAGGATAATGATCCTTTTACTGAATTTCATTTATGAATTAGTCATTTTCCTTTGTCAGATATGATTTAGAAGGTTTGGTTGTCTGTATATGATGTACTTCAGATCTAATTTTTTTCCATTACTTCTTGGGAGAGACATCCACAAAGGGTTTCTATTAATGCAAATAATTTCCTCTTTTAGAATCATCCTGGGTACCAGGTAAAATTCAGGTCCTTGACAAGTATATACGGAGCGTCATTCTTTGTCCAAACTTCTGTGTATGGGATGTCATTGAAGAAGTATTTGCCAATTTATCTCATCCGCATGTTCTGCATCTTCCTCTTCTGTGTATAAATGCCTTTCTTCGTTTATTTAATAGACGCGGTAAAACTATGTATCATTTTGCTTAGGTTTGTTTTTCTCTTTTTCTTCCCAGCTCTGGCAATCATCTTCATATTATATGTCTAAAGAAGTAGACTTTACAGTAAGCTATTCTAAAATAGAAATATTGGTTCAGATATTTTGGTGACACATTTATTAAATGACTTTGTGAATGAAATAACGACGAAGATTTCTGAACCACGTCAGAAAACAATAATTCTTTCCTGTTCCCAGATGCCCCCCTGAAGAGTGTCAAAACACTTGGAATTTAAATTACATCATTTACGATTATTTCAAAGCAAACGGAACCGAAAATATTTAACAGGCAGCCAGAAAATCAAGACAAAGAAGGAATAACACAACACCCTTAACCAGAGGGTGGTAATTACCTAATTCTATAAACGTAATTAAAAAATATGTCAAAGTGACATATATAATGTCCCGTAAAGTATGTTACAAACATTAGATGGTGATAGTACATAAAAAATATTAGGAAATGTGTATCTAAGATGCAACTACAATAGTCGTTTTCATTCCATAACTCTTTGTAGAAAAGAGAAAACAATGAAATATTCAGGGACTAGTCAGCAATAAGAAACCCAGAAATAATCTGGATATCAAAGCGAAAGAGAATATTTATATCATACTCTCTCTATTTTCTGCAAAAAAGATATTTTTACAAAGGCTACTGAATTTAGAATTTTTTTTGTTTTGTTTTTATGTAAAATGTTTAGTTTTTTAATAAATTGACCAGATGACTCAATTCGCAGGGTTAGGTAGCAAATATTAGTATATATCAGACAATATCTAAACATGAGTTTTCTTAACCGATGAATTGGTAGAGAATTATAATATTATATATTATAATAGCCTGTCCAACGCGATCACCTGAATTGAATCCAATCGATTTTTAACTGTAGCGCAAAATCTTTAGTTTATGCGAGCTCCGTTGATACAGAAGATCAATTTATAACGCAAATAATAAAAAATTATAATTTTGTTATAACTACTCAATTAATATTTGAAAGGGTCAGATTTAATTGTTGAAAGAAATTGGTAGCATCAATGGGGGGGGGGATCAATGTTAGCCTATGGGACTATCGTCTGGTGGTAGAAAGTCTAACAGTCGACATCTAAACAACACCCACTATAGCAATGGAAGTAATGCTATGTCTGCCACCTTTGGATATTCATCCAAAAGAAGTGGCTGTGACAATCATGCTTCGTCTCAAAAGTACTGGTATTGGTACACCAGATGTAGGATGTGGAGAAGTTAGAAGTCGCCGGTGGTATGGGGTCGTCAGGAAGCTGCCCCTTCTGCAGGCATTTGACAGACCTTACATGGTACTTATTAGGAGATGGGCAAAACCATCAAAATCTACACAAATAATAGACAATGACTACTAATCGTACGTAATCATAAGATAATCATAACAAGATCAGCATGAGAATGCCATCAGGCACTGGTATGTAGCTGACAAGCTAGCCAGGAGTGCATCGGGTCTTAATATTTCTGGACCTGGACCTCCAGTATGCTTCCGTTGTCAGCTTTTGTTAGAATTATCAAGGAAGACACCTACAAAGAATTTATAAATCGGTGGGATCAAACAAATAGCTGCCAATTTGCTAAGGAGTTCCTAGAGTAGGTACCCCTGCAAGGATATAGCTAAAAACTACCTGGCCATGTCTAAGACAAATCTGCTTGGTGACAGGTATTCAAACTGGACACTGTTGGTTAAGGAAGCACATTTATTATATGAAGAAGTCTCTGCAGGAGTCGCGAACAGGAAGACAAAACAGTTCTGCATGCACTCTGTGAGTGCACTGCCATTTTGTTAATAAGAGAATCCGTGTTGGGAGAACGATGGTTTTCTATGGCCTCGATAAGAGAGATCTTCCTGAGCAACATCACCACCTTCTTCTCTTTATTAGGCTGGTTAGCGGCTCAGGTAGATTGATCTTCTAAAGAGAGGAAGTACAAAGGACCCAATAGGGCCTAAGTGTCGTAGCCTCTTAAGTTGCCCTCCCCATAATTCCAGATAAAAGAGACATCATTTCGTTCTCTCAATTATGTTCATATCCACATTATTTATTGGCTTCGTATGGCTAACTAGTACCTGAGAATTTAATTATATTTTCATTTTCCCAGAAAGAGTTACGTCATAAAAATTATTTTTGTAGTTGCATCTTTTAAGGTGCAATTGCAACTGAAAGTATTTAAGAGTTATTTAGAAAAAAATAAAGAAAATTTACAAGTTTAGATACAATGTGGTGGTTAAACGAAGTTGAAACTGTATACATATTTCCAATAAATAAGCATATATTTTATTATATTAAAATAGTAAGAATATTTTAAACAAATATTGCAGCCATGGAAATAATAACTTTAATATCAAATAAATCCCCAAAAAAGTTTCAATATGCAGTAAAACTAATACTAAATAGTTCCATTATTTTCAAATTAAAAGTTAAATTTATATTGTTATATATGAATACATAAAACTAGGGCATGTTAAAAGCTTTCCGAGCATGTAAAACGTGCTTGTGTCGATACACTATATACGTACCATTATAATAGTGCGCTTTAAATTCGATGCGAAACATGAAACGATATTTTAAAATTAAATTTATTTTTAATCCAATTAATGTGTCGCAGTTAAATCGCGTTTAATTTATTTTATGGCTTCGCTAAATATGATTTACTAAATGTTACCAACTAAAATTTCGTATAATACGTCGTTGGAATCAAATTAGAGGGGTGCGTCATATCAGAGTTGCTTATTCTTCGGGCAATTTATTTGCAACACATACGATATTAAATACGTAGATTAGTTCGTCTCGAAATTAGAAATGTTCGTTAAATATGTGGTGGTTATAATCTTTAAAAATGTCTGTAAAATTTCAAAGAAGTTACATGAGATTTACCATAGTAGTTATGACAATTGTACGAATATTAAGGAAATGTACAATATTAATTGAAATAATAGCTAAAGCGTCTTAGATCTATTTCACTTTGTACTAATTTTAAAATTGCCAATACTATGTATTTTTAAAGAGATAGTTGTGGTAAACACATTTCAACTCATGCGCCCATAGCGTCCCGATCCAGTAATCGTCGGTTTATCTATACAATCATGTACGTTACATTGTAGTGCAGTTGAAATTAAAGTAGCACAAAACACTTCAAGCGTATCAGTTTAGTTGAGTAAAGTAGTGTATGAGAGGCTATCTGTAGGTAATGTGGGTACATTTGTTTAAAGACACTTGTGGTGCTTTATTTATAGTTGCCCAAAAATTTAACATTGTTACCTGCACATCAATATTATCACAGAAATTCTCAAAAAATATGTAAATATGTTTCATGCTTCATGCCACTTCAAAATCTGTTTTTAATGCTCAATTTCTAAACCTCTTGAGATAATTTAACCAAATTTGGTTTGCATATTTAGTATGACAGTAGGTATAAAATATTATCATGCTTAGATACTTACCAGTGGTGGAGGGGTGCCATCGACCATTTTTATCAAAAAATATATCAACCTGTACAATATTCCAAATAAAATAGGGCATCAAATGCGACATTGTATTATTCATTTTTTTATTTACACTTTTTTGTATTCCAAACCGATTAGCAACAAAATTCATTTCGTCTGCAGAGTTTTCAAAATAGCTGTTTCAGGTTTGCATATGGGATTAGAAAATTTGAACGAGAAATTACTGATTTCATTTAAAAATATGTAAATGTGTTTTATGCTTTATGCCACTACCTACATGTTAAATATACAGGGTGTCTAGTAAAGAATAGTGTAAATTTCAGAGTTGTGTTCTTCTTCCTTCAAGTCAAAAAGTTTAAGGTTACTTACAGAGTGAGAAAGATAAAAATTATTTTTTTTTAATACTTATAGTTTCAACAGTTTTCGAAGTATTTGCTGCAAAATTGGCACAGCGGAATTTTTTGAGATGACAAAAATGATTTTGGCCGAAGTTATAAATAAATCAAAAAATTCAAAATCAGAAGATGTCTATGGTTTTTATAAACAAACATACAAAATTTTGAAAAATCCAAATGAGGGTTCTTTAGATATTAATAAAAACCTTATATTTTTTAACTTTCAAAAACCTGTATCTCCAAATCGAAGCATCGGCGGACACAGGTTCATAGGAACTTCTTTTCTTATTTCTGTTCAAGGACAAATTTTAAACTGTCAAACTTGACATACGTTTAAAAATTTTTACTACGATTTTGAGAACGAAAACAGAGAGTTTTTCGAAACGTCAATAACACGGAAGTGCGCGATAGTGATATGATTTTTGTTATTTTTTACTTATCTGCTCTTTTCAGTGTGAGATTTTTTGGTTAGACAAACTTAGTTTCGAAAATAAAACCCAATAAAACTAAAGAAAAAGGAAATTCCCTCTCTATAAGTAGGTACTTCTTTTCCATAGTAAAATATAGGTATAAGTACCATTTTTTACATGCATTAAATGAATAATTATATTCTAATATTAGAAAGAATTAGTAAATTTACATATGTGATTTCCATGGAGAAATACATATATTATTTACATGTATTATCTGTTTAATTACATTGAAATTTTACAGAGCATTAGTAACTGTATAAATCGTAAGTAAATTTGTCGTGATAGTTATGGGCATAAAAAGCCAGTGATTATCATCGTAAATAATTTTTTGAGTGTATAACATCAACATTGTTAAAAAAAATAGTAGAAGCTACTTACAGATAGAAAATAAGCCGAGGATGACAAAATATTAAAGAAAGAGTAGAAAACAAAAAGAAATTGCCATTATAGCTGCTAATTCTTGATTTGCATAAAAAATTTTAAAATAAAAGAGCGTTTATCAATATACAGCAGTTTTACCATAATTAGTTTGTGGATATTATATTAAATTTCGTAAATCAGATTATTTTAATTCTTCTGAGGTTGTATAACTCCTTTTCTAACATATTGATTTAACTTTTTATACCTTGATGATTTTGCAGAAAGTCCCTACAGAATTTATTTAAAACGCCGCACCTGCGTAAATAAAGTACTTCATTTAAGTGGATTAGTTACCTAGTTAGGCTGCATAATGTATGAAAATGTATGCATGATAAAATAAGAACTGTAAGACTTCAGCGCTATTTACATTAAGTTAAATTAAATTTCAGCTGCAATTTATTTAATGGCCTCTATTACGAATCTTACTCGCATCTGAATATCTAAAACTTTAGTAGGGCAGAGTCACGATTTTTCTTTATACTATATTTTTGCATATACTTAAAGTATTTAATTCCTTCACTTCAGTATCTAGGGTTTGTGGGTATTATAATAAAATAAATGTCCCTATGTGCTTTATATGTATATAAGACGTTTACAGGCCTTTTAGGCCCAGAGCTGTGTTAATCTCCTCCACTCCATTCTCAACTGCCCTTTCATCTTCCATATGTTCTAGATACCCTAGCCACAGCACTCTTCTGGCATTTACAACTTCGTCTATTTTTGGTGCCTGGTACATTGCATATATTTCCTCATTATTTGTCCTTACATAGTCTTCTTTCGTCTTCTTTCTCTCTAGAATTGTTTTTAAGATCCTCCTTTCCCATCTTTTCTCTTGACTTCTTATTGAGGATCCAGGTTGCACTGCCATACAGCGCTATCGGTCTCAAAATTGTTTTATACATTCTAAATTTTACTAATCTGGACAAATTTGTTGATTTCATCAAGTAGTTGACTACTGTCGAACTTCGGTTTGCCTTTATTATTCTCCTACTAATTTCTTGCTCCTCATCACAATTAGCTGTTATCAGCGTCCCTAAATACACATATTCTTAAACTTCTTTAAATTCCATCTCTCCGTGCTGGGTTCTCACTTTGAAATTGGTATCTTTTTTCTGTTGTCCTATTCTTAAAAGCTTACTTTTCTCTTGATTTATCCGCAATCCCACTTTCCGTGCTTCCTTCACAAGTTTACTCGTTACTTTTTCTAATTCCCTACTATCTCTAGTAATTATGGCCATGTAATCTGCATAACTTACATTATGGTGACTTTTGAACAATATGTGGCCTTCAACTGACTATCTCTTATGACCTTTTCTAGTACTAAATTAAAAAAAGCGTTGAGAATGCGTTTTTAGTATTTTCTAAGGCCATTTTCAATAACCTAATTAGTTTTGGTTGGTGGCTCAAATTGTTTCAATATTTTACTTAGTTTATTCCTTTTGACCGAATCATATGCTCTTCTGAAGTCCACGAATAAGACCATTGCTTCAATTTCATATTCATAACATGTTGTAAGGATCTCACCATGAAGATTTGTCCATTGTTGACCTCCCCTTTCAAAAACCTGCTTGATACTCCCCTATCTGTAGTTCTGCTATAGGTTCTATTCTCTGTTTTATTAACGTTGCCATAATTTTATACCCTTTTTTGAAATTGTTATAATCACAGCATCTCTCTGATCTTCAGGCATACGTTTTCTTTTCCAAATCTTTCGGATTACTTCGTATATTCTTTGTATTCCTCTTCTGCGTACTTAGAATACTCTGCCGATATTCCGTTTTCCCCTGGATTTCTTGCTATTCCCTAAAGATTATATAATTTTGTCTGTTTTTTTTTGTAGGTTCTTCTACTTCCACTTCCTCTTTCATTACCAGTATCATCTCCTCCTGATCCTCTCTTTTCTTTAGCTCTCTTCATTGAACATATCTGCAAAATATTGCCTCCATCTTTCTCTCACTTCTGTCTCCTCTCCAATCGTATTGTCACTCATCCCTCACTTTTCACTTTTCAATGCCCCTGATATTTTCTATAATATATTCCCCGAAAGAACACCTTAGTAGACACAAGAAAGTTTTCACTTATAATGCCCCTATAGCTTAAATTATTTCTGTATTTATTTTTAGGTCATGAATATTTTGAATTGTTTTTTTTAAGATATTCATGAATGAGGAAACATTTCTGGTTATTAATTTAAGCTCGTGGGATTTCGGTAAGAACATTTCGCGCCAAACTATTTATTAATTTGAAAATACAAATGGGCGACATTTAAACTTAGTTATCGAACATAATTATATGTAGAATATAATAAATAAAATAACTTACTAATTTTGTTTGTTTTAACTCATTTAACGCTCAAGAATAGTAATAATCAAAAATCAAGTTCTGTCAAATAAAATGTCAATCTATACACAAACGTCAAAAAATTTCCAATGTAATTACATGAAGCTTGCTGCAAAGAGAATATAAATTTCCAGAAATTTTTTAAATCGCCATGTTTACGAAACAACATACAAGCTTCTAATTGGTTAAAAAATGTTGGTGTGATGGTTAAAGTAAAATCGGCAATAATAAATTTAATTATAAACTATTATAAATTACATTAAAAATGACATGAATAGCTTTCATGTTACGTTGATATATTATACTAATTATAATAAGAAACAAAATTAAAACAAAAAAATAAAACAATGGAGCATTTGATTACCTATTTTATTTGTAATATTGTACAGGGTGATACATTTTTTTGGTAAAAATGGTCGATGATACCCACACCTGTTTTACACCTACTTTCAAACTAAATACGCACACCGAATTTGTTTAAATATTCTCAATCGGTTTAGAAATTAGACATTAAAAACTTTTTACAATTTTTGACACGCTGAACAATGGCTACCCTAAGACCCCACATTTCCACTGTTATTTTTGGCCACAAAAAACGCTCCTGGATTTTGGACCTCTACTTAAGAAACACCCCGTATAAATATTATAACCATTATGTTATTATCATTGCTATTATGGTAGCTATTACCACTTTTGTAGTATCATAATCAACATTAATATCATCATTATCATTGTCAATGGTTACATAAAACTCGCAAACTGGTAATAAAAAACATTAACTTAAGAATGTAATGCATACGAGATGTTTATTGCATTCTAAATCCAATTCAATGTTATTTATACATGTGCTCATTTTTATATTTTATTCATTTTAGAAATTGTATACTTGTTTATTGACATTGTAAACAATAATTCACAAAAAGACAACGGCGCAACCAGTTCTATTACTAATTTACTCAACGTCAGGCACTCGTTATCGTGACTCCTGATACCGTCGAAAACTATCTATTAATTATCAGGTGAAGCAAACAGAGACCAACTAGCCGTATAGTTTGTAGTTTACGTAAATGTAAGCAGCATCCTGTTAACTTGTAATCTTGCTGAAAACTTTGAAACTTGCTGAGCAATTGTTTCTTCAACTTATTTGTTTTACTGTATTTAAACTTATTGAGCAGCTTCTAACAAAACTTAACTGGAACTGTTAGTTAGTTAACATGTACATTGATTCAATGCTTTTCCATGCATTACATACACACTTAATCAAACATTAATGTCACAAATTTAAAAATTATGAATTAGTTAAAATATTTGAAGATTATATGCAGTGTATCCACAATGTTCTGAAAAACTTTCAAGTGCAAGTATTTTCATAAAAAAACAACAACTATATTAAAATCTGGAATATGAAGAAAATCTGCATAGTATACATAAACTATAAGAGTTTGGTAAATAATCTTGGTCTATTGCAAGACATTCACTATCAGCAAATAGTTGATAAAGTGAAAGTCGGGGATTTTTGCGGACGACAAATTCAAAGATGTTTATAATTTCGACGTCGCTGGTAGAGGGCGCCACTTATGGCACATCATGTTTCTTTCAAATGACAGAACTTTTTGCTGCTTAGTGTATCCGGCTGAGTATTGAAACAATAGATTCTCCTACCTGTTATATCTGAAAAGGTATACCTTATAGGTATAGTCGTTAGGAGTAACAGTAGGCCGTGGAAGACATAGCCTTAAGCACAGCCGTAGCTGCGCCTTGGTATTTCAGAAACACAGACATAAAACGAGACCTAGACTACACCGACCTAACGCATACACACACACGCACAAAAACCATTAACAAAGCCACAGACCACGACAACCCCTGCTTAGGCAAGCCGTCGACTACGCCCCGCCCCGACAGACAAACACAAACGTCCAAAACACCAATTCCTTGACCTTCCTCCTGACAAAACCACAACCCTCCTCCGGTAATCTTTTCTGTTTCACAACAAGAAGAAACCACCACGAAGAACACCACCAATAAAAAGACTATAACATAGACAACCCAAACCCAAACCATATCCTTACCTAGCGCTCGCATCTCACGAACCGTAACATGCTCTGGAAGAAGAGCATCCTATGGCTACAAGCCACTCACAAAAACCCACTCCCAACAAAGACCACCCCCGGGGGTTTAGGACGGCCGGCGAAGAAAGAACCTAGATGACATGAAGAGCGCCAGAAGAGGCCCCCCTGCCAGGGCAGGAGGAGGTTCCTCGAGCCGCCAGCATCGGCCGCAACAGCGGTCGAGGCTGACCGGAGAAGGGAACCCACCTCTACGAGGCCGCCCAGGTCTACAGAGATGGTGAAGGATAAAGAGCGATAATACCGCTCGATCCTAATCCATACAAGGCCACCGTTCGCCAATAAAATAACGGCGCGAGGAGTAACAGTTTTCGAAATAATCTTGTTTGAAATATTCAGTGCACCGAGTCAAAACTGTTTTGGTTTCAGTTACAGTGCCTTCTCGACTGAAAATAGAGCAAAATGTTACTTGAAAAAGTTGTTCAGAACGGTAAATTATGGAGATGTGCAAAAATAGGCCTGCTTTGATAAAATCTTTCTGCTTTGTTGAAAAATGGTTTCATCAAACCTCGCCGATTTTCTTGAAATTTTGCAAGTCTCCATAATATACGATTCTGAAAAACTTTTCCAAGTAATATTTTGCTGTATTTTCAGCAGAAAAGGCACTTTACCTGAAACCAAAACAGTTTTTATTCGGTGCACTGAACATTTCAAACCGGATTATTTCAAAAATTGTTACGCCTATCGACTTCAGTAAGGTATACCTTTTTCAAATAAAACAGGTAGGAGAATCTATTGTTTCGATAGTCAGATAAATACATTAAGATGCAAAAAAGTTCTGTCATTTAAAAGAAACATGATGTGCCACAAGTGGCACCCTCTACTAGTGACGTCAAAATTAGAAACATATTTGAATTTATCGTCCGCAAAAAACCCCCGATTTACAAATTTTATGTAAATATTTGGATTTATTAAGAAGTTATTCACAAATATCAAAAATAAAATTTTAACTTTAACACCCTGTGTCTCCGTTAATATTGAGTTTTCGAAAAATTGTCATAGGACTTGACCCTAATTTTTTGTGAGCAATCACCTCCTGAAGTCTTGATGCATAGTTTGCGGACACCCAGTATAATTATTTTGTCATCGGTAATATTACCAAGTGTTTATGGTAAATTGATATTGATATTGAATAAAGTTGTAAAATAGACTCATAAAATGAGCACAGACAGTGCTCTGATGAAATGAAAGAAGTATTGCATGGTGCCATTATGTACAAATACAGTATACAGGACCTAATAAAATATATTTCACCGTGGCAAATATAAAGCAAACTTAACATTTTTTTCTTCATTTATTGTATTCAGCGCTTGATTTCGATTCCAAATAACATATTCTGTATTTGCTTCTACCATTTGCGAGATGCAGAATGTTATTTGAGGCATCTATAAAATTTTGCCATTTGGCTTTATTGCATTAAATTACCTGTTTTATTCTGAAAACATCATAATAAACAAGAGAAATAAATAAGATTTTTTTCAATAAATCAGTAGTAGTAATAGCAATAAAAAATAATAATCGTTAAATATCATTATTTACAAATTTTATTTATTATTTTTAAAATTAAAACAAGTAGTTCAGTGTGAAGTCAGATGGCATAATTTTATAAATACCTAAATACTTCAAGTAAAACCATCTGTCTGGACGTAACCAACAGCATTGTCGCCATAACTTTCACGGGCGTATCTATATTGTAAGCAAACAAATAAGTTACTTGTAACAGTACCGTAAGTTCACCACATCACCACTAATAATTATGGTAATGTTAATAGTTAGCTTGCTTTGACTCCTTAAATTTGCTGCATTAATGAAGTTGGGATTAACACCAACGAAGTTCATAATAGAAAACTAAATACATTGACTAGTGACAAATTAATAATCATCCTATTATGGTTACATAAAACATGTTTCCATCATTGTGGAATTTTCACACCATTGCCTATAGCATTTACACTATATATGTTCCATAAATGTCACAACAACTCAAAAACACAAGAAGCAAACGCCTGTTAACGGAGGATGGAAGTCAAGTAGCATTGCTGCAGGTTATGTCACAAATAATAGGTGCAAAAATATGAGGCAAAACAAAAAGTTCTGTAATTGGAAATTCTGTGAAAAACATTAATAGTGCAGTTGTAGTATTCAATGCTTGCAATAAGTAGTATAATAGTTCAATTAATAGGTAGTTTAAATTTAATTATTAATTGTTCAAATTTAATTCCAACTTAAATTAATGTATGGTATTGTAAAGTCTTTTACATCTCTCTACCGCATTAATTGGGTAAAATGATATTTTGCAGAACTAGTGGAGTATATGTATGTCATTATGTCAATCAAGTGGATAATAAATAAAATGTATTTGCTTTGCTGATGTTGTAAAGCAATATACATATTGTTATGAAGTATCTACTTTTACATAATAAGTGATTATTAAATTTTTAGCTATGCTTCAATATATTTGTCAGTTGCATAATTTCTATTTATTTTCTAATTCTTAAAGGCGCCCTGAGGAAATCACGCAAGTTTAAATAAATAAATACAGATAAAGAATACATAAAGATGTGTGCTATAGTTTTAAACCTCGAGATACAGAATCACTCAAGTAATATTTTCCGACGTTTCTGTATCTGTGTGATTTTTCTGAATTAATACTGTTCTGTTCTATCATAAGGCATAAGTACTAGTCCTTATGCATGAAGCGATAAGAGTTGACAAAAGAAGACAATATTAGCGTCAATGTTATACCCAAATACAACTACCTTGTCGTATTGTTAAAAAACAATAAGCTAAGTAGGTACTGGAAAATTCAACATTTTAAGAACATTATAATTAATATATAAGATGAATACAGGGTGTTCAATATGTATGAAATAATGTTTATATATTTTTAAGACTGTATAAAAATATTGTTCAGACAAAATCGTCTTAGTAAATTTTTTGCATCCTTCGGTAACCTTGAGTTTGGAGCCAGTAACTTCGTTGCTAATTTTATTTTTTGTATGGCACCATATTCTTATTTTGAATCAACTCGAACGTGTAAAATATCTACGGTGTTGCATTACAAATGTTTTTGAATTATCTAACTTTTCAGTAAAAATGCAGAAACCGATTTTAAAAACTTTCGAAGGGAGGGCGATGCCTAGTGAAAATTTTAACAGTTTTCTATGTAACGTCAATAAGTCATGTCAGAAAAATGCAGTGGCTGTTGGGTGTTCTCAGTGTGAGAAATAGTTCATTTAATAGATAAGAATCGGATTCAGGAATCACAGAAGAATAACCAAACTATTTAGAACCATTTTGGACAGAACACTCAACATCCTGAGAAAAAATTTACTTTTTGTAGGTAAGAAACACTTGTCCCAGCATAAAACTTGTATAAAATAGAAAAGAGATAAACAATCTGAAAGCCAGCCACACAAGTGAACAGGTGGGTTAACTATGACCAAGTACAAAAAATTTGGGGCAAAACCCTCTTTTCCTACGGAAAGTCGGCTCCTATGATAAGAACCGACTGAGATGGATTAGATCCATAGATAAAACTTACAGCCGTCAACAATATCTACTACCATCGTCGTTTTTTGCAGCATTTCTAAATGTAGAAACGAAAATTCTTAATAGTAATAATACCTGATAGATAGGTAACAGTTAATCCACTTAACTCCAGTATTTTGCATTCGTTTTCCATTATTTGGTTATACCTAAACTGGTAGAACTACATATTCGCTCATTACAGCCACTCACTACCGATAAAAGACACTTCCCGTAGGTACAATTAGATAGATTAGATTCCTATTTATTATAACAAAATCGAACGGAAGGAATAATAGACGTTTTAATTTAACCGCGACAGTCTTGTCCCATAACCTAGAAAACCAAACCGGCGAACTATATTGTGGGAAATTATCTGCACCCAACTCAAATATCTTTATTTAATAACTATAAAACGTTTAAAAATTAAAATAAGGCACTTAAAACTGAAGAAGAACACAAAATTACAACGTAAACACAGGAATTCAATAAAATTATGACATGACAGCGATACTGACTAATGAACGACTGTTGCATGCTTGTAAAGTATGCAACCAACAAGTATTGGTGACGTTAAATAAGGATTTAAAATAATATAAAAATTTTTGTTTTACTTTATAAATAAGTTTTGAATTTCTATCCCCTCTTAAAATATTTGTACTAAGTCATAGTTAACCCTGTATAAGTGTGGCTACCAGCAATAACTAAATTTTCTTGCTGAAGTACCTGAACTGTGCTATTACAACTTTTATCTAAATATATTTCTGATGCGTTAAGGGTAAGTTAAATGTACATTAAAGTTAGTTGACTATAATGCAGTAATAATTGAACATGTTATATTGCTACAGTAGTACATTTTAACTTGTATGTTGTATTTTAGATAATATAAGTATAAATTTTATACTTACTTACTACCTAGCTTAAAGTGCATTTAACAGAAATATAAAAATAATAAAAAAAGTTCCAAAAAGTATTATACAATGTTAATAGACAAAGTTTTCTGAATAAATATAAGTTATACCACTCTCTGTCGGCACTTTGATGTTTTCAGACCAAAGCCGTACGGACACACGTAAATGCTGTCGCAAAAAATGGTAAATTACCAGGGACTTAGAAAAGTAGTTTCTTTGCAATTGGAAAAATAATTATGCGAGGGATATTCCAAAAGTGTGATAAATAAAATATCTGTCATGTAATAAAAATTATAAAACAATTATAGGCAAATGTGTAAGTATTTTGTTAGTCGTATATGTTGACTTGTAAATGTTAAAATAAAATATATACGTACTTTACTATAGAAAAAATAAAGTAGCAATGCTTAAAATTTGCAATAAAATGTTTTGTCAAATATTACACATTATTTAAAAATTAAAATAGGAAATAATATAACCTATGTTGTTTACAAGTTACAAATGCTGCAATATAGGTATTTAATTGCTTCTTAGACTCGTACACGAAAGTGTTTGTGACGTATATTAGCATTCTTGATCTGAAATATAATAAAAATGCATTATAATCTTGTTTTGTAATTTAATAAACTATATATTCCTTCAGTAAAAATTACTCAAATGAAAACCCAGTGTATAAGTATGCCCAGGTCATTATTTAGTACCTACTTAATATTATTTCAGTATCTTGAAATTTTGGCGCCAACATAGTTTTGATATTATTGTTAGCAGAAACTCTGCTTGACCCAAAAATGCTTGAGTTTAAAGTTTACATGACACAATTAAGTAGTCACTTACATAATTATTGCGCATTACAATTTTTTTAATAAATAGCAGTAGAAAGAACTTACTTGTTGGCTCATACAAAGACAATGTTTGATGTTTCATTTGAAAAATGTTTGCTTCAAATTTTAATTTTTTCATAGCCATTGATCAGGACTAATATTTGCTTATCTGTGACTTCCAGTAAATCCTAATTAATTCTTCCAAATCTGGCATCAGCAAAGAGATAATTTTTGCTTAATATGTATTGTATTGTATTATTTGGGTTAACAAATTTTTTTTTTGAACTGCCGATATAAAGTCACGTTGATTGTCAATAATGTATTTCCCATTTTTTGTTCATCAAACGAATGGAATCCTTTTATGTCATGAAAATTTAATAGGTAGCTGTAAAATATTTCAGATAGAGCTTGAAAACGAAACGCTGTTCTATCCATAAAGTTTATTAATGTTGGTGTATAAATTTTTGATTTAGCAATACTGGTTGGAAACTAATAAAAAAGTTTATATCGACCCCACTGAGGTGGCAGTACAGTGAGTAAAAATTCAGTGATTGATGAAGCTATAAGTTATAAATTTTAAATTCTCGTACAGAATAAATTACCGTAGTTTAGAATAAACACGGTTCACGTTAAATATTTATTACTGTTTTGATTACAATAAGCTAATTACTGCAACAACACATGGTTGCAGAATGAGTACGAACAGTTTTCAGTGTGCGTAAATATTAATTATTCAGCATATATTAATTACCTAATTAATTAATTAATTTACCATTGTTATTTATTCACTATCATATTGTTAATCCAAGAGGACCTGCAAACACCAATCAGATACTGTTGCCTGTTACTGTGACTGATCAGTGCATCAATTCCATGCTCAACAACTTGACCGGAAATTAACTTACGTTTGGAGAATATGTGGTTCCAGGACGGTACACACAGACAATGGAAATTTTACAGTAAGCGTTTTCCGAATTGCATGCTTTCATTCTTTGGAGTAGTATAAAACGTGCCCAAATGTCTATCAACTTTGGCGGCGCCGACTCGACCAATGTTATCTTTGCTAATAAAAAAAATAGTAGTAATAATAACAAGCCACAAAATAATCGAAATGAAGAAACAAAACCAATTTATTGATACTCTTTTTAACAGTGTTTTGAAAGTTGTACATTTAGTAACTAATTTGAGTTAGGAAAAGTTAGATTTTTCCTAACTAATGCGTGAAAGTTTTTTTCGCATACAAAAAATACGTCGTAATTCTTGAAATAATTATTCATTTATTGTCAACTTAAATCATTTTTCATCATTATTAAAAATTTTAACTGTTTAATGCACTTAATCACAACACTACTTATAACTAATACATTTTATAAATGTCCTTTTGTTTTTGTTATACAATTTTAATTATGTTATTAATGAAAATACTCTTTATTTGGTGCTTTAGGTCATTTACAAAAGATTCTTGCAAAGTCACCTTTAGCCTTGATAGTTCGGAAATGAATTCTATAATTTGACATTTAAATTTATTTTTCATGGTATGGTTTATTTTGAATGGGTATATCTTTAATAATGTTACTCGTCTGCCTACAATATGTATATCAGATTAATCTATAGCTAGTCTATAGACTTTCACCTTTCATTCAATATAAGTTGCTCTGGGTTTAAATTACTTTTTCTTTATGTACTGAGTAATAACAATTGTCAACGTCATGCATTTTTATAAAATTTATTTTATACGTGATAATAAAATTATAAAATTATTATTTTTATGTTATGTAATATTATTTATTATTATAATGTACTAAATTTTTATCCAGCATATCCATATTAGCAATACTTTATATTTTTTATAAATTTACACTAATAATTTATTAATTTTATTCAACTTTAAGTTTGGTCAGGTATTACTTTCATGTGATTTTCTATGTGCATATTTCAAATTGTTACAATATATATTCCAAGTCTATTATATCTTCAAGTTCGAGAAATGTTAGTTCTTCACATTGACATGCTCCATTGATACTTATAATCAACACTATCTAAAGTAAGAAGACTGCATAGCGCAGAATTCATGATTTCTTTCTTTTGATGACCCCAGTCTTCAAATAAGTGATACTCTTTTTCATATTTATCATCACGTTGTAAGCAGAAGATTCTGAAATTTTTCATAAACCACTGACTAAACAAACTCGTTTCTTTATCAGCATTGGCTCAGGATTTTTGCTTCACATTTTCGAAATTCACAAAATTATGATAACTGTAGTTACTTGAGTTGTTTTCAAAACAACATTGAAAAATCATGTAAGCAAAGTGTCTTTTCCGCATATGGTGTACCTATGTCTATGGTCTACGTCGGATGTGAAAAAAGTTACTTGTTGCACAAATAGCTATTATTTACAAAGAAAATCGAGTAAGGTCTTTTGCGCCACCTTGTACTAAAAAAAATATTTTTTCAAATTCATTTAGATCTATATATTCATTAGTTGGCTTCTCAAATATTTACATTGCAAAACAATTGAAGAATAATTAAATGAGAAAAAATTCGGAAAGATAGGATGTTTAATCAATATCAATCTTCATTTCCTTGGTGCTGACCTATCTTACCTTTTGGAAAATACACCGAGATATAAAAGTAATTAAAAAGACAAGCTAAGGAAGATAGACCGTTAATATGATGGCAGATGACTGGTGTATCCACAAAAGAGAAACAAACGACAATCATAGTTCGAGTTAGAAACCCACTTCAAAGGTCATTCGAGGAGAAAAGGGTACGCTGCAAACGTGAGAAGTATTGTCAGACATATGTGGACTCAGTCATTGCTGCATGATGTAGAATCGAATTTAGCCACGTATTCATAGATCGATCGATTATTCCTGAATTGAAATACGTGTACAAACAGCACTGAGACCCATATGAAACCTTTAACTTCTACATGGTTCACTCAGGAGCATGAATTTAGTAATTTTTTGCAATAGGATATTTCACTGCGACTCACTTCGGCCCGAGTAGCGTTGAATTACACCCACAATATCTACCCATATATTATTTATTATTAGCTTTTGTAAAAATTCTTACTTCGGTTTACTCGAAACTGATGAGCGATTAAGCTCGACTGACTGTGGCTTCTTTTCTCTAAATTGTATCATAAAGAGATGACGTACCACTTCTAGATGGTTCAAGCAGGAGCATCAAGCAGAGCAGTTTAACGGGCTTTGTATTATTTTTTAGCAATACATGGTTATTTAACTAACTGGTTAGGTCTAACTGATATTAAATTTTTGTTTTCCATATCAAAATAATTCCCATTCTTCTTTATTGAGTCACGAAATCAATTATTTTTTGAACATTTTTACCGATTTAACAAAAACTTAAGGGAATGTTTGCCAGAAACGTATTATAAGATTGATCTTTAATATTGCTCCCACTACTTCTTGCAAATATTCTTTTGTAAAGTACAAAATTTGAACAGTCCCTTCCATCTATCTTTTTTCTCTATTAAAATATATTAAACTCAACATTACCAAGTTCAAAACAGCCGCTAGTTATCATAACTATGGCACCCGCCATGAAGATCTGCTGACTATACCTCACCACAATACTACTCTCTTGGAAAAATCGCCGTATTACTCTGGCATTAGTTTCTTTAACAGACTGCCTAATACGATCAAAAGCACCAACAACTTTAACAAATTTAGATCGAATCTTAAACAGTTTTTATTGGAAAAATGTGTTTACTCTTACAATGAATTTTAAATATTTGTTTTCTGTCTACTATGTTTTTTGTCGACTATGTTTTATATGTATTCTTTTAACTTTACATTATCTTCTTATTATTGTAAGAATTGTATGACGTTCACATCTGTTTATAACAGCCTAAGTGATTAAATAAATAAATAAATAAATAAATAAATAAATTAATAAATAAATAAATAAATAAATAAATAAATAAATAAATAAATAAATAAATAAATAAATAAATAAATAAATAAATAAATAAATAAATAAATAAATAAATAAATAAATAAATAAATAAATAAATAAATAAATAAATAAATAAATAAATAAATAAATAAATAAATAAATAAATAAATAAATAAATAAATAAATAAATAAATAAATAAATAAATAAATAAATAAATAAATAAATAAATAAATAAATAAATAAATAAATAAATAAATAAATAAATAAATAAATAAATGAATATCATAGTGAGTATTTTCGGACAATGTTTTTTGCGTGTCAGTGTAATCAGTGTAGATAGAACATTTAAACATCATAGCGAGAGTGCTATGTCTGCTATCTGGGTTCAAGGATATCCTATTTCTACCATTATGTCTGCACTGCTTAGTCAAAGAGTAGAAATACTCTTTGGCTCAGTAATGATCTTGAACGGTTTGAATTTTCTAAAGATAGGACCATAATATTGTTTAACATTAAATTAAAAAAGGTTTAACAGAAGAATGATCAGGCGAATTAATCGAAGCAACATTATTGTCTCAGGACTATTAATTGGATTCGTAGATTAAGATTCCATACATAGCAGAACACAGAATTAATGTGTATTTCACTTTACTTTTCGATAGGATGCAGGCTGCACTTGATATTTGAGTCAATGATACACAAAAAGATAGTAGCTTTCTTTCAATCTGATTAAACTGAATGAACTGAATTTAAAAACAGCGAATCGCCCTCTGAATATAATGTCTTCAATATAATTTAATTATTGGACCAGTGACTTTGAAGAATTTGAAATGAAACAGGAATTAGTCGTATGAACAGTTTCAGAGTCTATAATGATTATTTTAGTTCAAATAACAAAGTTAAACTCAATTTTCAAGAAGGTCGGAAGTAATGTAGTTTTAGGTTACGAATAAAGAGTTTATAATTAAGTTACAAAATACACACGCAGAGGAGGAAGCAACTGGTTCCCAGAATGTATTATATTGAAATAGGTACTGACATTTCTAGTTATGATAAATTGAGGAACATATTAACAATTGAAGCTAAAGACTACTACTATTTGGTTCCAATATAATTAATCTTGTGTGCTATGTATTTAGTTGTTCATTTCTATGAAGGATTTATTATATTTTTTCTACGTTTATGCAAAAAACAAAACTTTATTGAACTATATTTAGTGGAAAAAGTTGTTCTTTATTGCACTAGTGCAATAAAATGTTTATTGCATTCATCTGTCATTCTACTACAGCGTTTTGTCATCACTTTTTGTACTTGTTGCGTAAATAACTATTATAGCATTCGATTGATATTAAAATTGAATCATTAAGTATCAAATTATTGGTTAGATGGTACTTAAATGTTAACATCATGTAAAGTTAAATAAGAAAATTCTATCACAAAAGGATTAATGCAAAATATATTTCAAAATCATTACAGACTAACTAAATGCACATAAATAGAATCGACAACAACCAACAATGTGGATAGTATTGTATAAAGTTTCCTGCAACCAATCTTTGCCTTGAAATGCTCTTGTCTTCAAGCAAATACGTTTTTATATTACATATCTCAAATTTCAAAGCTGTTACTCATTAATCTTAGACCTAGGATTTTATATAAAAAATTACAATCTACCGCTTGATATTGGTGAACATATTTTCTAATTTATTAGTATTTCACTTTGTTCAATCACATAAGATTGAATAAGTTACTTATAAAACAATCGTATATGTTATTGGTTGTAGTTTCGCTTGATAAAGTATCTCACTGTAAAAAATACCTGCTACTTAGGTTTAAGTTTCTTGTGAAACTGCTTCGTAAATCGTTTGATACTTTCAGTTGAGTATATATAAAATGAGGATAATTTTTCAAGGGAACAGTTGAATATAATCTTGACTCAACGGAGATTTCATAAAAAATTAGAATTCCTCTTTAAATTTTCAAGTGTATTTGCACAAAGAATTACCAACATCTGTCACCGGTTATTTGCTTCTATTGCAACGTTTCCATAATATATTTATGGAATCAAACACTTACGATAGCCATACGTAATAGGTTCTTGACACACACAAGTGTAAAGAGTCATTCTTTAATGAACGCACGACTTGGTGTAATAAAGAAATTTTTGGTATGTATGTCTTACAACGTTTTATCTTCAATTATGTAGATTACCGTAAAAAATTACCAATTCGTTATAAATATTTGTCGACTAATATGTATTTCTTAATTATATACACATACAGGGTACGCGGTGTAGAACTAACTACATCTATCGGCCATTCGCTACTCCATGCCGGACTGAAAATGTCACAGACACGAAGCGTTCTACATGCAGTAGACACCATTGAAAGCTGTCGACCTTTATCGCGTTCGGCGAGAAACGTTATTTTGCAAACAAATTATTTGAAATCCCTCTAGGAGGAATTTGAAAGAAGCATCCCTGAAGTTTGCTACAACTTATTCGTCTGACAAAAATTGAGCATTAAAAAATACTCAGACGGCCTGGTAAAAACGTTCACCTCTCTTTTTCGGCTTAAAACTTACCGTTTGTTAACAAAAAAGTAATATTCACTATTATTGGCATTACGACTCACATGATTGTAACTAAGAAATATTTAAGTAGGAGACTAATTTCTGTTATGTAAATTTCTGTCATTAAATATTTTGTGACTTTTGCAAGTGCTTCCTTACATTTACTACTTAAAATTTAATTTTTTACAATAACTTGAGAAGATTTATGGCAAACCGATGATAAATATTATACATGCTGCTACAAGTATTTTCGAGTATAGAAAAAACTGTGCTGCAGCAAAAAGGATGTAGGTACCATCAGCGGCATCCATCTCGAACTCTTCTTTCTACTGCTGAGAAAGTCTATCTGTGAGGAATTGGGTGATATAGATGTCTCTGATGATATATTCTTCGAGCTACGGCGCAGTTTTTCCAACATTGAAGAAATACTCGCAGCATGTCAACATATTCATCATTAGTAAAATTAATTGTCATAATTCTTTCCAAGTTATTGTAAAAAATATATTTTTTAAGAAACAAATCTAAGGAAAAACTCACAAAAGATCTAATGATAAATTAGCATGATAACCGCCTACTTAAATATTTTTAGTTGCAATCGTGTCAGTTGTAATGCCAATGATATATACTCGCGACAAGAATTTGACGACTTACATTATACGAACAAATGAATAATTCATTATATTATCATCAAATATTTAAGAAACTGGAACTGATAGTAATAAAACTATCTATATACGACACTAAAAGTTTGCATTATATATTGCACTAAACTGCAAAAAATAATTGTTTTTAACGCGACCAAATATCAAAAATTACACAATAAAAACAAATGTGTAACATTAGCCGGGACGTGAGACATCTGAATTCTTGACGCGAGAAGCTACAAAAGCGGTAGGGGTTGTTTTCCGGTCGAAGGTAAAAATTTTGCCTGAGACGGTAGCCCTTAACGCTTGTGATGCTTAAATGTTTTGCATGATCTATGAAATAACATAATTATTTGGTTTAAATGATGGTTTCCCAAATATTTTCATGAAAATGTAATGAATTATTCATTTGTTCGTATGACGTAAGTCGTGAATTCTTATCGCGACTATATTATCGGTGCCGCATAGTTTAGTTAGTAGCTAAAATAATAGATACATCATACGTATATTTTTGCAAACCAAATGAAATAAATAGGTTCTATTAAAATATAAATTGTTACAGTGTCAATATCAAATGTCAAATTCTGATCTTTATGGCGTGATGTGTACGTTTTCAGATACTAACATTGGTATCGCCACACTACAGACATTAGAGAATTCTAGATTTAAAATCGGCTGATTCCACAAACAAGTATTACAAAGGCGACGCGATTCAGCAGACGGTGATTTAGCTACCATATTCTAAGGTTATGTCACAGAATTTGTAGAACACCCTGTATAATGTTGATATATTTCTTCGTAAATGTGGTTTGTTGCCAATAACAAAATTTGAATAAGTTATGGTGATATATTAACAAAATAAATGATGCCTTCATTTATATGTCTGCGTTACCAATGAGTTATTCAAAAATTATTATAACAACTGATACCATCATTTTTGTGTAGTTCTGTATGAAATGAATAGTTGCGTGGTAGTTGATAAGCTCTTAGAAAGACTTGCAAATAGTATCTGAATGTATAGACAGTTACTGCTTCGATGAACCCTTTAACATATTGAATCTATAGATTTCGATTTGGAAATCCTTGGGAACAATCTAATATTAAACACTTAACAGATTGTTCGGTAAAGACGGACAAGGATTTACGACAATTCAAGGATCCTGTCTGTGTTAATTATTAAGGAGTGTTTAATTCCATGTTTGAAGGGACACGCTAGCGATAACCCCTCAACTGGTGCTTGGTAGCCTAGCAGCAAGCATTGAGTAGCAGTCCTGGTGGTTTGTACACATTTTAATTGAAATTGGTCTATCCTAGCTGTAATCCAAACACAATTACGTCTGGCTTGTGATTAACTATTAGCACGTTATTATAACTGCCTTTTACCTCTGGTTAACATATTAGCTCTTACAGTCACAGTTTTGTAGGAATGATCATGTTCGAGTCTCGGACTACGTTAAGATATTATAACAATATTTTTACATAATTCGTTCTGCACAAAACCTAATACCTAATACTAATTCATCACTTTATTTTTTTCCTTAACTTTGCCAACATAGTACAGTGCGTCTCAATCTCGATAATATGAGCCTACTGTGAGGATGCAAAAAAATTAAACAAAATTGTGGTGTTCACGTGGTGTTAAATGGAATGAGGTAAGCTCCATTTTCAATCGAAAGTATTATCTTTGGGATTTGTCAGAAATGACGTTATCAATTATATTTTTCCAGAAACATACCCAAATTCTTTTTTTTTTTGTTAAAAAAAATATCTTTTTTCTAATAAACTTTTATTACAGATTTTTTTGTATTTCTTTGCAATTAAAAGTTATAAGCAATATCGTCCTAAAGAGTCTCAAAAGAATTATCACCTAAAAATAACATTAGCGCTTGTTTAAAGTGCATAAGTGTCACAAAACTACTTGTCATTACTCAATACGAACGTCAAATGTATAATTTTTATGATTACAAAATCGTTTCTCATTCAGAAAATGTTGATATGTTGCTAATTTCCAGTGAGTCACAAAAATAATCAAGAAGAGCTGTCATCCCTGCTCATAGAACCTTTATAAGATTGGAGGCGACCTTGCGACGAAATTAAGATGCATTTTCTGTTCGGAAGAATCAAATAATTGGTCGAAGGGTAAGAAACAATATTAATACAACTAAACTGTAACAGTATTTTGAACAAAATCTACGAAATTCTATACGGCAGCTAGGCGTATATCTTGAGTATAAAATTCACAATTTGGAGTATATGACTTAATTTTATATGTCAAATTGTAGTAAATGTAGAAACTATTGACCTGAACCTTTTTCGGCATGTTCTTTGGACGAACGTTAGTCGGTTTGTCAGCAATGGTTTGCCAAACAGGCGCAACGAACACTACTGGTCCAATGAAAATCCCCACATTGTAAATCTAATCCAAAATCAAGGCCATTTTGGAGTAAATGTATGATGCGGCATCATCGGTAGGTATTTAATTGTTTACTTATTTTTATGAACATTAAACTTTATAAGCTTAAGACGGACATAAAAGGACATTTTGCTAAATATACGACACGATATGAGACCATACGACTGACATTATTTCCTCTTGAGTACTCTTCTGCGACTCTTCCCTCATCTTCGTTTCCGTCCTCTCTTCTTCCTCCTCCGTTTCCTCGATCTTCTCGTATTCAGAATAGAAGCCTGGCACATTCCCTGCCCGTCGACTATATCCTTGATTATGCTTCTAAGTATATACAGTTATTCTTCTTCTTCACTGCATCCAAAGCCAGGGCTTTTTGTAGTATGTTGTTGATCTTGACGATGTTGTGGAGTGTACAGGGATAGGCATGTCTGATGTAGTCGTGGATTTTCTTCAGCGTGGCACCTCCGGTGTTCCCGATTTTTTTTTTAACGTGGTCAGGACGATCCTCGCCACGCGACGAGTCACTGGGGCGATGTTGGACATTTTCACATAATAATTTTGACGGGTTTCCGAGCCGGTTAAAAAGTCATTTTGCGGAAATTTTACAAACGTCAGTCGAACATACATTGAGTACCGTGAGTTACTTAAATTTTCTACAAGAATAACTTCCTGCACTTCTGGAAAATGTGCCTTTGTAGCTAAGCAGAAATCTATAGTTTCAGCACGACGGAGCTCCACTCCACAAGGCCAAGTTTCACTCCATTTTCCCATAAAAATGGATTTGGATAATGAACCTATTTAGTAGCCCGGAAAAGTCACCAGACTAACACTCTCGATTTATTTATGGGGTTTTTAAAAAAATAAGGTTTACAACACACCTTCGCGAGATATTAATCATTTGAAAGATAAAATCACAAATGGCGAAATGTCAATAAACGCAGCCCATACAGATGACTAGCGAAGATTGCATATGAGTCTTGATATGAGAAGAGGTCGGGAGGGCTAAGTAATACAGAAAAATTTCTCTAATTAAATTTTATTAGAAAAAATATAGCTTCTTAACAGAAAAAAAATTGGATATGTTTCTGGAAAAAATATAGTTGATGGTTGATGGTTATTGGTTTCTGTCACAGATCAAAGACAATACTTCGGATTCAAAAATCATCTTACCTCATCCCAATTAACACCACGTGTACCAAATTTTATTTAAATTTTTTGTATCCTCGCAGTATTCCCATACTATCGAGTTTGAGACACCTTGTACATATTTTGTAAAATGTTTTCATTAAATGTAAATAATTTAGTATAACTGTAATTAATTTAAGAAGAAACGTTATAAGGGTAGCAAAAGCCTGCGTGTTATTTTATGTAAGGTTATTTTTTGGATGTATGATCAATATATAGAAGATATTTTTTATTTTGTAACGTTCCTATAGCATTAATTCACATTTAGCAGCCACATAAATACTTTTTTATATAAATTAACGCACTACCAAACGTCTGCATTTAACAAAAGCTCCTGTAAATAATCTGCACTGACTAAATATCTTTTATAGTAGTGTCACTTCTATCAATAGTAAAACATGTCCTCATATTTTTTATTGTGTGCTATTTAATAAAACGTCAAAACCGAACGTAAAATCTTTATCGTTATCGCCGTTTTGCGATAAAGGTCGCTAGCTTACTAAGGTCTTTACGGCGATGTAGAATGCTTCGTGTATGTGACTTTTCATTCGCGAATGGCCGGTAGAGGTAGCTCTGCTACTGCGCGTTAATTATGTTTCCTACTCTCTGGTTAGACAGACTTGAAACAGCTAAAGTTCGTCCATCACCTCACATATGGCATACTGATGAGAGCTACTCGATCGAAATCGGTATATGTCTGGTGGACCGCCGACGTATGACTTTAGCTATTATTATAAGTTTTTCAGGTGTAATTCGATGCTGGTCGGGGCATTAGCCCGCAAAGTAGTTCTTTTCTGGAATTCTATGCTTGCAAACTAAAGTAGAATATAAATCTACAACTGATGTTGGGGCAACTCGACTCTTATTGAATAACCAACATAAATTATAATGCATAGTCACAGAGGCATTATATAAAAAATAAACATAACTTTATTTCTATAAAAGTTTGAGTATACTTGCAGTATAGCACAGTTTCAATATATTCTTTTCATCCCCCACCACTTGTGCTCCCCCTTGCCAACCCACTTCTCCTACTCCATTCACGGTCGATCATCGGCTATTTATTGGGTCTGTTTGATACCCCCTGTTCTGTGAAACGGTTCTACTTGATGCGCCCGATAAATTTGGAGTTAATGTTATTGATCAGTAATAATGGCTTATCATGGATCTTAAGGAAATGCTCTAATATGTGAGTGAATATTTTTTGTGTAAATGCCTTATGACGACTTGTTTAGAATAGTGTAATGCACCAAATTCGAATCACCCTACATTATTTTTTAAACTGGAAGGTTATGAATGTAGTAAAGGACCATTTAGTGGTTAAACAGTGCCTCCAAAAAATGTCAAAGACTATGTAATACCTCTAGAAAATATGTTTGTATATATTTTTAATATTTTTTGTATTTGCCATGGCAACTGTTTTTTTATAAACTGTGGTAGTACTATCTTACAAAGTTTGACCAAAGTCAGCTATGACTTCTTCCTCAACGAGATCCACTGTAATAATGAAGGCAGAAGTCCTTAAGAAGGGGTTATGAGTAAGGTATTTTTAATTTGATTCCTCGATCTTGTTGCAGGAATAGAAAACACGAAAATAAAAAATGGAATTTGAGGTCTCAATGGTCCAGTCTATACCAAAATTATTCTATTTGAGAATTCCTTAAACAGAGATTATGACGTAATTGATATATGGTTTTCCACAAACGTATCCAAATATTCTCATCATCAAATGATGTAAAATTATTTATTTTATTACATAATTCGTTCAACCAAAGACCCCAAGTTTTCTTCACTTTGACGCAAAAACTAAAAACACTTTGGACTTGTCAGCTTTTGTTGTGAGGTGCTTTCCTTTTGTTTTCAAGGTGGCAAATTTTATGAATGTCTTAAATACAAATTTACCAAAAAATCACCCTTAAAATCTTAAATGGTATTGTGTAATATATCATTTAATTATTGCTTTATGATAGTAAATAGTTATGTATGTATAAAGAGTGAAAAATGATACATTATTGCTCGAGAGTGACAGTTAATGATAATGATCGTAATGCATACACTGTTTTATCTACAATCCCTCTACAAAATAAAATTTTTCCATTATTAACTTTATTACTCAAAAACATTAATTATAATAAAAACGGTAAGAAATTTATTAGCAGTAATTTGGATGCTGAAAGAACAGTCTGAATCTGTATTAATAATTCCTGATCCAGAAAGCATATTAGAGCTATATTCTGTTATGGTAAAATTTTCATCACTGTGACTGCTACATTCAATTACTTGTACATTATTTGATGGCCTAATACAATTTTGTACTTGCTTCAATTTGTTCATTGATGTTATTATCTATGTATCCTTCTGTAACTGTAGAACTCTTCCATCCCCCTTCAATTGTATAATATCACCTCCACCATGAGCCAATAAAGTAGCCGATGTTCGGCGAAAGCAATGCCCTGTGTAAAACTGACGCTTTGATAGGTTAAGATAATTAGTACCTAATAACGTTTGGTATTTTAGCAATAACATTCATTCCTAACACTTGCCTTTATTAAAATTTAAGAATAATCGTGCTGGTGCGGTTTGGTTTCTAGGTGTCAAGGCCTCCTGCAGAATGGCAAAAAGTTGATAGGATTATCTTGAATGTTATTTATGACAGTAACAGTTCAACTTCTTCTTGTCTTTGAATCAAGAATAGTAACTATCAAAATGGATTCTTTGTCCTCAACGTCTTTAACATTCGTTTTTATTAATTCCTCGCATCTGCAGTCACCAGAAATTCCAATAATAATTAGAAGTACCTATAATAAGATATTTCTATTTAGTTAGAGATTTTACAATAATCAATATGTACAGAATTGACTTCTTTCCATACGTATGCTTCAACATCGGCAATTTCCGCTTGCGAAAAAGTCTTAGATTTCTTAGGCTTATATCCAACCCTTCTTTAACAATGCCGTCAACTTTTTGAACTTACTTAAGTCAATATCATTCTTGAGAGATAATGTGGATTTTAGCAAATCGACCATAAGACGACGATTTTAGTGTATTTGCTTTCTCACAAAAAATAATCGAGGAGCAAGTTTTCTAAATATTTATAAATTTGCTTCACTTACACCGTTATGTTGCTTCTCATATAACTTCTTTGATTTTTCTGGCAACAAATCTAAAGTTACAGCTTCTGCAGCATTTCTAATCTCCGGAGGTGTATTCTGGATATCGCTGTCACTACTTTCAATTGTCATTATTTAAACTAAAATTGTCTCAACTAAACTGCACAAACTTTACAAAATTTGACATATTATGTTAAATTTCCTACTTAAAAAATACGCTGTTTACTTGGTTGCTATTGACGACGAGCGTTTGCTAGATTTTATCGCTCGGCAAGTAATAAAGCGACACTCCTCAATAAACATCAACTTTTAGTTGTCACTGTTAAGCAAAAAAACCCTACTTTAATTAGTAATTATACAGGGTGTTCGGAAAGTAATGGGACCTAGCTTAAACATAGCTTCCAGTGATCAAATAGAACCGATTTAGACAAACTTAGCTTAGTCCAAAAGTGCCTCATTTAGAAGTTACAGGGCTTCAAAAAAATGGTTTTCTTGTTATGGGCATAATTAAGAAACAAAACGTCCAATCAAGTTCAAAATTGGTACAGTTATGTTGTTCGGGCTTTCACCCTTTTGAATTCTGCCTTCTTAATTCTGGTTTAGAACTCTGTTGTAGGTGTTTAAGTAATACACGTAATGTAACCTTTTTTTTTACTATGTGTTTTTAATGGACTGTATGGGTTTTTTACACTAATAAAATACATGTGAGCAAAGCAGCACTATCTGCAATGTCTTATACTCTACTGACTGACATAATCTCAAAGCTGCCCAAGCATGCGCTGGCTTCGCCCGGACAGGGCTGTCCAAACTATACCTAACATATGTTTTAGATAAATACAAGCACTATCGTAGGGAGCGCTCTTGGCAGTTTTTTTGTAACTCATTTTTATCGTATCTTTTTTGTTGGTCCTATTCTGATACGCTTGACGGAAAATTATGGTGAAGAAATGAATTTTGCGTAAAAAGCTACACCTGTTCCATATAACTGTAGTTTCTTTCTGCAGATCCTCCATTAAATTGATTTTGACAATAAACAGCGAGGTCGTCAGAATCAGAATTATTATCTTGAAGACCAGCTACATACTTAGTAAATTTATAGTTTTTTTTATTTTTAGTAAAAAGTTTGGAATGTTGTTTTTTGCAAATCGCACTGATATGACCTTTAGCCTCACATTTATGGCACAAAGCATTCTTAAAATAACATTGATTACTTTCGTGGTTATTTTTTCCACAATGAATACAAGCACTAGGGATAGTAATGTTTTTATCTTTATTAAAACGTTTATTAAAGTATTTTGCATTTTGACTTTTACCTGGTCTATTATAAGACGATAGTTTCTACTGCTGCAGGCTCTATCAATCCAGATTGTTTCTGCTGCCTCTAAGTTTATTGCCAGTTCATATACCTTCTTATAAGTTAATTTTTTTCTGCAAAAAGGTGCTGCCTAATATTATCATTTCTCAGTCCAAAACTAGCTGGTCTGGTAACTGCTCCTCCAAAATTGCTCCATAATTACAACTTTTGGCCAGTTTTTTTAAAGCTGCAACATAAGTTGAAATGGACTCACCCTCGTTTTGCTTCCTTTGCCTAAAAATGTAGCGTTCGGCAATTTCTGATGGTGTGGGCTGCAAATGGTCTTTAACTACTTGTACCAAATTGTCATATTTATAATCTTCAGGTTTCTTTGGGCTGCATAGATCTACCATCAATTCAAACGTTTCATCCCCTACTGCGGTTATTAGAATAGCAGTTTTCAGGTCTTCGGTAACTGCGTTATCTTTAAAGTACTGATTTAAACGGGAAATGTGTTTTGACCAATTCTTCTCTCTTGAAAATGGTTCTAACTTTCCGACTGACATATTTATTGATTTATTTATTTATTTAAATACCGACTGCGCCAGTGTAATGACTTGGTAAATAATTTAATAATTTTTGGTAATAATACTCAATTCTAGTATATTATATATGTTTATTCTATAAAAATAACAGTATATATCTACAAACACGAATACATAAAAAGAAATGCAAAAAGTAAAATGGAATCTCTACACTAACAAGCGGCACATAGAAAATAAAGTTTCACAATACATAATGCTTAGCTAGTGGCACATTAAATTATATACATATACCTATATTAAATATACAACAATGTCTGCCTCTTCTGATTATGTCGAGATATGTTTTAAAAATTTTACAAAACGCTACTGATAATTTGAAATTATTTGTCAGTACAACAATTAATATTATTCTGACAGGATTTTGATCAAATTTTTATCTAATTTAAGTGTATCAACGTCAATTTGACAAATGGTAATTTGATCGAATTAGAAAATTTATTTATATTTTAATGTGCCAAAATTTTCAATCGCGTTTTTATCGAAAACTGTGCATTTTATCGATGTAAAAAAACTGCCAAGAGCGTCCTCTACGATATGCGCCACTACTTACTACTTCACAAAGCTTGTACTTATCTAAAACATAACTGTACCCAATTTGAACATGATTGAACGTTCCGTTTCTTAATTATGCCCATAATAAGAAAACAATTTTTTTTCTTTGAAGCCCTTCTAAACGAAGCACTTTTGGACTAAGCTAAGTTTATCTAAATCGGTTCTATTTGATCACAGGAAGCTATGTTTAAGCTGGGTCCCATTACTTTCCTGACACCCATGAATCCAACAAAATATCTAGGTACCAGAGCATCTAAATATCGCGCTTTGTTTAAAAGTTTTAAAAGAATTGTTCTATTTGTCCAATAAAATCAAGAGCTGCAAATTTCAGCCCGTGAATGCATTTTCGTTCGCAAATTAATGAATTAACTTGTAAATTATTTCCACCAGCGCCCAATGCCACAAATAGGTATTCAAAACAGTCCTTACGAAGTGCATTTTAATACAACCGCAGTTAGTTTGCGATAAGGTAAAAATATTCAAAGGAATAATCAGGCGCGAGCACTCAGACGGAAGGAATGCAAATGAGTGCAGCGGAAAAATGTATTGCCTCAAAACTAGAAAATTGAATTAGTAATCAAAGAATAAATTAAAATTCATTATCTGATCGTTCTGCACTCTTCAATTAAGGCGTAATTGGATGTTATAGTCAGTGCAGTAGTTCAGTATTTGAGTCTCAGATCACGTATTTCCATAGTGACACGTAGATTGAGCCAGGCCGATATTTAGAAGAGAAAAAAAATACTAAATCGCTCGAAGGAATTTCTCGATTGTATCCCTTTGCTCAACTAAATTCAATGTGAAAATCCGAAAATAGCAAAACTGTAGTCGTTACATAACAGGAATTGTTTAATGATGTTATATTATACTAGGTGACCCGGCAAGCGTTGATTTTCCATATGAATTATTTCTAGTGAATATTTTGGTAGTCGGCTTCGTTCTCATCCCTACTCCATGCTGTTTACTAGGGTGAGAAGCACAAACCTAGAAAAAATATAAACTGTGCCAGTGTCATATTGCTGGCGACCGCTAACTCATGGCTGCCCTAAAAGGTCCAGAATCACTAAAACTTGGTTTTTATACCAATTTACGTTGGTTGTATTGTAGCGTGAATCTCATTTCTTTACTGTTACATTCATGTCACATTCTTTAATGACATTTAAAATGACAGCAATATTGCAATGCAGCCATCATATTTGCACAACCGCCAACATAAAGCAAATAAAATATCAATTTTCTGGACCTTAGGTCCCTAGAAAACGCAGCACCTGTCACGTGACCTATATCATGAACCGACGCTGTCTATATTTTTTCTAGGTTTGTGGTGAGAAGTGACACCGGTAGACGCCTGGCGGGGATAACTGATCTAGTGATAATCGATCAGTTATCTACCAGGGTTAAAAATGATTAAATTACTAAAATGGCTATTAAAAATAGGGGTTTGTCATAGAAGGGTGAAAATTAAGGGTTGTATGTATTTTTAATGCCACATCATAAAAAAATAAAAATAAAAACTTTTGTCCAATAAATAAAAAAAAATGTTTGGGGTGGACCACCCTTATCACTTAGGGGTATGAAAAATAGATTACGACCGATTCTCAGACCTACCGAATATACATATAAAATTTCATAAAATCGGCCGTTTCCGAGGAGTATGGCGTCTAAAACTGTGACACGAGAATTTTATATAATAGACAAGGCAATATTTCAAAAGTAAACAATAATTAAATAAACAAATAAGGAAATGAAAAATCTACATGTACAGGGCGATTCATTAGACTTTTCCTAAATTTTAGTAACGAAAAGTAAATTCAGTTATAGAAATGTTTGTACGAACGTAGGTCCTATCATTCTTTATTCAGAAGGTAAACCTAGTACCTCTAATTTTTTTTGTTGAAGAAACGTAGTAGGCATGCGTACGCGGTGTAGACAAGCTACATCTAGCGGCCATCTGCTACTGCATGTCGGACTGAAAAACCACCTGTCGGGCATAGACAGACTTAAAACAGCCAGGATTATTCGTCAGATACCTCATCTATGGCATACTGATAAGAGCCAATAAGTTTGAAGCCGGTATCTGCCTGATGGGCTGTTGACGAGTAACATTAGCTGTTTTTTTTTTTCAGCTATAATTTGATGCTGCTGGGGGCATTAGTCCACAGAGTAGTTGTTATCTGGAATTCCGTATCCCAACTAGCAAAATAAATTTTATAAAGGTTGTATAAATTGCTATAAAATGAATCTTATAGGAGCTTCAAATTCATATAACGTAGTTAAATGCCTTTATACGATACCTATAGAATCGAAAAGGGCCCACTTTTATAAAACACTTTGGTAATGTAACAGTTCTATAAAAAATGTATACAACACTTTTAAAACAATTTTATACAACAACTTTAAAAACGTTTTGTAGTCTGTATTTTGGTATTATTTAAAGAAACGTTATATTTTTTAGTGAAGAATATTAGAACCAAATCATTTTAAGATTGGTGTATAACGCAGATTCATAATTATTTGTACTTATATTTAAAAACGGGGTCCGTCAATGGCGATCATTTATGTAAATGGTAGATAGGTTACAATATTATCATGTCAACAATCAGTGTTTCAATAACGAAAATTTTATTGCGCCGCAAATTTTATTGATAAACTATATATATGTATGTGACAAAAAAATTATGCGCTTTAGTTTAGACCACATTTGCTTTAAAATTATAAAAAATAAATTTAAAAAATATTTTCTTTAATTTATAATATCGTTGTGTAATTATATTTAATGATCTTGTTATAAAATAGTCTTCCAAAAATAGCAAAATTATGTTTTAGATATAATTTTAATAAGGCTTACAACTAATTTTCCATAATGGCGGCAGTCGCTGATCCAACAAATATTCATTTAAAAATGGCGACTTATAATACAATGATTTTATTCCACATAAAACCATAATAAAATATTTTAGTGTAAATTAGAACTTTATACGATAAAATGTTTTTATAGTCTTAAATATATTTAAAAATGTGTGTGCGCAAGTAGATAATGTTTGCATCGAAAGAAGTTGCCAAGTTTTATAAAAAAAATTAGAAATTTAAAATATTATGTACCTGCTACCATTACCTATAATAATATTGTTAGGTATTAGCTAAGTATTATTAGTTAATTACAATAATAGGTATTTAATTTAAAACTAACCTAATTATTGCATTACCAAAAATTGAAATCAAAGTTACTTCTCGTACTGGTTTTTCGTATTTTTTCACACCCATGAAGCGTTTTTAATGTGACATCTCGTACATGGACACCATCATTATTTATATAATAAAACCTATAAGTAAAATTGAACGTCGGCAGGTTTGACTGGAAACGTTAGTTTCAAGAATTTGTTTGTATTATTTCTTGATTAGTGCTTGGTCATATACATACACATACCTTAGGAGTTCAAAATTAAGGTTAGGTTTGGAATTTTATTACGCGGGATATACAATAATTTTGTTTTCTCAAGTCACAATTTTGTTCTATAACATATTTATAAAACAGGAAATATTTTTATAGATTAAACACAACTATAAAACTATTTTATAAATAAGCGCATTTCGAGGCTAAAAATAATTTTATTAATTACCTTATATATCCTTAATAAAGCACGCTTATACAACTATTTTATAAGATTGTAATTAAATGTCACTTGCCTAAGTATACAACTCTTTCACAATATGTTTACAATCCTTATATACAATTTTTTTTAAATGTTGTATAACGTATTGTAATACTTTTATAAAATTTTTAAAGCACTGAAAATTTTTTGTTCTATAAAACACGTTGTAAAAACTATTATAAAACAATTTTACACGATTACTTTCTTCAGGAACAAAATTATGGCAATTATTTGCTCTATAAAATCAAACTGTTCGTTAAACAACGTAATTCGATAGTTATAAAATATTTCGCTTCTTTTAAAGTTCCATTTTGCTAGTTGGGATTTGCGTAGCAGGCATGTTAAAGCAAAACAAAATTTAGTGATTATCATTTTAAATAATCGTCTGCCGAAAATAGCTATAACTTACTATACTGAAAAATAGTGCCACACGCGTATTACGAAAATTGGGGCTATCACAAAGTTTTGTCAGCCAAGCAACATAAAAAATGTCCCATAACTAATGAGCCTTTATTTTCAGCACATATTACGTTAGCCTAATATTTTCTTATATCGTATTATTTTGAATAATTTGTTTTTTCCAAATAAAGGTGTTGTTTACATATTTTATCATGTTATATTTAATTCCAAATATTTCTAAAACGAATTGAGATATCGAGATGAAGTTAATACACTTTTTTTGTTTATAAATGTTTCCACTTTCACAATTTAAGGTCAATCGGTCAAAAGTGTTAGAGAGAAAACTGCGAAATGAAGAAGAAGAAAAGAAAATATAACGTTATATTGAAAGATTAATGCTTATTTTAATCCAATTCTTACATACTCATTTTCTTATACCTTAGCCATATAGATCACTCAACCTAAATTTTCGCGATTTTTATTTATGGGTTCACTTCAAATGACTTGTTATGCTGTAGAAATAAAATATCTTAAACAAGTGCAAAGGCTGCATACTGACACATATAGAAATAATAAAAATTACTACTCATGCAAGAGAGTTCGTCTAGTTATGGATTCAAAAGAATGGACTAACTTTTTATATTTTCTATATCTAAATTTTATTTCCTCGTTTTACAATAAATATTTTTCTACATAGTCCCCATGTCTTTCTAACACATTTGATCTCCTGTAATAAGCCTTTATAAACTCTCTACCAACAAACCAAGTAGGTATGTGACGTATTTATTTTCCACCTATACCTATATATATTAGGTGTTTTCCAATTTAATTTATAGAGAATTTATTGAATACTATTGGCAATAAATACTCTCACTTTTAATGCTCCCGGATCAACTGTAAATGTCAGTTTGTTATTCCTGTAGTGAGTGACCTTTCTTTAATACGCCCTAAAAATCCAATAACAGTGATATTCTATGCTAACCTAAAGTTAATTTCAATAAATTACGATTTTATATATCTATTTTGTTTCTGTATAAGTTCTGATAAATTAATTAATTTGCATTTTTCAGTTTTTTATAGAAGGCGAACACACAATATTGTTAAGGGAAGATCAATTTTTTCATTTTACAGGGTGTTTCAAAATCACAACGATGGGCTGATATAACATTGAAAAATAATGAGGTTTGCTAGATAAACATATCCACTCATATTTGAGATACAGGGCATGTAAAATTTAAAATAATTTAAAAATCAAATTTTAGGTGTAATATTTTTAAAGACCAACAGATTTGATTAAAATTTGACGCAGATACGTTTTTGGGGTACTATCACAGTTTATTTTGAATTTTGAAAGTGGTGCATTATTACCAATTATGGTAACCACCTTATGTAAAATGAAATTTTGCATAATAGAAGGCTTAGAATGGGAAAACTAACTTAAATAAGTTAAGAAAATACAATGTCAGCGAAAAAGCTAGCAACCTGTTCAGCAATGGCAAAATTGCACCTGTGCAACATTTTAATCAAATCTGTTGGTCTTTAAAAAATTATATACACATTTGATTTTTAAAGTTATCTTACACACCTGCCTTGTATGTTAAAAATGAGTGGTTCTACTGTAAATTTGTGATTTTCCTGTAAAAAATCACGGAAGTTTTTTCTTAAGCATTCTATATGTTTTTGGGGTACTGAGTTCTTCAAATGACCATTCTAGACAAGTACTCGTAGACAAAATGCGTTAGCCAATTTTGATTGTCTGACTAGTGGTATAGACGCTAGAGTGCGCTGAAAAACAGCGATTTTTACCATTCTGTGAAACGTCAAAACGGCCACTCCCATCCGCTACAACTCGAAAAATATACATATTGTCAACAAAACCCTTATACCATATCAGACTACATTAAATTTGCTACAAGAGACATTTAATTTTCTCAAAAGGAAATAAGGAACTAAGCGAAAATTACGAAAAATGCCTTCTGTGCCTTACAGCCAAAACGACCCTCCCACCTGTCTATCTCTCATCGGCGCTATACTTTATGCATTACGCTTAAACGTGATTTTTAATGAAAACATTAAGAAGTATTGAATAAAAACCTGAATATGAAATATATATTTAGTAATGTAGGTGCATGTGTCATGAATTGAGCCCAAGATTGGGTCATCACTTCGATTAAGTTCCGGATCTGGGAAAGAAAGAAGGCATTTAGTATTACATGTTTACAAAATACATATAAGTTGTATAGTGAAGTATCGATATAATATGATTAAATGGTCAGCCAACATGTGCACAGTTATTTTAGTCGTTTCCGTTTGGTTGTTGGTGGCTCAGAAGGTTAAGGTGAAGGGTCAGAGACTGTGGAAAGTCCAGGCTAAACAATGAGTTGTTGCTGTTCTTCAATTCAAAAAATTGTAATGGAATGGCGTCTTAGCTGCTTCAGACAGTGGTGCTGCAAGAGATTTGTCCATGTTGCCTCTTCTGTATCCAAATTGTCATCAATATTCAGTGATGGTAATCATTTTTTATCAACTTCCATCTCCACTGTTCCGGATCCGAATAGTTTTCTATCCACTGTTATTTTCTTTTGATGGGCTGAAGGATCAGTGATTTCAGAAATGTATGATTCGAGATCCGGAAATTAACCTTGCCTTTGTTGAATAACTTGGACGTAGAGCAGCAATCACTCATTGCATAGAGCTTCCTCCATGCAGTTAGTGTTTGCGCTTACTTCTTTACTAGTCAATTTTTCTCATAATATTTATAACTTTATTACAATTTTTTCAGTTGAAGTGCAGCAACAACTCACTGTTAAGCCTGGATTTTTCACCCTTTGCCTGGACCATTGTCCAAAACCCTTCATTTGGACCTTATAGTGCCCAATAAATATTGACTTGGCCCCCAATAACCACTGGGAGCCGACTAGAATAACTGCGAACATGACATCTGGTATTCTGATTCTTCTTTATACATCGATACTTCACTATACAACTTACTTGTCTTTTGTAACCATGTTTTAACACTAAGTGCCTTCTTTCTTTTTCAGATGGAGTACCTACCCAATCAAATTGATGACCAAATCCTAGGCTCAACTTTCACTCATTTCATGATACATGTATATCACCTCCCTCTTTTATGAGCAAATTGTCTCTTGTAGGAAATTTAATGTACATGGTATAATGGTTTTTGTTGATAACGTATCATTTTTGAGTTGCAGGGGGAGGGAGTGGGGCAGAAGGGCCAAAAGATCGCTTACCTACTTTAATTTTGTGTAGAATGGTCATCTTCAAAAAGCAAAACATTAGCAAAATATTGAAAAAATGCGAAAATCTCGAGGTTTCACAACGCACCGATTGATTAAGCAAACCCTACTTATTTTTCAATATTCCATCAGCCCAAGCACATCCTGCATATTATACAATCAATTTAACAGTATAATTGTACTGCCTACGCTCTGAGCAGGGGATAGAAAAATTAAACAGAGATTGAGATTTAAAACACCCTACCAGATGTTAGAAAATAGCGTTATGCAAGTTTAAAAAATAAATTTATCTCATGTCTACATAATGTGTCGTCAGTGTGATACGAACTCGCGTCAGCAATTTAGATGTCATACTTTCCCCGTGCTGCATGTCGTTGGGGAATACGCTTCATTTTTGTAATATGTAAATCGCTAGGTTAACAATAAGTTTCATGTAAATTTTTCGCCTCTACGACAGCTCTGCAAATAAAATGAGTATATGGCTTCTCAGTTTTTTTATTTTTTTATTTACCAAGATATTATTTCCAAGGTTGATTTAAAAAAGTATTATGTATGCGCAACACATGGAACTATTCATTACTTTTACTTACACTCATTAATTATTAAAGTAAGTACGTAACTTACAGTATTTCTCCCAAGTTTGTGTTTGACAGACCCTACACGGTACTTATCAGGAATGAAGAGACCGCCAGTGAAGATGTTATCAACATCTATACAGACGGGTCAAAAAAGAAGGAAGGTGTAGGATGTGGGATTTATTCCAGATCCTTACATATCCGTTATCAGTGGGCAATGGATAGGCATGCTACCGTAGTACAAACGGAATTAGCAGGTATAACCATAGCCGCCAAAGAAATTGCCCGTAGACATACAACGGGCAAGATCATTAGAATCTACACAGATAGTAGACAATCACTACTGCTCTTACGTAAGCATAAGATAACAACTAGATCAGCATCAGGCATTAGTAGTGGCCTCAGCTAACAACAGTGTATCTGTATGCTGGGTAAAGGGACACGGCGCAACCCGTGCAATGGCAATAAAGTAGCTGACAAGTTGGTTAGGAGTGCATCGGCTCTGAATATTTTTGGACCTGGTACCTCCAGTATGCTTCCGTTGTCAGCATTTGTTGAAATTATCAAAGAAGACACCCACAAAGAGTTTATGAAACGTTGGGATGAAACAAATGACTGTCAATTTGCTAAGGAGTTCCTAGACTACCCCTGCAAGGATACAGCCCAAAAGTAGCTGGCTATGTCTAGAACAAATCTTCATCTGGTGACAGGTATTCAAACTGGACATTGCTGGCTAAGAAAGCACCTCTATTACATGAGGAAGTGTGATACACCTCTTTGTAAGGGTTGCGAACAGGAAGATGAGACAATATTCCATGCACGCTGTGAGTGCACTGTCATCTCGTCAATAAGAGTGTCCGCGTTGGGAGAGCGATTAGAGAGATCCCTCTGAGCAACGTCACCACCTTTTTCCCCTTATTAGGCTGGCTGGCGGCTCAGGTAGACTGATCTCCTAATGGGAGGAGGTACAAGGGGCCCAATGGGGCCTAAGTGCTGTAGCCTTTTTGCTACCCTCCCCTTAATAGCAGAATTCCAGGAAGTAAGTTTTTTTGCATAACAGTGACAATTAAAAGTTGACGTTTATTGAGGAGTGTTACATGAGTGTCATTTTATTGATTGCCGAGCGATAAAATCTAGCAAACGCTCGTCGTCAGGAGCAATCAAGCAAAACCTTTTTAAGTTTAAATTTAACAATTATTGTCAATTTTTGAAAAATTTGTGCGGCTTAGTTGAGATAATTTTAGTTAAAATAAGATCATGGAAATTGAAAATAGTGAGTGATATCCCGAATACACCTCCAGAGATTAGAAATGATACAAAAACTGTAAATTTAGGTTTATTGCCAGAAAAATCAAAGAAGTTATACGAGAAGAAATACTTATAACCTATTTGTGATACGGTGTAAGTCAAAGTAAATTTACAGATATTCAGAAAAAGTACCCCTCGCCTATTTTTGTGTGAAAGAATAGACACTAAAATCGTCATCATTATGGTCGATTTACTCGTTGCTAAAATCCATATTATCTACCAAGAATGATATGAAGTTAAAACAGTTGCCGGCATTTTTAAAGAAGTACCTAAGAAGGTGGATATAAGTTTAAGAAATTAAAAACTTTCTTACAAGCGGAAATATACAAATTGTTGCGCGAAGCCGATAATGAAACATATTTATTTAAGTTAAATTCTGTATATATTGATTGTTGTAAAATCTGTAACTTAATAGAAATATCTTAGTTCTAATTTATTAGACTTTGGAGTGTCTGCAGACGTGACGAATTAGTAAAAATAAATGTTAAAGATGTTGATGACAAAAAATCCATTTTGATAGTTACTATTCCTGATTTAAAGTCAAGAAAGTCGAATCTTTACAATAACATTTAAGATATTTTTATCAACTTTTTGTCATTCTATAAGAAGTATGTAGCCTTGAGACCTAGAAATGAAAACACAGCAGCACATTATTCTTAAAATTTAATCATGAGAAGTGTTTTAATCAAGTGGTAGGAATGAATGTTATTGCTAAAGTACCAAACGATATTTTTAATTTATCTTAACCTACCAGTGTCATTTATACACGGGGCATTGCTTTTGCCAAACATCAACTATTTAAGAAAGGTATTTTAGGCTAATATATATCAAATCTCCTACAATTCCTATCAATGGAGTCATAGATAATTATTGAATAGAGTTTTGTCTGTGGATGTTCATTAGCATACCTAGATGTTTGGTATCAGAGAACATACATATGACTTCATTGATAGGAATTGTAGGAGATTTGATACATATTAGCTTAAAATACCTTTCTTAAACAGTAAAAAAATGTTACAAAAGCTAATAATAAGGAATATATGGGTAGATATTGTGGGTGTAATTCAACGCAGGTTGGGGCTTTTGTCCACTGAGTAGTTAGTTTCACCAAATATTGTTAATACCTGAAAATATATGAAAAAACTAAACATCAACTACTTTATTGGTCTATGATAGAAATGATATTATACAATTGAAGCGACATGGGGAATGGAAGAGTTTTACAGTTGCAGACGGATACATACTTAGATAACAACATCAATGAAAAATTTGTAACAAGAAAATGTAGCAGCAGCAATGATACAAATTTTATCATATTGGAATATAGCCCTTATGCATTCTGGATCAGGAATTATTATTAAAGATTGTAAATACTGTTCTTTTAGCATCTAAATTACGTATGCTAACAAATGAATTTCTTGCCTTTGTTCTATTTGTTATAATTAATATTTTCGTAATAAAGTTAATAATTGATCAGTTTTATTTGGTTGACTAATTTTAGATGAAACTTTGTATGCATTACGAGCAAAAAGTGACTCCCCTCGAGTCATAACTATCACTCCCGAGTCTGTATCACTTTTCGGTCTTAGTACATAAATATATATTTATTTTGGTAGAACCTGTAATGTATTAAAAATAATTGGATTTTGATACAATGCGAAATTAACCAGTTATTGATCTTTCTTATACCTCGGTACTGCATTAGGGAATGAAATATGCATTTTCCATTTTAAAATGCATACATGAAAAGCACAGCCGCCCACTGCAGGGATTAAACGATTGTTAAATGTAGCGGAAATAAGTTAATGTTGTTTCAAAATACTATAAATGGAGTTAAATTGAAGGGGAAAAAGAAGAGATTTTATTTTTTATTTTATTTTTATAATAACATCCAACAGATTAAAGAATGAGGTGAATAATAAAAATAAACTAAATACAAACTAAATACTGCAATTAACAAAAAAGACAAGAGGGGAACTAATCTAAGAATACTCTTTTAATACGAGCAATTATTAGTAGTAGCAAGTATTAAATATATCAAGCAGGCTACTTATTAAATTATACTTAGTGCAGCACTGAAATGATGGAGAGTCGAAGAACAGGAAGATTGAAGGTAACAACAGAGGGTAATAAGAACCTGGGAACGTTTAACTTTAAATAAAAATGTAGCTGAATGACACTGCTTACTAACACTTAATTTTTTAAAATCATGAATCGGAAGAAAGAATTATAAAATATACAATGTCAGTGTCAATGCCATCTGTTTGACGACAGTCTGAGAAAACGTCTTTGAATAGTTTCCAATTTAATAGTTTCGTTTTGTAGTGATGATCCAAACTACTGAGGCATACTCTCACTTTGACCTTACATAATAAGAGTAGTATATTATTTTTAAAGTTTCAGTATTAGAGAAGTCCTTACTGTAACGCACTTTAAATCTATACATATATGCGGTTGGATTTGGAAATGATATTATCAATATATTGAAACTCAGATGTTTATCAAATATTACTCCTAAATCAGATATGGGTTCTGGTTTTTCAATAATAATATTATTTACCATGTAATCATAATAGATCTGATTTTTTAGAGAATAAGACATTACGTTACACTTTGCGATACCAAGCTTGAGATAATTTAAAGTGCGCCATTCTTCAACGCGTTTTAAATTATCATATAACCATAGAGTAAATCTCACAGTAAGTCGGCACTAACAAAATGCATTAAAATCTTCACTATGCGGAGTCACTTCACTACATTAATTATTGAAAATTGATGTAGTTATATTGATTGTAATTATACCAAGACAAATGTAGTGAAAAGTATATATATTTTTAAAAAACAGTTTAATTTGCTAGGTGTTACGGTTTTCAAGAAATTTAATTTTGTATGTGCATCGTGCGCATAGTTAATCTTCGGAACTAATTTTCTCATAAAGTTTTAAGTTATCAAAAACTGATAGAAGTTCTATAGTATTTTTATATAAGTTGTGAAAACATTATGAACATAGTAAAATCGTTAATTTACAAACGTGATATGCGTTACCAAAAACATAATTGACAATTAACATCTGAAGCAATGAAAATTAAATTTTAAAAAGTTCAGTTCTACTGAAAAAAGCTGTAGAAATCAATTTCGAATCTCAAATTGTCCTTATACAAGATGGTAATATTAAATGGATGGATGGTTAAAATAAATCGATTTAATCTAACATCTAATATCCTATATCCCAAGTCGCATAATAAAAAAGATACAGATATTGTAAGACAAAGTTACAAATTTTATTTTCGATATTTGTAGATAACTTCTAGAAAAATCGAAATATTTACATAAAATTTGTAAATCAGGGGTTTTTGTGAGAGAGAAATTCAAATGTGTTTCTAATTTTGACGTCACTAGTAGAGATGAGTGCCACTTATGGCACTTATAAATGGGGGAACTATTTTGTTGCTCAGTGTATCCATCTGGATATTGAAACAATCGATTCTCCTACCTGTTACAACCGAAGAAGTTATAACTCGTTGAAGTCGTTAGGAGTAACCGTTTTCGAAATAGTCCTATTTGAAATATTCAGGGGACCGATTGAAAACCGTTATCGTTTCAGGTAAAGTGCATTTGCTATTGAAAATATACATAGATAGCAAAATATTTCTTGAAAAAGTTGTTCAGAATGGTAAATAATGGAGATGTGCAAAATTTCAAAAAGATCGGCCGCCTTTGATAAAATCTGAGCTTTGTTGGAAAATGGCTTTATCAAACCTCCTGATCTTCTTGAAATTTTGCTAGTATTCATAATTTACCATTCTGAACAACTTTTTCATGTAACATTTTGCTGTTTTTTAGCAGAATAGGCACTTTACCTGAAATCAAAACAGTTTTTACTCGGTGAACTAACCATTTCAAATAGGATTATTTAAAAATGGTTACTCCTACCGACTTCAGCAAGGTATACCGTTTTCAAATAAAACAGGTAGGAGAATCGATTGTTTCAATAGTCAGATGGTTCCACTAGGCTGCAAAGAAGTTCTGTCATTTAAAAGAAGCATGGTGTGCCACAAGAGGCGCTCCCTATTAGTAACGTCAAAATTAGAAACAACCGCCGATTTACAAATTTTATGTAAATATTTGGATTTCTTAAGAAGTTATTTACAAATATTGAAAATACAATTTTAACATTGACAGTCTGTATCTTTTTATTATGCGACTTGGGATATAGGTATGTTAGGTGAAATCGATTTATTTTAACCTACACTGTAAAAAAAGTTGCTGTGTAAGCGTGATTTTCCAGTGTGTAATGTAGGATGTGTAAAAATTCCGTGTTAATAGTTTTACACACTATGACTTTTTGTACCTTTTAAACAAAATGTGTTAAAGTTACTAGTATTATAATAAAATATACTGGATTTGTGTAATATTTACCAGTTGTGTGTTAAAAGTACACCATTTTGTGTATAGTTAACACGCACACAACTTAATTGTGTTCTATATCTCTACTACTGACTTGTTGAGCACAACTGCGCAGCTGCAGTGTATCAGATGATCCAACACGTCACTACGCCATATTGGTCATGTAGCGGTGTTGTGTACAGTTTCCTCTCATTCGCTGTGTTCAAATGGAGAATATTTAAATTTAAATTGAGGTTTAATCAAGGAAAATGGTAGGTACTCAATTAACTATAACAAATATTACTGATAATTCTAATAAAGCTAAAACTAATTAGAATATAACTATTAAAGATTTAGGAGTTTACTCTGACGTTTTAGATAACTTTAGAGAAAGAAAATTATATGTTCAGATCACTACCAGTTAATTTTCGTAAACTCCTATTATGTAGTGCCTAAATACATCTTTGTCTATTGTTTCATTGTTTATGATTTACTAGAACATTATTAGTCATTTATTAGAATATGTTACTATTATACTGTTAATTTTAATACATATTATATATATTGTAAGCTGACTTGGCTGTTGTTCATTTAAACCGAATGTTATTTTTTAATAAAATCATAAAAACTAAAATATTTTTTATTTTGTAATTACACCATAATTCTGAAAATTCTATATATTGATAGGGAATCTCACCTACCTTGTTAATTATTCCAGGCTATAGTCAATGCATTCTCGACGATAGGCAGAACTTCTAGAAAGTGTAAAATAAAAGTATTTCAAAAATTATATTTATTAAAAATTATTTCGAAAGCAAACAGGAACATAATTAATAAATTAAAAAAGGTAGGTGAGTCTTCCATATCAATACCTATTATTATACAATAAAATTATGTTAATGTGTAAAAGTTACATGATTTTTGTTATATTAACACAGTATTGTGTTCTTTTGTGTTAAGATGTGTAATTATTTTTTTACAGTGTAAGGAATCTGTGCTCTCATTTTTGTTACTTCATTTAAAAACATCCTGTATAAATTACTGAGATACATTAACCACTAATGATCAGTAGCAATTTTTAACGTACCGTAACATTGTAATGAAGAGCCGTAGATAAAACATTATATGAGGTACTCGTTAATACGAGTATATCAGAGTAATCTCTGATCTCATCTACTCTCTCACAAATTTTTCGCATCAAGGTCTGAGACATCCTGCATATGAAATCAATATTTTATAGTGGCTGTGATGCATAAAATTCTATAATCAGAATCCGTTGCAGGTCTTATACAATTTTGGATTTATATCTTATACTATAATTTAATTTAGAAGTAGATAACGAGTGTGAGGAAATGATGCTGCACAACGCTCAGTAAATTTTCAAAGGAAATCAGTTTTAAATTTAAAGTATGATGAAAATGCTCAGTAGTGCGACGAAAATCGGATCGTTAAATTTTGCATTAAGACCCGTTTCCTTACGAATTTCTCTTACATGTACGGTATATATTGTGCACTATCGAATTTGTAATATCTCAGCAGCCGTAATAGAGGATGTACTTCAAGCATGTTCACAACACATAATATATACAGAGTACTTTAAAAATAACCGAGATGTCAGTATCCAAAGGCATATTTACAAATAGCCATTTCATTTATTCGATCCGTCAACCAAATTTTGTTGATTTTGCTAAAAGTTTGAGAAAAATATAAATATTCAATTGATTTTCCATGTCGTTGAAAAAACTTTACTTTTCAGATGATTAGGGAATATTAACTAATAAAGTTTAGTTTTAATCACAGTATTTATACATTTCTTATTGTAATACAATATACAATAGCAGCATAAAATAAAATCTAGCTACTTATTTAATACTAGTATATTATTTAAAAAGCATATAATGATGGCTGTAATTAATAAATCACCCTAGTACAATACAGCCATTTTATACAAGTTGAATATTATTCTTTGTGCGACTATTATTAACAATATTGTATAGTTTTTATCATCGATATAAGGGAATAAAAGGAAGTCATAAGAAACTGCCATGAAAATAGCAAAGAATTCCGCGACCAGCTGGTCAGAAGTAGACAGAACCGTATTTACTTTAGATACCAGTATTCGCTCAATTTTGGCAATAAAAATTTAAAATAAAATGAACTATATAATAATGAATATAACTGTGACTATTTGGAAAAAAACAAATACTAAATACATATTTGGATGTTATTATGTAATTTTACATTATTATTTCCCAGCAAGAAGGGTGGGATTATCATTGGGTAGGATAAGCGTACATAAGGAGAACAAAAAAAAAACAGAGAAAAAACTAACTAATAAATTAATCATAAGCACCTTGAGAAAAATCTAGCACAAACTTTTTTGCTTAATGCTGCCTGTATCCGATAAATTACGTTGGACACAAGCATTGTTACAACAGTTTGATAAGCCTACTGTATAATGTAACGAAAATCATGTGGAAAAGTATTTTTTCTACTCCACATTTCTACTACATGGAAAATACTATTTTACTCCCTCATTTAAAGAAGGAAAGTAGTACTTTTCCTCCCTCGGAAAGGAAACAAGTAGAAACTTCAAACAGCTGTAAGAGTAGTGTATAGACTTCTTTTATTGATACATAAACTTCCTAAAAATGTGTAATAATGCTTTTCTCTCAAACAGATTTTTTACTACTTATTTTTATTTATAAAGAAAGAACAGTTTAAATTGAGATTTAAATTAACATCAATAACTAAATATTATTAAAATTTATGGTACAATTAGTTAAATTACTAATGGAAAATCCCTCTGAAGAAATATTGGCTCTGCTGGTAGAGATTCCTGTTTGTTATTTTCTAAATTCGTGGTCGTTGATGAAGCACTTGTGGTAGAAACAAAATTTTAAAAAATAAGAACGCTTTTTGATAGTGGAAGTAGTACTTTATCCTGTAATTATTTGGGTGGCTACCTCACATTTTTTAGAAATGCAATCATCTAAGTATCCTTCTGCTAATACAATTGTTCGGCATCACCCATGTCTTTTTATAGTGAAAATATCACTTCCAGCATTGACTAATAACGTAGCTGAAGTACGGCGGAAACTGTTTCCAGTATAGCCTTTCGAATCATCCAAATTTAAGAATATTGCTATTATATATGTGGTTTGTACATTTCCCTTTAGCATAAGTTGCAAATCTAGAATGACATCTTTTAGAGGACCTACAGTCCATATATTTTCTATACATATCCAGGACAGATACTCCGTTTACAATCTCATTTGTTATTGTAAATGTCCTTTTGCTATTAGTTTTTGAGTCAGGTATTTGCACCACCAAAATATCGCCTTTATCACTGATATCCTCAAGTACCGTATTAACTAATTCATCGCTACGGTATGCCCCAGCAATTCTAAATATATGTATGACCTGAAATAGGAAAAATACACTTATGACAACAGCCTAAAATTACGCAATTGACATTTTTTATATATACTCGCGACAAGAATTCAGACGACTTACGTCATACGAACAAATGAATAAATAATTCATTATATTTTCATCAAAATGTTTAAGAAACTGCAACTGATAGTAATAAAACAATATACTACACTAAAAGTTTGCATTATATTTTGGACTAAATTGCAAAAATTATTGTTTTTAACGCGACCAAATATCGAAAATTACGTTGACAATAAAAACAAATGTGTAACGTCAGCCGTGACGTAAGACGTCTGAATTCTTGACACGAGTATACTTTCTAATAAAAAATGCTGCGTTACGTTTTTACTTATTATTCAACAATAACGATCAATATTACCTTCATATGTAAGTAAGTTTCATCTCGAGCTTCTGCAATAAACTTGTTGATATCCTATCTTGAAGAAGTATTGGCTTTCTTGGCTTTATATCCAGCAGATTTCCTTTTTAAAAAAGCTGCTATTTTAGGAAACTTAATGTCGATATTGTCTTTAGTTTGGAGTGTAGATCGCAATATGTTGTATTTGCTCCATAATATTGTCACGGAATTTGCCCCACTCACTCCCAAACCGACGACTGTGGCACCGCGAATTGCCTGAGATTGCCCCGATCGCCCCTACGTCATTCTGGTAAACAAACAACATGCCGTGATCGAGATCGGCCTAGAAAAATCGTGGAAACGACGAGAAGCGTTCCAGTCGTACTAGAAAATAGATCTAGAGATACTGGAATATACCTGGAATATTCGTTGGGTCTATAAAAGAAGAATAAACGGCCGAGTTAGTTAGTCTTGTATAAGTCTTGTATAAGTCTTGTGTTACAGTCTGAATTAAAGTGTTTAGTTGGAGATATCAAAGTGATTTAGATAGCGATTAATTAAATAAGTGTTTAGTTGACCTGTAATTAGTAGTGTTCAGTAGTTAATAAAGAAGTAATTAATTAACGGATTGTTTTTCTGGAAGTGAAAGAAAAGACGGATTGGGAAATCCGTGACAATTTGGTGTCGGAAGTGGATTTAGTTGGAAGTTTTAAAGAGCTTTCTGGAACCCTGTCCACAAAGTGGGATTTGAGTGGAAGTTTGAAGAACTTTCTGGAACCCTGTGCGTGAGTGGGTTTAAGTGGAAGTTGGAGGAACTTTCTAGAACTTTGTACGGGAGTGAGACAAATACCCAAGTGTGATATATCACCGCACTCGTCTTGACTTAAGGAAGCGAACGGTGTTATTCGCGAAGGACAATCTCGAACATTCTAGAACTTTGTACGGGAGTGCGACAAAGACCCAAGTGTGACATATCACTGCACTCGTCGTGACTCAAGTGAACGGTGGTATTCGCGAAGGACAATCTCGAACATTCTAGAACTTTGTACAGGAGTGAGACAAATACCCAAGTGTGATATATCACCGCACTCGTCGTGACTCAAGGAAGTGAACGGTGGTATTCGCGAAGGACAATCTCGAACATTCTAGAACTTTGTACGGAGTGCGACAAAGACCCAAGTGTGACATATCACTGCACTCGTCGTGACTCAAGGAAGTGAACGGTGGTATTTGCGAAAGACATTCTCGAACATTCTAGAACTTTGTACGGGAGTAAGACAAAGACCCAAGTGTGACATATCGCCGCACTCGTCGTGACTTAAGGAAGTGAACGGTACTATTTGCGAAGGACATTCTCGAACATTCTAGAACTTTATACCGAAGTGAGACAAAGACCCAAGTGCGACATATCACTGCACTCGTCGTGACTTAAGGAAGTGAACGGTGTTATTCGCGAAGGACAATCTCGAACATTCTAGAACTTTATACCAAAGTGAGACAAAGACCCAAGTGTGGCATATCACTGCACTCGTTTCATTGTAAGGAAGGCAACGGTGATATCTAGAAATACATTCGTGGACATTCTAGAACTTTCCAAATAGAGTGCATGCCTGTAACTAGAAGCCAAGTCAATATGGATGCACAACTGGCAAAACTATTAGAAATGATGCAGACAATGCAAAAGAAATTAGAAGAGCAGGGACATAAAATGGAAGACCAGGCGAAGACGATGCAAGAAATTAGAAGAGCAGGGACATAAAATGGAAGACCAGGCGAAGACGATGCAAGAGAAATTAGAAGAGCAGGGACATAAAATGGAAGACCAGACGAAAACAATGCAGGAAAAATTTGAAGAACAAGGGCATAAAATGGAAGATCAGTCCCAGATGATGCAGGAGAAATTAGAAGACCAGACGAAGACGATGCAAGAGAAATTAGACGAACAAGGGTATAAAATGAAAGATCAGATACAGGCAATACAACAGGAAATGAGGGATCAGACGAAAGAAATGCAGACAAAGTTAGAGAAATTGGAGAATACACTAGAAGAAAAACTAGAGGAGCAGTCATATAAAGTGACACAACTAGAAGAAAAACTAGAGGAGCAGTCACATAAGGTAGAAACACAAGTAGAAGAGAAAATGTTAGCACAAAAACAAGAAATAGACGAAGAAATAAACTTGGTTAGAGAAACCTGCGAAGAGCTTCGACATAAATTAGACAAGATAGCAAAGGAGGGCGTAATCAAATCAGAAGGACCTGTTATCCGAACTCAGAAAACGAAGCCTCCTGAATTTGACGGCAAGGTCTCCTGAATGTCTATCTACGTCAGTTCGAAGCAGCAGCTGCGGCAAACGAATGGTCTGACTATGAGAAGGCTACAGCTCTGATAGTTGCTTTACGAGGGGAAGCTCTTGACGTCTTACAAGGAGTTCCTGCTGGGCAGCAGAGTAACTATGACCTTCTGAAACAGCATATGGAAATGAGATATGGGGATAAGCACCTGCAGCAAGTGTACCAGGCACAATTGAAAAATCGTCACCAGCAGAGTGGAGAGAATTTACAACATTTTGAGACAGACGTTGCCCGACTGGTTCGATTGGCATATCCAACAGCCCCGTCCGAATTTGTAGATCAGCTCTCCATCCAAGTCTTTATCGACGGCCTAAGAGATTGCGAAACACAGCAGGCACTACGGCTCGCTAGACCTAAAACGTTGAATGACGCTCTTTCGCATGCACTAGAATTTGAGGCAGCAAAGATGGCATCCGGTAGACATGTTAAAGTTCGGGCCATCAGTGATACCAGCGATAGTATGGCAAATGGAGACATAATCAAAACGTTGAAGGAGGTCATTGAGAAATTTAGCCCAACTGCCAATCCGAAGAGAGAACAACCTGGCAGCCGAAGAGATCGCCCTCTCCAATGTTGGAACTGTGGGCAGATGGGACATCTGAAGAGACAGTGTAGGGCCACAGTCGCAGATCAGCAAAGGCGCGACTTCCAAGCGGTAGCCTCCAGGGAACATGTTAAAGTGCGGACTATCAGTGATAACAGCTATGGTATGGGAAATGAAGAGATAGTCAAAACACTGAAGAAGGCCATTGATAAACTTAGCCTAACTACCAGACCAAAAAGAGGACAACCTGACAGCCGAAGAGATCGCCCACTTCAATGTTGGAACTGTGGGCGGGCGGGTCATCTAAAGGGACAGTGTAGGGCGCCAATCGCGGATCGGCAATGGCGCGACTCCCAGGCAGGCAAGGAACATGGAAACACAGATGCTCTTTCTAGACTTTGTCCGACCAGCAACAAACACGGTGGTAGTCTCGAAAGAAAAGAGGACATATCATTTGTTCCTTGCAAGATAGTAGTAGCCCAACCTGAAGACAGATGGAGTTCAGCGGCAATTCGAGAAGACCAGCAAGCTGACTGTGACATCAAGCCCTTATTAGACTGGAAAGAAGCCAACAACCGACCCTCATGGGCTGAAGTCAGCAGTAAAAGCCCAACATTAAAGAGTTATTGGGCTCAATGGAATTCCTTGGTGTTGGAAGACGGTGTTCTAAAAAGAGCATGGGAGAACAATGACGGAACGGAGGTGAAGAAGCAAGTACTACTCCCGAGGTCCCGGGTCAAGGAAGTGCTGCAGGAAGTACATGGAGGTACTGGTGGTGGACATTTCGGTATCAATAGGACTCTACAGAAGATTAGGGAGCGTTTCTACTGGTTGAGCTGTAGGACGGATGTAGAAGATTGGTGCCGAAAATGTGACATATGTGCAGCCAGCAAGGGACCGAAGACCCGTTCCAGAGGCAAAATGCGCCAGTACATCGTAGGTGCACCGTTCGAGAGAATTGCCATTGATATCGCTGGCCCATTTCCGAAAACTCAAAATGGAAACCGATATCTGTTAGTCGCCATGGACTACTTTAGTAAATGGCCGGAAGTATACCCTCTTCCCAATCAAGAGACCACGACCGTAGCAGAAGCCCTAGTCAACAACCTGTTCTGCAGATTTGGTGTGCCCATGGAACTGCATTCAGATCAGGGCAGAAATTTCGAATCAGGTGTGTTCCGAAAGGTTTGCGAGCTTATGGGTATCCGGAAAACCAGGACCACCCCACTGCATCCCCAGTCAGATGGTATGGTGGAACGCTTCAACGCCACACTAGAAACCAATCTGAGGATGTTTGTGAACGAGAACCAAACAGACTGGGACAAGCTCATTCCACTCTTCCTGTTAGCTTACCGCTCAGCTGTCCATGAAACTACTGGGAAGACTCCCGCAAGGATCATCTTTGGAAGAGAGCTTCGCCTTCCAGCAGATTTGGTATTTGGTCGTCCTGCGGAACAGCCCACCGAGCCAGACATTTACACCCATGAGCTAGAACGAAGACTAGCAGCCGTACACGATCAAGTCAGATCTCGAATGCGACTAGAGAGCGATCGCATGAAGACTCGATACGACGTCCGGGCCAATACAGTCGGATTCCAACAAGGTGACCTGGTGTGGCTGTACAACCCCACGCGGAAGAAAGGAAGATCGCCTAAACTACAGAACCGTTGGGAGGGCCCCTACACAGTCATTAAAAGAATCAATGATGTCGTCTACCGGATACAGAGGACTCCCAGGAGTAAGATGAAGGTCGTCCATCTGGAGCGTCTGTCCCAGTATAGAGGTGTATCCGATCGGGACGATCGGTCCTAAGGAGGGGGCAGTGTCACGGAATTTGCCCCACTCACTCCCAAACCGACGACTGTGGCACCGCGAATTGCCTGAGATTGCCCCGATCGCCCCTACGTCATTCTGGTAAACAAACAACATGCCGTGATCGAGATCGGCCTAGAAAAATCGTGGAAACGACGAGAAGCGTTCCAGTCGTACTAGAAAATAGATCTAGAGATACTGGAATATACCTGGAATATTCGTTGGGTCTATAAAAGAAGAATAAACGGCCGAGTTAGTTAGTCTTGTATAAGTCTTGTATAAGTCTTGTATAAGTCTTGTGTTACAGTCTGAATTAAAGTGTTTAGTTGGAGATATCAAAGTGATTTAGATAGCGATTAATTAAATAAGTGTTTAGTTGACCTGTAATTAGTAGTGTTCAGTAGTTAATAAAGAAGTAATTAATTAACGGATTGTTTTTCTGGAAGTGAAAGAAAAGACGGATTGGGAAATCCGTGACAATATTGAAGGCTTCAAATCTGCGCATTTTTTTGGAAAAGCAAAACAGGACCACCTCTTCACATATTTTTCTTATTTGATTGTTCTCCATCCATTGATCTATCCGCGAGAGGAAATTATGCACTACAAATAGCTATTATTTTACTTCATTGACATTTATTTTTAATTGCCTTTTCGAATTTCTGATTTTATAATTAATACCCTTAGCCGCACTTTATGATTTCCATCTTCCGCCTTTTTTAAGAATTTGAATACCAAAGGTGGGAGCAAAAGTTCTTCTGAAACAATTGCCAGTGTAACTGAAACTATTCTTAAATTTGTATTCCAAGGTGCTTGCAAAAGTGTTGATGCATCATGTTTGTAGTCGTGTAAGTAAAAAATCTATCGTTTTACTGATTGCTTTGGACCGTAAAGTTATCACCAATGTAAACTATAAAACTGCAAAATTCTGCCCGTCTACATGTGCACCAGTTAACACAAAATTGCATTGCATAATATATTTTAGTGTTGGTAGCCTAACAATAATAATTATTTGTACTATAATCCCCTTATAGAATTGTGTAGAACTTTTATAATAAATGAAAGAAAGATTATGATATCCATGCTTTTCAGCAACAATTATTATTATCTGAAACCATGAAATGATTTAATAAATTAAAGGAAAAACGGTTCTGTAAGTTGATAAATTGCCTACCTTTGTGCGATTTTTTGAAATTTTTCAACTTCATAGGCAGTAAAAAGAGATTGTAATAAAAGAGAATCATAAATTTCAGTTGGTTATTCAGTTTTGTATATGTTTTATTATATCCAACCGAGAATTTCATATTTTCCAATAAATCGTTATACCATAGAAATGTATGTATATGAAAAAAAGGACGTAAAGATTTCTGAAAGCGGTATTGTCGGGAAACAACTTCTGCTCACCTTTGAAATATTAAGGTTATATCCATCTGAAGAATATTTCTTTTAAACATGTAATTTTCCGTGTTTCCTGTTTCTATTATTTAGTGAAAGAAAAAAGGATGACTGGGGAATTAAAAAGTAAGAAACGTATTTCTACATTTTTTCTCATTAAATAAGTACTTAATAAATTAGACTCAATTAATTTGCAAAAACTCATAAATTTAATCGATCATCTTACATTTTATAAAAGCAGTTCACGAATTTTTATGTTCATTCAAATTTTGTCGAATAAAATTTATTTTCGAGAAACCTGCAGGGAAAAAATGTGGAACTATATTCATACATTTTTTACTGAATTGGAAAGGTATTTTAAGTTAATATAAATCAAATCTCCTACAATTCCTATCAATGATGTCATATCTCTCTGATACCAAACATTTAGGTATGCTAATGAAAAATTCCACAGACAAAGCTTTATTCAATAAATATCTAAAAAAAAAATAATCTAGCTAAATTTACTAACATGGTTAAAAATATATAAAAAAAATATTCATACATATCTTCGGCAACCAATTTTTCTTAATTTGACATGGATATTACTAAGGCCTCGATTATCAGACATATGCAGAGGCGGCTAGAAGACGTATACGAAGACCACCGTTACCGGAGGAGCTATTGCCAGCGTAGGAGCCATAATACCAACAACAGGAAGCGAAATCCATACATTGGTAGGCCTAGGGATACTTGTAGCAGCGGTTCCGCCACCACAGAACCTAAGCTAAGGTTAGTTAACAACCACGAGTTATTGAGGTTGTGACATAGTTTAGTTGTTACAACCCGGAAAAAACTACACTCTAAAAACTATCTGTAAAAGAATGAAATTCAAAGCTGTTCAAATTCGATAGTAAGGGTCTGCTGCGAGGATAGAACAAATTTAAATACAATTTGGGACACGTAGTGTTAAATGGGAAGTAAGCTCCATTTTCAATCGAAAGTATTATCTTTGGGATTTGACAGAAACGACTAATGACGTCATCAATTATATTTTTTCCAGAAACATACCCAAATGTGTTTTCTATTAAAAAGCTCTTTTTTTTCTAATAAACTTTTATTAGAGAATTTTTTCTGTATTACTTCCCATTTAAAAGTTATAAGCAGTATCGTTGTAAAGAATCTCAAAAAAATACCACCTAAAAATCACATTTGCAGTGGAAGGATCGCGTAGTCGTTGGAAAATACTTGTTATTACTCAATACGAACGTCAAACTTTTGCGCTTATAAAATGTTTTCTCATTCAGAAAAAGTTGATAATTTAAGGCGAGACACAAAAAAATTCAAGAAGAGCTGTAGAGTTATATCGAGAAAGATATCCAGAGCGCCTCATTTCTGATCATAGAACATTTATAAGATTGGAGGCGATCTTGCTTTCAAAATTTCTTAGTCAAATCAAGAATTAGCAGATAGATATAGTATTAATGTATAAAGATTATTTGAATATTGTATATAACCTAATTCGGGGATAGTGTAAAATGTTGTTCAAAGACAATACAAAATAGACCGCAGTGTGCCAGAAATACATTTTACATCTTCTCAAGAAAACATTAGAAGAGTATTAGAAACATCCTACCTACATATCCAAATATAAAGAAGCAGTAGCTTTCACTGATATATTCGATATGATTCTACAGAAAAATCTTAAATACATTACAGGTCATCGCTTTCTAATAATTGATTAATAAATCTTGATCGTGTCAAATAGAAGCAGTATGAATTTTATATTTGTATTTGAATTTGTATATAATTATCTTACCCGAAAAGAACGTAGCGAACATTTTAATTGAGACGAAAAAAAATTGAAAGTATGTAGCTTGTTAAAATATAAGTATTTAATTAAGTCTTAATAAATGTTTGTAGCAATTCCTCTTTCTCAGTCTTCATCCGTTAACCTTTTTTGAGAATATTTTTTTTATAAAAGTTAACTCTTAAAAACTTGGAATGTTTTCTTGAAAAAGGCATTACAGCTAATGGTTTTAATACCTGCGTTATTGTATAAACAAATAGCAAAACCTGTTCACTGCACTTCATTTATGCTCCACTACTATACAATATTCCAATAGAAAAATTTAACTTGTTCTCAATGGCCTAAACTAAAATATTGTTTAAGTCCGCAGTGAAAGCAATTCCTCTCTTTTATTGCAATTTTATTAATAAACCTGCACAAAACTGCATCTGGACTTCACTAAAGCATTCGACAGACTTGATTATGGTATATTACTTAACAGTCTTGTGAATTTTCTTTTTTCTGATAATATGCTACTGTTACCCAAATTGTACCTCTCGAATAAGAATCAATATATAGCTTATAATAGTTTCAAATCCTGCAATATCTAATGTCCCGCAGGGATTTATACTTGGAAATTTACTATTTAATCTTTGTTAGTGATATTGTAAGCGATGCTGAGGTCAACTGCTTATTATATGTTTATGACCTAAAATTATTTATAATAATTACTTCTTAAGATGACTGTAAATTTTTACAAAAAAACCTCTGTAAAATAAATGACTCGTGCATTAGGAATAAACTTGAGACGAATGTTTCAAAATGTAATGTAATGATCTATTCCACCAAAACTAAACATTTCTTTCATTACTTGGATGCAGCAGTCCTACAATGACCATCTACATTAGGTGATCTTGGAGTAACATTAGATAAAGAATAATTGCTTCTTGCTGCGCATATACAGGGTGTTAAAAAAAGAGTGTAAAATATTTCAGGAGGTAATAGTATGAACCAAAATAAGCAGAAAAGTCTTCATAAACATGGGTCCGCAAAGTAACTGCAGCTCTTCCAGGCTATTTACAGGAGTACCATACACTAATGTCTTCAAATATCCCCAAACAAAGAATTCTAGAGGGTTCAGATCAGGCGATTTTGGAGGCCATAAAACAGGTCCGGCCCTTCCTACCCATCTACTCGTATGTGAAAAGTTTGGTGTAAATGTTCTCTAACGGCCATGGGAAAATGAGCTGGAGCACCATCATGCTAGAACCACATTTATTGCCTCTGATTCAAAGGAACGTCAAGGAATACTGTTAAAAAAATTATGTATTCACAACACTAATTTATAATGAGTCTACGATAACAGCAATTAATAAACACCTAGTATAACGAAAGCAAAGATTATAACACGTTTGAGCCTGTGAAACCACGAGCACTGTCCTGCACTGTCAATAAAGTAAACAAGTAATAATCTAAGTTGCATCGTTAACTTCCCTCTTTGTCTTCAAGATTAATGTACGTAGGCGAGTTTTTATATTCTAGCAGTGGGTGAGATTAGGGTAAAATAATACTGATTTGACGACGAAATATAAAATATTTGCTTAATAACCACCCCGCTTTGAATAATATCAAGTTAGATGGCTGAGATAGACATAACCTTTAAAATTTTGATAATGTATTATGCATAATATATCCACATATTCTAATCATTTTTATGTCACTTGCTTAAAATTATATTGCACCACTATATCCCACGATTTATTTGAAATCTTTTATATTTCCTTATATCGATGAGATGTAGTATATACTAATGTATTTTGTGTTATATCTTCTGCTTTCTTTGTAAATGGGATTACCTGTAGTGTAGCTGTAGGTTAAAATAAAATACAATTTATTGTAGCTTCAATCGAAACTGAAATTCGAAAATACATTCTTCAGCAGAAGTTCGAAGATGGTAAACGGCTCAAATGCAATATTTTGAACTGTGTAGAAAAGGTGAATATAGAGGGATACTTATCGTTCGTCCCTTAAATGATTTGTAGCAGTGTGTCGCAAAATTGCGAGCTTCGCCAGGATTACACTTTCTACGCTTCCTTACATTTCCGATTTGATATCTGCTTAGATCATATCACGTGGAAAATACTCAAAAATTTACATCAGTCGACAGTTCCCTGTCGGAGGGATGGAAGTTTAAAAGAATTGTGCAATATTTCACATGAAAATGAATATATTATTACGGATTTGTTTCCGTTATATTTTCAATATCAGTTTCCTTCTACTTTCAATTTTCCGCCAGCTATTTCGGGAAATTCATTTTCGCGATAAAATATTGCCGGTAAAAACCACAACGTATGTTTTTTAGTGTTTCGTAGTTTTCGATGTATTTGCTATATTTTTCAATGCTGCTTTATGAAAACAATATAATAAATGATTCATGCAGTATCACATTTTGTTTATATTATGACAGTTTAACCGCTTCTCCTTCACACATGTGTCTAGACAGAGACAATTATTGACATGACCTAATCATTGATGTCAAAATTCGTATTAAAAGGACTCACCCCTTTAAAGGACACTGAAAATATGATTTATGTAAATTCACCATAATTATTATCATTGTTTTTTTATGCCCATAACTACCTATCACTGTAATTTTACTTATGACATGTATAGTTACTAATGCTCTGTAAAATTTGAATGTTATTAAACAGATAATACATATACAAATTATATGTATGTAAATGTACTAATTCTTTATAAAAAAATGCTATTATTCACATGCTTTATGTGTAAAACCTATACATTTTTCGATGGAAATTAAGTATCGACCTACATACTGCATAAATTAACTGAAACTCCAACGTAATTCAAAAAACGGAATTCTCTTAATGATAAATTTCTATAAAAAAGACTCCGCAAGTGTGTCTTTATTAAGATACACAGCTTACACTGTTAAGAAAATGTAGAATTTTTTTTAATGCTGACAGTATGTAGGACTTATATGGTGTAAGAGAAGACGAATTTAGTAATAAATCACCAGTAATCTAGGTATTGCGGTATCAGTATCAATTCATTACATACATATGCGAATTAATTGTGGGCGAGACATTTTACTAGTAGAAAAAAAAAACATAATTTTATTTTACGATAGATTTATTGTCGTATAACATATATTTATCATGCAGACAGTTGCATAAATCATGAAACACATTTACATTTTTTTAGAATATCTGTGATCACAGAAAAATTTATATTAATTTATCTGTGCTGTGATAATATTGATCTATATATGTTACATTTTTGGGCCGCTATAAATCCAGTACCTACACTTTGGGCATTTAAACATGTATTTTTTAAATCAGCACAACTAAACCATACACATACTTGAAATGTCTCGTACCGCTTTAATTTCAACTACACTGCAAAATCTGTATTGCACATGATTGTATAGACAAGCCGACCATTACTGGTTCGGGACGCTGTAGGCGCATAAGTTGGAATGTATTTACTGTCTCTAAAAATACTTAATATTGGTTATGTGCATATGCAGTGCCACTTGCTGTATATTTTAATATTTTGTACATGCCACAAAAAGGTTGTGTGATATTTGTTATCGTATACGGAATGAGTAAGGTAACTGCCTTTTTCTTGGATATGGGCGATATCCAAAAAGGTTAATTTATTGCATTGACAAGCACCTGCGACTCCCATGACTGTTGCAACCTGTAAAGAGTTCAAAATAAATCGTACAATATATACATTGAAATATAATAATTAAAATCGTGTATGTCCTAACTTAATTTGTAAATGTGGTGTAATCAAAGAGTATCTAATTTCTTTACAAGTTTATTGTTTGACTTACGTAGTTAATCTGCTCTTCAATGTTACCCAAAAGTTAACGAGGTTGCTGTTTTATTTATTCAGCAATATTTTGTAACACGATTACTACAACTAATAACTTCTTTCATACGAATCTAAGTGGGTCGGTACAATGTCCAAGCGTGTTAAGCTATACAGGATGATTGCTTTGTCTTAGGACATTACATGAATATTCCTCATCCGGTATCTTTGCCTTCTGGTTTATAATTTCTTGATTCTACTTCTACTTCTCATACACACTTACTTTTCACTGGTAACAGACGTAATGTTGCTTCTTGCTGGATTTTAGCTGTCGATTTTACTTTTGTTTTTGTTTTTCAAACCATAATTTTTCACCTACTCTCATAAGGCTTTCACTCTCTTAATTAACTGGTTTTTGCCGTGGTCGTGGATAAAACATTGAATTATATTCGGGAAATTAAGCCTTTAATCCTCTCGAAAAAAATGTAACTCTCGGCTGAGCCTCGAGTGCCAGGCTTGTTCCCCTTCTATAATTAATTACTATTATCTTGACTTGTATTTTACAAGAAACATTTCAATATATATGTCTAATTTATTGTGTTCACACTATATATTTTGAATGATCCATTTACGGTGGCAATAGTATTTATTTTGCTTAATTCATAATAATAGATTTGTGCGTTTTAAAATAACAATTACGCCCCAAATCCAACAGTACTAATCTTCTCCCTGTCCAATATTGGCGGTTTAAATTAATAACGATTTAATGTTTGCATTGAAAATGGTGAACAGCCTGAAGGAAAAATTAATTAACATCTGTGATGGAACGACCAATATTGACGTCATAAAATCAATCACACTGAACACTAATCGGGTTGTCCCATATAACTCTATTACTGCTCTAATTGCACATGGCTTTGCCACTCATCATCCGGGGCGGCTGGATAAGAATATTAATTCGGGATTTATTTTTAGGATATGCAAATTAATGTTTGAGATATGGAACCAGTAATGAAGTCAGTCCAGTTTTTTTATCCATTTGGACCGAAATTTTTTAAAAAGACAGAGTTTTACATATGAATATGAAATAATTCAGTGTTATGAATAACAAATTTGTTCATTTTTATTCTGTGGAAAGCAATTACGTTAGGTTATACAGGGTATTTTCTAAATTTATGAAAATGATCAACATATTTTAATAAGTACAAGCTCTAAATAAAAAATAATTTGTTATTAGATATCTTTGAGAGTGAGAGATAATGACAGAAAAAGTCATAGACGTAATTTTGTAAATAATCTAATATAATCAATTTCACGATAATATACAGGGTGTCCTGAATATGAGTCGTAACTTTAAAGGCTTCTATATCTGACCAAACGCAATAAAAAAACTCTAAATATCTAAAACGAATAGTTTGTCTACAAATACATTTCAAAAATAAAAATACAACTGTAGTAACATGCAAAACTATGTTATAAAATTACAAATTAAGGAACAATTAAGGTTAAGTAAAAGTTCCTGTAACGTAATTTGTTCGTAATTTGTTTTTTGGATCAGTATTAATGAAGTAAAAAATTGAAGTCTCTGAGAAACTCATTAATACTGTACCGTACTGTAACTTTCGACAACGTTGCCTTGTGTCAGGTTAGTGCTGATAACCTAAAAGTATTATTAGTCATAGTAGTGCGTATAACTGCTGCGTTTGATTTTTCCCTAGTTTTTCTATTTGTGAGTGAATATAAACAAAAATAGAACAATTTATAGTAACCATAACCAGCTCATGCAGCTGTTAATTTACAGCGAATCTAGGCAAAGCTCTCTGGCTACAAGACGTATCTATGTTAAGCGCTTCTTGCAAGGAAGATTAGTCATTTTAAACACTTGTAACTATTATTCTGTGTTGTGAAGAGAGCTCTTAGAACAATTCACAGTAAGTACTTATGATTAGGCGTACCTATTTATAATTATTATGTACAAATACAAAACAATCCTAAGATAGTATATCAGCGACGTTGACACATATTCAAGATCTGTTTGCTGTCATAATTATGTTACCTTTGATTAGTGGAAAAAATTATTAAGTCCAATATGATTTTTTTAGTATAACTTATCATATGGCAAAATTAAGGCACTTATATTCCGGACACCCTGTATATTAGATTTGAACATATGCAGTAATGATAAAATTTCATAAAATAAGAAATGTTTAAGCAAAATTAGCATTTGAAATATTCTAAACGACTAAATAGTATTAATCAAAACGCGACAAGTGGATCATTTAACGTAAATTATGAAATATTACTTCATTTAATTGAATTCTTGATAATGAGATAATAATAATAATAATTTTAAACTGATGATGATGATGATGATGATGATGATGATGATGCTGATAAGAATGATGAATAAAGATCCTTTTGAGAACATAAAAGGTGAATTAGTGTATTATTAGAGCAAGATTTTTATCAAATAATCTATTTTGAAACTAACAAAATTGTAAATTAGAAATAATAGAACTAAATTGAAGATCCAGAAATATTGAGACACAAGAAATTAGGCACGTCATGGATTTCATAAAAAGAATCAATTATCGATACCTTAAACCTTAAACAAAAATCCAGCAAAGGAAAACCTAGAAGAAACTTCCTTTGCAACATGATAGAAACAACGGAATGTTTACTTTGATCAAGAAGGATTCCGCAATAGGCCATTGCCCAAGTAAGATCAAGGCACTGTACGGGAAGCAAAACTACCAACATTACTGTGTTTATTAGTGAGAGATTTCCGGGTGGTAAGGTAAATCAATTCACAATTTGGTGTAAAAATATATTTTTCTTCGTCGTAGTAGGTACAATATTTTCTCTACCCAAGTTCTCATCGAACGCCGTACATCGATATTTATCAGATTGTTTCATACAAAAAGAGTAACAAAAAATGTTTGCTAGCATGAGCTGTAAAATATATACAAGGCATTTAAAACTATCTTATTTTACTAAAATACATAACAATTACTGTATTAGAAAGGTTTTTTTAACTAATATAAATCAAATCTCCTATAATTTCTACCAATTAAGCCATATGTATGCTCTCTGATACCAAACATCTCGGTATGCTAATGAACACTTCCTCAGACAAAGCTCTATTCAATAGTTATCTAAAGAAATTAATCTAGCTAAATTAAGTAACAGTAAAAATAACGAATATATGGGTACATATTGTGGGTGTAATTCAACGCTGGTTGGGGCTTTAGTCCACAGAGTAGTTAGTTTCTCACAATATTATTAATACCTAAAAATATATAAAAATTACTGTGTTTAACAAAAAATAAATGTCAAAATAAGTTAACAGAAGACACATGGTGTTTCCTTTACCTTACAGGATCAGAAAACAAAATCTAAGAATTTTGACTAAGATAGAAAAAATGAGTAATGAAATCACAAACCTTGAACACATAAATTTGATAAACTTTAAATTAAAGTGTATGGACGTTAATACCATTTCAATACATTTTCTGCTTCTATTAATATGCTATTTTGGATGTCATAGATCCTATATTAACAAAGTATTGTTCTTTATCAATCGCATAACAAGTACCAGACTCTCTTCAAGAATAGAAATACGTAATAACTTGGATGTGAAGAATAAGTAAATATTTGTGTCAATATACATTACTTAATATATTTACACTTGAATGAAGTTTAAAATATTAAGTCTATTGTTATACGTACATAAATACAGATTCAATTTTTGTCCGTGTAATATGTATGTACAATCTATTTCAATAATAATGGTACTCCCTCAAAACAGTTTTTGTACTACTGGAAGTTCTGAGTAGAAATTCCATTAGATTTATATTGATGAATGGAACAACTAAGAACTACGTAATGTAAAAGGTTGAAAGGATATTTCATTGGGAATATGTCAGCAGATCAAAATAAATCGCCAAATTTGTTTTAAAGAGTGCCATTATTATATAATATAATAAAATAAAAAAATTAAATGTAAATTTATGGTTTACATGTGGATACATGTTATGGGTTTTTTACCTGTTTTGTATCACTTTTGAAGTATTGAATAAATAAATAAATACAAGAATAAATATTTTAATAACCGACAAATAAATGTTGACACGACCTTCTCATTGATGCCTCCTATTTCTTTAAAAATAGTATAAATGTTGCGTTGGAAACCTTTATGTTGTAGTCACGGTACATACATACTTATGTATATATTGTATGTTTTTAGTGAAACATTAACACTGTTCACAGTAAATAAGTACTTAAAATATTTTGCATACAAAAGCTAGGACTCTCACTAATTTTTATGTTTTCTGGTAAATAATTAAAATATGTTATAGATATAGATTCAAACTTGGATTTGTTTCACTTCACTTGTACCTATAAAATAACTTTTAAAGGTCCAATTTTACTCATATCTTGCAAACTTCTTGGTACACACCATGATGATGATAGTCAGCTTTACTACCACCTTTAGTCAGTTTTCATCTCTTTTACCCTACCCACCTAAAGTTTCTGTAGCCGTAAAATTCAATCAAGAGAAACATCGTATGACACGCTAAACACATGCTCACAGAAGCAGATAAAAACAAATATTAAACCAAGCATAACTTTGTAGATTTTCAACATTTAACGTATACCATACTCCACCAAGAATCATCGGCGCTTTATTTAAGAGATCCTTGTTAGTATTGTTTGATAAGAAGGGACCTCAATTTGAGAAAACTAACCATAATTTTATATTGCATTTTAGGTACTGTATTTTAGTTCTTTCTGTATTTTGCTGCACTGAAAATAAAAAGAAATCGAGGTACTTAACTTATGTTCTTTTATAATAACCCTGGCGTTCAAAAAGTTAGTCAAAGATTGTTTTATAAATTAATTTTTGGCTTTTTGTTTGCATTTTTACATTAAATTGCATTTTAGATTTGTGAGTGATATATTTCTAGTTAGTCCAGTAATGTTATTAAAGTGATATTATATATTATTATTAATTCACTATTTATTTAAAAATTTTAAATATAATTGCATCATTTAATATTCATTGGGCAAATTATCTTTTTAATGGAAAATATGTTAAAATTGCTACACAAAATAAATATAGGCACTATTATCATTTAAATTGTTAAATGGAATACATATAAAGAACTAAATTAAACAATTATTTTTGTGTGGTCCTGATATTCTAAATTTTAATTTGTTTTTACGAGGTGTGGTATCTTGATAATTAGTATAAATATATATTTTAAAGTAATAACTTTTTGAAATTCTTTATAAGAATGTCGGTCAGTGGTCGCGCAGTTTAAGGCGTCGGTACTTGATTCGAGGTGACTAGATCGCTGTAGGTTCAACCCCCGCAGCCGGTAGACCGTATATAAGCTACATTCGTGGAGAGATTGGCACCCTCTCTGCGGGTATGGTAGGGTGGAAGAATGTTGGCTTGGGTCAATGTGACAGATTGATATCAGTTCACATTTGTCTACCCCCCTAATTAATGAGGTTTTCCAGGTTTCCCCCATTCTTGCACTGAATGGTGGTTACGGCCTACCAACGTAAGTCGTTCCTGGGTGCAAATGCGGCCTGCTTAATAATAATATGCCGCCCCCTCACCCGCACATCTCTTCGACTTCTGGGCTAACCCTCGTGATTAGAATGAGGGGTAAAGATATTATTATTATTAATGTACAATGTCACTTTCTAACACAATGTGCCGATTTAACCACACACAATATTGATTCCAATTGAATAAAGGTATATAAATAGGTACTATCTGCTGTTGGAGCATATCCAAAAGCCATATGAGGATATTGATGGCAATGTACAGATGCATCTACATAATTTTAACGGTTATCTCCTAAATCTCCTGGTGAATACAAAACTTGTAGATGTTGGTCCTAAATTTATTAGTGATTAGTAAATTAATGCAATTGCATTTAAAGTTTTCAGTTGCAGTTTAAATAAATATAATTAAAACGCGAACTATTAAAACAGTCATTTTACAGGACTTTACCAATGTATTCAATTGATTTAAGTAAGTATAGCCAACCTTTAACTCCGCCACTGATTGGCAGCCTTTAAAGAATATTGTGTACTATCTGACTTAATCGGAAATGAAAAAATGAAAAGCAATAGTTTTCAAATTTTCTGCAACACGCTGTTTAACCATTTTGAGATCCTGTGTCCTGTGCGTTATGCATTGGACCTTTTTCAATATCACTGGATAATTGTCTAAATAGCTATATACAGGGTATCCCAACGAAAATTTGACCCCCCCCATTAACTGGAAAACCGAATAATATTTCAAAATTCGGCGAGACCCGTCGATTTTTGTTCTTGGGGGGAGCTTTTTTGACAGTCAAGCCAACTCGATATGTTCATCCCCATAATGCCTAGCAACCCCAACTTAAAAATTTCAAATGCAACTACCCCACTTGTGGCACATCATTTTAAAGCCCTTTTCATTGCGAATACATTGACGTACCGTTTTTAGAAATCGGTTGAGATTTGACAGAATTATTGGTTACAAACGAAAAGATGACAAACCAACTTACGCGTAGTAATTTCTACACAAATGCCCACCACTAATAAGTTTTTCAGGCGCTGTTGCTAACTGGAGTCACACTGTAGCCTCATCTTTTGTGAACATTTTGTTTTTTAATCACAACATTATCTCTTATTTTTAAAGACACACTGTTTTAAAACGAACACCTCGGAAAAGGCGGAAATGAATTGATTGTTTGAAATATGATAATTAAGAGTTTGCCAACGGTTGTCAAATTAAAAAAGTGCCATTATCTCTGACGGATGTTGTTGATCTGCGAATTGCACTTTGATTTAATTCCACAAGGATTTGTTACAAACCTGATTGATTCGATGCCACGTCGATTGAATGAAGCCATTTTGAAGCGAGGAGGCCACACTAGATATTAGTGTTTTAATTTTTTTTAATTTCAATTATTTTCACATTAATCTACGTTTTGAAGTTTATTTGTTCATTTGACCTGTTTTATGAGTTTTTTTCTAGGCGTTCGTTTTAAAACAGTGTATCTCCAATAAAAACCGAGATAATCCCAGTCAACAGTGTGACATATAATACACGAGGCTCAATTGTATCAAAGTATGTCCTAGCATAAATACCATAATTATCCGTTACGGGTTAGATTTTGTGAATGGTGGCTGTAACAAATAGCTCCAAATCTCACATAAATTTTAGTTACAGATGAAGCTATTTTTACACAGAATGGGATGTATAACGTTCATAAAACTCATGTTTGGTATTTTGATCTGCACACGATTCAGCAGGATCATTTCCAACAAAGCTTTTCGTTAAATGTTAGGGCAGGGATTGTCGATGATAGTTTGGTTGAACCATTCATATTACCAAATTGATTGTTGGTATTCAGTATCTCGAGATCCTTCGACATTTTCAGCCTGGACTTCTAAAAGATGTACTCTCAGCTGTCGAACTCCAAATGTGGTTCTTGCACGATGGAGATATTTCTCATTTTCGATAAAATGTTCGGGTGTACCTTAATGACCTTCAAGAGGTACGATGGATTGGAAAAGAAGGACCGGTACCACGGCTGCAACGATCTCCTGACTTAAATCTTTTGAATATCTTTTGGGAATATTTAAAAAGTAAAGTGTATCGCAAATGGACACTTGGCGATTTACGCGAACGTATCAAAACTGCCATCAATAACTTAGTTCAAAACGCGCAGAAACCAGAAACATCCTTAAATGTGTTTTCACGTCAATATACTAAGTTTTGAACAGTTGTTGTAACAACAGGTGTGTTAAATTATTTTATTAATTAAAACCAACACTAACCAAATTAATTTTATTAATTAATAAAGCAGTTGAATTTGCTGATACAAAGCAGGTGTAATAAAATTTTATTTATTTCTTTTCTTGGAAAATTCTTTCAATTTTTTGTTCGTCCATTTTTTATGATACTTTGCCGCCGCACCGGTCGCCGATATGTTTTGCCTTGCGCAAGATCAGGTTTTACAGTGGACCAGTGCGCAGACGTGTATTTTTGAATCATTTTCAACTGTCCTTTTTATTTTTAAATTACCTACGCTTATGGCATTCACCACAATTATTTCGTTACTAAAGATACGAGGGTGAAGCTCATGTAGTGCAACTACCTGAGCAGTAAGTATTTTACAGGACTTTGTCACACAAAGATTAAGAAAATACAACTTTGAAATATAATTTGTTGTCAACTTTTCAAAATTTGCTCAGAAGTATTGTTTTCATTTCATAAAGACATTCAATAAAATTGTTCATAATAAAATGCGTATATTATTACTAAACAATCCCATTCATATATTATCTTTTATTACAGTGGGAAAGAAGCAAGAAACGTAGATATAGAGCGTAGTAAATTTTTTTGTTGGGGATCAAAACCACGGTCCATTAACTACACGGTCGGGACCATCAGCAGGTAGCCAGTGAAAACTGAGGACTTTTGTTACGTATGACACAGTCTATCTCAGCCCATCTTTCGAGAAATACTATATTTTGCCTTTATTTGCGGGAATTTTGTGACATCACCTGGCTTCGACGGCCCCGACCGTAGAGTTAATAGACCGTGGATCAAAACTCTTAGAAACATTAACCCAAAAAGTTGCAACATATAAATGAATCATCTTTACACCAGTGTCTAAAAAGTACTTAATTTCTTTTCTTAGTAAAATCTGTAATCTCTTGTAAAATTTACAAATTGATAGTTATGCCCGTTCTTGTGCCGAAATGTGTCTAGAGAGAATTATAAAAAGTTTTAATTTTCGTTGAACTTCAGCCTAGAAGCATTAAAAGTCTGTCAATCCATATACCTTAAAATTTTTCATGCGGACAGTATGAGGTCTTAGCATACGACCTGGTCCATTAAGACGACCGTTTGCGCTATTTTACATCTATTCAGCATGGAAATGATTTGCTGGAACGACATATTGTTATGTGTACCTAAGCAGTCGCGTATCACTGGTCCTTCGATATGATATGAGAAACGGATCCAGCCAAGCGGAAAGTGAAATCCCATTCTACGGTACACCAGATAAATGTAATAAGATAGCAGTTCACTCTCAATAACTGGCCTGTAAACTTTTCTCTTCTATTTCAAATGTTATACGGGAATAAAGCACGCGATGCAAAAAAGTGAGTCATTTATTTTGTTACGCTAAAATTGCACTTCGTTGTATTATTAATATTCAATATAATAAGATAGGATACATATAATTAATTCATATCTATTATTTCATTTCTTCTATATTTTTTAGTCAAATTTCATGCCTATTTAGATACTTAAAATGATCGATTTTATGTGTTACACAAATGTCTGGCATAGGTCGACACGCTGCTCGCCTGTATTCAAATACAGCTGAGTTCTGGCAGTATTGCCAAACTTATTTCGAATCGCAAGATTTGCGGTCATTTGTATTGCATTAATATATGCTTACTAATTAAAATAAATATTTTTAAATAGTAAAATATGAATATAGGACCCTTATATCATTTGATATGTGTAAGTAAACTTTTAATAATTTATTGAATCTATGGTTGTGATTGGCAGCGATACTAACCAATCAGATCATATGTTCCTATAAATTTTCTATCTTGTGTCTCATTAGAGAGAACTGTTTTTCGTCTATTAAAATTATCAACGGCGTATGTGATTGTCACTTGTGAAAATTTATGATTATTTCGATTATCTTTCAATAGGATTTATTTCTACTGCCAAAATTGAAGAATTTGCGGGTAGTTTGTTCTTTTTGTGCTTATATTTTGCTAGAAATTCCGAAATTCAATCTTCTCTGGAAGGATTTGTAACACAATGCGATGTAAGATTTGTAGACAATTTATTGGACAAATTCTTAGAGGTACGTTCCAATAATTTAAATTATCATTAGTTGATTGTATAAATGTTATTGTCTACGTCTACTTTGCATTTTTGGGTTTATTGCTTAATATTGCTTTTCCCCTAATCTCTAAAGTTTCCTTTTCAATTATTTGCATTACAGATTTTTCAGAATGATCACATAATACATTTATTAGTATAACGAATTATTATAAACGTTATTTACAAGTTGTTTAACTTATTATTTAGAATAAAATAATTACTATTATATACTTGTGTTTGCCTTTAATAATCATTTATAATTTTTGACAATTTTCGGTAGTTGACTTTTATAGGGTGTATTTGACAAGAAATTATGTCTGGCGCCCCAATTACATTTTGAACCACTCTTCTCCACAGAGTTAGCCAAATACCCAACAAAGTATCATAACCTAGGCATTCATTGGCGCGCTGTAAGTAGGTGACAATTTTGCGCCACTTTTCCTCGAAATGTATGCAAATGAATGGTGGTCGAAAATATTTAAAAAAATTCATATGGATATTGACTGGGTAGACGCAGTTTTTTGATACTATTAATTTGTATTTCTCTCATAAAATCGAAAGAAATTAATTTTAAGTATCTCAAATTTTATTATACCTATAATGCCCGTTTGCACCGAAGTTAATAAGAATTACTTAAAAATAAGACATGCTTAAGTATGCTTTTCCTATTGCACCATACGCTATGATCTTCTTAAGTCTGAAAACAGATACTTAAATTTAAGCCCCTGTTTGACAGTGACTTATGAAATTCTTTAATTCAAACAGAGTTAGAATGTGCGAAAAAACATGCATAAAATGTAAAAAACGCGGAAAGTGCAAATATAGAGGTCAATGCTAATGAGTGTAGTATTAAATTAGTACAAAAGTGCCTATAATGGATATTAGATTATATTTGATGATTTGGATACTTTCGAAATTATAGATTTTGCATTTTGCAATTACATTATACGAGATCTGATCCTTTCCATACAATGGATGAATTGAATGAAGATGATTTGGCCACATTAACCACAGAGAAAATAAAGTAATTATTATAAGTTTGTCTCTGATATTAACTAGTCTTGATGAACATCAACAACAACCATACCTATATTACAAATGACAACAACAAAAACCAAAAACAAACACCACAGATATGACACCGAAATCTAACCTTACTTCCATGTAATAAACTGAAGAAAAACAGAAAGAACTAAAATACATAACATAAAGTAATGAAAGTTACTAGATTTGTGCATTGTTGCCAATACAAAGACGTACTTTGCTAAGTATGGTTTATAATACGTCGGTGCAATACTCTAAAAAAATATGCATAACTTAACTTTAAGAACAACTTTATTAAGTTGTTCTTAGTAAAATGTCGGTGCAAACGGGCATAAGCCTTCTGTGAGGATATAAAAAAATTAAATAAAATTTGAGACATGTGGTGTTAAATGGAATGAGATAAACTCCATTTTCAATGAAAGTGTTATCTTTGGGATTTGACAGAAACGACTAATGACAACATTAACTCAATTGTTTTTTGTATATTACTTCCCGTTTAAAAGTTATAAGCATATCGTCCTAAAGAGTCTCAAAAGAAATACCACCTAAAAATCACATTAGCGGTGGAAGGATCAAGTAGTCATTGGAAAATAACTGAATGTTCGTTGTTTAAAGTGCATAACTGTCAGTAAGAATAAATAAAAGGATTAAACTTGATATTTCTTTAATACAGTTAAAACAAAAGATAATGACAACAATAACTAAACTTAAAAAATGAGGAAAACGCGTTCATACTACATACATATTACAATCTATTCTCGATATGACTCCTCTCATTTCAAGACACATATCTTCGCGTGACTTCTTTGTGGGCTGCGTTTATTAACATTTCGCCGTTTAACTAATTACAAGCGTATGTTATGTTTTGTTTCAAATGATTAATATCTCGCGAAGGTATTTTGTAAACCTTATTTTTTAAAACTCCCCATAAAAATATCGAGGCGTATTAGATCTGGTGACTTTCCGGGCCACTGAATAGGTCCATTAATCCCAATCCATTTTTCTGGAAAAGTTTTATCTAAATATTGCTGCACAATCCTGGCCTTGTGGGGAGGATCTCCGTCGTGTTGGAACCATAGGTTTCTCCTTAGCTGCTAAGGCACATTCTCCAGAAGTGCAGGAAGTTTTTCTTGTAGAGAATTTAGGTAGCTCACGCTGTTCAATGTATGCTCATAAAAATAAGGCCAACTTAAATGTCTACCGCTGGTCCCGCACCATACATTTACTCCAAAATGGCCTTGATTTCGGACTAGACTTACAATGTGGGAATTTTCTATGGACTAGTAGTGTTCATTGTGTCATTGGTTTTTAAAAATAATTAAACTGTTTATTTATCTAAATTCAATTCCTGGCTAGCCTGCTTCTGGAATCTGGAATCTGGAATTAAGGGGAGGGTAGTGAAACGGCTACAGCACTTAGGCCCCATTGGGCCCATTGTACCTCCTCCCATTAGGAGATCAGTCCACCTAAGCCGCCAGCCAACCTAATAAGGAGAAAAAGGTGGTGACGTTGCTCAGGGGATCTCTCTAATGTAGGTCATAGAAGGCCATCGCTCTCCCAACGCGGACACTCTTATTGACGAGATGACAGTGCACTCACAGAGTGCATGGAATATTGTCTCGTCTTCCTGTTCGCAACCCCTGCAAAGAGGTGTATCACACTTCCTCATGTTATAGAGGTGCTTTCTTAACCAGCAGTGTCCAGTTTGAATACCTGTCACTAGACGGAGGCTTGTCCTAGACATAGCCAGGTACTTTTTGGCTGTATCCTTGTAGGGGTACCCTAGGGACTCCTTTGCCAAATTGCAGCCATTAGCTTCATCCCAGCGTTTCTTAAACTCTTTGTGGGTGTATCCTTTGATAATTTCAATAAATGCTGACAACGGAAGTATACTGGAAGAAAATATTCAGACCCGATGCACTCCTAGCCAGTTCGTCAGCTACTTTATTGCCATTGCACCGGTCGTTTACCCAGCGTACAGATACGCTGTTGTTAGCTGAGGCCACTACTAGTGCCTGATGGCATTCCCATGCTGATCTAGTTGTTATCTTATGATTACGTAAGATCAGTAGTGATTGTCTACTATCTGTGTAGATTCTGATGATTTTGCCCGTTGTATCTCTACGGGCAATTTCTTTGGCTATGGTTATACCTGCTGGCTAGCCTGCTTATAGAAGTTCGTGGTTTTTGTTGGAATTACTGTAACAGTCTAGTTGTATTAACACTGTTTCTTACTCTTCGGTCAATTATTTGATTCTTCCGAACAGAAAATGCATTTTCATTTCATCGCCTCCAATCTTGTAAAGGTTCTATGATCAGGAATGAGGTGCTCTGGATATTTTCTCGATATAACTCTCCAACTCTTCTTTTTTAACTCGCCGTAAATTAGCAACACTTCAATTTCTGAATGAGAAAACATTTTGCAAGTACAAAAGTTATACGTTTTACGTTCGTATTGAGTAATGACAAGTATTTTGTGACATTTATGTACTTTAAACAACGAACATTCAATTATTTTCCAACGACACCGGGTCATCGTTTTTTATTATATTTTCACTGTTACTTATCTGGGTTGTGACCTCTTAAAAAATCTGAGGCACCCATTTAACGGTGCAATTTTCTGCCGACATAATTTTCTCCCTTTTCATTCCTCGGAGTGAAATTTTCAGGGAAATTTATGCACGCATGACTGATGTCCACGTTGGACGAATCCTGTGAATATCAGTCCTTTTTTTATTCCTACGAGATGGGACCATTCGTCACGCTCAGTTTGAGTGTAAACTGAATCGTTCATCGCCATCTGTACCTCGCGTTTGCCAAATTTACTTTGAATTCTTTCGCAGGTTATCATTGAATTTTGTGACCACACATGCTTTTACTGTTCCAAATCGAATTTCATATTCATTTTATTCAGTTCGAAGTGCATTACCTTCAAATGCAAAGTGCTAGTTCGAGATGTACTTTTTGCAGCGGTGCGCGTATCTGTAAACGATATTCATCTTACGAACGTGACGAGTTTCTAAGAAGTCAGTTGGTTTAAATTCTGCTCTTTTAGAAATTCATATTACATTTAATATAATTTAAACATTTTTATTTCCTTAACTGAAATAAGTTTAATGCAAAATGTTGCTTTATGGTAGGGAATAGGTAACATTATATAAATTGTTTTGTCAGACTAATGCGACATTAATACTTTCTTTCTTGAATATGTTAAATATATAAATGGATCTGCGGGAAATATTTCTCTCTAATGATTACTTTTTTCTCTTATTTTCCCTTACATTTACATTTTACATGTTTTTTGTTGTCTGTAAAAATGATATGTAATGATTTCTTTGTAAGAAATTGTAAAATATAGCCAATCTAAAAATAGATTAAAGCAACAAATTTTACATGTATTCAATGAACTTTTTAATTGAGTATATACAGATTTGGAAAGTGAGGATCTTGATGGTGAATTGTATTTTGCCGCTTGCGTGTATTTGTGTCATGCTACACGCATACTTCGACCACAGCGTGTTTGCATCAAGCAGTGTTGCCAGGTGGGAAAAATTCAGTGCATGAGAATAATTTCAAAGAAGCAAGTAATTTTTAATTACTTTTGTAATGCCATTTTTATTTCATTAAAATCATTATGTTCTGCTATTTTATCATAATATTACATTGTAAGTAGGTACTTACAGGTACTTACTTAAAAGTTATTAACCACGTAACCTTTCTAATTTATTTTATTGTTAGGCCGGGCGAACGTTGAGGCGCAGTTGACGTGACGCAGGGTGACTCACGGGTCGTAAAATCTGTTGTTTCCAGAAAATGTAGGTACCCTTACGGAATAGAGTTAAGAATCACTGCAATACAGCGAGAATATAGCACACACACCTCATATCCGTAGACTGTCATACCCGTTTATGTATTCATTGCTAATTATTAAGAGAGCAGTCTACAGTAAAGGATATTTCAAGTACCCAAATATTGTCGATACCTATCTCTATCTATTCAATTTTGCCCTCGATTTTGCCTTTATTTCTCGTTAGGTTTTTATTTTGGTAGATTTCAAAGAGTAATTTTAATAATTTTATTATTTCTTTTTGTGTCTATTAAAAAGCATGAGATTTTGTAATCAAAATATGAAAGCATGAGATTTCCTCGGAATGTATGAGATCTGACAACACTGGCATCAGTTGATCTGGCAGTTAGATTTTCAATGGCGATACGGAACCGATTACCGTAGTAGTGGGGAATGCTAGACCAATGCACGTCGCCGCCCCTCTTAAAGTTCGTACCTTCCTGGAATGAGGCGTCAGTACTTGAATCGAGGTGACTAGATCGCTGTGGGTTCCACCCCCGCAGCCGGTAGACCATATATAAGCTATATTCGTGGAGAGGATTGGCACCCTCCCTACGGGTATAGTAGGGTGGAAGAATGTTGGCTTGTGTCAATGTGAGAGATTGACACCGGAAGACATTTGACTACCCCCCTAATTAATGAGGTTTTCCAGGTTTCCCTCATTCCTGCACTGAATGGTGGTTAGGGCCTACCAACGTAAGTCGTTCCTGGGCGCAAATGCGGCCTGCTTAATAATAATATACCGCCCCCTCTCCCGCACAAGTCTTCGACTTCTGGGCTAATCCTCGTGATTAGAATGAGGGGTAGAGATATTATTATTATTATTATTATACAGGGTACCTGAAATATAAGTGCCTTAATTTTGCCATATAAGTTGTACTAAGCAAAGCATATTTGACTTAACAATTTTTTTTCTCCGACCAACAGAAACAGAATTATAACAGCAAACAGGTCTTGAAAATAAGACAACGTCGCTCACATACCATCTTAGGATTGTTATGTTTTATACATAATAATTACAAATAGGTACACCTAAACATATGTACTTACTGTGAATGGTTTTCATAGAGTCATAGTTCTTTTCACAACACAGAATAATAGTTGCAAGTGTTTAAAATGACTTCTGTTTCTTGCAAGAAGCGTTTACCGTACAAACGTCTCATAGCCGGAGAGTTTTGCCTAGATTTGCCGTAAATTAACATACGATGCAGCTGGTTATGGTTACTATGAATTGTTCCATTTTTGTTTATGTATACTGACAAACATCAAAGAAAAACTAGACAAAAATGCAGCACTAGCTGTACGCACCATTATGACTAATATTACTTTTAGGTTATTACAGCAGCCTGACACTGCAACGCTGTCGTACGTCATAGTACGCTACAGTTTTAACGAGTTTCTCGAAAACTTCAATTGTTTATTTCATTAATATTAATACGAATATAAAATTATGAACAAATTACGTTACAGGAGCTTTTACTTAACCGGAATTGTACCTTAGTTTGTAATTTTGTAACAGTTTTGCAGTTGTATTTTTATTTTTGAAATGTATTTGTAGACAAACTATTCGCTTTAGACATTTTCTTCATGAGAAGTTTTTTTATTGATTTTAGTCAGATATATAAGCTCTGAAAATTCCAGACACCCTGTATACTACCTAATAATAATTAGACAACTTGTGTACAGAGATGAAGCAATTATCAGCTTTGTTTTGGCCATGCCTCTATGTAAGCTTTGCCTCCCTACTGGGTTCATTAAACCCTATCGCCCATAATTCAAGGTTCAAAGTCATTCCAAGGTGAAAGTGAAAGATATATATGCTAATATGCCAGAATCTCGTACACTTATCTTTTTGGGGTCACTGAATCTGTCTCTGAATCCGGGATTCATTTAACACTATCAGGTCAACTTTAAGATCATTCCAAGGTCGAATTGAAAGAGAGATATGCAAATCGGCAAAATCATCATTTATATTTTTGTATTGTTGAAAAATATTGCTTAAAATGTTAGTAGAATCAAATCTTCCGTTTATCATCACTGAAGAATTTTTCGGAGATACTGCACTTCCTCTAGTCTACTGATATTAATGAACAAACTCAAACCTGGATGCTACAAGCCTAATAAATGGAGATTGTCCATATTGATTCTTCGAAGAGAAGTCTGTAAGCCGTCCTTTTTCATAACTCTAATGTATACCCTTCAATTCCAGTAGCGCATTCAGTTATTTGAAAGAAGAGCATACGAACATGAAGTTTTCACGTCAAGTTAAGAGTTATGAAACAATAAGTGAAAGCTCTTAATAACGAAAGTAGATGCTATCTATATCATGAAAAGTTTTTCTCAATATTTCAGATTCAAAACTACAGGAAGGAATTTTCAATAGATCCCAGATTCGTAAAATAATGAGAGACGACATTTTTGTCATCAAAATGAGAAACGATAAAAGTGGCATGGCTGAGTTTCAATGGGTTATCGAGATTTTCCTGAGAAATCATAAAAGGAAAAGGGAGATTACAGGGAAAATACAGCGCAAATGGTGGAAAACTATAGGAAATGTTGCTTAATTAATCTGCAATTACATTTCATGAAATCCCATATTGACTACTTCCCACAAAATCTTAACGTTTTATTTATTTATTTATTTATTTATTTAACAAATACACTACCCTACAGTACACCACCAATTATAGGGTAGGAAAAATACAATTTGGCAAAAACAGAAAATGGAACAAATACAGTACACAAACTACATACATTATCAGATACAGAAAAACAGTAAAAATTAGACTAACACTTAAATGTACCAACGTAAATATGTTACAGTAAATTAATAAAACTATCAAAATTTTTAGATTTTATTGAGGCCATAGTACAGTTGAAAATATCGAAGCCACCTTGCAATCTATTATAATTTTCACAAATCCGGTGAATAGGTGAATATTTAGTTGTATTAATTCTCGGCGTTGGTGTGTAAAACAACATATTAAGCCTAGAGCCATGTCTCGGTATCCTGAAGTTAATCAAGTCAAGTATATGAGTGCAGTTAACTAAGTTATGCAATAGTTTATACAAAAATATTTGCTGAGCCATTACACGGCGGGCAGCCAGACTACTGATACCAAATCTGTGCCGTAAACTCGTAAGGATATCCAACAACTGGATAAACCCCGTCCTCCTTGTAACATAAAAACTTCAGAAAGCGTCTTTGAATACGTTCTATACGATCTATATGAATGTTATAATAAGGACACCAAATTAAAGAACAATATTCGAGTTTTGATCTGACAATAGACTGAAATAATAGTTTTTAACATGAGTGGAAGAAAATCATTCATATTACAAATTACAAAACCCAACTTTCTAAATCCATCACAAGTGATATTTTGAATATGAGGTGTAAAGGATAATTTGCTATCAAATGTTACCCCAAGGTCACAAAATGTAAGTGATCTGGAAACAACAACATCATCCAATTTGTAATGGTATTCCATGGCGCTATTTTTAAGTGTAAAAGTGAGAACATTACATTTTTTTACATTCAGATCTAACTTGTTTGCAGAACACCACGCACTCAAACTATTAAGAGAACTCTGCAGATTAATACAATCATTAAAGCAGTCGATTCTGTTATATATTTTCATGTCATCTGCATACAGAAGACACTTAACATTTATATCCGTAACGATATCATTTATAAAAATGTTAAAAGCAATGGCCCAAGGACCGAACCCTGTGGCACCCCAGATGATGGAATGAACTGAAGCGACTGTTGACCAGAAAATTCCACATGTTGTTGACGATTTTCAAGGTAAGATTTAAAAGGTTTGCAAATTATGAGAAAACCAATAATATTCAATTTGGATAATAACACTGTATGATTTAACCTGTCAAAGGCTTTGCTGAAATCGGTATATATAACGTCTACCTGGGATTTCTGGTCAAATGCATTAGCAATAAACTCCGTTAAGCAGAATAAATTGGTCGATGTTGACCTGCCTTTAAAAAAGCGATGCTGAAATTCAGTTAATCTATTCTTAACATAGGCAAACGTGGGTTCATATAATACCATCTCAAATACTTTTGAAAATTGTTTATAATGGTAATGGGTCTGTAATTTTCGATAACACTATTAGAACCCTTTTATGGATTGGAATAACTTTCGACACTTTTAAAACGTTAGGAAATGTATTCGACGCAATCGACAAATTATATAAATAAAATAACGGAGGAGCAAAAACACTAGCACAATCACGTAACAAAAAAGCAGGAATTTTATCAGGTCCCGGGATAAATTTTGGTTTAAGCTTGCGTAAGCAATGTAAGACTTCGTTTTCAGTGAAGGAATTAATCTGAAATAATTCATTAGAGTTATCCATTGGGTAAAATATGTCATCAGCCTCAGGTGTCAAATACGAATCTCTAAAATACTCAGCAAATGCAGTTACTATGGGCTGATTTCCTTCACAAATACTATCCTTGTACGTCATTGAAATAGGTGAAATGCTACTATTCCTTTTATATTTTACAAATTGCCAAAATTTGTTGGGATCAGTTTTTATGACATTTTCAGTATGGATGCAATAATTCTTATAAGCAATGTCAATATTAAGTTTTAAGGCTGATCTTAACAGTTTAAATTCGGCCAACGCTAGGGGATCATTTAAATTCTTATAATCGCGCCATGCTTTGTGCTTCAATTTAATAGTTCTAATTATATTAGTATCAAACCAAGGTGGGTAACGTTTACCCTTGACCGTAACTTTAGGAACAATTCGATCAACTACAGAATACAATAAGCGATAAAAACAATCAAATGCAATGTCTATGTCAGAAATTGCAGTAACAGCTGACCAATCAACTAACGCCAAGTTTTGATAAAGGTCCAATAAATTAGCCTTACGAAAGTTGTAAAAGCTAAAATTAACAAAATCTTTATTAGAGTTACATCTTGTCGGTACTTCAATTAAAATAAGAAGGATGGGTGATGACCGTCTTCCTTCATTAGGACGTCCGGGGCTCTATTAACAGTACAATTCAATCTCGTAAGCACCAAATCTAAAACTCTATTATTCTGATTAAGTACGTAATTAAATTGCTGAAGATTTAAAAAATTTGCAAAATTCTCTAATGATTGAACATAGTTACTTAAAACAGATGTCTGCAAACAATGTGAATAGTCTGTGATGTTAAAGTCCCCTAATATTAAACAATTTTTATTATGCGCAAATTCAAAGGTGCCAATAATTTCAAATATAAAATGATACTGATCTAAGGTAGTAGTAGGAGGTATATAAATTAAAATTATATAATAAGAACAAAAACTACTATCTTTACCTGAACCCCCAAAACGTCAATGTTTTCAAGTTTTCTAAACTCGGTACTTGTCTTAAGGCCCAAGTCAATAACACCAAATGAAGAATCAACTGCAAGCATAACCCCTCCACCACGAGTAAGGTTAGAAGTATTATAGTCACGATCACAACGTATGACTGAATATTTGTTGATATCTGCGAGTTCAGAATTATTAATACCCGAGTCCAGCCAACTCTCAGTGATTGCAATTATTGAATAAGTACTAGCACTTAAAACATTGAAAAGTGAAGTGGTCTTACTTCTCAGTCCACGCATGTTCTGATAATAAATGGATAATTTATTACCATTACTCAAAATACCCAAATTATTAGAAGCATTAAGCGTGCTAACGACTGGATGTACTAGTTCAGGTGATTGCTATTTAGACGACCCAAATAAGTCCATTTTTAATTTATCTAATGCTTTTTTGTAAGAGGTACAATGTTGATAATCCCAAGATGCATGATTAATACAGATATCTAATTTTTGTCTATTTTTCAAATTGAAACAATTAATACAACACTTTTGCGAACCCTGAGGACAATCAGTTAAGTTATGTGATTTAGAACAAATGGGACATGTAATATCATTTTTACAAGATGTTTTAGAGTGAAAATATCCATTACATTTATAACAACGAGGCACAGAAATGGCATCATATACGGAGCAACCATCCAAACCAACCAATAAATGACCCCGGCTAATAATCTGTTATAAGTAACTGTGTCAACCTGCAATGTGGCTTGTCTTACATTTTTATTATTCCTAGTAGGCCAGGCCTAGTAGTTTTCAGTAATGAACAAGGTGAAAAATTTCATCTGGATCTGAAGAATGCAGAACAGCGTCACCAAGGCAGATGGGGTAAATATATGCTAGATGATTAGTGCTGGATGCTTGCAAGAAATATACCAGAAAGAGGACGAAAACGTAGAAGACATCCATTCCACAGATCCTTTGAGTGTAAAGGTGTAAAGGTAGATATCATAAAGAAAGATAAATAAATGTACACGTTATAAACCCACAATTTTTTACTGTTTAAGAAAGGTATTTTAAGCTAATATATATCAAATCTCCTACAATTCCTATCAATGACTTCATTGATAGGAATTGTATACATGTACATATTAGCTTAAAATACCTTTCTTAAACAGTAAAAAATGTTACAAAAGCTAATAATAAGGAATATATGGGTAGATATTGTGGGTGTAATTCAACGCAGGTTGGGGCTTTTGTCCACTGAGTAGTTAGTTTCACATAATATTGTTAATACCTGAAAATATGTGAATAAACCTACAAGATTGAAAACCCCAAACTTACGACGATTGATACTGTATAAAATTACTTGGTCTCAAGAGTTGTGACTTTTTGCGCATTTGTGTATCGGTTATCGAGTTACGAGCATTATTAGGTCACGAGGTTGTCAGGTTAAGCTAACTCCATGGTGTTAAATAAACTCTAAATTTGGATTCAACGACCCCAAAAATATATACATATCATGGTTTTGCATATTTGCATATCTATCTATCGAATTGATCTAAAGATGAAGCTAACCTAATAGGGTTAAATGAATCCCCGACTCAAATTCAGCGACCCCAAAAATATAAGTCTACGGTGGTCTGGTTCACTTGCACATCTATCTTTCTATTTGATCGTGAAATAACCTTAAAGCTGATCTAATGGAGTTAAATGAGTTCCCAATTCAGATACAGATACCTCAAAAATATAAATATACGATAATCTGGTTCATTTGCGTATCTACTTTTCGATTTGACATTGAAATTACTTTGAAACTCACCTGATGGGGTTAAATGAATCCCTGATTCAGATTATGCGAAAATTATCGCGAATTATTTAATGGCGGGGAAACTCTCAATTTTTAGGCAATTTTGACAACTGCCATATTTTCTATCATTTTCATCATAAATCTGTCGTTGACTGCTATAATAGAGCTCAAGTTAAAGTTACTAATTTCACACAATGATGAAAATAGCGATAATATTCCTGTTCTGAGAAATTCGCAAAAAATTGACACTTATTTTGCGTGTGTAACTTTTTCATCTTTGACTTTTTAACAAATTGGATAGCAAATTCCGTTTTCCCTAACTGTTCTACGTTAAAAAGGTACTTTTGTTTCAAATTGTTATCTTCAACGGTTTCTGAGAAAATCGCTCTTGAATTAATCACATTTTGGTAAATTTCATAGTAATTTAAACAAAAAATAATAATAATTTAATACGTAATCAGTAATACACATTATTGATGTAGAACAATTATGATATGATGATTTGTTTATGGCTTTTGCGATGGTAATGCTGCGCGGCAGAACGCGAGTACGGCAGAAGGTTTCCAAACAGAAGGCTGACACCAAGGAGGACATTCCTCACTGTATTCCACAATTTAGCTGCAACCGTCACTTTTCGAAGGGATCATAAGATGGAAACTTAATTTTGATAACAGACAACAAGCTATTTTAAAAACTGTTCAAAAAACCCTCCACCTTCTCTGATACAAAGTCTTGCCCTACGTGTAACACTTCTCGAAGCTATTAAGATGCTAAAACGGTTTTGACTAATTTCATTGGCTGCATCGTTGATACGCTTCAGCAATTCCTCACGGATATCGACTTCGATGGCGTAAACTTTTTGATTTAGATATCCCCAGAAAAAGAAGTCCAGCGGGGTTAGGTCGGGAGAACGCGGTGGCCAAGCTACCAGTCCGTGCCTACCTATCCACCGTCCAGCGAAATTTTCGTTTAGGAAATTTAGAACATTGCGACCACTATGTGCCGGGGCTCCATCGTGTTGAAAAAACATGTTACGTCGTAAATTTAGAGGCAGATCATCGAGAATTTGGGGAAGATTTTCTTGAAGTAAGTTTAAATAAAGATTTGAATTGAGACGTTGTGGAATTTCAATAGGTCCAATCAGAGTGTCGTGAATTATTCCCGCCCATAAATTTATGGAAAACCGTTGCTGGAAGTTTGTTCTCCGAACAACATGTGGGTTCTCTTCTTCCCAATAATGAGAATTATGAAAATTTAATTTTCCATTTCGGGTAAAAGTAGCTTCGTCACACCACAAAATTTTGGAAGCTTGCTGGTTGTCCAGCGACAAAATCCAGCGACAAAATTGCATACGTGGCGCAAAATCTTCTGGTATCAAGCCATGTACACGTCGATAGTGATAGGCATGTATACCTTGTCGCTTTAATATTCTTCCAACCTGAAACGCTAGTAGCACATCTAATAAATTCTGTTAAGGAAATCTTTAAGATATGTAGTACCGTTGGCCGAGGAACATTTATTTGCCTTGAAATGTTCCGTATGCTAGTCGTAGGATCTTGTTCAATAGCGTCAAGGACCTCCGGTTCCCTATTAATCCTGGGACGTCGTTGACCCGGTGCCTTTCAAAAAGTGGCGGTTGCAGCTAAGTTGCAGAATACCGTAGGGAATGTCCTCCTTGATGGCAGCCTTCGGTTTGGAAACCTTCTGCCGCTGCAGCATTACCATCGCAAAAGCCATAAATAAATATATCAACTAACTCCTGTCGCGTAAACTCTTCCATTTTTTTTGCTTATAACTATTAAATTGGCAATCGGGTTGACAATACTTTGACATAAGAATACCTTGATAATTTTGTTTAAATTACTATGAAATTGACCAAAGTGGGATTAATTCAAGAGCGATTTTTCAGAAACCGTTAAAAATAACGATTTGAAATAAGAGTACCTTTTTAACGTAAAAGAGTTCCGGAACGGAATTTGCTGTCCAATTTGTTAAAAAGTCAAAGAGGAAAAAGTTACACACGCAAAATACCAACCCATGTTCATATGAACTTTTTTACTTAGTTTTGATCATAGAATCGGTCTGTTTAGGGTTAGCAGCTAATTATGAGACACCATACACCCATACATAGTATAACCAATTTAACCATCGGATTAACCACTTTTAAAGAAAATATAATCTTTATAGCGGTTATACTAAGGTATACTCTTAAAAGAGAAATAAAAAAAACCGATACGAATTATTAGTTGAGAGTATTTAAGAAGACAATGCAAGCTCGGTTGCAACTTTCCCTTGTACCTTCTTATCTTCTTTCACAAAGTCATTGTGAGTGGCATAACGTAACGAACACCTCTAAAAATCTCTCCTCGCGTGGGAACTTGCCCTCGTCAGGGACTCGTTCAATCAGCTGATTTCTTTTATGAAATGGATATTTTTTCAGGATTACTCAAAATTATGTTTTTCTTTTCGGTCGTGTTTTTTATAAGACTCAAATAAAATCTCACGGAACAGCAATATTAAAATATGATTGGGTTTGTTTGCCTGAATAAATATTTCTACTTAACTTAGCCTTTGGGATTAAAGAAAAATGCTTGTGATTTGGATCTTCAAAATTCTTGCATATGTACTTATATTTAACTTTAGTGTATCTTGATGTTGTTGCAGTTGTTGTCCTTGCTGTAAAATACATAGTATATTTTTCGCCAAAGTTTATACAGGGTGTTAGGCTTATAATATATTGTAATCTCTACCTTGACTTTGCCTTGAAATACGTCACGTAGAAAAACAAATTTTATTGTATTGCGTATCTTGATTACACAACAAACTCACACCTGCCAAATATTTACTTTGACGTGTATGCCATTCACGTTCGACTTCTCAACATAAAGTGAACTAAGAAAGCAAAATGTTTAGGATTTTAGTAGGTTCCGCGGTCTTAAGAACATGTCGAAAATCAAATCGAATATGGCTGGAATGTTCTAGAAAACGTCAAAATAAAGGTATCACAAAAACTATAAATTCTAAAGCAAAAAGGAATTGACAAACTAATTAAGTAGGTGAGCTTCCACATCAATATAAAAAGAGAGATATTTGGAGTAAAAAAGTCTTACATGAAAAAGTTCGGTCTTTACGTTTTTACATAAATGACATTTTAATTTTTGCAAGAAAAAATGTATAATATTTTTAACAGGGTGTTAAAAAAAGAGTGTAAAATATTAAAGGAGGTAATAGTATGAACCAAAATAAGCAGAAATGTCTCAATAAACATGGGTACGCAAAGTAACGGTTGCGAAGATATGGAATGTTTTCTGTTTTTAGCCCTTTTTTTATTTTGCAAAAACGTTGTGTATTTTCTTATAATAGTTGATTGATGTTGAGTAAAGTAAACAGTACGTATTTGACAGTTGTATGGCTGGTTACTCTAACGCAGAATTAACGTCGTGCTAATGGGAACGCCACCGAAGCGCGACGTCTTTATGTTGACGCTTACCCAAATCGCCAGATTCCATCACAACGCATGTTTGGAAGAATTTACCAAAGATTGCGTGATACCGGTTCCTTGAGCAAACAGTGCCCTTTATCCGGAAGACCAAGGTCGATATCCACTCCTAGAGCAGAAGAAGGAATTCTAGCACTGGTAGAGCAGAATCCACAAACGAGTGTGCGGAGAATATCAGCCGAGGTAGGAATTAGTGGTCCTCTTGTTTGGAGAATCCTTCAAAAGCAACTGCTTTATCCATACCATGTGCAACGATTACAGGCTTTAAATCCAATAAATGATTATCAAGCACGTTTGATTTTTTGCCGCTGGTTTCTACGTCATGATGCTGAAGACCCTCGTTTTCTTGCAAACAGTCTGATGAAGCCGGGTTCACAAAAAATAAAGTGTTTAAAATTAAAATAGAATCTGGACATCAGGCACGTTTTTTATTAAACATTTGGATGGGTATTGTAGGTGACAGGTTTCTAGGTCCTGTTGTTTTACCAAACCGATTAACAGGCGCTGCTTACCTCAACTTTCTGCAGAACACACTGTATGAGTTTTTGGAAGACATTGCTTTGAATCAGAGGCAACAAATGTGGTTCCAGCATGATGGTGCTCCAGCTCATTTTTCCATGGCCGTTAGAGAGCATTTACACCAAACTTTTCCACATAGATGGGTAGGAAGGGCCTCACCTGTTTTATGGCCTCCAAGATCGCCTGATCTGAACCGTCTAGATTTCTTTGTTTGGGGAGATTTGGGTTTGTTTGAAGACATTAGTGTTTAAATCGAGGAAATTACAAACAACCGGTTGGAATTAGTCTTTGTCTCAATAATTTATATGCATTCTTTTCTATTCGTAGATGGTTTTTAGACCAAACAGAATGGTGAAGACAATATTTAAAAGCAATTAGATATATATATTTTTTATTTTGTATCTACGGGATTAACCCAAATGATACAATCGAAAACAAAGATGTTCTAAAAAATAAATTCAACATTTACAATAAATTAAATAATATTATAATCAATATAAATAATTTAAATATAAATTCCACATCGTAAGTACTAATTAATTTGCTTCATAAATTTAGTAAGTTGACTCCATGATGCCTCAAATGCCTTTTATACGGCGTGTAACTAAAATGCTTCTCTAAACTTGAATAGCAGAGTCTATGCCACAAAATAGTTAAGATAAATGTTTGCCAAACATGTCCACGAATATTGTATTTTCAATATACCGAATGTTGAAAATAAATAAAAGCATATGGTATATTTCAAATTGCAAAAACAGTTAAGGAAATTGATTTCTGTCATGAACAACATGATTGATTTACCATTAATATGCGAATACATACATTGCTGAAGTCGTTAGGATTAACCGTTTTGGAAATAATCTTATTTAAAATATTCAACGTCCAAGTAAATATTTTGGTTTCAGGAGAATACCTTTACGACTAAAAATACAGCAAAATGTTACTTGAAAGACGTTATTCAGAATGGTAAATAATGACGATTTGCAAAATTTTAAGAATATTTGCAAGGTTTGATGAAACTGTTATCTTGAGATTTTCAACCAAAATTTCAAATTTCAGATTTTCAAACACAAAGATTTCTTCAAAGCAGGCCGATATTCTTAAAATTTTGCACATCTTATCATACTGATTAACTTCTTATAATGAAATTTTGCTGTTTTTTCAGCAGAAAAGGCACTTTACCTAAAACCAAAGCCGTTTCTACTCATTACATTGAGTATTTCAAAAACAGTTACCCATAATGACATGAACAAGGTATATATTTTCCAAATAAAAATATAGGAAAATCGATTCTTTCAGTAGTCAGACATTACGCAAAGCCGCAAAAAGTTCTGCTATTTAAAAGAAGCATAATGTTCCATAAGTGAATTTTTGCTCTCAAAAACTGCAGAGCTCTTAAATATATGTAAATATTTGGATTTAGAAAAAATAATTGTGAATAGGTTAACTTATTTGAATGAAAAGAATTAAACAATGACATTGTACTTTGTACGAAGCTTAGCTTTTGGCGTCGTCTCCCATTCTTTCGAACAAAAAGAATCACTTTCTGCACAAATAAACACATTTCTTACGATATTAAATTTATTAAACATCATTTTCAAACCTTGTTGTCCATGAAGTTTATTGTTTGTTCAGGTAATGAAGTTCGATTATTTGCTGACAAGTTACTCGTGACATGACAAATGATGAAGAAAATAAATTTATCCCGGTAGAAATCGAAGAAACTACTAATAAGGCCACTTTCTCGTTAGGGTTAGGGTTTAATACTTATTCAACTACACGTTGAATCGACGACTTTGAGGAGAATTTTTTTTCTGGCCTTGTAACATTTGCAAACCTAGACAAACTGAAGTTTTATCTGAAATATTGATCATTAGCGGACTGATCATCAGCTCTCTGGTCGTCAGTCTTCTTTTAAAGCGGACCTTGGATATATTTCATTTCTACAACAACATTGTATTTAGGAGTAAAACTAAAAGAACCGCTTTTAAATAACCATATCTTAACACTAAATAAACTTTGTTGTACCTAGAACATTAAATGAAGACATTTCACAGACAAAATTAAGTGTGTTCTTGATTCAAAACGATATACATTATCAAAATGAATGAAAAAGTTCGTTACATATCACGTAAGTGAAGACAACTATCATATGAGGAATCATTCATACTCAAAGAAAAAATAGTAGCAGTAACACATGTATAAAATAACAGGAATTTAGATATTAGATTTAATCAGTATAATAACGTTCACCAAATACTGCATTATTAGATTTTTACATTATGTTTATAGTAATTTAAATAAAGGAAATAAGGTGTTTGCTATGTTCCTAGATTTGTCAAAGGCTTTTGACTGCGTGGATCATGACATTCTACTAAACAGAGTGGAGTGTTATGGTCTTCGTGTCAATGTAGCAAGTTATTGAGATGCTACCTGACAAGCAGAAAACAGTTCGTCGAATTCTATGGCACCAGATCTTTGGACTTAAATGTATATATACGTATGTTGATATGGGCATGCCTCAGGGTAACGTTCTTGTATGCTTGTTGTATTTGTTGTATATTAATAATGTGAAAAGTTGTATATCTACTTATTTCTGCCCATTTGCTGACGATGTTACAATAATTGCATCAACTGGAAAATCTATCGAACAAGTAAATTAGTGATGTAAATACAAACTTAAAGTGTTTGAGTCAGCATTTTACAGATTATAGGTTAGGTACTCTTGAATTGTGAAAAAATTATTGTATGCAGTTTCATACAATTTCAGTAAACTATTATATATATATCTACTATAAATCGATTGTTTAAAACATGCAGTGAGAATGTAGTCAGGATTTTTTATTTTTCAAGATTTGAATCTCGGCTTAGGCATGGTGTGATTTTTTGTGTACCTCTGAAAACAGTTTATGTATATTGCAAAGAGAGCTTTTTCTTCGATATATCTTAGCTGTCATGAATCTTGTAGGCAAATATTTAGGAGAAAACGTATCTTAATGAATTTATATTTTGGAATTACTGAATATAACAAACACCGAGTTGAATGGTGAAAATACTGCAATGCTATTGGTCGAAAGTTTGAAGGCAACCTTCTCTGTTTAGGTACCTTGGTTTGAAGCAACGTTCTGCAGCAGTTTGGCGTTCGTGTGTTTTCGTTGATCGTCGCATTACTCTCATCAGCACACAATACATTAGTAGTGCAATGCAATACTTTTTTTGTTCTACCTCAGGCTGGTATTTAATATTTATACAAATATATTTTTTTTATAATAGTAATATTTATTATTGCCAAAGATTTTATTTTCTTAGTTACATATAATTTTACTTTTGTTTTTTATATTTATATCTTCTGTATAGGTACATGAACTCATAACGCAATTTGTTTTTAATATTTTTATGCAATGCAATTCCAATAAATCATTTGCAAATCAGCCCCAGAACTTATTTTGCACCAGGCCCCGCAAAAACTAGAACCGGCCCTGTGTATAAGATGTATATGCATATGTATATGTGTGCATGCATTTTTTGTATTTTATTATACAGGGTGTCCGGAAAAGACGTGTACAACGGAAGACCACAGACTCCTGGGTTCAAAATAAGCCGATTTAGCCCAATTTACTTATTTCCAAAATTGCTTCGTTTCGCCGCTAGGGAGCGCCAAAGTTTGCGAAATTTTTTGTTTTTCCGAATATCTCGAAAACGACTTGATCGATGTTAACCATTTTGGGCTACGCAGTTATAAGTCTAACTGACACTTTTTGACATTATTTAAAATCTTTTGCAGTCATTAGAAATATAAGAAAATCATGTATCATGCAAATATAAGCACATATTTTTTTAACCCCTGTACAATTCCTCTCAGTTTTTTCTATTAGTAGTTGACTTTATTTAGAAACTTTTTTACACTTTCATAATTTTGAACAGATGAGTAGTTTAGGCAGAAAACTATTTTTCGTATGTCAACAATATCAGCATTCGTTCTGGAATAAATAACGGAGTACCAGAAGTAGGCTCTGATATTTTAAGTATCAACTTCAATACATATTCCGAACAAGTAAATATGCTTTTGGTTTATGAAGTTTGTCAAGATAACGGCCGCAAAAGTGTTAGGGTCTACATACATGGACAGATTCCTCATCGACGAGTGTCAAATCATCAAACTTTTGCCAACATCGAAAGGCGACTTCGCGAATTTGGTTCTTCCACCAAATGAATACGGTTCAAGGGCGTCAACGTACCACGAAAACTATAAAGGTGGAGGAACAAATCCTAGATAAGATAGAAGAGAACCCAAAAATTAGTGCAAGACGCATTGACAAGAAATAGGATACCAAAACCATAGTTCATGATGTTTTGAAGGAGCAGTTACTACATCCGTACCACATTCAATCGGTTCATGACCGGTTCATTAACCCATTGACCCTGAAAACGTTTAGCATTTTGTAATTTTATACAAGATCAAAGAGCCCATGATATCAATTTCAGCAAAAACATTTTATTTACAGATGAAGCATATTTTGCTAGGTCAGGAATTATTAATAACCATAACAAACACGTTTATACTGATGAAAATCCACACTGTACTGAAAATAAGACATTTTCAATATGAATTCAGAGCAAACGTGTGGACGGGAATTATAGACAACTTTATTATTGGCCCGGTTGTGTTTCCACATCGATTAAATGGGGTTAACTATTTAAATTTTTTACAGCAAGTATTACCTAATTTATTGTACGATTTACAGTTACCAATACCCGTTAGTCAGTATTTACATAATCTGTATTCTAACAGGCGGATTGGAAGAGAAAACGATGCTCCTATAAAATGGCCACCTCGAGCACCAGACTTACCTCCTTGCGATTATTTTTTGTAAAGTATATGCCTACGCAGTTAATAATAAAGAGGAATTTTTTAGGTGAATCCAAGACGCAGTTAACATTTTACGAGGTAATCCATGGAGAGCACTACAACTTCGTAAAACCGTAAAACGGATTACTTATTGCGTACGAGAAAAGGTGGTCACTGAGCATTTATTGTAAAGAGATCATAACTTTTTTTTAATTGCTATGTTAATCTTATTATCTCGTATTTATTAAATAGAATATAAATGAGTTTTGTAATTTTCGTTATTTGTTGCAGAACGAATGCTGATATTGTTGACACACGAAAAATATTTTTTCTGCCTAAACTACTCATCTATTCAAAATTCTTAAAGTATAAAAAAAGTTTCTAAATAAAGTCAGCTACTAATAGAAAAAAACTGAGAATAATTATACTGGGGGTTAAAAAAATATGTGCTTATATTTGCATGATACATGATTTTTCTTATATTTCTAATGACTGCAAAAGATTTTAAATAATGTCAAAAAGTGTCGGTTAGACTTATAACTGCGTAGCCCAAAAATGGTTAACATCGATCAAGTCGTTTTCGAGATATTCGGAATAAACAAAAAATTTCGCGAACTTTGGCGCTCCCTAGCGGCGAAACGAAGCAATTTTGGAAATAAGTAAATTGGGCTAAATCGGCTTATTTAGAACCGAGGAGTCTGTGGTCTTCCGTTGTACACGTCTTTTCCGGACACCCTGTATATTCTTTTTTAATGTCTCTTCTGAAGTTTTTACATATTGTCTATGAATGTATGATCAATTGGATATGCAGGGTGACAATAAAGTTCTGTCACTTTTTTGAGATATTTCAACAGTTAAAAAATACTGGATAACAACAAATTCAGTCAACTTGAATTAATAACAACGTTTTATTACAACAATAACAATAGCAATAAACAAAAAATTACAATAAATGCTCAAAATTGCCTCCTTTGGCATCAATACATTTATTTACACGCTTCCTAAAATTGCCGACGATGGTCGCCGCCGTAATCTCGTTCCATGAGCGCGTCAAAGCCGCTTTCAGCTGCTCCACAGTAGCGTATCGTTTTTCTGAGATTTTTTGTTCCATAATGGACCACACCGAGTAGTCCATTGGATTTAAGTACGGCGAATTTGGCGTAGTCATTTCCCAGCCTCGGTAATGGTATGGGCTGGCATTTGCGCTACCGGTAAGACGCCGCTGGTGTACATCCCAAGGAACGTCAGGATCAACGCCGCCGAGTATCAAGACCGTGTTCTACGACGTGAATCGAGGCCGTAGGCGACGCGGCACTTCGGTGCTGGCCGATTTACGCTACAGCAGGATTGGGCGCCGGCACATTTCGCCGCCTGCCAAGAGCTGTTTCCAGGCTTTTGGGGCAAGGTCGTTTGGCCGCCAAATTCGCCGGACTTAAATCTAATGGACTACTCGGTGTGGTCCATTATGGAGCAAACAATCTCAGGAAAACGATACGCTACTGTGGAGCAGCTGAAAGCGGCTTTGACGCGCTCCTGGGACGACATTACGGGAAAAGAGTGTGCGACCATCGTCGGAAATTTTAGGAAGCGTGTAAAAAAATGTATTGAAGCCAAAGGAGGCAATTTTGAGCATTTATTGTAATTTTTTGTTTATTGTTATTGTTGTAATAAAACATTGTTATTAATTCAAGTTAAATGAATTTGTTGTTATCCAGTATTTTTTAACTGCTGAAATATCGCAATAAAGTGACATAACTGTATACAGTTTGATTTGATTTGATTTGATTAAAAGACGATCGAGGAAATAAAATTAATCAAATTAACGAATTCGTTAAACTTCCGAGAAAAATAAGAAATTTTGAACTTAATTAGAGCATCAGGAAGCTTGTAATATAAAAGTTCGAATTATAAATAAATTTGAAATATTACTATGGTATTTTCAATTTTGAATCGGTGTCTTTGTAAAGTCGACAGAGTTTAATAATTAATTCCAAGAAACCAGGTCTTAAATTACTAAGTAATTAGAAACTTTTTATCTACCTTCACTGCGTCGTTTGTAACATAAAACAACAACATGACACTCCTGTAATTGAAAAATCTGTTACGCCTCCTCTGAAGCAGCTAGTATACCGTTTCTACTACTTATTCCCAGTATCAACCCCATAAATTTTCTTTATATTACACACGTATCTTGTACAAAAAAGCTACACGCTTACAGTTTGCACTTGCCGGGGTAATAATACCTTTTATTTCTTTCTGCAGATTCTGTCCCCTTCAGAGAAAAAACCGACCGAAAGATATGGCTAATATGCTGTTTCTGGAACTCTGAGTTAATATATGAGAAGTATATGATAAAATATCTTTCCAAAATTCCAATTTTCAACAAAATTAATAAATACAGTCGCGAGTAGACAAAGAAAAGATTAATAAAATGGGGATTATAGATATTAACTCTTAAAAATAGGGGTTTTTAATAAATTATTCAATAACATTGAAAAAAAAAATTAAATTTGGTTTACATTAAAAATTAAAACTTTTAATATTACTTTTGTAATAAAAAGTCAGCTGATGTATGTATATTGCTTAATAAAAAGTGTACATACCTAAACGCAAATCAGTGACGGAACTTTATATAAGAAACATTTTATTATCACATTGTTTTGATTTGATTTTGGGTAAGCTAAAGGTTGAGGTATATTTTTAAATGTTAATCGTATTTATTGTGGGTTATATTGTTTTTCAGATAACATAAACAATCTTAAGTTAAGCATAATATTGAATATACATGTATGGTATGGTTTAAGAGGTCCTATCGAGATGTACTTCTAATCATTCTTGCATTGTTTTTGAACTTATATATCCTAGCAAAATTTATTTTAACCTAAGGCAGGACCAGTGATAATCAAACACAAACCCAACATGCAGTAAATCAGTTCACTGTAAAACTTGACCTTGCACAAGGCAAAGCATGCAGTTGGCGATCGGCATAGCGACAAAGTATAATAAAAAGCGAACGATCAAAAAATTGAAGAAATTTCTCAAGGAAAGAAATAAAATTTTTAAACACTTATTTTATATCAGTAAATTCAACAGCTTTTGCCGCTATTGCTATGCATACAATTATTTTGTGGTGTTAATTAATAAAATAATTTGACATACCTGATGTTACAATAACTACAAAATTTAGTCCACAGACGTGTAAACACATTTAGCCCATCTTACCCAGTCCAAAGTATTTAAGTCAGGAGAGCGTGGTGGCCGTAGTGCCGGTCCTCCTCGTCCAATCCATCGTATTTTTTGAACTTCATTAAGGTACTCCCAAATATTTGGTCGGAAATGAGGAGGAGCCCATCGTACAAGAACCATATTCGGAGTCGGACAGTTAAAAGCACACCCTTCCAGAAGTCCTAGCAGATCATTTCAAAGTTTAATATTTTTTGATCGCTTGTTTTTACTAACGAAGAGAGAAAAATATAAAATGGGCATATTGTTTAAACAAATAATAGAGAGGTTTCACGTTTTTTATATCTTCGAAGATATTAATTTTAGAATAAAAAATATGGAATTAAAAAAATTCTAATGAAATTGTATACTGAAAAGGTTTAGTAAGTAGTAGTAGTTACTCTTTAGTTTTGTTGGGTTTTTGCCACACTTCTGAAAAATAATAAAGATTAATTAAATAAGCCCTTGCGCCAAACAGAACAGTCAAGGGTTATTTTCGAAACTAAGTTTGCCTAACCAAAAAATCTCACACTGAAAAAGCAGATAAGTAAAAATAACAAAAATCACATCACTATCGCGCACTTCCGTGTTATTGACGTTTCGAAAAACTCTCTGTTTTCGTTCTCAAAATCGTAGTAAAATTTTTTAAACGTATGTCAAGTTTGACAGTTTAAAATTTGTTTACCTGCTTCCATAGAGATGTTAAATGATTTTTATTTTATTGTTACTTACTTCTTCTTAATACAACTGTAGCCAACAATGATCGATGTTAACTGAACAGTTAGACACACACTTATCTCCGTTCAACAAAATAATGGCGGTCTCTCTTAATATATTTTTGTTGCATTATTCTCTTTGTCTAAAATTTTTACCGAACCTCATTGAATCAAATGACCGTTTTCCCGAGCGTGTTCGCAAATTTTGGATTTTCAAATTCCCGTTTTTTATGTAATTTTTATGTTCCTCAACTCTAGTAGTAGTTAATGGATAAGGCTATTGAATCGGTAGAAAAATAAATCAATTCCAGTTTTCCATGCATTTAAAGACTAGAGAATGTAACAAAACTAAGATATATTTAAATAAAGCCCATAAGTACTGCAGCATGAAGAATAATGCAAGGCTTGAGTCTACCCTACCCATCAAAAACAGAGGTACAAATTTTCTTATCTACCGTTGCCTTTAGCCCCTTTAAAGTAACAGAAGAATCTCTGCGTAGGGAAAAGAAATGTGTTTCCAGTACACCTATAGTTCTATGGAAAATCGAGCAAACCATCACCATGTGCATTTTTCAGTTAGTAAACAAAATGGATGTGGAAAAACATGTTATCTTAATGAAAAACAATTATCTAGTGGTGAAGTTCTGACCGCTCGAGCACAAGGGATAATTTTCTGATAGTTTAACTATTAGATGAGGAGAATGAAGAGGCAGAAGAAACTGGAGACACTGACACTGACTTCAATCAGTGTGGAGATATGAACAATAAAGATGTCTTCATCTATATAATTTTTCACAACATTTTCTGGTGATCAATTCTAGACTCACTGATTCCAAATGATCGAGGTATTCTCCTGTACTGGTCTGACGTATAAGATGGAGCGTCGGACTCACTCGCTCACGTAGTTATAGCTTGGAAACTGTTGTCGCAATTAAAAAAAGCTCTACAGACATTTTTATGCAGAATTTAATTAGGAACATTTTTGTATTTTTTTCCTAAAATTGAAAAAAGCAATAAAAAAAACTTTCAACATTCAATATAAATTTTACGGTCAACAGAGTCTTGTGCGCCTGGACTATAATAACAATTCTTTGTACATTTAAACCAATTGCACAAGAATGCACTCAAAGAACTATAACTTTACACCTTCAGATATACAAGGTGTCCGGAAATAAATGCACCATATAGTAAGAGTATAGGTATCCCTGACGACAAAAGAATGCGATGTAGGTAAACTTACCTTAGTAAAAAATTATGGAAAGAAGATACAGGGTGTCAAAATTAAAGTTTTATTTTCGATATTTGTAAATAACTTCTTAAAAAATCTAAATATTTACATACATTTTGAAGATCGGGGGTTTTTGGGGGCGAAAATTTTAAATTCGTTTCTAATTTTGACAGGTTCGTGTATCCATCTAACAGTCGACTCCTCTGTCTACCTTTTTCATCTGAAAAAGGTGTACCTTGTTGAAGTCGTTAGGAGTAGCTGTTTTAGAAATAATCATATTTAAAGTATTCAGTGCACCGAGTACAAACTGTTTTGGTTTCGGGTAAAGACACTTTTCCGCTGAAAGTACGTGACGTGTAAACTTTCAAGAAGATCGGCAATGTTTGATGAAACAGATTTTCAACAATTTCAGCAAAGCAGGCTGATCTTGTAATTTGGTACGTCGTCATTCTGAATAACTTTTTCAAGTAACATAGCTGTATTTTCAGCGGAAAGGGTTCTTTACTCAAAACCAAAATAGTTTCTACTCGGTGCACTGAATATTTCAAATATTATTATTTAAAAATCAGTTACTCCTGACGACCACAGCAAGGTATACCTTTTTCAGATAAAAAATGTAGGACAATGGACTGTTTCAATAGTCAGATGGATACACTAAGCTGCAGCCGAAGTTATATAATGTAAAAGTAACATAAGGTGACATAAGTGTCAAAATCACCTGATTTCCAAAATGTATGCAAATATTTGGATTTTTCAAAAAGTTATTTACAAATATCGAAAATAAAATTTTAAATTTGACATCCTGTATCTTGTTAACCATCAACTTTTGACTAAGGTTGGCAACATCGCATGATCTTTTCATCAGGAGTCTACTCTTTTTCTATGTTAATTATTTAATAACACCCTTTAGGTATATGCTTTGTCTAAGTTATTTATTAACCAAACAATAATCCCTAACAAATTATTTTTCTAAATCCTAACGAGTTAAAAAATATATATAAACTAATAATTATCTACTAAAGCCAGGCTGATCCATAAAAAGGAAATTATGAAAGCGGAAAATGTTCTTTCACTTCAGAGCTCTTCGGCCGTCCTTGAAATATAACGACCGTGGCTAAATTGTGTTTTGGAACTGTGCCCAGCTTTCTCCTAATTCCGCTAAGGTAGAATGGGAGATAGCCTTCGCCTATGGTTAATATAACATAATCTGAAGGCAAAACACATCGACCCGGAACTATGTAGCTTAGCCCTGTTTGCACTCCGTTGGAGGTGACCGTGGGCGGCAATACGCACGAATTTTACGACGCCATTGCTTCAGTGCTTCGACGCCAAATAATACATTTTGAGGTTATGTCTCTGTTGTACAACGTTAAATGGCTTTGTGCCAGTTATTTATTGCGATGTTCTACTTTACTTTACAAGTCGCTCGTACGCTGAGTCGGTTATTTTATAGAGGAAATTTAAATATCACGTTTTAAAATCAGTCTATGTAGACAGAAACTATTTTAAAATTTTATGTTTGTCTAAATAATGTAGCCAAACGAACCGATCACGTTCATCGATACTTTAGGGCGTCTCTTCTAAGATGAGTTATATTATTTCAAAATACACAAAGTTAACAGTTCTATTTGGAAGTTGTTACATACGCTCATATTTAAAAATACGTGTTTTATTTAAAAATTGAAGCACTTGGATAAAAGCAACTGTGTATTATGATTAGAAGTAGTGGAGCGCGTAGTTTAACAGGATCATAGTCAATTTACAAATGAACATAATAATATGTTCACAGAAAATATGTCGCAGCAAATACCTTTATAAATTACGATAACACGTAAAAATGACAACACTTACCCGACAAATCTTAGTGTTGAAACATGGTTTCCATGGCATAAGTGGTTAAACATATTGTTATAGTCTGTTTGGAAATGAAAGGGAGTGATAAGAACCGGCCATGGGCGTGGTAATATTTCGTTTCAGGTAATTATCGGGTAACACTAATGCTAACAGGTAATGGGTGTACATTAGTATATTTTACTGGATACATCATAGGGCAGGAGCCAGTGTATTGTGACAGATCAATCCAGTCTTAGAGCTGAACATACGAAAACATGCTAGTGCAGTAGAGTAAAATTCTACTTGTGTTTAGTGACTATTGTGCCAGTGGATAATTGATTTAATAATTTATTTAATTTAATTTATTATTTCTTATGGAAAGGGACTATTATGAACAAACCGATGGTGTGGCCATGGGAAGCCCCCTGAGTCCAGTAATAGCAAACTTTCTCATGGAACACTTTGAAAGGGAGGCTTTGGAGAAGGCTGAACTCAAACGTGCTCATTGGTACCGATATGTAGATGATATTCATTGTTTGGCCACATGGTAAGGAAACTCTGACCGGTTTCTTGAACCATTTAAATAATCAGCACCAGAACATCCGGTTCACCATGGAGTAAGAAAAGGATGGTAAGCTGGCGTTTCTCGATGTTTTGGTAAGTAGGAATGAGGGTCGGGTGGCCCACAGTGTGTACAGGAAACCCACCCATACTGATAGGTACCTACAGGCAAATTCGAATTATCACCCGGCACAAAAAAGAACGATTATTAAAACATTAGTCAACAGGGCTAAGACAATCTCTGACCCAACACATTTAGACAATGAATTAAAACATCTGTCTGAGGTTTTACAAGCGAATGGTTTAAAAGAACGGGATATAAACCGTGTGATGAACCCAAAACACATACGGGTAGATTGCGAGAAACCGAAAGATCTGCAGGTGGTATGCCTACCATATGTTAATAGTGTGACAGATCGCATTGCGAAAGTGCTCCAAAGAAGGGGTGAGGACAAGATTTGTGCCCACCCGAAAAGTCCAACAGGATTTGAGGCCAGTGAAAGATCGGCTAGACCCTCTTTTCACTCCTGGAGTTTATCGCATCCCTTGTGAATGTGGCAAAGACTATATAGGTATGACACAGAGATCGGTTGTTACCAGGAAAAAGGAACATAAAAGGGCTTTACGACTTAACCAACCGAGAAGTCCGCCGTCGCTCAACATGCGTTGGACGAGGGACATGTAATACAGATCGAGAACACTAGCGTTCTTGTGAGAACAACGGGGTTTTATAACTTGGTTAGGCGGGAGACACTGGAAATTAAACAGCATCCGAATAACATGAACCGCGATGAAGGGTTCCGTATGAGTAGAACGTGGCTACCCTTATTGAAAAACAAACAACGGGATGGGTTATGGTAATGTGGGAATTCAGCGCGAACGGACGCCCCCATCGTGATACGTGACCAGGGAGATGCTGTAGCAACAGCGTCGGCGAGTAGCGCATCCTCGATAACTACTGGCATGGCCACTCCTACCACTCCTCCATGGCCTAGTCGCCGGATTTGAGCCTGAGGCCCCGCCCACCGGCCGACTGCGCAGGTCCGAACTCACTTATGCCAGCACCCGCATTACACGGTCGATGACTAATAACAGCGTAGCCACGCCTACGGGGTTGCCGAGCTATGACGAGGAGGGCGTCGGCTCTCGAGCCGAGCTTCAGGCCCCGCCCACTACCCAACGGCGCAGGTTCGTACGCGCTCGTACCACTCGCTATGTCACACGATCGATAACTAATAGCTTGGCCACGCCTTCGCGGCTACTCAACCGTGACGGGTCGTGCGCCATTGCTGATATCGATCGTGCCCCGTCCCCTGGCTGTTTACGCAGGTGCAGAAGCGCGCGCAGCTGCACCGACACTACGAGACCGCTAACGAGGTCCCTATCGGCCTCAGTCGCGGCGAAGCTTTTGCATAGTCACCACTGAAGATGCCGACAGTGAAGAGCGGCGAAACGTTTGGAAGCATGGGATGCGACCAGTTACAGCGGCGGCTATGGAACGCCTCGGAGGACCACCATTATCCGAGGAACGGTTCCAACCGTAGTAGTCGTAATACCAACAGTAGGAACCGAAATCAATATATGGACGGGCCCAGAGACACCGATGGCGGGTCTGTCCCCACAAAGCCTAGCCCGAAAACAACTAGAGCAGGTAAAAGAATCCAGGCTAATACTTGGAATGTGCACAGTAACTCTGTTTATGGGAGCGACCAGTTACCGAGGTCACGGCATAACAACCTGGAAAATCACCATGTATCAGGCTATGTATTTTCTGTAGTGAAACGGTGACGTTTACCACTTAATATTAACTTGTGTAAAGGACCGTTCAACTGCTGACAACGGACAGTATGAGAAATTGTTGAGGCATGAATTATATATTAACATATTTGCTGCTAACTCCTGATATGTACCAACTAAAACTTTACAAATGTTTTCCAAACTGGTATATCCTGGACACACTTTACATTTTTTCTTTTATCGGGTGTATACTATTGGCATCGTATATAGTTTTTGTACATCATCCATTATGTCAAATTGTTCATTTATATCCAATTTCCTTATCGCACTGACTAAGAAACCATAGTATCAAATCTACAAATAACATCATCGAAATGTTTAGCATAATACGCTACGGCTTCTAACCAACTACCTGATCTAGTTATAACTGGTTCGGGACGCAGATATACGAGTATGCCTGGTAAAGCCTCCCTAAAAACGTCCCTTCTTGTAGGCACGCTTTTAACATGCATCACTCATCGTTTCTTTTTACGTATCCTGTTCTCAGAAACGCCTTTCTAATAATGCAAATTTTACCTGAAACATCTTGATGGGGTCATAATTAATGAAAACGGTCATTAACAAAATTTGTAATAGTTTTGTGATTAGTTTTGTCCAGCCACTTAAAAGCCAGTAGGTTGCTGTCACTAGCAGTGTCACTTTTTAACGCACTAATTATAGAAGAAACTGTTAACAATATTCACATAATAATATCCTTAGTCATAATGTACTTTTATGAGGAATACTTTGGTTCATATTTTTTTCTAAAACATACGTAACTTGGGGTTCTCTACTCTGTTTCATGGAATATTGCTTATAAGAAAGACGTCTGTAAGTGCATCAAAAAATACAGTCTTCAGCGCTGGACGAGGTAGGACTCTTTGAATATCTTGTCTTGTCACTTTAGTGTTGTTATAATGCGTTCACACACAGTACAAAACAGTCATTTCCTTTAATACTTATATCCCTATAACCTTCGGCATCACTGTCAAACCACATGTGAAATAATTTCCGCCAATTGGTTCTGTCCGTTAGCATGTTACTTCACTTCATTTATGTTACTATTTATAAAGAGTTATTTAAAAATACACGGCGAACACAACTTACAGTAGACATAAAACATAAACGTATTGACGCAACACCGACTATTACAGCGTTCTGTAAATAACTAAAACTAAAAGCGCAGTTCGAAATGCGAGTCAGCTGTCAAGGCCAACGATACGCAAGTTCTACCCTGTTAGACTCCACGCTGGGTGGCAGTAATTTTAATTATGATATACATTTTGATGATGATGACATCAAAAATGTTTTTTACTACTTTAATCCCTATGAAGGCAGCGTCATTTACAAATTTGTCTTGACATATTAATATGTTATATTCTACAGAACTTCTACTGCAATACAGAACTTAGTTACTGAACAAATAAAAGTTGGATGCAATATAGGTGTATCTAGCTAGTAGATACTATCACGGAAAGTGTGACTGTCCTGCATCACCTTTACACATAAAAAAATAATACCTCTATGATATTCTTGGGGTACTCGCTTGGCTCCTGCGAGAGGTAAAGAAACTCGACCTTTTAATACAAATATAAATTTATCAAAACAATAACCATACTTACAATAAGGAATCCTTTGCGCTGGGGAGTATCCTATCTAGAGATCAGAGTCAGCCAACGGCTGACCGCTGTCATATACTGGCTCTGGCTCTGGCTCTGGCTCTGGCTGCCATTAGCCCAGTTTCAATAGTATTTATCCATATTCGGAAAATGCTGAGTACATCGGAATTATACTACCTATTGAAACAATGAGAATAGCCAGCAAGTCTATCGCTTGGCTCTTAGAGAGAGCAAGAAGGATAGACATAGTTTGGTTTGATAGTAACCTTTGCAACTGGACACTTTTAATTGTTTTGATTTTCACTTGTGTAATATTGACACACTATCGATTGCAAATATGTTTATAAATTTGGTTCAATAAAATAATTTAATATTCGTGTATGCCAAAAGGTTTTTAATTTAGACTAATTTATTAAAATATGTGTCCAGCTGTTACCATCTCTCTAAGTTCCTCTTTGTTGACAATACTGTCGTGACAGAAAAAATACAATAATAATATAATAATAATAATAATATCTCTAATCCTCATTCTAATCACAGGGATTAGTCCAGAAGTCGGAGACTTGTGCGAGAGGGGGGCGGCATATTATTATTAAGCAGGCCGCATTTGCGCCCAGGAACGACTTACGTTGGTAGGCCCTAACCACTATTCAGTGCAGGAATGAGGAAAACCTGGAAAACCTCATTAATTAGGGGGGTAGTCAAATATCAACCGGCATCAATCTCTCACATTGACCCAAGCCAACATTATTCCACCCTACCATACCCACAGAGAGGGTGCCAATCCTCTCTATGAATATAGCTTATATACGGTCTACCGGCAGCTGGGCTCGAACCAACTCCGTCTAGTCACCTCGATTCAAGTACTAACGCCTTAAACCGCGCGACCCCTGACCGACAATGCGTGGAAAAATCGAGGATACTAGGTATATTACCTTTGTCAAAAGTAGATGTTGAGCCGTTATTTTCTTTGCACAAGTTACTATTAAGTGATAGAAGTCAAAATTTCATTCCAGAATAGAAAACGATGAAACGATACATTTTAAAAATAACCAGTATAATGCTGTGTATACAAGGTCTACGAAAAGTTTCAGCCATTTGTAATAATAAATCTCATATGTTTCTACCTTTTAGCTCTCTGTTATTTATATTGCTGTATTTTTATTTGCATAATTGTTTTTTATTTTTAGTTTTAGAAAACAGTAACTGAGAGTAACGAATATCACCGGTAATAGCAATGTCTACGAAAACCGCACATTTACAAATAATACTCAAACACAATGAAAATACTCAAAATAAGTTCCAAAATTAATAAATGGGCATAAGTTTAATGAACAATTATTGTGGACATAACGGTTCAACCAGTCCAATCATAGCATACAGATCTGATTAAAATTTCAAATCGGTATCTAGACACTGTTTCAAGATATGATCAATATACTCGTACATTGATGTGTCTAATTTTAGGCTGCCAGATTACCTCTAGGAGGTCCAGGCTTTAGAAGATCATGTATAAATTATTTTCTGTATTTTCCACATATAGTCATTAAGGAAAGGATCTAAAAATCTTTGTGATCAGGGTATATGACTAATTGCATCATCCTAAAAGTGATCTACTATTACTCTTGCTACATATGGACAAACATAATTTTGCTGTATGACTTGGACGATTACTTAAAATTAATAGTACAGCCGACATAAATATTTTAACTGGAGATATTAATATTAATATAAAGCAAAACGATATTAGTTCAACTACCTATTTAAACGTTTTAAATTCACACGGTTTTGTATCATATATCAATTTTAATACTAGAGTTACCGTTGATAGTGAGAGCTGTCTAGACCACATATTCGTTAAAAAACGATCTGACTTTATAAGACTGGAACATTTTACAGGAATTGTTTATGAGTCAGCTATAACAGATCACTATAGTACTATTATAAATATTAATATTGAAAATAAGAAAGATATAGAGCAAAATAGAGAAAACTTAGTTCAAATATCAAACATTAACTATACTGACTTAAATTATGCATTAGAGAATGAAACTTGGCAAAATGTATATAACCAAAATGAAGTCAATTCAGCTTACATCAATTTCCAAAATCAATTGACTGACCATATAAATAAATGCACTCACTATAGGAACCTAAAATTAAAGCATAAAATAAAGCCTTGGATAACAAATGGTCTTATAACTTCGATTCATCGTAGAGATAAAATGAAAACACAATGTTTGAGAGACAAGACTAATTTAGTACTATGGAGTGAATACAAGAATTATAGAAATCATTTAACGAAATTATTGCAAAGAACTAAGAAAAACTACTATGTCAACAAAATAAAAAATGATAATACTAAAACTGTTTGGAAAACAATTAAAGAGACTATATCTGAGCAAGAAGATAGCAAAAATATCACTATATATGATGAATTTAACTCACCTCAAACAGATCCAAATAAGGTTTCGAATTTATTTATTAATTATTTCTCAACTATAGGTCAGAATCTAGCTAATGATATAAAATCTAACCCATTAACTGATACAGTGGAAATTTCACAAAAACATGAAAATAATAAGAACTCTATATTTTTTTGCAACAAATACTATAAAATTAATTAAACACAATATTATAAAAATTCTAGTACATCTGATAAACCTGACATTTGAAAAAGCTCAATTTCCAGATTTGCTTAAGTTATCAGTTATTACGCCGGTTTTTAAAAATGGTGATAAACATATTATGGACAACTATAGGCCTATATCCGTAATTAATAGTATTGCAAAAATTTATGAAAAATGTATTGCGTCGAGATTACAAAAACATTTAGAATATTATAAAATTTTATCCCCAAATCAATTTGGTTTTAAACAAAACACAGGTACCGAAGAAGCTTTATATCATGTAACTAATATCCTACAAGAATACTTAAATCGTAATTATAAAGTTATAGGAATATTTTTAGACTTAGCAAAAGCATTTGATAGTCTCTCACACGAACAACTTTTATCTAAACTTGACAACTATGGTGTTAAAGGACATGCGCTAACTCTAATAAAAAGTTATTTATCAAATAGCGAAGCTGTAGTGAAAATAAATAATGTACATAGCAGTAAGAAAGTAATAACTTATGGCGTTCCACAAGGTACTGTATTAGGTCCACAGTTATTTTTGCTTTATTTTAATGATATGCTTGGGGTAGACATAACTGGTGATATAGTATCTTATGCTGATGATACTATCTTAATATTTCATGAACGTACCTGGTCTGAGGTCGTCAAAAATAGCGAAAATGGATTGTATAAAATTAAATGCTGGCTAGATTATAATTTGTTGAGTCTCTATTATAAAAATATGAAATTTATTTCTTTTACAAACAGCTCGAAAAGTCAGCCTCACATTGATAAATTGACATTTCACTCCAGATGTAATTTAATAAATTGTAGTTGCACGAATCAGATAAATAATACATCAGAAATAAAGTATTTGGGTATAATATTTAACGAAACCTTAAAATGGAATGGGCATGCAGATTATCTTAATGGGAAACTTAAGAAACTTGTGTATGTTTTTTATAAATTACGAAGTATTCTACCATATCACATATTAATGATAGCTTATAAATCGTTAGTCCAGTCTATTCTTACATATGGCATTATTATATGGGGGGGAACTTACAGTGGACAGCTAAATAATGTTAAAATTACACAAAAATGGATTCTCAAAATCATACTTCAACAAAATAGAAAATATTCTACAGATCGGCTTTTTCTGGAAACAAATGTATTTGGGATGAAAGAGTTATACATTTTACTGTTGCAAAGTTCCTATATAGGAATAAAAATATCAAAAGATTATAAATCATTCATATACAACTAGACAAAGAACTCGTCAAAATCTTAAAGTGCCTCATCCTACCTCTACCTTATATAAGAATTTCATTAATTTTACAGGTCCAAAGATATATAATATTATTCCAGTTCAAATAAGAAATATACATAACTATAAATTATTTTCAAGAAAAATATATTTGTTTATTAAGGAAAACTTTAATTTATTTCAATGTATATAGAAGTCACAATTCGAAACCAATATTTTCATATAAATCACTCACCTTTTATGTATTTGTTTTGGATTTTTTGTTAGTTTAGCCTTGATTATTTTTGTATTGTATAAATTAATATTTTGAAACCCTGGTAATACTTTATTGTCTACTGTACACAATGATTTGCACGATACGATTTCTTGTGAAATCAGGTGCATAGCAAATGTTGTAAAAAATTATAATTGCATTGTAAATTGTAATTGTCGTTTCAATAAATTCTAAATTCTAAATTCTGTAATACTGGAAGCGCCCTGTAGTAGAGGCAAATGGAGTTCCAGTCTCTTTTATATATAAAATGAAAGAAAAAGATCTATTGCCTGCTCATAAAATAACAAATCTTAATTTTGTTTAGGTATGGTATCATTTACGTTTTATCTAGTCCTTCATACACTTCTGTTAATAGAAAAAGGAGCTAATGCTTCTGGAAGTAAACCTATTCTTTTTTCGAAAAATTACTTTCAAGAAACTGTGAACTTTTTGGGCCTATACTTCCAGCAAATGCCATCAAAACCAGTTTTATTTAGCAAGATAATAATCCTCTCTCATTAATAGTCCAACATTAATTTTAGCTCACTGCAACTATCTCTTGTCACCGAAATTTTCCAATTTTATTCTGCTATATTGGTGGCAGACTGTCAAATTAGGCACATTCTTCATGGTGTTGGGTCTGTACTACAGATAGCAAGGGATGCAATTTTGCCTGTGTCAATGAATGTATAGAGACATTAAAATGCATCTAAGTCAAATTGGGTAGCTAAAGTACTACATAAACATCGACTGGCTGATATTAAGGGATTCAATTAAATCCAACTTAAAGCTTTCCTTGAAAAACCTATTCATTAAGTTTGTTATGTTGGTTTAAACCTTTGATCAATTGTTAAATATTGATAAAGTTTTTAAAGGTTCTTACATACTCATACGAATAAATGTCTACATATATCTGTTGTACATATTTCCCATACTCAAATTAGCAAGAGGTAACGTTGTAACCGACTTATTACTTGCTTACTTTCTAAAAGGAGTAACTTGAGGAAGTTGGGGAAAGTTTCAAGTACCACAAAAGGCCTGAGTTTTCGGTCTAAATATGGACTTTTGAAGTCGCCCTTTATGTAATACATTGCCGATAACGGGAAATTGGCATTCTGGCGAAACTTTATATTATCATTATTGATATACTGCAGAGTGCATACATTTTTTTGTACCACAGTTTCGTTTAGTTTTTGATTTAATTTATAGGGTTCTATTTTTTTTAACAAAAAAAGTTAGTGCTGAAAAAATTACTGCAAATGTACTAATTTTTGTCAATAAATCAATTAATTCATTTCAGTGTGTTTCCAGCAAAATTTATAGTATATAAAATCTGATTCCTCAGCTGATTTGGAGGAGAAACACGTATAAATTTGTCGAAATAAACGAGTTGGTTTGCTTTTCCCAAATTTGTATCATATATACAGTGTGTCCACGGATGGAGTTGACAAGAGGAGAAACTCTTTTGTTTTTGAAATGTCACTCTTTATAAAAAGTTCTGCTTCCCGAAAAAACGAAATTCTCATAGAAACTTCTTAGATCAGATATACAGGGTTCTCATAAATTAAGAAACCAAGAAAACACTCAAGAGAAAAGTACCATTATTTATTATTGTATACAACATTTTTATGAAACAAATCTGTTTATAACTTCAAATAGAGTCCTAATACAAATTTTAAAATAAAAATTTAAATTTTTTAAATTTTAACATTTACTCTACCTCTACCTCACGACATTTTTCCGCTAACTTAATAAATTGTTCGAATAGTTGGCGGCTCATTCAGTTTATGTATTCCTTGACGTATGTGCTCTTTTAATACTTCCCTATCATGTGGCAAACCATTTGAATAAATATTTTGTTTTAGGGCACCTTGGGGAAAAAGGGCAAGGGGTGTAAGGTTACGATTGGGCCAAATCTTCCTGTGAGTAGGACAGTCGTCCTGTTGCCAAAACATTTTAGAAACATTTGGTTTACCATTTTTAAATACTTGAGAGCCAGAAATACTCAATAACCTGTTTTGGCAACAGAACTGCTGTCCTGCTCATTGCAGCATTGCTCAGACAATGGTGAAAGGTGGATTGGAAGATTTGGCCCATTATCCTGCTAGACCACCTGACCCTTTGACTTTTTCCCTAAAACAAAAGGTTTATTCAAATGATCTGCCACATGATATTAAAAGAGCGCATAAAAGAAGAAATAACTATTCGTAGTGTGTGAGTAAAAGTCAACATTGAAATTTTGATTTTAAAATTTGTATTAGGACTCTATTTCGGGTTATAAACAGATTTGTTTTATAAAAATGTTGTGTAAAATAATAAATAATGGTATTTCTCTCTTGAGTATTTTCATGTTTTTTTAATTTATGAGCACCCTGTATATCTGATCTAAGACGTTTCTATGATAGTCTCATTTTTTCTAAAAGCAGAACTTTTTATAAAGAGTGACATTTTTCGATAAAGTCAAAAACAAAAGACTTTCCCCTCTTGTCAACTCCATCCGTGGACACACTGTATAATAAATAAAGATATTTATTACCAAAATTTCTTAGATTTCTTCAATTTTATATGTATTTATCTTACAATATTGAAGATAAAATGTCTCATGCAAAGTTTTAAATTTGTGGCTTAATTTTTTTAGATGATAACACTTGGAAGAACTGCTCCCGTCGAACTGTCAAAGTTGTTGTGTAAACTATTTTTTTACATTCAATAATTGTTTAAAAAGTCAAAATAGATTGTTTGAATCTAATTTACCTAGATACTAAAATAATACTATATTAAACCAGAAAATTGGAATTCGTCCCTAGCAAAAAACTGTTTTATTATTAACTTTATATTTAATTTAATTGTAGCCTAGTCATAAGTAAACAGGTCATCTAACTGTGGATAACAGCAATGACTAAAATTTATTGCTGGAGTACCTGAACTGTGTTGCTATAGTTATTAGGACTTTTAACTAGGAATAACTGATATACTAAGAATAAGTGAACTGTACGTTAAAGGTTAGTTGCACATTAGTTGCCTGCAACGCAACAATAATTGAATATGCTATATTGCCACAGTAGTAATAGTCGAGGCAATAAAGCACTCAACCTCGCAATTTTTTATACTAAGACGGATCGGAATGCGGTTTTTTGCATTCGCTTCCAAACATTTTTTTAGTGCCGGTTTTAACACTACCAGCGCCTTGGGCGAGATTTATACGGCACCCCCCATCTGCAATTCAAACCCATACGAAAAAAGGGAAAGAATATAATGAAATCACCAATGTTAAAAGAAATAATTATTTATTATAAAAAATAACCATTTATTAGAAAAAACTAATAAAACTTTACTTTTCTGGCCTTTCCATCAGCGGACTCTAAGGTTATCAAAGTCGATGTTTTCAACAATTTTGTTTTCAATTGACAAAGTGGCTAAGTTTGTCAATCTAGGGAATTTACGAGTACGACCTCGAACTATGAGCGATGGGCTACAAAGGGGCGCCAGTGGCGCCTCTTTTTTTCCAGCGCCTTGGGCGATCGCCCAACCGCGCCCTACCTTAACGTCGCTACTGCATTTTTTGTAAAAAATATATCTACTTTGTATCTTATACAAATCGGAAATTGCATTGCTGCAGCCAAAAATTCTAAAAATGCATTTTTTGAGACAGCTTTTGGAAGATTTAATAACTTAGTAAGTAAGAGTCACAACTGGCCCAAATTGGGTTGCCGGGGTTTTTTTTGGTCGCTGAATTCAAATATGGCATCGGCAAACACCTGGTGCACCGGAACCTAGACGCGGACATCATCTCCGAGAGTTTTCCTGACAAGATTGCCAAAAACAACTCGAAAATCATTGTAGAGCCGTGTTCTTGCGGCGTCGAATCCAAATTCTACGTCGAAAACGACCCCCTAAACACCTGGTGCACCGAAACCTGGACGCGGACACCTCATCTCCGAGGGAAATACCAAACAAATTCATGCACTCAAACTGGCATGGTGACGGTCATAACTATTCTTGAATAAATTGATGGATGGTGCAGCAAGAGCAGAGTCAGATAAATGGTTTGTTAGTAATGGTTAATTAATTGTTACTACTGTAAACTACTGACTTACTGGAAGCAAATTTTAAAATTCAATAAAGTACTGTATTGTCCACTAGTGATGTAATCGCTTATCGGTGATATACATGTATGTTATTTTGTCTGTGAATAATATTAAAGACACCTACAACACCAGATAAAAAATATTTACGGTAATTATTTTTTTAGCAACATAGTTTACTTGCAGGATTTTTCTCAGTGTTTATTTTTTTAATATATGTTTATAGGTCTGCCGCTCCTGACAGAGCTCATTTGTCATGCGTTCTTTTGATCCGATTAATGGTGTGGATCAGTCCGCATAATTCTCTCTTTCATTTATAGATTGTGGTGCGTGTTCGCCCTATCTGCAATTTCCCTCCACTTCTTCCTATTCTTATTCCCACTAGTTAATAATTCCCACATTATGTATGTCATAAATGATCTCATCTTGGTCTGTTCTCAAATAGATCTCCTCACCTATTAGATTCCTTATTTCAGGATTTATAATTATTCTGAACTGTCTGTGTACTTATTTTGGTCCTAAGACTCTTCTTCGTATCTTTCTTTCTAGCATGTTTAGGTTTTCTTTATCTTTACCTGTAAAACACATTGTTTGCGCTGCATATATTATTACAGGTATATTGCTCCTTTATACAGTATGCGCCAAAAGTATGGAATAAATTCAATAAAAACGAAACAATTATTTTTTGAGAAAAATCCTCGAACATCATAATGTGCAAGAAGAATTTTTTCACAGACTTGCGCATTGTCAAGAAGTTGGTGGATGGCAATTCAAACATTTAATTTAAGTATAAAATTTAATCAATTGTATTTTATTTTACATACCTCAGATATGTTACTTTTTTATGGATAAAATTTACGTTTTCTAACATTCAATCGTCATTTACTCGAAAACTTTCCTATGTAAGAGGGCAAAATTTGAGTACTGTCTGATAGAGAATTAAACGATCTTTCAGAATCAAGGAAAAAATATGGTGTTGCCATTTAAAAAAAATCGATGACGTCATTACTCGAAAACAAATGACATTTGAAAATCGCATTTTACGCTAAAATATGTATTTTTTAAATTAAAAATCGACCTGTTCGAGGATTTTTCCCAAAAAATAATTGTTTCGTTTTTATTGAATTTATTCCATACTTTTGGCGCATACTGTATACATATTTTGATTTGTTTTGTCTTACTAAGGTCTTGATACTTTCAATATACTCTATTTCCTGGTTTAATTCTTTCGTTTATGATTCATACCTCCATCATTTCTTCCACTTATTATTACACCTTAGTGTTTAAAGTTTATCATTGTCTGGAAGTAACATTCTCCTGTCCCTAATTCTTTCGGACCATCCTGTCTTCTTGAACATATCATATATTTTGTTTCCTCTTGATTAATTTTAAATCTTTTAATTCTGGCTTATTTTGCTAAGCTCAGCGTTGCCTCTTGCAGGCTTCGTTTGTTCCTTACTATGAGTGCTAGATTATCTGCATATCTTATGACCTGCGTAGAATGTTGCATAATAGTTCTTTTAAGCCCTGCATTCTTATTAACTCCTTCCAATACAATATTGAAGAGTACTGTCGACAGACTATCTCCTTGTCGCACGCTTACTTTTATATTAATATTTCCCGTGTCTCCATCTCCTGTGTTAACTTTCGCCTTTGATCTCTCTATAGTAATTTTTGACAGTTTTGCTTCTTTGGTTGATCTAATTTATCCATTTCTTTTATCAACTGGCATCTATTTATGCTGTCGAAGGCTTGCTGGAGATCTATGAAGAGTACATGCAGTGTAATATCATATTCGTAAGATTTTTCAATGGTTTGTGTTAGTGTGTGTTTTGCATCAATTGTAGATTTCCGTTTTCTGAATCCTTGTAGTTAGGAGATTTCTTGTTATCAAGGTCATTAACTTGTATGCAGTATTCAGCAGAATTTTTTAAAGTCCCCTGTAATATTTTCCATTCCTTAAATTACTCCCAACTCTGCTTACTTGAATTTGGCAAAATTAACATTGCCTGGAACAGTTTTTCACGATCTGCTTTTAACATATTTACATATGCAGGGAAATATTCACATCCTAACTGTCCCTGCCTCAACGTTGAAGAGAATATTAAAATCAATCATAAATATGCACCCTTGTAAACTTTTAACTCTCAAAGTGGCAAATTATGAGCTCCCAGATAAAAGTTGGATATTGTATTATACGGAATGTTTTATGTCATAGTCAAACAGATATATTTTATTGTATTTCGAGAACCAATCAACCTGAATTTTGTAAATATGTTTCTAGTGGAGTTTATATCAATTAATCAATTAATTCAATCAATTAATTTTATTTAGCATGTGCTATTACATATTACAGTTAATAAAAAATAACAAAATATTGCAAATAAGCAAAATATTTAGTGCAAATACAATTTCATCAAATTTTTTACAAAAATTTTTATATTGACAGAATTTTTTACTTCATCTGGCAGCGAACTGAACAATCTAAGACCATCTCCAAGCATCTGTTTCTGCATATAAGTTGTTTTCGAAAATGTTATATTATAATTTTGTCTAGAACGTATATTATATGAATAAAGTTCAGCACGTGTCATTAGATGTGATACTAAATAATTTGGTGATATATTTTTCCTCATTTTATATATTAAAATCAAATTAGACTTTTCAATCTGCTTCCAAATGGGAATCCACTGCAATTTCTTTAACATTAAATCAATAGATGTATATCCATTGCAACTTAGTATAATTCTCATACTCTTATTTTGCAACTTTTGAAGCCTATCTATATCTGTCTTTATACATGATAGTAAGAGTGATGCACAATAAATAAACTGGGGATTGATTAGTCTATTATAAATTAAATGTTTAGTCTCCGTAGTTAATGTGCTAGAGATCCTATTGAAAAAAACAATTTTTTTCCCAATTTTTTTACATAGATAATCAACATGACAACCAAATGTCAACTGAGGATCTAGAATCACTCCCAAATATTTAAATTGTGTTACTTTTTCAATTTTAGTGTCATTAATGTAAATAGCATATGATATAGTTGTACGCAGGTTTTAGTAAAAATGGTACCTTACTCTGAATTGTATATATATTTCTGATTAGAAATTTATGTAATATATTATTTATTAATGTATAGGGTGATCATGTTAGATTCGACTGTAACTTTGTTACAGAGACATCGGAAACGCGCATTCATCGATTGATTAATTTTTCACAAAGATATCAATTTTCTTATAACAAAAACAATAGGGCATCGCACTACAGATATATTGATATCAACTTGGTATTTTCTTATTAAACACGCTATATATTAATATATTTTTGGATTCCCCGCTTTTTTCCTGACTATTTTGATCTTTTACCGTTTGTGAGACATTGCTGGTTAAGTAATTCCATAATTAAAATTAAATTTTTTTATCATAACGCAACGATTTCCTTGCTTGGTTATGCAAAACCTATATCGTTTTCCAAATTATTTAAACAATTATGCATCATTTTTGGGTGTTGGTTTAGGTTTGGAGGCCGCATTTGCGCCCAGGAACGACTTACGTTGGTAGGCCCTAACCACCATTCAGTGCATGAATGAGGGAAACCTGGAAAACCTAATTAATTATGGCAGTAGTCAAATGTCAACCGGTATCAATCTCTCACATTGATCCAAACCAACATTCTTCCACCCTACAATACCCGCAGAGAGGGTGCCAATCTCTCCACGAATATAGCTTATACATATACGGTCTACCGGCTGCGGGGGTCGAACCACACAGCGATCTAGTCACCTCAATTCAAGTACTGACGCCTTAAATCGCGCGACCGCTGACCGATCCCAAGTCTGGACTATGCATCGGCCATCATTCTATATAACTATTATTCAAATATTTCATAACTTATCTTACATTATGTGGTGGAATTCCATCTTGCTGTTATATTCAACCCGTCGATCTATGAAACTGGGTTTATTTCGTGATCTAAAAGATCAAAATAACATTGGTCATTCATATTTTCCTGGCGGCGGCGATGGCTGGCGAATAGTCCAGATTTAACACCACCTGACACATTTTTGTGGGGGTATTTAAAGAACTGTGTTTACAAAAATAGACCAACCGCAGTTTTATAAATTCAAAAGAATACACAATACGCTATAGATTACGTATATCAACACACAAAAATGATACGTAATTGTCTAAATAATTTGGAAAAACGATATAGGTTTTGCATAGAAAAGCAAGCAAGGAACTGTGTTTGAACAATTTTTAGAAACTATTCCTCAAATTTCTCTATAAACTAGATTCGAATATAGTTTTGTATTCTCTACAACAAAATAATAAAATTTTAATTATGAAATTACTTAATCATCAACATCTCACGGAATATAACCCATTACATGTTTATATCAAGCAATCAGGAAAAAGTGGAGAATCCAAAAATATAATAATATACAGGTTGTTTCATAAAAAAAGCAGTTAATCTGTGTAGTGGGATGCTCGATTGTTTTTTGATAACTGAAATCCTTGTGAAAAATTAGGATAAAAAAATACGCATTTGAATATATGTTAAAGATGGATATTCGGTACGCACACTCACACTATATCAGCTAATTCTTAATTTGCAGACAGATGATGAATTGTGTCAATAACGCCAACAATTTTATTTATAATAATAATAGTGACGTCTTTGACGCTATTTCACCCAATTGCTGTCTTTTAGAGAATGTTTTAAAGATGATTTAAAATTTATTTCGTTATCAAACTGGCGAATTTAAAATTAATTCTCATCACTTAGTAGCTTAACGGTATGATTTAATTTTTTACAATTCCTGCTTCCGTAGTCTCCATTAAACCTTTTTCTCGAAGCTAAAATTGGGTAATAAAAAGCTTCCTTTGAAATTCAAAACAAAGATTAAATAGTAATAATAATATATCTACCCCTCATTCTAATCACGAGGATTAGCTCAGTAGTCAAAAACTTGTGCGGAAGAGGGGACGACATATTATTAAGCAGGCCGCATTTGCGCTCAGGAATGATTTACGTTTGTGGGCTCTAACCACCATTCAGTGCAGGAATGAGGAAAACCTTATGGGGGTAATAAAATATCGACTGTGACTAACTAAGTTTTAAGAGGGGATAGAGAAAACTAAGAATTAACGGAATTATCCTTCAAAAAAAAAATTCAAACTTATTTATAAAGCGAACAAAATTATTTTCGATATTACATTAAATCCTTATTTAACGCCGCATTTAGAGTCAGAGTAGGCACCTAGAAAGACAACGGTAAAATTCGCTGTCATGTAATAATTCAATTCCTGTGTTTACGTTGTAGTTTTGTGCTCGTCGTCAAGTTTTAGTGGCTTATTTTAATTTTAAACATTTTATAGTTATTAAAGAAAGGAATTTGTGTCGGATATTTTCCCACAATATAGTTTGCCGGTTTGTTTCTAGGTTATGGAACATAACCGCGGGTGCATGCAATTTTTCTATTATCTGTTACTACCTACCGATTCTTTCGTTCGATTTTCTTATAATAAATAGGCATTTTATCTAATTCTACCTACGGAAAGTGTGTTTTATCGGTAGTGAATGGTTGTAATGAGTGAAAATGTAGTTTTCCAGTTTGTAACGAAATAATGAAAAACAAATGCAAAATATTGGAGATAACTGGATTAACTGTTACCTATCTATCAGGTATTATTACTAATAATACCTTCAGTTAGAAACGCTGTAAAAAAAGACCGCATGGTAGTTGAGTTTGTTGACAGATGTAAGCTTTATCTATAGATCTAAGCCATCTCAGTCGATGCTTATCATAGGCGCCGACTTTCCGCAGGAAAAGAGGGTTTTGCCCCAATTTTTAAATTACGAGCTAAAATTCTGGAAATTTTGTTTATTGTCTTTTGTGCCTCCCTGAGCACGTGTTTAAATTGTTTGTACTTAGTCAGAGTTAACCCTGTTATTTAATTTTAAGCTTTCTGGCAAGCTTTACAGTAAACACGGTAATTTTACATTAACTAACAGAATATCAAAAACCGAACTGAAGAGCATTTATCCTCCAAATTTTGATGAATTATTATCGAATTATTGGCAAAATTATTTATTTTAGAACAATTACATCCCGTATGATAAAAGTAAGTGACCTTGACAACGAAATATTTAGAATCTCCCGTTAAACTGAAATATTTTCTTTCTTAATGGAATTCCAGTATTCGATAAAATCTATTTTTTCAGTTTCAACGTCAAGTAATCTTTTAAGAGAACATCAAACTTGGGCCGCTTGAGACCAACTTTTTATGAAGAGTTATAGAAACGAAACATGTCTCGTATAAATCATATACCTAGGTACAGTAGATAAAATATTTCTTCATCATGATATTGGTATTGGATGTAGAACATTAAATTGCGATGCTACATTTCCAGCTACATTTAAAAGTACATATTATTATATCTGTCTGATTAATTTGTAACTATTGGAAATATTATTTCTAATATATGAAATTAATAGTTTTTAATTAGGATTTATAGATTATAATATAATACAGGGCCTTTCATTTCCGGTGTGCCAAACTACCACAAATGAATGAGAAAGTAATTTTTACCAAAGAAGTCCATATCGACATGTGTCCGAAATCGCCCTCCTATGGCACTATGCCCCTTTAAAGAGGAGCATTAGGACACAATTTTATTACAATATCTCTAAAATGATTCTAAATAAATTGATAAAGTTTTATACAGAGCCTACCATTTATTACGACTATATGTATGAATATGTACTATAAAATATCAAACGAGACTGTAGTGTTATTTTAAAATAGCAGTAAAGTTCCCACTGTCACTTTTTAGTAATATTTTTCCAGTTATTCATTCTAAACGCGGTACGTCCGATGTTTACACTGATGATGATACTCCTTGATTTTTTTTTATCTTCTATAGTAGTATATGAATTCCTGAATTATTATTTTTATTACATAGGTACATGTTTACAACTTTATTCTAGTTTAGTTTATTGGCTATATCTATGTACAAGGTACATTTAAAGTTACAAACATTTTATATGGCTAAAATACTATTTTAAACTGTAAAAACAATGTTCAAGCGAGATTTTTTTACTTAATTTCTAAAACTTATTAAAGCACAAAATCGTATCATTAACATTTTTAAAATAATACATAAAATAGTTATAAATCTCAACCTTAATCTTATTCTGACTAGTAGTGCAAACTCTTGAGTATTGGAGTCTTAAATTGTTAGCATGTCTTGTATGATGATTATGCACATCTGAAAGAACGTGAAAGAACCAATTAAGTCTGTCAATTATGTCCAACAGTTTAGCATTATTATTGGACATCTACCTATCACAAGGAAATAGCAAATGTTGGAAATCGTTTAGTTTTAATTAATTCGCACAAAACCAGGTTCCTGCCCTTAGCAATACGGCAGTATGCTGCTCAGTGGCACTTCTTGTTAGGACCGTTGTATCATCAGCAAATAACAAACAAGAATCCGTACCAACAGAATAAAGAAGGTCATTAACATATATATTAAAAACAAAATCTGACCTAATACAGATCCCTGAGGCACGCCATTCACCACAATTAGATCTGATTCACTTTCTTTCAAACATACAACATATTGTTGCCTATTAGAAAAATATGATGACAAAAGTTTTTTATCAAAATATCAATATTTACAAAAGCCTTGGTAAGGTCATAGATACTATCATTAGAGACCATGATCTAATCAAGTCCTACCGCATTCTCGACTAATTTCGCTAGAATAGTTGATTTATTTTTTCGAAAACCAAATTGCACATCAGTAAAAATAGATTTATTCTCGCAGTATCTACTAATCTATGTTTAATTATTATTTTTAAAATTTTACCAACTATAGGAACTGTTGCTATTGGTCTATAATTATCCATATTATCACAATTACCTTTTTTATGTATAGGCAAGATCTTAGTGATTTTCAGTGAGTCAGGCCATACACCTTCATACACAAATTTATTATACAAACGTAAAAGTGGTTATTATAAGGCTATTTAAACAAACAATTTAGGTTCCATGAATGTCGCGGCAACTACGAAATATACTTGAAAATGATTTCAATTTTGAAGTCATATTTTAGTTACATGACTTATTCGCTGATATGATCATTTACCACTTTCTAGTTCTGAAAACTTAAAGGTCATCCCACTGGTAACTGAGACGTCTACAAAACCAAGGAGCTACTTAGATGTCGCATAACTGTAATGTAGTTGAAGATACGTAGGAGTGACTGTAACTTTGTTGTATGAAGTTATTTATACAATAAAGTAGCAAATTTGGTAGCGGTTACTTAATAGTTACTGTTTGAAAGTTCTAGTCTCATTTGTATGTTACTTTGGTGCTAATTGGGACATGCTAACTTTATTTGGTAAGTCTTCTCGTAGCTTTTCTATTATCACATGTTAGTTGAACTAAAAAAGTAAACAGAAAAATGTTACACCAAAAATGATGTCACAACAAGTCTTATATATATAGACTAGCTCTGCAGGCCTAGTAGGCCCATGGCTTGATTGACCACTTTCTTCCATTCCCGTCTGTCTAATACTTTTTCTCTCCACCTATACGTTCCAATTTGTCTCAAGTCCTCTTCTACTTCTTTCCTCCATCTCACTCTCGGCCTCCCCTGCCTCCTTATGTTTCTGACTGAGCTATTATTTTACTTTTCATTAGTCTTGCCAATGCATGCACGCATCTATTTCCTGCCATCAATCTAGCCTGTATCTTTTTTTTTGATATCTGGTTTTCTAGTCAATACTGTGCCTAGATATCGGAATTCTTCTACTTCCTGGAAATTATATACTTTATCGTTTTCTGCTCTTATTACCAATTTATTGCCTACTTCAAATTCTTTATCTGTCCATGTCATGTATTTTGTTTTCTTTTCATTTATCTGTAATCCTACTTTTCGGGCCCCACGTTCTAGTTGTTTCAGTTTTGTTTTCAGTTCTTGTTGGGTTCTTGTTATTATCACAATATCGTCAGCGAAAGCTAAACATTGGTGCCGTTTGTGGAAAAGTAAACCAGACCTGTTCATGTTTATATCTCTCAACAAGCCTTATATATACCTAAATATTCATTTATTAGAGTATAATAACTGAGGCAACTTGGATTAATAATATAATTAGTTAAAAGCAAAAATTCACTAAATTAGGGTGGTAAATGTGTCAACCAGTGGCAGAGACGTTGTCCAGTTTTTTTATATATTGGATATGGTCCTTTAGTCTAAACTGACCCAAGAAATAACCCCTAGAAGTTATTAACGTGCTTTTACAAACTGCTTGTATGGTTAGTCAAATGATACATCAGACTAGAAAAAACAGAAGTTATATTTGAACAGCATAAACGTATGAAATATTACTTATGTCTACAATAAAAATATTCCTTGCTCACAATAACCAAACAGACAGTAAAGCTTTTAACTTTGACTGAAAAAGTTTTTGAGTAAAATAAATGTTTACAATGTCTCAAAAGGGTACTTGCAGCGCTGAAATATCTTCTTTTACGAGAATTGTTTACCTAAAAGGAAATCAAATGTATTATCTTTAGTAGATAAGATACAAGTACAAAGGCATACTCAGGAATGCTGTATAGAGTGGAATAAAAAGATTTATTTGTCCAACAGTTTAGAATAGACGTTCTTTAATAATGTACATAAGTACACAAGTTGCTTACTTCGTTGTATTATTAAATTGTTATTGCAAGAAAGCATGCAGAAAATGCAAATAAAGTTTTCGCAAAAACTTATTTGATATAAGATTTATGCGAATAATTATTGTCACATGATAATTTTACCATTTTATATCTATACAGGGTTTGTAAGTATGTTTTATTACCCAATAGTTTAATATTCAGATATATTATTGGGGATGTTGTCCAAAGTTAAAGAAAATCAATATATTGGCAAGTCTGTTTCTGTTGTACCCAACACTTCTTCAGAACAATCCAAGAAAAGTTTTCCATGTAAAATACAAATATATAAAATTGGGAATAAAATGGGTAAGACAACATATTATGTTCAAAATAATAATTATTATTCAAACTTTTTGATTTTTTGCATGACTTCATTGATCACCCCGTATATAATAAACCTATGGTCCTACGATAAATATACGTCATGCAGCTTAATCTGAAAAAACTAGCTCTTAAAATTTGCAAGCCGCGTTCAAAAAATTGCATTCCTGTTGAAAATATTGAACTTAAAATTTTGCCTAAAAATCTCTATGTGTAAGTTCGAGTGGCCAGCAGCTTATTTATTGCGTCAAATTCAGTGGTAACGCGTTCTCAACTTAACTGGTATAATATTTCTGACAGTTTCCAAACCATTTGCAACTGCTGCAAAAACAAGCCTATTGTTATATTATACAAGACAAAAGTATTATTTCATACAAATATACTTACGTTACCATCACTGTATGTATACTGTCTGGTTCTACACGTTAAAAAGCAAAACGTCTTAACTCGAAACACTTCGGTTCATGATCATAATACGCGTAATAAAAATCATATACATCAACCTATTTCTCGGCTTACCGTAGGCCAGAACTCCTATAATTATCAAGGTGCCATCTGTTTAAACAGATTTGTGATGTATCGGGTGATGTAGAAAATTTTAATACTTTTAAAAATAACTTGTATCGGTATTTAATAGAAAATGCCTTTTATTCTCTTAATGAGTATCTAGGACAGTAAATGTATTCCTAAATTTATATGGACAAAAATGTATATCTATATATGTACTTATTTTATATTATTGTTTGTAATGCGTAAATTATTTTAAATCTCTTGAGTGTTCGTGACTAGTCTGATAAGTTTTTATATATATTGTAAGTTATGCATATGTATAGAAATCTGAATGATGAATAAATCATTTTATTATTATATTATTATTATTATATTTTACATGGAAAACTTCTCTTGGGTTGGCTTAAAGAAGGCTTAAATACAGCAAAACGTAGACTTGCCAATAAATTGGTTTTCTTTAACTTTGACTCCATTCTCCATAATATTTCTGAAGATTATACAGGGTATCCAAACTTCAGTGACATATTCTGTCGATGGAAATAGTTGGAATTAGTTATATAACAATTTTTTATTCAAATCTTAATAAGGGAGTTACAAGGTATTACAATTTTATTTATTTTCCTTTTTTTATCTATAACTTAAGCACAGGAAAAGATTATTTGACAATATTTGAGCGGTGATGTTTTCCAATATGAACTAATTTATCTATGAATTAATCTAAAATATACTTCATTGAAGTAGTTACTGGGTGGGCAATATATATATTTAAGAAAAAAAGAGACCACTGACAAAATTTCAAAATATTTTTAAAATTTCTGATTAATTTTTGACAAAATATTCCGGTAAAGTGTTCGTAACATTGACAGTACTTGAGATAATTAGGGTTGTTAAACACCCTTAACGTTATTAGCAATTTAAAATAATAACCAAGAAACACACAAATTACAACAATAAAACTACAAACCAAGTGAGATTAATTATTTATTGTCATGAATAATTACAGTTCCCCAGCAACGACATTTTATTAAGTAAGTTGTAACGCCCTTATTAAGCTCTGTCTAAAAAATTGTTATACAGGGTGGTCACTTTTGCGACGCCCAGGATGCCGTAAATTTGGAAAAACTTGCATTTTTCATGCCTTTCAATTTTTTGAAAAGAAATATGAGATATTTTGTACTTTGTTCTGAAATACAGACTGAAAAGTGTATTTTCTTTTTCCTTTTATAACTTTTTTATTTTTAAAGCAAATTTTATGAAATTTGGTTTTCATATCATCCGCCATAAGCTTTCCAATGGAAGTGGATATAATTCTATGCAAACCAGATTCTCAAATTTTTACAGGATGATTTTCTTATGGCTGATTTTGAAATTACTGAAAAGAGCGAAAAAAAGCTAAATTCCACCTCCATTGAAGAGCTTCGGTCAAACAAAATAAGGGAACTTATCAAATTTCATAATATTTACTTTAAATATAAAGAAGTTATGAAAGAGCAAAAAAAATGCACTTATAAAGTTTTCAGGAGCTACACAAAGTATCTCGTAAAGTATGGCCAATCTTATCATTAACATCCTGTATTCAGTAAAAGCGTTAAAGCAGCGTTAAAAATGTTAGGGTTCTTATTTAGAAATTGTAAAAATTTTCGTAATGCACAAAATTTTAAGGTTCTCTTTTACTCCTACGTTAGATCTAAAATTGAATATGCTTCGATAGTATGTTCTTGAAATGTCTTTATTTTAAAGAGTATGGTTCGTATCCAAAAAGAGGATTTAGTCATGATGTATTATTGAACACCTTTGATATTACATTATTAGAAGTTAAACGTGTCATTTCTAGTTGTACATTGATTTACAAAATTTTACGTAATGAACTTGACTGTTTTGATCTATTGCACGCATTACATTTTCATGTTCCGCAATATTGTGCAAAACGGGTTGCTGATTTTGTGTTACCATTAGCTAGAACCAATATAATGCTGCGCTCTCCCTTGCATGTCATGTGTAGTAATTTAAATAAAATTGGTATGTTTTGTGACATTCATTCTGTAGATGGTAAACAATTGCGTTTTTTCATTATTGAATACCAACATCTGTTTTAATATATACATGCTTTTTGTATTTAGTATTCTAGTTTCTATTTTTTTTCTTATATTTTATAGATCTGTAGATTTGTAGACTCTCATTTCTTAATTCCGTCTTTTTATTTTTTTTTGCTACATTTAATAGTTTGTGATTCTTAATTTAAATGCACTGGAAATTGTTTTTTTCTTTTATATTTTGTTAAAAATTCTTATTGTTATATTATGTATTTGTCCTGTAACTGGATCTTGTATCTGTTGGGCAATAAATGAGTATTATTATTATTATTATTAACTATATCGGTCGCGTGTTAATTTCGATGATTGATTTGACTCACAAATTGTACAAATTTATATATTTGACTTTGAAACCAACATTTTTATTTTTTACTATAAATTAACTCTTATAAAGCAAGAAATACCTAAGATTTATTTAATTTGTTATAATTGTCATAAATTCTTATGTTTTTGTGTTTTCTTAGCGTAATGAACATTTTATTTATTATAACTAAATAAATTTACTGCTTATGTACCAGTACATAACACTTCATCACAATATTTGAAAATTTTTTAAAAAATATAATTTATTATTATTTTTATATCGAAGACTTAGAAACTCAGTCAGTTTAAATGTTCGGAAAAAGAGTGTCAGTAATAATTAAGGAATAACATCAACGATGTATTTATTCATAATAAAAATAATGTGAAATATATTTTGTTTGTTTCATGTTATGTATTTATCTATATGTATGCTTTTTTATTTTTTAAGTTTGTATAGGTTACAGCAATAAATAACACAAACAAATAATAAGTCTTCATTAGACATTTTATATAAATAGTAATATTATAATTTTTATCTAGGTATGTATCAAATGTATTATTATTTACGTATTTTATTTATGATCAAAACAAAATTATGCAGTTAATATAAAATAATATGATCCTGGTGAATTAGATAAAATATATGCCATTTAAAAAAGATGTTACGTGAAATGTAGTTATAAAGTTAAGAGGAAATTATGCAGATAGCTTTTCAAATTTACCATTGTGAAAATTTATGACTTAATTCATTTTTAATCAACCGTATTTCTGAAAATGCAAATTTTACAATATACCGGAAAAGGAGGAGATAATTTAGTTATAAGACCCCTACTTTAGCGAAGAGTAATCTGATATCTAATGCACTTTTCTGAATATTCTTTACGTACGGACATCATTATATTATTATATAAAAAACATCTTTATGAAAATATATACTGTAATAATTTTTAAGCATAAGGGAAAAAATATTTTATTTATTTGATATTCAAGGCGTTTTTAAATGTAATGTAACTTTTATTTTATAAAAAGTATAAATAAATCGGAAATATTTTAATTAACGATACGGTTTACTAGGTAGAACATATAATTAGGTGATTGTTGTTTGGGTTTAATAAATATGCATAATTTGTTAATAGAAAACTTGATGAGAACTAGTAACTTACCTATCTGTAATATTGAAGCATATAATATCAACTGTTGAGAGAAACAATTCTGAAACATTTTTTCTCTTCGTATCAATCCGCCTATACTGGATGATTCAGAACTTATCTATCAAAAATTTGTGAATATATGCGTTATCAAAAATGAAATAAATCCCGTATAAAATATATTTGTAAAATCCTTATTGTTTCCAACTATTCCGGATTATTCAAATTGTGTTATTTTCATCGTTTATATCCCTGAGCTACTGTAATTTCCAGCCAGGCGATTCCGACTATTGAAATCCGATTACTTTTCTTATTTGATTTATCAAAGCCCCTCATGAATGAACACTCATCCATACTATCACAATATTGATGACGCAATAAATTGGTAGGTATGATATGACATCAAAATAAGAGTTCCATTTTCTTATAGTCGAATACTGTAGGTAGGTGTCAAAAGACATTTTCGCAAATATTAGTAACCCACTGATCTCATTTAAACAACTTTTTCTCCTTTTTTCTCACTCTATTTTATGCAGTATAATAATATTGGGTTGTTTTTTTTATTTTTGGCGGTCTTGCTAAACTAATCTGTATTATTGTAATATCAAAATTATGCTAAAACAGTTTTCTTTCTATTGTTCATTATTAACGATCAGGAATGTAGGATTTTAATAATATTTTTTGTAAGCAAAACACCGTAGAAAAGTTGTAACACTCTTGGTGTCGGTCTTTATAAGCTTTATAATATTAGGAAAATCCGTATCGTGCTTTCACTAGTAAAGCTCTCGATAGACCATATTTCATTTGGATTGGGGTCATTTATTATCGGCCTGTTGAAAGATAATATAGATTACGTGCAACGACTATAGATTTAATACCGTAATAGATATTTAGAACGGATTTGAACAGCGGACAAATAAAACTAATTTATATTGTGCGCTATAGAATGTACTCAATAATGCTTGAAGGGTGAAATTAAACAGTACGTGACTAAATCCAATAAATCTGTGACAGTAGCACTGATATTGAGCTGACGTTATACACTCTTGCCTCACAGTCAATGATCGGCAATAAAAAATGTGGAAGTCGTGTTTAAATTTTATACAAAGTGTAGCGTGTATTTCAACTTTTAAACTGAAATATGAATGCAATAATGTTTAATAACTAATAGAAATCACGTAGAAATGTTATCTTCGATTTAATTCAAAATTAATTTCATCCAAAAAATAAAAATCAACTAAGTTTAAGAAATATGTCTTATTAAAAAATAATTTGTTTTATGTTGCATTAATTTGGAGCTCTATGTTAGCTTTGTTAATTGTATTAATACCTTTATTTTGACGTTTTCTATAAGTTTCCCAAACGTCTAGAATGTTTCTTTAATCAAATCGCATATAGCCTGGAATGTTCTAGAAAACGTCAAAATAGAGGTAAATATATATCCATCCAATTATACCATATTGTAACATTGACTCCACCAAAGAATAGTAAATTGTAATTAGTACAGATCACATGCCTAAAGGTACATTTCTTATTGCCTACGTAAACTGAGTTATATTTAATATTTGTATCCAGGTTTTACTCGTTTTAGATTCCCGATGAAGTTTTATGCTCTTCCTTTTTACATTCTACTCCCACTCTGCATGAATCTAAAATAATTTAAATAATTGTATCAATAAGTTAATATAAAATATTTCACTTACCTACCACCACTGTTGGGGATCCATACACTAAAGAATTTATATGTATTTCAAAATTTTGCCAAAGTATTAACATGCGTTGGTTTTACTTTGCTTACATGTAATGAAATATATCATTTCTTTATATTGGCGTTGGGTCGTGTGCCCTAATCTTCTTGCCACTTGTACCCACTGTTAAGTACCTATGATTTAAATTTTAATTGCGTTAATTGACAATTTTTGACATATGACGTATGTTAAAGAATTAACTGCCATGACAGGGCCATAATAACAGGCACATATAACTGGTTGTTTGATCATAGCGATCTTCCATTTTGGTGAAGAGCTCAGTTGTACCCACCCAGTTATCGTAACTTAACTGTCATGGGTTACGCTAACCTGAATGTTCAATCATTGGCCTGATGGAAAGATCGCTATGATCGAACAATCAGTTATGCGTGCCTGCTATTATGGCCAGATAACCCTGTCATGGCAGTCAATATGTTACCATACGTCATCTGTTAAAAATTGTCAACTAACGCAATTCAAATTTAAAACATAGGTACCTACTTAAAAGTGGGTAAAATTGGCAAGAAGATTAGGGCGCACGACCCAATGACAATATGAAGAAATGTGAATTTTTGTGTAATAAAATATTACTGAGAGGCAAAGTAAATCCCAACGCATGTTAATACTTTGGCAACATTTTGATGTATATTTAAATGCTTTAATGTACGGACCAGAAATAAATCCCTAACAGTGGTGGCAGGTACGTTATGTCATATTAACAATTATTTAAATTATTTTAGCTTTATGCAGAGTGGAAGCAGAATGTTAAAAGGAAGAGCATCAGGAATTAAAAACTGGATACAAATATTAAAGATGTATACTCAGTTTACGCAGGTAATCAAAAATGTACCTTTAGGCATGTGATCTGTGCTAATTACAATTTACTACGCCTTGGTGGAGTCAATGTTGCAATATAGTATAATTGGATGGGATGCAGCCCATCAGTGTTACTGTAATCCATTAGAAATTATTGTCAAAAACACATACCTAATAAAGATATTTAAAAAATATAAAATGTATTATTCATACCTACTTCTTTATAGAATCTAAATTACTACCAATAATTAAAAACTGTTCATTATGTCTTCTCTATTGTATTCATAAATTAATTATTTAATTATTAATAATATTAGTTAATAAAATATACTTTCTTTTTAATATTCATTTATGTATCGCTATCGTACTCAAAATAACAATCTTAATTGTAGCAAATTGTAATCCGGTCTAGAACAAATTTTAGTTTTTTTTTTAGATTCTACTGTCAACCCGGTAATGCTGTGTTTTACTTATTATGTAAAACTGTGATATGGCAATAAATTGAGACTGAATTGTGCTATAGACAAATAATAATAAACATACATACATACATACATTACATTAATATGCCAAATGTCATACGTCAATTACCAGAAATAAAATTAAAATTTCTGACCATAAAAAGCTCCGGTTACATTTAACGGCAGGTTATTCCAAGCAGTTTCATAACTGGATTACGTGATCATTTTTAACTGGTAGAAATAAACTTGACAGAAGTGTCAATCATACGAATTTCTGATTAACCTACTAGTTACCTTTAACGGGCCTGTTACTGCGAACTGGATGTGATCAATCATAGGCCTGATAACTGGTAGTGTTCTGATCATTTTCTTTCTCTAAAATTAGAAAATCAGAGTACAGAGTAACTTAAAATGTCAGAGTGAACTTCTAATACTATTAAAAGGTATAGTTCTAAGTAGTTTTAGCTTTGTCACAATTATCAGTAGTATTTATTATTATTGTTAGGTGGGTACTTAACATTTTATTTGATAAAACCTCAATTCGATATCGAATTGTAACAGGTATACATTTTCTATTTAAAATTGATAGTAGTTCAATAGTTTCTTATTAAAAAATCAAAAGTGAAAAATAAAAAAGTTAAACATATTTTTACAGCCTCAAAAACTTAACACTACACATTTTCAAAACGATCAGTTCATACGTTCTTAAAATATAGCAAAAAATCGAAAACATTTTTTCAACTTAACACCCTGTAGAATGAAAAGGGACAACAATTGAATAAGGCAAGTTGGGCTCAATCGCTGTATTTTGAAGTTAACAATCTGCCCTTAAGCTATGTACTATTATTAATGACTCACCCTGTATTTTTAAAACTAATCGAAGGCTGTTTCAAAATAGCTAAGCAGTTTCCAAAAATCTGAAAAAAAAGTTATAATGGCCTGCACATTTAACTTAAAAATCTATTAGGTATTTACAAAAAAACTTATTTTAAAAAATTTGGGTATACCTACCTACTCCCGACAAAAATTCAGACGACTTATGTCATACGAACTAATAAATAATTCATTATATTTTCATCAAAATATTTAAGAAACTACTTGACTTGACGTTGACAATAAATACAAATGTGTAACGTCAGCCGTGACGTAAGACGTCTTCTTGACCCGAGTATACAATTATTACTCGACAGATAAAAAAATTGTCGTAAAAAATTAAATAAAAAAGTATCTTCTCAGGCCCCTAAAGTTTCTAAGAAAGCAAAATTGTATTAAGGTAAGTTGATTTAAATCACATTATTTTTATTTAAAGAAGCAAGCCGTAAGCTAGGGAACACATTCTTAGAAAGTTACATGACCTTAACGGGGGTACAAATGAAACTGTTTTTTTCTGTTATTAATAAAACGGTAGAAAATATATATACCTACCCCTTTGAACGTTGAATTTACAAATATTGTCATCGTAAAATAATTATTATCTTAATGCATATATCATGTCTTTAAATCAATTTAATTCAATATGCCAAACCAGTTAACTACATTGTCTTTATCCACCTCAGTAAGTTGTGTGCCATTCATCTTCATTCTGCCAATAATGCCTTTAACATACAGCTATTATTATCCAAGTTTATGGGGGACGCATTACTATTATAGCTCAATGTGCGAAATAATGACAACCTAAATCAGTCAATTGGTACACAATGCACCCTTAACACAAAAACTATCATTTAAAGATAAGCTACACTTTAAAATAAGTGTTGAAGTCAAAAATCGAAATGTATGTAGTGGGCAATTATTTTGAATATATCTACAGGATGATGTGGAAAATAATATTTAGATGTATTTAGGTACACTTTAGAGTAGGTATTGAAAGATAAAATAGTACGCAGTTTGACACTTATTTTGGCACACAACAGAGAATATAAATATACAGGGTGTTTAGAAAAGTTGCTATAAGTTACGGAGCGAAGAATAGTATACGCTACGGCCTTCGATGACATACGAATTCAATATGAAATTTTTTTAACATTCTAAGCAGATTACGTGCCTGTATTTCGGTCCAGGGTGGACAATTTAAGTATTTCTTCACATTCGGATTTAAGATTTTTATGCATTTTATGACAAGGTTACAACCTAAAATTAAAAAAAATATATTTTCTTTACCTGTTTGTTGTTTGTTATTTTGTAACTTGATAAGCATGTCTGTTGGTTCCTTACAGCATGCAGACTATTTCCATTAAAAAAAGTGACAATCATTACAATGAAACTGATAGATGATATCACATGACAGTGTTAAGATGTGAAAAAAAAATTTTACTGTTGTCAATCAAACATTATTTAAAAAATATTTATTTCTGACTAAATTGTGCAGAATTCGAAAAAATAATAGAATCATTTTTTCTTTAAAAAAGTCATTGTGTTCAAGTGTTTATTGCACGCGACGTGAAATTCGTGAACGTGAATACGTCGAGTGAAATAAACACTTTTTGTACGAGTTGCATACAATATTTTTTCTACGTTCATGTAAGAAGCAAAAAATGTTTTTTTTAGATGACACTAAGTCTAGGAAAATATGACGTCTATTAGGTTTATGTTCGTCATGATGACAAAACGCTGTAGTAGAATGACAGATGAATGCAATAAACATTTTATTGCACTAGTGCAATAAAGAACCACTTTTTCCACTAAATATAATTCAATAAAGTTTTGTTTTTTGTATTAACGTAGAAAAAAAAATATTATTTGACTGATAATTCAAACTACTCTCATTTATATAATCGATTTTGATGAAACTTATGATAGTTAAAGACCTTTACGATATGATTATTACCTACAATTTTCATTCCATTACCTTAATCAGAAACCAAGTTGTTTAAAAAATATATTCAAATGATGAGACCCTTGGCTATATCTCAGTAACGTTGATCTTGGTTTATATGAACCTTTTTGGCTTTACTTTTATCACCTTAACAACTTCTCCAAACAGCATGTATGAATTGTAACTCTTAGTAAATAGGACTATACAGGGTTAACTATGACTAAGTACAAAAAATTTAACCACGTGCTCAGGGAGGCCTAAAAGACAATAAAAAAAACTATTCCAGAATTTTCACTCGATACTTAAAAATGGGGCAAAACCCTTTTTCCTACAGAAAGTCGGCGCCTATGATAAGAATTGACTGAGATGGCTTAGATTCAGAGATAAAGCTTACATCTGTCAACAATGTCAACTATCATGCGGTCGTCTTTTTGTAGCGTTTCTAAATGTAGAAACGACAAAAATTAACATTCTTATTAGTGCACTAGTGCAATAAAGAACCACTTTTTCCACTAAATATAATTCAATAAAGTTTTGTTTTTTGTATTAACGTAGAAAAAAAATATTATTTGACTGATAATTCAAACTACTCTCATTTATATAATCGATTTTGATGAAACTTATGATAGTTAAAGACCTTTACGATATGATTATTACCTACAATTTTCATTCCATTACCTTAATCAGAAACCAAGTTATTTAAAAAATATATTCAAATGATAAGATCCTTGGCCATATCTCAGTAACGTTGATCTTGGTTTATATGAACCTTTTTGGCTTTACTTTTATCACCTTTACAACTTCTCCAAACAGCATGTATGAATTGTAACTCTTAGTAAATAGGACAGGGTTAACTATGACTAAGTACAAAAAATTTAACCACGTGCTCAGGGAGGCCTAAAAGACAATAAAAAAACTATTCCAGAATTTTAACTCGATACTTAAAAAATGGGGCAAAACCCTTTTTCCTACAGAAAGTCGGCGCCTATGATAAGAATTGATTGAGATGGCTTAGATTCAGAGATAAAGCTTACATCTGTCAACAATGTCAACTATCATGCGGTCGTCTTTTTGTAGCGTTTCTAAATGTAGAAACGACAAAAATTAACATTCTTATTAGTAATAATACCTGATAGATAGGTAACAGTTAATCCAGTTAGCTCTAGTATTTTGCATTCGTTTTTCATTATTTCGTTATAAACTTGTAAAACTGCCACTGCCCTTGCTCATTACAGCCACTCACTACCGATAAAAGACTCTTCCCGTAGGTACAATTAGATAAAATGCCTATTTATTATAAGAAAATCGAACGCAAGGAATAGATAATAGAAGTTTTAATGTAACCGCGGCAGTCTTGTCCCATAACCTAGAAAACCAAACCGGCGAACTATATTGTGGGAAAGTATCTGCGCCCAACACAAATGTCTTTATTTAATAACTATAAAACGTTTAAAAAATAAAAAAGGCACTAAAAACTGAAGAAGAATAGAAAATTACAACGTAAACACAGGAATTGAATTATCCCAAGCAGCACAAACCTCACCTAATTTAACTAACGATCAGTTTTGTACCAAAATCATACAAATTATGACTACAAAATTGGTATAGCATTACGTCTATGGTCAAATTTGAAGTAATTTTGGTAGGAACCGCTTACGTTACTATTTCCGACGTCACAACGACGTCGGCAATGTCGACGTCGGTATTTCGACCTGTTCCATGCTTTAAATAACAATAAATTAATAATAAAACAGGTCGGATAGACTGACGTCGGTGTTTATGCCATATTTTGACCTATACACCAACCACACGTATTTGAAACATTTTGACGCTTGACATAATGTTACCTATATTGTTAGTGAAGTAATGAAAACTGTTAAGTATTAAGAAATCTGATAATGAATAATTCAAGTAAGTCGAGACCACTATCTGAGAACGGTTCTGACCGTAGCAGTCGTAATATTAACAATAAGAGCCGAAAGAATATATAGGCAGGCCCAGAGATAACGATAGTGGGTCTGTCCCCACAGAGCCTAGCCTGAGAATAACCAGGGCAGGTTAAAGAATCCCGGCTAATGCTAGGGATGAGCACTTTAATTATGTTTCTGACAGCGACCAGTTACCGAGGTCACAGTTACCGGAAAATCGCTATGTATCAAATATTTTAAATACATCATTTATTGTCAATAATACGAAATTATTTATTTATTTATAGTATACCACCTGACAGTCAGTACTAATTACTGGGTGGGAAAACAGCTAATAATGTTACACAGGTATACATATATCTATAAACATAATCAAATAATATATCCACAAAATTCTGCATCCGAAAATGGGTATCAACAAACTATAACTGCACGAACACGCCTGAAAACAATGGAAAGTTAGGTTAGTCGTAAGAGTTGTATGTTTCTCGTACCTCTTTTGTAGATCGACATGCAACAAGTATAAATGAACTTTTCCAATACGACTAAGTTGAATTAGATACGTATTACCATTATTATATCTTGTTTTTTAAAGTACACAGTTAGTACAACTTGGTGAAGTAATTTTGACTACTTCAGTTAGTATATAGAAATGGGAGTATATTATACCAATTGTGAGGACTGGTATATAATTAAGGTAAATAAATAAACTTAATATGACCCGGTGCCTGGAGTAATTATGTTCGTTTATACCGATAATAACTTTAAATCATAGGTATATAACAGATCGGTATTGCCGACGACGACATCTTTTTAAAAAAATAATAGGAAGCCATTTTGGAAGAGTTGGGATCAATACACAATAATTTTTCATTTTTAATATTTGAAGAGTGATTTTACGATTTTAAGATTATATGTTGTATGAGAAGTTAGTTCTTAAACTTGATCTTCTTATTCTTGACATTACTAATAAAAAAAAGATTTTCTAAAAATACAAAATAAAAATATATATGATAAAATAGTGTTCATTTAATGGCGCTTTAATTTTAATGGTCTATTTTGCCCAATATAATCAATAAAATTGCATGCGTTTATAATTTCAGTGTCTGAAGGTCTCGAAACTTATATCCTTAAAATTATATTTCATTAATATACTGAATCGTATAGGAGTAGATGCATACCATCTATTAAAATGAGTTGCAGTATTAGCTACAAAATTAGTATAAACGGAACAAAAATATAGTACCTACTTGTCTGATTTATATAGAAAAATTTATACGTAAATTATAGAGAATGCTATGTTAGGTAATATTTGTCGTATCTAATGTGACGTGGTAGGTACAAACATTTACACCTAAGAGCGACTTTATTAGTCGACAGGGTGACGTCGAGTCGACCGGAGTTTGTGTGACCATTTTCGTATAAAAATTGGTCGGTACGCCGTGGCGCGGACGTCGGCTACCGACTTCAGGTTAGACTACCGACGTCGGCTCGACGTCAACCCGACCAGTCTGTGCTGCTTGGGATGACATGACAGCGACAGGGGGCAACCAACAAGCAAGTTAACATTGGCGGCGTTAAATAAGGATTTAAAATAGTATCGAAAAAATTTTTTTTGGCTTTATAAGTAAGTTTGGAATTTTTTGGAGGGTGATTCCGTTAATTCTTATTTTTCCCTATCCCCTCTTAAAATATTTGTACTAAGTCATAGTTAACCCTGTAGAACTAATCGTGAACTGAAGCATATTAATATTACATAGGATAATACAGCAACATCTTTTTTCTTTTGAATTAGGTCAAAGTTTGTATTGTAGTAGTGTGAGGCCTCTGATATTTTGTATTTATATATGAAGTTCTATCTGAAAATGAAGATCCACGGAAGGACTTAAATGAATGCTTGAAAATAGTTTCATTTTTTAGCTTCAACACCTTGTATATCGTAATCGAAATATTCATCGTATAGTCTAGTAATGATGTTTCATCGATTTGTAACTGAATACCTTGTGCAATATCCCAAGTGCAGTGTTTGAATGAAATATTTTCTTAGTTAGTTTTATAGTTCAGACGTCAGAGACTTTGTTGACAGTAAAACTGAAGGTTTTTTCTATTCTTGTTTTTTTCGATGAAGAAAATTAAATATGGGCATCAAAACTCGTGTAACATACTTTTAAACCCCTGAAATAGAGGTTTTTAGCATTTTTGCAAATATTTTAGGAGAAAAATAAAAAATACTACACTAAATTTTGCATAAAAAATGTCTGTGTAGTTTATTTTTAATGGTGACAATAGTTTCCAAGCTACAACTGCACGAACGAGTCAGACCGACGATTTCTTAAACGATGTCTTAAAAACTATTGCCCCAATAAAAAACTGATATTTTCGTGAAGAATTTTTTTTCCCTAAAATTATTGTGTTTGGAGATATTTCAGAAAAATGCAAGTCTCCCTCTTATATATAATTTTTGTTTTCCTCATAAGTATAAATAGGTTATCAAAAAGTCGTCACCAAACCATTATATGTCCACATTATTCTGAAATCGATGTATGTATCTTAAGCATTTATTATTTTTAGTGTAGCTACATAGCGAACATAACTAGAATAGCTATGTGACTTCAACATAACATCTGCTTTGAGCTTAAACTTCATAGGACTGAAGTAGTGAGAGCAGTGTAGAGTAAATATTTAACTCACTTTTGGCAGTGGAAACTCGAAAATTATAGAGTGTTTTCATTAAACCAGGTTAGTAAATTTAGATAGATTAATTTCTTTAGATAATTATTGAATAGAGCTTTGTCTGTGGAATTTTTCATTAGCATACATGTTTAGTATCAGAAAACATATGACTTCATTGATAGGAATTGTAGGAGATTTGATTTATGTTAGCTTAAAATACCTTTCTAATACAGTAAAAAATGTTACAAAAGCTAATAATAAAGAATATATGGGTAGATATTTTGAGTGCAATTCAACGCTGGTTGGGGCTTTAGTCCACAGAGTAGTTAGTTTCACACTATATTATTAATACCTAAAAATATTTTAAAAAATGCATTAGTTAATTGATTTTTGATAATAGACCTTAGTATCTTGTATTCTTGAAAAAATAAATTGTTCTGCGATTTTCTAAATTTATTATAGTAATAAGCTAATAATAGTTCAAATATATTGTTTATATTTTCGAGTGTGGATTTTAATTATTTGCAAAATATAATATAGAAACCATAAAATCAATAAATCAGTAGAGGAGCGTTTTATTAAATTTATGAGATCAAATATTTCCTGGGATGTTTTCAGTTACATCATCTGTAATTTTCAATACTCGGGACTAATACCTTTTCGCCAACATCTGCCAATAAACCCATTAATCTAAACCTGAATTATCATATTTAAAACATCATGCGCATCAAACAAAATATGGGTCAGTCAACAGTATAATAAAGTACTTTAAGAACTATTTTGAATATAAGAGAACTCTTCCGGCGCCTGAGAGTCTCGAAGACGCCTACTCTCTTCAAGAAAAGTATCGGAAAGCAACCTTCGCCTCCTTGGAACGAATAATGCAAGGAACTGCGGAAGTGGGGAGTACAATAACTATGTTCCTGGAGATACGCTAATAGCAGACTGTGAATCAATATCCATTTTAAAGCGTGTGGGATGTAAAAGAGTAAAATAATTGATGTACTCTCCTGTAATTTATCATGCGACTTCCAGCTAAACGAACATTCTGCTGTTAATTCCAGGGTTTCGCTCAACAGCTTGTACAGGGTTAGAGATTATAAATGTCACCCCACCTTTACTTTCGCGTTTCTAGGTTAAAAAAATATGATAAAGTTAGTTTGAGTTATCAATCAGAATTATTTTATATGGAGTAGATCTCACGGTTCATTTGAGATAGATTGCATAAGTGGCGTAGAAATGTGAAACGGACCACATCAAACGAAATTCAAGAAAAAATAGAAATAGATAAACGTTCCTCAAAAAAAAAATCTTCTTGTCGTGTATTTTAAGAACACCTTTTTCAATACAATCATAAAATATTTCTAGCTGATGCTACATCTTTTTTATCATTCGTTTTCTTAATTTCAAATTAACGTAGTAAAGATGATGTGACATTTCTAATCAATATACTTTATAATAGCAGATAGAGATAATAAATATGACTTGAATAGTAGTTATTCCTTAATCTGTACTAGATCATCAGGCCAGTCTAACAGATTTAATTGTTGCAAAATTACTGTTCCTAAACATTACAGAAATAAAATACAGAAGAAATTAAATCATTAGTGTATAGAACCCTCGTTGTTGCTGATGCCCATACGTTATGTGGTCCATGTGTAACAACTACACAGTTTTTGCAGACTGCACATATTATGTAAAGTATTTATAAAAGAAAGTGAAATACTAAGCAAAAAAAAATCCGACATATTCTTCTGTTTAAGTTCAGCAGAGGAACAAACTATTGGATTGAACAATTGGTCTGGCCACTAGAATTTGTTCAACCATTTACAACTGCCACGGAATTCTGAAAACTAAACCATTAAGTTGTAGGATACCGCTAGAGCTGTTTATGGAAGGAAGGCCATTGAGTGAAGTAGAACACGAAAATGGTTTTCTTGTTTCAAAAAAGTTATTTTGACGTGAATTATCCTCACGTTCAGAAGGACTGACTAACTTTAATGAAGTTGATTTGTATGATTTAATTCACAATGATCTACATCAATTAACCGGGGAATTGAACAATATGGTCAATTATCGACTTTAACTGTTCACGATAGCGCGTATACCAGTAATTGAAAGTTCATAACAGGCTTGTTCTACATCCAAAGACTACCACTGGCTCTCTTACAGTCTCTCTGATGTTTGCTCCACCATTATTCTGTTTGTCGTACTTTGATCCAGTCACTAGTGAATCCTACAAGATATTGTATTGGCCCTAATACCACTTCTGGTCCTACAAATCGACTACTTGAGCCAACTTATATGAATTTTCATTACCTGTGCAACTCAGGGCAACTTTACATATAACCTTACACTCATTCCAGAACCACACAGAAGTTAACGCTGCAGAACATAAGCCCGTGCAAAGCCGGCTGGCTATCTGGGCCTATATCGGTCAGTGGTCGAACTGTTTAAGGCGTCAATACTTAAATCGATGTGGCCAGACCGCTGTGGATTCGATCCCCGCGGGTAGATATACAGGGTGTCCGGAAAAGACGTGTACAACGGAAGACCACAGACTCCTGGGTTCAAAATAAACCGATTTAGCCCAATTTACCTATTTCCAAAATTGCTTCGTTTCGCCGCTAGGGAGCGCCAAAGCCCGCGAAAAATTTTTGTTTATTCCGAATATCTCGAAAACGACTTGATCGATGTTAACCATTTTGGGCTACGCATTTATAAGTCTAACTGACACTTTTTGACATTATTTAAAATCTTTTGCAGTTATTAGAAATATAAGAAAAATCATGTATTATGCAAATATAAGCACATATTTTTTAACCCCTGTACAATTACTCTCAGTTTTTCTATTAGTAGTTGACTTTATTTAGAAACTTTTTTACACTTTCAGAGTTTTGAACAGATGAGTAGTTTAGACAGAAAAAAATTTTCGTATGTCAACAATATCAGCATTCGTTCTGCAACAAATAACGAAGTACCAGAAGTAGGCTCTGATATTTTAAGTATCAGTTGTATGTCAAATCTAATCAGCTACTGAAGTTAGTCTCTCGATTTATTCTTTTGCTCAATTACTTTAGATCTTACTTTATTTGTTGTCGTTTTTGTTTTGTTTGTTTTTTTTTCTGATTTTTCATTATTTCATCATGGATACGTATAGATATTCCGAACAAGTAGATTTGCTTTTGGTTTATGTTTTTTGTAAAGGTTTCTGCCGCAAAATTGTTAGGGTCTACATGGACAGATTCCCTCATCCACGAGTGTCAAATCATCAAACTTTTGCCAACATCGAAAGGCGACTTGGCGAATTTGGTTCTTTACACCAAATTAATACAGTTCAAGGGCGTCAACGTACCACGAAAACTATAAAGGTGAAGGAACAAATCCTAGATAAGATAGAAGAGAACCCAAAAATTAGTGCAAGACGCATTGAACAAGAAATAGGAATACCAAAAACCACAGTTCATGATGTTTTGAAGGAGCAGTTACTACATCCGTACCACATTCAATCGGTTCATGACCGGTTCATGAACCCTGAAAAACGTTTAGCATTTTGTAATTTTATACAAGAATAAAGAACCCATGATATCAATTTCCGCAAAAACATTTTATTTACAGATGAAGCATATTTTGCTAGGTCAGGAATTATTAATAACCATAACAAACACGTTTATACTGGTGAAAACCACACTGTACTGAAATAAGACATTTTCAATATGAATTCAGAGTGGACGTGGAATTATAGACAACTTTATTATTGGCCCGGTTGTGTTTCTACATCGATTAAATGGGGTCAACTATTTAAATTTTTAGAGCAAGTATCACCTAATTTATTGCACGATTTACCGTTACAACTTCGTCGTAAACATGTGGTTTATGCACGATGGTGCACCCTCCATTTTACAATACACGTTCGTCAGTATTTACATAATCTGTATCCTAACAGGCGGATTGGAAGAGAAAACGATGCTCCTATAAAATGGCCACCTCGAGCACCAGACTTACCTCCTTGCGCGCATCCAAGACGCAGTTAACCTTTTACGAGGTAATCCAGTAATCATGGAGAGCACTACAACTTCGTAAAACCGTAAAACGGATTACTTATTGCGTACGAGAAAACGGGTCACTGAGCATTTATTGTAAAGAGATCATAACTTTTTTTATTTGCTGTATTAATCTTATTATCTCGTATTTATTAAATAAAATATAAATGAGTTTTGGAATTTTCGTTATTTGTTGCAGAACGAATGCTGATATTGTTGACATACGAAAAATATTTTTCTGCCTAAACTACTCATCTATTCAAAATTCTGAAAGTGTAAAAAAGTTTCTAAATAAAGTCAACTACTAATAGAAAAAGTGAGAATTATTATACAGGATTAAAAAATATGTGCTTATATTGACATGATACATGATTTTTCTTATATTTCTAATTACTGCAAAAGATTTTAAATAATGTCAAAAAGTGTCGGTTAGACTTATAACTGCGTAGCCCAAAAATGGTTAACATCGATCAAGTCGTTTTCGAGATATTCGAAATAAACAAAAATTTTTCGCGAACTATGGCGCTCCCTAGCGGCGAAACAAAGCAATTTTGGAAATAAGTAAATTGGGCTAAATCGTCTTATTTTGAACCCAGGAGTCTGTGGTCTTCCGTTGTACACGTCTTTTCCGGACACCCTGTATTATATTATTATTATTTAAATTTACTGATTTATATGTAGATTTTCTTCTGATATTTATCTACATAAGCAGATACAGCGAATACTGCAGCATAAATGCAGTGGTTTGCACTTCCAGAGAGTAAAATAAATTCACCTCACACTGGAGGCCTCCCCTGTCTTGGACCCATTAGTAAATCAGACAATCCTTTTCCACACTCGAGCATTAAGGCTAACCGTCTCTATGCGATATCTCCACATAGGTTTACCTAAGAAAGGCAACTCCTCGGGCAAAAGCTACTGATCCACTGCTGATCTTTATTGTCAACAACTATGTTATCTTGAGGCAATTCAAGAAGAGAGACTGGGAAAACATCAATCAAGTAACTGGTACTGGCCACCTTCACACTGCTAATCAAATGTGTTATTCAGTAGCTCGCTTGGAAGGTTATTTCATATCCATCCTATTCTTTTAGTGTTGTTCCGTCGGAGTTTCATTTTCTTCGCTCTTTATCACTGAATTTCTGCGTGTGGAATAGACAAGGCTTGTCTGACAAGCTGCCACATTGTTGGTAAGTAATCATAATGGAGGAGAAATATATCCTAGATTAGCTCATCTTTATTAGTTGATGTATTTTGATTATTAAAACAGCACAAATTTTGAGTTATATGAAAATTGTATCAACTTATAGGTACATTAACTCAATACATAACTAACTTGTGTGGCTTTAACATATAGGAGATATCACAAAGGACTGTAGACAAAAATTCTAATATAAATCATATAAATACATTTAAAATACGAACTTGATTGGATGGTATATAATGAGTACCAAACAATATGTTTTTGTGACTATTGAATAGTCAATTATTTTGATTATGAAATTATTTTTCTTAGACTCGTTAATATTTAATTATGTTTATTTCCATTGTGTAATCAATAATTCTATTTCATTACAAAACTATTACTAAATTTCTCCAAAAAAAATTGTTACAAGATTCATTAATGTCATATTCATTACATTTTGAATCTATAAACAGCTATTATAAAAAGACATTCGTACAATGGTCACTGAAAACTTAAATTGGTAATTTATAAAAACTAAAGTAACATACAGACGAAGAAGCAGATAATCCTGTATTTTTAGCGGCAAGGTATGACGATTTTATTCTGCTTACCTACATTCAAAAATGTCTCGCTTACAAGATACAGGGCGTTAAAGACGAACTTTTAAAATTGATCGTTGCTATAATTTCTTCAGATTTTCACGTATCACTTTTTAATTTTATAAATACTTGTTGTTATTAACCAAATCTTTAATGGTATAATTGTTTGTAAAAAAAAACAAAAGATGAATCGAGAGGGAAAGGGTCCCATCCAGTTTTGTCCCCCAACTTACAGAGGCATTTGTATATATAGGTAAGTAGTATTAAATCGTTATATTTTGCCGCCAAAAATATGTAGTTAACGGGATGACCTGATTTTTTGTTATATCCTGTATATTTCGATAATAATTCATCATGTCAATTTTTGTATAATTGTCTATAAAATGCTTAAATTTGTATTTGAATTAAAATGATCATGTGATCCATTTACTTACTGTCGTTTGATCAAGAGAGATATCCTAAATCTGTCAGTTAACATCAAAGAATCGATAGGCTTTTATGTACCTTTCATATTTAATGTTAATACATGAACTTTGCTTCAAGCTACCTATATTGTTAAGTCTGTTCTTTTGTCTTTGCCTTTTACATTTTTTATTCATTCAAATACTGACGTTAAAATATCGCCCCTTCTCGTATTTTTAAAGACTTACAAACTGAATAAATGCCAATATCTCTTACAAAGGCACGGCCAGGGGCGTTATTAACTAAACGTGATTGACTAAATCGTAAGGACGACTTAACTAAATGAATTAGCTAATTAAGAATAAAATAAGAATTCCGAATGGCAACGCAAACTTTGCAGTTTAGCTTTCCTTTGGGAAATTTATTAATTATAGGCATCAGAGGCGGTAGCAGAGTTTCGAATTAAGAAGCACAATCAAGGAACTAATTATCACATGCAAACAGTGAGAAAGCTGTTTAATGAGTTTATGTCCTTAACAACAAGAGGATGAGACAAAAGAATGCGTATCGGGAAATCTAAATGGGAATCATCTAGGAAAAGTAAGTCTTGAGAACTTTGAAGAAGCCCCACTGGAAAAACAGGAAATATCAAATGATGTTTTAACTGCAATAATATTTAAATTCGTTAAATAAGAGGAATTCTCATAGCATTGTTACAAGGGTGTTCATATTAATTGTTTACGTCTTGACTATTGACAGCTCTCCTGCTTTATCCCACACAGGGTCTACTGTTCATCGGTATTTGGTGTACTACTATCACTACTAAAAAGCGTTAATTCAAGTTTTCAAATTTCAAATTTTCACGTTTGAAACCATCGCTGTCCGAGGACCGACCATTGTAGGTATGATACAAATAATAGAAAACGTAATCGATATGAGTGTAGACATTATTACTTATTCCGAAAATGGCAAGGGTAGGTTAAATATTGCTAGCAAACGCTTGAAAAGAATAATAATCCTGTGGCTACCAGCTAGCTATACAACAGCATAACAATCTGAAAATGGCGATTAAATAGAAGTTAAAGTTAATCGACAGAATCCAAATTCCTCTGCTGCCTTATATATGAATTATTTAGGTAATTAGGAAAATGCCTGAATCCTTTATGCCATTATACTTAACCTATACGGATAAACTTGTGAAATTATAGCTGAAGACAAATAATGACGAATGGTGAAAAAACAATTAATAAAATATATTTTTAGTTTAGCTTAGAGTTTATTTTTACGTGATTATAAAAGTATGGGGCATCGCATTTAAATTGTGCTGAGCTAATTTTTATATTTAAAGGTTTCGGAGAGTGAAGCCTTTTTACGTGTGGTTCAGCGGCATAGAGAAACTGACAATTCGTGGCCGAGGCCTGGACAACGTAGGAACCCATTAGGCCTAGGCAAACTGAGTTTGACAAAAGCATTAGAACAATTGCAGCGCAATTTATAATATCACAAAACACAGTTTGGTGAACGTTAACGCAAAATTTACTCTACCCATTTTACAAGCCTTATTTCCAAGCATTTTCCGCTTCGAGTGAATTTTTACGAGTGGTTGTTACATCAGCAGGACCTAAACCCAAACTTTACCATGAACATTTTAGTTACGGATGAGGTAATTTTAATTAATTATTATGTATTGGAAAATCCGCATGCCACTTGGCAAACACACTTTCAACAACGCTTTTAAGTAAATGTGTGAGCTGGAATTGGGAACAAAGTACTGATTAGCCCTATCATTCTGGAAAATTAGTTAACTGGTGATCTTTATATACAATATTTGCATAATAATTTACCGGTATTCCTTCTAAATGTTAGACAGCATATGTAATTTCTCCACGATGGCACTTCACTACATTTTACGCGACTAGTTCGACAACATTCGGATCCTGTGTTTGCCGAACAATGGATAGGCCGAGGTGGTCCAATTGGATGGCCCTCTCGATCTCACAATCTAAATTCGCTTGAATTTCATTTTTGGGGTCACATAAAAGCTATGATGTATGTTACCCAAGTTAACACTGAACAAGACTCGCATACATACTGCTACTGAGGTAATTTGAGTTAGTACAAACTGGTTTGGGTCGTACGTGTGGAGACTCATAGATTCATCGAGTTCAACTCTGTATTGAAAATCACGAAAGTAACTTAATGTAACTGAAAAATATTTTGGTTTTTTTTCACAATTAGTCATTATTTGTCCTCAGCTATAATTTTCCAAATTTATGCGTGTAGGTTAAAACTCAACTAATTAATGTATTGACTAATTATTATTACTGTTATTATTAAAACATAATAGATATTTAGCAATGCCATTGTGACAAATAACAGCGTAACTAAAATTAGATTAGTGTATCTTAAATTACATGTGCAATACAAAGACAATTAATTATTTGCAAATTGCGTGATGTACTATTCAACATACACGGACTAACAGTTTTACGCATTTTTTATGCTACTTGGCCTATCATTTGTATAGACTAAACTAAATATTTTATTAGTTTTACAATGCACAATTTTATTAAATATTTGATATACCCAACCAATGTGCAAAAAATGTTGTATTATTTCATTTAAAGTCGCAATTATTTTTAACCAAGACATACTCGTATCTACAACAGTACCAGTTTTTAAAAGCGTAAAAATATAAAAAACAAATCATTTTTTTCACAGAAAAATGATGTCGATTTACTTCGTGGTATAATCGTCACATTGTTCATAATAAATATTTAATATTAGAACAGTTTTTCAAGCAACCAATACCTTACGATTTTTTTTATCAAAAACAATCTGAATGTAATAAATATTATGTTGGAAAAACGTCTCGACCTATGAATGTTAGAGTTGAGGAACATAAAATTTATATAAATTTAAAAAAAGGAGGATAATGCAACAAATAGAAAATTAAAAGAGACCGCGATCATTATGTTGAACGGAGATAAGTCTGTGTCAAACTGTTTAGTAAACATTAATCATTGTTGGCTACAGTTGTATCAAGAAGGAGTAAGTAACAATAAAATAAAAATTATTTAACATCTCTATGGAAGCAGATAGACAAATTTTAAACTATCAAACTTGTATTACGTTTAACACATTATTATAATTTTTTTTTCAGTAACACCTTCCGAAACTTCCTTCTGAAGAGTCAAGCAATGACCACTCTCCACTCCGTGGAGTCAGTAATCATTGCGCCCGTAAATCGTGTGTTTTGAGCAGACATAGCGAACCAAGGACGATTGCCTTCTGCATTCTGCCGGCTAAGATCTCTGCCGAATTTCGGCAAGCCGGTATGATCTTTAAGTCAGAAAGCAACGTATGTCTCATTCCACCCAGGACGCCTATAATTAGCACCACAATATTAACAGAGTGGTCTGGATACAGCCTGCGGAGCTCGGAGAGAAGATCTTGATACTTCATCCGTTTCTCCTCTTTTAGGACAATGTTGTTCTCTGCGGTAGCCGAGAACTCAATCACAAACATCGTCCTAAGCTGGTGGTCGAGGAGGACTACATCAGGCTTATTGGCTTGAATTTGCCTGAGGGTGAGGAATGAATAGTTCCAATAAATTCGGCACTTCTCATTCCTCACAACGGATTCTATATCCCCCGGAGCATAATGCAGCACTGGCGTCTCGTCTATCTCATACGAGTGTCGTAAATGATAATACAACACCAGTAAGGCTGACAGGAGATGCATAAGTGTCTCCGGCGCCTGGAGGCAGGCCCTGCAGCTGGTATCAGGAACTTCTATACCCAAGACATGACTACGATAGACGAGAGTGTTAATTATACCATCTTGGCAAGCCATTATGAACCCCTCGGTCTCACAGTCCAGCCCCGCTGACCTCAAAAAAGCGAAGGTCAGCTTTTCAGATAAGCCAAGCCCCTCTAGATTACGGTAGAAGAGACAATGCATTGGCTTATCCTTATGCAGCTACAGAAGATGACGCGTTTCTGCAGCTTTAATTTGGGCTTTTAACTGAGCAGGATACCACTCGGTGATAGTCTGGATTTTCCCGCTCAGTATCGAATACGAGACCAAGTTCATCGCCTGCTCTTCTGGCTGCCTTATATACAAACGCTCCTATCCCTGATGCTTCATGGTCTTGGACCATGCAGAGAAGGGGATCCGAGCTCCTGATGCTCCTGCACCGCATCGTCCTCTCTTGAGATGAACCAGTGCACATTTGTCCAGCCCGAACTCCATTCCAACGGCCTGTGTGTACTCCTGTACCACTCTGAGGGACTGATTTAAATCCCTCTCTCCGGAGGCATAGAGTTTAAGGGTCATCCATATAGAACAAATGGGTGACCTTATGCCTTCGGTCTCCTGGTGTACCGCAGTTGTAACCCCGTGTACGACGAAGTGCAATGGATAATGGCAGCAGTGAGATGAAAAACAAGAGGGGACTCAGGAAATCTCCCTGGAACACTCCCCTCCTGAACAAAACCGGCTCTGTCTGGACCCTTGCATTAACAATTCTTGAAAACGAAAACAGACTTTTTCGAAACATCAAAAAATACGGAAGTGCACGATGATGATGTGATTTTAGTTATTTTTTACTTATACGCTTTTTCAGTGTGAGATTTTTGGTTAGGGAAACTTAGTTTCAAAAATAACCCTTGACTGATGCTTTTGGTGCAAGGGTTTATTCAGTTAATCTTTATTTTTTCAGATGTGTGGCAAAATACTCAATTATACTAAAAAAAAAACAGGAATTATGCCACAACTAAATAGCTTCAGAGAACATAATTTATATAATAAAACGGTTTCAGATGTTCTCGTTATAGTTACCTATATGTGATATTCATACAACATTACAAAACATGACATAAATTTCATAGGCGTTCGTAGCCTTTGTCGGTAACGACCCTTCCCCAGTCTCTGATACGAGATAAAAGGAAGGAAGTTATTGTTGTTTGGGCGCAAAACGTTAGTGAGTATATGGCGGACAAATTTTTGATTTATTATTTTCCGATCTATAGATATCTTCAGATCCCTGGATATGTATTAATGGAATTTCAGTATAATCTACCTATATTCAACAGACAATATCATCAACAGATTTGCTGCAAACCGTTTAGTTCGCGCTTTAAGAAACTTTCATATGGAATTCGTTTTAATGCGTGAATAAAAGGTTTATAACTGTTTGTGTTTATTTAATTATACGTATACAAGAATGAATCAAATATTCAACAGAACTTATTTTTATTAAATTTATGGTAACAGTAAAATCAGTGACGTATATCAGTTGAGTGTCAGTTTAGTATCAGTGTTATTTGTGGTCGATCACTGATGGCAGTTCAGACATATCCGTCCGTAGTCCGTAAAAGAAGTTAGGAGACGATCAAACAAAGTGATCTGAATATATTTATCATGAAGTTGTTCAAAATTTCGTATTAGCTCAATAAGCTTTTCACCAATTTTAAGCAATAGAAAAATGTGGTCAGTTCATCTGTAGAACTACAAAAATTGTCGTCGGAGTATTTAAAAGCCACTGAAGCAGCACTGACAGCACTGATACGGTACTGTGACGGATGTGTATAAACACACCAATTTAAAATCTAAGCAAGCATTTTTTACGGATTTGACACGGCACTGATATATCGTAGGCGTACAACAAAAACCCTATAAGTCCACATTTTAAAAAATATACAATTCCTCTACCTATAAGTCCCTATAGTTAGAACGCAATGTTTAAAAAATCCTCTAACTCCATTGCATACATTATAAGGCATTTAGAACCAACATCAATTTAACTAAGTCCACAATAATATTTTATTTGACAGTAAGTAACCTTTAAGTGCAGTTAAAGGATTTTTCTATGTACAATGTAATGCATATGAACAACAAGAATCCACTAAGTCCATAATGTTGCGATACGCAATAAACTAAGACATGAGAAATTAGCTGGATTAGTCCAAAAAAAGCACAAACAAAGTCAGGAAAAATACACTAAGTCACATATACGAAGGACCATGTTAAATTGTGTGACAGTTTAATTCGATTTTTTCGAATGTTTTATCAGTGCTTTGTGCTGCTGCACCACATCTGTGAGTATAGTTTCTTGGTATACTCAGGTATTACTCGAAGGACCAGAAACAAGCGATAACACTTATTTCAAACAGACTGTATTTTTAATTCACGTACAAAAATGTATGTATGAAAGAAGACACTGTGTTAAAATTATTTGGGAGCGTGTGCACCCTACGTTGTATATTTATTTACTGACTGACGATACGTATATGTATAATATACTGAATATATACTTTCGTTTAGAAAAAACTGTTCTTCTATTAATTGGTAATTATTCTTAAATATATATTGAAAATTCATAGATAATATAAAATGCTTAGTATATCCGCTTGATTTTATAATACGCCTGCAACATTAATACACGATTTTTTCAAAACTATTATTTCGGGAGTTATAAGGTTTTCCTTGTACGCCCACGATATGTAAATAGATCTTAATAGCTATTTGTTTATACAGTAAAGTACAAGATTGAATTATAGCAGCCAAGACATTAAATCTACTTTACTGCCAAGTAAAATATAATTTTTTAGACGACCAATTTTAATTTTATCATAACAGCAAAGTTGATACATACTTTTCTCATGAATAATAATAATAATTTTATCAGGTGCGACCTACATTGCAGCAGGTACTTAACCCAGACCTCTCGCCCTGGGCAACGAGCCATTAAATCTGTAAATGATACTGCAGGAAACAACTACTCTGCGGACTAATGCCCCGACCGGCATTTAATTACTCCTGCAGTATCTGTGTGAACACCCAAGAACCCTTGTCGGACACACCACCAGACATAGACCGGTTTCGGGCTTGTTAGCCCTCATGAGTATTCCATAGATGAGATGACCGACAATTGACCGGTCATCTCACCTATGGCATACTGATGAGGACTAACAAGCCCGAAACCGGTCTATGTCTGGTGGTGTGTCCGACAAGGGTTCTTGACCGTGATAAGAATTGAAGGAGAATTGATTTATACTAGCTTAAGATACCTTTACAATACAGTAAAAAAAGATAAAAAAGCTAATAATAAAGAGTATATGAACATTGTGATTGTAATTCAACGCTATTCGGGCTTTAGTCCGCAGAGTAGTTAGTTTCACGCAGTATTGTTATAAAAATGTATAAAAAAATGTATTATTATTAAGAATTGAGAAATCAAAATAGTAAAATAATTCATCAAAGCAAAAATGGACGAAAAGTTCGAAACAGTGTCGCATCAAACAATTGCAAGACGTGTAGACCACATTAACGAATACGTGTCCAAAAAGTTGCACGATACAATTTTAAAACGTAAATATTTTTCACTGCCAGGACGAAAGCGCTGATCTATCCGGCATCAGCCAACTTGTAATTTTTGTTCGAGTTATTCAAGAGGACTTCAGTGCAGCAGCGGAGATGCATAATCTTATTTCTCTCCATGGTACAACTAAGGATATAGATATTTTTGAAGCTGTAAATGAGGTTGTATAAGACTATTGGAATTCGATAAATATTTCTGAATGGTCACTGCTGGAACCAGAGCTATGACGAGATCTGAAATTGGATTTGCAGGACTCTTAAAACAAAACCAGATCAATTGTCCTGTGATCACTGTTTTGTGTACCAAGAGGCCCTTTGCGGAAAATGGATGCAAATCAATATCATGAAAGTGAAATAACAAACATTATAAAAGGGGATACGTGGTTTGACTCACAGAAAGATTCGTGATTTTTTGGCCGAGGTAGATGCTACATACATAGGTACTTGTCACTTCACGCCGATATTCGTTGGTTAAGTCTTAGCAAACTATGTTGATAGTCGTCGTAAAATTTCGGTGTTATAAATAAAGTATATTTTCCAAAAACGAAAAATTTACCTTCATAAAACCATGTTTGAATAGAAAAATAGCGTTTTCATATAAAATATAGTTTATTGTCTACTTTTTCGTTTGTAATACATTTCTTACTTTTATAGAAATAAATAATTTTCTTTCCAAAAATATTGAATTGACTTGTTATATTTGCCCATATCTGTTCAAATACGTAAGATAACATTGATGTGAACCCTAAAATTAAAAGCATGCTTGAAAAGGCAATTGGATGGATATTGTGCTAGAAAATCATGTGTTTAAGAATATTAAAAAATTAAAAAATGTCTAATGGAGGCTCCAGATGAAACGTATTTGGGTACAAAGGTAATCATAAACAAATAACATTACTATCGTTAAAATATTAATTCCTAATATAGCTTACTGTCTACGTTTTCATTTCTTATTCGCTTATTATTTCTAATGAAATAAATAATTTTATTTCCAAAAATATCGAATTGACATGTTTTCGGTTATGTTTTGACTTACATGCTCAAATAAACAAGATAACAGAGATGTGGATATAATGAAATTCGTTGCGTATTTCGTCATCAAGAAAATTCGTTGTTAGTCTTAGCACATCGTGATCATCAGATCATCAGTACCTAACGCTGTAAACTCTCAACTCTCCCTCTTTAATTAAATCCCTGGTAATCTGCTAATGTGCCGTATTGCTCCCCTGCAAATCACAAATCCTGTATATGTAGGTTATGCATAGCTATTAGAGTATTGCTTGAAAGTTATTTTATAGAGGCAAAAGTTTGAATTGTCTAGGGAAATGTAACCAAACCAAATTTTTCTAAGAAATATCTGAACCTATTTCGCTTCCAATTTCCACTTGTATTAGTGGCATAGTGACCAAATATATTATGATGAATACAAATGTACCAAGAAATAAAAAAGGATTAGAATAATGATAGATATGTTCAGTTTGCAAAATTAGAATTACTGAATAAAATGAAGAAAAATAAATATTTTTAAATTGCGATTTGCCAATACAAGGAACATGGAAGGGATGTAATAATATTAATTAAATTAGTTAAAACCATCAATGGTATGGTAAAAAATCATGATTTTAATATTGATAAAAACTTTATGAAGAAAGAGTCAGATTTGAAATAATAATGTTGATATTAAAAAGTCAATTGACTAACAATGGTAAGTGAATCGTTATGATTGGTAAAAAGATATTATAAAATTTGAAATAAAATAAATAGTCCAGGGAAGTTATGAAAAATAGCGGTTAATTTTTAGGCACAGCAGATATCGAGATGCGGTTTTCTGCATTATTTTCAGGAAGGTCCAAGGAAAAAAGTCTATAGAGTCTGGTTTAGCCATTTTATGAAAAATGTCTTCTGGGCCGGGAAATGGATTTTCCAATTGCATCATTACTTGCACCCTTATAGGAATGACTGGAAACTTGGAAAAATCGCTCAAAAATCGTTACTCGGAGGTTTTTGGGGCTCCCGAACTCGATTCTGGCATTAGAATTACCCGGGGATGCACGGGGGATGGCTCTGTGGGGGTACGCGGGGGGGTGAATTGGGGGGGAAATGGCAGCGTGCATGTAAATCGTTCCAAACACGTTACTCGGGGTTTTTTCGGGGATGGCGAATTCAATTCAGGCATTGGAATTACCCGGGGGTTTGGGGGCGGCTTTGCGGGAGTATCCGGGGGGTCATTCTGGAAATTGCATAGTCCATGGGAAGCGTTCCAAACTCGTAACTCGGGGGGTTTTTGGGGATGCCGAATTCAATTTTGGCATTCAGATTTTTTTTATTGTTGATTACCAGATTATCTTTCGAAATCCTCCTAAATATTCTCGTTGCCCAGCACGTCTCAGAAATGATTTTAACCAAAACTGTATACATACCCCACATATAGAAATGCTTATTAACTTTAACCATAAATTTTGTCTAATAATTGTTAAAACTTAACTTACTACTGGTGCCTACTCCCTTAAAATATTGTTCAAGGAATTAAGAAGCTAATTATTGAAAAGCTATTATCTCGAAAATGAGACTTATATGACTGATAACAAGCATACCTTTTTTCCTCAAAATATTGCAGAGTTAAGATTTTTTAATAAAAAAACGTGATAACGTTAGGACTAAAGTAATTATGGTCACAATTACACCACAAAAATATGGTGGTTGTGGATTGAATACGTTGAAATAGACAGATTATGATTTCTCATATCTATAATGTCTATTTCTAAATTTTTAAGTTAATGCATTCAAATACAGTGTAATTATTACAAAATTCACTTTTTCAATTCCAACTTTGTAATTATGGTCACAATTACACCACAAAAATATGGTGGTTGTGGATTGAATACGTTGAAATAGACAGATTATGATTTCTCATATCTATAATGTCTATTTCTAAATTTTTAAGTTAATGCATTCAAATACAGTGTAATTATTACAAAAATCACTTTTTCAATTCCAACTTTGACACTCTGTATCTGTTTTTTTACTGTTTAAGAAAGGTATTTTAAGTTAATATGTATCAAATTTCCTACAGTTCCTATCAATGAAGTCATATGTATGTTCTCTGATACCAAACATCTAGGTATGCTAGTGAACATCCACAGACAAAACTCTATTCAATAATTATCTAAAGAATTTAATATATTTACTAACCTCTGGAGTGGGAACTCGAAATTCAACCACAATAGGTGAGATCTGACCTATTTCTGCATTTTGTTAGGATTGCTTCATCAGGTGGCCTCCTTTAACTTGAGTCAAATATCTAACTATAAAGATGATTATACCAATAAATTAAAATTATTTGAAATTGAATGTCAAAATGAAATATCGACAACGTCAAACTGATTAACTGTCAATGAATATCATAACAACCTACTAAAATAAATAATTAATAAAAAAATTTACCTTTTATGTATATACATATATATGTATCTGTTTTATTATCAACATTTTTTTAAGGTATATTATTCGTATTCGTATTATTAAATCGTAATATTTTGAAGTGATTTTTGAAAAAAGTATGTGTTCATGGGCCATTACTTAAGATATAATCTTACGAGAAGCAAAATCAGCAATAATTGAGCAAACGATATTTGATATAACATTCAAGAAGGGGCAATATTTTTACCATAGCAAGAAAAACAGTCCTCAAATTAAACAATATAAAAAAATCTCTTATCATATAGTTGTATATCAAAAGAGAAGAGATATATCAGAAAGTAATTGTCACACCACCGAATAAAATCAAATTGGAGTAAGAAGATGACAAGAGGATCAGGATGTAAGCCAGAGTATTTAACACGGGGTAACACCACTAAAATGACTTAAGCATATTTATTATCCATTGCTAAATGGTAATCGCTGATGTGACCTTCATTAAAGTTTACATTTTAAAAAACTATTTTTGTTAATAATTCCAATTTTTTATAAGATACACACTTGAAATTTTGCACGTACTTTTATCTTCTTTCGGCATACTTATCATGTAATTTTGGTGAAAAAAATCGAAGGGCGAATGATGGTAACTGATCAGTGATGCAGTACCCTTTATCACCTGAAATTATTTCTAAGATCGCCCATGCAGCTTTTCCATGAAAAATCAAATGTAGAATTTTCTTCTGATCATTTTATCTCTTTTGTAATTTTTTGTTTAACTGCTCCTGAGACTGCTCCTTTTTGGAGGAAAACGACGGGTTACAAATGTCTTAGCGGCCGATGAATGTTAGGAAAAAATAGTGAGCTTCCTTATCCCAACAGATCACATCCTAAAAGGAAGGTTTTCTTAATTTTGGATCGACATTTTCATTAACTCGGAACGTTTATGGATCAGAAGTTCGGAATTTGCGGCCTACATAGAAAATTAAGCCCTTAGCGAAAGGAACAAATCTTAGCACTGGTAGAAGAAGAACTAGGCACATGTACAAAGATTGTTTCTCGACAAATAGAAAACTGTACAAAAATGGATATTCATTGGACTTTAAAAACCCAACTTCTGCACCCGTATCACATCCAACCCGTACAAAATTTTCTACCCCAAGATTTTGCTTCTAGGATGCAATTTAGTCGTTGATTGTTAACACAGAATGATGCAGATAGGGGTAAAAAAAAATCTATTCACGGATGAGGCAAGCTTTACAAGAAAAGGATTGACTAATAAATATGCATAACAGCCACGTATGGACGGATTTGAATTCCCATGGACAACCATTGTAGCACACCAACAATTTACATTCAGGGTTAATGTCTGTCCGGGAATAGTGGATAATATTCTGTTAGGTCCCCTTTTCATATCAAATAATTTAAATTCAGCATCATTTTTAAATTTTCTGCAAAATGAATTCCGAGATGTTTTACATATTTACCTGTTATCGTACGTGACGGTATGAGGATGCAGCTTGACGGTGCTCCACCCCATTATGGTAGAAAAGTCCGGCAGTATTTAAATACCCATTTATTTCCCAATTGTTGGATTGGTCGAGAACAAGAGGGCACTTATTCAATGGCCACCACGATCTCCTTACCTTAATCAATTGTTTTTTTCTGGGGTTATATATGAAAGATATGGTTTATGCTGCAGAAATAAACGACATCAACCATCTCAGAGAGAGAATAGTAATGACAGCTGATGACCTTACGCAGAAGGAAAATATCTTTCAAAAGATAAGGTTTTCACTACTTAAAAGGGTATGTACGTGTGTTAATGCGGAGGGTGGGCAAGTAGAACGTTTGTTAAATTAGTAGTAATTAATTAATTGTTTTGTTCAATGTTATTTAAGTAAAAAATTATGTTGATCGTTCATTATTACTATTACTAAATGAGAGATTTTAATGCCATATTATGTTTTCAATTCATAAGTATTCCTCATTTTATAACATTTAGAATTACCCATTTTGTTTTAAATAGCAAATATTCATTCAGTAAGTATTACGATTTGCTAAGTTACCAGGGTATTGTAGGTAATGATAGGTAGATTTACAAAATTTCAGTTTCACTTGAAAATGATAGTGAACTATAGATTTATGGGCACTACAAATTGCCGTTTTTCTCCAGAACGGAGCATTTAAACAAAAAAATGCAAAGAAGATAAAATGATCGGAAGAAAATTCTACGTTTGATATTTCAAGAAAAAGCTGCATAGGCGTACTTAGAAATAATTGGAGGGGATAAAGGTTACTGCATCCCTCAGTTACCTCCATTCGCCGTTCGATGTTTTTACCAAAATTACATGATAAGTATGCCGGAATAAGATAAAAGTACGTGCAAAATTTCTTACAAAACAATGAAATTATTAACAAAAATAGAATTTTAAAATGCAACTTTAACACCCTGTATATTGAAACAGGGACGTCCAAATAAAAAATGGCATAAGGAAAGTCGCATTATTTTTGTGAGTTCTATTTTGGGACACCCTGTATCCCAGCTAACAATTTCTTGTTCTGTAAACATTGTAAGAACGTTTCTGGAGCAAATTTTATAGAGCAATGTTTGTTCTAAGAACATTTTCAAAACGTTCTTACAACACTTATACCATAAAAATGGGCACAGTTCTATAGAACCTTTTAGTTCTTTAAGCGGTTCTGTAAAGCTTGCAGGAAATAATTATAGAAGTCTTAAAGAATTTTTATAACACAGTTACAAAGCAATCTCATAAAAATTCTATAGCATTTCGCTATACAATTTTTGTGTTGCATGGTGTTATATTTAAAGAACTTTAAAATCGTTTAATTGTATCTTTTAAAAACAAAATGTTTCTATATCGTGCATGTTAATAATAATAATAATATGGCCGGGCCAATAAGAACCAATAAGATGGGCCGAATAAGCCTGCATAGGAGTACTTAGTTACATTAATACGAATTGCTTAGTTTGTTTGTCCATTAGGGAGCAGTACATTTTAATGCGGAAAAAGTTTTATCGTGAAATATGTGGTACATAATGGTAATTTTTTGACGCGCCCTCAGTTAACCTTATATTTCCTATGATGCTGGAAATTTAATAAAAAATTTGTTTTTCTAAATTGATGAATTTAACAACCATTTGTACATAAAATAGTCAGAAAGTAAGTATATCCATATTATTGATATCATTTCACCTATTTATATTGTACATATTTTTAATTAAGATTTTTTTTCCTTCTTCACAATATGGCGACAGAAAGAAAGGCTTCATCTTGTACTTCCAATGGATTCTCATTAATATGACATTTTTGTGTCGATTGCAATGATTATAGAGCAAATATGCTTCGTAAGCAACTACTTAATATTCACAGTGTTGTCATATTTTATTGTGGTAATTTCACTTATTTCAATCTTATTTAATAAATCTATTAAAATTCTTTAACTTCAATATCTAAAAGTGAAAATGTTTAAGGTTTGGAATGATCTAAATTAAATATGTTACTAAATTTCTATAAGAAAATCAATTTCTCTTAGCAATCAAATAAATCTTATCTATCGTAATGAAATTTTCTTTCTGCAAGCAGATAATAATTTATACAAATTTCCCCATTATACTTTGATCAAATTATGATGGGGCTATGGAAACCTACATATAAGAAAAATGATAGTTCTATAGCGTTTCTTTATGGAACAAATAGGCTTTTGTTACTTATTTACTCTATAATGATTTTATAACAACTGTATTATTATTCTCTACAACTGCTTTAAAGAGCTTTTTCTTTTAAGTTCGATAGCAGCTTTCATATTTGTAATTTGTTTTCCGCAGCAGAATTGTAACTTAACAACGCCTTATACAATAGTTCTATAATTAAACTATAAGCGACATTACGGAATAATTTTATAAGAGTGTCACAGGAGGTGGTATAATTCTATAAAGCAGTATTTTGCATCGGTTTTACAGTAATTTGATTCTATAAGCACCGTTGCTGTAAAATTGTGTTATTGTACACACTTATAGGGCTACATTAGCAGTTATCTTATAAGTGCTCTATAAATTATGCTCTAAGAACGTTCTTGCAACAAATTTAAAAAACAATTCAGTTTCTGAAGGCAAAATAGTCTCATGTGCCACATTAATGCAACAATTTAGTATTCTAAATACAACTATAAAATATTAACAGAATATAAAACTCCTATTTCTCTAAATTTATAGAACTACTTTGCTAGCTGGGATAGATAGAAGATAATATAATGAAATTTTGACTTGATATAACATGGATAGAACTCTAATGAAACGAAATTAAAAAAGTAATTATTATATTTATTGACTTTAATTCGTAGGTATTTTTCATTTAAATAAAGTTTTCTTAGATTTTCACTTAAGCAAACAACCCTATTGTTTGTGCCTTTTACAACAGTATTGTCAGTTTATAATCGCTGAAATTTCAGGCGATATCCTGTCTCTTTCAATTTCTCATTTTCTTCCCTTTCGGCAATTGTAGCCAGGAGGTGTGCAATAAAAGACATCTTGATTCATTGTCAATTCAAGAACTAATGGAAACACGCAAATCCTGATGCTCATTTAACACGGGGCATAAGGAAACTCGATCAGTCGTCATTTACCGCCCTGTCAATCATTATCAAGTTATGTTTCCATCAGCGTTCAATTCACGGTAAATGCTCCGGTGACTATGAAAGTTTTTATGACGGATTTTGTGCCAAATTGGAAATAGGTATTTTACTCCCGTGCATCTCAACAAGCTCGAAGTCAGCGGGAATCCAGAAATTTAATAAAAAATTAATAGTTTAATTTTGTTACCTAACTTTTCATAAATCTGTAAGTCTAATATGTTATCCCATTTTCAGAAGGAATTAAAGAAGACGCCTGAAGCGATGTCATTAATCCTACATATCTATAAAAAAATTTAATGTGTTTAAGTAGGTTAACAAACAATAAACTTAAAATGTTATACTCCATTCCAGTGTATACGTATTAATTCAATAATAAAGTATATTTATATAAATATTTACATATTCTTGACATCCAAGCATTCTTATAATTAATTTAACACTTTGCTTTCTTAAAATGACACTAAATTTATGATTGACTTAAGGGTGTCATATTATTGAAATATGGTTTTCTACAAATACACATAATTTTAGACATTTAGGGAATTAATAATATAGGGCTCAGCAAATAACGGTAATGTTTTGCCATGCCACCTGCGAATATTCAAAGGTACCGAAGTAAAACCTGCACGGCACTGGAAACTAGTCCACTGCAAAACCTGACAAGGCAAAACATGCATTCGGCAATTTTTGACACTTGAAAAACTAATGTAAATACTCGCATCACAAAAACATTAATACCTACTATAAGTAATTGGATATCTATATTTAGAATTGTCTAGCTATAGACTACAGTAGCCCAGCGATCTAAGGGTTAAAAATACTACTATTAATAATACTTTCTTATTCGGAAACTACAAAGCTTTTAATGTTTTTTCAATATTGACTCTATTTTTCGTGACGCATCTATTCCCAAATTTTTTTAGTTGTGAATTATAGCATTGACAAAGAAAATTTTAAATCCACTAAATAACAAACACAACAAACTCATTATTAATCATAAGCTATGATAATGACTATGAAATGAATATATTCTGCTTCTACTATATTATTCACTAATTTTAGGAACATTTCCAACCCGCCTCAGAAGTGTATTTTGTTTTGCTTTCACTACTACCACATTAAAACGAGAAATTCATGTCTCTGTAAATTGCGAACAAAACCGGAGCATGCTTTAATAATACTAAAATATAAACAAGTAGATGTTCCTACTACATTGTGGCATAATTATAAAAGGGTATTGTGAGAATTTCATTAGGGTGGCTAGCGTGCAGCTAGTGGGGACAGAGACACTTATTAGTAAAATGTACGATGTCTTACTGTCGCTTCAAATTGTGTTAATTTCCCAAACAAAACTGACATTTTAGTGCCAGAAAGAGTAATAATAAACAGAGAACATAAAACTTGCATCGCTTTCCAAGGAACGGCTCCCTAGGTTGACATCTATATTACATTCCGCGTGAAATGATAATTGAAAATATGCATGCAGAGGAAATTTTTGCGAATAAAACGCAATTTTTCCTGCAACAGGCATATCTTATAATCTTATTATTTGTTTTGCAAATTTCATTTTGTTGTTGAACTCTAGATGTTCTAAATATTTTATGGATGTGCAACTTTATTATTTCTAAATTTGATATTGCTTGTAGACCAGTGAGACGGCGAAGCGTGCCAGAAGCAACAGTTCATAGACGTACTGATCCTGAAGGCGCTCAGATAAAAAAAAAAACAATTAAAATAATTATATTACATAACATCCATTATTGTTAGCAGATACAGTGACATAACAGTTTTTGCCAATTTCGAGAAATGAGATAATAAAAGTGATAGAGTTATTTCGGAATTTAAAGTTGTTATCTTGTAACATCAATTACTCAATATCGAAAATAATAGAAAGTGAGTAATTCACAGGAATGGATGAGTACGAGAGGTGAGCATTGTACAGGACATGATTATCTAGGCATGTCACGTAATAAGGGTTCAAAGCACACAAAATGACCAAAAATATATTGACGTCGAGTGAATCTAGCATATTAACAGTTCCCTCCCCGTGATATCATCTCCACAAATTAGAATACCTCCTTTTGGACGGTGATGGCTCACCACCATCCACTTATATCTACTTGATGCGCACTCCGCGGATATCACACTTTAACACTTAAAGATCGTCCCTATGGACGCGAAATTCACGGATATTTGCGCAAATTTCGCAACTTTTCTTTGAAATTATTTATCAGACAAATCTTAATTTTTGACAAATTTTCCAAAATAGTATAAATTTAATTGCTACTTTCATTGTTAAGTAGTGTTAATAAGTTTGCTTTGAGCTTCTGACAATCTACCATGACAGCCAATGACAGTTTCATAATGAAAATAATATAAAATGCTATAGTTGACAAAGTTAAAAGTAGTAATTTTTCCACCATTAAATAAATCGCGCAAATCTTAGCGAATTTCGCATCCATAAGGACAAAAGGCTTTATAATACATTGCACTATACATACACAATTCACTATTGGTTACTAGCACTGTCACTATAACGGTCACACATTAATACTTATTATAACGTATCGTACCGCCTTCCGTATCACCTTCATTTATCCATTTTTTGTCAAAGTGTAACATATTCTTCGATTGAGATTACGATCTTTTAATATTTATTTCAAGTAGTTTCTTTCTCATATCACTATTTCGTTTTTTTATCAGTATACTCTTTTTGATTTCATTTTATATTTATAATTGGCAAAAGCACCCTTTTATATATTCTAGGCAACCTTTATCTTGTAAGACAAAGCAACCTATTTTTTTTATGTCGGAAGCTTATTTTTAAAACTCAATCTTCCTTCTGCGAGTTTCCACCATTTTCCGTTCCGTTTCGTTGTTGTAATTCTCTGCCATTCTTTATTGCACTATACATATACACTACTCACGCACATTCCTGTTAATGAAAAAAACATATTTCATATTTCAACTACATCACGTACACGTATATTTTGATCTCGCGCCCTAATCTCTTCATACATGTCATCATGTTTATCGGTCAGTGGTCGCGCGGTTTAAGGCGTTAGTACTTGAATCGAGGTGACTAGACGGAGTTGGTTCGAGCCCAGCTGCCGGTAGACTGTATATAAGCTATATTCGTGGAGAGGATTGGCACCCTCTCTGTGGGTATGGTAGGGTGGAATAATGTTAGCTTGGGTCAATGTGAGAGATTGATGCCGGTTGATATTTGACTACCCCCCTAATTAATGAGGTTTTCCAGGTTTTCCTCATTCCTGCACTGAATAGTGGTTAGGGACTACCAACGTAAGTCATTCCTGGGCGCAAATGCGGCCTGCTTAATAATAATATGCCGCCCCCTCTCCCGCACAAGTCTCCGACTTCTGGGCTAATCCCTGTGATTAGAATGAGGGGTAGAGATATTATTATATTATATTATTATTATCATCCGACATACTTCTTATTCTTGGTACGTTTACGATTTACATAATACGCTGTAGAGCTTGAAATATTCTCAATTCTTAAGAAGATAAAATCACTAATAAATTTATTACATTCATCTTTAAATTAGCGGAAAGATATACCTGAAATGTTTCCACGGGCGCGCCCATGATAGCGCAGGATATGGAACAGGTGGATCCGTCAATTCGTCACAACCAATAGAAATCGAACGCATCGCATCGAATATTTCAATCTGGTGCATGAGTATTTTGCTACATCAGATAATGTGTAATCGGGTATGCTCTCAAAGATATTCGGTACTTATAGTTTTATAGGAAAATATATGGGCTGAATGTATTTTTCCTTGTTCAACAGTTATAAATTGTGGGTTTATAACATGAGTCACTCTCAAGATTTTCGGTGGTTGGGTTGGACCAAATTTATCTCGAAGAAGAAAAAATTTATGAAATATTACGAAAAGTAGGTATCAAAATATTCTAAATAAAATTTTACGGTACGATATTGGGAGAAGTTGTTCTTGGAAGTACGCCAGAAGAAATGAAAAATGAGGAAAATAAAGTAGCCCTTTCCTCCGTTTCTATGTTTGTTATTTAGGTATTTTTTAAAATATTTTTAAGGATTTCATTAATCACAGAAAAAATGTTTATTAAATTTCAAACCTTGAGATATTAATAAAAAACTATTTTTTCATAATTTTGACACCCTGTATCTGGAAAACCATGACACATGTTTATATGAACTTTTCTAACTAAATTTGGGTCAGGAATGCGCCCTTAGAGTTACGGCCTATCATAGTGACAACCTGTATAATGAGACTCATTTCTCATTTTAAAAGTATCGATTAGAAGTGTAGGCAAATGAAAATTAAAAATGTAATAACAGTTCTGTGCCACAATATTTAAATTATGATGCATGCATTTTCAAACTATCCGCATAAAATTCTGTCGACCTGAGGACTTTGGGGTTTTGATCTAGTCAGTGACCTCGTGAATGGTGAAGTGTAGGGGAAGTGGTAGCCACTCGTTAAGTTGGATAATCATAAATTATCCATTCGAATAATTGTTAATTGCAGAGGTAGCCACAAGCGGAAGTGAGCTATTGTAAAGCTAAACATTTCCTAATTTCAGCATTCGCTGTCATTAGACTTGAATAGTACGACGCACTCTATAGTACTAATACTAGGTATCTATCATCCCCTCCTACTTCTCCAGAACTGATTCATTTATTCGAGACAATCACACTAGAAGAAAACTGGCTGCAATTATAAGCAGTGAAATGTTATGCAGATAGTTTGAAATAAATTCTACATTTTTAATTGCTCGGAGTTTGTTACAGAGCCACTAATAACCCACAGCACACATACGTAGATAAAACGTTTATCATGACCTAACACCTAACACCATTACATTGATGATTTTATAACGTAAAAGCAACTTTTAAATGTTATGGAATTACACGTTGTAGGACACTTATAAATACGCGTTAAACAATAGTACCTATCTAGATCAAGAACATTACAGTTAAATATAGAGATTTGGAAAGTGAGGATCTTGATGGTGAATTGTATTTTGCCGCTTGCGTGTATTTGTGTCATGCTACACGCATACTTCGACCACAACGTGTTGGCATCAAGCAGTGTTGCCAGTTGGGAAAAATTCAGTGCATGAGAATAATTTCAAAGAAGCATGAGGTTTGGAGAAAAAAGCATGAGATGGCTTAATTTATCAAAAAACACCTCTTGACACAGCTTAATTTTTAATTACTTTTGTAATGCCATTTTTATTTCATTAAAAGCATTATGTTCTGCTATTTTATCATAATATTACATTGTAAGTAGGTAGTTACAGGTACTTACTTAAAAGTTATTAACCACGTAACCTTTCTAATTTATTTTATTGTTAGGCCGGGCGAACGTTGAGGCGCAGTTGACGTGACGCAAGGTGACTCACGGGTCGTAAAATCTGTTGTTTCCAGAAAATGTAGGTACCCTTACGGAATAGAGTTAAGAATCACTGCAATACGGCGTGAATACAGCACACACACCGCATATCCGTACTAATATACACTTTTAGGTATTCATTGCTAATTATTAAGAGAGCAGTCTACAATAAACGACATTTCAAGTACCCAAATATTGTAGATACCTACCTCTATCTATTCAATTTTGCCCTCGATTTTGCCTTTATTTCTCGTTAGGTCTTTGTTTTGGTAGATTTCAAAGAGTAATTTTAATAATTTTATTATTTCGTTTTGTGTCTATTAAAAAGCATGAGATTTTGTAATCAAAATATGAGAACATGAGATTTCCTCGGAATGCATAAGATCTGACAACACTGGCATCAGTTGACTGGACAGTTGGCGTTGGCGGTACGGAGCCGATTACTGTAGTAGTGCGGAATGCTAGACCAATGCACGTCGCCGCCCCTCTTAAAGTTCGTACCTTCCCTGCGATGAAGCGGCAATTTCTACTTTCTCTGTAAAGATCCGTAATTTCCGAATCTGTATACTTTTCTTTAATGCATTGATAACTATAAACTACACACAACGTCAAAAGTCTTGGAGTCCCCCTCATTCTTGCTGAAGAAATATTTTTGTCAGAAAAACCAAATATATTAATAAAAGTGTATTGTTATCTGAATATTTTTTTTTTGTGAAAAGAATATGTTCGATAAATTGAGTACTTAGAAACTTAAAAACCAGCAAATGTGTGACATTTTTGACAAAATTTATTAAATCAAAAGGAAGTAACAAAGCAAGTTCCCTACTTGACTAATAGTCGGTATGATCTCCACCACGTTCTAATAGCATATTGACGTATGTGCATTGAGATAATCAAGCGGTTAACGATTTTTTGCGGAATATTGTTCCATTCCTCATCTGCCGCCACGACTAACCCATCTGCAGTCTGAGGTGGAGGAATATGATTATGAATGGCTCTAGCTACGAAATCACACATGTAGGATTCATGTCAGAAGAGTTGACTGGCCAATCTAATCTATTGATATGTCCTGCTCCGAGTGTCTCTTGAACCCTTCTTGCACGATGTGGTCGAGCGTTGTAGTCCATAAACACAAAATTTTCACCTAATTGATTACGTAGGGGGTAGATAATGGACGTAATAACTTGTTCGATGTAAATTTGACTGGTCATCTTCTGTGGTAGGCGAATTAATGGGGTGCGGCGGTTGAATATTATTCCACCCCAAAATATTACAGTACTCCCTTCATACGAGGCAACTTCACGGGAATAATGAAGTCGCTGTTGAATACCTGGTTCTTTCCAGAATCTTTGTCGATTGTTGTCAGTAACCAGCCCAATACTGGTTTCGTCTGTAAATAAGACGCCATTGGCGTAAAATCCAACCCCTATGCTCCTGTGCCCACTGGAGACAGGCAGCACGATGCCTTGGAAGTAGAGTGAGGATCCGTAATGCTCTTCTAGCACGTAAAATTGCGTTGCGGAGCCGTCTTCGAATAGTAGGTGTCGATATAATACGGTGAAACGTACCTTGAAAGTGGGTTCTGAGAGTTAAAGCTGAAGATGTGCAGTGTTTACGGACATATTGCACCAAATACCGATCCTTCCTTTCATTAGATACTTGAAAACTTCCACTACGTGGTATGTTTTCCACTGTATCAAATTCTTCATATCTGTGTACTATTCGTACAACAGGTGATCTAAGAATGCCCAATATGTTCGATGTTTGATGATTAGAATGTCCTACATCATGCAAAGCAGTGATTCTTGCTCGGGTAAAGCACGTCCTGGAAATATAATATACAAAAATTCAAAGGAAGACTTGACTGAATACACTGGCAAAGGGATCAGATTTGTAAAAAACATTGGTAATAAAGTAAAGGTTCATGGTCTGCGATTTTCTATTGTCTCTTTTGTTCCCTAAGTACATGTACTTTTTTGCCACATTAAGAAATACCACTAGGTTTAATCTAACCATTTTATATACAGGGGGCCCAAGACTTTTGACGTGTGTATTTTGGTACAGTCGTCGATATCAAATACATGATACCTGTGTAAAGCACAGCATACAGCGTGTGGCGTCTTTAACACATATATATTAAACTACAGATTTCTGGAAATATTTGGAATAGAAAAGTCTTATATCAAAAAGTTATATATTCACGTTTTGACAAGAAAATGAAACTTCAACTTTGTCGTGGAAAAATAAATCCTATTGTGGACCTGGATAAAATGTCACCGTATCACAGCTACTACATAGCGATTGCCTATCCAAGGGATAAGTCAATGTTGCTAGATGGTATAATTTATACGGAAACTTGTAAAACTAACAAATATAGAGATAAAGGGTTTGTATACATTAATTAATTTTGAACTGGATTTTTTACCGAAATTTACGCTAGTTGTTAATAAAAATCTGGTATAACCTTACCGACATATTACAAATATTTTTAATGTTTGTTTAGGGTAAGACTTTAACCAATGATAATTAATTGCGAAAGGTAGCCACGGTTTAAAACAAGTGTTATTTTTTCAGTTATAAGCTTCACATATTAAATGCAGTTTAAAATCAGTACAAATGTGGACATTAATTAATAATCAGTTTAATATCATCCTTAAAGAGCTGTATTATACACTGTAATACTCGTATAGTTATTATGTAATGATATTATCAGTTGTAAAACAGAAGTTGTAATACAACAATTATAACAGAAAAACGCTTCTTATTTTGACTAAAAATCACATTGACAACCATTCTATGAAACAAATTTAAAACAACAAAATGGCGGGACCTTGTTTTGTTTGGGTTATAGCGAACGGTAAAAGTTGAGTTGTACCTCTTGCTTTATCTTTCATAGTCACTGTATAAGAATAAACATGATTCAGCCAGTGAAAAGAAATCAAAGGAAGTGGTAAATTTAGACTAAAAGTAACAAAATGTTATTAAATCAAAAAATAAACTATGACTTTTATCTCGAATTTGAAAGAAATCCTACTTTTATCTCACCTGTTTCATTGAAATGTTTTGGAAATTAATAATTCATAATTTTGCCTTCACATATTATTTACCATTATGATAAATTCTTTATAGACTCATAATTTTCAGTATTTTATAAACATTGCTCAAATAGCTTTGTCATATTGACACAACGCTGAAAATCATTGGCAGGCATTAAATTTGGTGAATTTTAACGTCAAAAATCATAAAATTTCAAAAAACCCTTAATCACTTTTGAAATGCAATAGATATGGGCCATACAAATCGCAATAAAAAAATTTTTGTAATAAAAATTGCTTCCACACAGTATATAAATGTGATGCATAAAATAATAATGTTCGTTAGTTTTTACCTTCTGGTACCTTTACGATATAGTTAATTAATAATTTCCTTCTGTTGATGGATTTTTTGCTACGAAAGTGTCATATTATAGCTGCTAAAGATACTACTATAGAGCCTTTATCAAATTGTTGCTTAGTTCATTTGATGCTATTATATAACTATTTTTTAATTGATTCCAGCAGCCTTTACAAAATCGCAACAGCGACTAAAGTACTTTATAATGGGTCAATTTTGTTTCTGTAGTTGCTGTATAAACATTCTTACAATGTTTTTGTGACTGATGCTGTTTTATAAAATTTGTTTGAAACATGTTTTTGCAGCTGTTATAAGACACCAAATTGCTAGTTGGGTATGTTCACTGTATTACTGATATCATAAGTAAACACAGTATCTGACATTTCTAAGTTTTTATTTTAGTCCACTTTGATTCTTCTTTGTGTTTGTAAAAATAAGATATCAATTCGACTATCTTTTCTATTTTCCTAGAGTTTGAACCATTACGGTTTATTCGTTTTCTTGTAACGACTCCAATTACGGTATATAACAGAAGGATACACGACATGTAAAAAAATGCTTGTTTGCGTGCTATTATTTCCTCTTTATATAGTGCTATAACAATACACACAAAGGATGCAAAGGGGCTGTTTATAAATTTCTAAAAACACATTATGAGATTGTACGCCATTCTAGAATATCTATCTAGAGAATACTCCAGGATATTGTCAATGGAAACAGAATTTTCTAAAGATAACACTGTGTTGGATATTAGGTATGTACTTCTTTTGTACGTACAATCATATAATGCACACAATGCAAGCTTGTATTTCCGCTGTCTGAGCAATGGGTACAAAACTGACTAGCTGAATGACGCATATGCCAAAAATTAGGTTATTTAAACGTAGATATCTCGTTATATCTCGTTGATATTGTTTCTTTATGGAACTCCAAAAAGTTGCTACGGAATTTTGATTTCAAACAAATTTTAAAAATCTAGTAAAAATACGTCTTCTCTTATGTACACCAAGAAAAAAACTGTTTACTCAAAAAGTGGCGTTTCGAAAAACTTCTTCACTTAGTCTTTTAAAAATATCAACAAATATTTGTTAATTCAATATTCCATTATTATTTCAGCTCGAAGTAGAAGTATTCACGATGTTGATTGTATTAACTGAAATAAAGATTTCAATCAACAATTACAAAACTATTCTATATAGACATCATATTGTTAATCTAACGTTCTAAAAGGTTAAATTTGGGTTTATTTTAACAGTTTTTAAATGATATAGTGGATGCCAATATTTTTTTTAGAATAAATGACGAAAGTAGCTCTCTCCACCCACATTGTGCTATTCGGATTGCCGGACGCCTTGTAGAAGTAGGCCCCCGGGCCCCTTTCTCCGCTCAAACTTGACTGCATGTGCGGACAATTTACTGTTTGGACCACTTAATTTAATACAATACAGTAAAAAACACTTAATTTTGGTTAACGTGAAAAAGTCAAGATGTTGAAGGAAAATATTATTAAAATTTCAGTTGGAAATAAAAACAACTGTATTTAAATGAACAAGAAGGATGGAACTAACACAAATGTTTTGAACACGTAAGTTCTTGGCAGCAACTATGGTACATTTGCGTAAATCATGAATAGTATGTATCCAGTTCGGTGCGCTACACTTCATTTTTTAAATATCCCTGCAAAAAAAAGTCCAAATGATTTAAAGTCAGGAGATCGTGGCGGCCATGGTACCGATCTTCCTCGTCCAAACCCTTGATATTAATGCTTGGACACGCTGCAAATGATACGTATATAATTGAGCCTCGTGTATGATACGCCACAGTGCTGCAATACGCCGTGCACGTCCTGGACCTCCATCTTTTCCACGATTCGATTTCAAATTTCCCTCGCCTTGCACTACATTTACACTCCTGTACCTGCATTTGGTACATGTTTACCGGGAAATCGTTCTGGTAAAGCATTTTTACATCGTCATAAATTAAAACGATATCTATCAACTTCGAGTTGCTATACACGTAAGCCATTTTTGGCACTTGAAAAACTAAAAACCTCGCATCACAAAAACGTTTAATACCTACAAAAAGTAATCGGATTTCAATATTCGGAATCGTCTTAACTTATATACTTTAACACAGTAAAACAATCTAACAAAAGCTTATATATACAGGGTGTTTAGTAATTGAATGCCGATACTTAAGGGTGTGAATCCTTCGGTCATTTTGAGAAGAAGTTTGTCCCAAACCTCTTAATTTTTGAGCTACAGGGTGTTACAGTTTTAAGAAAAAATTTACTTTTTTATTATAATTTTCTTATCACTCCATATATTTTTATGAAATTTTGGACACACCTATTAATCATTAAGGAGCATTGTTTGATGTAAAAAATGTTTCAAAATCTTTGCCAATGACGTCCGTACGAGGTTTGAACTAAACATTATTGAAGAAAAAAATGGTACGCAAACAATGCTCCTTAATGATTAATAGGTGTGTACAAAATTTCATAAAAATATCTGGAGTGATAAGAAAACTATAATAAAAAAGAAAATTATAAATACTCGTATATTAAAAATATATATGTATAATAAATGATTTATTATAAAAATATGCTTTATCAAACAATAAAATTTTAAAGGCTCATAAATTTGCATGGCTCTTGAAAACATCACTTAAAAAATGTATCACGACTACAGGCTTCCGCTTTATAGAGCGCATAAACTTTTGGTATTCCAACCTTATCCCCAACCCTGTCTTGGACAACCTGATAACAGTCCTGAAGTAATTAGAAAAGGGGACACAATGAGATTAACATTGATCCTTACAGTTTTCATTCTCCATAAATGATAAAGCTTTTATGAAGTCCATAAATTACATTATTACATTGTGATATTCTTAGCATGCTTCTGCCTCTTTGTTGGTTCATTTTGTGAAGTATTTGAATTAATCAAGTGGTGGAAACCTTTTCCGATTTAGAACGTAGATAGATGTTATATGAATAAGAAATATAAACTTTTTGAATTAGTAGTCATGCTTTGTATCTTGTTGAATTCCTGTTCACTATAGTTCAGACTCATTTTACTAAACATTAACTTAGTTTCTTTCAATTTATGTATGGACATATAGAAAATATATCCCAAAAAAGAAATATATAATGGGTTTTTCTAATATGTCTTTCTTTAGACACGAGTCTTAACTCGTATTTTATCTTATCACTTTATACAATGACAATATTGAACTTGTGATAAATCACAACATTCCAATAAAGAATAGTCAACTAAAATCTATACATCTATAATAATATTCACTAATAAGTTAACCAAAACATAGGTAGACACTAATCGGAATCAGAATTTTTATAGACCTCTCTATATTTCACATACAGGGCGAAATTTAAAAACTACTTTTATGGGATACTCAGATAATAGCTGAGATATTAGAATGGTGAGATATGGCTTCTGATTGGCATTTTTTATGCAGAGCAAACGTTAAATAATGGGACACAGAACAGTATGTTTTCTCGATGTAAAAATATAGGTACCATGTTTATTGGACAGATATCTTGCCATTTTTCTTTGGATACCTATGTGTTCGATAACTTATGCAATAGATAAGCATGGTTCAGAAACCGAATTCATGGGATATCTCCAGTTTATGGAATCGATAAGTTTATTTAATAGATATCTACTACTTGAGAAACCGACCATAAGAGAATAAAATTATGTAGCTCCCTACATGGGCAATGTTTTTAAAGAATTTATCCAAAGCCAAGCAAAACAACATTTTACTTAGAAACAAATATTTACTGATACATTATAAAAATTAATTTACTATTTTTTACTACTACTATAGTCTATTGAAATACATGTCTGCTTGAATGAAACACAAGATCAACAACTTAAGGCACAATAATAAAAAAATCGTTCTAAAGGCACCTGTGAAAATTAATGTTGCTATTTACAGCCTCTTAAAATATATAGCTACCCAGTTTCAGTACAATATGGTATATTATTTTTGTCGTAATGTTGCAAAAAATTGCAATCTTGATAAAAAATATAGAGTCTAAATTTCAATGAAAATATTATAATATGAACACATGCATCCAGAACAGAGCTATCCTGGTAAGTAAATGACATTTCAAGAATTTAAGAATACTACACAGATAGTAATTAACATATAAACAATAAAATATCAAAATAACAAAAATAAAACATAATATGTATGTTATTTATTTAGTCTATGTATGTGTATGTTATGGGCACTAGTATATTTTATCTCATTGTGTGTTCTGTACTTTTTTATTGACATCCTATACCGACTGTTCCCTTTAAGACTTTCAATGCTCATATCTCAGAAACAATCGTAGCCAGCGCGACGAAATTTTGTATACAGACACTAGATGGCTCGTAGAATATGATGATAACATTAACTCTTATACAGGGTCTTCCATTTTTCAGGAAATCGATTTAATTTTGATTTTTTGGTAGTCAAATATAAACATTCAAAAATTTTAAAATTTAACGTAAAAAGTGCCTCCAATAAGTACCCAAATTTCATTGTTTTGTCATGAAAAATGTGTATAGCATTGAACCAGACTTACACAGAAGAAATTAACATCGGAAAACGTGAAAACTATGAACTGTCATTGAATTTTCAAATATTAATGGCATGAAGTATTTTATTACACATAAATAACGCCAAATAATATATTGAGTGCAGTTCACGTATGCACAATGGTGTTATTAAGATTTGTAGATACAAATTTAGACTTGAGTTGAGACTTTTGGGGTATTGAGATCGCTGCGCCGGCCCAGTCTTCCGTTACAGCTCCGTCAGCGTGAATATTGTGTAAAATCTGTGGATATTTTTAAATTGTATGTAATAAAACTTCAGTAAATGATTTTTTTATGTTACTAAAAGTGTACATAATAATTAGGTATCCGTACTTTTTTTCACAAAATAATTTACAAAAGTGTGTAAGTAAAGAATATTTCTTTTTCCAACTGCTATAATAATTATCAATTAGTTATTCTAACAAGAAATAAATTCAAACAAAACGATTCCTAAAACTTTTTTGGCTATAATGTGAACGTGTTTATCATTGAACTTCAGAACTGAACCAACCCATAACCTACCACACAAAAGAAACTGAAGCATAACTTAGAAATTATTGATGATAAGTTTCTTGCGCCCACATATTTCAGCAATTTATTTATGTTTCTGATGGATAAAGTATGTTTAATCTCTATATCTGTAAAATAGTAAACAATGTACTAACATTTCTGTATTTCATATAATAAATACAGAGTAAAGCAACCGGTTTTTGCTAGGAAGAATAACCTGAAAATTGACTACACCCAGAAGGTACATATCACATAGTCATTTAAAGCTAGATAGTAATTTGTAATTGTTGTTTTTATCTTTCAGGTATGTGTGTGTAGTGCCATGAATTATATTGAAACAAAACGATTCATAACATCGGACAACAAAAAGAATAAGCAAAAAATATCACACAGCCATTTTCTTAGTATTAATTCTAAACATGGAATGATGAATAATATTATAAAGAAGTTCCTAACACACTTTGAAAAGTATTTTATTCAAAGACATTAAATTCAGTTGCTGTCTGTCGTGGCCTTTAAAATTTCTAAACGTATAAAATTAAAAAAATAAACTAATTTCATAGTTCAATGTACAGTATACAAACATCTCGTTAGAATATCTTAAAAATGATGAAATCTAACTGCTGATACACCGCGGCGTAATAAGGTATCGAATAAAGAAGTGGTAAGATTCATTTCTAATCGTACATGCATGACCATCTTTCAGATTGAATGGTGCGCTGTAAAAGAAATTAGAATACAGAACAACTGTTTAATATGAAAACAAATGTAATAGTGTAGATACTTAATGTTATTTTATTTTGAATTTTTTCAGAATGTGTTCATAATTAAGTATATTTCAATATAAACATAAGTTTTAGCAGGGTTGACTGCTAATAAATCAAAATTAAATCGATTTTCTGAAAAATGGAATACCCTGTATAAGAATTGATGTTATCATCAGATTCTACGCGCCATCTAATGTTTGTATACCAAATTTCGTCGCGCTGGCTATGATGGTTTCACATAGTAAAATATATCAAGGGATAAATAAATATTTTTACTATTTTGATTCCACCTCATCATCTGTGATCTGTGGATGGAAATCTGTGGGTAACTTCACTTCAATGTTGAAAAGATTAATGCATATTAAAATAATGTATCGCACAATACCATTTTTCATTAAAGAATTTAAAGCTGACACCCTAGCTTAAGATCATTTGAGGAATGAGTACATCCACAAAATGTCATCCTTGAAACAAAAATTGACTAACGCATGGAAACGAAGAAAATCTGGAATTTGGGTGTCAAATTGTCGGTGGCTCACGCTGTATAATTCTGACACTGGGCGGGAAGACAACTTTTTAATCACACTTAATGCTAGAAAAGATCTTTGTTAATCAGGGCGGCGCAACGTCCTGATGCAAATAATTCCAAGAGTTTTAACCATCCGCATCGGACTACGAGTATATCCCATTGATTGTGACTTAATTACTAGAGACGCGGCCTCGCAGCATGTAACTCTGACGTACCAAACTAAAAGGGAGCCTTAATAATACCAGATCAAATTGATTGCTCGATTCTCGAACCCCAGCCGATACGAATTCAACTGATAAAACTGTGAAACAATTAATATCCGTTGGATCGGCATGCCTTCCACCGATTTTCGTTCACTTTTCAAGGGTGTTCCCCGTACAATCGGAATGTCAGATGCAGCGCTCGAACTCGGGAATATTTGTGCACGTTTAATGTAGATTTAGTTCTGCAATTCAACTAAATATCTTTAAATGGTGTTTGGATTTGATCCGAAACACTCTTGGAAATATAAATTAAATTTTAATAATTATAAAAAAGTAATTAATTGGACAGTTAAATGAAAAATGAAATTTTATTTCACATTATTTTAAATACGTTAAATTTGTGTGGACTCTCATTAATATATAAATGTTTGTTGACGGTTAAAATGAACAAAATATTTTTATTTTCATTTTTTGAAAAAGCCATGTTGCTTACACTGCAGTGTGTTTAGAAAAGAAACAATCGTAAATTCGACAAAGGATGTACAATCGTTTTCAATATTAATGACACACTTTAAAACGAATTTGGCTACTTATTTCGAACTGCTGACGTATTGATAATGAAATCTACTTTCAACATTCAACATTACTACTTAGTTGTTCCATTTATCAATAGAAATCCTATAAAATTTCTACTCAGAACTTTCAGTTGTCTAAAAACTGAATGAGGTAGTGTCATTATTATTGCAAACGATAGTACCTATTTATTTATGACAACATGAAAATTTGCTAATAGTTGTTTGGAATTAAGTATTATGTAATACTAAAATAATTTGTTATTACATGAACCTACAAAAATAAATTTTATCGAACATTTCACACCAATGTTTTCTAACCAATTAGAAGCTTGTATTTTGTACCTTCATATGCGCGATGTTTAATATATTCAGCCTGAGGTAACCATGTATTTTTCATTAGTACACTGTAGATAAATTGTGTATTTGATACTCTTCTTTATTTCTAGCGTGGTAGACATTTAAGTACATTTGTCATTAACATTTAATCAGTTTCTATTTTTCGCTAGTGTAGGTGGCAAAAAAATACTATAACTATAATTTATTACTAGATGCATATAGACGTCCATAAATACAATTCTTATGTTACAAAGTTTTGATTTATTTTCGAGTTTCTCTTATAGGGCGATTATTCCAACATTTTTAAATTAAATCCTTGCAAGCTCTTCTAATAATTTATTATTGTGAGTAGGAGCACCATCTAGAAATATGCTTCAACTTTTTAAAAACCTGAGTCTGCGAATATAAATTTTATGTTGTAGGTACGAAGTTTTCAGGATTGGAAAGTTTTATTTACGGGCGCTACATCTGAATGTCTAATTTTGTTACATTTTTCAAACTGAAGTTAATTTAAATATATATTGAAAATTCTAGATTCGAAATAAAAGTTTGATGCTGACGTAGAAGTTCAGAAGTAAATAGTACGAGTACGCTAAAAAATGTAACACTAAATTTTAGATTGAAATAATACTTTGAGTAGGTAGTGGAACTATTTGGAAACGTAGAAAAGTACCCGAGGTTACGAAAAACTTTGCCTTTGTCAGAAAAGGTTTGTCTTTAAAGTAAATAAATAGGATGACACGTAATATTGACACAATGTAAATAACAGTCCCATTAAAATGAATTAAATTTTAATGATTTATCAGAAAATTGGAATGTGAAGTTGATTAGTAGACTACATCATCTCCAGCAGATAGTAAACGAAATCTAGATAAAAATAAGACTTATAAAACTGACAAACATATTGTTACTCGTTTTATTATAATACTGCCCTCATCTTCAAGACGAGGTTGTGTATGGTTATGAGCGCTGATATTTATTATATTACAGCAGATAATAGAATTAGTAAAATTGCTTGGAAAATTGGGCCGAACATTACTTACGAGATAATAGTGGTCCCATTCTTATTCTTGAAAATATCAGTCAAATCGATTTTCTGCCCTAAATTCTCTCAGAATGCAGAGCACTAATGGAAAACATTTTAAAGCTTTCAATACTACGAACTTAGAGTTAATGTAACGAGTAATATTAATTACTCATTTCTAGAAATGTAGTTTATTTAGTTCAATAAATACGATATCATATCATTTTGTATTTATAGCAGTTATAACTCAAAAATTGTATTTATTAGTTAATTTTATGTATCGATTTTGTTGATGATGAATACAATTATTATGAGTATTATCGAAAGTGAGTAGCATTTGGCTAGTTAAGCAAATAACTGCGACCTAAAACTTTTTATTCTTTGCATATTCGCAATTAAAAACTTGTAATTTTTATTAAATGTATTTATCATGTTTTTCCACAAAATGTTAGCGAATTTTTTAGTTGAGTTTGTTTAAGGGCGCCGTATTCTTGAAATAGTGTTTTTCACAAATACAAGTAATTTTAGACATTTAAGAACTGAATAATATAGAGTTTAGCAAATAACAACAATGTTATCTCATGCCACCGGCGAATATTCAAAGGTACCGAAGTAAAATCAATATATAACGGCAGAAAGCGATCTATCCAGCAAATTTGTAGGTACTGAAATCTTTCAAAATGCGGATTTTTTCAACTATAGATGTAAACATTGTTATAACATAAACTTACATAGTTCTGCATATAAGATTGTTCACTTTTGTTTATAAGTATGTGAAAATAATTGTTAAAATGTGGGGTTAGAATAGCGAAATAATGTGTGTCATACAAATGCATTTTAAAAGTTATTGTATTATTTGAGGAGTGTTTAAATAGTAAAAGTGGATAAACAAAACATCACTAATTTTATTTTTGATATTACTTTTGTTCTACGTGTTTTATATTTCAAGATTTCAGTACCTAAAAAACACCACAAATTTCATCATTTTACGACGAGAAATACGGCGACCTTAAGGATGAAATTTTATTTTCTGGTTCTTATTTTAAGGAACATACCTATTTTGTTCGTTAATTTATTTTAAACAAAGTCTTTCAAATAAAAGATTAAATTTGTAGTTTGCTGGAGTTGCTCCTTTTTTATTAAAATATCTCTTTTTATTTGCAGGTAAGCACTAAATTTCTGCTTCATCAGTTTTCTACACTCCGTTCCAGACATCTTTATATTCTGAATAAGTCGGTAAGTATGTTGATAGATATATAGATATATTGTACCTATATTTGAAAAAAATATTTTGAAACATTTGTATATGTAAACGTGGTGAAAACAAAAACAATTAAATTTAAAATTAGACAGATATAGAATTATTTAAATTATTAAATAGAATTAAACAGAATTTGGCAATGTACAGTACAGTTATAAGAGACAGTAAATTCAGGAGCGTATTATTCTCTAGTAAAAAGTTAGTTAGGATCTGCAGTGCGTAGGTTTCCAATTGTAAGGTGTCCAAAATTTAAAATTCAATTTTAGTTTTTTTATTTCTAAACGACTTGAAATATTTTTACCAAATTTGGTACATGGTCATGGTATGATAATGGTTATAAAACACAAAATCAGCGGTGACGCTCATGTGTTACAAAAAATGTGCTATTTAAACAAAATATTCAGGCGCGCCATTTTATTCTCTACATTTTTTGTTTCTTCACATTCACACACTGATTTTATAAAAATAATCCAAGCCGCTTGGAAATAGAAAAAAATTTTGTCTTTTGGTATATTGGGCACTGTACAATCAGAAACCGATACACGAAACTATGATTATATAACACTTAATTTCTACCATAAACTACTCTCCTGATTTATGTTCGTACTTGGGTAACACCCTGTATATTATCATCAATTATAGTTTGTGTATGTATGCCATGATATAATTACCACATAATTTTGGAGCTGGAATGTAACATCTGAATCAAACATATCTCAGTCTAATGCTGCTTGGACAAAATTTGGATGCTCTTCTTGTTTTATATCAAGTCTTCTACACTTAATCGTAGTAAGATTAGCATCAGGGTTTGCCAATAAACTAGCCGAAAATCGTCGGAAGCAATGTTCATAATAAAGAGAAAAAAATCAAGCAAATTTAAAAATTCTGCTATATTGCACATTTATTCTGAATGTATATTATGAAAATTCTTGAATGATTATTTGCAGCATTTGCTAGGCGAAGAGCTATGTACTTTATAAAATAGTTCAAATATAATGTACCAGTAATAACGAAGGTTCGTTGCACATTAGTTTTTGTGTCTGTACGACTAGTGAAATTCCCAAATCTTCGATATTATCCTACGGTCGCTATTGTCCTAGATTCATTACGTCTGTTTAAGGCTTTTTTATTTCTTTAGCCAATTTTATTTCTCTATCTAGTGAAGAAAGTGTAAGATTGTACGGCTCTAAAGAGTGAGTATAGATTCTGCAAAAAATCGATTTTATTTCTTTCTGGCGTAGATAATATAAAGATGTCGATTTACGGCAAAACTCCTTTCTTAGGGATTACGAAGATCAGTGAAACTAAAGGTTTAAATTTAGTGTCACTCTAACTATTTACTTGTACTATTAATCAATATCTAGTGCACTGTTTGTTTACACTAAGAAGCTTCTCTATTTAAATACACCTTGTAGGATAATTTACAAAATGTAAAAGAAAATTAATTTATTATTATAAGATAAGATAATAAGTGGAATGATATTTTTGTCCTGATGAATATTACTGACAACAAATATAAGACGTTTTAGTTTCGACGGTACACAATTACTTCGAAAGAAAAACAATTTCTTGAATAAACTTTAAGTAGCAATATATTACCTGGACGAATGTCCTTTAGACTTCCGAAATTATTGGATTAAATTGCTCTTGTTCTTGATGCTGGTAAATGCAATTTCTACATGAAGTTACTCCAATTTCCGTTATATCAAACATCGAAAGTTTGGACGAACTTCGATATTAGTGCAGATAACTGATTTTGTAGAACGTCTTTAAGCGTTATTGCTCTCATTTCTCGTCTTTCAATCCGCAGTATTGAAGTGAACGAACAAAACAAGTACGAAGTCTAGTATTTCTCATTCCGAACAGTTTTATTAATGAGTGATTCATATTAAAAAGTTTTTTATTTCTATAAAATTAGTTACTATTGATAATTAGGTAATTTTTGATAATCTAGGGTAAAACAGTTTTTATGCTGAAATAAATGTTGTAAAACATAATTTGTAAAACATGCTCTTAGAAAAATAGCATCTGCTCAAGTAATTACAAAATATGAGAAACTTGGTTCATAAAGAATTTATATTAATTACTATTCTGCTAATGACAAAAGTATAAAACTTATTGTAAAAGATATATGCATATTAAAAAAACAATACAAATACATAAGTGCAGAAATAATTATAATGACAAAATCAACTACTAAATTAACACACTAGACAAAAGGATCGTACTTGTTCTTGAAGACATTATGTGATTACGATATTATCAGGTAAAGAATTGCAATGATGTTTCATCTTTAAAATTCCTTACTGTTCTGTTAAAAACTGTTGTCTGATTATTGTTTTGCATTTTTTATGCTGAAATTTAATAGAATTCCCTCTAACCCGTCTATCTATTCATTTAAAATTAAAAATAAATTTAAAAATTTAAATTAAATTAAAACTTCTAATAGTGTAATGAATTTTAAAAACTCTAAATCTGCGGGAATAAATAACTTAATGTCTGACTTAAAAAATCAATTCAGTTTTTAATAGTTCCACTTTCACATCTGCTGTCTTTGTGTGGGTGTATATTTCCAAATATATTTAAAATATCAAAAGTTATTCCGCTATACAATTGTGGTGACAGCACTTTAACTGAAAATATAGACCTGTGGTATTATTATTCACTGTATCTAAAATATTAGACCGCGTTTTTTTAATAAAATCATAGGGTACGTTGGGAATTTTAATATGTTGTCGGAAACTCAATATGGTTTCCGCAAGAATCATTCGACTCAAACTACAATTATGTCCTTTATAGAAAAACTATATGAAAATCTTAATAACAATTCGTTGGCCTTTTTATGGATGTAAGTAAGGCATTTGATTTGATTGATCATATTTTAATGGAAAAACTTGACCAATATTTACAGTGAATGGATTTACTTCGAAAAATCTGAATACTAAACTTTGAGTACCGCAAGGTTCCATACTTGGACCGTTACTTTTTCTATTCTACGTCAATGATTTGTCAACCCATTTCAAGAAAAATTTAATTATTTTTGCCGATGGCAGTTCATATTTGTGTTATGGAAGTACCCATCAACATGCTTTATGTTTGTTGCAAAAAGATATTATAGTAGATTATACTGAATATTTTAAATTAAATATACTGTTTTCATCGCTAACACGCTTTTCATGATCTTTTCTCCTAGAAATTCAGTTCGTGACAGGAGTAGTTTAATTAAAATAATTAATATGTCTGTTAAACAAGTAGATTCTACTAAATTTTTGGGCTTTGGATAGATTGCACACTGAATTGGGAAATGCATATTAACATATTAACTAGTAAATTATCATCTGCATGTTTTGTACTTTACAGACTGTCCAGAATTGTAAACAATCAAACAGTTTTTTCTTTTTATTATGCATAATTTTTATCAAGAGCATCGTATGGTATAATTTTTTGGGGTGCGTTTCATATTTACCTATATGTAAGAAGTAATATAAACTGATTTTTACCCAGTGATACTATCATTATTATGATATTTGACATGGTAAAAATCTTATGATACCATTTCATAATTTATCTAAATATAAAGTCCCAAATATATGGGCATATAGTAAAAAGTTAACAAGTGCATTTGCGTGTTAACTCTTTTAACCACACATGAAGTTTGCTCCGGCCAACTCAACTTTTAATTAATTATAATACCTAGATCAGAAGCCTTTTCCACTGCTGTTACTAAGCCAGATGAAATGACTGTACATTGATCTATATTCAATGGTGAGAACTATATTGTACACCAAGTGTTAATTACCGTTAGATCGACTTGTAGAACAGGGTGATGCGATATGGGATTCCCATAAAGCTTGCCATCGTCTGCACAGAACATATGTTTGGCGTTAATTATGTTATGAATATCAGCAATGTAAATGATGAAAAGGACTGATCTCAACACAAATCCTGAATGAACGTTGTACCAGTTTGAGAAAGAGCGGTATGCTCTAACCCTGAATTCTCTGTTAATCAGAAATGCACCTATCCATTCAAGTAGTCGACCACGAGTCCCACAAAATTTTAACTACGAAATGAGTTGTAGTTTAGGCACAGCTAAATAACAATAAGCTCACAGACTCTACAGCGGCACCTTTGAAGTATTAGAACCTGAAAATTTGTCCTTGAAGCTTGTTGTTTCTCTCTCGCTCACGATACACGTCAGGACCGGATTAAAAATAGTTATCCCAATTTATAAAGTGTTTTAACTGCGCTGTATACCTACTTGAATTTCAAAATAGTTTTTTTGTTTTACTAAAACATAGATACCTATAGGAAATGTTACCTAATTTTGGGAGCTTGATTAATATAAATACCACACTTATGTGTATCCATTATTAACATAAAATGTACAATTACTTTTCAAAGTACGTATAGGTAATTTATTAACATTACGTTGCTAATGACTAAAAAATATAACAAAACAAAAGTGAAATTTATTAAGCCAGTTTTGCTTTCGAAATATTACATTATACAGAAACAAACAAGTACAGAAAACATATATATTACAGCGATATACTTACCTAAATAATTAGAATAAATTGTACATTACTGAATGTGCAAGATAGAGTTGACCAGTATTAATCTTGAGAACTGTTGCATATATAAAAAAGTTTTTATATATCAAAGTTGTAGGTACAGATATAAACTACAAAATGCTGAATAAATTTTATGTACATGGTGTTACAAGACTGATAAAAGTTTATATATTTTTTAAATGGAATGGAATTTTTCTAACATACGAAATATAAATTTGTTTTACTTGAAATTGTTTAAAAATAAAATAACATAACAGGATAAAATACAAGAAAATCAACAAACCACAAAATACAGCACTCCTGCGCCAATAACGCAGTCGTCGAACGGTATGGCTATAACGGCGGTCCCTGCCCCTATTTCAATGTTGTATCCTCAAATGGCGGCATGCGCGACGATCTGCGCGAGACGTTCCCGCTCATACGAGTCTGTGAGCTGATTGTTATTTAATCTGTGGTTTGGGTACCTACCCGGTCAAATGTCTTCGAAAAATCAAGTTATATAATGTCAGTGGGTTGATGATAATGATGGGTCGAAATGTTTAATGATTGTACGGGATTGACGCACTGAGGCATTGTATTTTAATTACGCTAAAAAAGCAGTGCACATAGAATTTTGCCAGTGTTAGAAAAGCAATAGAGCTGTACGCTCTAGGTACGAAGTTAGTTTTATTGTGAAACAATTAGTGATAGTGAACAGGGCTATAGTTTATTTTAGTTTTTCCTAGTAGCAAGTTATTAATTGTATTTTCCTGTGATTGATAAAAATGAGAATAATTCAATGGGTACAATCATATTTAAAAGTGTCTCTAAAACAAAGCGGTATGTTTTTTTTATACTAAACTATATATTAATTTCATTAATATAACGAAATATGGAATCCTATCAAAGATCTAAATAAGTGTAACGCTAATGTTGTTGTAAATTTCAAAGATGCCTAACCAACAGAACAACATGTTTATTGAAATCTATGACATCAAGAATTCTTCACTGAACTGGGAGTTTGTAAAATATCTTAAATAAAATCAAAATCATTAATGATTACAATAAAATTGAACTTCATCGGCATAACGAAAATATTTGAAAACTCTCATAACAATTGCATTAGATGTATAATTCAGATATGTCAAGGACCCTAAAACAGAACCCTGGGAAACATATTTGAATTCAATAAACTGATATATTTTAACTTTGAATTTACGGTTACTAAGAAAGTTAGGTATAAGTTTATAATTGGTTTTAGAATAATCCAGATGGCGCTTTCTATTTGTCGACAGTCACATTTCAAAGTTTTTTACAATGAAGATTTCCTATGTGTCATGCAAGTGACCAGTGATTATTTTTCATTCCTACTATTTAGTGTTTTCAAGATTTTAGGCATTAGATCTATTTTAAAATTTTATTTTAAAAATATGAAGAAGGAAAATTTCACTAGAAAAATGGTAGAGTAATAAAAATAAATCATTAATACACCTGCAGTTAGTGACAATCAGCTTTATACAAATCGACCAATTCCCAGAGATTCTTCAAAATGGGTGTTGTGACAATGAGATTTATGACAGGCTAGTATAAAACGGTATTTTATAATAAATAAAATGTCAAAACAGGAAAAGGGAGAAGCTCCTCTATTGTTATAGGAACTAATATCATCAATGAATGACAAATATGGTATTCAATAAAACCACACCTATTGCATAATATTCCACTCATTTGATTTCTTGTAAATGTGGTTGAGTTGTTACTGCCAGTAGTAAAATTCATGTAGCCTTTTAAAGCAGTAAATATATATTTTTTTTGTCTAAGGATTAAAATGTTTCCCTTGCTTGCTAACATTTCATGCTTGCATGGACGTTAAAATTAGACTACGTAAAACAGTTTTTTTATTTTTGACAAATAGAGATAATTAATTTACCTGAAGTTTATACAGTTTAAAAAAACTAGTGGTGTGTATTTTAAATTAAGAGAGAACTTTGCGGAGAAAGAAATATATTGTTCAGAAAACTTTCCAAATCCGCTCCTGTTCAAACAGGAACCTTGTGAGTAGATAAGGGATGAGGGTGTTAAACCATCTAAAAACTTTTTAAAACTTGAGATATCTTCACGAAAAAAGTTTATTCTTTAAAAAGACGATTCTCCCTTAAAGTTTGATGTTAAACTCAGATTAAATTATAATTCAGCTGAATTCGTAAATTGCCTTCGTTATTGAACGGTTTCAAACGAAATTTCTTTAAATATTGATGGTTATTTTAGATAATCTCCCAAAAGAACTTATAATGAATACTTGAGATAGCTATATTAATTGTATAGGGTTGCTGAAAGTGTAATCCTTTCTTTGCAACAATAACCTCAATATGTGGGAAATAATATATGCTATCAATATTATGGAGGTACATCAAGACAACTTAGTCGTGTTATTCACCCAAGCAATTTTTACCTTGGTTTACTTAAATCTGTTGCAACAAATTAATTCTACTTGTAAAACTGAGCTTCTAAGCAGTGAATTAAAAGTGTTAACCTACTTCATTCAAATATTTGTCTTTTATGCTATAGTTTTTTTATATATTTTTTATTAGGTATTAATTTCGATCTATGAAATTAATTAGTCTGCAGAAGCAATCCTAGAAATACAGAAATACGTCAGATTTCATCTTTTGTGGTTGATTCTGCGTATTCAAAAGATTATTTAAGTTTTGAAAATCATTGAATGATTTCATTAAACCAGTTATTTTATTTTTTTTGCTAGTAAAATTTAGCTAGATTCATTTTTATTTTAGACATTATTCAATCCAATCTTGTCTATGGCATTGTTTCCTAGCATACCTATTACATAGATATCAAATAACATCAATTATTATCATTTTATCATTAATAGAAGTTGCAGGAAAATTGATTTATATAACTTTTAATATTACAATACAGTAAAAAAAGTATATTATTAGTATTTATTTATTTACTTCTTTAATACTTCCAAACAGGCTTAAATGCCTAATTACAAGGAGTAACAAAAACAAAAAATATAATTCTAGGCTGTGAAGAATACAGCAGAATCATTTGCATTGTCAAAATTATGATAAAATAGAAGCATTGCAATAGCACATTAACTTCATAGTATGTTAACTTTTAAAATAAATGAATACATCGAGTGAAGTTAAAATATGGATGTCTGTTATATATTTTTTAAATAAAAAAATCTTAGAAACTTTTCCTGCACTTTTTATATCTTTGCTGTATATATCTCAGGTTGTGAATGTCATAGCAGTGCAGCATATTCAAGTTTAGGTCTGACTAAAATACACCCAACGTCAAAAGTCTTGGATCCCCCCCTCATTCATGTTAAATAAATCTTTTTGTCAGAAAAACCAAATACATTTAATAAAGTATATTGTTTTCTGAATCTTTTTTTTTGTGAAATGATTGTGTTCGATAAACTGAGTACTTAGAAAATTAAAAATCAGCAAATGTGTGACATTTTTGACAAAATTTATTACATCAAAAAGAAGTAACAAAGCAAGTTTGCAATAGTATATTGACATATCTGTGCATTGAGATAGTCAAGTGGTTAACGATTTCTTACAGAATATTGTTCCATTCCTCTTCTGCCGCCACGACTAACTCATCTTCAGTCTGAGATAGAGCAATATGTTTATGATTGGCTCCAGCAAGGAAATCCCACATGTTTTCAATGGGATTCATGTCAGTAGAGTTGGCTTGTCAATATTATCTATTGATATGTCCTGTTTCGAGTATCTCTTGAACCCTTCTTGCGCGATGTGGCCGAGCGTTTTTGTCCATAAACACAAAATTTTCACCTAATTCATTATGTAGGGGGAAGATAATGGGCGTAATAACTTGTTCGATGTAAATATGACTGGTCATATTTTGTGGTATGCGAATTAATGGGGTGCGGCGGTTGAACATTTTTCCACCCCAAAATATTCCGGTACCCCCTTCATACGGAGCAACTTCACGGAGAAAATGAAGTCGCTGTTGACGACCTGGTTCTCTCCAGAATCTTTGTCGATTCTCATCAGTAACCAGCCCAATTCTGATTTCGTCTGTAAATAAGACCCACCGCCACTGGCGTAAAAGCCAACCCCTATGCTCTAGCGCCCACTGGAGAGGGGCTAACGATATTACTAAAACGATTCCATAGCGAAGAATACAGTATTTGTTCAAACACTTTAGCAGAAGCATGAAGGACTGCAATAGGTCTATAGTTTTCAGTATTATCGAAATTCTCCACAATTTATAAAATTGGTTATGTTTTAAAATTAATTATATACAAATAAAAATAAGATATTCAGAACAACCCTTTAAAATATACGGAAGCAGTATATCTGAATGCGCTGATCGTTTGGGTTTTAGTTTATTTATATATTGTTCATAGTCTACTTCAGTAATTTCCACTATGTGGGACATATGGTAACAATATTTATATTATACATATAGGTAGCAAATTGGTCAGAATATAAAGATAAAAAATATCTAACAGTATTTATATCATAAATTTCATTAACTGGAATAATATTATCTCCATTATAAAACATTGGCGCCGTTGAATATGTCGATATTTTGCTTTTAATAGATTTTGTCAATACATTATACAATACAAATTTTGTTACCCAGTTTAGAAAGTTGTGGTTATTTTTCTATGTTATTAATACTAATATATTTTTAAGATCACCCTTCTGACACGCTCCAGCTCTACCACAATAATTTTAATAGATGTTGCAATTACACGTTTATTTCCTTACCGTTTAACTCACCCTGAGCCTCATATGTATTGTAGCAGCAAATCGCTGCTCCACCGTCTGTATCGGATTTTCCCCATTTAAGAGGCTTCCCTCAAATTTCCTTAAATTTTCTCTTTGAATTCCCTTGATTTCCTACCCTTCACTTTCCGCTTACGTGCATTAGATTCCTCCTACATCCCTCGTATATTTTATATTTTCCGCATCTCTAAAACTAAATTTAATTAAATTAAGCAAATTCTACCCTCTTTAGTTAAATTTAGAATAAAATGCAAGCCTTATTTCTACAAAATTTAAATGTAATTTCTAGGCCTAAGAGCGTCGTTCAATAATTCTTTGCCTGCACAAAGCCCAGCTAATTGAAATTCCTTATCACCACTAGAATATAAAGAATAAAGCTTGTTGAGTAAAATTGGGTTCAAAATATAATAATGCATTATTAACGGCTGAAAGCCCTCCAAAATTTATTTTTGTCTTAAGTTGGAAGTTCTTGCACTACGAGCAGCATTTGAAATTCATGATACAGGGTCACTTCAGATCACGAATATAGACAAACAAACATCCACATGTTGGCAATTTTGACTTAAAGTTTCCTTAAAGACAAGAGTGTAATGCAAATACCATTTCTTACAAAACTTAGGAATCGTAGAATTACTAATCCATAAACTTCAACTAAGGTTCAATGCTAAATTTTTATGCTTTAGTACATGAATAGATATCTGCAAATCTTAGGAGGGGTATATCTTTAAAAGGCAGTCAGTAAATTAAAAATAACTAAGTGCACAAACGCTAAAGAAGATATAGTGTGGTGGTTCGAGCCAGTAGAATCTTGAGAGGATCTGGAATGGGAGAGTATGGTGTACACAAATTCTACCCTCAGGCTGAGAGACCTGAGCAAAGAGGGATGCATTGATCAAAACAGTTTTTTGAGCACAGGACGAATCCATGAACGACTCGAAAATCCATAGGGAATTAAATATTAAATACTCTGCTTTATTTAAATTGGGACTTTTGAAGTATTTCAGAAGCCAACTAAAATAAGATCGAGCGGAAATGAAACGAGCAGGACAAGGAAAGTCATGAATATATGTTTACAAGACGATGAAAATTTATGGGAAAGTTTGAGAAAATTGAATGAGGACACTGGAATGAATAATACTATCGTCATTCATGTGCTGGGAAGTATAGATTTGGCCAGTTATAGGAAGTTGCTTGAACAAATTTTCAGCAAATGAGACAGATAGTATAGTGCGATCTATAAGGTGAGAATAAAACAAAGAAACATATAGAAGGAAGATAACAATAATGACCAAAATGTGATGCTTTGATTGAAATGGCATAGGGACAAAGACTCTGCAAAAGATAAAGAGCGTGGTGTCCGAGATCGCAGCGAGTAAAACGATTAAATGAATCAGAAGTACTAGGGATGGTATAGTACTAATATTAACTGAAAAGGACGAAGCGGAAATTAAAGAGTTCCATAAGATAATACAGGGGGCCAATAGTATAGAAATAAGAAGAGTGGGATATATAAACAGGCTAGATGTTCCAGCTAAACGAGAAAATACGGCGTGCTAGAAGCATTTCAAGAAAAGATTGGAGTACCCAGTTGATAATAAGAATGCCATTTTGAGTTTATGCTAAAGACAAATGTCATGCAGGCGGTAACAGTCGCATACCAAGGCGCGTTAACGCTGATGAGTATAGGATAGTTAAGAGTTAGCTTCGTAAATTGTAAAACCGATACGAGAATTTTGGTGCCTAAATGCTATAAGTGTTAGACTTATTACCATAAGATAAAGGACTGCAAGGGCCCATATGTTTTAATGGCGAAATAAATTGTGTAAATGAGTCATTATCTGTGCTACGTCATAACGAAAATCATAAAATGTGCACCTAAGTGTCTTGAGTTTTGGACAGCCTTAGATAAGGCCATGAAGAAGGGAGCCGGCGTTATCAAACAATAATATTATTTCTAGAAATCCATACAAATCGGCAATAGCCACGCTATACTAGCTAGTGAACCACATACAATAAAAGTGACTGCGATAGGTTTTATTTGACCAAATTTAAGTGTTACGGGTACTGGTACAAAAGAGTACCAGTTTTGTGTGGGTGAGGAATACAGCTACCATAGTTTACAGCTGTCATATTTCATCAAAGATAAGTGAGGACGATGTATACCAGGTGTTTCCTCTAACACTCTCAGTGTTTATATCTCAGATACCATCATAGCCAGTGCGACAAAAATTGGACCAGATGGCGCGTAGAATCTGATGTTCATTGTTTTGTCATGTAAAATGTGTATAGCCTTGAGCCAGTCTTACACAGAAGAAACTAACATCGGTAAACTATGAATTGTCAAATATTAATTGCATAAAGTATTATATCATCTGAGATGTAACTGGTCTGCTACTTCCTGCTCGGCCTAAGCGGCTCGACTTGCAGAAAGCGACCTACAATATCGTAGGTACTTAACCGCAGACCTCTCGCCCCGGGCGATGCGCCATTAAATCTATAAATGATACTGCAGGAAACAAACAGATACTGCAGGTATAATTCAATGCCGGTCGGGGTATTAGCCCGCGGAGTAGTTGTTTCCTGCAGTATCATTTATAGATATTATATCATCTGTCACTTAAGAAATAGATAATATCATTGATGAAAATGTTGTAAAACAGTGGTCTAAGGACGGATCCTTGCTGGTCTTCTGAAGTTGTAAAGTAGTCGACAGACTTATACTCGTGGAACAAAACATGCTGAAGTGTATTGGACAATAAGATCAAATAATTATACGAGAATTTGAGAAACTAATTGCACTAAGTTTTGCAACATCAGTATAAGCAACACATGTATGTAATTGTCTGTTCATAGATGGGCTTACGTCATATGAACAAATGAATAATTCATTATATTTTCATCAAAATATTTAAGAAACTGCAATTGATAGTAATAAAACTATATACTACACTGAAAGTTTGCGTTGTATATTGCGCTAAATTGCAAAAAATGATTATTTTTAACGCAACCAAATATCAAAAATTACGTTGACAATAAAAACAAATGAGTAACGTCAGCCGTGACGTAAGACGTCTGAATTCTTGACGCAAGTATATTCAAAAGCCTACCAAAGTTACATAAGATAATTATTGGCCGAAAGTTAGTAAAATTCATATTTTTTTCGTTCTTTATTGCACCGGATTTACATGAAATCTTATTGAAAATAATTGTTAATTTATGCATAAAATTAACATTTTACTGTTAAATTTATAACGAAGTTTCTACAGAGTATCAATTAATCTTGATGTATGAAAAAAATTGTAATTAGTTATTAGTCAGAATAATTCAAAGTAATTTAGTCGCTGGATTCGTCTTCATGTAATATGTATTAAGAAATCTCAGAAAATTCAACGCGTATCATTCCGAATGATGAAAGCTGGATCTGTAAAGTAATTCCAAGGTTATTTCGAAAAGTAATTTTCTACGTGATTCGTTTTATTTAGCCAAGATTGTAATTAAAGGTAAGATATGATGTTGACTAGACGCACTGGAGATATAGAGAAAATAATATCAAGATAACGAGAAAGATTAAGTTTCATTTATACAACTGTTGACCGGACAGGCATTATTATAAATACAATAGATTTAGATTCTGATAAATTTACAAGGTGTTCAAGAAATAAGAGCTTGAAATAGTTTTGTCTATAGTAGTGTTACATGATAAACAATAATTTTTGTGGAGAATGACTCCCCAGTCCAAAATTGAGAATAAGTTCTTATACAAGCAAGTAGTATCCTTGATGTCCTCATTTTTTAGATACAGAGTGTAGTACAGTCAATAAAATAGTAAATAAATTGCTATGTCTCTATCTGATTATTATTGTTATTTATTTTTCGAAATCCAATAATTCACAGAAAAAAACACTACTGTGAAAATTTTTTGTAAATGTGGTTAATTAATTTTTACACATCTAAATGTATCAAATATCAAAACAGTAAGCGACAAAAAGGCAAAAAAAAACATTAATTTTGTTCAAAATAAAATCAATATCATTTTAATCAAAAAATGTAGATATTGATTTGATATCTACATTTTTATCAAAAAAATTTAGATATTGAACTTACTGTATGTAATATGCCATTTTAATATTTTTAGCTATTCAGAAAACCTATAGAGGTGAAATTAGTTAAAATTAGGAATATATTCTGAATGCTTCAGTATTAATTCATTATATGTTCAGAATTACTACCGCAAACAAAGCTGTATACAGGGTTAGCTATGAAGTACAAATATATTATGAGAGTATAGAGATAATAAGAATTAACGGAATAATACTTCAAAAAGTGTCCAAAATTACTTATAACGCAGAAATATTTTTCTTTCTATACGAAACTCCTATTTATTGACGTCCATGGCACTCGTCAGACACAAATTTAAATTCGCTATCTTAACTATGCAACCATTAACACAACAATATAACATGTCTTGCCAGTTGAAGGAATAAAATGATTTTTGCTTTTCGTGCTGTAAAAATTGCCAAAACATCTAGAAATGTATTTATTATATTTTCTGACAAATATATTTTAATGTTATGATATAATATCAGTTTTATATATTATTTTCATTTCACGAGGTTATAGTATTTGCTCCAAATAGATATTTTCTATGGTATGTACCCCTATTTATTTTTATTATAGGTTTACTTCAATAAAATGAATCATATTAGTAGCGAGAACTTGAAATTTTAAAATTTTAAATAGCTGCTTGAATTGAAGACCTCGTGATGGTGTTCTGCTGTTACCTGCAATGAGTAAACATATTTGCAATGACGCGAAGGAACGAAAAACGAATATAAAATTCTGCAGCAATTCGGATTATTATACATATATATTATGTATTAATAATAACGGTTATTTTCAATGCCTTTACAATTAACTCCGTTTAGTAACGGTTATCATTGGCGCCAATTTTCAAGGAAACAAAGGCGTTTTACCCAATTTTCTAATCACCGAGCTAAAATTCCGAAACCATTTTTTTTGTCTTTTCGGCCTTTCTGAACACATGGTTACCAGTTTTGTGCTAGTGATAGTGTGAAGCTGTGTGTGATTACAGGCCTTTTAGGGCCAGTTCTCTGTTATTCTTCTCCAATCCGTTCGGTTCTTAGCCTTTCTTTTCCAACCGTTACATTTTCCTTCCTTAGATCTGTTGTTACTGCCTTTTTTATCGCTTCTTCGGTCTCCCTCTTTTTTTCTTGTAATTAGGTTTCCTCCCTACAATTTTCTTAACAGTCCTTTCATCTTCCATACGTTCTAGATGCCCTAGCCACTGCATTCTTCTGCTTTTTACAACTTCGTCTATTTTTGGTGCCTGGTACATTGCATATATTTCCTCATTATTTCTCCTTATATAGCCTTCCCCCGTATTCTTTCCCCCTAGAATTCTTCTTAAGATCTTCCTTTCCACCTTAATAGGTTTTCTCTTGACTTCTTATTGAGGATCCAGGTTTCACTGCCATACAGCGCTGTCGGTTTCAAAATTGTTTTATATATTCTATATTTTACTCCTCTAGACAAATTTTTTGATTTTATTAAGTGGCTGACTGCTGCCGAATTTCTGTTTGCATTTATTGCATCTCATATTACTTTCTTACGTTCCTCATCACAGTTGGCGGTTATCAGCGCCCCTAAATACACATATTCTTGAACTTCTTCAAATTCCATCTCTCCATGCTGCGTTCTCTTTGAAATTTATATCTTTTTTTCTGTTGTCCTATTCTTAAAAGCTTACTTTTTTCTTGATTTATCTGAAAACCCACTTTCTGTGCTTCCTCCAAGTTTTCTCGTTACTTCTTCTAATTCCCTACTATCTCTAGCAATTATGGCCACGTCCTCTGCGTAACGTAATTAAAATCTGATATTTAAATAAATAAATCACTGACCAATAATAATGATAATATAATCTTCATAATATTCTATTCTGTTGTTTTTACTGACTGGCCTACAATATATTTCGGATATCTTATAATCAATGCTTAATTGGCTATTATACCGAATAACCTCTAAAAAGAAGTATATATCAGAAAGTTTTAGAAGTAAACAAATATATTAGTTATCTGGTGGAAAATAATCAGTGGTGCCGTAGAAGATAGTTATGTCTAAAAACATAACACATGTTTATTGGCTCAATATCGAAAATAAGTTTTTATGTAATTAAAGAATATACCAATTAATAATTATAAATCTGGGCATTGGTTTAAATCTTGGGTAATGTTTGCTCAACTGTAATTTCTTTTCCGATACTCATTGTTTGAATGGACTGTATATAGTTAAACTGCTTGAACTGACAAATAACATAAAATTAATTAACATTAAAGGCTATTAATGAAAATGTGAATTTATTTTATTTGTCGACTTTAAATGCTGGTATATGAATACATGATGAGTAATTTTATTTATATATTTTGTTTAAATGAGCATAAAAACAATAACGTTCAAAATATCTAACTGTTCCAGAATAGCTACTGAAGTCATAATAAAGAAGTTATAAAATTTCTCGTTTTAGAATATACCACGTAAAATATCGTTCAGATTTTCTTCGTTTTGATAGAAAAACTAAAAAAGATAATGTAATCATTTCCACCCCTAAGTGGGAGTAACTTTCATCTTTAAAATCTTAAATAGGAGGTGATATTGTGTCCACCATTTTAAGGAGCATTAATTATTTTTCAACGTCATCTGGTTTCTTTATTTTGGATAATCAGGTCTCAAAAAATCTAAGAAGTGTTGTCACTTTAGTAAAAATATGTAAATGTGTTAATCAAAATCTACCTAAAATTTAACAACTAACCAGCTTAGTGCTTGCCGCATTTATTCTTAACGTTATCATTTGTTATATGTCAAACGATGTATGACATTCAAGAGAGAATAAAAATAAGAAAAGTGCTTTTTCAAAATTAATAACAATTTTCCGATACTCATATTATGTATCATACTTATCGTGGCAATCTAGTGAGAAAATTTCATGAAACTGGATCTGAGGCAAACAAAAAAATAGTTACTCAAAATTAAGAAGGAAATGAAACAGTTGAAGTTGCTGTTTTGACCCACATTGTGATGGAACCTACTTTGAGTATAAGAAGACAGTTCAAAGAATAATAAAACACCATAAATTTAACTCATATAATATATTAGTTCAATAGTTTAACTATAGTGATAATCATCGATGTTTAGAACTTTGTGACATCATCAGTCAACGATTAATTGGCAATTCAATTTTTTTTATATTGGTTTCTCTGGTGATTCTAGATGAGAAAGTTAACTGTCACAACTACTGTTATTTGTCGGACAACAATTCAAAAATATTTTGTGGGGTAAATGTATACACTGCATTAAGAAAAACTGAACATTTGAAAAAGAATGTTTGGAGAATACATTGTTATTGCATTCTTTACCTGGAAATTTACATGGTAAATGTTTTTTTTGAACTGTTGCAAAACGTCATTAATTCCGCTTTAACTGACATATTTGAGCAAAATGATCCTTACCATACCGAAAATATTTTTTTTCAACAAGACGGAACTCCTCCATGCATATGAACCAATTTTTATTTCATTTAAAGAATGGAGCGTTATAAGTCGAAGACGACCTGAATGGCCATCACCCTCATCAGGTTTGTTTCCACTGGACTTAGCCACTTTAAAATAAAAATTGATGCCACACAGAATCATTACAATACAATGAATCGTAAGCAAGTAAGTACCTACTCCTCCACAAAAATATTCCATAATGTTAGAGAACAGTTTGAGCCATGCTCTACTAATGGATGGATCCATCGTCAAGGCTTTTTTAACATCTAGTAGAGTAAAATTAGTGACAGGTAAATTCGATGATCTGAACTTTTGACCTTTAAGTTCTCGAAAATCAAGAATCAAAATTAAGAAACTGACCTGCATTTGATCTCGAATAATGCGCAAAAAATTTGGGGTAGATTTTATGATCGCTTTTAATAAGTCCTTCATATATTTTTTATCTAAGGCACCCTGGGGAAGTTACGACCCATTAGGGAGGGAGAGATGGGGTGATAAGTTTTATTTGATGGGGTGTAGGTTTGGATCGGTCAATGGTCGCAAGATTTAAGGCGTCAGTACTTGAATCGAGGTGACTAAATCGCTGTGGGTTTGACCCCCGCAGCCGGTAGACCGTATATAAGTTATATTCGTGAAGAGGACTGGCACCATTTCTGCGGGTATGGTAGGGTGGAAGAATGTTGGCTTGGATCAATGTGAGACATTGATACCGGTTGACATTTGACTACTCCTAATTGCCAAAGCCTAGAGTTTTAAAAGCGATATTGGACACATTACTGGCATGTTCAGAAAATGAAAGCAAATGCATCAAATGTCACTCCTAAATATTTAAAAGCACTATAACATGACAAAGGTGAGGAATTGATACTATAATTAAACGATATAGGCTGCTTCTTAAAGTAAACATACAAACTTTGCATTTTTCTATATTAATAGGTAACCGATTTTCAATTGCTATCATCAATGCCATTAATATTGCGAAACAATTTTAAATCGTCTGTTTCAAATTTAAGAAAAGATCATTGACAAATAAAATTAATGAAAGCAGCCCTAAGTTGTATCCATGCAGTACCCCAGATTTTGATAGACTTAAAATCATTATACAAGGCACACAATTCACGCTACTCAAAATATGACTGAACAAGATGAAGTAATTTAGTGTTAAAACCATAGAATTTTAGCTTCTTTCCCAAAACAAAATGATTTACCTTATCAAATGCTTTCCTGAAATCTGTATATACTACATCTCTTACTATCAACATAACCTGACAACAGTTGTGTAAATTCTAAACTAAATGAATTAATAATATACAGGGAGTGCTTAATTTCAACGCCTTATGATAGGGCGAGGAGAATAAAAATACTCGTCCAGAAGAAATTTCATCAGCCTAAATACTTTGGCATATTTTATTTTTTTATTTTAAAGCGTTTGGAAGAAACTAAATAAAGCTCAAAAGTTGCCACCTCCTGTTAAAGGGTCGAAACTTCTTATCATCAAAAAACTTATTTATGAAGGACCCCTATTAAAATCGCTAGTATAATCTGCCCTTAATTTTTTTGCATATTATCCATGATAGCCCAGTATAATAGTTAGATAGTTAATATAGTTGTTATGCCATGGCTGGTTGCCGCCAGTCATAGAATTACCAACAGCAGAAACCGATATCAATATGTGGGCGGTCTTAGGGGTGCTAACAGCGGGTCTCCACATAGTCTAGGCCGAAAACAACAAAGATGTGTCAAAGATAGGAATGTGCACATGAATTCTATTACTGGCAGCGATCAGATACTTAGGTTAGGACATAACTAAGGTCCTTTGTTCTTTTTCCTATGTAAAATCCTTTAATTTATAGTTACATTTATCGAATCCAGTAAAAGGCTTTTATTGTTAAATTGTATCAATAGCCGTATCCTGTTCACTTTGACATAACAATAATTGTAATTGAAAATCGTCTAAAAGCATGTAGATATCCATAGAATAGCTTAAACGTTTTATGTGACGTGACTGGTGCAGTTAAGAGGGAATAGCAAATGCATTTTGTAAAGTAAGTTGAAACTTCCAAAGCATATCGTGTTTCCATCACACCAGATATAATGCCAAAGCTGTTGACCAATGCCATTAGCAAGCCCATGACGCTGAATCCGGTCATTGTACATACTAATTGTTTCGTATCGATTCTCTGCCGTTACAGCCAAATTTACATCATTAAACGAATTCAGTACGTCGCGTTGTTAATACGTATAGTGTTCCTAGAATATACAATTTTATTGCATTAATTATATAATATAAAATATAATATAATTGGTAGAACAAATAGTAGTAATTGAATTTCGCATAGTGATTTTCTTTTTTAATATAGTAGCACAGAAAATTCTGTGATAGTAGGTACATAATACCGGTTATTCTATAGAGACAGCGATACTAAGAAATTTGAAAATATTATTCTGCTTTCCATACAAAAGTAGGTAACACGACAAAATATTTTAAAAAATGTACAGGTTTTATTATTAAAAAAATTTAGAAAGTTTTAAGACTGTTCTAGAATGTAATTAGTAAAAACATGTAAATAATTTACTCTCCAGTAAATATACAAAACTTTTTCACTTATCTCCTCAAAATAAAATACTTTTTGTTGAGTATTTGGGTACTAATTAGCTACATTTATAAGTGCATCAGGCGTTCCACAAAGTTCAGTGTTGAAACCCCTGCTATTTCATATTTTCATTAAAAATCATTTTGACACTAGTAGTTTGACTGTCTCCTTTACGCTGATGATTTTTTAGTATGTAAATGTATTAATTGTTTCAATCATTGTTTAGCTATGCACTCTGCACCTAACAACGTAAGCATCTGGTGCAATCGCAATAACTTGTAAGTACATGCAGTACGTATTATCACTTTTTATTTCAATAAAAAGAATATAATTTTTAAGTGCAACTTTGGCACTTCAGTAATATTCGAACGTAATTCTGTTCATGATTTTAAGAAATATCTGCTTCAAAGCTGCTTTTATTTGTGTCTGATCAAAAATCGAATAAATTAATCTAGTGTCCATGGAGAGACTACAAAGGTGTTTTCTCTAATATCTTGATTATAGAAAGAAGGGTGCTTTCTAGATATTTAGGTATCATAGTTCAATCTGCTTATTGAGTTTTTGTTTTATCCCCCAAGCCGCAGAAATATCTCTGAATTTATATTTTTGTGTGTATTAATCAACGATCAAATTGATTGTCAAAAATTAATAAAAATTGTACGTTTCCAAATATTCAGAAGAATTTCAAACATATTACTTTATTCGATCTGCCTACCTATTGAATTAATGGAACCTGTGAGGTACTGCTGCTTACAAATACACAATATCGTCACTAAACTCTGTAGCGCTGTAAATTCTTTAATCCGTAGCTGCAACTCTTCCAGGCTATTTACAGGAGTACCATACACTAATGTCTTCAAATATCCCCAAACAAAGAAATCTAGAGGATTCAGGTCAGGCGATCTTGGAGACCATAAAACAGGTCCGGCCCTTCCTACCCATCTATGTGGAAACGTTTGGTGTAAATGCTCCCTAATGGCTATGAAAAAATGAGCTAGAGCTTAATCAAAAGTGTCAAGAAATAAAAACCAAGGAGGGTGTTTTCAAAAGAGTTCTAATATCCTTGAGACGAAGATGTCGTGCCTGCTTGGAAGTGGACGGAGGGCACTTTGAGCATCTTCTGTAACTTTGTTTTTGGTTTGCTAAAAGCTTTCCTTGTCGGTTTATTCCTAATAAAATAAAATGTTTGAAAAACGAATAGTGGTCCATATCTCCGCAACCGTTACTTTGCGGACCCATGTATACTATTACCTCCTTAAATATTTTACACTCTTTTTTTAACACCCTGTATATAATAATACTGTATCTAGCTTATGTTGAAGTTATGTCAGCCAAACCTGTAACACCCTGTGTTCTTACCCTACTCAAGTCACTTCACTAAATACTTTTTTATTATAATTTTAATCAATTTCCATAATATAAAGTAGCAACTGTTATTATCATTATCAATGAAAAAACTAATCCAATTGAATTGCATAAAAATAGGGTGGTCCATTTAAAAAGTTGTATGGTTGGGTCATATTTTAAAAGAGACACCCTGGAAAGCAATTAGAAAAAGTACGGCACTAAACTCTACGTAAAAAAAGTCTATTAGAACTAATTTTCACCATTTCGATATATCAGTTATTTTCTGGGATATGATAAATCCTTTAATGTAATGTGTGTAATAGATACATTTAGAGTTGAAGTGTAAAGAAAATCAAGGAAGAGAATAATAACGATGTTTTCCTCTTGTACTTGAATATTATAATTAAATTTGATAAGTCAGTGGTACTTAAAATTGAATGTCTATTTTAGGTGTAGAGGAAAGTCATTAGGTCTGCACTTGAATCTCTTACTACATTGGGAAATGTTTGAATTATCCGCCTGGGTTTCAGTAGAATCGCCTGCTAGTTTATATGCTATTAGTGCGAAGATAATATCCTTGCCAGAGACACAGCTCTTATTAATACCAAATTACCTTCATGCTATGAATGGTTGATCAAAGTAACAAGAAAACCTAGCTTTATATAATGTGAGAGAAGAATTTTTATTCTACTTGTAATGCCACTTTCCGTAAACTGCTTTTCATTATTATTTAATTTTCTGGTGATGCAAATTAGTAGTATCATTATTTTTAAGTATTTATTGACAATTTTATTGCTACATAATACACAACATGATTCTAAATTAAGATGCTAATCTAAATTAACGTATGAAATGTATTTTTTAAAATCTTCCCTATAGAAAACTTTTTTTAAATACATATTTCTGTAAATTAAATTATAGGAAAACAGACACATTTTTAGATTAAACATGAAACTATAAAAAGTAATATCCATTACGGTCCTAGACAGAATGATTACGAACCCAAGTTTTTGTTAGTAGTTCATCAATTATAATATTTATAACGAACTAATATTGCCAGGTTTTTCATCAATCAAATAGATTTTGGATTCTGGAATTTCTGAGGTTGATTAATTGTATTTTTTTATTATTAAAATAAATGTTAGAACATTACAAATAATATAAAATGTTATTTATCATTTTTCTTAAATGATAAGATGAAACTTTTACAGGCAAAAGAGTTAATTGTTAAATGCCTCAATAAGAAATAATTTACACGTTATTGTTCTCTTAGTTAACCATTGTTAACGTAGATTTTTCAAAAACTAGAACAACGTAAAAAATGAAGAAACATGTTGCCGGCATTTGACTGTTCCTTATTTATATTAAGTAAATATATATACAGAATCGGAAATTGCGGATCTTTACAGAGAAAGCAGAAATTTCCGCTTCATCCAGGGAAGGTATAAGCGGTAGTATAATAGAAAACTAAATTTTATTTGTATATCTGTCCTATTCTTCTCAAAGTCCTTTTATTGCATTTAAAATACTGACGAGTATTAATTTATTTGGAAAAAGTAAGGAATAAAACACGGCGTAAATAAGATCTTTAAATTTTGAATGTCCATTTAGCGCGTCTATAATCTCCGATAACGGCCAATGGTAGGCGAGAGCTAACTAGAGCCTCACAACAAAAACCGTATTCTCGCAGATTACAGACCTCAATCTGGTCGCCTGATGCCACTGTTGCCAGGTCTCAAGCTTTTGCATGAGATCTCATGCATTCCGAGGAAATTTCATGCTCTCATATTTTGATTACAAAATCTCATGCTTTTTAATAGACACAAAAGGAAATAATAAAATTATTAAAATTACTCTTTGAAATCTACCAAAACAAAGACCTAACGAGAAATAAAGGCAAAATCGAAGGCAAAATTGAATAGATAGAGGTAGGTATCTACAATATTTGGGTACTTGAAATGTCCTTTATTGTAGACTGCTCTCTTAATAATTAGCAATGAATACATAAAGGGGTATGACAGTCGACGGATATGCGGTGTGGGTGCTGTATTCACGCTGTATTGCAGTGATTCTTAACTCTATTCCGTAAGGGTACCTACATTTTCTGGAAACAACAGATTTTACGACCCGTGAGTCACCCTGCGTTACGTCAACTGCGCCTGAACGTTCGCCCGGCCTAACAAAATAAATTAGAAAGGTTACGTGGTTAATAACTTTTAAATAAGTACCTGTAAGTACCTACTTACAATGTAATATTATGGTAAAATAGCATAACACAATGCTTTTTAATGAAATAAAAATGGCAGTACAAAAGCAATTAAAAATTAAGCTGTATCAAGAGGTGTTTTTTGATAAATTAAGCTACCTCATGCTTTTTTCTCCAAACCTTATGCTATTTTGAAATTATTCTCATGCACTGAATTTTTCCCACCTGGCAACACTGCCTTATGCGAACAGTGGAAGCACGCTGTGGTGGAAGTATGCGTGTAGCATAACACAAATACACGCAAGCGGCAAAACACAATTCACCATCAAGATCCTCACTTTCCAAATGTGTATACAGGACGTTCAGTAAAGAATGGGCCATACTTTAAGGTTAGCTTCCTTGTACAAAAATAATGTGATTTAAACCAACAATTTTACTTCTTTAGGAAGTTATGGGTCTAAAAAAATAGTTTTTGAATTTACTTTTTTTACGATAATATGGCAACTGTACTGAAATTTTGGAAAAGAACGTTTTTTGTGAGATTAACATGAATATCTGATTGATGTTTGCGTTAAATTTACAGGGCGTTCTGAATGCCTGTGCTGCTGTAGTATTCCTTTCAGATTGTTTTTAGGATGCCGCTAAAATGCATCTTTAAACTAACTGTTGACGAATGACTTCTGTTTGCTATAGATTTTTCAGGTGTAATTCAATGCTGGTCGGGACATTAGCCCGTAGAATAGTTGTTTAATGGAATGTTTGCAAAATATCGTTCTCGCCGAATGTGTTTTGCTAGGTGTAGCTTGCGTACACAGTGTTAAAATAATATTTAAAACATTTTATTAAGATCGTTAATAAATGCAATATACCACGAAATTTTTGTACTGACAAACTTTGTAAGAATTTTCCATTTTGCCCTATCTTGCCAAACAGCCCAGTATTTATTTTCCCTACACTGCAGTTTCAAGCAACGACGCCTTACTTTCAAATCTCTTTGAAACATGCTGTCACATTTCTCTGCATTTAAGTATGCATAACGATGATTGTGGAGGTGTAAAATGTGTCTGTTAGCAATGCCTAGAATATTCCTAAAATTATTCAATTTATCTGAGAAGTCAACTACTTAAAAATGTAAAAGGAAAGGGGTAGCCTGCTTTTAGGAGATATGAAGTGGCTAATTCAAGAGATATATTTTGTCTTTATGAGCAACACCAGGCATTTCCGTAATTTATACCTGACGATAAATTAATACTGTTCATGGCTTCAAATAAAGGTTCGAGTCAATTTACGTTCTAAAGAAAAGAAGGTTAATGTACAAGTTGCATAAAAGCTTTGAAATTAATTGCCTTAATGCTTAATGGAAAGAGCATCGTCCCTCTTTTTAATTAAATCTTAGCTACTTTTTACATTACGGAAGTTTAAATGAAAACCCTTATCTTAGGTTGACTATCATTGTGAAGGTGTCTTATTTATATTTAAAAAAAGGTAATCGCGATTTTTATCTGCGTAAAGAATAATTATTTAAACTGAACCAAGATGATTATCACTTGATCATTTTTGAGGAAATTTGCTTAATTTATAGAGTGGAAAATTTTGGTAAAACAGTAAAGGGTAAGTTGCTATACAAGATTGCTTAAAGGTTTTTAAAAGTTAACAAAAAAAATACCTCCAGGTCGTACAGACGTTAGCTTAGCTGATAAAAACCAGTGTAAGATATTAAAGTATTGTTGTTGCTGTATTAGTTTCAAAGGTTGACAACCTCATTTCGTGCTCATTGCATAATATACTGTTGATACTTACCCACTAAGAAGAAGTGACATAAAGTAAAGGGAAGCGTCATTCCATCCTGGATGTATAAAAGTTACATGACATTTTCTCTTCAGTTGCTTTGTGCTAGTACCAGTGTATGGAGCAAGATCAAAATTAATCCTCCCTTCGTTTCGCGACGTTTGTCCTCAGTGGGAGAGTTTATTGCCAACGATATTTTATTTTCACGTCCGTTACCATGGTGAACAGTACGAGAATTGGGCACAGTATTATTTACTCAAACGTCAAAACAATGCTATCCGAATGTTAATAGATACCGAATAGCTTTGGACTACACTGTTGGTGGACAAAGGAAATGCGACAGTTGGTTTGGATACAGCAGAATATGTCAAGATAAAAAACCTATTAGGACCCGGTGTACAAGATCAGAAACAACCCGGTGAAGAACGTGGAAAAAGAAATGTTACTTGCAGTTCGCGCTTCAAACACTTCCAAATAACTACATAAGGATCTGATTTTAAGAGACTCGACAACTCTACTACCTACCAAAAATACACAAACCAAACGTACCTCTCCGATCTACAGTGAGATCTATGAGATCAGCTACTCATCCACTAGCCTGGTATGTGTCACATAAAATCAAGGATCTAGTGGGGTAGACTGAACACCATCTCAAAAATGTGGGAGATTTCATCAGGAAGATCGAGGGAATACTATTCGAACCAGATGATATTCTAGTGCGCTTGGCCGTAACATCTTTGTTTGCGAAAATGCCTATCAAACAAGCTTTAGGAGAACTTTATCGGAGGCTTAGGGCAGAAGGCAGAAATGACAATTTAGTAGGTTTAGCAAGAATATGTACCAGATGGACCTTCTTCTCCAAACGGAAGGAACGGCTATGGATTTTGTCCCCAGCCTTGGCAAATATCTACATGGAACCCTTTGAGGAATAAATCTTAAAATCACAAGTTCTGAAGCCAATATGTTGGTTCAGATATGTCGATAACACATTCGTCCTATGGCTTCATGGAGTCGACAACTTCGAAAGATTTTCACATCAATAGAATACATTAGGATATCAAGTTCACTATGGAACTGGGAGAAAATGATACGCTGCCATTCCTATATGGACTTATCAAGAGGAACCCTGATGGAACCTTAGGACATAGTGTTTACAGGAAGTCGACCCATACTGACAGCTATTTGAATTCCGAGCCTCATCATCATCCTTTTCAAAAACAAGGTATCACCAACACTTTGGATCATCGAGCATGCATCCATTGTAAGCTAGAACAGATGAAGAAAGACACTACATTATTTACAAACAGCTCTCAAAGGAAATTAATACATGAAAAGAAATATCGAACAAACCATTAAGACCTATCTACCCTATACATACATGTATGAATAAAATAGGGCGCCTTGTGAGAAGGACTATCATTGTATAGATAATATTAATACAGTTTTCAGCATTTCCAAGAAAATAGGAGCAGCAATTTCTAAGACGAACACACACAACACACTCTAGGGTCCAGTTGTCTGCACAAGGAACAAGGTATACATTGGGCAAACGGGTTGACATGTGAGTATGAGATTGAAAGAGCACAAGAGTCAACTCAGGAACAATAACTTTGAGAAATCGGCAGTTGCGGAACAGAGAGCACAGAACACTTTAGATTTGAAAAAAAAAAACAAGATTCGGGCCAAGTTTCTACAGAGAAGGCATAGAAATACCGAAAAACCACAACGGACTATATAAACACCAAACAGAAGACCTAATCTCAATTTCTACAATTCCTTCTGAAGAAGAGAGTGCTACCAGAACCGACGGCGTTCAACTCGGAAATTGTTCAACCATGGATATATTTTGACTATAGCTTTTCAATCATTATTTGTAAAAAGTGTTTAATTTCTGAAATACACCATAATATATCACGGAAGGACAACAAAATTCTCATTTCTTTGTTGTGATTTAAAAGATCACACTGTATATGTTAGGTACCCTTTAATATGCCCCCCTTAGACACACTGTACACATGCTACTACTAGTAGATTTTAGACAACTAAATCCCAATGAAGTGACAAATATTTTGAGAATTCACATATTTAATGATACAACTACTGCTCTTCCAAATATATACTCAATTGAAGCTATAAAATAGATAAGTAGCACAATAATTTCTCGTACGGAAGCAATTAATAGACGCTTATATTGAAAGTTTTTTCGATATTGCCCAATAACCCTAAAAGGAAATTTGTTTCCGCACTCTTAACTTCATCATGTTGATGTCTATACTTTAAGGAAATTATATGAAAATTTTCAAGAGCACATATTGACGAACAGAAAATTATAGAATGCGTCAAACTGAATATAAAGATAGAAATTCACACAAGGTTAATGTTTAATAATCACATATTGACGTAATGTAGTATTATTAGGGAATATAAAAAATTCAATTGTGAGGCAGTGGGGAAATGACAGTAATAAATGTTTACTGAATGTTTCGACCACTGAAAAAACATTCGAAAACCAATTTCGTATAAAATACACAACAAAACATCAATAATAATAGTAATTTTTACTGAATGATGGTGCTACTTCATAAATAAAATATTTTATAAAAAGTGATGACCAGTTTAAAAATATAATAATAATTAATTGCCTTTATTTCCAATTAAGGGTGCTGAATAAGGTGTAAAAAACAGAATAATAAAGGGAAGTGTCAGTTTGATTGCTTTTCAACTCATCAAAAAGTCCAAATTACAAAAAACATAATAGCAGTGTGCTAAGTGCAAATAATGTGTTAATAAGAGACATAATAATTATGTCCCATAACTACCATGCCGAAACAATATGGCTATAAAAAAAACAAACAAATGAAGAGAGTTATCAACAAGAAAATAATGTAAATAACGATGCCCTTTTTAACTTATTTTTAAAATTAATTAAAAAATCTTTAAATTTTAGGCGAATTATTCTATTTCTTTGGTGCACCGTAAGAAAAACATTTGGTAAACAAGGCAGTGGTGTGCACCATCTTATTGTATATTACATCAAAATACGTGAAATTGAAAATAAAAGTCGGCATGTCCTAGGATTTTAGACAGAAACGTCACTCTTAAAAAATATTGAATTTATGCATTACTATTCCAAAAAACCGTATACACACATAAATAGTATTTCAGTTCCTGAACTGTTAAAATTTGATATAACATCTTTTACACCTTTGATATTGTGTGTGGATTTACCTTTTCCATTTATTTAACAATGCATCGTTTATTTTTAACATTATTTCTTTATCTAAACAAAGAGAGTATAAAAAATACTTATATTACATTTCAGTAATATTTACGAGCATGTTAGGTATCATCCATGTATGAAAACCTATTGATGCATAAAATAACTTACAAAAGTATGTTATGCGACTGATTAAAATATAACTTATACTGTCTATTTGGTCCATATTTGATGATATTGTAATGTTTATCCGCAAACTATTATTCTGTTCTCTAAACAAATACACAATACGCAATTAAAAAAAAATGAACGTATTGTTCATTGTCTACCCATTGTTGCACCCTGGCATATTTTTGCCAGTTTGCAGTAAAAAACTGTAGCTATAAATAGCTGTGCTGGACGATAAACAGCAATAAAAATTTAACGACACTGTTTTTGTATTGATAATGGTAGATATATAATTTTAAAGGCAACATAGTGTTTAACTTTTCTAGTATGGAGTTCTCGTGTACTTCGAAAGCATTGAAATGGATGCGAAAATTACTTTTTGTTGGATTTTTCAGCTAAAATTTTATTTAAAAGTAATTTAATTTATTTATTTATTAAGAGCCCAACAGATAAATATCCAGTAAGACTAAAATAATAGCACATAAAAATTGATAAAACAAAAATAAATACAATGTACGAAGTAAAACCAAACTGGACATACGTAATTAAATTTAATGAACAGTGAGTTTGTAGTTACATTAAATCAAAGTTAATAAAAATGACAATTCAAACTACAAAAAACCTCAAACTGAATTCAGTATAAAACCAACCCTAAAACAAATTGGGAAGATAATGCCATAATGATTTTATACATATAACATACGACGGAGATTTTAGCATGATTTTAGTTAATTCTAGTCAAAGAAAAACAAAAAATTCTAAATTCTCTATAGTACCTAACTTTACAGAAAACATTGTTCTTTTACATTCTAACGTCCTAAGATTAACCTTGTTCAGGGTACACTCCTTTAAACTTTAAATACAAAAATTTCGCAAATCTACGTTGAACAGACTCCAATTCCACCTTATGTTTAAAGTAAAAAGGAGAACACACAATGCTAGAATATTCTACACTGTTGAAATCTTTACAAGATCTCAAAATAAACACCAAAGATTTAGAAGCAATTGAAACGAAATAACCATAGTAAAGGGAGAAAGTGAGTTTATCATCAAATGTCACTCCAAAGTTTTTAATTTTATTGCTGCATTTCTCTGTAGTTTATTACTAGCTATCAATTGTTGTGTTTATTGTTTATTTTGTATAAATAATGATTTGTAGTAATCAAACATTTTTTAACTTATTTAATTCAAACTTTTAAGAATGACGATGTCATGAAATTCGAATAATAGTACCTAACTAAAATTCGCCAAAAATTGTTTTCGAAAACTGTCATCAAAAGTCATTTTCGTTAAATTTTCAGTTGATAAAGTGAGTCTTTTTTGTCATCTAGCTGCGAAATATGTTTATGTTCTAGAACGCCAAAGTATTTTTCATTGAAGGAGATAAAACAAATGTCCAAATAATTTGTAATTTTTTCGAAGCTTATTTGCGATTTTATTAATTATACAATATACATTTCAAGTAATATAACATTTCAATACAAAACAGTAACTATAGTAAACAGGACGATTACGATTTAATTTGCACTACATATAAATTAAAAGTGTCGATATTGCAGTGAGATAAATTTATGGTAGATCTAGTGCTGTCAGTTATTGTAGCTTTAGTGATGGGTGTTCAATGAGGTTGCTATTGTTATTTTTTAAGTTTACTACGCACGTTGTATTATTGGTAAGTTCCGTAAGCTCTGCTAAATATGGCAACAATTTATTTGCGCTTGAAACTTTAATATATATAAAATCTTTTATATATGTCTCCGCTACCGTTCTAGAACGCCACATCCCATGTCGTTTAATGGTGGTAATATCCCAGCTAACAATTTCTTGTTCTGTAAAAATTGTAAGAACGTTTCCAGAGCAAATTTTATAGAGCAATGTTTGTTCTAACAACATTTTCAAAACGTTCTTACAACACTTATACCATAAAAATGGGCACCGTTCTATAGAACCTTTTAGTTCTTTAAGTGGTTCTGTAGAGCTTGCAGGAAATAATTATAGAAGTCTTAAAGATTCTTTATAACACAGTTACAAAGCAATCTCATAAAAATTCTATAGCACTTCGCTATACAATTTTTGTGTTGCATGGTGTTATATTTAAAGAACTTTAAAATCGTTTAATTGTATCTTTTAAAAACAAAATGTTTCTGTATCGCACATGTTAGAAATAATATGGTCGAGCCAATAAGAACCAATAAGATCAGCCTAATCAGCCTGCATAGTACTTACTTATGTTATTACGAATTGCTTAGTTTTTTTATCCATCAGGGAGCAGTACATTTTAATGCGGAAAAAGTTTTATCGTGAAATATGTGATACATAATGGTAATTTTTTGACGCGCCCTCAGTTAACCTTATATTTCCTATGATGCTGGAAATTTAATAAAAAATTTTTTTTCTAAATTGATGAATTTAACAACCAACTGTACATAAAATAGTCAGAAAGTAAGTATATCCATATTATTGATATCATTTCACCTATTTATATTGTACATATTTTTAATTAAGATTTTTTTCCTTCTTCACAATATGGCGACAGAAAGAAAGGCTTCATCTTGTACTTCCAATGGATTCTCACTAATATGACATTTTTGTGTCGATTGCAATGATTATAGAGCAAATATGTTTTGTAAGCAACTACATAGTATTCACAGTGTTATTATTGTGGTAATTTCACTTATTTCAATCTTATTTAATAAATCTATTAAAATTCTTCAACATCTAAAAGTGAAAATGTTTAAGGTTTGGAATGGTCTAAATTAAATATGTTACTAAATTTCTATAAAAAATCAACTCTTAGCAATCAAATAAATCTTATCTATCGTAATGAAATTTTCTTTCTGCAAGCAGATAATAATTTTACAAGTCACGACTAGGTTACACAAATTTCCCCATTATACTTTGATCAAAATATTTCGTACTATTACAGGCAGATCTCGTCAGATGGGGATGGGAAACCTACATATATAAAAAATGATAGTTCTATAGCGTTTCTTTATGGAACAAAAAGGCTTTTGTCACTTATTTACTCTATAATGATTTTATAACAACTGTATTATTATTCTCTACAACTGCTTTAAAGAGCTTTTTCTCTTAAGTTCGATAGCAGCTTCCATATTTGTAATTTGTTTTCCGCAGCAGAATTGTAACTTAACAACGCCTTATACAATAGTTCTATAATTAAATTATAAGCGACATTACGGAATAATTTTATAAGAGTGTCACAGGAGATGGTATAATTCTATAAAGCAGTATTTTGCATCGGTTTTACAGTAATTTGATTCTATAAGCACCGTTGCTGTAAAATTGTGTTATTGTACACTTATAGAGCTACATTAGCAGTTATCTTATAAGTGCTCTATAAATTATGCTCTAAGAACGTTCTTGCATCAAATTTAAAAAACAATTAAGTTTCTGAAGGCAAAATAGTCTCATGTGCCACATTAATGCAACAATTTAGTATTCTAAATACAACTATAAAATATTAACAGAATATAAAACTCCTGCGGCCCCTGCGTTTGCTAACAGAATGAAATAACGTCTAAACCAGTGACCTCTATAAGCGTGAGGCAAATTAAGATAATGAAATTGTAGGTTGCTCTTTCTTTTGGTACACTCCTTATTTTGTTAACTCCAACCACTTGGCTAACACATTTTTCCCTGACATACTACCATAATGCATACTAACATACAATAATTGCCGGACGTAAAGCACAGTATTTGCGATATATCTTCATTTGGTCTGGATTTGAAATCACAAAACATCTCAGAGTATCAGTTTTGGAATCGGGAATTCTTATAGTAATAAGTGAATCTTTGCCTTCTATATAATCGATCGTCATCTTTAGTAGCTCATCTCTTCTCAAAGCTCCGCAAAGACCAATTATTGAAATGACCTGAAAAGTTGTCCAAAATTAGATAAATCGATCAGGTACATCTTGTATAATTCCCAATTTCCTCTTTCGTTAGAATTCTGGACTTTTTTGGACCGTATCCAACTAATTTGCTTTTTAAATATAATATAGTTTTGGGAATTTTTTGATGTTCAAATTTTCTTTCGCATCCAGTGTACTTTTTAATATGGAATATACTGACCATAATGTCGAAGGCTTAATTTTATGTTCGAAATATGTCAGTAATAAAAATAATACATTAATTTAATGTGACTTTGTATACAAAGTATTGAAAATAGTCAATTTAGAAAATATATATAACAAACACATGTTAAAATTATCCTTAAATGCTAAAATATAAAAAAGTCAATACATGATATATACAGGGTGAACCTTAAATAAGTACAAATATTTTAACTGCTGGTGTAGTTTGTCATAACATAGCAAAAATACCCGCCCATAGCCGCTTCAGGGGGGAGGGGGATTGAAAGATCCCCTCTTTTGTTTTTCCCTTTTATTTCAAAAACTGTGCGTCGTAGCGAAACATTCTTTACATAGAATTGAAAGCTTATAAAATTTTGTATAAGATTGGTCCTATCCAAAAACAAACCTACCTCTCTCTCTCCCCTTGAAGCGGACGGGCTAGGAGCGGGGACTTTTATTATGTTTATGTCCTAACTACCCCCAACATATTCCTGCACCAAAAAATCATTGACTAGCCTATTCTTATAAGGCAGGTTGTTTATAATAAGTACAGGACTAACTTAAAAAATTTCGACTTTGAAGTATGAGTTGAGTTGTTTATAAAATGTGTTCCCATAGTTACCTAAACATTGTGTCTTAACACTTCTACACAATAATGTAATAATCATAACGGAGGTGAATAATACACAAGTGACTACGACACGTGAATACGAGTGACACAATTTCTTATAATTTGTAAAATAATTTCTCGGTAAAACATTAAATATTATTTCAGGGGTAGAAATCATCATAAAACTTAGTCAATCATGTGTGTCTTTATTATTTTTTGACCAATCCTTCTGATAAATTTATCTTCTATTATGTATATTCATTTGGAGAAGGAAAATTGATGAACAATTCACCAAAAAATCTCTTTATTTCTATTATTGGAACATTCCGAGTTAACGATGACAGAATCGAAAAAAAATTACAGCTATAATATTTTTGTTTGTACTAATTCTTAAACTCTTGGAAAAATCAAGTCATCATTTTAAAGTTTTTGTTTGTATTTTCTTGAGCTTTATCAATCAGTTATTTATTTGGTAATAAAAAATATCTTATCATGTCAGAGTCATGAGCTACTTTTTATTGCTTGTTGGAATTTTATGCATCAATTTATCAAATTTGATGTAGAAATAACAATAGTAGCCTTATTTGTGAAGTTATGGTTAATATTATGCAATAATAGCATCTAAGTCTTGCCTGCCAAAATGAAGCATTTCGTAAATCGTTTGCTTTAAGAAACGCAACTTTAAAGTAATTGTTACGTTAGCATCCGTAACGACCAATGTAAGTTTCAAGTAATATTTGGTACAAAGTATTGAACGAGGCTATAGCATTATTTTAAACTAGCAGTAAAGTTGTGACTACCTCATGTTATCTGTTCAAAGTTCCCACTACCTTTTCTTAGCAATACTTTTTCAGTTCATTCTGAATGCAGTACGTCTGACATTTACATGTTTTATCTTCTAGTAGTAATTCAATAGTTATCCTGCATTATTACTTTAATTACATTTCTTTATTTCTTTGTGGCTTTGCTTGTCACTCACCCCTGTTTCATGTTTTGTCCTTTGAATTTTTTCTGGTCTTTTGAGCAAAACATTTAATCTGGGTCAAAGTTTATAGTTTAGTACAGATCAGAGAAAAAATAATAGTAAACGTTTAGATACAGTTTCACATGGGTGCACACTTAGCACAAAGTTAATAACTATAAGAAAATATGATACATATTCACAAAAACAACACTCTACTGGTGACATGATCATATAGGTACATACATTACACAATGGCTGGAAAACAGTATGAAGGTTTTCAACTTTAGAAAACTACATAGTAAAATTGACTTTATAGTGAGCTTAAGAGGTGATACGCACTTTATAGTTACTGTGCCTGATGATGAATAGTTCTACAAATAGCCGTAACGTTGTTTGAACTAAAATATTACTTATAACCTCAGGACAACTATAAAAGCTACTTGAAAGTAATTACAACTTTGAAATCTTAACTAGTAGTAGCATGTGTTAGTTGCAGCTACGATCATTTGTAACGTTCAAGTTCTGAAAACTTAAAAGACATCCCAACACTAGAAGAGCTATTTGGAAGTCACATAAAAAGTAAAGTAACCAGAAGTAGTAGAAAATGCGTTGCAGTGACTGTAACTTTCTTATATGAAGTTATTTGTACAACAAAGTAGCAAATTTGATGGTTGTAATGTAGTGGTTAAGGTTTCAGTTTCATTTAGTGTTACATTGGTACAAACTGACCTACCTTACTATGTAACTTAGACTTCAGAGTTTCAGAGTTTTTGTACCTAGAAAAACAAGCAAATGAAGCAATTATTAATTTTTTATAAAATGCATTTCCTAATTTGATTGTTGAGGTATAATAGAATTGAATGACTCTTGATTTAAATAAATCCAGTGTAAATTTTCTTTGACAAACCAGCAATCAAAGGAGTGAAATAGCTATTTCAATCATCAATACAACTATACGTGCATTACTTAAATCAGTTTCTATTTTGCCGCTTTCCCAGAATCCTCTTCAAATAACGTATAATTTTGGTAGTTTTTGGTTCACAGATTTAGTCTTTCATGTAAGTTTTAATAGTTCCAGTACCACTTGCGCTGTAATAACCACATGAATGCCTCTGAAAATCATAATTTTGCGTGCTTACACCTAATTACTTCCTAAGCCAGTGCTCATAAAAGGAGCACACGTAAACCTGCAGCTGATTGTTTTTGATGCAACCTGCTTTAGAACGCAGTTCCGTATTTGATAAACTGCTTGTAATTTATGATTAAGGGATTTGCATCGGCAATTACGCAAGAGCATGGTCTAGTCTGGTTCGATTAAATTACTAAACTTGTTGCATATTTCAGGAGCTGGTATTATAGTGCCCTCAGGAAGAGGAATTTGGGTTGCATAAGCGGTATTTATTCTGTTCTCAAATTTAACGTTTAGGAACAAATTCAGGGTGATACTTAAAAAAAATGGGATTTGAGTTGGGCTTAAAAAATAGTGAGGGTAGTTCATCTAACATTTTTCATTTTAAAGTCACGTTTCCGATATACAGTGGGTCCATAAAGTAATGCATAAATTTATTATTAGGTAAATAGACAATATTATTGAAAATTCCCGAAACAGGTTGATTTTTGATTTCAATTTATTGTTTTTCTTTCAAATAATAATTTAATACGCAGGGTGACTTGCCTTCGAGTAATGGCGTCATCACCGTTTTTTTTTAAATGGAACACCCCATTTCCGAATTTTTCTTGCTGAGCTGATTCCAAAAATGTATCACAAGTTGCCTCAAATTCATACAGGGTGGACAACGATACCAAAATTATAGGTTATTTACAAACGAATAAAAGTATTATAAATTAAATGAAGTTATGTATTGTTATCACAACTACTTTGATAAACTTTTAAAAAATACCCCAGTCATGTTTATTAGTGATCTTTGCACCAACATATTAGTTTCAACAGGATGGTACACCGCCACATTTCGCTATAGCTGTGCACAGGTTTTAAACAGAACCTTTCCAAATCGGTGGATAGGAATAATCCGACCAGTGGAACGGCCCCCTAGATCACCGGATATTACCCCAATAGACTTATTTTTATGAGGTCATTTACTCACAGACCTGGCAATATCCGTGAGCTAAATGACGGAATCAGGCAGGAAATTCTGAAGATAACACCCGCTGTGCTACAAAATCTCAGAGACGAATGTAATGCCCGGTCATTGTTTAGCGGTCAATGGAGAACAATTATTGCAAATTTTCTTTTGTAAAAATACAATAACAAATACCTTTCTGTTACATACCAACACTTTTGGTATTGTTGGCCACCCTGTACCAATTTGAAGCAACTTGTGATACATTTTTGGAATTAGATCAGCAAGAGAAATCCAGAAATGGGGAAAAATCGTAAATGACATCATTACTCACCCTGTATTTTAAATTATTATTAGAAAAAACAATAAATTAAAATAAAAAAATTACCTGTTTTGGGACTTTTTAATAATATTGTTTATTTAGCTAAAAATTAATTTATGCGTTAGTATTGGATGTTAATGATGTTGCATTTAAGGGGGTTTTTCTTAATTATCTTTAAATCGCCTAAAGATAAAATTTTCAAAATTCATGAACAAATAAATGTCAACCATTAAGAAAAACGTAAACATCATTTTATTATGAAAATCAGAAACGTGCATGCGGGTAGTTTGAAGCCTATAATTTAGAAAAAAAAATGTTAAAAGCCAAAATTGCTTATATTTTCAAACGGCTTTAAGAACCTCAAAGACTAATACAAATATAAGGTATTCTGGTTGAAATTCCATCTGATGTATAGTTTTCGAAAAAAATCGAATTAAAATTCACTGCGGTGATACAAATTCTTTAGAAAATTCTTAAATTTATGGGATTAGATTGCATTGCTACATTAACAAAATTGAGTAGCATTGTTTAGATAAGCTTGCAACGCATTAATATCAAAATTGCTTGGAAAAAGGAAAGCGCATTGATTAAATTATTATAAATATTATAGCAGGTACTGAAATTGTTCCCCATTTGTTTCTATGCAAAAAGCTGTACGTCCTAGAAGAATTGTTTAGTCCTAAATAAAACTCCAACACCTTGTCTAAATACATATTCGACACTTTCACAAGTCGTGGCCATAGTTACTGAGCAGTTTGTCTGTTTCATAACTTTTTAACTCCTGAAAAATAAAAATCTAAAAAATTAAGTCTCACAGAACTGGTTGTATGAAAATGTACCCTACTCTTGGCCTGCTCGACCTCCTGACTTAAATCCGTTTGATGTTTTTTATGGGGCCATTTAAAATCCACTGCTTATGAAACAGTAGTAAAGTAGTAGTTTAAAATTTGTGGCAGTTCTCGAAGGTAAGACTTGTTGTATATGTTACTGTCAATGGTGGACATTTTCAGCATTGGTTTTATAATCTTTGCTATTAGATATGTCAAAGTAGGGTTCACTTTGTCGACAGTAATAATCAGCAGCAAATGAGTAAATTGCATGTATTATTTCAATCGAATTGACGTTTATCCTGGACAATTTCGTGAAAAAATAAGCCTACAAACAGTAGTCGCCGGCAGACACCGTTCACACATGTATATATAAATACGAGGGCGGTTCAAATATGATCGAGGCAAATGCTGCAGATGGCGCGCATGTATGTTTTGAAGGTTGTGGCTTGAGAGTGTGACAGTTGGGTCCCTTATAAACAGTGTTGCATAATTTTTGTCAGGAGCGCACGTTTCACGTGCGTTCTTACCATGAGTGAACGTCAAATGCCGACCGCCGTTGCGCAACGTATTGTTATTCGTTTATTAGTGTGGGAAGGCGTTAAAAACACGGAAATTTTTCTGCGTTTGCGAAATCAGTTCGGTAGTGAGTGCCTGAGTGGGTCTGCTGTGTTTAAATGGACCAAAGTATTCAAGGATGGCCGCGAAACCGTCGAGATTGAGTCGCATGATCGTCGACCGCGAACCAGCACCACACCAGACAACATTCGCCGCGTAGAACAACTCATTTCTCTATCATCCACGAACATCTTCAATATCGCAAAATAACGGCGCGATGGGTTCCTAAACTGTTGAACTTCGAGCAAAAATTAACGCGGTTGGAAGTTTGTCTCCGCTTGCTGACGCGATACGAGGCGGTAGGGGGTGGTTTCTTAACGTGAATCTTCACTACACACGAGACATGGGTACACTACAATATCGGAATTGGGGTGGGAGGTACTGGACCACAGTCCGGATTTATCACCCTGCGACTACTACATGTTTGGACCACTGAAAGAAGCCCTCGGAAGTTAAAGATTCAACACCGACGACGAGGTAGAGCAGTTCGTGCGCACATGGCTGTCCGAGTTGCCCAAGGAATACTTCGATACCGGCATCAAAAAGCTTCCGGAAAGGTGGACAAAATGCGTAACTAGTGAGGGGAAGTACCTAGAAAAACTGTAAATTTTTGTAATTTTTTTCGATAGTAAATAAACGTGTCAAAGCATTTGTCTCGATCATATTTGAACCGCCCTCGTACAGCAGTACACTTTAGTTCACATGCGTTTTCCATGCTTTCGGACAACGCAGTACATACGTTTAGAAAAGTTAATTTGTCATTTGTGTCGATAAAGCGCGACGAACGGAAGCATTGCAACTTTACTGTTTGTAAAAACGATTATAATCTAAGTTTAATTAGAAAAACAGGTAGGTTTAACTTTATCGAATAAAATTAAATGGTAATGAATGTAAAGTAAATAATCAATTAAACTTGTCTAATAAACTGCCAGAATGTATACGGGCCGTTTAGAAAAGAATGGTAAAGCAAACTTACATCTTTTATCAATCCAGAAATTTTAGACTCGACACTAATAAAATTACTAGGTATTCATGAATATGCATTTTTCACAGGAAAACCGTACACATAAAATGTAATGTTACAATGTTAATCTGTATTTTTATAAAGAATTAAGTAATTTTACATGCAATATGTATAAATGTACGGCATTCACATAGAAATTCTTATTATACCTACAGTATGGATTTGATATTTTTTTACATTAATGTATGATGTTAACAACGTGTAAAATTACAATCATTTTTATCAGTTTATTAAGATTTTTTGGTTTAAAATGAATAAATATCACTCTTTTAATTTACGATATGAACTTAAAATACACTCTGTACTAATAATTGCAATATTAATTACTAGAATTTGGCTCTATTTTAATATTAAGAGACAATAATTACCAACAAAAATGTTTAGGTCACAGCACGATTTGATTAAATTAAAATTAGATTGATTTGCCTTACTATATTGTTTTCATAAAAATAAAGATAATAAACAACCCTCTTTCTTCAAGTAGTTACATATGTATTAATTACAATGTGTACTTACTTTAAATTAGACTCTTCTTCAAGTATTTTAATATTAGAAATAAAAGTGAAATAAGCCAATTTTCTCCAAGCACTTTGTCTGTTCATTAATTCCTAACGACTTCATAACATTTTCACAGAAAAGCTACTTAAGAAGAACATATTTTTCCCCCAATTAGTAAATCGCATGAGATTTTGTAATATCTGAAATACACCGAAAATCAGTTGAAGCCAAGCAAAATCCCCGAGTAAGCAATTAGAACATAAAACCTGTTATTTACGCCTGTTGTTTCTGCCGTCCCTTCATCAAAATGAATCAGGTGATTAGTGCCATAAATCCTAATATTTGCACCCTTACATTTAATTTATCGTCTACTTTTAAAATACGTACAAGATGAAAACAAAAATGAGGCAAGGTTTGCCGCTTTATAGACAACAGGCTGAAATTTCGGTATCCGAATCTAATAACACCAATATATTTATTTTTATTTAATTATTCTACAAAATGTCTAAAAATATGTATTCATTATACAGGGTGAACCATAAATAAATACAAATGTTTTAACCAGCAGTACAGTTCACTGTGTATGACACATGATATCAATCCTAGAGGATGAGACTGGCGCGGGACAATTTGCCTATTGCTCGTGACACCAACCTGTTAAATGTGCCTATGGCACCAGTTTTTTTGCATGCGGTTGACTCTGCTTTTAAATATTATACTTTGCGTTATCTTGATATTGAACGCATACATGGAGCTAGTTATTTTATTATTCCATGTTTTGTGTATATTTTTTAAATCTGTTTCACCCACTACGAAATTACGAAGTACGAAATGGTTAGCACTGACACGTTGTTTGAGGTTATGCAGCGAAAATTAACTCTAATATGTTGTGTGAAAATGAAAGTTTTTTATTATTCATAAAATAATTTAAGGAAATAGTCTTTCAAGATGTGTGCAATGGTATTAACTCGTGAAATAAGGTTAACTGTTTAAATAGTTGAATTTTCAGTAAGTAGGTGAGCTTTTATGCACGTTTATGGATAATTTTTTTGGAATCATTGAGTAAAGTAACTTCCTAAACATTTTAATTGATAGTTACCAACTTGCGGAAATTCATATTTTAATCGTTTACGATCATTTTGCTTTACTTATTGCTACGAACAAGTGTTTTTAAATTAGAAACAACGGCAAAAATTGAATTTACGTTAAAAAATGACTTATCTTACCGACAATATGGCAACCTCGCCTTCAGTAAATCATATGGTTTATTTTATTAGGTTACATCAGTGGTCTATCTGGTCAGCGGTTTTCAAAATGTGGGTATTTAAAAAATGTATCACTGTAAATATTTGAAATTTTTTGAAATGACTTTCACTAGACTCATCTATATCATCTATATGACCTTGTATATCTGTAAATACAAATTGTAAAATGTTACAGTTGTTGACATATTCTTTTCGGTCACTCTTTTTTGTTATACTGTATTCGAAATATATCTAAATGCTACAACAAAATGCAAAACTTTGACGTAACAATATCATAACTTCACTACATCACTATTAATAATTATGACATTACCTACACATTGATTACTCTATCTATGATCGACAAATGCTACAAAAACGTAAAAATATGAGAAATGTACGCCTGTTTACATCAGCAACACTGTAACCTGCACCTGTGTCCACGGAACCAAACCCCCTGAACGGCGTGTAACGTTACATCGATGATATCGCGTTTTCCGAAACATGGTTTCGTTTACATTCTGCGACAATTTATTAACGTTAGTATTTTAATTGTTATGTGACGATTGGCGTCAGACAAATCGTCTGTTTGGAACAAGACTGTTATAACTCAAAAAATGTAAATTTTCAGGAGACCTCGGTAAAGTTTTATAAATAATCTTACTCTAAATATTGGAAAATAAATAAATATATAATGTTTGAACCATGTTAAAATGTGTGTGTGGATAGTTTTTAGTAGTTTTAATAAACTTTTTTGTTTACTTTGGCTTTTGGCATTTTATTATTGCTATTTTTGTTAAATAATTCCGAGTTGTGACTCTCTTTCACATATTTTTTTACAAGTTTTTCAACATGAGTTTAGGTAATAAAATGATATACATTTCTAATAAACTAAATTATTTTATTAAAGTAGACTAAAATAATACAATTTTATAGATTATTATAAAAATATTTATAATACTGGGCAAAATATTACGGTTTATTGTATGAAATGGGAACAAAAAAGGTACTTAGAATTTTAGGTTTGGCCCTTTCGACACTAAATAAGTAGGCGAGATACTGCTAACAAACTTTATTGTGTGTATTAAATGCTTTGTAGAACAAGACTGAAGAACGTGGAGCACGCACTTAGTTTTATACTATTTGTGTGCTTCCGTTGCAATTTTCTAAGATAAGATTATAAAAGTATATATAACATATATTACATAATGAATAATTAAAATAAGCAAAAATAATATAATAACACTATTATAGAGTTCATATAATTCCTCCCTCTTAGACGGAAAATCAGAGTTTACGGGAGTTGGCTCCTGGAAAGTTTGAGGTGTAGTAGTTGGCGTTGTTGTCCTTTTGGGCATACCAGCCATGAGTTTATACTTTTCCGGAAAGTGAAGAGAATAAATAAGATTGTAAGTCCAATGAGAGACCATGTTAACCAGGTCGTCCACGAGATTGATGTAGGTTCAATTGATGCAGGGTCAATCAACTGAATATCTTTTGTTTCTTTTACTTTGTTCTTAAGGAACTCTAATTCATTTATGGTATTGTCCAATGTAAAATTTGATATTCGGGGTTTTCTTATTTCTGGTAAAAGAAATGTAGAGGCTTGTAAGTTCGTTGTAGGAAGGAAATAGTCTTCTTCATTAATTCGCAAAGTGCATCCTTCTTGGTTAGATATTAAAGAATCTTCTGTGAGAAAATGGTGGATAACGCTAGAACATTGTTCTTCTATATGCACCGTTTTGCTTGGTAGGATAAGCAATTGTCCGGAAGGTAACATGGTAATGCTGTCCTTAGGATTTTTCAAATAATAAAATGTACAATTTGGTTCATCATGATCAATCATCATTTTTGGAATACATGATGGTGGTTTTTCATATATCATTTCTTTAAGTTGGTAATATTTGCCAACTTTTGGGGGTTTTTCTTCTAACCAGGAATAAACGCTAGCAGAAGTACCAAGTGCCAAGTAACTTTCAGGGGGAATGATGGATATGTTTGAGGAGGACATAAATATTTGGAATAGGTTATATTCATTGACATGGTAGATCGGAATTAAAATTTCCATATATATTACTGAGCTTGATACGTAATGTTTCAGAAATAAAGAAAATATTGAATTTTGATCTAAAGAAGGTAATTCCGCAGGTTCATATAAAGTGTATAGAATTTTAAAAATTTCGGCAATAGTTGTAGTTGAAATTACATCGGAATGTATTATACTCATATGACTAAATAATAAGCCATCCTCAATTTGGTCTAGAATTTCTAAAGTGATTAAACAATCGTTAATTAAGGTTTGAGTTTCAAAAAAATCGTTTGCGGTTTTCCAAAAGTTGTTAATCTGTTTCATAGCATTTTGTATTTCACTTGTAAATGATTCCAGAACGGAAAGCTTCGTGTTTAGCTGATCATTTATATTTTTCTGATTACTAAATACAATTTCTAGTTTTTGTTCCAAAAGCTCCTTATCATCGGCACTCATTAAACCAAATAATTCTGAATAGATATTTCCGATAAAATTAAATATACCGCGTTTCTCGCGTTTTACAGTGGCGGAACAAATGATTTCGAATTTTTGTTTAATACGCTCTGTGAGATAATGTAACTGAGTATGCCAGAACTGTTTTTCTTTAGTTGTATTTTCTGAGGATACAAGAAGTCTATTTACATGTTCTCCTATTTCCGTTAAATTAAGTACGTGTACAAAAGAGTGGTAAAAGGATATAGTTTTGAGGGGGCCCAAATTTACAGGGAGGATAGGGTTAGTCAGTCTCTATTTTTATTGTCATAGTCATGTTCTTCGTCAATATCGTCATCACCGTTATCATTGTCAGAAAGGGAAGCAGGGTCTTCATTATTCTGTAACAAAGGAGAACCTTTAGTCTGTCTTTTCTTTTAACTTTACGTTTATGGTATTTTCCTTTCTTAGTTTTTACCGTTATGTTTAAATCTTGTAGGACTTTAACCTTTTCAAAAGGATTTTGAATTTTACGAGACCAGGGGGTTTTTGTTTTTAAATAAATTTCATCATTAGGGTGTAGGACTTCAGGTTCGTTACGATTTTGATTTAACTTTTCGTTGCGCGTCTGCTTACTCTGATTCAGTTTAGTTTTAATTTGTTCATTAAGTTTTTCTGATAATTTCCGAGTATTTTCCACAAAGTCTTGGGTAGTTTCAACTTCATTAAGAATAGGTGAAGTATCGTTATAGATGGATGGAAAGGGGTTTGCTGAGTAGCAGAATGGATAGAATTATTATAAGAAGTTATTGCTAACCTCATCAAGTAGTCTAGAGGCTTATGGGGATCTTCTGTTTTTAATATACGGATAGATTCTAGCAATGTCGAGTGGAACCTTTCTACAGGGCTATTACTTTGGGAATTTTGTATTGAGGTTACATGAATTTTGATATTATGTAATTGACAGAATTGTTTAAAAAGGGTATTGACAAATTCCTTGCCAGGATCATGAATTATATACCTGGGGGTTCCAAAGAAAGACGTAAAGGTAGTTAGTCCTTGAATAGTATCAAGAGCATTTTTAGATTCAATTTTGATTGCTTGTCCGAATTTTGAAAATGGGTCAAATAAGGTTAGAAAAATATTTTTATCGATAAAGAAAAGATCTATGTGAAGAGTCTCGAGTGGTTTAGACGGAGTGGGTGTATTTTGAATTTTGACTTTTTGTGGATTTCTATCGTATTTGGCTAAGTTACATGGTTCACATTTAGTTATGTAATCATGGACATGAGTTGATAAATTCGGCCAATAAAATTTTTTAGAAAGTCGTTTGATAGTTTCATTAATTCCTCTGTGTGTGGTTTTTGTTTCATGAAAGAATTTAATTTGGTCCATTTGTTCATCTTTGAAATGAGATCTTTCAACAATATGTTAGAAATAATTATTTTAGTTTCAGGGACAAAATTATTAGCCAATACTCTCAATACTTTTCTTTAATTTTATCTGAATGAAAATAAAGACAAGTTGTTTCATTTATATTTAGATACCTTTTAGTATGTTAGTAAGTTCATCGTCAGATATAGAAGTATGACAAACTAGGTGGTTCTTATCTTATCGGGAAATGGTTTAGATGTATGAATTCCAAAACGACTAGGCATATTTTGAGTTTCGTGTATAAATAATTGCCTTTTGTACCCATTAATACTTTTTTCTGTAATTGGTGGAGAACAGATAGGATTTTCTTGGGCGGTATGTTGTGTCTGAGTATCGGATAGGTTATCTAAACGATTTAAAAGTCCTCTTTGTTCGGGAATTTCAGTACCTTCAGGTATATGTAAGGTACTAGCTAGTTCTTCATTAAGAGAATCAATAAGTTGATTTATATTTTCATCAGGAGGGTTGTTAAGGATAGAGTCTAGGTCGTCAATTTCGTTGGCGTTAAGTTCGTCTATTTTTGTTAGGGATAGTGCATCCGCAACTTTATTCTCAGTTTGTATAAGTCGTTTTACGTCAGTTTTCAAGGTATTACTTTCAGATGGTTGGATAATAGGTTTAACAGGATCGTAGTTATCTAAGGATGTAACTCGGATAGGATAGTCGAAATATTCAGTAGATGGTTCGTTTGTGTAATTATGGATGTCTACGTAGGCTAATCCGTTTTCTGCGAAAGATATTGATTCGGGTATGATAATATGATCACTTTCAATTTTAGGAATTAAAATTTCACCATTCTCTACTGAAACTGGAATTTGTGTTCTGAAAATTTCAGAAGCATTGACAGTAACTCTCTTGGAAATTTCTAATGGGTTTCGAACATATAAAGGAATTGAAATATTTTCATTAAAAACTGTTGCGTTTTTGTAATCAAAAAGTAATCCAAATTGGGTTATTAAATCTAAGCCTATTAGTCCGTCATAAAAATCGTGAAAGTCATATAATAAAATATCAATGTTATCATTACTGTAAAATTCATTAAAAGCGGGAATGGTTGCACAAAATTTTGTTTTCTTTTGGCCCATGCATGTTTTTAAAACATTGGATGATTGGTAGATACATTCAGGGTAATATTTTTCAATGATGTCTGGGCGAATCATAGTTTTAGAAGAGCCGGAATCTATAAGCAATTTCAAAGGTGGATTTTCAATTTTGATGTAAGATAGGGGTGCAGCTAAAATGGAATTATTTTCAAATATCATTTCTTTAGGTTCTGGTTCGAGGCTATTTTCTGAAAATTTTCGAGTTCCGTATCTGAAATAGTTTGCTGAAAATATTCGGGTTGTTCGGGTTGTTCAAGGTAATCAGGATCTACTGAGTAATTTGGATATTCATATTCTTGGGAATCGTATTCTTCGGTTTGTAATTCGTACTCATGACAATGATGTGAAAAATTACGAGGGACGTTCTGAAATTTAGTTAGTGTAGTACTGGAAGTATCCATCGGTTCGGGTTCAAACTGTTTTCTATTATTTGAATAAGTATTTGTAGAACGGGGTTGTTGATTTGTATTCTGTCTGGGGGTAAGAAGGGTTTAGGTTGGTTATACGGAGGTCTTATTGGTGGTTGAGTTTGTCTTGGAGCAGGATAAGATGATGGGAATTGTCTTGGTAGAAAATTAGGTTGTTGATTTGTATTATATTGGGGTTTATAGTTATAGCTCGGTTTAGGCGGTAGATTTTGTCTAATAGGTAACATAGGTGGTCTTTGTGGTGGTTGAGTTTGGGGTAAACGACGACTCATATTTTTGTATTCAAAATAGGTTTCAAGTTCAAGTATAGCCTGAACTACTGATTCAATGTCGTTCAAATCAGGTCTAGATAGTATGATAGTTTCGAAATTTTGTGGGAGATTACTCTTTAATTTATTCAAAAGCAAGGAAGTATAGACTGCTTGAAGAGAAGTCCTTTCTTGTGGATCTGTATATATTAATTGTATTTTCTGCACAATTTTTGAGCGCATACCTAGAATTTTATTACAGAAGGTACGTAAAGGTTCGCGGATATCGCGTTGTAATAGGCAAATTTCGTTCTGCCAAGTTTGAAGTGATTTATGATCACTATAATTTTGAATTAAAAGGTTTCTGATTTCTTGCCAGGTAGTTATTTCAGGTCTGCCTAAAATAAGCGTTTTTGCTTGTCCTCTCAATTTACTCTTGATTATGTTTATGAATAAACGTGATTGTATATCAGTTGGATGTGGCAAATCTAACGATATTATGAATGTTTCCACTGATTCTAAGAATTGGGTCAACTCAATTTCCGAACCATCAAATGGTTGTATTGTCGAACATAAAAGTTTAGTTTTTGTGCGTCTAAATCTTTACGCTGTGAAGCAGCTGGGTTGGTGCTTACGTTTGCTTGCGGGTTTGACATTGTATTATTCTAAAGTTTCTTTATGCAGATAAGTTAAGATAAGTTAAGTAGGTCGAAAACGACTCAGCTAAACACGGCTCACTATCAGTTTCTGGTAGACTATGCGTCCTTGCAAGTCCAGCGAGAACTTGATATGGCACAACAGATACACGACTTATGCGTATGTCGAGATCAACAAATTTTCAAGGTGAATTAATTATCTTCTTTAATACACTTTCTTATTGATAAATTGATACTAATTCTAACCTACCACTGTCAATATTCGTTTGAAAGGATAGGAGTCAAGTACTAGCACTTTGGTACTCACCAGGTAATTCCGGTTCCAGGAAATTCCCTAAGGATGCAGCGGAGATAGATTTGGTGGTAATCCAATACACAATAATCCAAACACAGGCGACGGGACCTACTCAATTCAGCCCTTAACTATGCAATTTGCACACGGACGAGCTTACTAAATTCAGCTCTTCACTACTTTCCCGACGCGGTTATAGTCGTCTGCAGTTTTGCCTTCCTTATTAGGTCGAAATTAGCCACGTAAAGTTCGAGGATTCAGTATCTCTGACCAGAAGGTCTCCTACCTTCACTTTGATTAACAATTGAAGGAGTTAACTGATATCCTACCGACTGCGCCAATTTTAGGTTTGGCCCTTTCGACACTAAATAAGTAGGCGAGATACTGCTAACAAACTTTATTGTGTGTATTAAATGCTTTGTAGAACAAGACTGAAGAACGTGGAGCACGCACTTAGTTTTATACTATTTGTGTGCTTCCAATTTTCTAAGATAAGATTATAAAAGTATATATAACATATATTACATAATGAATAATTAAAATAAGCAAAAATAATATAATAACACTATTATAGAGTTCATATAATTTTAGCTTATGAGAATTACTGGTCTATTTAAAGATGTGACAATTTTGCATATAAATACACATAAAGAAACTAGTTTTTTATTGATATTATTTCGACTTGTGACACTCTTTTCCAAAATTTGCTCATCTCATCTCATTTAAAGTCACAGCCACGTCACAGCACGACTAATTGTGACAGTTTTGTCTAAAGTACAAAACCGTTGGAGATGTGACATTTCAAAAAAGCGACATTTGACGGTTATTAAGCAAAGTTCACTTGTAACTCTTTCACACATAAAAATATGCAATATTTGGAGTTCATACACCACTAAATCTTGAAAAATTAAAATTTTGAGTTAAGACTGTCTTGTTCCAAACTGACGACATGTTCTGACCTTTCAATATGTTTGAAACATTACTGTAATACATTTCAAATCAATGTAAAATTCATGCAACTGCTCCATTATGTTGTTTGGTGTGTACAATTTGTTTACATTTATTTTTTTCTGAATTAATATCGAAATATATGTTTCAAAATGGCATTGCAGTATTGCAATAATTATAATAAAATAAGTGAGTTAAATATTTGGATTTTTGAAAGTTAACTACCAATATCGATAATAACATTTTAACTTTGACATCCTGTATTAACTATCAACTTTTGACTAAGGCAAGTTTGCCAACATCGCATTATTTTGTCGTAAGATATCTGCTCTTGTTCTACGTGGCATTAATTTTAGGACACTCTGTGAAACTAGTCATCCTAGAAGTAAAGCCTTGCAGCGTCAATATAAATTATTGCTAAGATGAAAACTTTCAAAAGTTTTTGTAATGAGAAGGTTGCATTGCAGCAATAAATCGAAAGTTAAAAAAAAACTTGTTAACCACTAAGTGCCTTAAGCAGAAGTATTTCTATTGCCACAACAATATAACCTTCCTGAAGCCAATTTAATGCAGATATTTTGCTGGGATTAATCAATATATCTACTAATGCCTAGAAAAGATATTTCAGTCAGTGATAAAATATCATTGATAATATTAATTTGTTTCTATTTTGTCATAGTTTATAAATTTATAATTCGATTATTCTCCGCTTTTGTGTGTCCTTCATTCCTCAATCTATTTTCAGTGTAATTTCATGGATACATATTACATATACTCTTACATTTTATAAATTGGTGATAGTTATCATAATGTTGTCAAGAAAGTAAAAAATATCATATTTTCAGTAACTCAATATCTAGCATCCGCCTGAGAGGGACCTTTTAATAATCGCCCACCTTCCCCTACTATATTCCGAAATCCAGTGTAGGAGTCACCCCCTTAAAATTCGTTACAGTTAGTTGCTTTTCTATTTATTTTAAAATTAGGGCAAAGCTAAACAATATGCAAAGCTAGACACTGTATTTAGTCATAATGTATACTAAATTAAACATTAAATGTAAATCAAGCAATTAAAACTTTGTAATAAAATGACGTAGAACGACAAAGATTAAAAAATGGTAATATAATTTAATGTAAGATTATCGAGTCTTTGAAAATTGTAATAATTGTACTTAATAAAACAAGTAGGCAGATATTTTCTAAACCGTTCCCAGAATAACAACTACCGTCTGTAAGGAAATGTTAACTGTTTGGCACTAAAAAAGACAAAATTTTCATATTTTATTATATCACGGACATTACTAACAGATGCTGCTGAAAAAGGGCCTCCTTCAAGTTGAATCTAATATCTTACTAAGAATTAATATATAATTAAACTCATTTATCTACTTTCATTTAGTAATATAAATTTTACACACCTTTTTATTAACATTTTTCTATTAAATAAAAGCCTGTTTTTAGAAGAATTATTTATTTGTTATTAAAACAAATATTATAAAATCTAAGACTTATTATAAATACCAATAATGTACTTTCTACAATTACAAAGTAGATGGAGCTGTTTAGGTTTGAATTTCCAATTGTTAAATCCGTGTTTGACCCCATGATCTTCTTTGTTGTCTGTTTCTTATTCTGTAAAAAATTTTCAACACAGCCTTCTGCCGTGGAAGAAGATTTCCAGCCCCCATAACGCTTTGACATCTGCATATCTGCACTGCCATCAACCAGAATGGTGGTTGAGGATCTACTAAGACAATGTCCAGTGTATTCTTCGGGATGCTTCAATCCAAGCTTTGTTGCAATCATTTTTGGAATGCTTCCAAAAGTATTAACTCCGCCAGAATGGGAGGTACATTTTCCTTGAATGTAGAATACAAAAACCTGAATGAGTAAATATGTTTCATCATCTGCAGGACTGAGAAACATATATTTCTGCCTTTCTAAAAATTTTGAAATTTTTGGTCCTGTAATTGAAATTTTTTTTAAAGAAATGCGTTTAGTTGAGAAAGTCTGTTTATATCTTGATTTTTCTTAACTGAAATCATAGTTCTCATCATTGAGTAGTGAACTCATAGTGTAGATGGTTTCTAGAAGTGTTGCTTTTTGAAAAAATAAGTCGAAAATATTTCCTCGGACACCTTATTTACCTTATTAGCTTTGCACCAATCTTCAAACTTTTAATACTCCAACTCATACCGCGCCGTGGGTTTTGTCGGCGCTAGACTTGAGAACTCTCCGTTTGATGCTGCTTCTATATCTGAGAGTAAACTTCCAACAGAATCACCCATTTTGTTAAGCGCTTTTTATATTTATAGACAGTAACCATATGAAAGGTACTTTTCTCTGTTTATAGTTATTAAATGAAAAAAATAATATTGTGTACAATATTCTTGTTGTAGTATCTATACTTATATTATAAATAACGGTTACAATACTAAATTTTGAAACAACAATGTTAAAATTGCAACCAATATGTAATATAAATTAAAAACAATCACCTATTTCATTCAAATATATTTGCCCTTTATGCTATTGTTTTCATACAATTTTTTAAAAGTATTATTGATATTGGAGAAACTACTCTGCGGACTAAAGCCCTGACCAGCATTGAATTACACCCACAACATCTACCCATATATTTTTTACTATTAGCGGTTGTAGCTTTTTCCACAAAACTATAAAGATGTTTCATCTAATATAAATCAAAACTAGAAATGCAGAAATAAATCAAATATCATATACCTATAAATTGTGGCTGCTGAATTTATGAATTTCTAATGTTCAAAAGCGTTACTAGATTTTTGATAAAACAATCACTAATACGATTTGTAGAACAAAAAATCAAAACATTGTCACTTGGTAAATACTTGTATTTTTTTTGAAATTATGAATTCAACGTAATTTTAAAAAAAATCAACTTGCGTAATAAATTTAGTTAATACGGATATTACTGATGCCATTTATACTGAAATACCATATTACATTATATACAATTTTCAAATGGAAAAAGGCATGACAATGAATTTTTAATATTTTGGATTCGTTTCCAAATAAATTTGAGCATTGTACGAGAAAAGAGACATAAAATTGTATTGTAAGTCGCATTGCCCTTAATACGTTGCGACAGCGCGCCACTGCCGCCTTCCAATACGCTTTTCGAATCTCCAATCCAGCGTTTCTTCCATCCAGAGGCTGACTGATTGCTTTGCCCGATTTGATCAACAACATATCTGCTGGGTAAATAGAAACCTTTTACTTGAGATTCTTCGATACAAACTCGCTTCTTTTCTTTGCGATATACTTATTCTAAAGGGCTTTAACAGCTTTACTTCCAGAATTTTAATCTGCCAGGTAGGAAAAGTTCCATTTGACGAGGTGGGTTTTCAGGACCCCCTAAGTATAAATACAAATGAGATATGTTCATTGTCCACAGGAAAATATGTTTATTTAACAGGATGTTATTTATTTTATATTTTTATTAAATTCATACAAAGAAGACAATGCATGACCTCGAGAATTTAAAAGGATAATTCTATTTTGTAAAATATACACACTCATTATATTATCTGAAGCTATTTATTTGTGGCATGATTCTAGTTTTTCTTTAGTTTAATTCGGTATTTTGTCACGCTTCTGAAAAAATAATGATTAATTAAACAAACCCTTGCGCCACAAAGATCAGTCAAGGGTTATTTTTAAAATTAAGTTTGCCTAACCTTAAAATTTCACACTGAAATAGCAGACAAGTATAAAATAACAAAAATCACATCACTATCGCGCACTTTCGTATTTTTATGATTTCTCGGAAATCTCTGTTTTTGTTTTTAAAAATTGTTAAATGATTTTTATTTTATTGTTACTTACTTCTTGATACAATAATGATCAATGTTTACGGAACAGTTTGACACAGACTTATCTCTGTTCAATAAAATAATCGCGGTCTCTTTTAATTTTCCTTTTGTTGCATTATCCTCCTTCTCTAAAATGGTTGCCGAACCTCATTCAAATGACAGTTTTCCCAAGCGTTTTTGCAAATTTTTTATTTTTCAAATTCCCGCCTTTTTATATAATTTTTAAGTTCCTCAACTCCACTTTCATAGGTCAATACGTTTCTTCAACATAATATTCATAAGCAAAACGGTCAACATTTTATTTGTCAAAAAGAAATTTGTTAATGTTTGTTGAATCAAACGGGGGACAGTAAGGTTTTTTTCAAGTTTCTTTACAACTATAAGAGGTTTTTCCAGGTTTCCCCATGTCGACGACAATACATACAGAGTGATCTAGAGTTTTTACTTCAAAATATTACGATTTAAGCAAACTTGCCTTAAGAAAATGTTAATAATAAAAAAGATACAGTGTCAAAGCCGAAATTTAAAAAGTAATTTGTAATAATTACACTCTTTGAATGTATCAACTTAAACAATTGCGAACAGATGTTTTTGCATTGAAGAAATCATAATATGCAGGGTTAACTATGACTAAGTAGAAAAATTTTAACCACGTGCTCAGGGGGGTCTAAAAGACAATAAAAAAATTATTTCGGAATCCTAGCTCAATGTTTAAAAAATGGGACAAACCCTCTTTTCCCACGGAAAGTCGGCGCCTATGACAATCAATCATCATCCGACATGGCTAGATATGTCAAGTACCATGCGGTCGTTTTTTCAACATTGTCAAGTGTAGAAACGAAAATAAATATTTTTATTAATAATAATAATGTCTAAGTACCTGATAGATAACAGCTAATCCAGTTAGCCACAGTATTTTGTATTCGTTCTTCGTTCTTTCGTTGCACACTGCCAAAACTACATTTTTCCTCCTTGCAGATTCATCATAATTATCGACTAACATATCCGACACAAAATACTTTATTTAATTACTATAATACGTTTAAAATTAGTTAATTAGCTGATTTAAAGTAACAGTAAGTTCTAGCTTATAAATAGGTACTGAATTGCTAGTTGCCTACTTTCCATGCTCCAAACCATGGAGAAACGCGAAGTTAGGGTCATTTTTACAGAACACTGTAAACATCTTGGAATGTTATAGTTTAAAATATTACTAATTATTTTTGCAAACATCGTCGATTACTGTTAATATTGTTACTATTATTAGTATTAACAGAATTTAATTACACAACAACGCAAGTTTAAAAATAGATCGTCGTGAGTGCATTTTGCATTAGTGGCCTACAGATGTCGTCAGATGTCGTTTGTAGAAGTTAAATGGTAGTAAGTTGGTATACGGTTACGGTACTCTGATTAGTTTGAAATAATTTTTCAGTACTTGTTTTTCGCAAATTCAATTTTTGTTATTTTTTGTGTATTTACAAACATGTCGTATTCAAATGCCTAGATGACGGATAAGGTGCTGATTTATGGGAGTGTGAAGAGTGCATATTATCGTGCGACAGCGTCAAAGACGTATCCCGAGTATACAAAATATTATGCTGAATATTTTTTGAACAACATCGAACAGCTGTTTTATGCCGTGGCGATAAACGTGTGGCAGTGTTTTTTATGTATTTGTGTACATTTACGTGTATTTTGTTATCTTTTGTGCTTTTCCCGACGTAAGTAATCGACCTGAGCAAGACCGCCAAACGAAGTAGGTACCTCGATTTACACAAAAAGAACGATCGCGGGAAGGAGAGGGTTCAAAAATCTTTGCAGGTTTTAATTTAAACAAGTAATAAAACATAAGATTATTCAACATTCTTAAAATCTCTCCAAGTATCAATCCTGGAGATAAATATTAGTAAGGTAGGTGCTGCCTATGTGCTACCATACCGCATTTCTCATTAAATCATTAAATAATAATCTACATTTTGTAAAGATTTTGTTTTCTTTCAAAGCGGCTTAAACTGATACGCGTGTCAATGCGGTGACCTGTCACTATGTTTGACACGTTTGCCTTTGGCAGAATATATCTAACCTCGCGGCTGACAGAAGGTCAGTGACGGCGATAAATAAGGATTTAATATAGTGTTGAAAAATTTTTTTGGCTTTATAAATAAGTTTCGAAATTTTTTGAAAGGTGATTCCGTTAATTCTTATTCTTCTCTATCTGCTCTTAAAATATTTGTACTAAGTTAGAACGTTTTTTATTAAAAAATCTTAAACCTACATTGCTCTTGAGGAAAAAAGGTATACTTGCCATTAGTCTCAGAAATTGGTCATTTTCGGAAAATTGGTTTTTGAACAACCAACAACTGCATAGTTTACTGCAAAATATTTTAACGTAGCAGGTGCCAAAATTCTTTTGCAAACTAAATATGTTGAAGGTAGATCGACAAGCAATAAAATTTGCACTGGTGTAAAATATGCTACGGATAGTATTTTTCAATGTGCAACGTTTTTAATATGGAATTCATACTGATTCTTGCAGCTGCAGATAGTCATCTTAAATTAGTTTGTGGATAATCCGAAATTTGAAGAAATTTTTCGTATGTTTTTTCTAAATCCCTAAACAGATTTTTTAAATTATTGATTATCAGTTTGTGATCCATTTCAAAATCCTCCTAAATATGCTCAGCAACGTTGAAATTCAATTGCCCACAAACAGTTACATCTCATATCTTGAATATGAAAAATTATTGTCTCTTTTTATTCGAGTTAAGGAACTATATAGCTGATTGTTGAAGAGCTGTCATCTCAAAAATGGTCAACTTGCTAATTACGAGTATTGTCCTCAAAAACAATGTAGGTTTAAGATCTTTTAATAAATAATATGATAACGTTAGGGTCAAATAAGTAACGCTCACATTTACGTCACAAATATCGCGGATTTGGCACCCTCTACGGAATATGTCGAAACAGACAACAGGGTGTGATTTCTCATATTCAAAAATATCTATTCCCAAATTTTCAAGATGATACAGAGTGTAATTATTAAAAAAAATCACTTTTTAAATTCCAACTTTGACACCCTGAATCATTTTTATTATCAACATTTTACTAAGGGTTACTGGCTTATATCGTAATATTTTGAAGGGAAAAATCTAGTATGTATTCAAGTGCCATTACTTCTGTGTTAGGTCCCTTCAGTTTCGTTCTATATTTCATTTGCTACAGAAGCAAATATCTTCCCAGCAACGTTTTTGTTCATGGTTATGGTTTTCCCTAATATTTGCTAGCTACTTTGCTAGCTTAAGAGCAGTTTTTACTCCTACCAACCTTAGCAATGGTATTTTAACGTACTGGTTTGCTTTGAATTTATTCGAGCAGGAAACATTTTTTAAATAAGTCTTGCAGAGAGTACGATGGTCGCCTAAAATTCCAGACAAGGTATTGTAATTTGAAAATGAACCAAATAATTTATTATAGATGTAAGTAATGAAATTATATTTAAATTAGGTACATATAGCCAAATTGTTATTTTATTATTGACGAAATATATGATATATGATAGTGTCACACAATGTGAGTGACTCTATAGAATGGAAGTCTGGGACTTCCACCAAATGTCACGGAAAGTGTGACTGTCCTGCACCACCTACAAACATATAAAAATAATACCTCTCTTATATTCTTGGGGTACTCGCTTGGCTCCTGCGAGAGGTAAAGAAACTCAACCTTTTAATAAAAATACAAATTTATTCAAACAAACTTAACACCCATACTTACAATAAGACCTTTGCGCTGGGGAGTATCTCTTCTAGCGATCAGAACCAGCCAACGGCTGACCGCCGCCCTTTGGCTATGGACTGGCTCTAGCTGTAGCTCTGGCTCTGCCCGACTGATATTAGCCCAGTTTCAATAGTATTTATACACATTTGGAAAATCTGAATACATCAGAATTATATTACCTATTGAAATAATGGGAACAGCCGGCAAGTCTATCGCTTGGTTCTTTGAGAGAGCAAGAGAGATAGACATAGTTTAGTGTGCAACTTGACACATTTTATTGTTTTGAATTTCACTTGTGTAACATTGACACACAATCAATTGTAAATATGTTTATAAATTTGGTTCACTAAAATAATTTAATATTCGTATGTGTGCCAAAAGGTTTTTAATTTAAAATAATTAAAATATGTGTTCAGCTGTAAACCATTTCTCTAAGATCCTCTTTGTTGTTAGGTAATAAAAAATCTTTAGGGAAATCTAATGTATCAATTTTTGCTTAAAATCCAGTCTCCATTATCACGAATCGAAACATAAATATTTTGAACTCTGAAGATCGGACGAAGAGGGAGAGCTTTTTAATTACCTTTCTGCACATAGTTTAGATATAAATTACCCAATAAAACTGACTCCAGTTAAGTGAAAATTATTAAGCTGTAGGAAATTACAACAGCCTATATATACGACTAATCACTAACAGCATAAACTGCACGCGTGGGGGAAATTAATTTGTAACTTCAAAATGTAACTTCAGAATACTATTAATTAATAGAGAAATAATTACTCCAAAATCCGCGTACACATTAACTTAGGTAATTAACCTGCTGATATATACAGTTTCGGGTACGCCTTGTGACGTGTAAGAGTTCTGTGTGTATAAAGTTCCACACAACTTGTTTACTAACTTTTGTTTTCAATAGCCTTCTATATAAATTTTGTCAAAGATTTACCGGCGCGAGATAATTTTACTTTAATGAACTTTGCTAAGTACACGTAAGAGTATAATTAAATTCTAAGGGCTTAGTACTGTTTCCATTGAAGGGTAAATATTGCTCCGGAAGTCTGTCTATGTTCTAGAACACCTTTGTGACATAATACTACTTATGAATTTAGACAACTTAACCGTCAACTAAAATATTTTTCACTTCACTATGCGACTTATTTGTTACTGGGAAGGCTAAAGTAACAGTTAGATGGTTTTGTCGCAAAATTCTTTCAATTACTTCGCTACTTATTGAAAATCTGATCAAATTATTTTCAGTTAACAAGACAGTTTTCTACTACAAATTTTATACTGTAAGTCATGAATGCATCTCTTACCTGTAAATAACGTGAACGATTGCTATAAATACGATCCTCTTTCACATTATTTATTTTTAAAGGTATCTTGTACTGTATGATCAAATACAACTGATGAAAGAGCACCACAAAGGAATATATCAAATTAGGCAGTGGAACAAGATGTATGATTAGCGAGATACCCGGTTATATAAAAAGATTACTTAAGAATTCTATACATTATTATAAAGAAAATTGTGCATACAATACATCAAAGGATATCCAGAACTAATAATACATATTGGAGAAATATCTACCGATTGAGACTACATTGAAGTTAGAGTCATATTCTGAGGAACATCTGAGAATGATTTACTCTTGCTGCCGACTGTTGTCTTTTCTTTTTTGTCAAGTCAAAAGGAAAGAAGAGTGGTATAGATTATGTAAATTTGCTTTGATTATTGACTTCATCAATTTTAACATATTTTTTAATCAAATTTTGGAACAACTGTTGAACCATATTGGCAGTAAAATATCTCCATCAAAGAATGAAAACCCTTCTCAGATGTGTTTATCAAAGGACTTATCTACATTTAAGTTAAGTTAAATAATATTTTACAAATCAGAATGTCGTTTAATGGTGGTAAAATCACAATTCACAAATTATCTTCGACCAGTAATTTCCGAACGTAAAGCACAGTATTTGCGGTATATCTTCATTTGGTCTGACCTTGAAACCACAAAACATCTCTGACTATGAGGTTTGGAATCGGGAATTCTTATAATAATAATTGAATCTTTGTCTTTTATATCATGGATTATTATCTTTAGTACCTCATCTCTTCTCAAAGCTCCACGAACACCAATTGTCAAAATGACCTGAAAAATTCTCCAAAACTGGTTAAATGGATCAATTTATTTTAATTTGAATTGTCCAGCAGAAATACATTATCAGGTTCTTCTTGGAAGATCCTCTCAATTTCCTCTTTCGTTAGAATTTTGGGTGTTTTTGGAAGGTATCCAAGCGATAAAAATCGCTTTGCTATAATATGAAAGTAACTTTTAATGGCAGTAAAGTATTTAATATTGACAGTATTATGGTATATCAGTAAAGTACTTTCTACTGATCTAAAAAAGCAGATCTGCTTATAAAAATATTTAGCCAGCTAAAAAAAAGTCTTTTCTCCTGGGCATTTTCTTGGTGTACTACAGATACAGACTGTTTTAAAGGTACTTATTTGGTAATGATATACGAGTACATAATCAGGAGAATTTGGAACAACAAGTATACATCAATACTCTTGACAATTATCTATTGTAAAACTGATTACAATTTAAGTGAATGGCGGCCAGCCAGTATAAGCGTATTTCATATGTGCACTTATAAGCAGCTACGATATTGGTATATTATTTTTATTTATTTTACTGTTTCTGTTGTCAAAGTTTCTGCATTACTGCCAAGGATTTATTAGTAACGCTTTGCTAAATAACTTTTCTTCAAATCCACAGGAGAAATTATACGAAACCTACTACTTACATAAACCGTAGTAACTTAATAGAGACATTAAAATTATGTTTCCGCTGTTATGAATTTTAGTTGTTTCCACGGGTAGGAATCTCTTGAATCGTTTCGCTAATGGCCCTCGCGCCGTGCTTATTCGGCATTGTTATGTAAATTCGCTGATTGCAATGTATTTTGTAAATTTTTATTTTTTCTATTATGTTATCCAGATATAAGCATCGTTACTAGGTGGAAAACACTTGCGCTATTGTGTTACGGTTTAATGACTGTTTAAAACACACATAACAAAACTGAATGGAGGCAATCCATTTTGTGTTTTAATTTTATCCACTGAACATTTTGTGCACCAAACAATGCAGATAGATATATAAAAACACCCGCATGAATAGGTTTTAGCCGTCGTAGGAAATTTGCATACCTTTGAATTTTACTCACAAAGACTTGTCGGCTCTACTACTGTTTCCAATTTTTTATATCGAACAGGAACACATATTTCATTGTCACATTGTATAAAAATTGTTTTTCTAATCATGTTAAGGGCTCCGTATTCTTGAAATAGTGTTTTCTACAAATATAACTAATTTTAGACAGTTAAGAACTGAATGGAACTGGTGAATATAGAGTTTAGCAAATAATATGAAGGTTATATCATGCCACCTGCAAATATTCAAAGGTACCGAAGGAAAATCAATATATAACCTCAGAAAGCAATCTATCCATCAAATTTTTAGGTACAGAAATCTTTCAAAATACATATTTTTTTAAATTCCATTATAGATGTAAACATTATTATAACATAATGTCACGGATTTCCCAAATAATTGAATTGAGAAGGAACCAAAGTCTCACATAACATTTTCTTAGTACCAATATTTAAGTAGGCTCTATGAGGATAGATATATCCGAAAGCTGCAGAAGCTTTCTGAATATATATTGAAATTTGATAACGGCTTCTAAGTGTACTATCCAAGATAATACCCAAATTTTTAGCTGTATCCGAAACTTTTCTATTGCCAAATAAGAACTAAGATAGGAAAAGAATTAGTATAGAGATTAAATAATGTGGGTCCCAGAATGGAACCCTGCGAACCACCAGTACTTAAATATCTTCGTTGAGAAAAAGTATTACCTAATTTAACCACTTGACTACGCCCATTCAGATAACTACTCTACTCTAACTCTTTATGTTTCAAAATAATTTAACTTTTTCTGAACTCACGTAGAACAATTAACTAAACCAATAGTTATTTATAACTAGTTAGATAGAAAAGTACAAGATTTAATGCCACGGCTGGTATTTAATAGACGAGGCGCAGATATTTATCATTTTCCGCATTTATTATATATTGACGCTCACCTATCTTTTTAGTTAATAATGTTTGCTTTCGGAACAATTTTTAATAAATATAATTGTTGTAATACCTTTATTTTGACGTTTTCTAGAAGTACCCAGTTGTCAAGAATGCATCGAATATAGCCTGGAATGTTTTAAAAACCGTCAAAATAAACGTATTACAGAAATTATAATTTCAAAAGCAAGCAGGTAAGTGAGTTTCTATATCAATATATGTTTTCAGAATTATAGTGCTACGGTAATAATTATATTTCGGGTCCAGTCCTCAATATTACACAATTGTTTACACTGTAGTACGCGTTAGTTCTACTCCGAGCACAGGGTTTAAAGAGTTTCAAAACCGGTCCTGTCCAACTGGCCTTGATCCCGTCAGATTCCGTTGTAGCTTTCATTGTGTTTTTCTGTGCTCCAGAGCGCGGGTCGCCACGACAGAATAATTTGCTTAACAAGGAGTTCTGCAATTTATTATTGTCGTTTGCAATAATTGTAAGTATATAATACTGTAATATTAACATTTTAGCATTCTCTTTTAGTCTGCTATGAGTAAACATAAATAAAAGTCTCATAAGAGACAAAAAGCCCATCGCCAAGCGATCGGCTTCCTTAGACACAATGGATTCTGTGAATCAAAACATTATCAGCGAGATAATAAAGCAGTTGGATGAAGTAGTAAAACGGTAGGTATGCTAGTTTCCATTTATTTTCTAGATAGGTCGAGGGGCCATATTGCCGGCAACAAAGCAAAAGAAGCGCTAGCCGACACACCTTGTCTAGTCACGTAGACGAAATTGTACAGGACCGGCTGGCAGCATGGATTTTAATCTAGACACTGATGCATGTAGCATCTATTCTGTTAATAAAGTGAACGAAGAACCAGGTGTACTGGTTATTCGCAACAATAATATATTATCATCTTTGCCGGATGATATATATATTACACGATGCATGTGGACGATCGCTTGTCAATTACCCAAGATGGTACAGGGCCCGCTTTAAGAACGGATTTTAATCTAGACACTGATGCATGTAGCATCTATTCTGCTTTTAAAGTGAACGAAGAACCGGGTGTACTGGTTATTCGCAACAGTAATATATTATCATCTTTGCCGGATGATATATGTATTACACGATGCATGTGGACAATCGCTTGTCAATTACCCAAGATGGTACAGGGCCCGCTTTAAGAGCGGATTTTAATCTAGACACTGATGCATGTAGCATCTATTCTGCTAATAAAGTGAACGAAGAACTGGGTATACTGGTTATTCGCAACAATAAGATATTATCATCTTTGTCGGATGATATATATATATATTACACGATGCATGTGGACGATCGCTTGTCAATTGCCCAAGATGGTACAGGGCCCGCTTTAAGCGCGGATTTTAATCTAGACACTGATGCATGTAGCATCTATTCTGCTAATAAATAAAGTGAAAGAACCAGGTGCACTGGTTATTCACAACAATGAGATATTACAATCTTTGTCGAACGATATTCTCAATATCACACAATGTACGTGGACGATCGCTTGTCAATTATCCAAGATTGTACATGACCGGCTTTAATCTCGAATTTTAATCTAGATACTGATGCATGTAGCATCTATTGTACTAATAAATAAAGTGAATGAAGAACCAGGTGTACTGGCTATTCACAACGATGAGATATTACCGTCCTTGCTGGATGATATTCTCAATATCATACGATACATGTGGACGATCGCTTGTCAATTACCTAAAATTGCATAGGACTGGTTTACAGCGCAGTTTTTAATCTAGTGACTGATGGCTGGAGTATCTATTGTGTTAATAAAATGAATGAAATCCTGGTGCACTGGTTATTCACAATGATGAGATATTACCATCCTTGTTGGATGATATTCTCAATATCATGGGAGACAATCCCAAAAAAGACAAAGATACCGATTTTTCATTACATAAATAAATCATCCTAAGATGGCGAGCTATTCTTTAAAACGGACTTAAAGAGAAAGACCCTGTAGGTCTTCTCGGTAATTATAAAATTTCAATAAACCTTACAAATGTAAGTTCTCCCAAATTAAAGCAGGAGATAATGATCGCCTCATAAAAATACTACCCATTACTGATTGATTCATCTCATGTAGAGATTCAGAATCAACTAAGGAAAGGGTTATGTACTTTGAGAAAAACGTTAGCAAAGAATTTCTGTTACCCAGCACCTCCAATTATTCTGCCATTCTAACAAAAAGGGGCACCACTGTTAATAGTTTTCCCACAAAAAATCGTGTTTAAAATGCCCCGATAGAAGTAGAAATAGAATCAGTAAGTATTCTTTTCTATGCAGGTCGTTTACAAATATTTTAATGACCAATGGCTAACCAGGTGTGACAGTTCGATTGTCTTGGATTCGTTGCTAGGATATAAATTACCTTTTCTCGACATACCTGTTCAGCTTCAAGCAACTTTATGCTTGAAGAGAAAAGAATTGAACAAATAAACCATTTGCAAATCTTGTTCCTGGTCAACTCGTGCCTAATATATTATTAGCGGGTTAGCCATTTCAAATGGAGGACACCCGGACAGTAGTTCGGCTTGGAGTTCCAATTAGCAATTTAGGCAGCAAAAATGGATCTCAAAGATGCCTATTCATTAAGAACACAGAAACCCCTGCGATTCGAATTTGATGCACATCTTTACGAATTTGCTTGTCTGTCATTTAGCTATCATCAGCGTCATTTACCTTTACTAAACCTACGAAACATGTTATACAGACTACATTCTCAAGGAATAACATGCATCAACTGGTTTCGTTGATTTTCTGCTTTTGGGTGGAAACAAAGAGAAATATCGTAGGCATGTGCAATTTACTATTTCTTTATTAAACCCTCATGAATAGGCGTAAGTTTTGGAGTTCCCTTTCGATTCGAAAGGAACAAAATTAGAAAGTTTAGAAAACTGTCCTGACAAATTAAAAAAAAAAAAAAAAAAAAATTATAATTATTTGTCAAATTTAATGGCTTGCTAACCTCTGCTTGCCTCGCTGTGAAGTCTAGCTTCATGTACACAGAAAATTATATCATTCAAAATATATAACCCTAAAAGCTAACCTTGGAAATTATTCAACAATAATGCCTATTTCCTGAGATATAATTTTAGATTTGCAGTGGTGGCTAGAACAGTTACACTTGTTGCAATGATCTAGTTTATCTGATTGCTGCAGAGATAGCGCACACAGATGGTGGACTTTAGTTCGTGCAGTTAAAAATGAGTTCTTGGAATTTCAAGATATATTTTTTGAACTGAAATGTTTTTGCCGACAATATGCGGCTATATGGGAAATTGTTAGATTCTAACAAGAATTGACAATACAACATGTCATGTCAACATGTGTAGTGTATCAAACTAAATGCCTTATTAAGAATATATCTGACAATGAGGCGAAGCCAGCAGTTTGCGGATATTTGCATCTTACATTTACTCTCGTGATAATATCTGAGACTGAGTGATCTAGTCATTCAGAGATTTTCAATGATATTTCGAGTCGGATTATAGAAATTGATTTATTAGCTTCAAGCAATAATTATAAATATTCAAGATATATCTCCTGGCTATGGGATCCTGGACTAAAAGCCAGATGTATTTACGGTTAATTAGAACATCTCGGTTTGTATGCCATCATTTTGCATTTATTCTACGAGTATTGTAGAATTTTTACGGAAAACTTGACAGGTATCCTTATCGTTCCCCGTGGAAATGGCAATTTATTATTCACAAAACTAGTAATTACCGATCTTTTAGTTTTGATCCAAAAGTGATCTTGTATTGTGTCCTGTTTGGCGAAACAGTGCTCAACTTACCTTGAGTGGCACTGTCATTCATTACTTCAAGAAAACTAGAAGACAATCAACACATCAAAAGATTCTCGAAAGATGTTTCTGGACATTGACCACCTTAACCCTGGTATAATTTTACATTGAATCTACAGCAGATGCTGAAATACTGAGAGGATTCCTGTGAATCTACCCTCGAATTTCTTTCGAGTAAGTTAGTAATCAAATTGGCTCTCACTTAAGGAGAAATCATTTGCTTCAATATTGACAATACTCATCCCGGACTAAGTTAAAACATCTAGTCCTAATTCATCTCAGCCTTGCTTAGGGTTACCTTAGCTAACCCCAACTTATGTGTATAAACGTCAATTGAGAAATACCTGACTGTTACACAAACCCTACGCAACAGCTTCTTTGATTTACATTAGATGTACTAATGTTACATTTTCTTCCTTCCTAGTTTATAATAACTTACATGTAAAGTTGCATTTCAGTTATTGTTAATGTATGAAATCAACACTTTGTGGTGTTTGTGGCTTATTAAATTAAACAAAGCCACTACACTTATTACTAAGTTTTACGGCAAATTTCTTTAAACATCTACAGTGTAAACAATTGTGTAATATTGAGGACTGGACCGAAATATAATTTACTGATCAAAGAACTTACCTGAAGTTCGATCATAATTATATGAGGGTCCAGTCCGAAAATATTACACACCCGCCCGTCCCTTAGTTCCCCTGCCGTAAAACATAAACACTTTAAACAATGAAAGCTACAACGGAATCTGACGGGATCAAGGCCAGTTGGACAGGACCGGTTTTGAAACTCTTTAAACCCTGTGCTCGAGTAGAACTAACGCGTACTACAGTGTAAACAATTGTGTAATATTTTCGGACTGGACCCTCATATAATTATGATCGAACTTCAGGTAAGTTCTTTTGATCAGTAAATAAAATAACATATATTTTACTCTTTATAATTTATTAAAAATTTATGATTCAGTTGAAATGAGCAACAATCAAGTTTTCTAACAAAATTAGTGGCATTAGTGGTAGTACATATTTTAATAAGGAACCTATAGACAAATAACGTTCTACTAAACAGCGAAATAGCAAACATTAAACAAAGATGCATTAAGGCAGTACATAATAGGGGTTTACGAAAATTAACTGGTAGTGACCTGAACATATCATTTTCTTTCTCTAAAGTTATAAGAAAATCAGAATACAGAGCAATCCAAAACGTCAGAGTGAACTCCTAATATTTTTAAGTTACAGTCCTAATTAGTCTTAGCTTTATCGTAATTATCAGCAATATTTGTTATAGTTAGGTAAGTACTTACCATTTGATTTGATCAAACCTCAATTTAAATTTAAATGTTCTCCATCTGAACACAGCAAACGAGAGCTAACTGAACACAATAACGCTACACGATCAACATGGCGTAATAATGTGTGTTAGAACAGCTGATATATTGCGCAGTTCTGCTCAGCTAGTCAGGAGTAGGGATATAGAACACAGAGGTGTGTTAAGTTTACACAAAATGGTGTACTTTTAACACATCACTGGTAAATATTACACAAATTCAGTATATTTTATTATAATACTAGTAATTTTAACACATTTTGTGTAAAACGTATATAATATGTAAAACTAACACGGATATTTTATACATCCTAAAGTACTCACGGCAAAATCTCACTTACCCAGTAACTTTTTTACTGTGTAATATTTACATTTTTCCGAATCAGAAGTTTTAATTAAAGTTTTATCTGATTTTTTTAATTTATCAAATAAATGACAAATATCAAACTTGAAAGTAAACTGTTCTGACAGTTATGTTTGTCATGTTCATGTTATGTCAAAATATTGTATAATGTTTTCAGTAAGAAGTTTGCTAAAATATTCTTAATAGTCATTGGCAAAGTATAGTCTTCTACTTGCATATTATGGTTGAAATTCACTCAGGTGATTTACAGCACTCGCCTCGCTTATATTCTCGTTGACTAATATACTAATGCATAATAATTCTAATTATTTTTACTAACCTCGCCATTTGTAGATAAAACGTTGTACGCATTATGAGGGATACTACATTACTACCGCATTTATGTGATTAATAATTTTGTGTGTCCACACTTCACATGCGTACAGTAATAATATCTATATCCCACTTATTGCGTAAATAACTATTACAGTATAGCAAAAATTATACGTCTAAATGTAACTAATGTCCTGCATTAGACGTCTAAATGTAACTAATTTTCTGCATTGTATAATAAAAGGGCAACTATGCTGCTAAAAATTGTTGGTGCGATAAAACTATGCAGACATTTAATTAACGGTTTTTACGTAAGCCTCAGGATTTTGAAGAATTTCAGTAATCTGACACTTACCTCTTAATAACTCCATACATATTCTTACTGAAACAGCCAACCTTTAACTTTTATCATACAGTGTGTCCACGGATGGGGTTGACAAGAGGAGAAAGTCTTTTGTTTTTAACTTTATTGAAAAATGTCACTCTTTATAGAAAGTTCTGCTTCTGGAAAAAATGAGATTCCCACAGAAGCGTCTTAGATCAGATATACAGGGTACTCATATATTATAAAAAGAAACAAGAAAAATTCAAAAGAGAAATACCATTATTTATTATTTTACACAAAAAATTATATAAAACAAATCTGTTTATAATCTCAAATACAGTCCTATTACAAATTTTAAAATCAAAATTTCAATTTTACTCTACATACCTAACTACCTCCCACTTCAACACATTTTTCCGCTAACTTGATACATTTTTCGTACATATATAAAGCTGTTTACAGGCCTTTTAGGCCCAGAGCAGAGCATTTTTCGTACACTACTCATTTATTGCTTCCCGTATGAGCTTTTTTAATACTACTTCTCTATCATGTGGCAGATCATTTGAATAAACCTTTTGTTTTAGGGCACCTCAAACAAAAAAGTCTAAAGGTGTAAGGTCAGGTGATGTAGCAGGATAATGAATCATCAAAATGATCTGCTAACCATTGTCTGAGCAAGGCTGTAGAATGAGCAGAACAGCTGTCCTGTTGTCAAAACAGGTTATTGTGTACTTATGGCTCTAATGTATTTAAAAATGGTAAAAAAATGCTTCCAAAATGTGCAAATACACATGTTGATTTAAATTTTTCTCTATACGATAAAAAAAAAACACAAAATACATTAACTTTTTTGTAGCGTTAACTTCTTCTTTTAATTACATAGTCAGGGTTATCGAAAGCCCAGTGACGACTGTTTTGGCTAGAGACGTACCCATTTGTACAAAATGTAGATTAATCGGTAAAAAAAATAAATCTGTGAAATGTTCTGTTTTCAAGGAAATTTGCGCCTACCCATAAACAAAATTCTAAACGTCTTTCTTCATCTCTAGGTTGAAGTGTATGCAGCAGCGTTGGCTTGAAAGCATGAAGTTTTATATCTAAAAACTTTTTGTAATAAACTTTTATTTACATGCAATCTCTGTGAACACTTTCTCAAAGATGATTTAGGATCATCTGCAACTGACGCGACTGCTAATAATATTTATCGCATACTTTTTCTTTTTTTTTCACATCAATTACTGAACCAGTTTCAGTGAATTTTTTAATTAATTTTCGCAATCCTTCCTTCGAGTATTGGGAAATTTTTCATGGAAAAGTTCAATTGCAAACTCATAAGATACATTTCCTATTCCGTAGTATTTTACTAAATAAACGGGTACATTAAATACTATGGTAAAAAGTCAACGCTACAAAAAAGTTGTATGGCGTGGAATTTTTTTGATCGTATAATTGAACGTTATTTTATAGAGGAAAATTTAAATCAACATGTGTATTTGCACATTTTTAAAACATTTGCTTTACTATTTTTAAATATTTTAGTCAGAAGTACGCAATAAGCTGTTTCGGCAACAGGACGGCTGTCCTGCTCATTATGCAGATCATTTTGGTGAAAGGTGGAGAGGAAGATTTGGTCTAATCCTAACCTTACACCTCTTGACTTATTTCTCTGGCGTGTCCTAAAACAGAAAATTTATTAAAATGATGTGCCACATGATAGGGAAATATTAAAAGAGCACATACGCGAAGGAATATATGAACTGAATGAGCCGCAAACTATTCATAAAATGTAAGAAAAACTTATTAAGTTAGCGGAAAAATGTCTTGAGGTGGGAGGTAACTATGTAGAGTAAAATTTAAAATTGAAATTTTGATTTTAAAATTTATGTTATGACTCTATTTGAGGTTATAAACAGATTTGTTTTTATCGACGTTTTGCGTAAAATAATAAATAATGATACTTCTCTCTAGAGTATTTTCGTGTTTTTTTTTAATTTATGATCACCCTGTATATCTAATCTAAGACGGCAGTCTCATTTCATCGAGAAGCAGAACTTTTATAAAGAGTGACATTTTTCGATAAAGTCAAAAACAAGACTTTCTCCTCTAGTCAAATCCATCCGTGAACACATTGTATTTAGAGGAAAACTAAAATAAAAATCTATTTTATATTCGAATGGAATAATTAATATTATACAAAATGTTAAACTGATGCATTTCTGCAGCAGAAGAAATTACTGCATTCGAAACAGTAAGTAATGTTTATTTTGTTTGCAGTATTATTTGAGCTAGAGGTTTGTATTTTAGGGTAGGTAAGTAAAATAATGATTATTTCAACGATTTTACAAAATATAATCAAGTCGAAATTTTGTAAATTGCATATCCTATATTCTTCATAAACTTGTTCAGCCCTTGATTTTTCCCATTCAGGTTTATATACATATATAAATCTGAAGGAACTGTGTAAACCAAAGTAATATTCAATGAACCTTACTCAGCATACCAATATTCCAAATCTTTGTCAATTGCTAAAATACTGTTTTATAGAGATCACATTTAGCTTGCAAACTATTTATTGTTCAGAGCTGCAGTGATGGAATGGTAAAAGTAAAAAGGATAAAGTGTAATATCTGCTGGCAACTTATTTAATAAGAGTAATACGATAGCGCAAGGAAAAAAAATATATCAACTTGATTCAATAATCTCTAACGGACATGGATTTATACCTCCGTTACTAGTGAGCAATGCAATTTAACGTAAAATGGCTGTTATTTACAAGAGTACCCTTGAGAATATTTTTTGCATTTATATAAATCGAATTTACAACCAACATCGAAGAATAAACAATGGGTACCTGTGAAAGGATTATTAATTTGGTTTTAGTGCTGACATGGAATACGTTCCAATTTAGCTACTGGATAAATTTCCATTTACATTGGAATTGTACAAATAAATATTTGAATAGAAATCAAATTAAATTAAGTACTCAATGTCCCACAGAGCAGATATTTATTCTGCTTAAAATTGATTCAGGGTATAGCCAATTTTGGTAGTCACTGGTTAACGAAAAGTGGTAGGAAAAACAGTTATCCACACATTCCATAAATGAGAGATGTAAAAACGGAATGGTTATTATCATGTTGTCCCAGTCAATAACTTTTGTACAATAAAATACAGGATGAGCGAATAATGTGCAAATATTTGAAGGTGGATTGTATGACCGACTATAATACGGGTTCTTCAGTTTTATATTTAAGCCACTTGGAAAGTTACGACCACTTAACACAAGGTGATAATTTATTTCCTTTCCAATATCTGATTTATACAGCTATATCTATTAAGTTAAGTACAATATTCGCGTTCTGAAAGCCTTTCGTGACATTCACCATAAATGAAATGCATCTGTATGTATTTGTCATTAGAAAATTTTATATTATCATGAGCCATGAACTGGCATCCAAATCAAAATAATGGAAAAATACTGGAAGAAGTTAACCCTAACAAAAATCTAACGAAAAATGTGCAGGGGGTACTTTATTTCAACACGTTCTAACAGGACAAGGAGAATAAAAAATAATCGTCGAGAAAAAGTTTCATCAACGTATATATCCTACTAAATTTCATTTTTAATTTCAAAACGTATGGAAGATACTAAATAAAATTTGTCACCCCCTGTTAAGGGGTCATAACTCCTCCAAAAGGACTTAAAAAAAATCATGTAACGGAATCCTATAAAAAAGGTCATATAATGCACCCTCAAAGAGTTTGCACATTTTTCGGGATCACCTTGTATATTGCATTTCAATTGTTTCTATTATTGCTACTGAATATAACCTATCTGATGTAAGTTAAATATATATTAAACTCACTCTGTGTAACTTTAATTTTCTTTTACATCCTAAATCCAAAAAAATCCTATTAAGTGGAAAACCCGTTTTATCTGAGAATGTCTACATTTAGGGTGGAAAAAAAAGAAGAAAATGAAAAAAAGGAAATGTTGAACATGTTCCCAAATGAGTTTCGTTAGCCAATAAAATCCAAAACATGTGACACAGATGTGTGAATGTATAAAAATACATTTTTCTACATTCAGGCAAAAAACAAAACTTTATAGAACTATATTTAGTGGAAAAAGTGGTTCTTTGTTGCATTAGTGCAATAAAATGTTTATTGTATTTATCTGTCATTCTACTACAGCGTTTTGTCATCATGACAAACATAAGCTTCCAAATCGACGTCATATTTTCCTAGAGTTAGCGTCATCTAAATAAAACTGCGTCTTGCATGAACGTAGAAAATAGTTATTTATGCAACAAGTACAAAAAGTAAGTGTTTATTGCACGCGACGTAAAATTGTCCAACGAGGCCGTCAGGCCGAGTAGGACAGCACTTTTTGTACGAGTTGCATACAATATTTTTTCTAAGTTCATGCAAAAACCAAAAAATTATATTTAGATGACACTAAGTCTAGGAAAATGTGACGTCGATTTGAACGCTTATGTTTGTCATGATGACAAAACGCTGTAGTAAAATGACAGATGAATGCAATAAACATTTTATTGCACCACTAAATATAGTTCAATAAAGTTTGGTGTTTTGCATGAACGTAGAAAAAATATTGTATGCGACTCGTACAAAAAGTAAGTGTGCAATAAACACTTTTTGTACGGGATGCATACAATATTTTTTCTACGTTCATGCAAAAACCAAAAAATGGTCTATTTAGATGACACTAAGTTTAGAAAAATATGACGTCGATTTGAACGTTCATGTTTGTCATGATGACAAAACGCTGTAGTAGAATGACATATGAATGCAATAAATATTTTCTTGCACTAGTGTAATAAAGAACCACTTTTCCACTAAATATAGCTCAATAAAGTTTTGTTTTTTGCATGACCGTAGAAAAATAACTATTGTACACTATCGTATTTCTTTAATTATTTGTTAAGACATTAAGCAATGCTATGACAGCAATATATACTTTACATAAATAGATCCTTTAATCAATTACGTCTCTGTTACTATAGTAATTCAGCTGCTTTATACGGCTATTCCACTTAAATCCAGAATCAATATATCAAATCCCACAAAAGGTGGCAAATCCCTAAACACAATTGTCGATTTGGAAGTACACGATCTCCCGGTGGAACTCTGAAACGCAGTTTGATGGTAATAGAAAAAAGAATAGCTCGTGTCAAATTCTTCTGCAGGAAATAAATGTGGAACAAATAGTCACACAGGTATCTTGAATTTTGTTAGATACAAAAGATTTTCTTTTTTGAAGCATAACAACGACAAATTAATTTTTTCTATATCACGTTAAAAGAAAAACCTGTACCCATTTCAGCTTGTTGAATCGAAAAATTAGCAGATTTTTTCGTCTACACATAATTTAAAAATGATGGTAAATATATTTTTTTACTATATTAGAAAGGTATTTTGCTAATATAAATCAAATCTCCTACAATTCCTATCAATGGAGTCATATGTTTGTTCTCTAATACCAAACACCTAGGCATGCTAATGAACAATTCCACAGGCAAAGCTCTATTCATTAATTATTTAAAAAAAATAATCTAGCTTAATTTACTAACCTGGTTTAATGAAAACAGTCTATAAATATCTAAGTTCACTTTTGAAATTAGTCCGCAGAGTAGTTAGTTTCACACAATATTGTTAATACCTAAAAATATATAAAAAACGACTACATATAGGGTAAACATTATTTAAGTAGGTATTTATCATGTTTAATTTAAAATTCATTGACAGTCACTTTTAACATTGTCGACATTTAATTTCAAATAATTTTAATTTATTGGTATAATAATTTGTTTAGTTAGATATTTGACTCAACTTAAAGGAGAAAAAAGCAATCCTAAAAACGCAGAAATAGGTCAGATCTCATCTATTGTGGTTGAATTTTCGAGTTCCCACAATTTTAAAAGTGAACTAAGATTTTTATAGTGTTTTCATTAAACCAGGTTAGTAAATTTAGCTGATTAATTTTTTTAGATAATTATTGAATAGAGTTTTGTCTGTGAAATTGTTCATTTGCATACCTAGATGTTTGGTATCAGAGAGCATACATATGACTTTATTCTTCATGACTAAGAATTGTAGAAGATTTGATTTATATTAGCATAAAATACCTTTCTAGTACAGAAAAAAATGATGCAATAGCTAATAATAAAGAATATATGGATAGATATTGTGGGTGTAATTCAACGCTGGTCCGGGCTTCAGTCCGCAGAGTAGTTAGTTTCATACAATATTGTTAATACCTAAAAATATATAAAAAAATAAAATTTGTGAAACCTCTAAAAGATATTTACCGAACTACAAAGAAATTGAAAATATTTAAGATTCAAAGAAAGATGTTTATAAACTGAATCACGCCTTAATAAAACTCCCGTTTCAAAATGGTACTTACAGGAAAAAGAAATTAGTGAAATCGCTCCATTAATTAAAATTCTTTAAACTTAAAAACCAATTAAAATATCAATTTGCTTGTTACTCGAAACGATATAATCCCGTTTTATTCTTGTTTGTGCGAAGTCTGAAGCAATTATTTATCTGATGACGTAAAGACTAAGTCTGCCTCTCTAAACCAGATCCGATTCAATCTTAACAATTTGTAAGGATACCCTGCATGCTTTAAGTTTCCGTTACTATCAACAAAACTGTAGCTGATTTCGGTACCGAACACATTCACATCATGTGACTTTAATCGTAATTAATGTATATATGTCATGAATGTACAAGTATATAAAGATGTAGTAGGTAAATGAACCAAACAATGAAAATAAAAGTCTGGTTAAGTAAAATTAGATATGAATAATTATTCTATTTAGTAACTAGTATTTACTTCTTTTTATTTTTGAAATTGCATCATATAGCAGTTTACACTAATTATTACAAAACAAATAAACAATGAATATACAGGGTGTCCGGAAAAGACGTGTACAACGGAAGACCACAGACTCCTGGGTTCAAATTAAGCCGATTTAGCCCAATTTACTTATTTCCAAAATTGCTTCGTTTAGCCGCTAGAGAGCGCCAAAGTTTGCGAAAAATTGTTGTTTATTCCGAATATCTCGAAAACGACTTGATCGATTTTAACCATTTTTGGGCTACGCTATTAAAAGTCTTACCGACACTTTTTGACATTTCAAACCTATTGCAATATAAAAAAATCATGTATCATGCAAATATAAGCACATATTTTTAACCTCCTGTACAATTACTCTCAGTTTTTTTGTTAGTAGCTGACTTTATTTAGAAACTTATTTTATACTCACAGAATTATGAATAGATGAGTAGTTTAGACAGAAAAAATATTTTCATATGTCAACAATATCATCATTCGTTCTGCAACAAATAACGAAAATTCCAAAACTCTTTTTTATATTTTATTTAATAAATACAAGATAATAAAATATAACAAAAAAGAGTTATGATCACTTTACAATAAATGCTCAAAGTGACCACCGTTTTCTCTTATGCAACAAGTAATCCGTTTTACGAAGTTGTAGTGCAGCCTCTCCATGATTCCTGCATTACCTTGTAAAATATTAACTGCGTCTTGGATTCGCCTAAACAATTCCTCTTCATTATTAACTGCAGAGGCATATACTTTAGTTTTTACTGCACCCCACAGAAAAAAATCGCAAGGGGTTAAGTCTGGTGCTCGAGGTGGCCATTTTATAGGAGCATCGTTTCCTCTTCCGATCCACCTGTTAGGATACAGATTATGTAAATATTGACGAACGGGTATTGTAAAATGAGGGGTAGTCATAAACCACATGTTACGACGAAGTAATAACGGCAAATCGTCCAACAAATTAGGTAATACTTGCTGTAAAAAATTTAAATAGTTGACCCCATTCAATCGATGTGGAAGCACAACCGGGCCAATAATAAAGTTGTCGATAATTCCCGCCCACACGTTTACTCTGAATTCATATTGAAAATGTCTTATTTCAGTACAGTGTGGATTTTCATCAGCATAAACGTGTTTGTTGTGGTTATTAATGATGCCTGACCTAGTGAAACATGCTTCATCTGTAAATAAAATGTTTTGCTGAAGTTGATATCATGGGCTCTTTGATCTTGTATAAAATTACAAAATGCTAAACGTTTTTCGGGGTCAATGGGTAGCAATTCATGTACCGATTGAATGTGGTACGGATGTAGTAATTGCTCCTTCAAAACATCATGAACTATGGTTTTGGTATCCCTATTTCATGTCCAATGCGTCTTGCACTAATTTTTGGGTTCTCTTCTATCTTATCTAGGATTTGTTCCTCCACCTCTATAGTTTTCGTGGTACGTTGACGCTTTTGAGCCGCATTCATTTGGTGGAAGGAACCAAATTCGCGAAGTCGCCTTTCGATGTTGGCAAAAGTTTGATGATTTGGCACTCGTCGATGAGGGAATCTGTCCATGTAGACCCTAACACTTTTGCGGCCGTTACCTTGACAAAATCCATAAACCAAAAGCATATCTACTTGTTCGGAATATGTATACGTATCCATGATGAAATAATGAAAAATGAGAAAAATAAACAAACACAACAATAACGACAACAAATAAAGTAAGATCTAAAGTAACTAAGTAATTGAGCAAGAAGAATACACCGAGAGACTAATTTCAGTAGCTGATTAGATTTGACACACAACTGACACTTAAAATAACAGAGCCAACTTCTGGTACTTCATTGTTGCAGAACGAATGCTGATATTGTTGACATACGAAAAATATTTTTCTGCCTAAACTACTCATCTATTCAAAATTCTGAAAGTATAAAAAAGTTTCTAAATAAAGTCAGCTACTAACAAAAAACTGAGAGTAATTGTACAGGAGGTTAAAAATATGTGCTTATATTTGCATGATACATGATTTTTCTTACATTTCTAATAACTGCAAAAGATTCTAAATAACGTCAAAAGTGTCGGTTAGACTTATAACTGCGTAGCCAAAAATGGTTAAAATCGATCAAGTCGTTTTCGAGATATTCGGAATAAACAAAAATTTTTCGCAAACTTTGGCGCTCTCTAGCGGCTAAACGAAGCAATTTTGGAAATAAGTAAATTGGGCTAAATCGGCTTATTTTGAACCCAGGAGTCTGTGGTCTTCCGTTGTACACGTCTTTTCCGGACACCCTGTATACTAAATTATTGCAATTAACAATAAAATATACGAGAAAAACTAGTCGAATAACACTTAAGCATTCCGAACTATTGAAGCATACTCTAGCTTTGATCTCACATAAGCGTAGTATAGGTATGTTTAATGTTTCATTATTACAAAAGTTATTGAAGCTGTAGTATTATCAACGTTTATGTCTCTGGGGTTACTGTAGTCTCTATGCCATCGGACGTCTACGTTTCTAGTATTAACGTTTTCTCGGTAGTGTTTACATTAGTTTTTCAAGTGCAAAAAATGGCTTACGTGTATCACAACTTGAAGTTCACTCGGAGAACATTCATAATACTCATTCAACGGGAACATTTCCAATAACGCTTTTCCTTAATTGGGCGATGGATTGAACGAGAAGGACCGGACCGGTGTGAAAACAGCAGCCGGAGATAGCATGGCCGCCACCATTCCCTGCCTTAAATTCTTTGGACTTCCTTTTGTGGGGTTATTTAAAAAGTGAAGCGTCGCACCGAAGCGGCCACTAGTGTTGATTTACCCTTGATTTTTTTTTTAATAAGTTATGAATCAGGCTCTATAAGTCATTATTGTGTGATAACTGATCAGTGAAAGCTATCTTATTTTTTGTGTTTTGTCATAGATATGTTTTATGAATTGAACTATGCAATAGCAATTTATTTAATGATAAGTCAGTATTAATATTATAATATTTATTTGAAAAATATATTTTTATCGTAGGGTTTCCTGAAGAACAGTAGAAGTATCGAAGGATTGAATAAAGAAACCAAAAGTGCATGATTGTGTTTTTGGACTACTTTACCTATTTCTTATAAATAAAGATATACAGGGTGTTAATAATAAGTCAAACATCAATTATATATTTATTTTACCGAAGAAAATAATTGAAGTTTGTCATAAAATAGTTTTTGATTTAAAGCTTTGTAAGGGAATTACCGGATGCCAGAGTTTACTTCCAACGATAACTATTATTACTTTGATTGGTCATCTCATTATCCCGATATGAATATCATAGACTAGTTTAGATCATTCTGGTTTTTGAAAAATCTGAGTTCACTATTTTTAAAGAAATATTTATATGCCACTAGTTTCAGTTGAGACTTAATACCCTCAGGCTAACTACCTCGTAATTTTGTTTTATAACACACTGTATATGCTATGAAAATCACGGCTTCATTCTGTTGCCTTGTGTACGTTTCCCTAGTTTTAAGAAATAATCTCTTCCATTTACATGTCATAAATAGATAAAAACTCGCTTTATTTCGACGTGATACACAGATGCTTTCATTATTCAGGTTTCAGAAAGACACTGATTTATAGCAAAGAATATGAAGGATATAAGTTTCCTCTTTACTCACGCTTACGACGAGCTGATATTGTATTTTTTTATATCTGTAATCCAGCGGAGATATATTATTTAATTCATAAGCTATATTAAATAACATCCAAATTGTGAACGTTAAGAAAATGTAACTAATTATTAGTTACAAATCGAAGTGGCCTATTTCGCCCCCAGACGCAAAATTATTATGGACAGAATTTATTGACCTACACTTACTTGTTCTCCGGTTCTGTGTGAGCGATTAGAATCACTGTTGTTTATTCTAAGGCTGATACGATCGGAACTACCTACTAAGACAATTTAGTAAGAAAACAACCACTGAAGATGGCGCATAGCCGGAACGAATGTTTCCAGCATTTGAAATATTATTGTTATGTTTGTGGAAAATATAATAATAGACAAAAAAAATTGGTGCCAAAATATGAGAGTATGAAACAATTATATTTACAGTATTTTGGAGCAGAGGTTATTGAGAATAGATATTGGGTACCTGAAAAAGTGTGCGGAACTTACAATTCTTTAACTAAGTGGTCACAAAAGAAAATTAAGTCAATGCAGTTTAGTGTTCCAATGTTATGGTAATCCAGGTAATTTTTTTAAAATTTATTTTATATCATATATGTACAAAACATGTATTATACATCAAATATATTAATTTTATTTTGCATTATCATATCTTCTCAGGTGAACACGTTAAATGATAGTGTTATGTGTGTTTAAATAGTAAAGGAAGAAACAGATGTAATAGATGAAGCATGGTATATGTTGGTACAAAATATGCAGAATTACCTAAACAACATACAGAGTTTATTCCAATACCAAACCCAGCAAGTCCAGATGTAACCTCCGTAGTATCTACAAATGCTGCAGACAATTGGATAAGATCCTACTTACGAGCCTTCTGAGTTTAACAATCGTATGATACCAATATCACAAAACTGGTTAGATGAAGTAATAAAGCACGTTAATATCAAATTTTCAATGATCTTTCCTTGTTAGACAGCGTTCCAAAATCAACAACTTCAAATGCGTGTAAAAAAAATATCGCACTGAACTAAAAAAAACCTGTTTTGTTATGGATAATGTCAACTTTCATTTGCAATTGGTCTCATCCTATTCCCATTCGGAAAGTTCGATTTTGTATCACTGTGGAATTACTTTTGTTTATTCTAAGGCTGATACGATCGGAACTGCTCCTAATACAATGACGGTTCTTTCAGAATTTTCACATTACCCTTTGTTATTGATCCCTTCTAATATTGTCAAACGTTTCGGCGCTCTTCACTTCCAATATCATCGGTGATGTATGCGTAAAAGCTTCTGTCCTTAGTCACCACAACTATAAACAATATACAGGTGTTAGAGGTTTGACTGCCACAAGTGATAGCATACATCCAAATAAAAAAAACAACTTATGAGTCAAAAATTTAACCATTATCGAGAAAAAAGTCACAAAAACCTATTTCATGTGTAAAAATTCAGGTAATTAAGGAATCTCAGTAGAATGTTTTACATTTAATGGCCATAAAATGCAATGATTACACATTCTTTCGATTTATTTAAGTTTAGTTTTAATAAAATAATAAAACAATTTTTTCTTTAATCAGAAAAATTTGATAACGTCGATATCGCGGAATGTGACACTCACACAATAGTTATGTTTGGATTTTTTGTCATCACCAAAAAACAAGTTGGTTTGTGGTAGGCAACCCGCTAATGCGCTCAACTGGTTCAGCAAATTAGTTCATTTATTCGCATTGTTGTCATGTTATAAAAACATTTCTTGGTATATGCCATATAATAACATGACGTATTTTAAGAATGGCTTAAGTTATGCCCTTACCGTTTAACTTTTTTGTTCATTTATACTGTATCTGCCTTATACTGAAGTTATGACAGTCAAATCTCTAACACCGTGTATACTAAATCTGGCTTCATAAAAGTGGCATAAAATATATTTAGATAGGCATTTTTGTGAATTTTTTGAAAATTTGTGTTAGACGTAATGAAGTTTTATTAATAAATTATTGTTACAATGGGGAATTAAAGCAAAACATTATGTGGAACTATTTGCTGATATATTGCATTCTTAAACTAAATAATAATAACACTGACTGATAGAAAAGCTTACTTTTCACTAAAACTGTAATATGCTAGCTATGATCTAAGGTAGAAATGATGACGTAGTTGAAACTAATTATCCCATCGTGATTAGTTATACCGTAATAGGTGTAATTTTGGTTTTCCATATTAATCCTTATGTAATATTACGGGTTTAAAATAAAACATATGAACTTTTCCTATAATTTAGTACAATAAAACAGCAAGTACAATTTTTCTTTCCATTTTATTATTATTAAAATTAATCGTATTTCATTTATGGTAGGTTTTTGATACTTATGAAGTTATTTTTCTAACAAATGTGAGAAAGACACTTTCCGAATGAGTTAGGAACAACATTTTTTCTACAAGCTCATGAAAATAAATTTAAATTTTTATGTTCTTAAATCGATATTAATGCAAACGGAAACAAAAGGAACGTAACAAGAGTGAATACAAATATATTGGAATAAGAGAAGTATTTCTTCTCACTTATTATTAGTGATATTAATCATAAACGTACAGTTGGACACGTTATGTAAGTTTATTGCAGAAGTCAGCATGTGGGTTGACGTTAGCTGCTTCTTGGAAGAATATTTCTCTAATACGGGGAACAAATATTGGGAAGAAGTTTATTCAGAAACAGGCGTTTAATCGTGGCTGTTGATTAGGTACTAATGGTACATCTGGGCAAGACGTTAATGGTTGTAAATTGCAGTTTGAAGATGATGGAGTGTTCAAATGAAGAATTTTGTTGGATATTTCTTTCTTCAGATTTGTAGTCTTCTATGTACCCTTCGGTAGCAGAAATTGATTTCCACCCTCCTAAACGTTTAATATTTGTGATACCTACTCCACAATCGGCAAGAAAAGTGGCTGAAGACCGCCTAAAAGCCCGCGACCCATGTTTCCGGATTTGGAAGATGTAAATAGGCTGCTATTTTGGAGGGTATTTTCTCTATTGAATCGATGCCTACAGGTTGGACATTACATTTTCCATATTTGTACTGTATAAATAATCGGCGGTGTGGAGTTTTTTTTCAATGTAAGCTCTATATAAATTCAAAACATATACATTATTTGTTTCTTTACATATCACGAAGGATCTGGCGGAATGACTTTTGGAGTCCTTGATACTGACAATTATCAGGTCCTCTATATCGTCGATTTTCGTTATTTTCTCAACCAATCAACTTAATCATCAGGTAAGTTTCATCGCGTACCCCACTCATCAATTCTTTTACGTTTTTTTGACTAAAAATATCTGCTTTTTTTGTACGAAATCTATCATTTCTTCTATTTTTTATGATTATGATTTTATGATATTTACTAATATCCAAATCTTGTTTAACTTTACAAATACATTTTATTATTGAATATCTGGACCATAACGTGTTTGCTTTTCAGGTTTCGGACATTTCCAAAAGTTATGCTAAAGATACTTCCTCCTTTGTTGATTTTACCCTTTTACACTAATCAATAAAATGAGAGTATTGCTTCTCATATATTTCTTTTGACTTTACGAGTAACAAATTCAAATTTGTTTCATTAGCTGCTGCTAAAATTTCTTCAGGAAGTTCTTCATCTGACGAATTAATTGTCGATTTCATAAAATTTAAAACATTAATCGAAATTTACTGTGTTGATTTGTCAAGGAACGTCTACTATATAAACAAACAATCAGCACTAAATGATATTTTTTATTGCTACAACAACAATTATTAATGTATACGAGGGTTCTTCAAAATAAAATATTTCTAATTTTAATTTTCTTTTTGTTTTCAAACAAAAAAAATAGAAATTAGTAAATAATATTAAACAAATTTTCTTTATGGAGAAACAACCTGAGACTTTCATATTTTGTCACCACCTATCTAAATTTTTGTTCAAAATTATAATCAAGCATGCGTTTAGGAAAAACTTTCCCGCACCGTGCGGGAAAATGACACTACGAAACTAAAATACTTGTGACAAAGACGTTAAATACGCACGCTTGTAGAAAAAAAGTGTTTTTAATTTTTCCTGATAATTTATTTACGAAGAAAAATAATCTAGTTTTGCTTCAGAATAGTACATTTATCTAATTCAATTTTGTTTACATAAGTTGATTATGCTTTGTGTTCTGTAAATAATTTATACTTTATTGAATTATTTTAATTTTAAAAAAAGAAAAAATACATCTGCTTCCAGAAAACTTGCTGATACAGTAGAATATATTTTAAAAAGATTTCGGTAAACCTCATTTACTGTATTCTTTATGAATTGAGGAAATGGTATTTAAGGAAAAGACGTCCTGAGAGGAAACCCTTAGAAATTGGATTTAAAGAGGGTGAAACACTTTTAAAACTACACAAGAGTAAGGGAAATTTGAAAAAGAAGTTAAGATAACACAATAAATGGAAGTGTATAAAACAGTAAGGAAGTGTCGAAGTGTTTTAGATTAAAAACGATCTTTACAATGAATGCCATTATTTTAATTAATTCTTGTAATTTTTAAAGATAAAGTTTAAGTAAACTTGACCGATTTATTCTCTGCTGTCTAGTTTAAATAATGAGGACATTTTTATAAGAAAGTCATTCAGTCTAGTATAAAAGACGTCTAAGTCGAAACTAAACTTGAATACACCACACGCGTGACCTACCCATTGTTATGTTCACATTAAATTAGAATCAGTTCAGCGTAGATTTTTAAATTATTTGGGCTTTAAATCTGATGGCCTTTACCTTCCCATTGGACATCACACGATGGGCTTTTAAAAACTCGCTGCATAACTCAATACACTGTCAAGAGTTCTTGCCCAAATTATTTTTTATTGCCCCCAGATATAGCTCTAGAGAAAATTTAACGTTTTTTCTACAGGCCGCCGCGCCCATACAAATATTCTTAAATATTATCCTCTTGTTTTATTTGTAGCAACTGTAATGTCAACAATATAGATATTTTTAATAATATCCTTAATTTTTGTCATATATTTTTAGGTATTAACAATATTGTGTGAAACTAACTACTCAGTGGACAAAAGCCCCAACCTGCGTTGAATTACACCCACAATATCTACCCATATATTCCTTATTATTAGCTTTTGTAACAATTATTACTGTTTAAGAAAGCTATTTTAAGCTAATATGTATCACATCTCCTACAATTCCTAACAAGGATACGAATTGTAGGAGATTTGATACATATTAGCTTAAAATACCTTTCTTAAACAGTAATAATATCCTTAATAAAATAAAAACTTTGTATCTAAAATCATAGTTACATTCTAGTTATAGTTTCTCTTGTTTGTATGTCTTTGTTTTATATTTTAATTTTCTCAATTTTAAATAGGGTGTAACAAAAAGCAGGTTATTCCGTTAACGGTGTATTTTTAGGGATAAAATATGGCGATTTAACCCTACATATATACAAAAATGCCCCTCTTAAAAGATACAGAGTGTTAAAGATGAACTTTTAAAATAGCTTATTTCTTGTTATGAATCAAATACTCAAGGGTGTTATTGTAAACGATTCCTAAAAGCAAACGTAGAAACTGAGGAAGTGATTATTTTATCCCCTCAATTTTTTCTATCGTGCGCCTATGAACAATTGTTTTACAATGTTATAGTGGTTAGAATATTTTATTACTTCTGATAATTTTTCGTAAAACTTTTAATTTTCATGATAAATTCGTTTTTTGATCATGCAGCGTTAGAGATCCTCGCAGCTAAACGAATTGCACTTACAAACATTTGATATTGCAGAGAAACAATTTGTAATGTTCTAATTTGCTCTAAAAATGTTCGAACATACTTTATACACACTGTTTCTGAGTATAAGGCTTGCCAGATGTACCATTTGTACACAAATACATATATTTTATTTATCGATATCTATAAATTCGTTTATTAAAGAAAAACAGTGATTTAAGAAACAAATGAGTTATTAAACAGAAGATTTATATTAAAATTTAATTTAAAGCAGTAATTTTAACTCACTAATTCAATATTTAAACATGTCCACCTGCCTCTGAAGTGCATAATAGAGCTCTTTTAAATAAAGAATATCTGATATTTTGAAAAACCTGGGATATTTGTCTAAATTTTCGAACTGCATTTCAATTGATCAATATTCTCAACTGATTCGTAAGCATTGTACTTCCAAAAACATTGAAGTCCAATGGATTAAAATTGGATAAGTTTGGTGGCCACTGAATAGTTGCGCCCCTTCTACGTCGAATTCATCAATTTGAAAAAATGAACTTAATATTGTCTAACATTTAATCCAAAATGAGGCATCATCAAGTTGTATCCACATATTTTAATGAAGAGTATAGGTAGTCAAATTGTCGAGAAAAGTGAAAAAATCATTTTACAGAAAGTTTAGAAATGTCGCGATTATGTGTATGGTATGTGCAGCAATTAGTTTAAATCTGTTTCTAATTTGTTTCTTAAATGGATTTACACTGATTTTTGAAAAAATGGCACATCTGGCTAGCTCTACATTCAGAGACACTCTGCATAACATAGCTTAGAACACATTAGAGCAAGATAAAACATTACGAATTGTTTCTGTGTAATTTGAAAGTTAAAAATGTTATTAAGTGCAGCTCATTTTGCTGCGACTATCTATAACGTTGCATGCTCTAAAATCGAATTTATCTCGAAATAAATATTCTGAACAAAATTTTACATTATAAAAAATCGTCCATAGACGTAAGTCAAAAAAGGAAAGGGGTAAAATAACCACTTAATAACCCCCAGTTTCAATGTCGGCATTCTTTACAGGTATATTCTTAAGGATTGGATTGATAACAAGAAGTATCTCTATAAAATTTAAAAGTGATACGTGAAAAACTGAAGAAATTATAGCGAAAAAACAATTTTAAAATTTTAACTTTAACACCCTGTATCTTTTAAGCAAGGCATTTTTGTATATATCAAATTGGCAGTTAACGGAATGACCTGCTTTTTTGTTATACCCTGTATATACATATTGCACTGTGTTTCCTGTTATGTAACTGGATTACTTGTATCTGTTGAACAGTGTAACGTAAATAAATAAATAAATAAATAAAACAATCAGGTAAACATCTCAGTTTCGTGTATAGCAACCGACGTCTTAAGGTAACGGGCGAATCAATTCTTATTTTGTATGATTAACTCGATTATAATAATCAATTTTCATGTGCTCTAATACTTTTATTGATATCTTGATTACAAATATAATCTAAACCAGATGTTTTCTAGTCGTGCAAATTCTAAAGTGTTTTTGGACTGTTTGAAAGGCCTGTAGCATACAACCGTGTCGTTCAACCGCAAGTATATTACCGGACTGAAGGCAGGATAAAATAGAACAGAAGACGTCCTTAAAACAGCATTATGTTTTATGAGAAAAAGTTGAAACAGTTAGCTTTGAAAGTTTAAATTATTCCTTTTATTAGAATTGTTTACTACTATACACTCCAAATAGTTCAATGTTATATACCTTACAATAAAGGAAAATAACATTTCAAGTGTCGTTAGCAGATGTGTTTACAAACTATCCCTGATGTCATGGATAACCAAACCTTAAGAATAAACGCGGTTTCACACAGGATGATATTCTCTGTGTCAATATTGGTGTCAGTATCGGATACAATGTCCACATGTACCGATAATGAGTGCTTATAGTCATTCCTGCAAATTTGACAAATTTGCTGTTTAGGCAGTAGAGTACCTACTAAGCAGACGGTCTAAATTATAATGTTTGGCTTGAGTACAATTTGGGCATTCATGTATTTTGAATTGTCGTCTAAAAGACAAAGACAAATTATCGTACGATTATACACAACCATCCAACATGCACAGCAATATTGGTGACGACCACTGTCTATTTTAAATTAATGTGTATAATACGCCCCTTAAATGGTCTGGACTTTTATAACATCATGTAAGGTCTTATCAAATATTGTTGTAAACATTATCTGCATTATCCGATAGCTTGATCAAACTGTTCCAGTCTATCTGTTTGTTCAGTATAAGGTTTTTAAATCTAACACTTCCCCTCAGACGTCTGCTGTTTTCCAAGGATCGATTTTGGGCTTACTAGTATTTATAATATTGATTAACGACATTGTTAAAGATCCTTATTAGTCATTACCTCCTGTATGCTGATGAAGTAAAATTCTTCTATAAAATTGCCTGTCTAACTGATTGTGTAAATTTAATAAGCAGTTTTATTACATTTTTACAACTGGTGTATTGATAATAACCTGCCTTTAAATGCTACCAAGTGTAAGGTCTTTTTCCGCGTGGTACAACCTCTCATATTCAATTACAAGGAACATTATTGCTAAGTGTGTACACTTACCACGCTTCGCCTATTTTATATTACTTTTGTTAGATCAAAACTTGAATGTGGCTCGGTGATATGGAACCCAATATATGAGACTCATATTTCTTTGTTTGAAAAGGTTCAAAGAAGATTTTTTTAATCTGCAGCATTTATCGTAGATGGTTTTTATGGTGCTAGAGGTACACCACAAGACATATTCTACAATCGTTTTTAATTACAAAGTCTATTCTAGGCGTCAAATGCATTCCGTAACGTTCCCTTTTAAATTAATTCATTACATTACTAAATCAGATCCTATGCTAAATTATTTGAATTTTCGAGTGCCGAGCTTTAATAGCTGGTTTAACAGTTTATATCTGATACGACAAGCCAGTACTAATATTTTGGTTAAATCACCATTATGTCAAACGCAAAGCAATTACCATAATATTGAAGAAACTCTAGATATATTATCGTGAACACTGCGTGATGTAAAGCAGCATTTTATGGAACTTCTCATTGTTCTATTATTTCTCTGTACTTATGGGTATATGTATTTATCTGTTTAAAAAGGTACATTATAGTTTTCTGTGGTCCACGTAATTTATCTACGGTTAATAAAATAGTTTAATGTCAATTTTGATTCATGCTTCTGAATAAGTGGATGATATTCACGAACTACTGCTCATACTTTTGCAAATTTTTAAGTACCTCGTACTACTTCTAACGCCAGTACTGACATTTAACTTCATAACTATGATTTTATCTAGTCGTAAAACCACAGTCGACAGCAAATAACTAAACTAGTTCCACACCACATCTACTCGCATACCAAAGAACATTAATTCCGAAACCCTTATATGGCTGCACAGTACAGAACAAAGTTCTTTATAATTAAAATGAAACGGGGCTTTTAGACATAATTTAATCCAGCAGCACTTAGAATAATGGAAACTCCTCAGTAGTTTCGTAATAACTGCAGGAATTTGTCGTGACGTTTATCTAATACGATATTATAACTGAATAGGTATGACGGTGTGTACTACAAGATTTATACCAACGATGCCTTCATTTGGAAATGTATTCTCTGATAATAATCATTGGTGTGGTGATTAAATAATGCAGTTCATGTTATATATCTTTGTTTGTGACTGCAATTAAAATAACATTGAGCAAAATTCATGTCTTTGATTTCTAATTTTACTCTAAAATTATACGGGGTGTGATTCAAAACTTATCCGACAATAATTAGGAGTATGTACGCTGGACTGAGGATCTGAACTATGATGTCTCATGTATTTTAACGCACTGAAGGAATGAAGCAAATGGTTAATGTGTCACATGTAACGCTTTAGATTTGACCTTTAATTCATTTACACATTATTCCAAACGCAGTGAATGTTTAACACTGACATCTGATGTAAAATGGCGAACCAATCAAAAACTTACACACTATTGTTGCCACTGTGTTGCATACAATGTGATTCAGAACTTATTTGAAAAGAAACATTTTGAATGTCCAGAGGACTGCTACAGATCCAATTTTGTAAAAATAAAAAAGAGCAGTTCAAAAATGATTTAAAAATACCCTTCCGCGCGGCACTGGAAACTGGTCCACTGTAAATCCTTATAAGGCGTATAATCGGCGACCGTAAAAAAATTGAAAGAAATTCCCAAGGAAAAAATAAATGATATTTTACACAACACCTATTTTCATACACCAAGTTCAACTGCTTTTGCCGCTATCATTATTAATTATTAACAGAAATATTTTGTGGTTTTCATTAGTAAAATAGTTTGATATACCTGATGTTACAACAACATTATCTGCCCGCCTTACTGAGTTTCTACAAACTAACACAAATATATCTGTTTCTTGTTCGTTTTGAACTTGTCAGTTATTAGCAGCAGCTTTGATACTTTTGCGTAAATCATCAATAGTGTTCACTTCGGTGCAATATATTTCATTTTTTAAATATCCTCACAGAAATAAGTCCAAATGATTTAAAGGTAGAAGACCGTGGCGACCATGGTACCGATCATCCTCGTCCAATTCTTGGTATTAATGCTTGGACACGCTCTACATGGTACATATATAATTGGGCCTTGTGCATGATATGCCACACTGCTGCAATACGCCGTGAACGCTCTGGCTCTCACGGTTGCAAATATCCCGTGTCACGCCAGTGTTTGTAATACTTTGTTGTTATGGGACAAGACTGCCGCGGGTGCATTGAAAGTTTTCTATTACCTACATATTAGCACCACCCATTCCTTTCGTCCGATTTTCTTATAATAAATAGGCATTTTATCTAACTGTACCTACGGGAAGTGTGTTACATCGGTAGTGAGTGAAAATGTAGTTTTACCAGTTTGTAACGAAATAACGAAAAACGAATGCAATGTATTTGTAAGCAATGTATGCTAGGTATTACTAATAAGAATGTTAATTTTTGTCGTTTCTGCATTTAGAAACACTGCAAACTACTGCATGGTAGTAGTACATTGTTGACAGATGTAAAGTCAACTATGGATCTAAGCCATCTCAGTCGATACTTATCATTGGCGCCGACTTTCCGTAGGAAAAAAGGGTTTTGCCCCAATATTTAAATATAGAGCTAAAACTCTGGAATACATTTTTTATTGTCTTTTAGGCGTCCCTGAGCACGTGGTTAAAATTTTTATACTTACGTCATAGTTAACCCTGTATAAAACTATATACACAAATGTAATGTTATTTACTACAAATGTATTAAAGTTGTGTGTTGAGGTTTTGCATGCGGCCACAAGATGTAGTTACATGTTGCCTCACGTCAACGCAAGTTTCCTTCTGTCGGATAAGCTGTCGGTTGCCTCGATTCCTATGGCATACTAAGAAGAGCTAACAAACTCAAAGGATAAATGTTTGATGTTTCTCTAATGAATGCCAGTGCGCTATATATTTGTTATTTGCCTCTTAAAAGGAATACAACAATTATTTAAACAAACATGACTGTTTCATATTAACTATAATAAGTTTTTTGGTTTCAACTAATTTTTGTTCTTAAATGAAGAATATATACTTATTATACAAGAACAAGTTAATCTTTAAATAAAGTATTACTATAGTTGACGAATAGTGAAACTTGGAATAGCTTTCTTTTCGTGTATGTGACTGAAAAACCTCAAAATCAGACAGTCATGGCTACATGATTGCTTAATTTTATAAAGCTATAAAGGCTTCTGAAAAGGATTAGTGTAAATAAAAATAGCTTTAATTTGTATAAAATTGGAAAATGTGAAAGAAAAACATTGACATATTAAGTAACACGTTACCAAAATGTAATTATAATTTACCACAAAAGAAAAACACTATTACTCATGGTTGTAGAAAAAGTAATTTTCCGTGTTGAAGCTTTTGTTAAAATATTGGTATGATCTTCATGTAGGTCGTGTCAGCAGTTGCCCGCTGTAATACAAATAGCCCGGATTCATTACTAGCCTCCAGACCAGCTTGCGACTATGAGGGCAAGGTTTATAGCTAAAGCATATATTATGACTGTCAGGTTTTACTATAGTTTTGCTGTGGCGCCACCTGCGCTTACGTGAACTTAACGATCCTCTCCGCAATTACAACTTTAGCTAATTTTTAATTTTTATGGGTTATTCCTGAAAATTAAACTGGGAATGTTGGTTTATTACCGAATAAATTATGCAAACCATATTTACTCACGTTCTCATTAAAGCATATTGCACCGCATTTGTTATTTCAACAAAGTTTGTATATTTTATAGTGTACAATTCTCTGAGCTCTAAGTTTAATATTTGCATAGGAAAATGAACTAAAAACCAGACTGTCTCTCTTAGGGATAAGTAACTTCCAATTCTATCATGTTATTCTATTTATTTCGTAGAACAGTTTTTGTTTTTATAGGTTCCAAGTCATTTCTTTTTTATTCAGAGTGATTCAGAACTTATCTAAAATAATTTGGGAATAGATGCGTCATGAGAAATGGAGTCAATATCGTAAAAAATATTTTTGTAAAACTCTATAGTTTCCGAGTAAAATAATATTGAATTTGGAGTACTTTCAACCTTTACATCGCTGAGATACTATAGTCTCTAGCCAGCGGGTTCGAATATTGAAATCCGATTACCTTTTGTTGGTATTAAATGTTTTTGTTATGCAACTTGTTAGTTCAGTGTTTCAAGTTTCTAAAATGGCTTATCACGTATATAGCAAGTGTTGCTGGATATTGTTTTAATTTATGGCGAAGTAAAAATTCTTTAGAAGAACAATTTCCCGGTATACCAACATGTGCTAAATGCAGCCACTTTTACCATGGTGTGCAGTAAGTGCAAGTGTAGTACAGCAGTAGGGAAATTTGAAGCCGAATCGTGAAAGAGATGGAGGTCCAAGACATCCACGGTGTATTATTGCAGCAGTGTGGTATATCATACACGAGACTCAATTATATCCGTACAATGTCCAAGCATTAAGGCGGGGATTTTGTAGAAAAGAAATTGCACAGCCTGAGTGAACGAAACAGTGAATCAATGAGACAGTATACAAACCGTATAGGCCCGAACCACACGGCTCCCTGAAGTTTATCGTGCATTTTGACGTACATAAAAATGCCGTGATATATGTTATGATTTTACTCGAGGACACAAAATGTAAAATTTGCTATAAATATTAATCTGAAAGTGAAACACAAGTTGTCCTATATGTCCTGGCTAGTGAGTGAAGTAATTTGGTGGCTGTGGCTGTGATAATTTTGCCGTAATTGCGACATATTGGCGTAGTAACTGTGTGGCTAAAATTGAGGTATTTCAACATTTATTTTAATTCTTCTTGTGATTTTATGAGCAATGAAAATTATCTCACGTACTAGCGGGAACCTTTGTGAATACGTTGATATATAATAATAACCATTTATTTCAATTTTCTTGGAGTTCTGTGTCCTCGCTTGAAGCGCTGTTAGACGGTAAAAACATGTATACAAAATCCCAGCCTTAATACCAAGAGATTGGAGAAGTAGGGCAGCTACTATAGCCGCCACTCTCCTGACTTCTTGTTGTGGGGATATTTAAAAAATGTGTATTGCACCGAAGTGGACACATACCTACCATTGACGATTTAGTCAACAGGACAAGAAGCAGAAACATTTGTTTTATTTTGTAGAAACTGGGCAAGACGGGCCCGAAATTACAGGTATATCAAACTATTTTATTAATAAACACCACAAATTAATTATATTTATAATATAATACACTAGCGGCGAGAGCAGTTGAATTTGCTGTATAAAATAGGCGTATTTCTTTCCTTTCCGATTGCACGCTTTGCCGCCTTATCAGGTTTTACAGTGAACCAGTTTCCAGTGTCGTGCATAAGTGAACTTTTAAATCATTTTCGAACTGGCCTTTTTGTTTTTTGTTTATAAAATTGTATCTGTAAGAGTCCAATGTACACTCAACAATTTTTTGTAAATACGTTCTGAATCACCCTGTACAATTTGGTATAATATCAGTCAGATCAATAAAAAACATTTTATTTAAATTTAGGTTTCACCTATAAGTCGATGTCTAACTTAAGAATAAGAATATATAAAAATATAGGACATTTTGACAGTTTGAAGTCACTTTTTGTACTGGAAAAAATGAATAAGGTTATAATAATACTTTTTCTCAGTCAGCTGTTATAGAAAATGTTATACTATAATATTACTATTTTGAACATTTAAATTTATAACTATTTTGTTGCACGATTCTGCATTTTGTAACGAATTGCAATTTGAAAGCTCAAGAAACCACCATAATCCGTGATATTCTGGTAGCCAATTAAAATAAATGTGTTCAAATCTTTACAATGACTCTTCAATCCTGTTTATCAATGTTAATTGTATCATTCAGGTAACCATACTACGCTAATATTGTGACCGAAAAGAAAATATCTGTGTGTATGCTTTTGACGAACCAATTAACCAGAGCTTATGGAAAATATCTGTGAAGTAATCAATTTATGCCGCAACATCTTTATTTTGATCTTGTAGCCTTTCAGCACGGAGTTTTTTAACAGTTAATTTTGAAATAATGTAATTAGTCAGTTCACTATAAATAAGTGTAGTTTTCATCATAATACATTTGTGCATTATCAAGATTATTCGGCCTAGTAGGTAAGTAAGCAAGTAAGTAAGCAGTATATTTATTGATCACATAACAAGTACATACCTACAGTATATAGTGATGTCAGATTTAAAAAAGAGGTATAACAACAAGAACATTAAAAATTATATATAACATATTAACAACATAATATATAATTGAAAACATTATTAAAAATGAACTGTGAGAGAATCCATATAATCACGAACAGAATAAAAACACAAAAACACAATTTTCTAGCATTTTTATATGTACTGAAATCTCATTATAAAGATTTAGATTTAATGAATTACATTGTTATTTTTGCAACCTAAATTGTTCAGAATAAATTAGAGTTTCGTGTTAAATATTTGTGAACATCCGAATTAGTTCGATAAGTGTGTGTATGTATTTCAATAAAAGAACAAAATATGTAAAGCGATGGCAGGGACATACTTTTTAACTTTTTAAACTGGGGCTTCCAATGTTCAAAAGGTCCTCCTCTACAGATTATGCGTATAGCTTTCTTCTGATGTTTAAACACGAATAGCCATTAGAGTATTGCCCCACAGGACGACTCCATGACTTAAAATGAGTGCATTAGATCATAATAGGCGTTCACCAATAGGAGTTCTCTTATTAAATGTATCTAGCTTGAAAGTTTGTTATAAGAACTGTCAATGTTTTTTTATTTATTTAACTTTAAGGTTATGTGAAGTAAACTATGGGTTTTTGGCTTTAACTAAATCATTTTTGTCACAGCTTCATCATCTGTGATTAAGATACAGCCAACCGGATACATGTGATAGTATAAGTCATTCATATAAGTAACAAATAGCAGTGACCCCAGTACGGACCCCTGAGGAATTCCATGTCTAAGATGCGTAATTTGATAAACTGTTACCATAGGAAACACACTGCATTCTATTGGTTAGATGAATCATCTAGATAAAGTATGATCATATTTTATCTTACTTAGATGATACGTCAGTAAATTATCTTTCATCTCATCATAGATTAAAAAATATCATTCATCAAAACCACGAATTTAGATAATATATGATTTTACTGCAATAACTGATAAACATTATATCACATACTAAGTTTTATTAGTGAATGTGTTATTATAAAAATATGTTTACTGTTGAATACAATAATTTATTACCAGGTAGGAATATCTCTGACTCAGGTACAGATGAGATTTTTTCTACAGTTTATTTTCTTCTGATAATAGTAGAAAAGGAAAACCAATGATCTATTGATAATGCGGAAATATATCTGTGCCTAAAATCAAAAAGAAAGGGCGTATCAATGCTGAATTCATTTTCTAATATTAAATGAATATTTTTAAAGTACACTCAGAACATTAAAGACTACCTATTTTACTGTTTAACCAAAAACTTATTTTTCTTATTCGATAGATGGAAGTGGACGTAGCTATTCAGTGGCCACAGCACTCCTCTCTAGTCCACTGGATAGCTGTGCGGTTTATGGGTTTATGTGAGACAAGAGAGTGTCTTAAATACGACTGAATAGTTTTGGCAGAAATCAAATTTTTCAAAAATATTACAATTTTAGTAATTATAAAAGCTCATTAATGCTTTTCTTAGGCAGGCTGACATGTAAAGCAATTAGTCTAAAATATTGAATTAGTGAATTACAATGTTAACATTATTATACTAAATTAAATTGTTGTGTATAAATGTTTAACTAATCTATTTTCGTTTTCAATGATCTTACTACTTACATAGATAAACAATATTTGTTTGCGTAAAAATTGTACATCTGTAAGTCTGGTTAGGCCTATATTAAGAAACACTCTGTATAACATCAGTTAGGACATTTAAAATTCCGATAAATTATTTACAAATTGACCTTTGGAAATTGAAATTTAAAATTGTTTTTCTGTAGCTATCTCTAACAATGCATGACTTTTGAAAATCGAATTTATCTAAAAAAGAGTTTCAGGAAAAATTGTAATGAAATATTCTAAATAAAATTTTACACTTCGGTGTTGAAGGAACTTATTCATGGACGTATGTAAGAAAAAATGTAGGAGACAAAGTGCTTCCTTCTCCCCAGTTTCTACATTTTAAGGGTAATTTACAGTACCCTTAACGATTTGGTGAACCAGTCAATGCGGAAAAAAATTGAAAAAACCTACTTCAACACAGTGTATATTTTAAAGAAGAAATTTTTGTATATAGGTAAGTGAGGTTGGCTGTGGTCAAAAATACATAGTTAATGAGATGACCTACTTTTCTGTTACACCCTGTATAGTTTTGGTTTAAAGTGCTGTCACTGATAAAAATAAGATTACTTCGATGAAATAATATTTTAGTTACACGTCAGTTAAATATGTCTTTTACATATTTCTATTAGATAACAGATTTAATTGGCAAATAATGTTTATATCATTTGAACAGTGGTTATACGCGAAAATTACAATTTTGCCAAAAAATATCTTGAATTTCCGATTCTAATTGTAATTGTTACAGTTAATACGAAATTTTCATCAATTGTATCACAGTTATAATAGAGTTTTGTAACTTTCTCGTTAAATAATTCTGATAGCTTGAGAAACATATAAATGTAATGCCCACTTCGATCATAAATAATATTACTATACTATTTTTCATTAAAAAGAACTTCAATATTTTATAACAACTAACTGAAGACTTCTGAATAATGTATATTCTCAGAGAAAAATACGTTACTACAGAAGAGACATACATTTTCCTATTTACCAATAATCAATATAATTATTAGTAGTTCTCTTAGTCTTTATGATGAGATTACAACTGCATATGCGAACTATTTGATCATTAAATTTACCATAACGTAATAATAGCATGCTTGTGTTTGCCAAGTCATCGATAAATGGTCATTAATTTATGTATAATTATCTCAGCACTAATTGCACTGCATAGAAAATTAATTAATCCAAAATTGGCACGTAGAAATTCTCGGATTTTTTAATATGGGATTTTGCATGAGTGTTTTCCTTCCCTGAGGATATTTTTTCTACTGAAAAATGCTACATACCTATGCATTGTGTTCACATAAAAATGCTTGTGTCATAAGAGCCTTCAAATTTTCGTGTGATGTAAATAATTTTTAAAATATCCTTATGCTGAAAATTCATTTGGATTTTAAATTCTCAAAAATGAATTGGATGGTTTCAAAAAATAAAACTTAATTATTTCCTTACCAAGAACCTAATTGGTTAATAAAACATTTTTAATAAATAGCAGTAAATTTTTACGTATTTTACCCTCATCGTGTAAAAACTATTCAGTTTCTTAAATTTATATGTGTATATGTTGGTAATCTAAACTATGTATGTTTATGTTATTACAATACATATTTACACCTACACATTTAGAAATTTTTTTAGATTTCTATATATAAAATTTTTTTGGTTAGACCGCTTTCTGTCATTGTAGAGGGTGATTCATTAAGAATGGGTAATCTCTGAACTGGAAATACTACACACCACAATATGGCAATTGAGCTTAACATGTCTTATGCAAATGTTGCAGGTTTACGAGATACAGGGTATTTAAAGTTGGAATTTTAGTTTGAAATTTCTTAATAATTTTGTGAGTTTAAGCAGTATCGTCTTGAAAATTGGCACTATATGTTTTTTTGGCATGAAAATTACGAATTTTATGCAGTCGTTGCGTTAGTTACACTCTGTTACTTGGGTAAATTACAACATATATATTTTGCCTAATGAGTTATGGATAAAATGACTAGAAAATCTAAAAGGCAGTTCAATTTTGAATACAAAAGGTACTCTTGTTTATTTCATATAACTCTATCAGTTTTTCAGTTATTTGCATTTTTAACATTCAGCGTAAACACTCCTAAGCCACCATTATTACATTGATTTTCTTTCAAGTAGGCTTGTGTCAGCACTTATCAGTTTTTCGTGTAAAATTTTTTTACAATTTTACTGTCAACAAGTAAGAGTGTATTATTTGTAGTAAAAATTCTAAAATAAGAAAAGGCCACGACATAATGAATTTTCCAACAGTGAAATGCGTGATATGATTTGTGTTTTTCCTCAGTCAAATTACAGTGGACTTGGTGCAGCCAGAAGGTATTTAAAATTATACCCAAATCGAAAACAACCCAATCACAAACTATGCAGACGTATTTTTATCCGCCTAGGTGAAACAGGGTGTTTTCGTCCTAAAAGCTTAAATGGTGCTCCAAAAAATATCAGCGTCGATGATGAAGAAGAGCTTTTAGTTCTTATTTCGGAAAATCAGATATCAGTACTCATTGGTTAAATGCGGCAACAGGAATAAGCCAATCGTCTATCTGAAGAATTTTAAAGACAGAGAATCTCCGTCCATATAACTATACATACTGTCCAAAATTTGCTACCTCAAGATTTACCAGTTCGCCTACAGTTTGCTCAATTTATGATAGATAAACCAACCCAAAACCAGGATTTTTTTAATGACCTCCTTTTCACCGATGAGGCGACGTTTACTAGACGAGGTGTTTTTAATTGGAAAAACAATCATTTGTGGGACTCCGAAAATCCACATGCTCTAAAGGAACGACATTTTCAGCATGAATTCAAGGTAAATATTTGGTGTGGTGTGATATCTGGTTTTTTTATTGGTCTTTTTTAACTTCCTCCTAATCTGAACGGGCCCCTCTATTTAAACTTCCTTGAACAACACTATTAGAAGATGTACTACTAGCCATAAGGCGGAACATGTGGTTTATGCAAGGCGGCAATACCGAATGAACAGTTTCCTCACCGGTGGATTGGGCGTAGCAGTGAATTTGTTCCGCCACCTAGTCCAGATTTAAACCATGTAGACTTCTCAATAAGGTCACAAATGAAGGACATGGTTTACAAAGATACAATTAATTCCATCGAAGAATTACGACAGAAAATTCAAGAATGCTATTATTATTAATCGACAAATATTCAAAGATCTTTAAGGAGACGCCTTACAAAGTGTATTGAAGTGGAAGGCGAGCATTTTGAACATTTACTTTGAAGTTTTCTTTTATTACTGTTACTGATTGTTATTTGTTGTCTTTGCTGTTGTTACCCCGCAATAAATGCATTTTACAATAAATAAAATTCATTGAATGTGTAAAGTGCAAATAACTCAAAAACTGATAGAGTTACATGAAATAAACAAGAGTACCTTTTGTATTCAAAATTGAAAAATGTTCAAGACGATACTGCTTAAAATCACAAAATTATTAAGAAATTTTAAATTAAAATTCCAACTTTAAATACCCTGTATCTCGTAAACCTGCAACATTTGTATAAGACATGTCAAGCTCAAACGCCATACTTTGGTGTGTAGTATTTCCAGTTAAGAGATTGCCCATTCTTAATGATCACCCTGTATATTCGTTTTATTTTGGTACTTTTGAATATTCGCAGGTGTCATGAAATAACATTTATGTTATTTGATAAGCTCTATATTAATCAGTTTTTAAATGTCGTTATTTATACTTATGAAATATTATTTCAAGAATAAGGCGCCCTTAAACGCAGTGTTCTCTAAAATTGTGCATTTTAGCGACAAGCAGCAAGTGTACCATTTTTAAAATGAATCTAAGATAGATTAAAAATTAACTTCATCATTTTTAAAAATCTTCTATCCTTAAAAAAATCTGAAACGGAAGGCGCTCAGAACGCCCTGTACAGTTAACGGAAAAATCAATCATATCACAACAAAACTTCTTTTCCAAACTTTGGGTACAATCACCCAACAAATAAAAATATCGAAAAAAAAATTAAATAAAAAAGTACTTTCTCAGGCCTCAGGTAAGTTGATTTCAATCATATTACTTTATTCAAGCTAGGCTTAAACTATGTCCCATTCTTTACACCCAGTGTTTTGAATTAATAACACTTGAAATTTGAGGCTGGTATTTGTTTTATTATACAAACTATAATAACATAAACTTAACAAAATGATATAGAGATGCGTTCTCTTTAAAGGACTGTAATCTACTGTTCGTCTTTCAGTCGACACACTCGTCATGCCATCTATAGTTTTAAAAAGCAAAATAAATCCCTAACATACACCCCGCCCCTTGAAAGTGCATACTTTCAACAGTAAATGCCACAAACTTTAAGCACTTTTAGTCACTCACTAACAGGTAGAGGGCAGATTTTTGAGAAGCTTCTTTTGAGATCCCCACTGGATGTGTGAATACTCGCAACCCTGGCTATACCGTCTGATCCGGGATGCAACGCCACAATACGCCCAAGTTTCCACCTTTGCGGAGGCGAGTTATCGTCTTTGATGAGCACTAACGAACCACAGCGTAGACTGCCATAGCTTTTTTTCCAACGGGTACGCTGCTGCAATTCGCTGACATATTCCTTTTGCCAACGGACCCAGAAATCTCTTCGCAGTTTGCTTATTAATTGGAATCGACTTAATCTGTTGATGGGAACTTCACTGAAGTCAGGTTCAGGCAACATGGTACATGGTCTGCTTATGAGAAAGTGAGTCGGAGTGATGGGATGCAAGTCATTTGGATCGGTCGACATTGGAAACAGAGGTCTTGAGTTCAAGACTGCTTCAACCTGAATGAGCAGAGTATAAAACTCTTCGAACGTCAGACATATTTTGCCCAATACTCGTTTCAGATGTTGTTTGCTAGATTTGATACCTGCTTCCCACAGGCCACCGAAATGCGGGGAATGAGGAGGAATAAATTTCCAATCTATATTTTCTAGTGATGCAAATTCGGTTATAGCGTTTTCATGTTTAACTAAAAACTTGCCTAAAATTTTTAATTCTGACGCAGCAGACACGAAATTCGTACCGTTGTCCGAAAAATTTTGCGTTGGTCGGCCTCTCCGTGACACAAACCGCTTCAAAGCCAGAATAAAAGCGTCTTTACTTAGCTCAGTTACAAGTTCCAAGTGTACGGCTTTGGTAGCAAAGCATACGAATAGGCAGACATAACACTTGCTCTGCTTAGCTCCGCGTCCCTTTCTATCTTTAATCAAGAATGGCCCGGCGTAATCAACACCGCTTTTGTCAAATGGAGGACCCGGTACTAAACGTTCTTGTGGGAGTGGTCCCATCTTTGGTTGTACAGTTTGAGAGTTAAAGCGAAAGCAGGTCACACATTGACGTACTGTCTTCTTGGCTAGGTTACGACCCAAAATTGGCCAAAATTTTTCTCTTAAAGACGCTAAAATCAATTGAGGTCCCGCGTGGAGTAACCTAAGATGTTCACTTGTAAAAGAATTTTAGTTAAGTGATGTTTGGAGCACATTAGTATAGGATGCTTCTTTTGAAATGTAAATTTTGACTTTTGAATTCGCCCCCCTACACGCATGACACCTTCGGAATCCACGAACGGACTCAAGCTTAATAGCCTGCTGTTATTACTAATCTCTTTTTTATTTATCAGATTATTATATTCTATGGGAAATGATTGTTGCTGTGAGATTTTTATTAGACATTTAAATGCGTAATCAATTTCTTGCACTGAAAGTGGGCCATATTTGCGCAAGTTTTTTTGTTGTTTACAGTTGTTTCTAAACCTGATTAAATAAGCGACGACTCTTTTGAGCCTGTGAATATTTGAGAACTTTTGGAACGGGAATTCGCTTATTTCTCGCGACGAGAGGCACACGCCCTTACTCACTCTTATGTCTGGCAAATCTACGACCTTTAACTTTGAATTCGGCCAGTTTGCTTCACTTCTTGCTAGCCAATTAGGCCCGTGCCACCACATGCGTAATGCTTTCAATTGGCCAGGATTAACACCCCTAGTTAGCAAATCTGCTGGATTATCTTTGCTTGTTACATGACGCCATTCATATTGATTAGTGATTTCTTGTATTTCAACCGCTCTACTGCTTATAAAGGGTTTTAACGAGTTTGGCGTCATTTTTAACCATCCTAAAACAATGGTGGAGTCTGTCCAGTATATAATTTTGTGAAACTTTATTTCCCATGCTGACAAAACTTTTTTAGATAACCTTGCAACAATGAGAGCGCCGCACAACTCCAAACGAGGTAAGGTCATTGTTTTCAATGAAGCGACCCTTGTTTTTGCACATAAAAGATGCACCGAAACGTCGCCTTGTTGATTTGTTGATCGAACATAAATGGCACCTCCATATGCACTTTCGGAGGCATCAGAAAAACAATGAAGCTCGATATTTGTTGCGTGTTTACATATAACATGACGTTTAATTCTTAAATCGCATAGCTGAGGAAGTTGACTCCGAAACTTAGACCAACTTGTATGTAAATCCGCGGGCAATGATTCGTCCCACGTTGCTTTCAATAGCCACAGCTTTTGCAAAATAATTTTTGCTGTTATAATACACGGACTCAGTATGCCTAACGGGTCAAATACTTGCGAGATGTTAGACAAAATTGTGCTTTTTGTGACCGTTTTATTATCCGCGCAATCGCTTATAGTGTACGTTAAATTGTCCGTTTGACAATGCCAAATAAGGCCTAATGTTTTTGCGTTTTCGTTTGATCCGAGTTGTATACTTTTCAATGCGGAGTTATCACTCTGTATATGTTTTAGCACGTCTGGATTATTTGAATAAAATTTACGCAGTTCGAAACCGCCGGTTAACAATACATCAGATACTTCTTTGCATATTTGTGAGGCTTCATGAACTGTATCTGCTCCAGAGAGCAAATCGTCCACGTAAAAATCACGCTTGATGATTTTTGCTATATTCGGTTTGCTTTCTTCGATATCAAGAGCCAATTGATTAAGACACCGTATTGCCAAAAACGCGGCCGCGGCCATGCCATAGGTAACCGTGTTTAGCTCGTATGTTGCTAGATCGGAATCTGGGTTTTCCCGCCAAAATATTCGCTGCAGAGGTCGTTGAGATTTTTCGATCAGAACCTGGCGGTACATTTTAGCAATGTCGCCCGAAATAACATAAGCGTGTTTCCTAAAGCGTAACAAAATTGACAGAAGGTCTTGCTGAATTGTAGGACCGATCATTTGTAAGCTGTTTAATGAATATCCCGATGATGTCACAGCCGACGCGTCAAATACGATGCGCAATTTTGTCGTGAGACTGTCCTCTCGCAAGACACCTTGATGCGGTAAAAAACATGAAATAGAATCGCCACTCAAATCGCTACGATCGCTCACCTTTGACATGTGACCTAATTCTGCATATTCGGTCATGAACTGGACGTATTGTTCTCTTAATTCGTGATTTCCTTGCAACCTTTTTTCCAATGACATGAAACGTTTGATCGCTTGCTCTCGCGAATCACCTAATTTATTAATAGAATCCTTGAAAGAAATAGACACGATAAATCTACCGCTTGAATCTCGCTTTGTTGTCTTTTGAAAATAAACCTCGCATGCAGTTTCTTCCTCAGAGAAGGATTTATTCGCAGAAATTTCTTCGATTTCCCAGAAACGAGACAGCTGTTGTTGTATGTCAATATTTTCTGAAAAATTACACTGAATTTTCGTGGGCATTTGGATATTTACAGGGCCGGACACTATCCATCCTAACTTTGTTTTTTGTAGTACCGCTTTGTTAGTACCTGTGCAAATTTGACCAACGCATAACAAATTCCAGAATAAATCAGCTCCTATTAATAAATCTATTTGATTGGGCTCACAAAACAAAGGATCCGCTAATTTTATGTTTCCCGGAATGCCGAATTGTTTTGTATCTAATTTAATACTAGGAAGATTACCGGTAATGTTTTGCAAAACTAAACACCAAATATTTGCTGTATATGCACAATTTAGAGATTTTAATGTCACATAGCATTTTTTGTTTATCTTTGAATACGCTTGATTTAAACCTGCTACCGCGCAGTCAACCTTAGTTGTTTCTAATTTTAATTTATTGCAAAGATCCGCTGTTATAAAGCTAGACATAGACCCTGAATCTAATAAAGCCCTAACTTTATGAGACTTTCCGTTATTATCATATATTTCGACGCATGCCGTGGACAGCAAAACTTGCCTCATTGATGAATAGGATGATAAAGAGACGTTGTGTGAAATCGTATCGCTTTCCTTTGAACCGCCCGGGTCCGCCGGCATCGCCGATACAGCTGGGACACCTGCTTGCGACTCGTTGGCTTTTGGTTTTTCGCGCTCAATGTGTAACAGCGTATTATGTTTAAGATTGCACTGCCTACAATTGCCAAAACGACATACTTTACTACTATGCCCAAACTTCAAACAATTTAGGCATAACTTAGCCTTTTGTGCCCTTTTATTCGTTCTAGAACTGGAAGATTTGTGAATTCGCTACATGAATAAATAAGATGATCTTGTTTACAATATGCGCACGTGGGCGTGCTAGAAACAAAGCCTCTAATGTTTGATGAATTTTGTTTTGGCTTTTTATCCACTTGTTCTGGCTTCTTTGCTTCGAGAGATTCTAAATATTCGGCACGCTCTTTTAAAAAGATTTTTAATTCGTCTAACGTAGGAGACGTTTTTGTTTTACGACTTTCCCATTTACGCGAGCTTGTTATGTCTATTTTTGTGATAACTAAATGAATAATTAACGCGTCCCAGTTTGTTGTCGATTGCTCTAATTTTTCTAAGTCCCGTAAGTGCCGCCAGACAGTATGTATTACACTCCGAATTTTTCTGAAGATTCCTTTTGAAGAGGCTCTAAATCGAACAATGCTTTGATATGTTTGTCTATTAAAAGACGCTTGTTGTCAAATCGCTCTACCACGGCCTGCCAAGCACCCTCGTAATTTGCTTCTGAGAATTCCTCGGACATTAAAAATTCTGCGGCTTTGCCTACCATCGAAGCCCTTAAATAATGGAATTTGAGAATTGGCTTGACGCTTTCATTTTCATGAATTAAAGACCGAAATGTGTCACGGAACTCCAACCAATGAATATGTTCGCCATTAAATTTTGGGATATCTACCTGTGGCAATCTAATGCCATCTACTTCATAACGTTTTACGTTTTTGTTAGAAGAACTTTTGATGAAACAGATTTTTCAGATTCGTCATCATCTGCGTACTTTTGAGCAATTGTTTTGCTAGTGAAATTTGGTTATAGTAATTAGTTTCAAATACATCGCGCTCGGAAAATTGTTCCTCCATGTTTTCCGCCGCATTTTCTAGAATTGTTTGTATTTCATCGAAATCTGACAACAATGTTTCTGTGATTTTATTTAACCTTTCATTTAACTGAATAAGATCTAAATCGTCGGGATTTTCCCCTGTTTTAGCTTTGTCATTTAAAGATTTTATGTAATTAGTAAAATGAGTTAATTTTGATTTAAGGGAAGCCCTTTTTCTGACTAATGTTTGAAACTCCTCAGTCATTTTTGTAAAAATGAATTTACTATTTTTGAGTGATATGCAATAAACGATATTGAAATTGCGTGATATTAGGTATCCGTATTACTATTACAAAATAGCCCTTCAGATTGCTACAGCCAAGTACTGTAAATGTTTTTAGGTAAGTAATGGAATGGACTCACTGTTCGTTGTGCTGATATAGTTGCCCTGTTGATTCGCTGCGAAACCTTGATGTTCCGGCGATCTTCACTGCAGCTGCTCCGCTCCAGTTGCTTATGTGCACGTGTGTTGCTACTCGTTGCTTCTAGCCGGCCGGCACAATCCTTTCGGCTCTTTGTCTTTGATGCACTGTTTTCTTTGCAAATTGCAAACTTTGTTTTGATTTTGCCAATAATGTGGCTCGCTGGACCAAATTATGTTTTGAATTAATAACACTTGAAATTTGAGGCTGGTATTTGTTTTATTATACAAACTATAATAACATAAACTTAACAAAATGATATAGAGATGCGTTCTCTTTAAAGGACTGTAATCTACTGTTCGTCTTTCAGTCGACACACTCGTCATGCCATCTATAGTTTTAAAAAGCAAAATAAATCCCTAACACCCTGTATGTGTTGTATTATTAGTAATTTTAACATATTTTGTGTAAAACATATAAAAAAGCCCGTTTATTAAACTAAATTGACACAGACATTTTACACATCCTGATGACACACTGAAAAATCCTATTTACACCACAAGTTTTTGGGTGAAGAGTAATATGTGTGACTTCGATTTTAATTGTGTTACGTGAATTTTTTAAAAGAAAAGTTTAGAAATACCCTAAATAAATTTACTACCCTTTTCATTGCCTTTCTGTAAAATATTTTCAAATTAATCCATAACAAGGTTGCGCATCCAAGAAAGAACTCTCGTAAATACAACTACCTCCTGTGATATGAAATATATTTCTAATTCCACTTTAGCAATTCTACTATAAAGCCCTCGACTTCCCTTGGCAATAAAATGTAATTTTAAATTGTCCCTTTAATAAAATAAATGAGATGTTTCCTTTTTCTCCGGTGAATCACCGGCTCCGTTCTTTTATTTAACTGAAAATCAATAGCAATCTTCCAAAAATATGGCAACCACTTGAATCCATAAAAATACCTCACAATTTTTGTGCTTTTAATTTTGAGACTCTCTTTAATAGGATTCTTATTTGAGTTTTAAAAATATTTTACAGAACCGTATTGTTAAGTCGGATACATATACTTACAAAGGAGCCACAAATAAGAAAATCGATTTAAAATAGTTATTTACACTAGAAGTGAAATATAAACATTATTATTACCGTACGCATGTAAAGTTTGTACAACGTATTATCACATAAGTGCGGTAATAGCGTAGTATCCCATGTATTGTATATAATGTTTTATCTACAACTAACTGATCAGTCAGTTGATCGGTCAGTGGTCGCGCGGTTTAAGGCGTCAGTACTTGAATCCATGTGACTAGAACGCTGTGGGTTCGACCTCCGCAGCCGGTTGACCGTATGTAAGCTACAGGCCCTGCCTAATTATAATATGCCGCCCCCTCTCCCGCACAATCCTCGTGATTAGAATGAGGGGTAAAGATATTATATTATTATTAACTGTCGAGGTTATGAATAACAATAATAATAATTAGTGTTATTGTACATATCTAATATTCTAGTACGATATAATGTAAAAATCATCTATCAAGAAGTTACCGTCACCACGGGCATAAACATAGCTATCGTTGAATTATTTGTCGTATTTATCGTGAAAGTGTAAATATGAGCAAGCGATGATTTGTTATCAGATATCGAGAATTAAGCTTCCAGTGTTTCCAATCTCGTGTCAGAGAAATCACTGAAGAAATACAAGGAAGTATATGGTCGCTATGAGAAATAGTGTACCTAGTTAAAATTAGTTATTTTCATAGTAAATGCGCAAAATCAGTGTTTTTATTAATAGCGCAAGAGTCTTTCGAAAGCCCCAAAGGACAATGATTTCGCGCTTCAAATAGAAACAGTATTTGCCACTGTGGATTTATTATTTTGCAATACGTTTTTATCTAAAGTTAGTGAAAAAAACCGGTTCTTTATTGCACTAGTGTAATAAAAATTGTATTGCACTCATTTGTCTTTCTACTAGAACGTTTTGTTATCATGACATACATAAACGTTCAAATCGGCGTCATATTTAGTCCATTTTCTGTGAGATTGTATTACGTTTTAAGCAATTGCATTACATTATATTCAATCAGATTTATTACATACTGAATTACGAAATTACTTGAAGATGCAATTTATTAGATAAAAGATAAAATTAGTTTTCTTTGAATATCAACTTAATTCCAAAAAATACTTTTGTATTACTTTTAGCAGCTTGAGAATTGTTCCACTGCTGCAGGACGAAAGACCTTTTTTGAAGCGGGGTTACCCTCTTCTCGAAGTTTACGAAATGATACACTAGAGACAGGATGGGCAGGTTGCTGTCTATCTGAGCATATTCGCCGGTATTGCCTGCCTGCTTGTCTGGTGTTTCCATTGGAATACCCAAATACAAATACAATATCTGCATACTCTCCAGCTTATCGAACACCATGTATTTCATTTTTCTGTGACTAAATATGCATACTCTTACGTAAAGTGATAAAAATGGCGTAAATAATGGATCTTCAGTAAATTTTAGTTGTTTTTCAATCTTTTATTTATATTTTCTCATTATAATTAACTACAAATAAAAAGTGAAAACTCAGGTACACGTAGTTACCAAAGAATGTACGCAAGGTGCCAAAGGGTACATGCACATGCATGCATACTCTTTGGGTGCGCATTTTTACGAAGTTAAACCTTAAAATGAATAGCACGTCATACCAGATCTTTACTGCAGCCCTCACATAATCCCCAATGCATGATCTGAAAGATTAAAAAGGCTCTACTTAAATACAAACGATTAAAAACAACTGAATCTTGGAACGATTACAAACGTATTAAAAATCAAGTAAATGTAACAGTTAAATCTGAAAAAAAGCGTATTTACATCACAAATTTAAAACAGATCCTAAAGAGTTTTGGAAAACTTTAAAATATTTAAATATTTGTTCTAATTCTGGTTCTAATCAAGATAATCAAGTTAACTTTGGCACTCCTGATGATTTTAACAACTTTTTTATTAACAGTGTGCCTACTTCTAATCGAGTTAAGGATGACGTCTTTGAATCATCTTATCTTAACACCACTTACCCTGGCATTACTGATAATTTTCAGTTTAAGTTAGTTAATCCTGATGCCGTGTCTAAGCTCTTGTTTAAAATCAAAACAAATGCCACTGGACCCGATGGCATTTCGTTAAAAATGTTGTTATTTGTTACACCATATTTAAATGACCATATTACGTTTATAATTAACAAATGCCTTTCTGCTGGAAAATTTCCGAGTGTATGGAAAAATGCTAATATTATTCCAGTTCCTAAAATTGGGAGCCCATCGGCACTTTCTCATTTTAGACCGATAAGTATTCTCCCTGTGTTGTCTAAAATTCTTGAGAAAATCGTCTGTGAACAACTTACTGAATTTCTAACCATGAATAGAATTTTATCTGATAATCACAGTACAACAACGGCGTTACTTAAAGTTAGTGATGATTTGTTCCGTGCTCATGATGCTAATAAATCTTCTTTTTTAGTCTTGTTAGATTATAGCAAGGCATTTGATACAATAAATCATTCTACTATGTTGATCAAGCTTAAGTACTTTGGGGTTGGTAATGTGGCGCTCAATTTTTTCAGTAATTATCTAAATTTTAGACGTCAAAGAGTAAGTATGTCTAATGCGTCTTCAAAATTTCTTCCTATAAGTAAAGGTGTTCCCCAGGGAAGTATCCTTGGGCCCCTGTTGTTTTCTGTGTATACTTCTGACCTTTCACGTTTTTTAAATTTTTGTTCCGTACACCAATATGCCGATGATACGCAATTATATTATTCTTTTTTGTATAAAGATTTGGAAGTTGCCAATTCCAACATCAATTTAGATTTAGACATTATTTGCAAATTTTCCATTCAGCACGATTTAATTCTTAATGAAGTGAAAACTCAGCTACTTGTGCTAGGCTGTCATCGACATTTAATTTTAAATAATCCTGCTTTTGAAATTAAGATCAATGATATAGTTATTACACCAGTCAATGAGTGTAAAAATCTTGGACTTATCATGGATGTAGATTTTAGATTTAGGACTCACGTATCTAAATTAGTTCAAAAGTGTTTTCTCAAATTAAAAATTTTATATAGTTATAGGGAAGTTCTGTCCCAGGACATCAAATTAAGGTTGACTGATAGTTTAATTTTATCTTTACTATCGTATTGCGATATTGTGTTTTGGCCTGCTTTACTACAAGTTGATAAAAATAGTCTTCAAAAGGTACAAAATGCCTGTTTGCGGTTTTGTTATAACTTAAGAAAATATGATCACATTTCTGGTGCTCTCAGAGACTCTGGTTGGTTTACGCTAGGCGAGCGATTTAAATTACATTTAGCTTGTTTTGTTTTTAAAGTTATAAATTTAAATATGCCTGAATATTTATCTAATAAGCTTCTTAAAAACAGTGATGTTCATGATCGTATTACTTGTCATAGAGAATTATTAGTTACCCCTAGTCATAGCTCTGTAATGCTTCTCTTACAATGCTCCTAATATTTTTAACTCTTTGCCTCATGATATCAGAGGAGCCACTAATCTTTTTTCTCAACGGAAAATCAAACAGTTTATTATGAACAGTCGTGATCGTTACTAAGTAATTTAACTTAAATATTTTGCGACTTGTTAAATGTTATTACTATTTTTTCTAATATTACATTAATATTGTTGGGTGTATTAGCAGCCTGGTTGGATACCGCCACCCTCTATTAACTATTCTCTTAAATTATGTAACTTAAATGTAAATAAAGGCATGTTATTATTATTATTATTATTATTATTATTATTATTATTATTATTATTAAATATATGCCACATTATTTATTGCATAACAACTTACCAACGAAGTTGAAAATATTATAATACAGGGTATCCGAACGAAAATTTGACCCCCTATAATTGGAAAATCGAATAATATTTCAAAATTCGCCGAGACCCGTCGATATTTGTTCTTGGGGGGAGCTTTTTTGAAAGTCAAGCCAACTCGATATGTTCATACCCCAATGCCTAGCAACCCCAACTTAAAAATTTCAAATGCAACTACCCCACTTGTGGCACATCATTTTAAAGGCCTTTTCATTGCGAATACAGTGACGTACCGTTTTTAGAAATCGGTTGAGATTTGACAGAATTATTGGTTACAAACGAAAAGATGACAAACCAACTTACGCGTAGTAACACAGAATATATAGCTAACGCTAATATTTTCTGTGGTAGTAATTTCTACACAAATGCCCACCACTAATAAGTTTTTCATCTACTACACATGACCGCATTACCTAATTGTTATTGATGTGTCTATCAGTTTACAAAAAGTCAGAAATGAAATAAAAACATGTCCCAAGCAGTCTGTTGAGAAAGCACTGTTGGAGCTGCTCCAAAATCATTGCAAAATTCGAAGAGATGCGCAGGACATAGGTTCAGGAGGACATCAACAACTTTGCTCATCGACAATGGAGTAGATATAACTGTACAAAGGCATGATAACTGCTATAGTACTTCTAGAGATTCAATTGAATCTAAGAATAAAAAAGAAATAACCCATTATATATATAACTTAATTTTAATATTCAGTAGAGTCGATGGGCTTTTGATGTAAGTACTTTACAGTCCACTTGTAAAATGGTTCTTTCCACTTTGGCGGGATCTAAACAATCAGTTTTGATTCATTTATGCATAGAAAGCAATTAAAAATAGACATTTCAGGGCCATTTACCGCTAAAACCAAAATATTTGTACTTAAATAAGTTTGTTTAAATCAATTAATTTTGAATCAAAGAATATTTGGCAGCATTGTGTAAAACTTTTAAAGACACCTTGTATATTTTTTTAAGTATGCAACTATCTCTCTATCAACATAAAAGAGAAATTGAAGGTGAAACAATTGATTAATTTTATGTAAACAGAGATATCCTTTTTACCATATTGAATGGATTCCCTTAGATCCATTCCGCTTCCCCAGTCCGTTCTAATCCCAATAACTAATCCACCCCCTAAAAAGTGTCATTTGTAAGTGTCACATTCCGCAATAATAAGGTGCATTATTCCGGCAAGATCCTTAGGCCGCTGTTTTATTCGCTAAATTAACAATTCGGTAATTCTGAATACACTTCTGTTCGCAGTCGTGCTGCCTAATTAGACACGATGACGCCATTGTATGAAGAAAGAAGGATTCCTGCTAATTCTCAAGGAACAATGGGGGTGATTCAAAGAATACAATATCTGTCAGCTTTTCTTTTACCGCATTTTTTCAGTTAATTGCGAATGTATATCTTTTGTGTTAACAACTGTTTGAGGAGATGGATTTCATGGCTGGGCTGTTGCTGATTTAATTTTCAGCCGAAGGGTTATTGATCGATAGCGATAGGATTCGAGAAGTATTGTTCTACAGAAAATGATTGTTATTGAAAAGAGGCTTATACAGAATTTTGTTTAAAAACACATAAGGATACAAAGAGTACTTGGAAGTGTTTTAGAGATTGGGGTATTTCAACTAAAAATAATTTTAGTTTTCTTCCTGATAATTTAAATAATCCTGAGAGTACAATTTACTATTTCCTTAACGTTGCTAATATGTCAATAATAAATGCAGATCTTATTAAATACTTCAATAGTAATAGGTTGAATGAAGGTGCACAGTTTAGTTTGAAACAAATAAATGACATTAAAATTTTTTAAAGTATAAAACGTATAAAATCTAATGGATATGGTGTGGATAATATTAATATTAAAATGATAATTTTGGTAATTCCTTTTTGTATACATTTAATTAAGTCGATTTTGAATGAATGTATTGAATATGGTAGATATCCAGATATATGGAAATCTGCTAATGTAATTCCATTACTGAAAATGTCTGCTCCTACTTCATTTAATGTTCCACGGCCTATTAGTATTTTACCAGCATTGTCAAAAATTTTGGAACGTTTAATAGCCAATCAGATAAAGGATTTTTTGAATGCCAATAGCATCCTTCTCAATATACAGTCAGGATTTCGCTAGAAACATAGTACAACGTCAGCATTATGAAAAGTGGGTAATGATATAACAACAGAATTGATAAATCTAACTGTACGGTATTGCTTCCTTCAGACCAAGGTAAAGCTTTTGACTTACTTCTGAGTAAATTGAGGTATATAGGTTTTGATTGTGGCGTTATTAATTGGTTTTGTAGTTATCTTCGTGAACGAAGGCAAATAGTAAGAATTAATAACAACCAGTATTTCAATTTATAAAACAACTAACTGTGGTTTCCCCAAGGAAGTATTCTGGGGCCATTACTATTTTCATCATTTTCATTTGATTTGCCATCAACAATAAAACATTGTCAAATGCATTTTTATGCCGGCGATGTTTAATTATACAGGGTGTTTCAAAACAAAGGCGAAAAATTTCAGGGGGTGATACCTTGTTGAAAATAAAAGGTAGTTTGTTAGATAAACGTTGGGTCACAAGTCAACCATTAGGGAGATATCGCGTTGCAAAGATGGCGGAAAGAAGAGTGTTTTTATTGTTTTTCTAGGAAATGAAAAGTGTGGGAATGGTAAAATTTTGTGGAAGTGTTACCATCATCGAAAGACACTTGTAACATATTTTTTCACTTTTTGAAAATAATTGGAAAGGGTTAAAATAAACTATCCCTTTCAGTTTTTTTAACTATACTTTCAAAGAACTTCCTTAACGACGTAGAAAAAAATTCATTAGGTTAAGCCGATTCATTTAGAAACTTTTTTCTCTCTTATATTTTTGATAGAATTAACTGTTTCGACGTTAAAAAATAAAATGTAAAGTATTGCACGTCGGAAAGAGGCAGTTTTACTACACCCATTATTAGGAAAAACTATTTGGCTCCTGTCAATTTCCGGATGTTTCCATTGTTGCTTTGACAGATAGCAAAAGGTTTGTACTTCCAGGTGTCGGCCTGTATCAAAACTTCTTTTTTTGAGTTTTCCGGATTCACATAGCCTTCGATGAGGCTTAGCAAATATACTGTGATGAGGAATTCTACGATTAGGATACGCTTCAGCATAAAGGCGACAAGCATGTAAGGCATTTCCATTTGCCCGGCCGTACATAAAGTGCATGTCTGTCATTCTGCATTTGTGAAAATAACCATTTTTGTTGTATTAACTTAGTATTGAATCCCAACGTACTCCACAATCAAACACATCACACAACGAACGAACCACTCTCAAAATGTTTAAAATAGTACAAACCATTTGCTATCTGTCAAAGCAACAATGCAAACATCCGGAAATTGACAGCAGCCAACTAGTTTTTCCTAATAATGGGTGTAGTAAAACTGCCTCTTCCCGACATGCAATACTTTACATTTTATTTTTTAACGTCGAAACAGTTAATTTTATCAAAAAATTATAAGAGAGAAAATTGCTTGCGAGTCAATCAGAATAAAACAGTTGCAATGTGCATTGGCAAGGAGCGTCAAAGAGAGGTGGTATCTGCCAATTACAATGTTGTAGTAAATGGGGTCACTATTGACTGGGTAAAGTCAACCAAAAATTTTTATATAATTGACAATAATTTAAAATTTGACAAACATGCAAATCGGGTTTTCTCAAGTTGTTTTTATAGGTTAAAATCAATATATCATATGAAAAATATACTTGATGAACAAACAAAGATAATTAAAGCTATAATTTATCCTGATATATCTTTTCTACGTTCATAATAATAATAATAATAGATTTATTCTCAACGGATTAAACAACCCAATTACAGAGAAATACAAAAATACATAAAGACAAGAATAGGAAAAAGTACAATAATATATGAAAATAGTAACACATGCTCTCAAACCGTTACATTTAAAATCTTAAAGTAAAGTCCTTATATCACTGCGAAATAGACTTAAATTTACTAATGATGGAACTTGTACTATCAAAATTAATATCGCTTCTATCAGCTATCGAATTAAATAATTGTGACATGTTACCCAACTAGCAAAATGGAACTTTAAAAGAAGCGAATTATTTTATAACTATCAAATTGCGTTGTTTAATGAACAGTTTGGTTTTATAGAGCAAATAATTGCCATAATTTTGTTCCTGAAGAAAGTAATTGTATAAAATTGTTTTATAATAGTTTTTACAACGTGTTTTATAAGACAAATAATTTTCAGTTCTTTAAAATTGTTATAAAAGTTTTATAATACGTTATACAACATTTAAAAAATTATATATAAGGATTGTAAACATATTGTAAAAGAGTTGTATACTTAGGCAAATGACTTTTAATTATAATCTTATAAAATAGTTGTATAAACGTGTTTTATTAAGGATATATAAGGAAATTAATAAAATTATTTTTTAGCCCCGAAATACGTTTATTTATAAAATAGTTTTATAGCTGTGTTTTTATAAATCTGTTATAGAACAAAATTGTGACTTGAGAAAACATAGTTATTGTATATACCGCGTAATAAAATTCCAAACCTAACCTTAATTTTTGAACTCCTAAGGTATAGTGTATTACCAAGCACTAATCAAGAAAGAATACAAACAAATTCTTGAAAGTAACGTTTCCAGTCAAACGTGCAGACGTTCAATTTTACTTATAGGTTTTATTATATAAATAATGATGGTGTCCATGTTCGAGAACGAGAACGAAAAACGCTTCATGGTGCAAAAAAATACGAAAAACCAGTACGAGAAAGTAACTTTGATTTAATTTTTTGGTAATGCAATAATTAGGTTAGTTTTAAATTAAATACCTATTATTATAATTAACTAATAATAGGTACTTAGCTAATACCTAACAATATTAATATAGGTAATGGTAGTATTATAATATTTTATAAAACTTCTTGCGATGCAAACATTATCTACTTGCGCACACACATTTTTAAATATAACTATACTATCTATCGTATAAAGTTCTAATTTACACTAAAATATTTTGTTATGGTTTTATGTGGAATAAAATCATTGTATTATAAGTCGCCATTTTTAAATGAATATTTGTTGGATCAGCGACTGCCGCCATTATGGAAAATTAGTTGAAAGCCTTATTAAAATTATATCTAAAACGTAATTTTGCTATTTTTGGAAGACTATTTTATAACAAGATCGTTAAATATAATTACCCAACGATATTATAAATTAAAGGAAGCATAATTTTAATATTTTTTAAATTTATTTTTTATAATTTTAAAGCAAATGTGGTCTAAACTAAAGCGCATAATTTTTTTGTCACAAACATATATATATAGTTTATCAATAAAATTTGCGGCGCAATAAAATTTTCGTTGTTGAAACACTGATTGTTGACATGATAATATTGTAAGTATTATACCTATCTACCATTTACACAAATGATCGCCATTGAGTGACCCCGTTTTTAAATATAAGTAAAAATAATTATGAATCTGCGTTATACACCAATCTTAAAATGATTTGGTTCTAATATTCTTCACTAAAAAATATAATGTTTCTTTAAATACTACCAAAATACAGCCTACAAAACGTTTTTATAGTTGCTGTATAAAATTGTTTTAAAAGTGTTGTATACATTTTTTATAGAACTGTTACATTACCAAAGTGTTTTATAAAAGTGGGCCCTTTTCGATTCTATAAGTATCTCCAAGGCATTTAACTACGTTATTTGAATTTGAAGCTCCTATAAGATTTATATTATAGCAATTTATACAACCTTTATAACATTTATTTTGCTAGTTGGGTATAAACAGGTGACTTAATTAATATATTAGTTCTAGGTGTCTTGCAATAAAATATATGCGAACATCTAGATTGAACTCTTGGTACATGAATTGGAAAATGCAAAAACAACTTTATTAAACTATATTTAGTGGAAAAAGTAATTCTTTATTGCACTAGTGCCGATTTTAAGCCACATAAATTGTATCGTAGTCGGCCACGGTTTCAAATTTTAGGGAACACCAGGTATGTCCAAGAGAGACATTTTGAAGATGTATCCAACAAAAAAAAGTTTATTGAAATCGATCGAACGGCAGGCTTTTTCCACTATTTAGCGAGACACCCAAGTTATTCTGAGCACCCTGTATAATATCACAACGCAAATTTGGTTGGTAAGGTTTTCTGGGGTCCTGATTAAGAATTCGTATGAATTTTTCGAATAAAACAATCCTAAATATGATTTTCCGATTTTAAGCCACATAAATTGTATCGTAGTCGGCCACGGTTTCGAATTTAAGGGAACACCAGGTATGTTCAAGAAAGAGATTGTGAAGATATATCCAACGAAAAAAGTTTATTGAAATCGGTCGAACGGTAGGCGTGTTACAGGCTTGTTCCACTTTTAAGCGAGGCACCCAAGTTATCCGGAGCACCCTGTATAATGTGGCAACGAAAATTTGGTTGGTAGGGTTTTCTGGGGTCCTGATCAAGAATTCGTGGGAATTTTTCGAATAAAAAAATCCCTAATATGATTTTCCGATTTTAAGCCACATAAATTGTATCGTAGTCGGCCACGATTTCGAATTTTAGAGAATACCAAGTATTTCAAAGATAGACTTTTTGAAGGTGTATCCAACAAAAAAAAAGGTCGCACGGTAGGTATATTACAGGCTTGTTCCACTTTTAAGCGAGCCACCCTGTATATCAATTTTTATGGACAAACCTATTGCCTTTACATTGACTTCGACAATTACAGGAGATTTTCTTGAATAATGCTGGTCGCGCTGCTTCTTATCCAGTAGTTAGTGTCAGTAAACCGTTGATGTGCATTTCTAACCCCATTTCGTTGGTTTCAAATGAATTTCTTTGTAACCTGTATTTGGTGATAAACTCCGTAAGCACTCTGCTGTGCGGTGGAAGGTGACGAAGGTTACACAAATTTTTCGCCACAGCCTTTTTGAAACACAGAAATTGTATTATGCATTAACCAGTACTAATGACAGCGCGTTATGCACGCTTTCGTAACGATAACGAAATGTTTGCCCCAATAAAAAAACTATATTCTATATTTTTTCTTAAAATTAATAATTTCAGAGATATTTAAGCAAAACGGAAAAACCTCCATCTTATTTGTTTAAACAGTATGTTACACATCAAATATTGATGTCCATTTTAAGTTTTTCTCTCCTTATATAAACAGGTCATCAAAAGATAAAAACATACAATAGTAATTATTCGAAGATTCCGACGACTATCAACTATTGACACCTGGATTAAAACAAATAGAAGCTAATTTCCGAAATGTAATTGGGGTTCAAAGAGAATGTGTTCACTGAAGATGCAATAGTATTACGTTTATTAATTTATCATTTCTAACTTTCACAGTCGCTTGATGATATCGGTATCCGACGGAATAGCTTAAAGTTATTGGAGCAATACGTAGAGCAGAGTAATAGTATAATAATTGATATTTAAGACCTATAACACACGGAAATTCACAAGGTAGAAATTTGAGTCCTATATTGTTTTCTATCTATGTATATTAACAACTTACTTTCTTTATTTTTGTGCAAATTGAGCATTACAGGTTTTGTGGATGATACTGCTGTGTTTTTCAAATCCAGCACATGAGAGGAACTTAAAGTAACTGTTGAAATAGATCGTGTATTAAGAACTGGTTCGATCATAAGTTACTGACAGAAAGAAACACACTGTTTACCGTTTAGCTAATGTGGGTCTGGAAAATTATATCATCATACCTAAAACAAAATTGAGGTATTTGGGAGTTATTGAATAATGACAATACAATTAAAACGTTTTCTGAAAAACTAACTTTACTTCTTATCCTTTCAATTAGTAAGATAACAGAAAACTTTTTCGTTTGCTAAATTTCTGGTGCAGTTAAAATTTCAATTTTGTTAATAGACGTAACCAAACAAAAAACCTTCTCGAAACATTCATTGTTTAAAATAAATCGCTTGGCACCACGTGATGTTTGATAGTGGTGGTGCAAAACGATTTATACATAGACAGGAATGTAATTACGCCTCAAAGGAAGGTAATAATACACAATTTTTACAAAATAAAAAATATCTTTGTTTCCTTTTTACAATTTTTTGTTTCCTTTCTGCAATTCTTAGTTTCCTTGCCGTCTAAGCTTCTTCCTTGCGTATAGTTCTTTTCCTGTATACCTAGGGCATTTTGTTTTTTATTTTTCATTCTTAATTTTGGGAAAAGATGAGAGCACGAAAAAATAATAGCGGTCCTATAACATTTTTCTCTATGATACTTCGTTTTTCTAGTACAGGGAACAAAAACAAAAATATTTTGTTTCTTTAATTATGTACCAAATAAATATTTTCTGTTCAAACCTGGTATCAAATTAGTTTGTTGTGTGGTTGAGCCTGTTGAGTTAAATTGGTTAAATACGATCTACGAGGAATGTTGGATTGGTCGAGGTGGTTGAGTTGCTCAATCCACTAAATCTGGACTTTTTAAAAAAAAAAATGTATGCTACTTCGGTCTATTATCTATATTGCATTCGAAGAACTTGGGGTGAATTAAATGGCACGCTAATTCAGACAAGAGGTTCCTAAATCGATGCTATTAGTGCATTGACTAAAATGTATATCAGTTTTGGCACCATTTAAGTTAAATTGTTTAGTAAATGATTTACTTCATTTTATGAAATTTCATACGATAATTCTAATTAAAAATAGTCAAAATATCTTAATATTTGTACTGTGAAAGTTATTTTTATCATTAACGGAGAAGTATAGGGGGTTCAATGGTGAGCAATACCCCATACCTATGCCACTGACTTCAATTGAAAAATGATGTTCTCGTTAAAATATTAACCAAGTTTGACGGAAAAATATTTATTTGTTTAGTAGATAAAAAAAAAATCAAATATATTTGTTTAAAGTTAAAGACCATCTTAATTTTTTCATGCTCTATCACTTACAAAGATAAAAGCGAAAATTTGAGGACATCCTGTAGGTATATATGTAGTTCTTTATTTCGTTTTAAAGTCTGAAACGCAAACACTCAATGATCTCAAAAACGGTTAACTATTTTGAAATAATGACGAATGTCCACATATTTAGTTTACTCTGTTTTTTTCTTTCAGATTAGAATTTATAGAAAAAATAGCAAAATCTACTTCTTTCTGAGAAACTGTTTATGTTTGATGCTGTCGAAATAAATTAATAATAATAATAATAATAATAATAATAATAATAATAATAATAATAATAATAATAATAATAATAATAATAATAATAATAATAATAATAATAATAATAATAACAATAATAATAATAATAATAATAATAATAATAATAATAATAATAATATCTCTACCCCTCATTCTACGAGGATTAGCCCACAAGTCAAAGACTTGTGTGGGAGAGGGGGTGGCATATTATCATTAAGCAGACCGCATTTGCCCCCAAGAATGACTTACGTTGATAGGCCCAAACCACCATTCAGTGCAGAAATGAGGGAAATCTGGAAAACCTAGTCAGGTTGCTTTATGATATTGTTCATGAGTATTATTTTTTTAAACTTGGAAATATATATTACTGTAAAAACTTTCATATACACTCACCCCGAAAAAAAATTGCCCCAATTTAAAAGTTGGCTTCTTCGCGAACCTCCCATTTGATGATTTTTTTTTAAATTGTACATTGATTTTTCAGGAACGGGTGCTATGTTGGAAATTTGTATTCAGAATTTAATTTGAGCATATACGGTAGTAAATATTTGGAATTTTATATGATTTTGAAATTGTGATTATGATGGTTGATGATCATATACAGGGTGTCCCGAAATTAATGGGACAATAGGTTCCTGACGACAAATTAATGCGATGTAGCCGACTTGTTGATGGTTAAGGAGGTATAGGGTGTCAAAGTCAAAATTTTATTTTCGATATTTGAAAATAATTTTAAAAATATCCAAATATTTGCATTCATTTTGGGGATCAGGGTTTGTGAAGGCAGAAATTCAAATTTGTTTCTAATTTTGACGTCACTAGGAGATAGTGCCACTTATGACACATGCTTCTTTCAAATAGCAAAACTTTCTTCAGTTAATGCATTCATATGGCTATTGAAGCAATCGATTCTCCTATCATTTTTATCTGGAACCGTTTTCGAAATAATCCTATTTGAAATAAGAAAATACAGAAAAATGTTACTTGAAATTTGAAGTGCATTTTGTCGAATTTTGATTACACTCTCCATACACTATAAGAAAATATACAATTTAATTGTCACGGATTAGTTTAAAACTGTTCAACTACTTCTTGTGTTACATCCACTGGCATAAACAGTTTCAAACCATTCCCAACTCATACAGGAACAAATCCAATGCCGCGTCCAGACAAATTCCAACGCAAACCGAGAAATATGTGGAAAAGCTTCGAAAATGTTGGAATCGGTGTATACAACGCAACCCAACCGAACCCAACGAAACCCAACGGTTTCCAAACTCGGTGTTGGCGTGAGGCTGCGTTCGCTTCTCGAGCGATACTTCAAAGAAATGTTTGATTTGCTCTGGACAGGATTTGTAGCATTCTGGTATTCAGTGTTAGCAGTTGATGAGAACTAGACTTGTGGCTTTAATAACAATAATTAAGTATTTGCCACTGTACAAGCTTCTATTTTTAAATGGAATTGTCATCATTGTTTTGATATTAAAGAATCCATTATTATAAATCTCGTACTCATTAGTAATAGATCGTCTTCGTCGCTCGACATTTCAGCGATCTAACACCAAACCTTTCCCAACGCTGTCGAATTCAAATCTAAATTTTGGTGTGGACCAATGTGGTTGAGTTCAATCTAATCCTTCTAATTTCAACATCACGTTAGCGTTGGTATGCATTTGAACTTGGCGTGGTATAATATAGTTTTTAATTCAATTGTGCCAACGCACAAATAGTATGTGCTTGATGCGGTAAAGTGTTGACACTACCTTGTTTCTGTGCCAGATGAGTAGAGTTTCTGTAAGCACTACTACTAATGTGTCATCTTGTTTAATTTTTACAAATACATATAGGAATGATATGGAATATCCTAATATACTGGTATATGAAATAAAATATTATATATTTATATCACATAATGTGTTTTATATGTCACTTCCTTATAATTGAGTTATAATACCTAGGATACGAAATACATATAAACATACTCCATACATTCATAATGACAGCTGTCATAAAATATGACCATAATAACGTTTTGGTTGTTATGGATATGTGAAAATAACTAAATAACCTTGGTACTTACATAAATAACTATTTCGTTGCACTTTCTACTCTTATGAGTCTCTCACATAAAATTCTCAGTCGCTTTCTTAACGTGATTAGATCATAACATTAAAATAGTTCGTCATGAAATATAATAAATTCTGCCGATGGTTTGGTAATATTAACAGCATGAAAAACAAGAATATTTCGTTATTACAACTGGAAAGACATAGATATGACATTATTGTGTTGATGGTTGCATAGCAAATATTGCGAAATATAAACTCGTTTCTGGCGAGCGGCCATTTCTGTTAATAAATGGGGATTTAATATCATTTTTTAAAAAATGTTTTCGCTTTATAAATAATTTTGGAATTATTTTGAAGGTCGATTTCTTTCCTTCTGTTTTCTCCATACTTTTTTATTTGTACTTAGTCATAGTTACCTTACCCTGTATACGTATTTGTTACACCATCTCTAGACGTTATTGTAAAATCATTATCATCATTAATTACGCAGTTAACAATACTCATTATTAACGTGGTGATAGATAAACGTTGAATATTTTTATTTCGTTTATTCGATAAAATTATTTTATTTATTTACCATTTCATTCGAACATAAATTTCACTGTAAAAATTCCATCAGTTAAATAATTAATTTAATTTATTTACCACTTAGCAAATGTGTGTGCTTTGCCAATTAATTATTTGAATGAAACACAAATACATTATGCTGGTTACGACAAACAATAATTTCAAATGTTATATAATGTTTGAAGTATTTCCAACAGGTTGCATTGATTTATTTAGTTTTAACTACCACATTTCCTATCTAATAAACAAAACAATTTTAAACTTACTGCAATTATGCATCCACGTTAATATTTTCTATCAGTGGCGGCCAGTAGGATGAGGCAGGTGAGCTCATGTTGAGGCATTTTTGAATATGCCTCTACAATAATATGTATAGGCAACCTTTAATACGTTCCATAAGCCCAAAGAGATAAATAAGGATTCATCTGAGGCATGCCTCATACCAATAAACATAGCCAATTGCGGAAGAGACCCTTCAGAGGCATGCCGCGTCTCTATGAGGGTGGAACAGAGACACCCTTTCCACTATTAACATATTATATTTATAATTGAAGCGCTCGGTGCAAAAAAAGTCAACTCCATTTTTAATAATTTGTGGGAAAACAATAAAAAAATCTAAAAATTTAAATTGTCTGAGTTTTTGTGTCAAATAATATATTTCAATTAAGTATATGCACTGAGCTATGATTTATTATAAAAGAGGCTTACATTTTCTCAAACACATGTTAAAAATAAAATTCAACACCTTTTGGAGTTCACTGTTTATTGTACCGAATCTGTGAAAAATAAACAAATAAATCAAACAGTGTTTTAAAAATTTATTGACTAAGAGAAAACAAAAAATATTGCAAAAAAATAATACAAAAGAAAACATATCTTTACAACAATGAAACATTATAAATAACCTAAAAATTTTCGATTTCAACTTCATTGTGAAATTAAATTTTAAAATCTTCAAACATTATTTTCTTGAAATTTTTCTTATGTAACACCATCATTTTTCATGATGTAGAATGACACGTTCTTTAAATGGCATGGTCAAAATTGGGGTTGCTATTTAAAAATTGTCGATGACGTCATATCTCGAACAGCAATGACGTCACAAATAAGGGTCGTATGTCAAAAAGTGTTATTTTTAAAACAAAATCGACGTGACAGGGGATTTTTCGAAAACTCAATTTCAAAAATAATGAATTTATTCGTTACTTTTCGAAAGTACTGTATTCATTTACACAGCCGTCGGACATACTACGCACTGTTGCTGTGTAAAATGTAAACTAAACCACCATGCTGTAGGCTCCCGCGCAATAGATACTGCGTGAAGTTTTTGTTAAACAGTGTTCTCATTTTTTGGTGCAAGAAACGGCCATCCCCCGGAGTTGACTGATATTCTTGCACCAAGTGCTTGTCCAGTCAACTCCACCATCTTTTTTAATATTCGTCGGACTTGGCTGATTCTTGCACCAAAAGATGCGCAATAATTTGTTGCATGATACATAAAATATCTAATTTTGAGGAAAAAGTGGAGTTGACTGGTTTTTGCACCGAGCCCTTCAATTTCAGTGCGCTATTTAAAATATTATTGTCGTTGCTGATTCATTTTAGTTAAGTTCCAGGTGTGTGTTCTGTAATAGGCAATTTGCATATATTTTTATTTTATTACTAAAATATTATTCAGTTCATTTTATGTGTACTGTGTTAGTTTTATGTCATTCTCTGCAAAAATAAAGCGGTAATAAATTAATAGATTTATTATGTCTTTCCCAGCCACAAAACGCGAAAAATTCAAATGGCGATTATGTGACGTCACAGTATATGAACACGGCATGTTGTTTTATATGCCGTGACATGAATGTCAAAATCGAACTGTCAAAGTCAAATTATTATTTGTTTTGTTGGTGTGCATTGTGTATAATATCCATATAATTATAGTAAATAATGGCAACAGAGAGTGGATTTGTTAAAGGACAAACAGATAACCTGCTCAAAATTGACTCATTGTCAATGTTTTTGTTTCTGGGAGAAAATCCAAATTTTATTGTGAATAATTTCAAGACGTCTGCGTTTTGCATCACTTTGTTGCTCAGAAACCATTTTCCTCTGACAGTTAAAATAATGGGGTATTACACCTTTTCTTAGTTGTAGTCTTTGTACATTCCTATTTAATTTGTGCTGCCAATAATCCTCCAGATCTTCTTCCAACTATTTATTTTAAAACACACATCGTCTTTATAATCTCTGAATAAAGTGAAAATGACTTACGGTGACATAATCATCGCAAAAATATAACTCCGTTGTGTTCTATAGTTTTTTTTTCTCTTTTTCTTCTCTATTCATTGAAATGCACCATTTTCTACGCATTTTCTCATTTTTAGAAATCGAGTGGAATACTTTTTCTAGGGTGGTTACCGTCGTGTTTTATCACTTTGGTACCACACAATACTTACAAAATTTGTGTTCAGTTCCATACCCTTCGGCAATCCAAAACTTATGTTATAATCAATGCTGGGCACCACACAAACACCACAAAGTTCGACCAGGGTTCGACGATGACCAGTTACGGAACTAGTTTGCTAACCTACGTCGATTTGACAATTTGACATGTGTCACCATGGACGTTTCCATATACTGTGACGTGGACCAATCAGAATGTTGTTTCCGAACCCGTGACTATATTTGAATAAATTGCTATATAAAATAATTAATTATGAAAAATATAGGAACAATTTTACAGAATTAGCAAGATATTCTTGTTACGTACTTAATATATAATAAAATAACAATATTTTTAAGCATTTAAAAATTTCATGCAAATTGCCTATTGTGTAATGTGAAGTGGCAATGCCCAGTGCCTCAAGTACCATTGACAATTTCGCCATTGCTGAAGAACAAGAAAACGTGAGGAATACGCTAACGATATTATTAATTATTCAACTAATAAGAGCGCATTTTCAAGATTGAAATAAATGGATATTTTGATTTAAAAATTTGTTGCGAAATTTATTTTAAATTACTAATTTTATTTTTTTCAAACTACAAAGTAACATTGATACAAGTACAGCAGTGACGGCATTGAACGATGCGCATAAATAGAATTCAACAATTGATTAATTTTAAAGTTCGGGAAAATCGTTAAATCGTTTAAAAGTTTCTATTAGCAGAGCAGTTTCAAATAATCTTGTATTTGTATTTTCCGGTTTACCTATAAACAATGATTAAGAAAAACAGTTTCGAAAATATGTCGTATTTGGAACAGTCCCAGCCTGCTTGCCTCTAGTATCTATTAAGTAATCAATTATGTCTACTCTCTTGGAAATAAGTAAGGTGTAATATGTATATAGGGTGAACCTTAAATAAGTACAAATATTTTAACCAGCAGTACAGTTCACTGTGTAGAACACATAATTAATAGTTTTTTTTACAAAAAATATCAGGAATAAAAAAGTCTAATTTTAAATAAATTTCGCGATTTTTGAATCTAAAACTTATTGAGAACCACTGATCCGACTCCGTTGCTAATATGAGTCATGGTGAATGCGAATTCCACAGCGTTGCCAGTGTTACAATAATGTCTTCGAATATGATTCAATAACAACTAGAATTTTGAGACTCGTTAAAGAATTATTAAAATATGTGAATTTATGAAAATCTTAATTGCCATCTTCTCCCCTTTATCATTTCTATACTTCACCAATAAATTGAAGATATAAACCAGATTCTCTACTCACAAACATAGTTCAATCTAGAAATTGGTTATTCCATTGTTAGTACACTTCAACTGATTTATCACAATACGTTATCGTTATCACTATCACTCATTGTCACTAATTAACAAATATGGTTTTAGCATGTCAACGTTTTTACTATTTAAATAATGCCTCATATTTTTTTAATCGCACTGTATTTCACAAAAAATACTAATTAAATACACAATACACTTAAGAGAAAAACATTGCCCATATAAATAGATACAATACATTTATACATTAATGCCCCAACTCTTAAAACAGATGCGTCTACAGTGCATTACTTAAAGAAACCATGAGCTTAGCTTAGTTCAGTCTCAGAAGATGCAAAACTATCTCATATTAACTTTCAATTTACGTGTATTGAAATTATCAAATCCCTTTCCACAAATATTACATGTGTTCTTTCCACTTGCCTTTGCCACAGCTTATTCCTTACCGATATCAACACGACATCTGTCAATCCTGGATGGGGCTGGGGCGGGACAATTCGCCTACTGCTTGTGACACCTACCTGTTACCTGTGCCTACAACACCAGTTTCTTTTTTGCATGTGATTGACTGCCTTTAAATATTTTACTTTGCCTTCTCTTGATATTGAACGCATACATCAAGCTAGTTATTTTGTTATCCCATATTTTGTGTTTATTTTTAAAATCTGTTTCACCCACTACGAAACTACGAAGTACGAAATGGTTAGCACCGACACGTTGTTTGGCGTTATGTGGCAAAAATTAACTTCAAAATGTTGTGTGAAAATCATAACTATTTGTTATTCTTTATAAAATAATTTAAGGGGATAATTTGTGATAATCTTTCAGTGTACAACTTGTGAAATATGTATAACTGTTTAAATAGTTGGTTTTTCAGTGAGGTGAGCTTTTATGGATGTTTATGGATAATTTTTGGGATCATTGAGCAAAGTAACTTCCTAAACACTTCACATTTTGCGTAAATTGATATTTTAATCATTTATGATAATCTTACTTTACTTACTGCTAAAAACAAGTGTTTTTAAATTAGAAACAAGATTAAAAATTTAATTTACATTAAAACGTTATATATCTTACAGATGATATGACAACCTCGCCTTCAGTAATTCATATGGTTTATTTTATTAGGTTACGTCAAAGGTCTATCTGGTCAGCGGTGCTCAAAATGTGGGTTTTTAAAAAAAATTATTATCTCCGCAAATATTTGAAATTAAAAAAAAAATACTTTCACTTAATTCATCTATATGGTGAACTACAACTGCAGTTAAAATATTTGTACTTATTTAAGGTTCACCCTGTATAAATACTAAAATCTTAATTTTTCCTTTCGCTTTATGTTGTTTGTTCTTTGATTTTGAAAGAAAACAATTAACCTTATTCTACTAAATATGTACTTATATATTATTATATTTTTTATTAAATGGCTTAGTGGTATACTAATATTCTTTTGGTTGCATTTTATTTATATATCATAGAATTTATAGTTTGTTAGGAAAATAAACAAGTAAATCTCTAAATTGATTTGTTAAATAAAGAGTTTTCAATAAAAATGTCCCGTTTTGCTCTTTCATGAAAAATAAAGCGATTTATCAGCGCGTTCAAATTGTTAAAATGTATTATGAAAATGCTCTAACTGTTAATCGTTAAAAATTTTGAACAGTCATTCGTAATTTAAATAACGCATTATGTGTCATACTGTGCTGTGATTTAACGACCTTACATTTTTTCTTACGAGATTATCTGAGAACCTGGGTATATACCAATGCACCTCAAACAGTTGCATATTTATTGAACAATATTAGTAAATATCGATAAAATTTCACCGAATATGTGTGTGTTATTGAGAACTGGATAACTTACTAGTCGAAGCTTTAACGGCTATTCCTTCAGACATAGTGACTGACTCAACAAATAGTTGGTGTAAAAATAATGACCGTTTTCAAACAGCTACTTTCAACGAACGTAACTCAACTCAGAATAAACTTTATTAATCGAAATAAAAACCATTAGATTCAATACATTTTTGCCAACGAGAAACAAGTTTATTTATTCCGGTAGCATAAAAATCCGGCGTTCTGAAGGCGATGAAGTCGTCGAAGGCCGATTCGGCATCATCTCGGCTTTTGAAGCATTTCTCGCGCAGGAAGTTGTCGAGGCGCTTGAAGTAGTCGGTGGGCGAGAGGTCCGGCGAGTATGGCGGATGAAGCAGAGTCTCGTAGCCCAATTCGTTCAACTTCTGCAGGGTCGGTTGTGCGACGTGCGGACGAGCGTTGTCGTGGAGCAGAATTGGCGCCTTTCTGTTGACCAATGCCGGGCACATACGTTGCAGCTTCTGGTGCATATCGTTGATATGTTGACAGTACCTCTCTGCCGTAATCGTTTGGCCCGGATTGAGGAAGCTGTGGTGGATGAGACCGGCGGCAGACCACCAAACAGTAACCATAATCTTCTTTTGGTGCAGTTTCTGCTTCGGAAAGTGTTGTGGAGCCTCGTCGCTGACCAACCACTGTGCAGAACGACGCCGGTTGTCGTAGAGAATTCAGTTCTCATCGCACGTTACGATCCGGTCGAGAAAAGGGTCGTTCTTGTTGCGCTGAAGAAGGGCTGACGACACCTCAAAACGACGATTTCTTTGATTTTCGTTCAAATCGTGAGGCACCCATTTATCGAGCTTCTTTGACTTCCCTATTTGCTTCAGATGGCGTAGGACTGTTGAGTGATCGACGTTGAGTTCTTGTGCGACTTCTCGTGTGGTTTTGCGAGGATCGGCTTTGATCAAGGCTTTCAATTCGTCATTGTCAACCTCAGATGGGCGGCCGCGACCCTCTTCATCTTCAAGGCTGGTATTACCTGCACGAAACTTTTCAAACCATCTACGTGTGGTACGTTCGGAAGCAGTATCCTCGCCCCATGCTTTATTGACATTTGTGTCGTCTCCGCAGCATTGTGGCCAAGTTTGAACTCGTGAAGCAAAATAATGCGAATTTCCTTCTTTGAGAGCATCGTAAAAAATGATCTGAAATCAGAGACGTATGACGATAATAAAAAGATAACTAAACTAAAAGATAGAGCGAAAAACGCTCTTTAAAACGACATATAACATGACCACATTCATTAAAAAATGTATTCAGAAATTCATACATAAAAATAAACAATGTAGAAACGGCCATTATTTTTGCATCAACCTAATACAATATCATTTGCATCACTTACGTCTCTTACGAAGGTAAAATATTACATACATGTCCATTATATTGTCGTTTATACAAAGTATATGAATCAGATCAATTCAAACGTCAATTATAAAGTTGAAAATGTAGCTAACCTGACTTGAGTATAGAAAAAAACGATAAAGTATAATATAAGGACCGTTCAACCTGACTACAAATAACCAATAACATGCATAATAAATTTATATAGGAGGGGACAGAATATCCATCCATTTATCCGATGCACCTTTTATGGCAAAATAATATATCAGTATTGGAAATAATGGATGCAAAATAAGTCAAATAATATCTAAAATCAAAATAAACGGTTCTCTACCGAATTTGTCCCTAAACTGCATGCGGATCGACTGCATCACATATAGGTTTAACTACAATGTGATTTATGCAGAACTTGAGAAGAAATTTATACCTTTGTTCTCATCGTTATTGTCATAATAAATGTGTTTTCTATAATATTTAGAACCACTTTGTATTTATTTTTATTATTTTTTTAAATCCATTATGCCACATTGTACAATTATATAGGTTATTGTAAGTGACTGTGAAATATTTCTGTTGATCCATTAATATGCTTCTTCGTAACCGGTATAATCCCAAAATCAAAGAATAAACTATTCGGAAAAGGTTTCATAACAAGTGCAGGTAAGATTGGCAACTATTATACTCGTATATGAAATGGTTTTTTCTTGACCTTACTACTTCTTGGTATCTACAAAATTTTGTTGAAAGTAACTGTCACCAATATATTTCTATTTAGTTTTAAATATTTCTTGTCCAATATTGCATAAAATGCTCTTCATAGTACGTACACAAGAGGGGGTACTGTTGATTTAAACCCTAATACATTAACAATCTAAATGTTTCACCCGTAGCGTAGCTACAAGGACACTAATAATTATTTCCAACCTGAAACCAACTTTATAAACACATTTGCATATATGCTATAAGATTCATTGCATTACCTACCTTTACTTTACCTATTTCTAAATATACATTCATGCTCTATTCTGCCTATTTTATTAATTAAGTATAGGTATTATTTCTACCAGTTTTCAAAATTAACCTTGTTCAGTCTCAAACATTATTTATATTAAATTTTTACCATATTTAACGTTCCTTGCCTATGTCTGTCTGCCCAATTTCTAACAAACGCAGCTTTACTCCTTCGTTTTGTATTTGCCTTCATTTTAAAAGTGTTTGGTGTATATCGAGAACGCAAGTCATAATTGTAGCGTCTGTCTCATATGTTCCTAATTCACTTTAACAATTTTGACTATTTTGATAGCTATTTTAATTTGGCTGTCACAGATAGATTAAAATACAAATTTCATTACCTGGTTTAGCGATCTTGATGAAAATAGGACAATTTTCTAGGTTATGATTTTAAAATAAACCACTGTCAAAGTGGAGAAGGTGGGTGCAGTCAGTTTTAAAGTTTTATTTTCATTGGAGAGCACATCGTTTTCGCGCGTGCGTGAATACAATCAGGACAAATGCTAAGATGTTTGTAACAATCTATAGGTCGATTCCCGTGATATAGTAGTATTATACGGGATGATTCAATCATAATGTCATATATTTTAACCACGTATTCGGAAGGCCTAATAAAGACAAAAAATAACAAATGTCCCCATAACAATCGCTAACAGGACGCTCCGGGTACGCTTCAAATTTTCTGATAACGGGTACGAGTACTGAAGCTATATAGAAGTCCAACAGCGTTGCCACTCAGGACCACATACATAATATAATAACAGCATGTTTCGTACTTAGGTACGTGATATATTGTTTTCTAATGACAAACTTTTTGTTTGCAATCTATTAATGCATTATGTATATTCTTTGAGGTTCCTTTAAAAGTTTTTGCATTTTTAAGGTATTCATTAAGCGTTTTATCAAGTTCTGGCGTAAAATTAATTCATCATGCCCTCGTAATGTAAGTTCAATAGCTCAGCAAAAATGTATACAGTAAATAATTTTGGATAAAACATTCAAAATATTCCTTACTTTTGTTAACTTTTCGTTGTTCTTGAAATGATAATGAAGTTAAGATCGCGTTAATCTTCCCAAATAATGCAAACTGCATTTGATTTTGAATATGAATCAGACTCAGTTCCATTATTAATGATCATGATGAGGTACCGAATAACACAGATGCACACGGAAAACACAAAACGCAAATTCTAAAAATCTATTAAAATGTTTTTCATAAATTTTTCCACGGCTTTGATCAGTAGAAGACAACCGCCGTTTTTCACTACGTGACTATTCACAACTTGAATTGAATTTTTATTTAGGTAAATAACAAATTTTATATATTATAAACTACACTGGCGACACAAATACGGAATTCACCAACCTTAACCACGTCAAGATAATGACTGATGGATGAAGAAGGGAGAGAAGTCGGCCGCGTGCATCTATTCCAGGTGATGTGACATATTAAACGTGAATTTGCCAACTTTATAGCTGTGCTGAGTGTGCAGATCACAGCCTATTTGATGTTGGCGCTGATTACTGCGGTTGGCATTTATTATAAAATTGTCATGATTTTCTTATTGAACAAGGTGTTCATAAAAATGCAAATTTAATTATTGTTTGTTTCTGTTATTATTTAGCGGTTCTGCTCTGCAGCGCTTGTCATTGAGTATATATTAAAAAAAGGTTATTGACCTAAATACGGTATGTCAAGGCTCGAATTGTCGGGTTGTTGAGCACGAGGGTATTTTTTATTACTGTCTATTAAAATACGAAAAACTTTTCAGCCTCTCTTAATAATTTAACCTAGTTAGTAATTTTATTTTACTATTTATGTAATGCAATATGAATGGTTTATTTTGATCCGTTGGAGTTTTGTAATTTCAGTATTAAATATATGTTATTTGAAACTTAATATGTTTATTGCATATTTTTAAAATATGATTACATATTACAAAAAGTAGGTAGTATAGGAAAATATTTAAATTTGGCAACGTCGCGTCAGACCGTCACCTAGTTGAATTGCCGCCAGCGACCAGTGACAGTCTGAAAAGTTGGCTTAAATAATGGTTTGAAAATATTTTTTTCGTCGTAAATATGCATTTAAAATCGTGTATTCGTATTATACTCATTTTCCCTATCTTCTCTTAATATTAATGACATTATGACTGAATCACCCTGTATATATGAGATAAACTAACTTAGGAATAGCATAACCTTACTCTTGATTTAGACACTTTTTGTGTTTTATTGAATTATTTTTAAATATACAATATTCGCAAAAGCTTGTGTTATGGACAATTTTCGTCTCTTAAGACATTGGTAATTACTTAGTAGGTATTTCTGGCTTTAATTACTCACGTGACTTCATCATTTAATCACAGCGTTAAAGAATAATCTATTTCTTATCAAAGGAAATATGCGTTACATCTTAATCTCAGCTCCGTACCGATGAATATAATCGTATATCCTTGTTTGTAAATTATCTAACGTGCTCCTTCAACTTGATTAATTAATCTCGTTACCGAATCGTCAATTATACCGAATGTAATAATGAACTTCCTGTGTAAGGTAAACAAGATCTAACCATTAACTAGAACTAACAGGTTCATACTGCCTTATTTTCATCCATTAACGTATCACCTAACTTGGCCTAGTTCTTGAGTTAAATTCAGGCATGGATGATGCCTGCTGCACTACATATGAATAAATCAAGTGCGAATTTTTGAACGAGAAGTTGCAACTACTTTACTGCACCGGCAGTAATCAAGTCAAAACTTCCTAATCACATCATTAAAATCGCTAACTAGAACCGGAATACTTACAAAAGCAATTAAATATAATTTTCTTAGATTTTAAGTATGTTCTTCATTATATTACCTACTTGCATGTCCCGGGTCGCAAATTCTTAAGTGTCCAAAATATCGTAAAGCACAGTTTTAGAAAAGACTACTACTTATTAGTGAGAAATTAAGTTACTTTGTCCACTACGGTCCTATAAAATGTTCATTATATACATGTTTTCTATATAATAATAATTTTCATTATTCACTAATACTTGAATAATGAAATCATCATTCGTTGGTTTCAATGAATCAAAAATGATCTAACGAAACCAAAATTCTCCGGTGCCAACAAATGAACCTGAACGTTCTGTGTGAAAGTCAAGCGCTACCTACTATAACAGTTACGGTAGTATTAACATTTTCCCGAATGATAGAGGTTTATTAATTAAAGATTTATTTGTTTTTTAAATTTGTTAGGTCAACAACAAATGTAAAATCTGAAAGTAAAAAATGATTGTTTCTTATGGGTTGGGTTGGTGGATTGTCAACCTATAAAAGACATTTTTTTACTTCTAAGAGCAAACTATTATTAGTATTATACACTGTAATATAATTATTATGTAATGTTATTAGTAGTAAAACAAAAATAGTAATACAGCAATTATTACAACAGAAAAATGTTTATTTTGACGCAAAGTTACATTGACAAACCATTGTATATATATAAAAAATTGTAACAGCAAAATAGTGGCACCTTGCGAACGGTAGAACTCTAGTTTTACCTCTTGCTTTAGCTTTCATAATCATTGTTTACTTGTTTATTCACACATATGTAATACAACAGGTCTAAGAGAATTCTGGCAGTAGCTTGCCCTTTTAATCGCTATATAAAAAAGTTCATGATTTCGAAGGTAAGTTAAAATATATATCTTGAAAAACACCAGAAACATTTACTATATTATTTATTAACTCAAATAGCAGAACTAAGTCACTAAGTATTCTACGACTTTCCAAACGAATCAATTTAAAATGTTGGCGGGCTTGACAATAATCGTTTTCAATAAAATAATATGTTTTAATGATAGATATCTTATAAATGTATTTTGTATAGATTATATAAGGGCTTTATCAGTATTATATTGAGGGAACCAAACAATCAGCCTACTTAATGCACATGAATTATAAACGGACACAACTGAATTAATATTTTTAAATGCCTACATTGTCTTTTACGGTAACCTAACATTTTACAACAATATTAAGTAAGGTCTCTATATGAGTATTAAACAACAATTTTGAATCCAGAATCACCTTTAAATCTTTAATATGTGACACTCTATTTAGTTTTTGATCATTAATAAAGTACTGGAAAGTTATTTAATTAATATTTCTAGTATATGTCATTGTTTGACACTTACAGTAGTTAAAAAATAAACCATTTTGTTTACAATGTATCTCTGAACTGTTCAGATCATGTTGCAATTTGTCACAGTCAGGTTTAGGTTTATCTACTAAGTTTTTTTGAAGTTTGCATAATTTACTTTGATAACATAGCATTCTGTTTTAAATATTTCTGCTCATATCTGTGTAGCAAATGTTGCGAAGCTTGTTGCAAACGCCTCTTTTTACAGCTGATTACGCCTAGAGTACGTAGGTTGGACCAGGTTGGGCAGCTTAATGAGTTCGAGAGGAGACGGATTATTGGGTTCCGCGCAGCGGGTATATCGGTGATAGAAATTTCTAGAAGGACTAACAGATTCTTACGTACCGTTGTACGGTGTTTCTTAGCGTGAATTCAGGAAGGCCGTGAATATAGAGCGGGAGGCGCCGGTCGTCGTAGAAGAACCCCAGAGCCTGAAGGTCCTCGATTACGACTTTTAGCTCTCAGAGATGGGTTTAGCAGCAGTCAGACTATTGCAAATCAGTGGTTTGACGAATATGGAGGCGACCATCCCTATGCATACAGTATATCGCCAAATATGAAGTGTTGGCCTCTTGTTGTATTGCTGCTTCTCACTCGACAACGAGCTAACCGCTTACAATGGTGTAGATAGAGGATTCAGTGAAACCAAGAATGGAATCAGGTGATCTTTAGTGACGAATCCCGTTTGTGCCTGGAGATGCAACGTTTACATATACTTACAAATTGCATATAATAACCATGAATTGTTTGTTATTAGGAACATTAGTTTTTGTATTTATCTTCATAAATATCGTGTTTACCCTAAACTGAGGATAAAGACAAAAAATTACTATCGCATCAAATACGCATACGTATAAACAAAGCAATAAATATAGTTTCACTAGGTGATTCACCTGGATAAAATAATGTAAAACATGGACAACATATATACAAGGTTGGGGACATAAAACACAACCGAGGTTATAAGTTAACAGTATTGAGTTGTAAATTTACTAGTCAGTTAAAATATACAAGGTGTACGAGTAGGAAGTATTCAAAATGTGTGAGCTTGTAAAACAAGTCGAAAAATTACGAAAATCTTAGTACAACTTTTGTCAGTGGCGGCTCCTAAGGGAGATACGCTCACTTAAAGGGGTAACCTCAGAAACAGTTTTTAATGCGTAACATCAAAACGGTTCAACATTAAGTCTCGAAATTTTGGTGAGATATTAAACATGACGTGTTTAAGAAGTCTCATAAAATACATTTTAAAATTTTCTACAGGGGCGTGAGAAAATGCAATACTCGAAGACAAATTTAATCATATCTTTTTAGTAGTTAATTTTTTCTAGTTACTGACTCGAAAATATTGAAATTTGAAGTGTTCAATTTCAATAGGATGTACCGTTTTTCAAGTATTTTTAGTTTGAAAATTGTGTTATTTTAGTCTACGCAGTGCTATTTTATAGTGAACAAATTATTTTAAAATGCAACAGTATACATATTATGAGTATGTAGATATGTTTTAAAATTTCCCAATAGAAATGTACCCAACTATAAAATATTTCTTTGCACCGAAGGGCGTTGTTCTTCTGTTATTTATATCACGGTATTTTTATTTGTACTATTGTTTTTAGTTGTTACTATTAAAAGTGTTAAAAATTCTTGACATTTTTGTTAACTGTCAAACTAGTTGTTTTCTCCATGGCACACAGCAATTAATATTTTTGGCTATGTATTGGATGTTAAATGTGGGTCACGTTAGGAATGATTGAAATCGATTTTAATGAAAAACGGTACATCCTATTGAAATATAACAAGAGTACATTTTTTATATTAAATACTTAATATTTTAATGTTTTGTAGTAAACTAGAAAAAGTTAACTACAAATAAGATATGATTAAATTTGTACCAGAGCTTTGCATTTTCTCACACCCTTATAGAATATTTTGAAAAGTATGAGATTTATTAAGCACGTCAAGGTTAATATTTCACCAAAATTTCGTGGCTTAATGTTCAACCGTTTTGATGTCACGCATTAAAAACTGTTTCTGAGGTTACCCCTTTAAGTGAGCGTATCTCCCTAAGGAGCTGCCACTGACAAAAGTTGTACTAAGATTTTTGTAATTTTTCGACTTGTTTTACAAGCTCACAAGTTTTGAATACTTACTACGGTTGCACCTTGTATATTTGCTGAAGGTTACACAAAATCCTTTATAACATTTTCCTATATAAATTTGATTTATATTAGTGATTGCCGTAGCGATCCTTTCGTTCTTCATACGCCAAGTTTAATCATCACTTTGATCAATTAACACACACCAGCATAATATGAACAGAACATGATGATGTGTATGAGCGAGCACGTTTTCTTTATTAAAACCCACATTATATATACACGAATCAGGAACAAACTTGAATCTTGATGATGCAGAAATCAGCAGATTTCTATAAATTATACAAGGATAGGGGATACGATTTTATTGTGGGTAAGAAAACTGTAAAGCACAAAGACGTATAATTTTCACCCCTATATACTTTCTTTTATTAGCTCCATCTTTAGCTGTAATAATATTCAGCAAATAAGGGAGCATGTTTCTAATGAGTTTTTCCACATGCTTTAAAAAAACAAATATTTCTTGACATTTGACACAATATTCTATTTAATATTTTTTTTTAATAGTGTTTTCAAAAGTTGTACATTTCGTTGTAAAGTTCGTTTCTTCCTAACTAGTTCCGCGGAAAATGTTAATAATTGTTGTAGGTACTAACTATTCATTTATTGTCAACTTCAATCATTTCTTTTCATTATTATAAACTTAACTATAACTTTTTTATAATCTGTTATGGATCGTCCTGCGTATGTATTTGATGAAGTAGAGGCCGAGTTTGTATTTATATTGATCTCTCTTTGACCAATATTTTTTAGGCAACTTGAAGTTTTTGTCGAACGGAATCCTCTGTACATTCTTCTGCTAGGTTTGTTGCTTGTCATCCGCCATGCCTTTTAAGAGTCTGCATCATCCAGTATCGTCGTAGCAGACGTTCAGTGGAAATAGTGGCTGATATAATTAAAGGAAAATCCCCTATTGAATTTATATCAACGCATTGTCTTGTATATTTTCCATTTCCATATCCTAGGAAGAATCTTGAATACTCAGTTGGTGACAAACGATGTTTCCGTTAGAAATAGTAAATTTTCTTCTCACGTTCGTCTTTGTGTTGAGAATCTCTATCAATATATATTATCTCATGTCTTTTATATGTTCAAGCTGAAGACATGTTAGTTATTTAGGGTGACGGCTCTACTGATATCAATAATCAACATTATCTAAAATGAGAAACCATTTCAATATTTGGACAGAAGTGTGAAAATCACACTTTATCTTCATTATCAAATAGGCTTTATCATTTTCTTTAAAAAAAAAATTTCAATTTTTCATTTTCTTAAAATACTAGGTGTCCTAGACCTATATCATTCCGCCTTACGTTTAAGGACAGCAATTAAACTTGGAAATTTCTTTATGTCAATATTCTTCTTCACTGTCAATGTTGTTCTTATCATTGAGGACAGACTCCACAGCGTAGAATTCTGGTACACTCTGGATTTTTGTTCAAAATATGGTAGTAGAACTGCCTCAGTCAACTGCTCCTTTTTGACGATACCAATCTTTAAATAACCGATACTCTTTTTCATATTTATCTTTGGATTTTGTCGGCAATAATGATTGAATTGCTATTTTTGATGATTCTTCTATATCATCTTCTATATTATAGTTGTAAGCAGAAGATTCTGACATTTTTCTAAATCACTGACACAATAATATTAAGAAAAACCTAATAAACAAGCTCGTTTTTATATGAACATTCACAATATTCAATAAAAATTTATGGTAACTAGTTATTTGAGATATATTCAAAACACTATAAAAAAAATCATATATGCAACTTGTTGGAAATTTATCTTATCCCAAAGTGGCATATTTTTTGAAAAACACTATGCCTTATGGTGAAAAAAATCACTTTTCCTAACCTATTGCGCAAATAACTATTATTGGCAAACATTTTACAAAACAATGCGAAAAAGCCTAAATTGGCCGCAATTTTCAAGAAACATACATTACGGTACTTTCTTCCTTCAAGCAGTACTGAACTCCAAAAAATTATCCTAAAATAGTATTGCAATTTTAAGTTACAATATCTCAAAATCCTGATAGAGCGTACCGAATTCCTTCGCATAAACCATTTACTTTTGTAGTGATAAACAATTTGTTGTCCTGAATAATTTACACAATCTCTGCACAAAAAAAACACACATTTAGAGGCTGAACAATGCTAAGGCATTCAAATAAAATGAAATATCCATGTGCCTAATAACTGATTAATGCATCAAACCAATAAACCTTCTAAATTTTTAAAGAGTTTATTATGAATGGTAAATCTTCGATAGCATCCGGGAGAGTACTGTGCAAAAATCCCAAATAACTCGCAGTCGATTTAGCAAAAGGACTGGTCCAGTCAAATAACGATCAATAGTACCGGCTTAAACATTTATCTTAAACTCTCGTTGAAAATGTCTGAGTTATTGCATAAGAGTTTATATCGGAATATTCACAAAAGTTGTGAATATTTGTAACGAGCCTCTTCAGTGAAAATAATTTTATTGTAAAAACTAATATTCGGAGACAAGATAAACTCGCAAAAGATCAGTCGTCGATCAAAATCTTGAGGCAATATAGCTCTTGCATTTATTTAATGTGATGTGGATGTATTAGATTACGTTTATGAGTTCGGTGTGCAAAAGTTCTTGATAATCCAGTTTCTAGAGCTAAACGTTTAGTACTTCTTTGCGATTCATCTTCAACTGTTTACAAAATATTTGTGTCCTCTTTTGCCTTGTTACATACACTAGAATTTTCCCGGATATTATTGAAAAGCTTTCCCGTCTCTCGATCCTGTCTATTAGCATTAGAAAATGTTTCTCTATAGGCATTGGGAATCACTCGATTTGGAAATGTCCTGCAACATTCTTTCATACTCCTTCGACAGTTTATTTCACAGAAACTTAGTACAAGTAACATGTCAATTTGTTCGCTTAAAGTACATTTTCCAACCATTTTCAACAATAAACAGTAGTATTGTTTGTTGTTGTAAGTGTAAATAATAATAATTGTAAAAATGCAGAAATAGGTCAAATCTCATCTATTGTGGTTGAATTTTCGAGTTCCCACTGTGAATAGTGAAAGTTAGATATTTCTAGAGTGTTTTCATTAAACCAGGTTAGTAAATTTAGATAGATTAAACTTTTTAGATAATTATTGAATAGAGCTTTGTCTGTGGAATTGTTCATTATCATACCTAGATGTTTGGTATCAGAGAACATACATATGACTTCATTGATAAGAATTGTAGGAGATTTGATTTATATTAGCTTAAAATACCTTTCTAATAGAGTAAACAAACAGTAGTAATTTTATTACTAACTGTATAATTTTAAAGACAAAGCCTACTAGTAATTTTTTAATTTCTTCTAATACGCACTATGAAAATCGTGTTTTAAATAACGTATTTTACCCTGAAAAGTGTTTTAAAATTTAACAATAGTATAAAGCGTTGTAAATTAAATTCTGCACGGGATACTATTGTTCTTTTTAAATTCGATCAAGGGGAAAAATTGGTATAATTTTAGTGGTGACTCACCCTGAATGAACGCCTTGTAGTATTTCAATTTACTTGAACTCATAGTCAACTAGAACCAATAATAAACTTAAATCATGAACCAAATTTGGTTATTCTAATTCAGAGATATTAATTTGTTTTGATATATTTGGCCCCACTTTGAAGGCCTGTAACTCTGCCTTTGTGCAACTTTGTATATAAGTATGTTTGGTTATGTTGCAATATTTTGGGACCTGTTACATGCACCTGCTGTCGGTTCTTATGCGGAACACCCTGTATTTCTGTCTTTAGCAATTAAAAACTGCATAGCCAGACCTCGGCACTTTATAATTTTGTAGCACTATAGCTCGAGAGAAAATTAATTAATGCGTACCTTTAAAATTTAGGATAAGTACTGTGTGAGTAGTTTCATAATTGGATTAACCATATAGAAGTTTAGGGTAGTAAAGTTCAAGCCAGCAGCTGGTCGTGAGTCCTTATATGAAATTCCGAAAACTCACTCTCTGGTGTAATGTGTTATTTAAAGTAAAAAGTGTACGTAATAAAGCCAGCGCAGCTCTTTAATTTAGAGGTATTTGAACTGCCATGTTTTTAATTTAATAACATTTTGGAGATATTAAAGTATTATTAGGAAAATAACTTTAGGAAGCCAATAAATAATGTGAATATAAATAAAATCGAAATAACGGAAGGGTGTTACAGAAAAGTTAACGACAATAGTAAAAAGATGATCTACAATTCTGTTATTTAAATGCAATAATACTGACTAGTCAGATTCCAAAATAGTAAAGGTGACTCATATTATAAACTCGCTCACATACATACCGTCCGTATAGCCTTATATATTAAAAGCTGTAGGTAACTCTCACTCGTTCACTTCACTCAAAAATTGCTAATTTTACGGCCACAAAGGCTCTTTTGCGAGCCGTGCAGCGCCAAACGGCTAAACGCTACGTCTTTCTAGATTGTCTATGGCGTATTTAGACGCCGATTTTGTCGCATTTTCCTAGCTAAATTTCCATTTTCCCGAGGCTCCTCGGCCAAAAACGGCGGATTATATGATGTGGAACGAGGATAGTTGAGTCGGTTACGCCCCTTTATAGAAGATAGCGATTTTTCCAAGTGGAACGAGGATAGAGCGAGTAGGATACGCCCCTTCCTGGGATTCGACAAATGGCAGACAAAATGGGTTTTGCACGGCGTAAACGTCAGAAACGTCAAACTAATTTGTTGTTGTTTACGCCCTTTTGCAGAAATTCAAGAAACGTCAAACGAAACGTCAAATTGAATTAAAACAGATCATGAGTTCTGGAACAATTTTCGGGCCCTTCCAGCTGCGAGAAGTTGTTATTGTGTTGTCTGAGATATATCCGAGTCCTTTGGTGACGATTTTATAGCCCAAAATCTGAATTGGTATTTTTAAATATTTTTGTTTACATAATATGTGGTAATACAGACGGTGAAATAATATGGCAACAACATGTGCAAAGGTTGTAGTAGTTCGATTGATAGCATTTAGATTTATCAGTCCAGAGGACGGTTATTTTTTTATCTTATTCACTATACTTCATGAATTTTTTTGTCAAAAATTATGTATACAAGTCAAGAAAAGACAATAATGCTTTTATATAAACTTTAAATTTGAACCTTCTAAAATGTCCAGCATGCCTTAGATCTAGGTTTAAAATTCGATTTTATAATGAAAATTGCTTAATTCAACTACAAGGCGCACCGCCGACCAAAATCACCGAAACGTCAAACGTATGCTCCGGCGGTGACATCTCGCAGTAAAACGTAGGAAATTTGGAAAAATGGGCCGACTACAAGCCGGCAAATACCAAAAACGGTAAATTTGAAATCTCTAGAGAGTTTCCCGTACACGAGCGCTGGGGTTTGAGGTCGTTTTTACATTGAACTTTGCATAAATACGAGTGAAAACGTGATAAAAATGAGCTAGACAATATGACGGTTGTCATTTCATTGCCATGTCGCTTCAATTTATACGGTGATGCAAAAAGGTTTGATACCTAGACAGTATTAAAATAAAAATTGACAAAAAAATTTCCAAATTCGAGGAAATTTTCGGTTTTTTCGCTTCGGAACGGTTGTCGAACGTGCGAAAGACTGTTTCGTATACAAAGTGTTGAAAAAATGTTACAGTTAAAAATAACTCAAAATTAGGGAATTAAAAAATTTTTTTGATGAAACTTCCATCAAGGATCTATTATGACACTAACTAACGGAGCAAATACAAAGTGTATAAAAATAATGAACCATTCCCTAAAAACCCTTTAAAATCATGTTATGAATTAAAAATAATTTTTTGATAAAACTTTTAGCATCACATAGACTACCAGATTCAATATTTAAAATACAGGATGTTGAAAAAAAATTAGGCAAACTCGAGAAAACACTAAAAATTACCAAAATATGCCAACTACTCTTCTAAATTATAGAGCGCCGGATTTTCCCCACCATAGAGAGGCCAAAGTCACGTTTACATTTTATTAATCACAGGCGTAGAGCTGACCTCAGTAATGGCAATTAAGTAAGCCCCCGAGGGCTTCTGCTGCAGCAAATATGCATGTATCACATCAGAATGCTGGATTTTTATTGATTATGCCACCGTGATGAATCCACCTGCTCCATCAGCAGCGCTGCCATGAGTGTGCGCATGGGAAAACTTCGGGTACATCGTTCCACTTATTTAATTAGTGATTTTGTGTTCTTAGCAATGGAGAATAGTTTAGCTCTACAGCGTGTGCTCAAAACCGTAAACGCCCTAATCTAACAAGTGAAGGAATATTGGATGATAAAGAATTTGTATGAAGGAAATCGAGCGCGAGACCGAAATATGAATGTAATTGATGCGATTTAAATATATAATTAATTGACAAGAGTGTCTGTGAGTAGTCTATATCGTGCAAAAGAGGCAAAGAAGGATATACAATTACAAAACTTGAAACATGCGGAAATAAGAAAATAGAGGTTGCTGACGACACAAAATACGCTATTTTTAGAATAATTTATTGACGGATTTTAAAAATGAGTTTTCGACAAAAAAGCAGTCAGGTTGTTATCTCACAGAATTTAAATATTGCTTGGAATATGTAGAAGGGTGCTTTTGTGAATTATGGGTACCATAAATTTTGTTTCATAAAATGAAATCTAAAATATGCCCATAGAAATGACAGAATAGTGATATTTTTAAGAAACTGTTTAAGACAGGCATTACTTGAAGGATTTTCGACTAGATTAAAGTAATCTTATGGGAGAGATTAGCGCCTACTGCCAAAAAAATTTTAAATTAGTGGACTGTATAAAGTTGTACAAAAAGCAATTTTTATGAAATGCCTGTTGACTGTATCTTCAATAAGCAACTGGGCCCTTATAATTATAATAGTGCAAATGAGAAAATTAGGAAAAAATTAGGAAAGGAAAGAAACTCATATTGGATGTTCAAGAGGATTTTTGGAATAAGGTTTACTTGATTTTAAGTAAGTATTTGAAAAATATTTTGAATCTGTTTTGCCATATATATGGAACCTGATGCTCCAGTTATAATGGATAATGCAGCCTATCATAGCCGATGATAAGTGTGACCGTTATAGTGACAGTGCTAGTAACCAGTAGTGTATAGTGTGTATGTATATTAAATGGGTCGTGTCTGTGACATTTTCAGTCTGGCATGGAGTAGCAAACGGCCGATAGATGTAGTTAGTTCTACACCGCGTACTCATGGTCCCTTCTGTCGGGTTAGACAGACGAAAGCAGCTAGGATTATTCGTCGGATACCTCACCTATGGCATACTGATGAGAGCTAATAAGCTCGAAACCGGTATATGTCTGGTGGGCGTCTGACGAATGACTCTAGCTGTTGCTATAGGTTTACCAGGTGTAATTCAATGCTGGTCGGGGCATTAGTCCGCAGAGTAGTTGTTTCCTGGAATTCCGTGTTTGCAAAATATCGTTTCTCGCCGATCGCGATAAAGGTCGACAGCTTTCAATGGTGTCTACTGCATGTAGAACGCTTCGTGTCTGTGACATTTTCAGTCCGGCATGGAGTAGCAAACGGCCGATAGATGTAGTTAGTTCTACACCGCGTGCTATGAATTAGTCACTCTCTATTATTTTGGAACTCGGGCATAGTATCTAATATTTTGAATGAAAAGACTAAGTTACAAAGTCGATTTTCTAACGAACGGTTTATTAACACGTTAATAATATTATTGGTTTTATCAACTCCGCTATCAGAGCTGTTAAAGTAAGGTTTCAGTTTTGACAACGAATTTTAGGCCGTCCAGAATTACGAGGCCGTCCAAATTCAGAGGGCATTACGATCGACGCCTAACAAATTAAGCATTTATCATTGATATTTGTTACATTTATTACTTTTCTACCCTATTAAAATAGCATAAGAACAAATTACCTCATTTGTGGCACAGGACTTGAGATCTGGCGGTGTGGATGCCTAACATTTATGACGCCTTGCAAACGTCAAAAGTTGTCAAAAGTAATGGGCGATATCATCAATCAATAAGGCGGATCATTGGATCATAATGACTGACGCTCTTATTCCCAAATCTTATGATAATGCATTTAGAGTAAGCAAGTCTGTTATTGGAGTGCTTTACAACATTGATTTCGGAAAATATTGCCAATATATTTAAATTAAATACAAATCTATTACCTAAAGCTTTATTATGCAAGAGGTTGCAACTGTGTATAGATGTTGGTAGAACGACTTTTAAATAATTTTGTGCTTAACTGTTTCCTACTCTTTAAGCATAATGCAATAAACTACTATCATACCATGTTATCTAATTTAAATTGTAAATGAAATTTTAATTATCACGTTAATAATATAACTAACAAATGTTCTGGGGACTGAAGAAGTATTAATTAACTTTTCTTTGTTAGTATATCTATTTATAGACAGTGTGTAATCAAAGTTATATTAGTACACTTTTGCTAATTTTGCAGGCAATTAGGCCCCCTTTAATTAGCCGTCTGTTTTGGTTTAGAATTCCTACGCTTTACCGTGTGTTGATGTGGCAAAGCGTTTGGATTCTGAATCGGAATTAATGGCGTTTCATCAGGGACCTCACTATTAGTTTATGATCATGTTCAATGGCAAAAAGTAATGAAGAGAGAAGAGGTAACAAATAGGTAGATGTTTAATGAAAGTGTATTGAAAGAGAAATACCATGACATATAGAGCCTCGTTGGTGTCAATAACTTTAGTCAAATATTTAGGTATTATTTGATCTTTAAATATTGCAACAACTTCTACAAGACACCATACTACCAACCTCAAATCACCACTATTTTTTATTTCTTAACAGCCGGATTCCTGAAACGGGCGTAGCGCTAGTCTGACTAACGGGTTTACGCCCGTGTAAAGCGCGTTAGTTGGCCTAACCAGCTTTGCGCTCATTCACGAAACATGCGTTGCTAGGTAGCGAAGCATGCGTTGCTAGGTAGGCTGTTTATTTACGTCCATATTTGCGCCAAAAGTTAGACCCAGTATTGTATCTGTCTAAAAATCGCGTAACTTCGGCCTCTAGTTCCTTGCGTTTCCCATTGTATATTTAGTATTTATATTCAAAAACTGTACTTTTCAGTACTACGGATTAGTTAACATATCATAAAGTAAGTATTATACATAGTAGTGAATAGGAGTATGCTTTTTATTTAAATTAGTGCAACAGATGCGTAAAATTTTCGCGTAACCTCCGCTAGTCTGACTAACGTTACGCCTTGTTGATGAATCCGTATGTAAGAATTTAAAGAATTTTCACCTTCATCTTCTTTCATCTTTAGTTTCACTCTAATAAGTTCGTTTATTCATTTCTATAAATCATAATTATAATTGTAGTAGCAGTTTCCGATCAAACCTAGCAGTTATACCATATCTTAAATTCTCACATCGAAACAATAGGACTTTGTCAAAATTAATAATTTATTCCGTCGAAGAAGCACTTTAAAAGATACATAATGTGACATACTCCGTGAAAAATTCGTCTGTTTTTCATAAGTATTTTAATAAACCACAACCACATTCCTGGTGAAATAATCACTAGCGTTAGTTCCAATAAAGAGAAGTTGATTTACGTTGAATAGGGTTCAAACATGATTACCACTTTACTTTTGCTATTAGTTTTCCCCAAATGTTTTCTCATCTCGTTAATGATATTTTGGGCTGCCATAAAATCTGTGTTAGGTATATACTACACTGCCATGCCAAACTGAAAGTTGGGACCAGTCAAAATTTATGATTTTATCATAAATACCTACATTTTGCAGTCCCCGTATCGTTTTTTACTTTCCAAAATTAATACGTCCTATCTATTTTGCACAGTTGTAAATATGTGTATCTGGTCTATTTCAATTGAGAGAAAGTATGTCAAATATTAATAATTCGTCAGTGTCACAATAGTTTCTAGATCACTGCCGTGAAGAAGATTAAAATTTCTTGATCACATCGCCACATTTCAGATTAGATACATTCCATCGATATGCAATGTAAACAATGGGTAGTCAGACAGAAATTGATTTCTATCATTTTTTGCGAAAAAAGAGTACCTATAGTTTTGGTTGGCTGTATGATCTGAAGGAATAATAACAATAAACTCCATGGCCTGTTGACACTAGATGTTGTGTCTTCGCACGAAGACAAATCGTCGATTATAGATAATATACAATAGATCATAGTTAATAATAGGTGATTTTAACATCATTAATGATCTTATTGGATGAAAATCAAATAAAAGTAGTTATCAATTAGCCTATAACTGCCTATGAACAAATGGTTGCACAAGAGACTTTACAAGTTGCAAAAATATTGAGTTCAGGTTCTAGCTTTGTAGAAATGTAAGTTAATGTCACATATAACAATAATTCGTATCTTCTTACATGTTCTAACGAGTAGTATTTCATGGATTAAGTTTCAAAACTTATTTTCATATCTCACATGAGCGAAGCTAATCTACTTCATTATAAGAATCATCACATAGGACACTTTAATATTCTGGTCACAAGAACGATTATATATTTTTTAAACAATTAGATACGATAAAATGAATATGAATGTTTTACTGTAAAGTCCATTTTTATGTCTTCATTAAAATATTCTATTTATTTATTGTTAAGTTTATAATATACAGCAATTTACTTTCCCTGACCAACGGTAACAGAATTATGACAGCAAACAGGTCTTGAACATGTGGCAACGTCGCTCGCATATCATATTAGGATTGTTAGGTATTTGTACATAATAATTACACATTGATACACTTTCACATAGGTATTTACTTACTTCCTGAACTCCTTATGTTGCTTTCAAGTAACGTTTACCGTACAAATGTCTCGCAGCTAGAATTTTACCTAGATTTGCCATAAACACTAAGTTATTGCACAATAAAAACAGCTGCACTAATAATTTTTTACATATTCGTAATTTCACGGAATCTGAAATTATTTCTGCCTTAAAAAGAATTAAGCCAAAGATAACTACCGGTCCTGCATTTCTTATTAGGGACTGTGCCTGATGTTTTTTGTCGTCCCTTATTGAAGTTATTTACTTTATGTATTACTGAGTGTCGATTACCTGATCTCTGGAAGCGTTCAAGTATGCCCAATTTCTAAAAAAGGCGATAAGTTTAATATTTTCAATTTTCGTCCCATTTCTATTATATGCAATTTCTGTAAAGTGCTGGAGATTTTACTTCATGACTCCATTTACTGCAACGTTTCTAATTTAATAACACCGTATCAGCATGGTTTTATGAAGGGTCGTTCTACAGTGACCAATTTGATCAGTATCACACAATTTATATCAGAAACTATGGATAGTGGCTTGCAAACTGATGTCATATATACTGATTTCAGCAAGGCGTTCGATCGGCTAGACCACTCGATTTTACTTCAAAAGCTTGGCACGTTTGGTTTATCTGATTCATTATAAGTTTCTTTAACTCCTATTTCCACAATATAAAACAACACGTAGTCTATAATGGTATTGAGTCAGTGGAATATGTAGCTACATTTGGAGTTTCCCAAGGTTCCATCGTTGGGCTCCTTTCGTTTATTATATTCATTAATGATTTGGTATATGGTTTGAATGTAAACTTTCTTGTTTTCGCCGATGACTTAAAAGATATATAGTTCGATATGCGACATTTCTGACTGCGTTAATCTTCGAAAAAATCACGATGTGGTCAAATCGTGGTGTTTGTATAATGGATTAATGCTGAACATCGGTAAATGTACTGTCATGTCTTTTTCTAATAGATTGAATCGCGTTGTATTTGATTACAGTATTTATGGTGATATTCTGTCAATACCAAAAACGTTTCGTGGTCTTGGTGTTGTGTTTGATGATAGACTATCGTTCAATGACCACGTAGATGCTGTTTTTTCCGAGGCAAATAGAGCATACTGTTTTGTAGTTCGTAATTGTCGCGATTTCACAAATTTAAAAGTCAGGTTACTTTAGTTCAGTTTTGTAGGCAAAAACTGGAATATGCGTCACTTGTATGGTTCCCGCACAGCATGGCTCCAATGAATAAGTTAGAATCGATTCAGCGTCGATTCCTAAAATTTTTAAGTTTCAAATCAGACGGTTACTATCCACACATTGGTTATCCACATGAGAGCCTCCTCAGTAGACTTTCACGTACTAGTCTTGAAACCAGATGAACATATTTTTCCCAAATATTCCTTTTCAATATTTTAAATAATAAGACCGAAATAAATTAACATGCCATGCAGCTGTTTATGGTTACTATAAATTATTCAATTTTTGTTTATATACACTCACAAGTATCAACTAAAAAAACTAGAGAGAAAAACTGCGACTAATATTACAGCCTAACACATTGCAAGGTTATCTAACGTTACAGTTTTACCGAGTTTCTCGGATATTTCAATTGGTTACTTCATTAATACTGATATAAAAATAAATTACGAACAAAGTACTGTTACGAAGGCTCACCTACCTTTTTGGATTGTTAATTGTGTTCCTGTTTACATTGGAATTTATAATTGAAGATCACCTACCTCGTTAGTTTGTAAATCACGTTTCTGTTTATGTTAGAATTTATAATAATTTTTGTGATGCCTTTATTTTGACGTTTTCCGGAATATTCCAGGCTATATTCTATTTGTTTCTCGACACGTTCTCGAGATCTCAGAAACTTCGAGAACTGTAAAAACCTATATAAGCAGATCATTTTCGGCCGCTGCAGTTAGTTGATATTGAGCAGCCAAACGCGAGTGACAAACGTCAAAGTAAAGTGTTGACAGTTGCGAAATTTGTTGAAGGATATTTCTTGTATTATCAAGAGTGACAATAAAGATTGTTTGTCTACGTGACGTGTTTCAACGATAACCTAATTTCGAGGTTACATTGGTGTCAGAAGTAGGACGTTCCACAAAGAAGACATTTGGAGTAGACAAGTGAATGCCAGTAACGAGATCGAGAGCAGCAGAAATGGAGGAAACAATGAATTTGAGGAAACTGTGGAAGAGGAAATTAATTAATTAATAAATGAGGTACAAGATAAGGTCCAGGTCGTAGTAGACAATATGACTAAGTTACAAAGTGAAGTCTCAAATCTGAAATCTCAGTTGCCTGCAAAAGAGCACATTAAGACTGAGAGCAGTTTTCTACCATCGTCAAGGATTAAGCCACCAATATTTGATGGAAAGGTGTCATGGATTACTTACCTTAAACAATTTGAAGCAGCTGCCTTGGCAAATAACTGGTCAGAAGAAGAAAAGGCTACATCACTAATAGTTGCCCTACGAGGTGAAGCCATGGAGATATTACGAACGCTAGCCGAGGATAAACAAAAAGACTATCAAATGCTGAAGAGTGCTTTAGAAATGAGGTATGGCGATGCTCATCTACAACACGTTTATCAAGCATGCAGCAATTTGAGGCAGATATAGCACGTATGGTGAAGCTAGCTTACCCCACCGCACCGACAGAATTCCAAGAACAGTTAGCAATAAGTAGCTTCATTGATGGCCTGCGAGATTCCGAAATTAGTCAAGCATTAAGATTAGCCAGATACAAGAATATATCCGAAGCTCTAGGCCTTGCCTTAGAAATTGAAGCTGCACGGCAAGCTTTTAAAAGCAGAACAAGACAACAAAAATTCAGGACGGAAGGACGACAAGGACGACGTGAAACCGAGAAGAACAACGAAGGATTGATAAATAACTTGAGAAAATTATTGAACAACTACCAGAAAGGACAAGTTCGGACTGATTCTACGGTATACAGTAGAGACCCATTCTGTGTTGGAACTGTGGAGCAAAGGGACATCTCAGGAATCAGTGCTCTAGGAATATTTCCAGTTGAAATCGAGAAGAGTCTGACAACTGGAGAATAAGCAGCAAAAAAAGTCCAGCCACAACTGAGTTCTAATGTTGAGACACAGAAGAATCAATTATTTAAATTGAGACAAGACTTGGAGAAGAAGAAAAAAACCGTAACTGATCTGAACAACCAGAATAAAACTTTGGAAGTTACTAATGCCGAACTCTTCACTCAGATAAAATTAATTCAAGATCAAATGAAACAAAAAGAAGCTCAGTGGGTTAAAGAAAAAGAGGAACTGTCGAAAAACTTAAAACAAAGATCAGTTGTTGCGAAAGTTAAATAAAAATAAAGGCAAGTTAAAAGAAACTCAGTTGAAGGAAATAGAAAGGGCAAAACCATCAGTGGAAGAAGTACAAAGTAGCGTAGTAACTTTAACCACTGAACTGAGTGAAGCGAAAGAAAAAGAACCAATTATTGTGCCAAAGAACTAAGTTGCAGAGCCCGAATGGATAGGGATCATAAAACCCTTGCTAAAGAACAGAGCGAAGATTCAGACTTCGGAGATATATATCAGTGGAAGATTAAAAACCTGGATAGACCTAACTGGAAATACATTTCGAACAGATCTTCGGTTTTGAAAAATTACTGGACCCTATGAGATTCTTTAGTAATACAGAATGGCATATTGAAAAGAGTACTGGAAAGTCATAATAGTAAAGAAAGAATTTGCCAAACTGTATTACCTATAAAATGAGTGCCAGAAGTTCTTCGAGCTCTTCATAGTGGTATAGGTGGCGTGCATTTAGGAAGAAATAAAACTTTGAATAAAGTCATAGAACGATTTTATTGGCTTGGAAGTCGTACCGATGTGGAAGAATGGTGTCGACATTGTAGTACTTGCACGTTAAGTAAAGTAAAGTAAAGGTTATGCAGTGAATTAACCTGATCGGGACGATCAATTCTAAGAGAGGAGCAATGTTACGAAGGCTCACCTACCTTTTTGGATTGTTAATTGTGTTCCTGTTTACATTGGAATTTATAATTGAAGATCACCTACCTCGTTAGTTTGTAAATCACGTTTCTGTTTATGTTAGAATTTATAATTTTTGTGATGCCTTTATTTTGACGTTTTCCGGAATATTCCAGGCTATATTCTATTTGTTTCTCGACACGTTCTCGAGATCTCAGAAACTTCGAGAACTGTAAAAACCTATATAAGCAGATCATTTTCGGCCGCTGCAGTTAGTTGATATTGAGCAGCCAAACGCGAGTGACAAACGTCAAAGTAAAGTGTTGACAGTTGCGAAATTTGTTGAAGGATATTTCTTGTATTATCAAGAGTGACAATAAAAGATTGTTTGTCTACGTGACGTGTTTCAACGATAACCTAATTTCGAGGTTACAGTACCTTACAGGAGCTTTTACTTAGCTTAAATTGTACCTTAGTTTGTAATTTCGTAACAGTTTTATTTTTATTTTTGAAATGTACTTGTAGACAAACTTCGTTTTATACATGCTTTTCATAAGAGTTTTTTGTTGCTTTCAGTCAGTTAAATAAGCTCTTAAAATTACGGCACTCATATTCCAAACACCCTGTATATTTTTCAACTTCAGAGTTGATGTGATTTCATTGTTATTTATCAATAAACAAATATTGCTTGTGATGAACTAATCCATATCATAAAGCAGCTTCCTGGAGAATAATTATTACCTACTGCTGCTTCTTGTATGTATCTACAGCAGGAATTATTAGTTGGAAATCTTATTGGCGTATGTAGTTCAATATTTGCAATTTAAATTACTACCGGTGGGACATTATTGTGTCCCATGCTCTGCTAGTCATATGCTGTTGCATTATAATGAACAGAACTACATTGAAGCCATACGGCTTTATCGAGCTTTGAAGTTAAGCTCAAAAATTATATATAATTGTATCTACTATGACATATTGCAAAAGAAAATTCAATATCTATCTGATATAGTTGGAAACAAATCAGTGTCAAAGGATATACGTCTTAAAATATTTAAATTAAAAGCAAACAAATCAATCCTAATATATTATTATTTTCTTCTTAAATTGTGAGAAAGAATTGAACGTAGAAAAATGTAATAACAGATGCTCCTGTAAACTTATTATCATTTCGTAGATTTTTAGTAACGTACGATGTACTTTCAAAAAGAGAACAACAAAGAAGGGACTAATTTCAAACAAAAAACGTGGATAATTGGAGTTAATGGGAATTTCTGACATCATATTTTCTTATTTTGTCAGTTGAAACCTTATGATGCCCTCCACCAATGTGGAGATTTTATTTAAAATTTAAACATTACCTGAAGATATACATATATAATTAAAATAACTTCTGTAGTCTTGATATCAGTTATATATATACATAAAAGGAAGTATAGAACATAAGATTATCTACATGCAAATGTTTGAAGAAGCAATATTTGTGAACTTAATATTACAATGTTAACATCCTAAAAATGTAGTAGCTATCCGCTTTATTCGTAGTAGGTACACTAGAACAAGTTTACAATTCTGAGACTCGTGTGCATTGCATCTAAAATAATGCATTTTCAACCTCATCTGAACATTACTGTATGTGTAATGCGGGTGCATCTGATGATTGGAAACTATTTCTAACTGTCCTATCATTATTATAATACCTTTTTTAAATTACATGTACAAAATTTTATTAATAAAAAAACTATAGTTAGTTGTTGTTAATGATTAGAATATTTTATTCGCACAAATTACATAATGAACAAATTTAATAAGAATTTCGTAACTTCCTTGCTTGATGGATGCTCATTTTTCATTTAAATTCAGAACTGCATAGGTTTCAAATTTTAAATAATCATAGATATGTCCAAATACTACTTTGCCATACTTGACAATATTTTCAACTAGAGACTATAAAAACCAAAAACTGTTACGTCTTTAATAACGTTAACACAAGTTGGCAGATATGTTATCTGTATGTTTCATACAATGGTCTGCTCTAAGAATCAAATCTTGGGCTTCTTTTTCTTTTGTTTGTTAATAATTTTTCTACATCATTAAAAATTAATCACCTGTTTGCCGTCGATTTTAAATGTTTTTAAATATACATTCTGTGGAGGACTGCTTAAAATTATAGAAATGTATTGATATAGTTGGGGAATGATGTTTGGAAAATCAGTTACTAATTAATGTTGACAAATGCAAAATTTATTCATTTACTCTTAAAATTTTGAAATGTTACAATAGTGTTAAGGAGGAGTTATTATGGATGAAAAATGTTCTTTCTCCAAACACATCAATCAAATGGTTAACACTGCTTATAAAACATTAGGGTTTGTTATTAGAAACTCATCATCTTTCAATGGCATTGCTGCTCTAAAATGTCTTTATTTTTCTTTAGTACAATCAAAATTTGAATATTGTATTGCATTATTTGGTACCCACTACATGGAATATACAGGGTAGCCAGATGAAAACGAAGGGGACTTCTTTGCTGGTATTTTTGAGTCAGCCACTTTCAACCCCAAGTAAGGGTAAGCATCACCCCAAAATATTTAAATGGCATTGGGGGTTGAGTAATATTTATTTTGAAAGCTCTTACAATTCTCTTTACACCAGCCCAATAATTAATAATAATTTTGATTTAAAAGGTGAAACCTATGTACAAACAATTAGTAAAGGTAAAAATGTCACTCATTCGAGTTAAGTATGCCAATGGTATAAATTTGATATTTTTTGCGTAACATTGGGGGTTAAAACTTGTAGCAATGGTTGAACCACCCTATTTGGGGTGTTTTCTTGCAATTTTGGGGGTGGTTGGAACTATTTCTGCAAGTTTAGTTTGCAATTTTAGAGGTGTTCCAACAATTGCAGGTAGCTTTAACCCTCATTTTCGTAATCAGCGCCCCAAAATACGTAGGGGACAAGTGGTCTCGTCAAGTCCGGCGTTTCCCGACCTTTTACCGCTGTTTTAAATGTACTATTACGGGTAAAGGATAGTATATTACATTTACTTGCACTCAGAGGTAATTCCTTTAAAATACCATTCATTAATTCTGTTAAGATTTTTCTGCAGAAAAACAGTTTTGAAGTGAATTAATATTTACGAAAATTTTGATATCGTCGACCCACAGCAGTTTTTTGACATCGATGACATAAGTAATATCGTTGATACATGATGATGAAAAAGACTCAGTATTAAACCTGCGGTACTCCAGATTTTTGATCGAATTCGTCTAACTTAAACCCATGATTTTTGACATATTGTGGAAAAGTAAGATATAAACAGATGGAGAAGCGACTTAGATAAACCGTAAGATTCAAGTTTTTTGAGGAGAATTTTATGGTTAATTCTATTATTCTATCAATTTATTATTTATTTATTTTATTATGATCTACGAGGTATGAGTACATCAAAGAATATTCACGTTGTTGCATGTTCAATCTGGACAAGATATTTATTGTCGTCGTACGCCGTATCTAAGCTTAATAGGCTCAAAATCATATAGTAAATTTTTTTAAATTGCCAAAGTCTTCTTGTATATCCTTCACTAAACTATCGCCGCCACTATGAAAATGACCATTTTTGAATAGTGTTATTTTCCACCACCTTATGTTGTATGCCGTTTTTTCTTACTGCGTAAGTATTAATAATTCGTAATATATATTTTAAAAAAAAATCAACTGAAAGCTTATCATATGCTTGCGTGCAGCGGTTAACGTGAATTTTTGAGAAAATATTCGTCCCCGCTTATTTGGTCTGGACGTAGCTTTAAACTGGATGATTATTGCAAATTCCTTGCGGAGTCTAGCTCACGGTTAATCGGGGAAATATTAATCGGGTGTTGGGTAACTGTTGATGCTGAGAAAATTGCCTTGAGGAAATTCATATTCGATACTCCAATACAATTATAGCTAATAACGATAGAAGGGCTGGAGATCGAACCCTAGTGCTTCATCTCTTCTAGTATATCTGTTCCACGTGTGCTAACATACTAACAACCTTCTTAATCCTCATATTAGTCGATAACAAATTCTTTATTATAGTAGAGGGCGATTTACCTCAATGTAGTAACTAAACATAAACGATTATATAAACTTAGGTAACTGAAAATATTATAACAACCCTCGCAAAATTTATTAGTATTTCAATATTGATATTATACCTACTATTAATTTTCAAAAATCAAATATGTATTTTAATTTAGAATTGTCACGTTTTTAGCACAAGCCCTCAAATTTCTCTTTTTCTACAAGAGTCTGCCATATATCCTGTGACATACTATACAGGGTGAATACTCGAAAGGAGTGTTTAGGAGACAAAAGTGAACAAAAAAGCTTAATAAACATATGGTCCAATATCACAAAAATGGTTTAAAACCTTTCGATATTCAGCAACTCCAGAATCTTCAGGACGGTGAAAATGATTTGTGATTACATTTTTGTAATTGCATAAACACAAACCATACACTTTACTAATACAGTTTGTCCAATGATGACCTCAATTCAATGAAGTAAATTACGGTCACAATGACACATCGTTGGTCAGATGAAAATCCGCACGCCACGGTAGAAAATAACTTTCAGCATCAGTTCAGCATTAACGTGTGGGATTAATAATCAATTACTTGGTCTAGATGTGCTACATCATAGTCTTACTGTACACAATGTTGGATTGGCCTAGGTGGTTTCAAAAATTGGTCACAAAGGTCACCAGATTTAAATTCCCTTGATTACAGCCTTTGGGCATGGTTTAAATCATTAGTATATGCAACAAAAGTGCAAACCACAATCAACATGCAGACAGTTATATATTTGAAAATTTAATTAATTGATTTCGGTTTGTTAGATCTTTAATCAATGTTATAATTAATAATACCTACAGAATAAACACTTTTCTCTACTGATGCATTACAATAATTAACTCATTTAAAAATATTTTCATTGTTATCTCAGTAACGATTAGTACTCGACCATATGTTTATTAAGCCTTCACTTTTGCCCCCTGAACACATCTTTCGAATATTGGTTGTTCTCCTCAATCACCCTGTATATAACATACCAAGTATTTTCAGAAATGACTGATTTAAGTTACCTCTTGATTTTCAAAGGACTTCAATTACAGCAATAAAGTTATCTTATAGCTCATCCTTTAGTTGAATGGTAAACTAACTATCATTATAAATTTAAGAAGACATGAAAGATAATTAATTGGATTATTATCTAGATAAAAAGATAGAACATGTAGATATATACTTAACTTGATAAGTGCTTTCAGTCCAGCATGGAGTAGCGAATGGCAACTAGATGTAGCTTTGCTACACCGCATACTAATGATCCCTTCAGCTACGGTTATTCCTCAGTTATGTCAGCTATGGCATACTAATTAGAACTAATAAGCTTGAAACCGGTATATGTCCGTTTTGCTGCTAACGAGTTACCTTAGCTGTTTGCTATATGTTTTTTTAAGTGTAATTCAATGTTTGTCGGATTATTAGCCTACAGAGTAGTTGTTTCCTGGAATGTTTAGTTTGCAATAGCAACATTATCAGTTGTTAGTAAGATTTCCAAAACTGTTCCGTATAGGACTGTAAAGAGGAAAACCAACTTCAATAGCGATTATGTGTGGCATTGAAAACATATGCCATTTACATAAACACTTTTTATTCTCGTGTGAACGGCAGTTTTCCACAAGTCTATAAGAAATTAAAGTATGAAATTAAAATCTTATTTTAATAAACGTAATAATGGCATTGAATTTTCGTAATTCTAACAAATTTTTGTTTTTTCATTTCAATGAAGGAAAATAGTTTTAAATTGTACATATATCATGCAACAAAATTACAAACGGTTCTGGATTTGAATTATAGATATTCTCAATTTAAGGCAATTTCTTAAATTTAAGGAATTAAATTAACTCTGCGCAATCTGATCACAAAGATCTCGGACATTGATGAAGGTACTGTATTAGTATAGTATTGAGTGTACAATATTCTCAGTTTCTATATATTTGTCTGAATTTACGTTACACCAAGAAAATGAGAAATATGATTAGTTCTTATTGCTTTAAGCTGTATACATTTTATGATGGATTACACCGCAAAAAGTAAATGTTATACATCAACCCTTTATCAAAACAGAAGAAGATGAACGAGTCTTAAAATTATCTGGGAGTGATCCTTTAGAATACTATTTATTCTACTGTGATAAATTATTTTTTGCGGTAATTTATGATTTAATCCCATCTGCTGCCTGGTTGTATATTTCAGTAGAGGGAATCTTACGCGTTCCTGTTTCGAACATTAAAAACGTCTTAAGCAGATTCTACTCTCAAGAATAAAAAAGTCTCTATAAACGCAGATCCGAAAACGATTAATTTTTGAAGTATAACGAGATTTTTAATGTTAAATGAATGCGTGCCAAATACAATAAAAGTATGACTTTAGTAAATCTTTATTTTTATAGGAATTTGAATAAATTGTTTTGAGCAATGAATAAAATATACAGGGTGAATTAGGTTTAATACTGATAACTTCAGGAAACGATAGATCAGATTAAAATAATCTTCGCTATTACAACACTTACAATAAACTTATCAATAAAGCCCGCAGCTCGTTCGCCGGTCTCAGATAGGGATTTGACGCCAACCTTAATATTTAAATATATTTTATTTATATTAAATCTAATTTAATCTTATTCATGCCAGCTCTTCAACAGTTACATCCTATTTATTTATCTGCAAGGGCTTGATTCTCGAGTTTGGTGGGACACATTCCGTCAGAGAGTGACCATTCTCGTTGTAAAATAGAGAATTATTTTATATGGTTTTTGCTAATGGAATATAAAACTTTACTAATCGTAAATCAAAACAGTTTCAATGGGATACGTCATATTACCAGTGTTTATAAAAGTATAGTTAATCAAACTATGATTTAATGAGGTGACAAGAGATGGGAGCATTTGTACTATTTTGAAGATATTTGTCTCAAGGGTTGTCCAAAGTGGACATTTAAGTCAAATTTTACACGTTCATAAATAACAAATTATATTGGAAGTGGTATATTGCAAGGTGCAACTTCTGTATTTAATAAGTTATACTGGAAGCAAATGTTCGATAAATATTCACTAATTATCGCAATAAGTTTGTATATTTAGTTCACTTGAATTAAAATAGATGTCAGTAATAATTTATGAATGAATGTCGAGCTATTTTTCTCCAGCAAACAACAGTATTATGGTTTCACATACCAATTTGGTTGCAAATCTTGTGATATACAAGGTGAGTCAGTCATAATGTCATTAATTTTAACCACATATTCGGGAGGCCTAATAAAGGCAGAAAATCGAAGAAAAAAATTTTTTACTCGACCTTTAAAAAAATAAACAAATTACCCTATAAAAATCAGTAACACGACGCTCCTGGTACGCTACTAACTTTCTGATGGCGCACCCGACGAAAATCTAATTCCACAGACTTGCCGTATTAACCATGGATGCCACATTTACATACATAATATCGGCTAACACATCAGCGTGTTATTCAAATTTACCTCCTTTTAGCACTCTGCATTTCCCGCATTTCTTCCCCCTAAAATTTGTAGATCATGCCACACATTTGGAGGGGGGATGGAGACTGTAATAACCTAACATTCGAAAACATTTATTTATTATCTACATTTGTTTTTATTAACAAATAAATCAATATTTAAGGAAAATTCATTCATGTATCTAGATTAAAAAAATAGTTTTACTCTTTGTCGTTAAATAACAGTACAAAAACTAGGTAACTAGGTTATTGACCTAATAATACGGTAGGTCAAGGTCAAGATTAAATCTCGATAACTTAGATTAGCGGCGTGCCATTTCGGTCTTGGACAGTTTTCTGTCGACAACACGATGGTTTTTTATTACTTAGTATTTAAATACGAAACACTTTTCAGCTTCACTTAATAATTTACCAATTGGGTATAGGTTTTTTATGTAAAGTACGTAAATGGTTTATTACTCGGTTTATTATTCTCAGAGAAAAATCGACACGCGAGTGTACAGGTATCGTTTGATTGGGCCGTATTTTCTACGGGAAAACCTGAGTGGACCGCGTTACTTGCAATTTTTAATAGAATTATTTGATTATTATTAGTACAACCGTTTATTTATGATGTCTAAAACCTAGGTGGGTAGGTACTATATAGAAAAATATTACAACTTGACAACATTGCATCAGGTCGATATCGAGTTGAACTGTGAGCTGTAACCGACCAAGGCTGTGACCGGTCAGTGACAGTCTGAAAAGGGGGTTTAAATAATGATTTGAAAATATTTTTTTTCGGCGTAAATATGCATTTATATTTTTTTTTAATCACGTATTCGCATTATACTCATTATTCCCTATCTCCTCTTAAAATTAATGACATTATGACTGACTCACCCTGTATAATTTGAATTACAAGCATACTTCTCATCGTAATTCTTAGGATTAGACCAGAAGTAAAAAATTTAAGTGAGAGATCTCTCTAAAAGAGCAGTAGTATTTGTTACAATTATACAACATTAAGTTACAATCGTTGATTTTATACACTACAATTTTTAGCAAACACTAGTTGAGTACCTATGTATATTGATTTGGTGTGTAAATAATATTAATAGGTTAATTAGCTTTAATTAAACGAAATGATTCAGAAAAAGAAAAAACATATCAATTAACTAACCATTAATTAGTATTAATTTTGGTAAAATAATATTTAATAGTTTATAATTACCTATATGTATAGCAAACACATAAAAAAAATCATTAATGAAAACTTTTGAATATCTAATTTAGTTCACAAACAATAGAATATTATATGAAAATACATACTTGATACATGGTGATTTTCTGGGTTGCTATGCCTAGACCTCGGTAACTGGTAACGACTAAAAACGGAATTAAAATGCACATCTCCAGAATTAGTCGGGATTCATTTACCTGCCCTGCTTGTTCTCGGGCTAGGCGGTTTTTGCAATTTAGAAAAATGCACATTCTGCTCCCTTAAGCAGCGTTTTCTGACTTATGTTTATTTCTTTTCTGTCCCCTGTATAGTTATCGAACCACCTCATTTGTATTTTAAAATATAAGCCAAAAAAATAGTTTGCACCAGTGTTTTACGGCAAAACTACGGCGAGTGTGACAATCAAAATATCATCAAAGTTTAAAAATATACATATACAGGGTATCCCAACGAAAATTTGACCCCCCCCCCCTATAATTGGAAAACCGAATAATATTTCAAAATTCGCCGAGACCCGTCGATTTTTGTTCTTGGGGGGAGCTTTTTTGACAGTCAAGCCAACTCGATATGTTCATCCCCCTACTGCCTAGCAACCCCAACTTAAAAATTTCAAATGCAACTCCCCACTTGTGGCACATCATTTTAAAGCCCTTTTCATTGCGAATATAGTGACGTACCGTTTTAGAAATCGGTTGAGATTTGACAGAATTATTGGTTACAAACGAAAAGATGACAAACCAACTTACGCGTAGTAATTTCTACACAAATGCCCACCACTAATAAGTTTTTCATCTACTACACATGACCGCATTACCTAATTGTTATTAATGTGTCTATCAGTTTACAAAAAAGTCAGAAATGAAATAAAAAAGCTGAAGCAAATAAGACTAGATACTAAAATAGTTACTAGTAGAAGATACTTAAGTTTATAGGAAAACAGACCTTTTCAAAATAACAAAAATCAGTACTACAAAAGTCGGTGTTTTGCTTGTGACCAAGAAATCGTTATTATCATCCGTTATTGAAAGTATTAACGTGTGTTCGAAATGGTTTATTCTATCGCGGAAAGAGTAGAAATTGTTGCAATTTATTATCGAAATCACGATTGCGCTAAAGCTAGAGCACGAATTTTTAATGCCAATCATTCTGAAAAAAATGTAAACCACCAGTACGTTAAACACCGGATTGACAAATTTGTTGCAACAGGTTCGCTTTTAAACAAGAAACGTGAAGTAATTGGGCCAGTTCAAAATGAAGCAGTTGAAGTGGCAGTTTTGGGTCATGTACAGATGGATAATAAGCAATCGATTACAACTGTGTCTCAAGCTTCTGGCGTGTCCCGTTCCAGTGTTCATCGAATTTTAAAAACACAAGTTTCATCCATTTAAGATGACGCTGGTTCAAGAGTTACATGAAGATGACTTTGATCGCCGTAACAAATTTTGCGAATACTTTAGTGAACAACTTCTACTGAATCCAAATCTTCTCTACAATACATGTTTCTCCGACGAATGCACATTTATGTTGAATGGCGAAGTGAATAGACACAATTATTGTCGTTATTGGAGTGATACTAATCCACATTTAATCATGGAATTTCATACTGATACACCTCATAAATTTAATGTTTGGGCAGGCTTTTTGGGCGACAATGTTTTTGTTCTATTTTTCATCGAAGGTAATCTCGATGTAAACACGTTTCTAGAATTATTGGAAAGTACAATTTATCCTAAGATAACAGTGATTTTAGAAAGTGACGACAATTTACCAGAAAATGAAATAACCTTCCAACAAGATGGCGCGCCCCCGCACTATGCTGCTGCTGTGCGACAAATTTTGGATGACCATTTCCCGGGGCATTGGATTGGCAGAAGAGGTCCCGTCGAATGGCCACCAAGATCTCCGGATCTGTTCCCTTTGGACTTTTTTCTGTGGGGTCATTTAAAATCACGAGTGTACGCCACTCAGCCGGAAACATTGCAAGTGCTACGTCAGAGAATTATAGAAGAATGCCGATTAATAACTGCGGATGTCTTTAATAATGTTCGAACAGAATTTGAAAACAGACTGTATTATTGTTTGGAAGTTAACGGGGGTCATTTTGAGCAATTCATCAAATAAATCTGAGTTATTATTTGCTTCAGCTGTTTTATTTAGTTTCTGACTTTTGTAAACTGATAGACACATCAATAACAATTAGGTAATGCGTCATGTGTAGTAGATGAAAGACTTATTAGTGGTGGGCATTTGTGTAGAAATTACTACGCTTAAGTTGGTTTGTCATCTTTTCGTTTGTAACCAATAATTCTGTCAAATCTCAACCGATTTCTAAAAACGGTACGTCACTGTATTCGCAATGAAAAGGGCTTTAAATAATGTGCCACAAGTGGGGTAGTTGCATTTGAAATTTTTAAGTTGGGGTTGCTAGTCATTAGGGGATCGGTCAGTGGTCGCGCGGTTTAAGGCGTCAGTACTTGAATCGAGGTGACTGGATCGCTGTGGGTTCGACCCCTGCAGCCGGTAGACCGTATATAAGCTTTATTCGTGGAGAGATTGGCACCCTCTCTGCGGGTATGGTAGGGTGGAAGAATGTTGACTTGGGTCAATGTGAGAGATTGATACCGGTGACATTTAACTACCCCCCTAATTAATGAGGTTTTCCAGGTTTCCCTCATTCCTGCACTGAATGGTGGTTAGGGCCTACCAACGTAAGTCGTTCCTGGGCGCAAATGTGGCCTGCTTAATAATAATATGCCGCCCCCTCTCCCGCACAAGTCTTCGACTTCTGGGCTAATCCTCGTGATTAGAATGAGGGGTAGAGATATTATTATTATTATTATTATTATGAACATATCGAGTTGGCTTGACTGTCAAAAAAGCTCCCCCCAAGAACAAAAATCGACGGGTCTCGGCGAATTTTGAAATATTATTCGGTTTTCAAATTATAGGGGGGGTCAAATTTTCGTTGGGATACCCTGTATAATACATTGACACTACAAACGTTTTCAACTGAAAGTAGAAATCAGCAACGAAATAAAATGTTTTCTGGTAAGTTTAAACTTCCGTTATGTTCAACGTTTGTAAAACATCGAATTAAACGTTTTAAATTCATATATACATTTAATATATTAAACGTGTTTTTCTAAATGTTAATAACACATTTTCTATACAACGTTTTTGTAACATATAAATAAAACGTGTAAAATACATTGACATCTATTTTCAACTGAAATAAATTATTTTCTGGTAATGTTTACTTCACGATGTAATTAAATGTATATTATAGGTTTATATTTTAATAATATTTAACCGTGCTTTAATTGCAGTGTTTTATTAGAATCAATGTATACAATATTATATTGGCCACTATTTAGTAATCCAACGTTGAAATGGTTGATTAAATGTTTTGCGTTGAAAATTTGACGTTTATTTTTAGTTAAACTTAAAAAAAATAAAAAACTTAAACGTACAAAATATTATAATATAATAATATTTGCATTTCATCTGGAGGTTGAAGTAACACTAGAAAATTACGTTTATTTTATAAAGAGTAAACATTATTTAAGTAGGTATTTGCCATATTTAATTTACAATTCATTGACAGGCAACACTTTTGACATTGTCGATATTTAATTTCAAATAATTTTAGTTTATATAATAATTTTTATACTTAGATATTTGACTCAACTTAAAGGAGGCCACCTGAAGAAGCAATCCTAAAAATGCAGAAATAGGTTAGATCTCATCTATTGTGGTTGAATTTTCGAGTTCTCACTGCCAAAAGTGAAGTTAGATATTGGTTTGAGTGTTTTCATTAAACCATGTTAGTAAATTTAGATAGATTAATTTCTTTGGATAATTATTGAATAGAGCTTTGTCTGTGGAATTGTTTATTTGCATACCTGGATGCTTGGTATCAGAGAGCATACCTATGACTTCATTGATAGGAATTGTAGAAGATTTGATTTATATTAGCTTAAAATACCTTTCTAATACAGGAAAAAAAAGTTTGTGACTTTGTGTAATCTGTAATATACCTCCAAATTGGCAAATTGGCGGTCTAATGACTCTAATGAGCTACCAAGCTCGAAAGAGGTAGGTATATGTCTGGTATCACCTGTACGCTGTACAAACAAAATTGTACCATAATATATTTTCTTTAGTGTCGAAGAAAACGTTTTATAAAGCGTTATCAAATCGTGACGTAAAAAGTTGTATAAACGTTAATAAAATTCCAAATAAAACGTTTTCTTGACCCTGCACAAACAAAATTGTACCATAATATAATATTTTTTTAGTGTTGAAGGAAAAGTTATATAAAGCGTTATCAAAACGTGACGTGAAAGATTTAATAAACGTTAATAAGGTTATAAATAAAACGTTTTTCATAAACGTTTATTAACTGATGCTTAGTTTCTATTATTTAAACGTGGTTTAAATTTTAATAAACGTTTCGTTTATAATTAAAAATAAAAAATTTTCGCAACATTTTTTCATTGTCTCAATCACTTTCAAATGTTTTTTTAACGTTTGCGTGCCCATTGGGAATCTTATGGCATCATAATAACATTATATAAGAAATGATTTTCAAGACACTTTTGTCATGGGAACCAAAAACTCTACGAACTGGTGTATCATCCCGATAACAAAATGTCAATATTCTAAAAGTTTCTCTGATTCCTTCAAATATTTGCTTGCTCGGTGGATATTTTATAGTGTCTAAAAACTACAAGTTAAATAAACTTTCTGAGGAAAAATAGAAGTCGAAATTAGTTGAGCCGTACAAATATATTCACGTCCTTCGTTCCCGTTCAACGCATTTAGTGCCTGAAAAGCAGCGTTCCAGAACAGTGCAAACTAAATGTTACGCCCGATCGAGCATCAGCGAAACTGAAAGAAAATATCTGTAAGCCCATCACGAATTAATTTCACATCGGAACAAAAAAATTCCCAGTATTTACCTATGAATACACTAGATATAGGTTGGTTTCAAATAAAATTGTTTGCCACTAAACGCTAAGTTAATTCAAATGAACATAACCGATGATGTTGAGAGAGGATTGAAAAATTATTGCCGCATTGATGCCGTTTTCAATTCCCATGCCTAAATATAAAAAAGTGTTTTGTGATTTTCGCTTTTAATTAAATGATCGCTCCTCTTTTCCCAGAACAATTATTTTCCAGTAGTAGGTTGCTGCTTTTTCTTTATAGTTCTATTAGTTTAATCATTAATTTTATTTGTTTCAATGGAACAGTGTTACTATGATATAAATTTCATCTATCTGATTATCACTAAGGCTATGATAAATAATACTTTTGAGTTTTTTTGTAGATATCAAGCTTCTACTTTTGGTCAATGAACATTTTGCATTTTTACAGAATCGTTATTAAAATTTAATAAATGCCGATATTATTATACAGGGTTCTACAAGCTCTATGACAAACTTTGGCAGCATTGACGTGATTCGTTTTTGTTTAAAAGTCATAAGTATTTTAAAAATATAATTCCATATAGTATAAATGATAAATAAAAATGATAGTTGTTATAACAATAAATATTATTTGTGTTTAAAATTTAAACATTAGTTAATCTTTATTAACCAAATTAACAAATCTTAAAACTATATAAATTGTCCAAAATGCCCACTCTTGGCTTGAATGCAAGCTTTAAATCGGCAAACTAAAGATTCCTTCACTTGATGGATGAGATTTGGATCATTTATTTAAGGCTTTTATTAATCAAATTAACAAATCTTAAGACTATAAAAATTGTTCAAAATGATCACTCTCGGTTTGAATACAAGTCTCACATCGGCAAACTAATGGGATTTGTAGCATTTCTTACCTAGTTAGTTGTATCTTGAATTCTTCCAAGTAACTGCTGATGACTAGTGATTTCAACATGGTAGTGAACATGGTGGCAAACTGCTTCATATGTCCCTAGTAAAACACGCTTCATCAGACCATAGAACAAGCAAAATAAATCTATCACTTTGTTGAAGTAATAAGCGATAAAATTTTAGTCGCTGAGGAGTATCTTTACCATGTAACCCTTGTACATTTTGGCGATGAAACGGATGTGACATCTCTGTTCAATACGTATTAGGCTATAAATGAAGATTACTTGCTATACGCCTAATACTAATTAAAGAGTTGTCGATGACAGCTTCTCCCAGTTAGCAAAGTAGTTCTATAAATTTAGAGTAATAGGAGTTTTATATTCTGTTAATATTTTATAGTTGTATTTAGAATACTAAATTGTTGCATTAATGTGGCACATGAGACTATTTTGTCTTCAGAAACTGAATTGTTTTTTAAATTTGTTGCAAGAACGTTCTTAGAGCATAATTTATAGAGCACTTATAAGATAACTGCTAATGTAGCCCTGTAAGTGTGTACAATAACACAATTTTACAGCAACGGTGCTTATAGAATCAAATTACTGTAAAACCGATGCAAAATACTGCTTTATAGAATTATACCTCTCCTGTGACACTCTTATAAAATTATTCCGTAATGTCGCTTATAGTTTAATTATAGAACTATGGTATAAGGCGTTGTTAAGTTATAATTCTGCTGCGGAAAACAAATTACATAATAATACAGTTGTTATAAAATCATTATAGAGCAAATAAGTAATACAAGCTTTTTTGTTTCATAAAGAAACGCTATAGAACTATCATTTTTTATATATATAGGTTTCCCATAGCCCCATCTGACGAGACCTGCCTGTAATAGTACGAAATATTTTGATCAAAGTATAATGGGGAAATTTGTATAACATAGTCGTGACTTGAACAAATTAGTATCTGCTTGCAGAAAGAAAATTTCATTACGATAGATAAGATTTATTTGATTGCTAAGAGAAATTGATTTTCTTATAGAAATTTAGTAACATATTTAATTTAGACCATTCCAAACCTTAAACATTTTCACTTTTAGATGTTGAAGTTAAAGAATTTTAATAGATTTATTAAATAAGATTTAAATAAGTGAAATTACCACAATAAAATATGACAACACTGTGAATATTAAGTAGTTGCTTACGAAGCATATTTACTCTATAATCATTGCAATCGACACAAAAATGTCATATTAGTGAGAATCCATTGGAAGTACAAGATGAAGCCTTTCTTTCTGTCGCTATATTTTATGCACAGTTGGTTGTTAAATTCATCAATTTAGAAAAAAAAAATTATTAAATTTCCAGCATCATAGGAAATATAAAGTTAACTGAGGGCGCGTCAAAAAATTACCATTATGTACCACCTAATTCACGATAAAACTTTTTCCGCATTAAAGTGTACTGCTCCTGATGGACAAACAAACTAAGAAATTCGTAATAATGTAAGTAAATACTCCTATGCAGGCTGATTAGGCCCATCTTATTGGTTCTTATTGGCCCGTCCATATTATTTCTAACATGTGCGATACAGAAACATTTTGTTTTTAAAGATACAATCAGAGATTATAAATACACAATCTCTGATAAAATTAAACGATTTTAAAGTTCTTTAAATATAACACCATGCAACACAAAAATTGTATAGCGAAGTGCTATAGAATTTTATAATAATAATAATATCTCTACCCCTCATTCTAATCACGAGGATTAGCCCAGAAGTCGAAGACTTGTGCGGGAGAGGGGGCGGCATATTATTATTAAGCAGGCCGCATTTGCGCCCAGGAACGACTTACGTTGGTAGGCCCTAACCACCATTCAGTGCAGGAATGAGGAAAACCTGGAAAACCTCATTAATTAGGGGGGTAGTTGAATGCCAACCGGTATCAATCTCTCACATTGAACCAAGTCAACATTCTTCCACCCTACCATACCCGCAGAGAGGGTGCCAATCTCTCCACGAATATAGCTTATATACGGTCTACCGGCTGCAGGGGTCGAACCCACAGCGATCCAGTCACCTCGATTCAAGTATTGACGCCTTAAACCGCGCGACCACTGACCGATGATTATGATTATGAGATTGCTTTGTAACTGTGTTATAAAAATTCTTTAAGACTTCTATAATTATTTCCTGCAAGCTTTACAGAATCGCTTAAAGAACTAAAAGGTCGTGTATTTCATATGTGCAAAATTAAATTAAATCAGTAAAACTGAACTACCGAGTGTGTCAATAAAATGATATCGGGATCGTAATCATCGAGTCTCTTTCATGAAGTGCAGATGCTGCTATAGTCTTAAAAATTGCAACCAATTAATTTTTATGATTCAGCGACCGATATGAATACATATTGAGACAATATGAAAAATCAGCTTCAATACTTATGAGAATTTACATGTTTATTTTAAAACCACAAAATAGAATAGAAATTATTACTGTTATTAAAATTAAAATATAGAAAAATTAAACAAAATAATATAAAAGTATAATGCAGAGCATATAAACAGTTATAGTAGTGTAAATTAAATAAATTACCATTTTGAAAATAAAATATAGTTAAAATTCATAAAATATTGGGACATGATATCATAATTTTGTATAGTTCATAAACAAAAAAGGAGGAAAACCAAGATTAAAGTAAATAGAAAGAAAAAGAAAAGATCATTTAATAATATCATACACATATCAACAGAAGTCAAGTGAAGATAATTAAAATATTAGCAATTTAAATAAATAAAATTTGTAAAATATTTAGAAATGTCAAATAAATATCATAGACAGGGACAAATGTCAAGTCTAAAGTTGGCTTCACAAGAGATAATAACAATGTACATACAAAGAGTAATATTGTAGAATATTTAATTATTATACTTAAGTAAAATTGTAATTACATAAAAAATTTGTAGTAGATTTAAGTAGTGCTGTGAAAACATAAAAGAGTGCAGCGAAAAATTCAATAAGATCATATGTATGAAACATAATATGTGTGCAAATATTACAACAAGGTATCAAGCTATCAAATTGTTAGAAAAAAAGTGGAAAAACAAAAATTTGTTGATTTGATACGAAAGAATTTAAGAACGTGCAGCTTCTGTTTTTGAACAGAGGTTCCAGAAAAATTAGAAATTAGTAAGAAAAAGTCCAAATAATAGTTAAAAGTTATACTCACGTTACAAGAAAAGTGTCTAACAACAATATCAACAGAGATCCAGGTCTAAGCTAGAAATTTGGCAGTACCATATAGTGGGAAAAACCAGCCATCAATATCAGCAGCTCAAAGCACAGTTCAGAGGGATTTCCAAAGGATTTCCAGTCGAAGTCTTATAAAAGGAAAATCAACATCAGAAAGGTATTTTATGTGCACATAAATTCACAGAAATTTACGTAAATTTAATCAGAGAAAATAAACGCTAGCTAGCTATAAAATTCACAAAATAGACAATCACAGACTCTAAAACTTATTAAAACAATAATTTACTTACCTTAGTATAATTAATAATCTTTACTTTTCTATTTAATATATTAAAACTCGTTATTTAGTGGACCATCTGTCAATTAAAGTATGATTTGCAAATATAATACATCACCAGCATTGAACATCCACTAGCAGAATACCACTGAATCACGGATTTTAAGAATGTTGAATACTATTAAGTTAAGAATTTTAAAATATTAAAGATAGGCAACTTTTAATACACAACTGCCTTTAAAATAAAATTTATATGTTACCTATTAATTAAATGTTCATAAAACGTTAAATATTCTTGAATAAGTAGTTAACAAATCTCTTATGAAATAAAACTTGTCCATTTTAAATTGATATTTATTTGAAAGTAAAATACAGTGTGTTAAAAAAGATTTGAATTGACGAGCGAACCGACTACCAGAGTCTATGTTCTACAAGCAGCCAGGGTAATTGAATAAGCATAAAAAATAAGATACAGGTTTGTAGTCCAATAAATACAATTTTCTTTTATACACAAAATACACAAACACAAAACATTACAGAAACACAAATAAAATTTAAACACAAATATTAATTGGCGCCCAACAAAATTTCAAAACACAACAATATTTGCAATTATATAAGCCCTACCATCGTTTTCTGAATTTGTTGTAACCATATCATGGTGTCCGTTATTAGATCAGGACACTGTCAGATGAAAGGCTGTCCAGAGATGCGCTACCTAATTTGCAGTTGGTTTCAAAAACCTTTCTTATGAAGAACGTCTCACAGACACAGGCGCATGTGTTTTTAATCATTAGAGAAAAGGTATATTTTCAGCGACCTCATAACAGTCTATAGGACACTCCTTTTTCTCGTTATCCCAAAAAATGAATGGCTCTATAACATACGTTTGTTAAACAAACCCCGCACTAGCAATATTGCCATGTTTTGAAACATTCTGTATAGTAATGAGGTGTTTTTATTTTACCAATGGTAACTGAATTTATTTCCATTATAGTTCAAGTTTGCTCCATGACGATTTCTACATTTTGTTTTTATTTATTTTAATTTTATTTAATTTATTTTTTTGCCATTTGATAAACCACCACCAGTTATTTTCATTTCTGGTTTTTGAGGAAGGAAATCACTCGTGTATCTATTTTTTTACTGAAGATAAATTAAGTAAAGATTACTTGTCAGGGTAAGTACTCTAAAATAAAACATAATTGACCAATTGTTCAGTTTGAAATTAATATGTTTCACCAACTGGCAGAGCTGGATGTTAGTCGAATACATTGCGTTATTCAGCAGTATTCAGTACAATATTTGTGTAATCAGTATTAAATACTTTTGACTGACGGTATTTAGTATTCGTATTCATCACAATTAGATATGTATTCAGGATTCAGTACTCATAAATAGGGTTCACGAGCAATGAAAGCATTTTACGAATTTAGAGCATTCATGAATATTCAGGCACTTCTGATTACTGAGGCTTTATGGTTACTGGAGTATTCATAAATCCTAATAGATGTGGTTGTTCTTACACTATATTTAACTAAAATGGCTAAATATCGGGTTCTTAATTTCACCCCCTTTCATAATTATTTAATATACACTTTTACATTTTTAAAACATACAAGAAAAAGTACGTAGGTTACAAAATCTTACACCACAAGTGAAGTAAGATAAAACAAGCTGAAATTTATTTTATATACAAAGTCTACTTTTTTATTACGGACACGAGCAGACTAAACAGAGCCCAAACAGCGTAGTAAGAGCGCGCTACCTATTGTGCTTTTCGTTATCCGACGGTTACTATGATTCGGCGTTTTTAACATGAGATATGCATTTTAGAGACTAACTGCAAAATTTAACATTTTCCTTATAATGTATTTCATAGGGCTATGTGTTTATTTATTTAGATAACGTAAACTAAATTTGATTTTTTTTATTATGAAAATTTGCAAAGAAGCGGCGCAGCGCTTCAGAGCTCTCTTGCACTAGTCGCCATTGATACTGTATCTTCTGTTCTTTCCTGGTCCCATATTTTTACTTTTAAATGTATTTAATAGTAATCTACACATTGTAAATATTCATTATTGTATTTATATAATATAAAAACTGGAATAAAATTATTCAGAATTCAAGTACCTACTCCTTGAATGTTGTATTCAGGAGTCAAGTAATCACTCTTTTAAACACAGTACTCAATATTCATGGATTGAACACTTTTTCTTTATCCTTCTCTGCTAACTAGTTGAAGTATTATTTATTGGTTTTGTTATTATAATATGTTGCTATTCATTTGAATTTGCTTTAAAGTCTAGAGTAATTAATGCTTCACAACTCACAACTGATTTTGTAAGACGCATTTCTCTAACGTGGAATTTTATGAAGAACATGTTATTTTTAATTAAATTCAAAATGAGATCTGGAGTTTAGCTACGTCGTTAAATGACCCTCTGGGTCATTCCTCCAGGCCATAATGACTCTCCGCTTTCCTCTTAACATACTCCAGTCCCTGGCAATCTTTCTACAGCGTCTTCTAAGAATTAATTGGAACTAAATAGACATGAAAAGTATTTGAACCTCAGATTTAAAACGCTAACTTTAGATTGGGGTTAATATTCTTCAAGTAAAAGTTAAGTAACTAGTATTTTTTTAGAAAATTCTTACTTAGAAAATATGAGAACATATATTTAGTGTTAGTTGTTTAGTGTTTATAACATAAAGTTCCAGAGCCAAAGTCGTTACAATATGTCCAAGAATGAATTTAACTATAAAACGAAATTCATGATGACATTAACTGCGAGGAACATTCTACAATTTTCACCACTAGTTGTAGTTAAGTACTACATTTCGCGTATTCTACAATTTGGTTTAATAGATATTATAAGAAGTATTTTTTAGTTAATTTGTAACTTCTATATTTTTCTTCATATTCTTACCGCTCTTATATTATTATTTTTTGAAATTTTAAATTAGAAAATAATTTAAGATTGAAATTTTCTTGATAACATAGTTTTTTGTAGCCTCAGTATCGTTTCCATATGCAAGACTATAAATGTAATCTATGGTCATATCAGTATTTGAATATGCATAAGCCATTATTAAAACTTAATCTTTTTAAGAATAGACTATACCGACCCCGGGATCGGTTTCGGGAGCCAAAAATACATGGGGAATACGTAGGTCGGAGCTCGGGCACAGAACTTTTATTTTTTTTGTGTGCCTGTATTATTATTCACAGAGTATAAAATATATCGCTGAAAGTAGTGTCAGTGATGGTTATAATAAAGTAATGAAGTTACTATTCCTTCTCCACATAATAAAGAGGAATTTACAGAACTCCATCCAATTTTATTTAATAAAGTCAGTAAAGTAGTAATGGATTTGAAAAATAAATCAACATCAGATGGAGATATTACGATAAAACTGCTTAAAGATATTTTTATAGTAGTGTCTTTAACTACTAGTGTCGTGCCTGAGGAATTGAAAACAAAGTTCCATTACCTTAAATAGGACCCCACTACCAACCAGCAGATTTTATACTTATCAACTCCCTATTACCAGTTATAGACAAAATACTTGAAATGGTAGTATGTGAACAACTTAGAAAATACTGTGAAGACAATAAAAACATTCCTGAGAGTGAGTCAGCATTACAGGTAGTGTGTGCGAACTGGAGAAAAGATATCGACGATGGTAAAGTCATTTTGAGTATTTGTAGACCTGCAGCGGGCCTTTGAGACAATTGATAGTATGAGATTGTTAAATAAACTCTGTGTACTCGGTATTAAAAGCAAAGCATTAGAATGGCTGCATAAATATTTGAGTAATCGATACCATCGTGCATTAAATATAACTTAGGTTCTCTATTTTTGCCACTTGCTATCTGCTCAAAAGAGCAGATATCCATGCATAGGATATGGGTCAACTTTCGTTTAAGGGAAATCAGCTATGAAAAAAAAATTACAAATAGCATTCAGAGGCCCCTCTGAACATAGAGATATTAAAATTTTTGCGCGGAAATGCGTCATTTCCATTATAAAGGAAATTTTGTGGACTTTAGAAAAAGGGAAATCAGTTACATAAAAAATATTTTTTGCTGTGAATTATAGACATTTTTCTTAACACAGAAACGCCAAATTTTCCCGCGGAAATGCGTCATTTCCATTATAAAGGGAATTTTGTGGACTTTAGAAAAGGAAATCAGTTACATAAAAATATTTTTGCTGTGAATTTAGACGTTTTTCTTAACACAGAAACGCCAAAATTTTCCCGCGGAAATGCGTGATTTTCGTTACCTACATGGAAAAATGTAGAAAAGTGGAAAATGTGACTTTTTTATTCTAAACGTATTTCTGAACACAAAACTCAACATTTTTAATCTTCTAATATTTTGCCCTACCAAGGCTTGACTTGACCGTTTTAAAAATCGGCCATAGTTACGATCCTGATAAGGATAAATGCCTGTTTACAGATACCTACCAAATATCTCATTCGATTTCGATGCGAGTTAAACTGTTTTATAAGCGCGAAAAGAAGGTAGAATTTTTTATACCCAACGGATCGAGTCGTCGTGGTCGGCTGCAAAAATTTTTTTTAAAAGGTTAACATATTCCACCAGACGAATTTGCGCGCGCGGATTTCGAAACGCCAACCGGGCGCGCTCGCTTTTAAAAAAATGCTACACATCCACTTACTTGAATAACATTCGTTTATTCACGAAACTCGTAAAACATGAATATGTAAATTATTTTCCTCAATATTTTCCTTTAAAAAAATGTCCGCAAATAAAATTATATATCATTAAAGCGCAAATTAGTAGTCAAATGAAATTATATCTATGTGGATATAATTAATATACGCGAGCGAAGCGAGCGCGCCCGGTCGACGTTTCGAAATCCGCGCGACCAATTTAAAAAAAAATTCTACAAATCCACTTACTTTTTATAACTTGAATAACATTTGTTTATTCACAAAACTCAAAAAACATGAATATGTAAATGATATTCCTCAATATTTTCCTTAAAAAAATGTACGCAAATAAAATTATATATCATTAAAGCGCAAGTTAGTAGTCAAATGAAATTATATATATGTGGATATAATTACTATAAGCGAGCGAAGGAAACGTCGACCGGGCGCGCTCAATTTAAAAAAAATGCTACAAATCCACTTACTTTTTATAACTTGAATAACATTCGTATATTCACAAAACTCAAAAAACATGAATATGTAAATGATTTTCCTCGATATTTTCCTTGAAAAAATTTCCGCAAATAAAATTATATATCATTAATGCGCAAATTAGCAGTCAAATCAAATTATCTAATTATCATTATAACAGATTTCCCTTATTCTAAAGTCGGAGGAAAATGAAAATTTTCCGTAAATTTTTAAATTTTTACATCACATCAAAGCCGCAATTTTATTTCTAGAGCAGTATGTAATATAAAGACATTTGAATAAGAAATTTTTGAAGCATTTTTCAGTTAAAATATAATATAAGAAAAATTTGAGTTTTCCGGAAAACGTAACATTTCCGCGGAAAAAGAAAATTGGTTATATACTAGTAATCTTGTGTAGAACCTTCCTATAGAACAATTTCTTTTGTAACTGATTTCCCTTAAACGAAAGTTGGGCCTAGGATATTCGTTCAAAAGAAAACTTTCAAAATCTAAATCACAAAAAGATTTGTTTCATAAGGAGTTAAGATTGAATAATGATTTTCCAAAAAATGTAAAACTGGCAACAAATTTAAGAATATTTAAAAGAGGGATAAAAAAGCTGTATTTAGAGTTAAGTGTTGATTGATGTTAAGTACCAGCTCCACTGCAATTTAATTAGCTTTTGCTAAATAAAGGATTTTATTATTATTACTAGGTGACCAGGCAAACGTTGTTTTGCCATATGAATTATTTCTAGTGAATATTTTGGTAGTTAAATAAAAAATAACTAACTTATTGTAAGTGTGCAGAGATGTGGTAAATGACTAAAATAGGAATGGAGCACTGTGAAAGATGACGGCTTATAAGAATAATAAAATACGAAACATTAATTTTTTGAATTCATTGTATTTTTATTATCTTAACTAATAAATTTCAAAATACGTCTCTATCACAAATTACGACAAATAAAAAATAAACATCAGTGCAATGGAGTACACGATATTTTTAGTCAGTCCATTTTTAGCCAACACAAACAAACTGGATGGTTTGCCCACTCGAGAGCATGCCACATATAATAATTGTCCGTGTGAAAAACAAAAACAACAAAACATGGTTGGGATCGATCAGTTATCGACCAGGGTTAAAAATGATTAAATTACTAAAGTGACTATTAAAAAATAGGGGTTTGTGACAGAAGGGTGAAAATTGAGGGTTGTATGTATTTTTTAATGCCACGTCATAAAAAAAATAAAAAATTAAAAAAATTTTCCAAAAAATTTAAAAAAATGTTTGGGGTGGACCACCCTTTTCACTTAGAGGTATGAAAAATAGATTACAACCGATTCTCACACCTACCGAATATACATATAAAATTTCATAAAAAATCAGTAAAGCCGTTTCCGAGGAGTATGGCATCCAACAGTGTGACACGAGAATTTTATATACAGAGTGTTATAAGAAGAGTGCAAAATATTTCAGGAGCTAATAGTATGAACCAAAATAAGCAGAAAAGTTTTATTAAACATGGGCGATCTTGGAGGCCATAAAACAGGTCCGGCCTGATCTGAACCCTCTAGATTTCTTTGTTTGGGGATATTTGAAGACATTAGTATATGGTACTCCTGTAAATAGCCTGGAAGAGCTGCAGCTACGGATTCATCAAAAGTGTCAAGAAATCCAAACTAAGGAGGGTGTTTTCGAAAGAGTTCGAATATCATTGAGACGAAGATGTCGTGCCTGCTTGGAAATGGACGGAGGGCACTTTGAACATCTTCTGTAATTTTGTTTTTTGTTTGTTAAAAGCTTCCTTTGTCGGTTTATTCCTAATAAAATAAAATGTTTGAAAAACGAATAGTGGGCCATATCTCCGCAACCGTTACTTTGCGGACCCATGTTTATTAAAACTTTTCTGCTTATTTTGGTTCATACTATTACCTACCTCCTGAAATATTTTGCACTCTTTTTTTAACACCCTGTATATAGATTATTATTATTATTGTACTTATATTATTAGAGAAACTTTTTTCTCGGTCAAATTAGCTATTTCACTTTAGCAACTACTAGAACACTGTATGCTTGAACCAATCTGTAAATTTTGAAATGATTAATTTATGTTTGTGTATTGTCATCTTATTATTATGCGTCTCGTCCCTACAAGGCGCTGTTAGCCATTGTATCGCTACCTACTAACTGCAAACTCCGTTTTATGGTCTAGTAACGTAACATGGAACTAATTGTTAGAAAGCGCTGTTGTTAAATTGCAAGGATATCTAAATTTATGTTTGTCAAGATAAACTTCGTGATTGCCAGAAACTGTGCTGTATCGAGAACAGGAAACGTATTGTGTTGAATTAGTTATAAACACATTACAAGGACTAGTTGCCATTATGTTCAAGATAAAATTTATAAGGACCTGAAACTTTGCAGTTTGTACTCTTAATAAGGGGATGATTTTAAGTTTTATATGCAACAAAAAATAACAGAAAATCTAATTTTATTAGGGAAAAATTAACTCAGATCACTAAATGTCTAAGTAATATTTTGTATATTTTTGCCTTAGTTTAATTGGATATTTTGCTACACTTTTGAAAAAAAAGATTAATTGAATAAACCCTTACTCCAAAATGATCAGTCAAGGATTATTTTTTGAAACTATGTTTGCTTAACAAAAAATTTCACGCTGAAAAAGCAAATAACAAAAGTCACTTCACCATGGCGCACTTTCGTATTTTTTGACGTTTCGAAAGAGTCTCTGTTCTTGTTCTCAAAAATTGCAAATTAATTAAAAGCAAGTCCTATATTACTAAAAGATTAAGAAGAATCGGTAACAAATTTGATATTAGAACAGTTTTTCAGATAACTAATACTTGCGATCCTTTTTATCAAAAAACACGTCCAAAAAATGATATGGAAAAATTTAATCTGCAGCATACCTTGTGAATTCAATAGACATTATGTTGGAGAAACGTCTCTCCTTATGAATGTTAGAGTTGAGGAACATAAAAATTATAAAAAGAGGGGAATTAAAAAAATCAAAAATTTACGAACACGCTTAGGACAACGGTGTTTTGATACAATGGGGTTCAGCAAAAATTTAGAGAAGGTAGATAATGCAACAAAAAGAAAATTAAAAGAGACCGCTATTATTTTGTTAAACGGAAATAAGTTTGTGTCAAACTGTTCAGTAAACATTGATCATTGTTAGCTACAGTTGTATCAAGAAGAAGTAAGTAACAGTAAAATAAAAATCATTTAACATGGTATGGTATTTTATGGAAGCAGATAAACAAATTTTAAACTGTCAAACTTGACTTACTTTTAATTCATTTGCAATTTTTTATAACGAAAGCAGAGACTATTTTGGTACCTTAATAATTTTAAAAATAATTAATTAGAAAAAAATTAATCGACAATGTCATTTAAAAAACTGAAAAAAAAAAATTTAGAAACTGTTTAAATTTTCCCTAAATATAATCATCAAAATAGTCAACAAATTATAAAATAGAGATAAATAGAAGTATATGTATTTTGGATTTTCATTTTTTCAATGTTAATGAATATTTTTCTTAATATGGATCGTATTATTATACAGTATTATTAATTATGGTGTTAAAGATCCGCTAGATATAGCATAGAAAAAGATTAACTTTATTTATTTTATAACTTTGTTATTGTTTAAACAACTGTTTATTGCACATACATTTTCTTTAAGTAACTAATTTTAACCACGTGCTCAGGAAGGCCTAAAAATAAAAATCTTATTCCAGAATTTTAGCTCGATATTTAAAAAATAGGGCAAAACCCTCTTTTCCTACAGAAAGTCGGCGCCTGTGATAAGCATCGAGATGGATAAAACTTATATCTGTGAACAATATTTACTACAATGCGGTCGTTGTTTTGCAGCATTTCTAAATGTAGAAACGACAAAAATTAACATTCTTATTAGTAATAATACCTGATAGATAGCATTCGTTTCTCATTATTTCCTTACAAACTGGCAAAACTACAACATTTTCATTCATTATAATTACTCACTACCGATAAATTACACTTTCTGTAGGTACAACTAGATAAAATACTTATTTAATATAACAAAAGAAGTCGAAAGAAAGGAATAAATAATAGAAAACGTTTAATGTACCTGCGGCAGTTTTGTGCCATAACCTGGAAAACCAAACCGGCGAACTCTATTGTGGGAAAGTATCTGCACCCATCACAAATTTCATTATTTAATAACTATAAAACGTTTAAAAATTGAAAAGGCACTAAAAACTGAAGAACACAAAACTTCAACACATGGTAAACACAGGAATTAAATTATAATTTGACTCGAAATTTTACGATAGTATTGCTAGTTGCCTACGTTATCTACTCTGATTCTGTAAACGTGTGGCGGACAAGACGCATATGCCGCGTTAAATAAGGATTTAATATAATTTTGAAAAAAAATTTGTTCGCTTTATAAATAAGTTTGGAATTTTTTGAAAGGTGATTCGGTTAATTCATAATTTTCTCTATCCCCTCTTAAAATATTTGCATTGATTGTCTCTTAAAAACAGTATTTTATAAATTTCTTAAAAAAAATGAGGTCTATGAAAGTTATGATTACGGCATCTTAAGTTTCTCGAAAAAGTAATACAATGTTGGAAAAACCTAATCCTTCTATATCCTGTAGTTTACAAGATATTCTGCAATTACCTTGAAATTGGGACATTCTGTAGTATACCAAATTTGAAACAGATTGACTAATTATTACTAGAAATAGAGACAATTTTTTGAATACCCTGTACTTTGAGATGTAGCAGCTTTGGACTACGATATCTTTAGCTCTATCGTCACATTAATATTACCCGGTATTATGTGTGCTTCTTCATTTAAATACTACCTGTATTTTTTTCAGTCGTTATTCGTTATAAAATTCAGGACCCCACCAAAAATGTATCTACGTTATCACTCATTTAGACCAATTTAGTTTATCGCATGGGGTAGTTTCTTCTTTATTTCCTTTTGTCAAGGTAGCAAAGGGAATTACCGGTCGTAAATAGGCATGGAGTTTAAGCCACAGCTTTACCATTTCTCGAGCCAATAAGCTCTCCAAAACCTCTTAACTGACCGGTGTTATGTCCGTCTAATTTATTTTCAATTTTAAATTGAATTTGAGATCTCAGAACTCCAGGAATTCTAATGACGAATCGAATTATTAGAGAACTTATCCAATAATTGTTATAGTTATAATAAATGTTCGTATTTTTTTTGTTCATAATGTTACTTTATCGCGTTACAACTAAATTTAGTAAAATAAACCAACAAATTTTAAAAACAGGTATATTTAACAAATTTTAGTTACATGTCTACTACCTACTTGCTGAAAATAACACAACGAGAAAACAATAAGCTATTAAGGTTGATTATTTGTTTTCTATATTGTGTGAAACTAACTACTCTGCGGAATAATATCCCTACAACCGTTGAATTATATTCATAATAAATCTACCCATGCGTTTTTTATTATTAACTTTTGTAGATTTTTTACTGTAGTACAAAGGTATTTTAGCTAATATAATAGTTATTTACAATATAAGCTGTTTAAAGATTCATATTACAATCTAAGATGTTAAAGTGTAGTAATATGAATTTACAACAAAAATATAACACAAATTTTATCTACTTTTATTTAATAACACGAGAAAAATATTTTTTTTTGCATAAAATGTCAAATGACTCGACAAGAAGCTGATGTATTTTCCATGAACAAAAAAAGTACCTGCTATTAAGTTTTTCGATCAAGTTATCTTATGTTACCTTTCGCATGGTTACTGTCAAAACGTTGTCAAACAAACCCATAAATATTAAAAGAGCTTGAGTGATTATGGTGAAAGTTTACTTTCTGATATAGAAGCAGCGGCAAACGAAAATATCTCAAATTTACTTGCGACAAAATCAAAGGCACTTTATGAGTTGAAAGATTGGTCCAACAACAAGGTAAAGGAGGTGTATTGTGAAAAAATCCTTTTGGCTTATTTATCCGGAAAGCAACACTTCCCGAAACCATCTACACTATGGACTCACTACTCAATGTTGAGAACTATGATTTCAGTTAAAGAACATCGGGATATAAGCAGATTTTCTCAAGTAATCCATTTTTGAAAAGAAGTTCAGAGGGTTACAATGCCAAATAATCCAAAATTTTAACAAAGAAGTTTCTAAGTACAGCTGATGATGAAATATATTTATTCATGAAGGTTGCTATGATAATCGGCATGTTTAGAGCCCGTCGTCGCGAAGAGTTAAGTAAGCTAATGTTGGATCATATTCAAAACAATGACTATATAAAATTGTAATTTCAGGAAAACAAAAATTGTCCGAGAACTTCTTATAATAAAAGAAAATGTGACAAGTATCAAATGTTTAATTATTTTTCGAAAATATTCTGAACTTCGTGTTCCTAATGCTACCCACAGGCGGTTTTTTGTATTCTAGAGACAAGGAAAGTTTATCTCTCAGTCTGTTAAGTTAATACTTTTGAAAGCATTTCAAAAATGATTGCAATAAAGATTGAACTGAAGAATACCGCATAATACACTAGACATTGTTTTAGAAGGTCCTCAGCCACCATTTTGAATGATGGCGGTGCAGATATGCAGTTGTTAATGCGTCGTGGGGGCTGAAAATCTTCTACAGCAGAAGACTATGTAGAGAATTCTTTAGAAAATATGATAGTAAAGATCATGGGGCTAAAAATGGATTGAACGATTGGAAATTTGACCTTAAACAGCTCGATAACATCTACTCCTGATATACAAATAATTAACAAAAACGGTTTATTTTTTCTGTATTGGAAGGGCATCTATTACAGAACTAGTGCTGTAGGTGCCTTTAAGAAACTATATATAGAACTGTCCTACAATTCATATTAATGAAGTCATATATGTATATCTTCTTTGATACCAAATATCTAGTATCTATACTCAAGTCAAGAATTCAGACGTCTTACGTCATACGAACAAATGAATAATTCAGTATATTTTCATCAAAATATTTATGAAACTACAACTGATAGTACTAAAACTATATACTACACTAAAAGATTGCATTATGTATTGCACTAAATTGCAAAAACGGTTGTTTTTAACGCGAACAAATATCGAAAATTACGTTGACAATAAAAACAAATGTGTAACGTCAGCCGTGACGTAAGACGTCTGAATTCTTGACTTGAGTATAGTACGCTAGCAACAATTTCATAAACGTTATTTCATAATAATTTTAATTTATATGTTAATTTTTTATATTTATATACTTGTTTCAATTTAAAATAAAGAAAGAGCCACCTGAAGAAGTAATTCTAGAAATGCATCTGTTGTGGAATCTGATGTTGCGTGACATTCAAATTAAATTTATCTCCAAATAGAAGACATTTTGAAAAAAAATTGTATGTGGATTAATATATTCTAAAAAAAATTTTACGCTGGGACATGCATATCACAGAAAAAATGATAGAGATCCAATGTGTCATTTAAACAGTCTGAATCTGTAAAAGATCGAACAAAAGTTATAGACGAAATCTGTATACAGAATCGCAAAGTTAATGTCTTCTCATTGATTTTGCATAAGACGAATAAAGTAAGTATATAGACAATGATAGTTATGATATATCACTGTTTCACGATCTACGAATAAATATTACTGTCCGTAGTAGAGGCATCTCAAATCCCTATCCAATAAAATTAAATCTTTCACGTCACTGCATATCAAATCAAGTATTTATATTAGGTTGGTAGGAAGAGGAATTGCGTCAGCAGGAGAGAAACTTTAAGCTAGAAGAAGAGAGCGGACTGAATAGAGAGAGGCGCTTGTATGCGCGCATCTTGTGGGTGACCACCCCGACCTGCTGAGTCAAATCCCGAAGTTATGTCTGTCCTATTTTATTTGTTTTCTGTTTATGTAAATAACAGAAATGGATTGTCTGTCTTAACATATTATGAGGTTTTCCTTTTTTTCTTATTGTAGAGCAAAAAAAAGCTCTTTGGTCATTTCGACCTTTCCAATCTGTATAGTAAAGCTTTTATAACAAATTGTAAAACTAAATACGAGAAAGATTAAAATAGGGTATGTTTAAATGCGAATCCTAAAGTTTGGTAATATTTAGTAGTGTGTGTTCGTTTATTTCATATGTCTGTAATTATAGCTGTAGCAATATTAGAATGAAAAACTTCGATACGAGTCAAAGTATCAAATTTTCATTGTAACAGACTATATTTTCTCCGAAACCAAAAAGTATGAATCAAAAACAATGAAGTTAAATTTAATCACTCGATTTATTACTCATTATTGTATTTAAATGAAAACTTGTCTCAAAATAGTTTTGAACAGTTTCGGCAGTTTTGATATCCATGGCAATCTAGTCGTTTAGTTCGATTACGGAATATTCATTATGTACCTTATTGTCACTAATGGTCATGGAGAAAAATATTTTTGTATAGAGCTGAAATCGTATTTCAAATATTTTTTAGTGCCTGTTCGGTTATTTCATATCTGTATTTCTTTTTTTTTATTTAACTATTCATATAAATTTATTTTTTAGGTATCTACTGATATATTAATAGGTACATAATTTATTCTCGTATATACGAGTATATGCACTATACTACTTGACTATGCACTGACACAAAATATATTTTGTTTTATGTTTGTAAACATTTTAATATAAAAATGATTAAAAATATCATACTGGTGTATCTCGCTTCAACATTTGCTATTTTCCAGAATAATTTAAAATTTAAATCAAGTCAGTATTATATTTTCTGAATTTAAATTATAGTAGAAATTCAGGCAAATCTGGTAAAAAATGCAAATTCGTTGTCATGTGACTGCTACGGTTTTATTTGTATGCATATCACATCAGATGATAATAATAGCATGAATAATATGTAGATGCAAACTACTTGTATATATTAACCTGACTAAGCAGTAACAGAAGCATAGGTCCTTGAGAATTATTGAATAATATGGTTTAAATTTGCATAATATTCAGAATGTACATTTTACTACTTAATTTTCCTTCAATGATAAATTCATTTTGATCGTCATACCTACTGTATCACATCAAAAGCACAAACAAAAACTAATTGAAATGTATAAAATGAAGAACACGGCATATCGTATTGATATGAAGTTAAGGTTTACTACACACTATGCGTGTATTTGCAATTCGTTATGCGAGTTTTGTATGTAGTTCAGCGGTTGGCAGAAGAAATGAAACAACACAAGTTGATGCACGATCTTTTCTTAAAAGAGTACCTAATTAACTCTGATTGTATAAACAGCACAATCATTTATATATGTTACAGATAGATCATAATTACACATTATCATTAAAACATGACTTGGTATATTAGAAAATGCACTTTAGTAAATTTTAACCTTTTGACACAAAGAATATAATGGTTCCTTAAAATCTAAACATACAAAATAATTCAGATACCCAAAATTGGTGTATTTGTTAGTTACTGTATCTTTATAGTATTGAGGGCAAAGGTCTCTTTGATAATAATCCCTAATAGGTTCATAATATCTTATGAAATTATTCTAAATAAGTCTAAAAAATATAATATAAGTGTATTTTATTTAACAATATAACTTGCGCGATTCGCGATATGTAAAAAAATCGCGACTAGTATAGCATAGTTCTTACAGTTAATTTAGAATTAACGTAACTGCAACTAATGTTAATATCTGTTGTAAACTATTATTACTATATAAACTTTCAAATATGTTTTTACTGGGAATATTGGTCAATTTGTACAACAAAGATATTTGTTTACATTTTCAAGTTTATTATTTACCCATCATCAGAAAAAACATGTTTTTAACAAATAACTCACAAATTGATATTTACAATAATTTTTCACATCAATTATTCAAAAATAAAATTTTTGTTTCAGTTACAGATTTTTGTTGCAAATATAATTTTATAGTTCTAAACAGAATTAAATTTTTAAGATATACAGTAGGTCTGGAAAAAATACGTTAAAATTCTAGGGGAGATTCTACACGAAAAATTAATTCCACAAAGCCCTATAAAATTTTTTCTAAAAGTTAAAATTAGCGGGGTTACAGAGCATCAAAATTTTTTTTAAGGATATCTTATACATAATAACTTTTTTGTGAATTGTTTCTAATATTGTACAAGTATTCCTTTTTATCGATATTCTTAAATTGACGGATATCCTCCAACGCCAAAGGGCTTAAATAGTTCTTGGCCTTCGTCATTACAAAATCTTTAAAAATACCTTCTTGTTATATTACGGTAAAATTAGCCGTTTTCGAGAAAAACGACTTTAAACATTGTGCGTTAAATGAAAAGCCGCTCACTCGAACTCATTTTCAAAATTAACAAAACATGCATTGAGAAAAAGAATGTGGATACAAGGGAACACTAGTGATATGGTGCACTAAATTAGAAAAAAGCAGTAGAGGGAAAAAAGTTATTAGGAGAAATTCTTAAAATATATTTTGACACCCTGTAACCCTGCTGCACAGTAAAAAATAGCAATCAAAAAGTTCAAACTCATTTAGTGAATTCATTTGGTGTTGAGTTTTGCGTAACTTTAACATTTTAACAAAGAAATGAGCTTAACTACACAATATTTGGTTGGACAAACCAAAATATGGGTGAGTGAGAACATATTGTGTAAAAATAACACCAACCGTTGCAGATACATATAACACATTGTCTACAAAGTTGGGTACGAGCAGGTATCAACGCGCAGATGTAATCACTACTGTATGTGCACGATATTCATAAGTGTATTGCTCTAACCTGATCATGGATCATGGACCGCAATTTTAAATACATTTTCAAATTACAATTTGCATTAAAAAGTATGGTGTAAACTGGAAAGTGAGAATTTGTGTCATGAAGTTGTGGTAGAAATAGGTAAGTAACAATGGCCGTCTTCATCCAATACAAAAAAATTGTTGATTTACTTATTTCAGAAAAATGTCATGTGTGTGTCATTACATGATTACCATTTCATTTGATCCTCAACTACTTAGCTATACAATTTTGGAAAATCGATCAAACCTGGTAATTATTAATTTAAACAGTTTATTCAATAAAAAGCCGTTTGAACTTCATCAATCATACAACACTACTGAGTATTTTGTGACACCAAAGTAGATATTTTGTTAAATTTATAAATAATGTATTGTTTAATAATATAACAAAATAAAACATTTTTACATACTGCGTCATGTTATTATCTACAGAAATCATCACAACCTTTATTTTATTCAACTTGTTTCAGCAAACTTTTGTTTCAAATAATGTTTAGTTAGTAGTAGTAATAATTATTAGAATATAATAACAATAGAGGAAAGTCGCTAAATCTGGGCTAGGGTTAGTAATCTGGGCTAGGGTTAGTAATATGGGCTATGTAGGTTTCTCGGCTATCTCATGTTGTTTTCTGTAAAAACTATTGCAAACCTTAGATGGCGATGTTAGACTTTTATAATGTAGATGGCGCTTTTATTACCCGTCGGTAAAATAGAGTTTAATGTTTGTAAGAGTTTTCGTGAGTCACTAAACTTTATCAGGTAAGTTTATTTTGTTTATTGCACGAAAATTATCAGTGTCTTCAAGTCCATTTCTGACTAACTAGTAACTGACTAATAAGCCTTTAAAGCGTGCATGTGTATTTCTTCCAGATAGTGTCATTTGAACACAATTTTATTTGATGCATAGACCTTGAAATTTTCTAATATGGGCTACCCCATTGCTTCATTATGGGCCACCGGCCCATATTTAGAACCGATGTGAATTATCTGTTGTTCACAACTAAATATTTCTTTCAGAATGCCTAGGAAAGAAGAAAAAAAAGAAAGCAATGGGACGAGAGCAATATGGAGCGTGCCATTATAGCTGTTCGACGACACGAAATGGGTACCCTTAAAGCTTCAAAATCTTTAATGTGCCTCGATCTACTTTGCAACGATCTGCAAAAAGATCGAACTCAATCCAAGTGAAGCTGCACAAATAAAATTAGGCGTAAATCTATATTAGGTAATGACATAGAAAATGAATTAGTTCATTATATTTTAAAGATGGAAGCAAAATTTTACGGGTTGACAAGGAAAGACTTAAGGCGGATGGCTTATAATTTAGCTTTAAGAAATAACATCAAACATCCGTCCGGCGGCGATGCAGCAGGTAAAGCCTGGTTAAGACTTTTCTTAAGACGCCACAAGGAGGTACTTTCTGTGCGACGTCCTACAGGTACCTCATTTGCCCGCGCGAAAGGATTTAATCAAGAAAATTTCGCATCCTTTGACATTTTGGAAAAGGAATACGAGAGAAAATTTTACCCTCCTGATCGCATATTTAATGTTGATGAAACAGGCCTTACAGTTGTGCAAAATAAGATAGCAGAAGTTATAACTTCTGCTATAGGACGAAAAGGCAAGAGACAAATTGCATCCTTAACTTCTGCTGAAAGGGTTCTTTGATAACTCTCATAGCGTCAATGAGTGCCTCGGGCCAATTTATTCCACCAATGATGATATTTCCTCGCAAAAACGAGAATCAACAATTAATGAGGAGCTCCACCGGGTGCCATTATGGCAGTACATCCTAGTGGTTGGGTTCAAACTAACATTTTCACTAAGTGGTTCCAACATTTTATTAACATTGTTAAGCCCACATAAGAGTCCCCACTGTTGCTGATTCTAGACGGACATTATAGCCACACACGTAATATAGATCTGATAGATCTGGCTCGAGCTAATCATGTGACTATCATTGTTTTACCTCCACATTGCACTCATAAGCTACAACCACTAGATAAAACGTTTATGGGTGTTCTTAAAGCTTATTACAGCGAGGAAGTAAGAGTCTGGCTACGCCACAATAACCGTGCACTGACTGCATTTGATGTGGCAGAACTCTTTAGCAAAGCCTATTTAAAATCTCAAACTGGAGAAATTGCCGTCAATGGTTTTAAGGCCACCGGGATTTACCCTTGAACAAAAACCTCTTTTCAGAAGCTGATTTTATTGCTGCCGAAATAGAAGCTGAAAAGAATTCGAGCTGCCCAATCGATCATGACCTTCAGACACTGGATACTTCAAACAGTGAATGTGGAACAGATCAAAATAATTCTTGTGCAGTGCTTTCCTCCCCGATTCCATCAAGATCTGCTACACCATCTGGTGTAATTCCAATATCCATTCCTACAAGCAGGTTTTACAAAGCACCCCTTCACCCTACAAGTCAAAACAATTCTTGTTCAGCTCCTTCCACTTCTATTTCATCAGATTCAAATACACAGATTTCAAATGAAAAGATGTCTTGTGTGAAAACTAAAATGTCTTTTCTTTCGACTGCTTCTACATCGAAAACTGCGCCTTCGCAACAAAAACAAAATTCATTTATATCACCATTTGAAATTTCTCCTGTACCTTCTTTAAAGAAAAAGCTTCTAATCGTGGACGTAAGACAAGTAAATGCTCCGTAGTGACCTCATCACCGTACAAAGATGAATTGACTCAATCTCTTGAAAGGATAAAAGGAAAGAAGGTTTTAAAAGTAAAGAAAAATCTTAATGTGGAGGGATCTGTTACCCAAAAGAAGCGGCGCAAGAGGAAGTCATCTAGTTCGAGCAGCGAATCCGAGAAGGAGAACTCTAACACTGGTTTTGTGGCCGCAGATGATGACAGCGACTATAACGAGTTTCTGATTCCCAAATTCCACCAGAAGATAGTGATGTAAAATGCCTGTTTTGTGAGTCACTTTTCTCAAGTGATTTTCATGGTGAAATATGGGTTCAATGTCTTATGTGCAACATGTGGGCACATAACGATTGCGCAGGAGCTGAAAAAGTTGACTACGTTTGCGATTATTGCAGATAAACTCCCTTTTTGTTAACTATTTGAATTAATAAAATACTATTTTTCATAATTTATCTTGTTATTATGACTTATAATATTGATTTTCTTCTTATTTTTACAGTAGCCCATATTTGGGACCGATTTAAAATTTCCTCAAAATGCACCTCAACAATATATCAAATTATCACAACCACAGTTCTTCATATCAAAGTAATCAAGGAAATAGTTCATAAATAACTAATGTATGCACAGGCTAGCGTTTTTGCTTGTGGAATGAAACATGTTTTTGCGATATATCACACAAAAACAAAAGGTAGCCCATATTTGGCGAGTTTCCTCTATCTATTATTTTTACTGTTATTGTTGTTATTAAATATTATTATTATGTTATTATATTAAACAGGTTTTATTTTTATAGACTGTACTCTTTATGACATAATTATTTATAATAATTTTATTTGTAATTTAATTATAATTATTTGTAATAGTCATAATATTACTAGTAGTAATAATAATAATAATTATTATTATTATTATAAATATTTATAAAGTAATAATTTACAAATAATATTAAAAATTATAAGCGTTTAATAACTACACAATAGACTAATTTTCATAAACACTATGTAAGAACCAAGACAGCATAATGTAAAATTATTACTATTTTCAGTTTGTTACAGCACTAAAATTATATAAAGTTACTAATTACTGATTTAATTTGTATACATATTGTGAAAAAGTAACGAAATATATTGATAATATAACTCAAGTTTGTGTTTGAACTAACACACTCAATGAATTGTATTATTATTTCAACACAATCGGGTGTGGACTCGTTTTGACACCCATTTGTGTTTACGGTGTAATTTACGGTTTTCGAAAAGAAAATATAAGGCTTGTGGCATTAATTTTTCACTCTGTATAATGTAAATTAAAATCATGAAAATTTACACTCATTTTTATGAGCGATCCGCTGTTTTACTAGTGCAATATCTTTATTTATTTATTACACCGATGCACCCACATCTACTAAAACACAAATAACGTAATATGACTTTTCGTATAATGTCAAAGCAGAGACAGGCATTTGAGTTAAAATGTCATAATGGTAATCTGGTCACGTATGCAATGTTCCATCAGCGATGGCCCGCTAGATAAAGACATTGGCCTGATCCCATTATCCCGCTTTGGGAAATTGGGCCTGGTTTTTACAGGTTCAGTTCATCCTAGTGCGTTGGTATCCAACTGTCGACTGAAAAACCGTTTGTGCACATTCATTCGCCCATACGATTACGAAAACTCCATAGCGTAGATTGGATTGCATCATTCCTCTCTAATACATATACGAGTATAACCGAAGGGACGTTATACAGGGTGTCCCAAAATAGAAGGCCATACCATTAACCACATATTCTTTGGACAAAAATAATGCGACTATTTTTATGCCATTTTTCATTTGGGCGTCCCTATTTCAATATACAGGATGTTGAAGTTACATTTTAAAAAACTATTTTTGTTAATAATTCCATTGTTTTGTAAGATATACACCTGAAACTTTGCACGTACTTTTATCTTATTTCGGCATACTTATCATGTAATTTTGGTGAAAAAAATTGAAGGGCGAATGGTGGTAACTGAAGGATGCAGTACCCTTTATCCCCTCCAATTATTTCTAAGTACGCCTATGCAACTTTTTCTTGAAATATCAAACATAGAATTTTCTTTTGATCATTTTATCTCTCTATTTATCGTCTTAACTACCCCAAACACATTTCCGCAGAGAAATATTTTCCCCCCTTCAATGCACGCTTCCACCCCTTCGTTGCTTAAACTACTATTCATCATATAGTCTTGTGCAACTTAAAATAAGACAACAGTTAAGATGTGACACCTCGTATCTACAGTTAATCAGATAAAATAAGTTATGACCATCAGAATCTTTTTATTTAATAGATTTTGTTTTCTTGAACTTGTCTTGGCTATGTGATATCACACAGTTGCCAGTTTTGACTGTTCATGTAAATGATATTTCTCGTATGTACAGTAAAAAAGATAAGGAATTTTATTATTAACGCAAATAACTTAAGATACTTTTTAAAAACAGTTTTTTGCTTCTCATGAAAATTTGTCAAAATATATTTACGAGGTATCACATCTTAAACGTAGAATAATAGTAGATCAACATTGATTTTTATAATAAGAAAAATTATTACATCAAAAATAGGTATAGATAACCAGAAATTATAAAAGTAGGCACAAAGATACACCTACATACATACCTATAGATAGGTATACATGAAAAGTGGCACTTGAAAGAGGCGAAGTAAAGAAGCCGAAATTTGATATCATTTTGCACAATATATAGGTCAGTAACACCTATTTAGAGATATCGAGAAAGAAAATTACGAAGATTCGGCTACCTATTTGGCGTAAATTGGTTCTACTAATTTATAAAAGCCGAATTCCTTGACCTTTAAAAAAATCTTCTATGCCGCCATTACCAGTTTTTTAGAAGTAAGTAGTTCGGATGTTAAAAAAGCACAACTACATTTGCCCATTTTAAAACATTAGTAGTTATCAAGTAGTGTGATTACAACCAAACTGCAAAGAGTTTTGTGCGGATACTCTTACACAAAAAACATTGAAAACGCATATTGTCTACACCACACTCAAAGTGAAAATATTTTGTGGTTTGAATTTTGGTATGACATCAAAATTTTATGAAATGAGTGTTTGAAACACTGCAACGGATTCTTTGGTAACCTTTTTCTAGATACATTAATTTCAGTTGAAAACTTTTTTAAAATGTCACAAATAAATTTATAAATACTGATTTCCAAAAATATAAATCAAACGTTATAACTTTTTATTCATCACCTACCTAATAATAAACAATATACTTATATCATTTGAATTTAATAGTTTATAATACATTTAGACACAAAACGCCACTTTATGCTGCTCATTTCAATAAACATCCAAGTCAGCCACGAAACCTGTAATAAATGCATATCCAGTTGATTTCAATGAAAAACAAAAATTGCCAAACCTGCCTGTTGCTTAAACAAAAATAATGGGCGATTTTATATGCTATTTTCAATATCACGTGTACTCGTGTGAGTAAGGAATGCGAGCCTATGATTTTGTAAATATTTAGATCAATAAGCGACGCCCTGTTGTTATTGTTCATGTTACACCGATAAAAATGGTAATAAATGTATACGTTGTTCACATCATGCATTTTTTTACTGTTTAAGAAAGGTATTTTAAGCTAATATGTATCAAATCTCCTACAATTCCTATCAATGAATTCATATGTATGTTCTCTGATACCAAACATCTAGGTATACTAATGAACATCCACAGACAAAACTCTATTCAATAATTATCTAAAGAATTTATTTACTAACCTGATACACTCTATATATGGAGTGGGAACTCGAAATTCAACCACAATAGATGAGATCTGACCTATTTCTGCATTTTTAGGATTGCTTCATCAGGTGTCCTTCTTTAACTTGAGTCAAATATCTAACTATAAAAATTATTATACCAATAAATTAAAATTATTTGATATTAAATGTCAAAATGAAGTTAAATATCGACAGCGTCAAACTGATTAACTGTGAAGTATCATAACGACCTACCTGCCTCGTACTTAATGTAGGACCAAGATGAACTTGTCCCAAAACTGCAACTTCACTAGCTTCATCAACTATCGGTTTTCCAATTTCGCGTCTTTTATTGGCTACGTTTCCTGTCTCTTGAATTTTTTTTACTAACTCTAGAACATACTTACTGACATGTCGATTTTGATGTTGTTCGTTAAATAGCTGAGCTGTTCAGTAGGGTCGTTATACCGGTCCGAAGACTCCTCCTCCTCCCACCACTCGACCTTGAATGACATTCATGACGACGTCACGAATGACCGCTAATTAATTTTAATGTCATAGGAATAAGTCACCTCCAATTGACCTCTATTTTATATAGTGCACATGTCCTTGAATGACCTTCATGAACGACCGCTAATGGATTTGAAAGTCATAGTAATAGATGACTTTGAAACGTCCTCTGGACAAAATAAATTTTATATAGACATCTCCTTAATGACCTTCATTAATTTGTCACGAATGACCTCTACACAATAAAGTTACTAGCAAGTTATACCAAAGTTGACCTTAGATAACGTTGAAGGACAACAAAACATTTGACTAATACGATGTGACGTCACGTAGACGACGTCAGAGGCACTATATAATCTACGGAGGAGGTTTATTTCAATTCAGTATTTTGTTTGCAACTCATTTGTAAATAAATATTTTTATTTAAAATATTAATATCCACCTATCAATTTAACCATGGCACGTTTAGGAAAACCTAACTATGCATTATTAGAGAGACTTGCTCTCTTCGACCAAGAGGTAAATATTTTTTAATCGTTTTTATATTTACATTATTTAAAAATAATTGTATAGGATATTTCAACGGACTCTGAATCTGATGACGGCCAAGATATCCGGTTGGTTGTGGATATAGCAGAAGAGGAGGTATTAAATAATCTTTAAAATGTTATTATTGTAATAAATTTTAAATTTATTTTACTTAGGAGTTTGTGGACGCAAACATCAACATTGCCCGGGTGTAGACCATGTGCATAATAACGACATCGATGGTGAGGTAATATAAATAACTGATATTATATTTATTGATAATATATTTAATTTTATTTTTCTTCGCATAGGTGGCTAGAGACATCGAAGGCGATGTCCTAGACGATGATGACGAATGGCACGATGCTGCAAATCATATCGACCAAGGTGCGTTGGAGGATAACGATGCCGGGGAAGGCTACGTCGATGAAGGCATTGAAGAAGACTGCAGCGACCAGGACGATGTGATGACTGCTCGAGTTCGGGAAATTTCGTCAAATGAAGTCTTACTTGAACAAGATATCTATTGTTTTACAGTGGCGATGATTTCAGTAGATTCGGGACCTAATTCTACGCAGGAATTATGCCACAAGTGTTATTTGTTGATGATAAACATGGCAGAGTTTGCAACATTACATACTCATTGGGATTTACATATGACTTCTCGATATCGTGAAGGCCCGCATTACTGTTGTAATTCATGTAGATTACCTCTTGTTCAAGTGAGACTAACAAAAACTTGTGTTTTATGTAACAGGACGGAAAGAAAACGTTACAAATAGCGATAGTTTTTAGTATTAATTTATAATTTAATATAATATGTAGGAAATAAAACTATTTAATAGTTGACTTATTAACAAATTCATTTATTTTAAAATTACACCAAGATTGATTGATTTATTTGATTTAAAGAAAGCAAACATTTCTGCTCCAAAAATATCTCAAATTTCAATATTTACAAAACCTATTTAATCAAGTCATGGAGTTTTTGTAAAAATTTATACCTTAAATCTTTATTTATAATAATACTCATTTATTGCCCAACAGATACAATATCTGGTTACAGGATAAATACATAATATAACAACAAGAATTTTTAGCAAAATGCAAAAGAAAACAATTTGCACCACATTTATATTAAGAATCACAAAACTATTAAATGTAGCAAAAAAAAAATTAAAAGATGGAGTTAAGAAATAAGATTCTACAAATCTGCAAATCTATAAAATATAAAATATAAGAAAAAAGAAACATTTCATTTAGACCAAATACTAAATACAAAAAAAGCTTGTATATATCAAAACAGACGTTGGTATTCAATAATAAAAAAACGCAATTGTTTATCATCTACAGAATGAATGTCACAAAACATACCAATTTTATTTAAATGACACATGACTTATAATGAAGAGCGTAGCATTATATTGGTTCTAGCCAATGGTAACACAAAATCAGCAACCCATCTTGCAGAATATTGCGAAACATGAAAATTTAATGTGTGCAATAGATCACAACAGTCAAGTTCATTATATAAAATTTTGTTCTTAAGAAAATCTTTTGTTGAAATTTAGCACAATACTAGTCATTTAATAATATTTGAGTTTTAACTCAAAATTAGTAGTCATATACTTAAGAAATCGTTGAAATCAAAATTTTAAATTTATAAAAATTTTCGAAATATATTGACAAAATTTGATATGGAATATTGTTTAAAATAATAATTTATACTTGAGGATCAATTTTTTATTTAAAATTTATTTTAACAATACATAAATAGAATCATTTATGTTAACACACAAATATTTCAATTTTACACGTACAATATATTACTATTTCTACAGTATCCATGTAAAAAAAAATAAATCTATTTGCCTTTAAAATATTTTTATATATACATATTGAGGGGTAGAGATATTATTATTTCATGACGCCCTTGAATTGCATTCATGATGATGATGTCCTTGAATGACTTTCATCATGACGTCCTTGAATAACATTCACGACCTCTAACGGATGAGAAAGATATGGTGACCTTGAAACGAACTCTACCAAAATTAAATTTTATGTAGTAGTCATGTCCTTAATGACCTTCATGAATTTGTCATGAACGACCTCTACAAAATATTATTACTAGCAAGTTATACAAAAGTTGACCTTAGATAACGTTGAAGGACACGCAAAATTTGACTAATACGATGTGACGTCAGAGACACTATATAATCTACGGAGGAGGTTTATTTCAATTCAGTATTTGTTTGCAACTCATTTGTAAATAAAATATTATTATTTAAAATATTAATATCAACCTATCAATTTAACAATGGCACGTTTAGGAAAACCTAACTATGCATTATTAGAGAGACTTGCTCTCTTTGACCAAGAGGTAAATATTTTTTCATCGTTTTTATATTTACATTATTTAAAAATAATTGTATAGGATATTTCAACGGACTCTGAATCTGATGACGGCCAAGATATCCGGTTGGTTGTGGATATAGCAGAAGAGGAGGTATTAAATAATCTTTAAAATGTTATTATTGTAATAAATTTTAAATTTATTTTACTTAGGAGTTTGTGGACGCAAACATCAACATTGGGGTGTAGACCATGTGCATAATAACGACATCGATGGTGAGGTAATATAAATTTCTGATATTATATTTATTGATAATATATTTAATTTTTATTTTTCTTCGCATAGGTGGCTAGAGACATCGAAGGCGATGTCCTAGACGATGATGACGAATGGCACGATGCTGCAGATCATATCGACCAAGGTGCGTTGGAGGATAACGATGCCGGGGAAGGCTACGTCGATGAAGGCATTGAAGAAGATGCTAGCGATGAATTCAATGTAATGATCGCTCGAATGCGAAATGTTACAACGAGTGAAATTTCATTGGAGGAAAGCGTGTACTGTTTTACAGTGTCCATGATAACAGTAGATTGTAACAATTCCACATACCAAATATGCCACAGTTGCTATTTCACAATTATAGAAATGGCAGAGTTGGAATTATCCCACACACATTGGGATTTCCACACGTCTTCTCTATATCGTCAGGGTCCGGAACATTACTGCGCCTCGTGCAGACTTTCATTAGTCCAAATGAGACTAACGAAAACTTGTGTTTTATGTAACAACACACAAAAAAAACGTTACAAATAGTGGAAGTGTTAGATTTTAATAGTTAAATTTAATAGTTTATAATTTAATAATGTATGAAATTAATAGCATTTAATATTTAATTTATATTGTATATATTATATATATTGTATTGTAACAAATACATTTATTTTTACAATTACACAAACACTGATTTATTTATTTGATTTAAAGAAAAACCTTTCTGCTTCCAAATATCTCAAATTACAACATTTACATAATCAAAATGAATAATTTTAAAACCTATTTCAACAAATTGTAAAAAGATTTATATTTAAAAAAAAATATATTTGTAAAGCAGCATAAATAAAAAAATTTAAATTTAATTTCTATTTGTTTACTTGTAAAGGAAAAGGAACAGGTGGAAGAAACAAAAAAAAAAATGAATCAAAACAACATAAATAAATTTCAGGAAAAGTGTTCAAATTAATTTTATTTGTTTTCATGTAAAAGAAAAGAAACAGAGCATTGAAACAGTTAATTGATAATTTTTATTTTAAAAATCATCGCTCATATAGTTAAGAAATTATTGTTATTAATAAGTTAAAATTTAGTAGATTAATTATTTAACAATATATGTTTTATTTTAAAATTACCATTCATATCTGTTTTATTAAAATGACTATTCATATGAGTACTTAAGAAACTGTTCTGTTGAAATTTAGCACAATATTTGAGTTTTATTTTCAAAATTAGTATTATACACTTAAGAAATCGTTGAAATTAAAATTTTAAATTATAAAAATTTCGAAATATATTGACAAATTTGATATGGATTATGGTTTAAAATAATATTTTATACTTGAGAATCAATTTTTATTTAAAATTTATTTTAACAATACATAAATAGAATCATTTATTATAACATACACATATTTAAATTTTATACGTACAAAAATATATCATCTAAATAATATACTTTTAATATATTATTATTTCTACAATACCTATGTAAAAAAATAACCTCTTATCTTTAAAAATATTTTTATATATATAATGAGGGGAAGAGATATTATTATATATAGTGAAGAACGAATTTCTTATTAAAAATAAAAAATATATTTAACTATTCCTACAATACATATGTAAAAAAAATAACTTATTTATATTTAAAATATTTTATATATACATAATGAGGGTATAGATATTATTATATATAGTGAAGAACGAATTTCTTATTAAAAAATAAAAAAATATATATATTACTATTTCTACAATGCATATGTAAAAAAAAAATAACCTATTTATCTTTAAAAATATTTTTATATATACATAATGAGGGGTAGAAATATTATTATATGTATATACTAAAAGAACTAATTTTTATAAAAATAAAAATATTTTTACTTTTCTAAACATTAATGAAATCTAAATATATTAGAAATCCTAAATAAATATATAAATTTATTTCATATATTCATTTATGATTTTTAATGACTTGTCAACTATCTCTAAGTCTACAACAGCGCTAAGGAGACTTCTCTATCGCGCTCCATCTCTTCTCTTGCGCGTTCCATGATCTCTCTTGAGCGTTCGAATTTTTCGAGACGCTGTTGCACAGTAAGCGAACAATCATCTCGTAGTTTTCTAAGTTCTCTTGTTCTATTGAAAGTATTTAAATATAAAATTTCATCAGCTGGAATGGGCATACCTAGGTGGCGGAGTACACCATTATCCACCTCCTCCCTAGGTGGGGTTTCATCGATGATTTCCACAACGCCTTCACCAAGTGGAGACATTTCCTGGATTATTTCCATATGGTCGATCACATGGTCCAATTCCTCCACCTGTGGAGGGCGTTGTAGTGTGGATACCTGTACCGTTTCCACAGCCACCTGTTGCTGGGGGTGCTCCAGTCTCACCACCAGGTCCTGGGGGTGTTCGTCGCTCACCACAGCTTCCGACACGATAGGTTGTGCCGCCTGCTCCTGGGGGTGTACCTCGCTCACCACAGCTTCCGACACGATAGGTTGTGCCGCCTGCTCCTGGGGCTGCTCCTCGCTCACCACAGCTTCCGACACGATAGGTTGTGCCGCCTGCTCCTGGGGCTGCTTCTTTCTCTCAACCGCTTGCGACAGAATTGGTTGTTGAAGAAGGCGCTTCAACTGACTGTGGCGGTGGGTGTCGTCGCTGGTGTGGCTACTACGACGACGGCTTTTTGATGGACGCTCACTAGATGCGGAAGGACGATGTTTTTTTGATGAGGTGTCGGAACTAGAAGAACGTCTGTCCTTCCGCTTCCGCGAACTTGACGATTCCGTCGTCGCAGTGGCACCATCTTCGACAGATAGGCCCGCGTTGTTTAAGGCCCGTTGCACTATGTCTTCGGATAATATAACCACCTTATTGTGTGACCTTTCTGAAACTTCGGCGGGTTTCAATTCACACAACATTTTTTGCACTGTTTTGCGCTCCTGCTCCGACATGAATTGGGGCTTACTTGCAATATTACAGTGACTGGGGGTGCTAATTGTTTTACTAACAATAGTCTTCATTTTCAAAAAATAAAATTTTTAAACACGAGGAAAACACAATAAAAACACGGAGTACTTTGTTGTAGCGTATAGACGACACAAAAATGAGCTTCTCCAAAAAATAAAATTCTGTTTGTTCCTATGAAACTACCTCCCTCAACCCTTAATAGTGCGCATGCCTGACTCAGCGCGCCATCACAGACGCGCATGTTTGCCAAGATTGACAGTCTATACTACAAGCAAGTGCGTTAGTTTCATGGGGTGCATATGGAATCTACAGGGTATTAAGTAATTGTTAACAGAAATTCATTATTTGAAAATCAAAACCTGCGAGTGAGTGGTGAGTGGTGAGTACAAACTATTTTATTTATTTTTATTTTGATCAACAAAGGAAATATTATTGCTATATCTTATATTTATGTTTACAAATAATTTTCAGTATAGAATAATGCTAAATTTCTAAAACGCGTTCAAAATTCTGTTTGGCTAAAAGTAGAGAAGTTGCTTTTTATTAAGATTTTTAAATCTCATCATAAAAGAATATTTAATTTTCTATATATGTATACATTGTATATATATATATATATTATGATGAATATATTTTCAATAATCATTTTAACTATTTTTACTAAAAATTTTTCATTTGCATTATGGGTTTACATATTAGAAAATATTTTGTAATAAACTGTGCCCATGTTCTACAGAACAGACTAAAAAGATTGTTAAATATTTGTTAATTTTTTTATTTCTTTTCATATTTATTAAAATTATCTCAAAGTACAGAATTTATTAGGAATTATTTTAATTTCAAAATAAAACAAAAATTTGTAGGACTATTTAAAATGTGTATGTGTATCACAATGAAATTTTATTTTTAATAATCATTTTAAAATTTATTTCTTTTACTACAGAGTTTCTAAATACATTAGGTATTATGGGTTTACCGATTACAAAATATTTCTAATTCAAGTCATCTATCTTAATAAACTGAATATTCTAAAAAAAGTCTCAAAAAATTACTATTGTTAAATTATTTCAAACTAATTCAGTTTTATTTAAATTATTTCAGTATTGAGATTATGAATATTTTCTAAAATTATTTTTAAATTTATCCGAAAACGTGCATAATATAATATCTCATAAGTAATTTTGTTTATTAAAATTTACAAATATTTTCAGTATAATAATTTTCTAAAATGTTTAAAATTCTACATTGCTGCAAACATTTATAATTCAAAGTACAAAAGGTGCTATTTACAAGGAATTTTTACCTCAATATAAAATAAAATAAAGAAATTGTAAAAATTTCGAATTTATCTATTACAAGTATTTCTCATCAGATACAGATTTAATAAAAAGAAACATATTAAATTCATTTTAATTAATATTTTAAACAAATTCAAGATTATTAAAATTATCTATATCGACAATTTGTGAATAGCAAATTTCTAAGACCATTTTTATTGGGATTTTAAATCTCGGTATAAAAATAACAAAAATGTGTGAATATCTAATTTTATATAAATTGTAAATACATGACAATGAATACATTTTTTACTAAAAATTTCAAATTTGCATTATGGGTTTTCATATTAGAAAATATACTGTAATAAACTGTATGTTCTACAAAACAGATTAAAAAAGATTGGTTTTGTTAAATTATTATTTTTTTTTTGATTTTTTCAAATTTATTGAAATTATCTCAAAGTACAGAAATTTATTAGGAATTATTTTTAATCTCAAATTAAAACAAAAACAAATTGTAATACTATTTAAAATGTTTATGTATTGTAACTATCAACGAAATTTTATTTTTAATAATCATTTTAAAATTAATTTCTAAATACATTGTCATGGGTTTGCCGATTACAAAATATTTTCTAATTCAAATGAACTATCTTAATAAACTGCACCTTATATTGTAAAAAAAATCTCTCTAAAAAAAAAGATTACTATTTGTTAAATTATTTCAAATTAATTCAGTTTTATTTAAATTCTCAGTATTGAGTTTATGAATATTTCCTAAAACATGTGCATGATGTAATATCTCTTAGCTTTGTTTATGAAAATTTACAAATATTTTTCAGTATATAATAACGCAAAATTCTAAAACATGTTTAAAATTCTACATTGATGCAAATATTTATAATTTATATATAAATAAATTATAATTTATATATAAATAAACTATAATAATAAATAATAATTTTTGTATAAAGTACAAAAGGTGCTATTTGTTAGGAATTTTTGACCTCAATATAAAAATAATTTAAAGAAATTTTAAGAATATTTTATGTTTATATATCTTTTACTAAACATAGTAAAAATTTCGAACTTACCTATTACAAATATTTCTCATCAGATACACTGATTTAATAATTAAAATAAACAGATTAAATTAATTTTAGTTAATATTTTAAACAAATTCAAGTTTATTAAAATTATCTAATAGTATTATGATACAAAAAAATATATTTTCAATACAAAATAATACATTTCTAAAACCATTTTGTATATACTTATATAAATATTTATTAGTACCTTATTAAACGTAATATTCCAGTAAATACAATTCTAAGTACAAATACTGCTTTTACTAATCTTATTTATTAACAGTCTATGGGGTGAAGAGTTTATGTTATAAAATAATGAAATTTTATAGGTATATTGCACCTTTACAGATACTCTATAATGGGACTTAAGACCCTAATAAATGCACTTCAAAGTATAAAGATACATATTTATTAGATGTTACTTTAACCTGCAATAAAAACAAATTTAGTGAAGTTATATATTGACTATAAGATACAATAAAACAGTTTTGTCTGGCACCGTATTCTTGAAATAGTGTTTTCTACAAATACAAGTAATTTTTAGACATTTAAGAACTGAATAATATAGAGTTTAGCAAATAACAAGAATGTTATCTATCTCATGCAACCTGCGAATATTCAGAGGTGCCGAAGTAAAATCAATATAACATCACAAAAATACATTTTTAAATTCAACTATAGATATATACATTGTTATATCATAAACTTACATAGTTCTACATATAAGATTGTTCGGTTTTGTTTATAAATTTGTGAAAATAATTGTTAAAACGTGGAGTTAGAATAGTGAAATGATACATACAATGATACAAATGCATTTTAAAAGTTATTATATTATTTGAGGAGAGTTTAAATAGTAAAAGTGGATAAACAAAATATCAGTAATTTTATTTTTCGAGATTTCTGTACCTAGAAAACGCCACAAATTTGATCATTTTGTGGGCGAGAAATACGGCGCCCTTAAATTACTTTTTGTACTTTTTTAAATTTAATAAAATTATCTCTAAGTATAGAAATTTATTATGAATTATTTTAATTTCAAAATAAAACAAAATTTGTAAAACTATTTAAAATTTCTATGTATCGTAAATATCATAATGAAATTTTATTTTAAATAATAATTTTAAAATTCATTTTTTACCTCAGAATTTCTAAATACATGTACATAATGTAATATCTCAGTTTTGTTTATGAAAATTTACAAATATTTTTTTATTATCTAAAACATGTTTAAAATTCTACATTGTTACAAATATTTATAATTTGTTGTACAAAAGGCGCTATTTATTAGAAATTTTTAACCTCGTTACAAAATAAAACAAAGAAATTGTAAGAATATTTTATTTTATATATCTTGTATTAAAACAGAGTAATGGCATTTCGAATTTACCTATTACAAATATTTCTCATCAGGAATACTGATTTAAAAAAATATATTTTCAATACAAAATAATAAATTTCTAAAACCATTTTGTATATACTTATATAAATATTTATTAATAACTTATTAAACATAATGTTCCAGTAAATACAATGTAAGAGATACAAAGATTGTTATTTACTAATCTTATTTATTAACAGTTTATTTATTTCGATATACTACTAATTTTTTAAATAATGTAATGTATTATAATAAAACAAATATTATTTATATAACAAGAATGTTATCTACAAATACAAGTAATTTTAAACATTTAAGAACTGAATAATATATAGAGTTTAGCAAATAACAGGAATGTTATCTATCTCATGCAACCTGCGAATATTCAGAGGTACAAAACAAATATTATTTATTCTTTAAATTGGATTTCCGGGTTTTCAACTAATTCCTCCAAAGCATGAATTAACATTTGCAAATTATTTTCTTTATTTATTTGACCTAAATGACTTAAAGCACCTACAAAACATTCAAAATTTTTATTGTATTCGGTTTGGTAGTATTGAATGTCATCGTGGAACCAAGGTAGAGTCAAATGTGAATTTGGAATTACAAATCGCTTATCATCATAATGCGAAAGAGCTACCTTGTTTTAAGTTCGGTATAGATATCGTGTAACTCGCTGCGGAAAGAACTCATCTTTCTAAAAATTAGACCGCCTTGCTCTACGATTTTTCTGTAATCTTTAACCGTTAAATTATTCTTTATGACAGACTTCTTTAACCCTTTTGCTTGTTTTATTTCGTTGTTAACAGATTTTACATAATAAGCTTTAGCGCCTGTTCCATAAAACTCTAATATTGGATCACCAGCAAATTCGTCTTTCATTCTACCCAGCCTTGAAGAAGTTACAGGAATGCCAAATTTATTTTCGTGTTTAAAGTTAGACGTGTCGAACTTGTCTATATTTGATTTGATAAATTCATAAAAATTATCCGTGTAAATTTTAATAATTAAGGAATCTGTGTCAGTATACAATAACGAAGCATTATGACCATAATTCCTTTTATTGTATCATAAAAGAAACTATATAATACTGTCTTTGATAACTCCAATATAGAAAATCCAAGGTATAGAGGTTTGTTATAGTGAATCTTTAATCTGCCCATATGTATAGCAACAAAATCTTCTGAAAACACTGTACATGTTTTAAAATTTGGTCTAGCGATAAGTGCGTTTGCACCAAGTGTTTTTCTGTGTTTTTCCCAATGAGTTATTAATTTTATATCTTTACGATTATCAACATTTTCCATAGTCTTTCCATAAACTGCATTATTCATCAATTTATAAAAGTCTTTTTCGAATTTATTTGTCGCCGCATTTCTCATTTTAGTATTAAGATCAATATATACTTTTAACCAAGAGCTTTGCTTAAACTTGATTATGCGGTGTATTTTTGTCACTCTCAAACCATTTCTTATTGCTTGTTTCAAATTTCTAAAATGTATTATATAATTACTTTTATTATTTAAGTTTGGAATCAATTTAGGAAATTTTGATTTCGAACTGGGCGGAATGATAGACTCAGCCAAAAACGGTAAATCAGCGTGTGCATCTTGCAACTCCTTGGGATACGATATATCTACTTCTAATGCGTAACCATAAGGACCTTCATCAGGAATATCCATAACGTTAAATTTCGAAATTTCATTTTCAGCTAAAAACAAAAAGTCTCTAGTAGGTAGAAATTGTTCCATGCTATGTCCGTAAAGATTTGTCGCGTCTAAATATGTAATAAAAGATGAAGGCTCCTCGGTATTATATTGTGGAAGAAATATATTATTTGCGATATGTTTTCTTCCAGTACATGTTGAGATGCCCCGCGGATGCCAGCTTTAAAGAATTGTATCATTGCAACATCGGTTAAAAGTTCTAATTCTACTTTAGTTAATCGCAGCATCGCATCCCAAGACAATCCGGGTGCTGTATAGTATTGTGCGGGGTCTAATTTATATTGATTTAATGATAATTTTCTAAAATTTTCAAATACGTCGCACAATATAAGCACGTCTGATTTTAAATAAATATCAGAATAATCCCCTAAATTTTTACAATTGAAAACATTCCATGTTTTTTGCGCCCTTTCATATTCTGCAGCAGTTATATGTTCCTCATTTAATTTATTATAAAATTCCTCTTTTGATGGTAAGCTTTCGTTTTTTAATTTATCTAAACATGTTATAAAACTGTATGGGAAAACACCTTTTTGTCTGATTAAGTTGAAATGTTCTTGGCCAGAGAAATATTTTGCAGTTTCTTCGAATTGACTATCACTTAAATTAGCCGCTAAATCTTCCAGAGATGCAGACAAAAATTTAAAGCTATCAATAAACCTCATTTTTATAAAAACTTTCTTTACTTTACCATCATTTCTAACATAATCGTGCATGTAAAGGTGTTTTGTGAATGAAATATATTTTTCTTTGTTCTGAGCTATCACATCGACCTTGTCTTTATTTGAACACAATTCGCGTATAAAGAGGTGACTATCATACCCTGACATATTATGCAATATAATCGGAATAAAATTTGGTAATTTATAATTTAGATTGCAAATAGAATGTGTTGCACCTGGTGTTTTTATTCCGGTTATGTGATTGTGGTCTCTAATCTTTTTTTCACCTAATTCGAACGGTTTTCGCATATACTACAAATAGTTGCGTTGTCGAAATCCTGTTCCTCTTCTCTAGATAATGGCAACATCGGAACTACTTCTTTTAAGTAATTGTTATAAATTTGAGTTACATCCGATTCTAAGCGTCTTACGAACACATTTGCCGCATCATTCCCTCTATAAAAAACTAACTTTGATAACGAATCATCGAATGAGCACTTTATTAAATACGCGAATGAGAATGGTTCGTGCCTAAAAGTTTTACATGTAAAAGATTTATCGGGGTTGGGTTCACATATGTCCATGGGTTTCAAAACTGATTCAAAGTCGGCATATATTACGAAAGGTACCTTCATTTGTTTTTCAAAATTTTCAAATTTTAAAATATTTTCGGGAACGAACTTGCCAAATTTATCTATACGTGGTTCCACACTAGGTGTTGTTGTGTAAATATAGTTACAATCTCTACTCTGATGCTGCGATAACAATCTTTCACTACCAAAATACAACAAACAACCATCACAAAAATATTTTTTATGTTCACTTTTGAAATTTGACTGAAACCAATCTCGACAAATCCTTAATCCAACAGTAATGACTTTTCGCACATTCGGTATTACAATGATGATTTTGACCACATTCCTTTGTAATAAGTAATAAATTTATATGATATCTCAATTTATTTGATGAATAACGTAATGGTCCGACTATTTCATATTTTAATTTATTTTTTTCGAAAATACTTTCCAAACCGTATACGTTAATTGATATATTATTCAGTGTTTCAAATTTGTGTATATCTTTAAGTTTAATCGGAAAATCAATACCTATTAAATTTAAAACATTTGAAAAATGTGGGTATGATGATACTTCCTGAACTGGACCTACTGGAGGATGCAAAGCCGAAGTTACTGCCCATGCAAAACAGAATTCATCTTCGTTTCTTATGTTTATCACAGCTTTTTTATTCTCGATTAACTTTGGTAATTTAATATATGAAGATCCACAAAATGGACTATTTTTATTTACATTAACTTCAGCATATAATATTTCCACAATCGCCCAACCTGAAACAATATATTTATATAAGTGATTAATATTAAAGTATTTTTGTATTTAGTTAATACTCACCGGAATCTTTTTCGTCAAATTCCGATGTTTGAGACGACATAGTATCAACAAAATCCTGGTAAATAGCATTGAGGTCCTTTGATTCGTCAATGATTCTATTACAACTATTGAATGATTTAATGTCTACTGTTTCATGTGTTTGTAGTATATATCTAGCAAAAATTTCCATATTTACTTTTACTGATTTGTGAACATTTACCACGTCCTCTAATATTTTTTTTATCTTCTCTTTAACGTCATTAAAAAATATTTTGAAATCTATATGTTTGGCTTCACTATGCACTCTATAGCTTATAATTCTACATTTGAATGCGCTTTTTATAAGCTGTACACCATCACATTTTGGAGTACAAGATCTTGTTCTATGCTCCAATGTTCTACGATGCGCATATATTTGATTTATTGGTATCTCTTTATCACAACAGTTAATTAATTGGACAGAAGTAGGTGATTGTATCTCTTTATCACAACAATTACTTAATTGGACAGGAGTATCTGATTGAGGATTCGTATGTAATTTAATCCGTTTTGCCTCGGGCTGACAATTATTTACCATCTTGCAAGAGTCTCTTTCGTGACGACGCAAGTTATCACTGCGAGTAAAGTTTTTACCACAACCTTTGCACAAATACATTTTGTATGTCACTCTCGAGTAGAAATTTTACTTAATGCCCTCAGTCTTACTCCTCTTTTCCTTTTATTAAACGTAATTCGTGTAGAGCATGCGCTGTTTATTCGAATATCATAATTCAAGGATATGTGTAGTATCTAAAATTTATTTTGGTAGAGGTCGTTTGAAGGTCACCTTATTACTATGACTTTCATTTTCGGTCGTTCATAACGTAATTATGAAGGTCATTCAAGGATATGCATAGTAACTAAAATTTATTTTGCTAGAGGTCGTTTGAAAGTGACTCATATACTATAAAACATTCCCATATGGCAGATAAAATCACTGCATATATATTTTCGATACTAAGCAGATAATCCATTATTAACCAAATACTAATATGCCGTTTCCAAAAGAGTGGGACTCCAAAGTAAAGACAGTAGTGTTTCCTTTTAGATATGATGATATAACAACATGTCATAATTGTTATGGTATGATTTACAAAGATTATATCAGTGTATGTACAGGACTTTGTGTAAAATGTGTTGAAGAGAATCCAGTACCTATTAGACAGAAAACATCGCAGTGTCAGACATGTAAAAATGTAAAATTGACAAACTTTGGAATAGCAAGAAAACTTTGCAAATCTTGTAATATAAAAAATCGCCCCCTTAGACAACGATGTTTTACTTGTGAAATATATACAGATGATTGCTGGAACAATATATGCCGTGCCGGTAGAACCGATAAATATTTGTGTGATCAAACAGGACATTTATTTTTAAACGATAATTTACACTTCAAGGAATGTTGGTGCTTGACAAGTGAACAGCAACAACTGAGACAACAACTTACTAGTACATAAAAGCCATTTAGTATTTCATAAATTTATTATATTTAAAAATAAGTTTTAAGTAAATATTTCTTGTTTTCTTATTTTATTTATAATATTTGATTCTATGTAGCAAAAAAAATAATTATAATAAAACGTGATTATATTTTAGTAATTTTATTAATAAAATTTATTTCACATATTTTATTTATTATTGATATAAATTTTAACTATAATTACACACTATATTACAAACTAGTTTATTTTACTGCCTTTTGTCTTTAAAACTTTTTCAATTAAACACCAGGAAATTTGTTTTTTTAAGTTCCCATTTATAAAGCATTCTTTAATTGGATTGCCAAACATATCTTATCATATACGTCGTAAGATTTATTTTAATTACTTTGAACAGTTCTGTAGAAAAAATTAGCCACATATCCTTTTTCAAAACATTTAAATTTTTTATTAAATTGAATTTCTTGCGAACAACATCAGTAGCATTGATAAATTTACGTTTCAGATTTAATTCACTAGAATTATTTTCATCATTATCATTAGTACTTTATGCAAACTCGTTATTGCACTTGAAACAAAAAACACCAAGTGAATGTGTATTATGGATATATGTGGCTAACCAAACCTTTACGATATCTACTTTCATGTAATTGGCTGTCTTTGTCAATAACTAAATACCCATATTTTTTCCCCAACACATTACGCACTTATCTAGAATTTTCCCAACACATTACGCACATATCTAGAATTTCTTTGAATGTGCAATGTCAGGTAAAACATGATCTTTTAAAATTATGATGGAAATTTATTTCATCTTGTTTAAACATCACAATAAAATTCGAATTGTTTATACCTAACAAATAAAATACAATATATCTAGTTAAAAATTTATTCAAATAGATTTGCATACAAAATACACTATATCTAAAAAAAATATATATACAATTATAATACAAGAGTGTTACAATGACTAGTTGTCGACTTCACTCTCATTTTCACTATCACACAAATCCTTACGCACCAAATTATATTTTTCAATTATTGGTTTTGGTAAATAGTCCAAAAGATTATAAATAAGGAAACTCTTTAATTCTAATTTTACTATTTCCTCACAGAATTGTTCCAAATTTATGTCACCAGCACGATATTTGCTGCATAACTCTGAACCGTTGTCAAACTTATCACATTCCTTTTGAAGTTCTATCACTTTTTCTTCAAAGAAACAGTAATTCATGTCATAATTCATAGCGTGCAGACGGTCAAACGATAAACAGCTTAGTTCTTCGCCCAGCCTCTCAATAGCAGTGTGGAGGTCTGTTGATTTGGTCCAATTCTCAGCAGCATAATGCATCCACATATTGATATCTTTCTATAATAAAAAACAAAAGAAAATTTAATTTTCAATTAAAATATATTATAAATATGTAATTACCAGCGAGGATTTGTTGAAGACTAAATAACTTATATTTATAAGATACAAGCAGTCTAAAAAAGTATGCGTAAATTAATGCGTGCGATCAAAAAAAAAATAATGAAAATAATAAAATAATTTCTAATTTTACTACTAGAAGAAACATTTTTTTTAAATTTTTACTTAAGATTAATCTTTAAATCCAAATTTTATCAATGCTTTAGGTTTAGCATATTTAAAAGTTGTTTTACTTTGACCTAAATAAATTAATGTGTGCCTTGTGTTGAAATAATTTATTTTGTTTAGAATATCCAATGGTAGATGGTTTACAACCCTTTGTGGCAAAAACATTTGAATTTAGAATTAGAAGTTTCATCAAATAGTATAGCCAAAACGCACTTTCCAAATCTTGTATTTACCAATAACAATTTATTAATTAAATATGGTTTAGATACGTCCAACGAATAAATCGATTTTTGTGTAATATTTTCACACTCGCCATTAATAACATCATTAATTTTATTTAAATCATCTTTTGATAATTCCATTATTAATTATAAATATAATTATCCTCACTTGAATCAAATTTGATCACAACACACAAAAATTTACGCTATACTAAACACTAACTGTATGCTTGATTGTTAAACTGGTATATGCCTTCCCAGTGGAATCTTCTTTGTTATATAAGCGCAAATCCCCTCTAAAAAAAAATGTGGCAATCAGCAATGTCATTCAAGGACATGTGCGACATTGCTTACAGTATGTAAAATTTATTTTTCCAGAGGTCGTTTCAAAGTCATCTATTACCATGACTTTCAAATCCATTAGCGGTCGTTCATGAAGGTCATTCAAGGACATGTGCACTATATAAAATAGAGGTCAATTGGAGGTGACTTATTCCTATGACATTGAAATTAATTAGCGGTCATTTGTGACGTCATCATGAATGTCATTCAAGGTCGAGTGGTGGGAGGAGGAGGAGTCTTCGGACCGGTATAACGACCCTACTCTGTTCTATTCTCACATGTGTTATTCATAAAGTAAAGCGAAATGATATCTACCCTACCATAATGTTTAATTTTCAAAAACGTAATTAAATAAACTACCAACCAACGCTTCCAAATAATACTAGAAAATAAATTTGGAGTCCACTAATTTTATGTTCGTTGTGTGTGTATAGTAATCATTTCTGATTTTTCCAATTGTGTTTTTTTTTACGAAAGTGACAAAAAATCGCTAAAAACCAATGTAACACAAGAAATACTAAATTTATACCATTGACGTACTTAACTCGATTGAGTGACATTCTTACCGTTATTAATTGTTTGTACATAAGTTTCAACTTTAAAATCAAAATTCTTATTAAGTATTGGGCGGAATTATAAAATTTAGAGTCTATTGTATAGAGAATTGTAAGATCTTTCAAAATAAATATTACTCAACCCTAATTCTATTTAAATATTTTGGGGTAATGCTTACTCTTGCTTGGGAGTGAAAGTGGTGGAGTCAAAAATACCAGCAAAGAATGTACCCTTTTAATCTAAAATCGACGGGTCTGAGCGTTTTTCTACAATCTTGACGCAATTTCTGAAAATGGCTCTATTTCGTTATCATCTGGCCACCCTGTATAGTGTATATGTACTTATTCATTACAGTACTTATAGAAAACCACAATACTAAGGAAAAAACAATGTCGTTGCATATAATACTGTCTCGGAGAAGCAGAAGTTTTGCTTCATCTTTGTTTTATGTGGAATATAAAATTTCCAAGTGACGTAATAGTAACGCTGAAAATGCTACACGTTTTCATTCAAAATTCATTCGGAATTTTCTGCGACGTTAGTTTAGGCAAACTAAAGACATTTTCTGTAAATATATCTAGGTATTTGCACATACTTGCATACACGATAGTGAAAAATCTTATAGGCAGAACTATGTTTTAACGATAGTTAAATTTAAAAAAATATTTATTTTGAAAGATTTTTCTATCTAATAATTTCTTGGTTAGACTTCTTTCTGTTGTTATATATTCGTTTTATTTCGGTAGCTTTGAATATTCATAGGTGGCATGAGATGACATTCATGTTATTTGTTAAAGTCTATAGTATTCAGTTCTTAAATGTCTAAAATTGTTTGTATTTGTTGAAAATACTATTTCAAGAATACGGCGCCCTTAATGTTCTTCTATTTAAAAAATAACTGTATTCGATATTTTCTTAATTGATATTTAATATCATATAGATTTTAAATTTTTAATGATTACTTTTCGGAAAATTAAAGATAAAAAATTCAGATAGTCAAATTAATTTACCAATAATTTTTCTTTATTTGGTGAGAGGCTCAACAGAGTTCAGATTTAAATTGAACTCAAGAAATTATGTAAGACAAACAATTAATCCTATCTATAAAACATTTTTCTAAAGTTTCTCACTCATTAATATGATTTTTTGCAATTGTCAGCTATCTTTACGATTTTAGCAAAATCTGTGGCGATATAAAGCTGAGCAGACTACAAATTTTGACTGCATCAAAATATATAAGAAACATACCTACTTTATCGAGATGAGAAAAAAAATTCCAAATTTTCTTCTGCTTACTATTGTGATTTTTAATGATTTTTGTGAGCGAGACAGTTGTCTTAGAAGCGGTAATATGATTTTCAATTTATTATCTTTCCTCAAGCAGGAATCTCAATTCGCCAGATAATATCTTAGTTACATTATAAATAATGTTTATAGATGGCAAAAAAAAATACAAAAAACAGAAAATTATGCCACCACATTCTAATTACGTGCTCCTCGTTATTTACTTTTTATGCTTGGTAACAGCTTTAGCTTGAGATTATGTTTCTTCTAATTTCTATATTTACTCCCTGATTGCAACAATTATTATTTTGGCAAATCTAATACTCTTATATGTTTCAAAGCCTCTGTATGTAGGTATTTTGTCTGAGATGCCATCAAAATAAAATCTGTTACACTTCGTGTGTACAAAATTCTAAAGTACTTCAATAAATAATGATCTTTTTTCTTTTTGTGAAATGAATCGTAAGATTGTGTAGGAACAACTGCTGAGAAAACTTTAAGAACTGAGTTTGCTTAGGATAATTGTATATTTGCTTTCGTATTCGAACAGATGGTAAATAAATATTATTGATTTGACTTCATTTGACATTTTCGTACTTCAGTTTCCTATTTACTGAGTAGGGAATTATTTATCTTTCCGATGTTGTTACGAAGAGTGCATTCAGAGTAGTTATATAATCAATTTTGCGAAAATAGGGCAACTAATATTACAATACCAGAGGAATCTCACAAATATTTAGCAAAAACTATAAATTACTTACAAATAATCAGATATTTATCATGGTGAAACAACAGACATAAAATAATTTTTAAGTATAGGGTTTAATAAAATAATAATGATAATAATAATAATAATAATAATAATAAAAACTACACCTATTATAGAAAATTATTGAAATAATCATATGCAATTCTTCACAAGTCATATTACAATGAAATACGATATCATCAAAATCGTTTCTAATAGTAATACCTAATTTCAGATGTGCCTAAAATACTTTCTTTGATACCAAGCTTATTTTTGATACCACTGCAGTTCAGTGCAAAGTACTTGTGGATATGTGCTTTGCAGAACAGAGGATAAAGTTAAAAAGCTAACTTCTCTTTGTGTAACAAATTTTTCACACATATTTGCAATTTTTATACAAAGTGATCCACAATTTATGCAAGTAACTTTGGGAATTAATGGGCCATTAAAATTATAATCAATGTCACGGGTAAAATATAACATATCATTGCTGTTATATATAAAATTTATGTAAGTAAAGCACAGAACAATAAAACAATGGACATGAACGTAACAACATGTTTAATAAAGTAAGATATTCACAACGTTGTTGTCAGTCATCGTATTGGTACTAACGCCACGATGTTGAAGAATAAAAAATATTATCATCAGCAGAAGAAAAGGAAGCCTTCACATCTTGAACAATTTAGATTTCTATGACTTTGCCATTGCCGTCGCTGGAGTTCTGTTGATAAATATATTATTAATTCGACCGACATGTCGAGACGAATACCATTGTTGGTAATTTTAATATCATGCTACAAGAGCATCATCGTATTGACATAAGTCGGTAGGTTTAAGTATTCGTAGAATATGGACACTATTTTACTATATCTTATGCAAAAGAGGGATGTAGGTCTATGTTAATTTGATCTTGCAGCAGTGTATATAAAAACTGTTAAAAAGCTGTGGTTAAGAGGTACAATGAGAGATATTTTAAATAGTTATTTGTCAGAATGACAACAAAATGTTGAAATCTACGGAATAAGGAATCCATAGTAGTAGTCGTTTTATACGAGAGAACACTTGAGATATTCTGAAAATTAAGGCAGAAAATTATTTCCTTAGAATTGAAAATGGTTAAGAATCAATATATTTACTTTAAATATTGAAAAAAAAAAACAACGAAATATCTACCATTCTCATCACATAACAACAGCTTGCCAAATATGGAATCTCTTGAAGTGAATTCAAGTATATCTGAATCAGAATCAGTGAAATATTTAGGAATCCCCATAGGCAGAAACTTAAAATGGGACTTACATATTAATAATAGATATTGTAAAAAAAATCAGAGGAATAATAATTCCTCCATTTAAACACTCCATTAAAGATTTTCTAGATAAAATCATAATTTTTTTTTTGTTCAGTCAGCACAACTGATGTACGGAATTATAGAATATACATTTTAAAAAGTATAATAATAATTCCTCCATTTAAACACCGAAAAGATTTTCTAGATAAAACCATATTTTTTTTTGTTCAGTCAGCACAACTGATGTACGGAATTATAGGATATACATTTTAAAATGTCTCAATGTAATATGAAATATAATAATTATTATACAAGTAATGGTCTATAGAGAGCCAACGTGTCTTAATAAAATTTTAATACACAAAAGAAACGTAGTGTTTAAATAGAAATTTAAAAATTGAGTTTTCGTAATAATTATAACATTTTTGAATCAATTTGCGTAAAAATTTGGGAGTAGACGTTTTTGAATACGAGAAATCACAATCTGCTATATATTTCGGTCTTCTTTCTATAGAGCACCACATAAGCGATATCTATAACGTGAATATAAGCATAACTCTTTCATTGGTAACGTTAACGCTTTCTTCATTAAAAAATCTTAAACCTAGAATATTTTTGTGGAAAAAAGGTAATATAGGTAAATATTGTGGGTGTAATTCAGCACTAGTCAAGACATTAGTCCTCAAGGTAGATAGTTTCACACAATATTATTCATACGTAACTAAATATGTATAAAAAAAACTGCTACTAGTACTCAATACTCGTTTCCTTGGAGAGCATCAACTGTACGTTTGACGCAATTGTGTTCAGAAATTACTTTTGAGTATAATTTTTCAATAAGTAGAGGGATATCTCGTACATGGAATGATTTTAGCTTTGTTATGTTCTAATTACATCACTTACCTTACTACTTTGGTCCAAGTTATGTTCAAAGGTTTGAGTTAACAATATGTCTCTAATCACGAAAGTTTTTTTGTACCATTCTGTTAAGCAACTTTTTTCTTCTTATAATATTTTCCTCCAAATTTGTATGTTTTCTTTTTTTCTTCATGTCTCTTAGTAGGGTAGTGTTTCCTTGTGCAACACCCTGTATAAATTATCTCAGAATATACTCGCATTCTACTCGCCGCACACATTCTCCATATTTATTTTTAATAATATAAAATTTCTGACGTCAAATCAATTCAATCTGGATCACAATTTTTACATGAAAACATTTCAAGTTTCCATTTCCCCTAAATTTATTAGCAAAGTTCCGTACGTGATAACTTCAATTTCCGATAGATTTCTAAATGGATTTGTAAGCGCTTTGAATAAATCAGAGGGCACCTAACAAACAGCTTATGCCCTTCTCATCGAAAAAGCAATTTTATAAATGGATTAAATTTATTTCGATGGTGTGTGACGGAACTTCTATTTGTCAAAGTTGTTCTTTTATATACCTTTATTTGTATCAATGCATCCGCCGTCGGCATTAATCCATAATGTAATAATTCAGGAAATCTGGTGTTTGGCAGTTTGATTTAGTTGCGGAACCGTTACACTTTAGGATTTACTAAATGAGTGATGGGGCTCTAAAATTTTAAGTAATTTCCTTCAATTTCTTCTTTATAAGCATTAACAATGATACCATCAACCATTTTCATACACGGCCGAGCGTTAAAATGGATTTTATAGTAAAAATCACTTTAAAAAGCCTTATTAACGCCATTGGGCCTTAATTACTATAGTTACTGTAATGCACTAAATATTCACTCTCTTTGGAAAATATCATTTTATGTACCACATTCTATGAAGAAAAATAAAGAACTACAAACAATAAATTATTATTATTAAGTTAATAATACTAATATACAAACCCGGAGTTTCAGGAAACAACTACTCTGCGGGCTAATGCCCCGATCAGCATTAAATTACACATGGAAAACCTGAAACAGCTAGCATCACTCGTTAGCAGTCCACTAGACTTATATCGGTTTCTAACTTATTAGCTCTCATCAGTATGGCAGAGGTGAGGTATCTGATGAAATATCCTAGTTGTTTTTATTCTGTCTTACCCGAGAAGGGACCATGAACGTGGTGTAAACCAACTACATTTATCAGCCATTCGCTACTCCATGCCGAACTGAAAAGCCGCAGACACGAAGCGTTCTACATGCAATAGACATGGTTGAAACCTGCCGACCTTTATCGCGTTTGGCGAGAAGCGAAATTTTGCAAACACTGCATGTAAAACGCTTGGTGCCTATAGCTTTTCAGTCCAGCATGGAGTAGTGAATGGCCAATAGATCTTCTACACCGCGTAGTCATGGTCCTTCTGTTGGGTTAGACAGACTAGAACAGCTAGGATTATTCCTCATAAATATGGGATACTGATGAGACCTAATAAGCTCAAAAATGGTATATGTCTGGTTTGCTATAGGTTTTTCAGGTGTAATTCAAAGCTGGTCAAGGCATTAGCCCCACGATAAAGGTCGACAGCTTTCAATGGTACCTATTTCATGAACGTTTCGTATCTGTGGCTTTTCATCTGGTTCTACACCGCGAATAAAAATATTAGGACTAGGCGTACTCGGAATGTCTTCTTTACTACTATCACTATTGAAATGAAAATTTTACCGCTTATATATGAAAATATATGTCACTTTACTAGATGTTTCTTACATACTTAATATGACGTACATAAAAATTGCATTTGTTGATATTATTACTAGGCATTCGTCACAACTATCAATTCGGCTTAAACAAATACTACTTGATTTCAGGTTATCACAATATAGTTATCTCCACAAATACATAATATGATGAATAGCAAATTTTTAAGTGTTTTAAATACAGCGCGTTCATATTGACATCGCTCGAGGGGTGAGCTTTGGATCATGCCGCTTTTGTGATGTTATCACGCACAGTTTTCACGCACAAATTGGTTAAGGTAATAACCGTTTTCACACCGGGTTCATCACTTCTTCCTGGTTCGAAAGATAAGAAAATAACAAACGACGCTTAACTAAAGATAAAATTATGTGTCAAACTTCAAACAATTATCTCTATTATTTTAATTTTTAATATATTTCGGTTTATTCTTTGGATGTCATAATTTAGCTGTACGATCTGTTAAACTATTAATAGCAACTATGACAACATTTTTCTGGCAAACCAGTTTGTTTCAGTTATGTTCTCATTATTATATAAAATAGTTAAATCTAGAAAATTAATACTATTATTTATTTCTATTTCAGTTGTGAATTGTAATTTAGGATGAAACTTATTAAATTCATTATTTGTTCAATTTTGTTGTTTTTTTTTCACAAACAATACATCAACATAATATGTACATATATTATATGTTCTAAAAATAAGGTGAAATATTTAATTTTTGTAATACATTATTTTTTAATTCTTGTAAGACTAAATTGGCAATTGTTGCCGAAATAGGGAAACCTATTGCAGTACCAAAAATTTGAGTATAAAATTTATTGATATATACAAGGTATGTAGAATTTAGACATCGTTTAAGGGTATCAGTATTTTTTTTTATTGAAAGAAATACTTATAACATTAATAAGATTCAATTTTTGTATACACGTTATAGTGCTAATTCGACGGAAATATTTACATACATAGATTTAGTGAAATAATATGACCTTGAGTTATAACTTGTTTTTTAATAAATTCACTGAATTGCCAGAAATCCTTAATGTTTGATTTTTTATAAAATATTTGAAATAGCATTTGGCAAAAATTTTAATAGATTGTATGTTGGGGTCGTAATGTTACTAGTAATGGAATAAACTCGAAATTAGCATAAAAATAAAACATATTGGAAATAAAAAAATGTGTTATTATAATTCATTTTAATTGACCAAAATCCCAGTAAAGAGATTCAGGAATAATTATGGTCAAGGAATATTGATGTTCGTTTAATAATTAATATTTCAGTGAAAAATAAAAATGCATTAACCAATATGACTTTATTCAGTAATACTAAGCGGTTTGTGATGAAACAATTTAAGAAATTGAACAAATTAAATGTTCCCTTGATATGAACTATTTGAATGTTTATGCAATAACAAGAACAGCATCCAATTTATTCAGACTCTGAATAGTATACTCCAGAGTACTGTCACACAAATTATGAAATAGATATCCAAATGAGGAATGAGAATAGCTCTACCTTAGGATCTTGGTTCCATGTTGTTGTCAATTATTGTCAATATTACAGTATGCAGGTAAAACCGACACGTCTGCTGAATATGTAGATTGTGATATAAATTATAATCACAAATTATTTACTTCGCATTCTTATTACTGCAAGCACATTATTTTTAATTTTGTTGATCAGTCGAAAATCAATAAAAGATATTGTTACGGGTTTCCCAACCCGCCTTTTTCTTTTACCAGAAAAAAACAAACAGTTAATTTTTACTGATATTTATTAACACTCTGTACACACTACTGAATACTAATTACTCAACTCAACTAAACACTATTTAATTAATCACTATCTAAATCGCTATGAATTACCAATTGATCTTACTGAACCATCCAAATGCAAATTCTAATTCAAGACTGACTGACTCGGCCGCCTATTCCAAGGTTTATTCTTCTTTTATAGATCAAACGAATATTCCAGGTATATTCTAGCAGCTCTAGATCCCTTTCTCGAACAATTCTCGTCGATTCTCAATATTCCAGTCGCGCCTCGATACACGTCATTTTTTTGTTTGTTTACCAGCATCGCGTAGGGGCGATCAGGACAATATAACGTTTTGCGATACCACAGTCGTCGAATTGGGTGCGTGTGGGGCAAATTCTGTGACAATATCAATTAGCAAATATGTATTACCTCAATACGGCACAACTATTTTTAAATTAAATATCTACCAATACAGCAAACTTGTAACAACTTTTTCAGATTTTCGAAATTATGCAAAGACCTCATTGTATTCATGTCTATCTGCAGGGTGGTCTACAAACTCTATGACAAACTTTGATAGATGGTAGCTGGGTTAATGTTAAGTTAATGCTAAAGTGAATTTACAAAATGAAGAAGATATAATAGATACTGTCATTGACAACTCTCCTTTTCAAGTGTGCGGCGTATAGCAAGTAATCTTCATTTATCACCGAATTTTGTATGGGGTAAAAGATATGTTACATCCGTTTCATCACCAAATTGTAAAAGCATTATAACGTTTATTCATATTTAATCAAGGACTGTGCTCCTGTTCTTGCCTATCCCTTTATTTAATTTATGTATTAAGAATTGTTGTTTGCCTACGGTTTGGAAACACTATAAGGTGTTTCCAATTTTTAAAAAAGGAGATAAACATGATATAAAAATTTTTAGGCCAATTACTATTTTGTGCAATTTTCTCAAAGCATTTGAGATACCAATTCACGATTCGATCTACTCTAACATCAGCTCTCAAATATCCGAACATCAACATGGCTTCATGAAAGGACGGTCAACTACTACGAACCTGCTCTGTATTACCCAAAATATAGCTGAAACGCTTGACCAACGGCAGCAAATGGACGTGATTTATATAGATTTCACTAAATCATTCGACAGACTTGACCGTAGTGTATTACTTAACAAACTTGCTAATTTCGGTTTCTGCTATTATTGTTCAAATCATACCTCTCGAATAGGAAGTAATATGTAGCTTACAGTGGTTTTAACTATATTGAATATTCCGCAACATCTGGTATCCCTCAGGGATCTATACTTGGACCCTTGCTATTTAACATGTTTTTTAATGATATTGTGAACGATCTTAAGGTTAACTGTGTAACATTCCTTTTATTATAAAATTAAGAATGTCACAATTTCAATATGAAACGTCTAGTAACTAGGTATTTTTGCACATCCTGTATAAGTTGTAGTTTAAGTAAGAGTAAACCATATCCAGTGTACCATGTAGTTTTAGATTTCTTCAAGTAAGCCTAAAATGTAAACACTTTGTACGATAAATATTTTATTAATTATTTACTTACCATTGCTGTGAACCAGTTACGTCGATGTATATCGTAATGTTATGTTCTCTAATCTGTATAACATCCTGGAGTAATTTGTTAATAGTTTATTATTTAATTATTATCACTTGTTGTATTAAGCTTTGTTGTGGCAAAAAGCAAGGTTAAGGTAACTGTCATAATAATTCAATTTGATTCGAACTATTGGAACAATGTGCTGAAATCTCGAACGAACATTTGACCGAACGTTCATAGAAACCGAACCAATCAGATTTCAGAGTTTTTAGATCTTTGTAGGGTATAAAACCTACAGGAACCTAAATTCTAGTCCCTTTTCGTTCTGATTTTGGTCGACTGAACTATTTCCATATTACAGATTTAGTTATAGTGCGAAGCCACATTTTGAAAATAAATCTGAATTTATTGAAGTCATCAATATACATGGAGGTAATATATTTGATTAATTAAGATTATTTTCGATAGTAGATTTCATTTTAAACTATATTAGAACTATTACTAAGAATATAAAATACCTAACCTGACCTTGATCTTTGCTAAAGCACATGCTAATTATTTTTATTTTCTTTTGTCATTTCCTCAACTTTAGAGGCCAATTAAATAAATTAACAATTATATGAACATTTAAATTAATAATTTAATTAACAATTAAATAAATTAACAATTAAATAAACTAACAATTAATTATATGAACATTTAAATGAATAATTATATGAACATTTAAATGAACAATTAGAAGAATCAAAATTGAAATAAGAAGGCCATTCTAAAGCTTTGAAATCTAGATTGTAAGCGGCACTATCCAGGTACGACAGGAAAGCTGCTGTTCTCGAAGCACTGCTTTGAAAATCCAGATTGTAGCGGCCCTAGTCCAGGTACGACAGGAAAGCTGCCCATCTCGGAGTCATCTCCAACGTTAACAACGGATGAACTTGTCAACTGCTTCAATTCCACTTCTGTATGTCAACTTCTTCAATTCCACATCTGTGTACCAACTGGTGGGCAAGTTAATAAACTGTGTTTATTTTTTATGTATGTATTTTATTTCACTTTTTGACTTCAGCAAAATTTATCATCCTCCTACAGGGGTAAAAAGGCAAACCGAACAGAACATTCTGTAGGTGGCGCCCAATTATAACATCATTTTAAACAGTTTGCTAGTCAAGAACCCACGACTTTAAAAAAGTGCCCCGACTAAAAGAGCAGCCGTCCGCAACATTGTACATTTATCGTTGTAACAACTGTTTGTTGTATGCTGACGACTTAAAATTATTTAAAATAATTACTTCTCAAGATGACTGTGTACTTTTGCAAAATAACCTATGTAAAATTAATGACTGGTGTTTTCGTTACAAACTTGAGTTAAACGTCTCTAAATGTAATATAATGGCATATACCACCATAACTACACCTCTCATTTTAACTTTACTTTCCCACTGCACTTCTTTAGCGACCATCTACTTTTTGTGATCTTGGAGTAACCTTCGATAAAGAATTGTTCATTGCCGCGCATATTGATCAAGTAACGTCTGATTCATTTAAGATGCTGAGTTGGTTAATTAGATGTAGTAAAGATTTTTCTAATGTAAATACTTTGAAAATATTATATTTTGCTTTTCTCCGGTCAAAAATTGAATATATCGTCCCTCTTATCACGTATGGACGTATCTGAATTCAGAAAATTGTTGGGGAGCTAAAAAACGAAAACGTTGTGACGTTAAGTAGTTATAAAGTATAAACTTTTCATGTTTGGGACGTAGTTTTTTAGCACAAGTAGAAGGAAGGCATCTACTTTATAATTATTTGAACGTAAATAATCTAGCTTTTATATATTTTTTTAAAAACGTCAATATTTTCAGTTACGCCTCTACGTGGAACAATATTTTATTCTTTTGGAAGATACAATTCTGATATTATAAATAAGTTTCAATTATTTTTCCTCAAACTTTCTGTTATTGTAGCTATTAAAGAAAATACTGAATGCAATTTATTAGAAAACAATGAAACTCATTTGAATTTAAAAGTGTGTTTTATTATAACATATTACAAAAGAAAGTTAATCAAAACTTGTTTTAACAACAAAACAAAAAATGAAAATAAAAATAAATATTTCTAAAGGAAACAGTAAAATCCAACTTTATTCTAAAAATATGATATAATCATAAAACAGTTCAATATATCACTATAGATAAATTTAGTATTATTATTGCCAAATTCGGTATTTTTCATTTATAAAATTTGCCAATGGGACATTATCTTCAGAACTAGTATTTGTATCTTCACCTTCTAATGTCGTAGTTTGTTCACTAGTATGCTCTATGCCTGAAATGATAACTTATAGATATAAATTTAATTTTTATATCCTATACATTTTATTTAAAGTAAGAAATAATAAACCCATTTATAAGTAATTCATTTTAAAAAACCTACCTTGATTACAGGGAAACTCATTAGTAATGTTAGTAAAAAGATCTAAATTATTTGGCTCCAGACAAGACATAAGTGAGACATCATCTTGTATATTACCATTTATATTTTTAACTTCTGATATAACAATCTCTCTCGTTGTAACGTTTTTAGTTTTGACAGTGGAGTGTTGTCTTCAGAATCAGAAGATGTAACCTCACATTTAGACTCAACATCCAACACAGTACCGTAATACCATCAGCGTTTGTATAACATTTTAACAGAACATCCTAGTTTTATTTCCTTACAATTAACTGTCTTAAGTTCACTAGAATCTACCACATTATGTATTGTGTACCATTTTTCCAACGCACAGGCACATCCATCTTAACACAAATAAGATAAACGACAAAAGAGTTTTGTCATAAAGCTTATAAACTTATAGGTTAGAACGCTTTTGTTTTAACTTGATAGTGTATCACGCAAAGGCGTACATGCTTTTACGCCTGTACGTGAAATAATATTCTTGATATTTATCAGATACGCCTTCAACTTAAATATCAGCTACCAGAAAAGTATTATAGATACAGTTACGCCGTTTCGTGATATGAAAAAGGCATCTTGGAGATTCCTAAAACCGGCGTAACTCGATTTTGCCATTTTTGTTACATACGCCCATACGTGATAAGGGGACGATATATATCCTAAATATAACGCCCATATTAACCGTCTTGACGGGATTCAGAAGAAATTTACTAAAGTTACTATGTTACAAATCAGATTCTGTTTATCCACAAATTGGTGTTCCGCAGGAAATGCTTTTGGCAAGATTCTCAATTGCGGCACTTGAACAGAGGAAGTGTTGTTCTCAATTATTTTTATTTAAACTTATTCACAATAAGATTGATTGTCAACATTTATTAAGCAGATTGAATTTTCGAGTACCTTATTTTAATGCTCGAAGACTTCAGACCTTCTACCTCTCCATACCGAATTCAAATGTTCTTAAATTTTCACCTCTTTTTTTCATGTGCAATGTCTATAATTGTCAATGTGAGAATTTTGACATTTTTAATTGTTCTGTCAGTTCCATAAAAAGTTGTTTTTTGTTATTCTTATAGTTTACTATTGTTTTTTGTGTTAAATTATATTTTGTGTTATATATATTTTTCCTACTCATTACTTGGATTTACCTGTAGAGTAGTTGTATGTAAAAGTAAAAATAAAATAAAATATACTGAAGATACTCCTCAGGGATTAGAATTTTGTCGCTGGTTACCTCAACAAAATACAAAAAAGGGTAGATTTATTTCATGTGGTGTGATGAAGCATGTTTTACTAGGGACTGCATAAATAATTATTATAATCAACATGTTGCAAAATACTCATGAAATTAGATCAAAACAATTTCAGTGTCAACGTTTAGAGTAGCATATTCAACAATAATAATTTATTGGCTGTACATGTTTTAAATGATCGTTTAAATGCAGATCTGTATCGAATTCTCTTGGAAAACAACCTTTTTGATTTTATCGATGACATAGGGACGAATCTCCCTTCTGTCGGGTTAGACAGACTAAACAGCTAGGATTATTTGTCGGATACCTCACCTATGGCATACTGATGAGAGCTAATAAGCGCGAAACCGGTATATGTCTGGTGGGCTTCTGACGAATGACTCTAGCTATTGCTATAGGTTTTCCAGGTGTAATTCAATGCTGGTCGGGGCATTAGCCCGCAGAGTAGTTGTTTCCTGGAATTCCGTGTTTGCAAAATATCGTTTCTCGCCGAACGCGATAAAGGTTGACAGCTTTCAATGGTGTCTACTGCATGTAGAACGCTTCGTGTCTGTGACATTTTCAGTCCGGCATGGAGTAGCGAATGGCCGATAGATGTAGTTAGTTCTACACCGCGTACTAAATAATAATAGTTTTTATAGCTAGCTTGATTGAAATATGAGATTATATATTTTAAAATGCTTGTAACTTCTGAACAAAGACGGCGTTTTTCTCCGTTTTGTTTTTTGAGAAGTCCTTGGTCAATGATATAAATCAAGCGCCGCTAGCTGTTAAAATCGTTGTGTGTGTGCCATCCCCTATAAATTGTGCCGATTCAGCTGCCAAGGCGGAACAAACCGCTGTGTCTGCCATAGCCCTTTCAGTATCAATAACCCTAAAAATGATTTCACTATGTAAGGTTAGGTATACTGTTACGCTTTTCGGTTAAGATATTAGCAAGTTAAATATTAACTAATATTGTTTACTGTATTGGCGAAAAAAAATATAGCAGTACTTTGGATGCCTAATGAGCGTAACAAGTCACCGACTAGTTCAGAGGAGGAAAAAAAATAATGGGGTAGGTTCCAAAAGGCATCTACTGAAATTTTAGGGAGCCACTAGCAATAAATATAATGCAACCCTGCTAGGAGGTTCCTGAATGGTCCAGGTTTCCAAACTACTGTAATATTTGTTGAATTCAGAAAATAAATATAGTTATCTGGTGCAATAAACAAATTTATTTAAAAAAAAAGAGAATTTTTATAAGCTAATTAATAGATTAATATACTTTCCTTGCGTGTAAAATAAAGAAGGGTGCATTAATTTAAATATTGTTAGGTATATATCATTCGTGATCACGTACGGCGTACAAAGTATACAAATATATTTCTTATAATTAAATTAGGGAAAGACAATATAAAAAAAAATATATACATATACTATTACTAAGCAAACTATTAATATCAATTGTATTACCTATGAACATTTTACTCAGGGTGCAATATAGGTACTTATTACTAAATGAAAGTATTTAAAGGAATTAAAAAAATGCAGCAAATTTAAAATCTATAAGGTTTTCAGATTTGTATATGGCATATATGTCCTGCTGTTATATATATGAGGTACTAAGGCACATTATATTGATATATTTCTTGTTATTGAAATTTGAATGGAACAAGAAAAAAAAATGTTATCTTACAATAATCCTGGAGGGAAATGGAGGTTACTTGTTGTAGTTGACCACGCCCTGGATTGTGTACCAAAATGCATGGATGAGAGCCCAAAACAGTTTGGCTTCAGTAGTTCCAACGGTGATGTAATGAGCCACCTTCATGTAGCCACCAATAAATGAAATAATGGCTGGATAAGGAGAGAATGTGACTAGAGAGCAGTAAAGAGCCTTGAGGAACAGCGTAAAACCATATAAAACCATAAATAACCGTAAAGAATTGTAAAGTACCACATTGAAGAAGCATCAAGGGTGAGGGGCGGCTTCAATTGTAGCCCAATCTACTATTGGGATAATCCTAAATAGTATATCGACTATATTTTGAACATCCTTCCGGATATACAATGAGTATTAAATCAAGTTGTCATTGAATCCGACAAGTCGTATACTGTGATTATGACCACACTAACGAATCACAGTTAATAATGAATTTCGGTAAGATTCCCAAATATATTGGATTGCACAAAACAACACAAACTCGAAATTCAATGAACGACAGACAGCTTGCCTGAATACTCGGCAGGAAAATCGCGACTCGACCAAGAAACTTTTAGCGTCTCCAAAGAAACGAATAGCTCACGCGGGAAAAAAATATGCGGACATAAAAGATTTACAATTTGACAAATTTTATAATTGAATCGAAATAACTCATAAAATTAATTATGGATTCATTTTGTTACCTAAAACTTATTATTTAACCAATCGCAAATTTAAATTTCGAACAGGAAAAAGGAAAGGCTGACAGAAAATAAATAGAACCACTACTATGGCTTGTTTCAGTTTATAATTGAAAAGTTAACGTAACAATACTGTCACGGATTTCCCAATCCGTCTTTTTCTTACTTCCAGAAAAAGAATCCGTTAATAAATTACTTCTTTATTAACTACTGAACACTACTAATTACAGGTCAACTAAACACTTATTTAATTAATCGCTTTGATCTCTCTAACTAAACACTTCACTTCAGACTGTAATACAAGACTTATACAAGACTAACTAACTCGGCCGTTTATTCTTCTTTTATAGACCCAACGAATATTCCAGATATATTCCAGTATCTCTAGATCCCTTTTCTCGTACGACTGGAACGCTTCTCGTCGATTCTCGATTTTTCCAGGCCGATCTCGATCACGACATGTTGTTTGTTTACCAGAATGGCGTAGGGGCGATCGGGGCAATCTTAGGCAATTCGCGGTGCCACAGTCGTCGGTTTGGGAGTGAGTGGGGCAAATTCCGTGACACTGCCCCTTCCTTAGGACCGATCGTCCCGATCGGATACACCTCTATACGGGGACAGACGCTCCAGATGGACGACCTTCATCTTACTCCTGGGAGTCCTCTGTATCCGGTATACGACATCATTGATTCTTTTAATGACGGTGTAGGGGCCCTCCCAACGGTTTTGTAGTTTAGGCGATTTTCCTTTCTTCCGCGTGGGGTTGTACAGCCACACCAGGTCACCTTGTTGGAATCCGACTGTATTGGCCCGGACGTCGTATCGAGTCTTCATGCGATCGCTCTCTAGTCGCATTCGAGATCTGACTTGATCGTGTACGGCTGCTAGTCTTCGTTCTAGCTCATGGGTGTAAGTGTCTGGCTCTGTGGGCTGTTCCGCAGGACGACCAAATACCAAATCTGCTGGAAGGCGAAGCTCTCTTCCAAAGATGATCCTTGCGGGAGTCTTCCCAGTAGTTTCATGGACAGCTGAGCGGTAAGCTAACAGGAAGAGTGGAATGAGCTTGTCCCAGTCTGTTTGGTTCTCGTTCACAAACATCCTCAGATTGGTTTCTAGTGTGGCGTTGAAGCGTTCCACCATACCATCTGACTGGGGATGCAGTGGGGTGGTCCTGGTTTTCCGGATTCCCATAAGCTCGCAGACCTTTCGGAACACACCTGATTCGAAATTTCTGCCCTGATCTGAATGTAGTTCCATGGGCACACCAAATCTGCAGAACAGGTTGTTGACTAGGCTTCTGCTACGGTCGTGGTCTCTTGATTGGGAAGAGGGTATACTTCCGGCCATTTACTAAAGTAGTCCATGGCGACTAACAGATATCGGTTTCCATTTTGAGTTTTCGGAAATGGGCCAGCGATATCAATGGCAATCCTCTCGAACGGTGCTCCTACGATGTACTGGCGCATTTTGCCTCTGGAACGGGTCTTCGGTCCCTTGCTGGCTGCACATACGTCACATTTTCGGCACCAATCTTCTACATCCGTCCTACAGCTCAACCAGTAGAAACGCTCCCTAATCTTCTGTAGAGTCCTATTGATACCGAAATGTCCACCACCAGTACCTCCATGTACTTCCTGCAGCACTTCCTTGACCCGTGACCTCGGGAGTAGTACTTGTTTCTTGACCTCCGTTCCGTCATTGTTCTCCCATGCTCTTTTTAGGATACCGTCTTCCAACACCAAGGAATTCCATTGAGCCCAATAGCTCTTTAATGTTGGGCTTTTACTGCTGACTTCAGCCCATGAGGGTCGGTTGTTGGCTTCTTTCCAGTCTAGTAAGGGCTTGATGTCACAGTCAGCTTGCTGGTCTTCCCGAATCGCCGCTGAACTCCATCTGTCTTCAGGTTGGGCTACTACTATCTTGCAAGGAACAAATGATATGTCCTCTTTTCTTTCGAGACTACCACAGTGTTTGTTGCTGGTCGACAAAGTCTAGAAAGAGCATCTGTGTTTCCATGTTCCTTACCTGCCTGGGAGTCGCGCCATTGCCGATCCGCGACTGGCACCCTACACTGTCCCTTTAGGTGACCCGCCCGCCCACAGTTCCAACATTGAAGTGGGCGTTCTCTTCGTCTATCGGGTTGTCCTATCTTTGGTCTGGTAGTTAGGCTCAATTTATCAATGGCTTCCTTCAGTGTTTTGATTAACTCTCCATTTCCCGTACTTATTCGCACTAATGGTTCGCACTTTAACATGTTCCCTGGAGACTGCCGCTTGGGAGTCGCGCCTTTGTTGATCTGCAACTGGGGCCTCTACACTGCCTCTTCAGATGTCCCGTCTGCCCGCAGTTCCAACATTGAAGAGGGCGATCCCTTCGACTATCAGATTGTTCTCTCTTTGGCCCAGTAGATGAACTGAATTTATCAATAATCTCCTTTAGCGTCTTTATTAGGTCTCCATTTGCCATACTATCGCTGTTATCACTGATGGCCCGAACTTTAACATGTCTACCGGATGCCATCTTTGCTGCCTCGAATTCCAGTGCATGCGAAAGAGCATCATTCAACGTTTTAGGTCTAGCGAGTCGTAGTGCCTGCTGTGTTTCGCAATCTCTTAGGCCGTCGATAAACACTTGGATGGAGAGCTGGTCTACAAATTCGGACGGGGCTGTTGGATATGCCAATCGAACCAGTCGAGCAACGTCTGTCTCAAAATGTTGTAAATTCTCTCCATTCTGCTGGTGACGATTTTCAATTGTGCCTGGTACACTTGCTGCAGGTGCTTATCCCCATATCTCATTTCCATATGCTGTTTCAGAAGGTCATAGTTACTCTGCTGCCCAGCAGGAACTCCTTGTAAGACGTCAAGAGCTTCCCCTCGTAGAGCAACTATTAAAGCAGTAGCCTTTTCGCAATCAGACCACTCGTTTGCTGCAGCTGCTGCTTCAAACTGACGCAGATATACATTCCAGGAAACCTTACCGTCGAATTCAGGGGGTTTCGTCTTCTGAGTTCGGATAACAGGTCCTTCTGATTTGATTACGCCCTCTTTTGTTACCTTGTCTAATTTATGTCGAAGCTCTTCGCAGGTTTCTCTAACCAAGTTTATTTCTTCGTCTATTTCCTTTTTTTGTGCTAACAGTTCTTCGTTCATTTCTTTTCTTTGTTCTAACAGTTTTTCCTCTACTTGTTTTCCACTTTATATGACTGCTCCTCTAGTTTTCTTCTAGTGTATTCTCTAATTTTTCTAACTTTGTCTGCATTTCTTTTGTCTGGTCTCTCATTTCCTGTTGTATTGTCTGTATCTGATCTTTCATTTTACACCCTTGTTCTTCTAATTTCTTTTCTAATTTCTCCTGCATTATTTGAGACTGATCTTCGATTTTATGCCCTTGCTCTTCTAATTTTTCTTGCATCGTCTGGGATTGATCTTCAATTTTATGCCCTTGTTCTTCAAATTTTTTTTGCATTGTTTGTCCCTGTTCTAATTTCTCTTGCATCGTCTTCCCCTGGTCTTCCATTTTCTTTTGCATTGTTTGCATCATTTCTAACAGTTTTGCCATTTGTACATCCATGTTGACTTGGCTTCTAGTTACAGGCATTCACTTTATTTTCTTTAGAATGTTCTAGAATGTCCAGGAATGTGTTTGTAAATGTCACCGTTGACTTCCTTACAATGAAACGAGTGCAGTGATATGCCACACTTGGGTCTTTGTCTCACTTCGGTAGAAAGTTCTAGAATGTTCGAGAATGTCTTTCGGAAATACCACCGTTCACTTCCTTGAGTCACGACGAGTGCGGCGATATGTCACACTTGGGTCTTTGTCTCACTCCCGTACAAAGTTCTAGAATGTTCGAGAATGTCCTTCGCAAATACCACCGTTCACTTCCTTGAGTCACGACGAGTGCGGTGATATGCCACACTTGGGTCTTTGTCTCACTCCCGTACAAAGTTCTAGAATGTTCGAGAATGTCCTTCGCAAATAGCACCGTTCACTTCCTTAAGTCACGACGAGTGCGGTGATATATCACACTTGGGTCTTTGTCTCACTCCCGTACAAAGTTCTAGAATGTTCGAGATTGTCCTTCGCGAATACCACCGTTCACTTCCTCAAGTCACAACGAGTGCGGTGATATGTCACACTTGGGTCTTTATTCCACCCACGCACAGGGTTCCAGAAAGTTCCTCCAACTTCCACTTAAACCCACTCACGCACAGGGTTCCAGAAAGTTCTTCAAACTTCCACTCAAATCCCACTTTGTGGACAGGGTTCCAGAAAGCTCTTTAAAACTTCCAGTTAAATCCACTTCCGACACCAAATTGTCACGGATTTCCCAATCCGTCTTTTTCTTACTTCCAGAAAAACAATCCGTTAATAAATTACTTCTTTATTAACTACTGAACACTACTAATTACAGGTCAACTAAACACTTATTTAATTAATCGCTATCTAAATCGCTTTGATCTCTCTAACTAAACACTTCACTTCAGACTGTAATACAAGACTTATACAAGACTAACTAACTCGGCCGTTTATTCTTCTTTTATAGACCCAACGAATATTCCAGATATATTCCAGTATCTCTAGATCCCTTTTCTCGTACGACTGGAACGCTTCTCGTCGATTCCCGATTTTTCCAGGCCGATCTCGATCACGGCATGTTGTTTGTTTACCAGAATGGCGTAGGGGCGATCGGGGCAATCTTAGGCAATTCGCGGTGCCACAGTCGTCGGTTTGGGAGTGAGTGGGGCAAATTCCGTGACAATACAATACAATTTTGTCAGAAATGTAAAAAATACAAAAATTGTCTTAAGTCGTATGATATATTTACAAATAAATAACAAATAAAATATATAATAATACACGCTAGGTAACGATTTGTACTGACTGCAGAACACGTATATTTTTCACATTGTTAAGTATATAATGATAGATATTGATTTTGTTACTGTTTAGTTCAATTTATTAAATATATCAAGGCATATTTTTATAGTATATTATTTTAAAATTAGTAATATTATTCTTTCATATAAGTAGATATTGGAAAATGTATTATTCTTAATTTTTAATTTACGTTTTTGTATAAATTTTATTATAGTGACTGAGATTGTTACAAGTAAAAATCATATATTTTGTTTTACACTAATTTCCCACCATTGACAATGAGTAATAAAATCAAGGCTGCTCACAATATTTTTCGTTGTTAAATATACTGAAAAAATTGATAGATCTGTTGTACTATAAATCCAGTAGCTATTAGGATTCCAAGCACTAATCTCTCGGGAAAACTTATTACCTACCAAAACTAATAGATTCGCTAACATAGTGCGGACCCGTATACCGTACAATGGTCAGTACAGCTAGATAACGCACCTCCCACCCCTATGTTTATTAAACAATACATTTAACGCACCCTTAACAGAAGTTAATAGTGGGACAGTCAGTAGTAATTAATATTAAATATTGCGTTAACTACAAACCTACGCTTTCACCCAAATTAATAGGCAATAAGAAAGGCACTGTGGATCACATTGTTGAAAGTCCTAGCTAATGGCTGAACAATGCCCCAAATTGGCTGCAGCATTTCTGGAATTTCAATATTATTTATTGGATCGATAGCGGGAACTGCGATTATTCGTTCAGTTTATAGTTAATTACATCTAATTTATTGCGGTGTCACTTTGTAATCGATATTACTAATTTTCACACAATTACTTTTTTTATTTACTGTCATTTCCGATAAAATAAATAATTCTTAATCTAATAATGATAATCTAATATTAGGTACTTAACTAATTTCATAAATTCGACAAGATCCTGCAGTTACAGATACAGCAACAATCTTGGCCAATAAATAAACTTTATCAGAGCATTATTTAAAAAATCACTAATATGTGTAGGTATTCGTAATTTCTTGGAACATGGAACCTTTCTAATTTTGCTTTGAAAATGTAATTAGTTTGCAATATTTTGAATTGTCTACATTATTATTGGATTGTAACATACTTTTAATCATTGAACAATTCGATAATACTGTTAATGGCCCTTGCTGTTGCGCCAATTACGAAAAATAATACCTTCCATTCCATAAATCTTGAACACATGTTTTGGTAATTTTCCGCAATTTAGCTAGCAATAATTTTAGTGATGCTACATTCGCTGCTTCTACTAATTCCGGTGATGTAAGAGAAAACTCCATTGTGTTCATTTTTGAAATTTGAATAGTAAAAATAACTATTAGATCCGCGGTGTAGAACTAACTACATCTATCGGCCGTTCGCTACTCCATGCCGGACTAAAAATGTCACAGGCACGAAGCGTTCTACATGCAGTAGACACCATTGAAAGCTGTCGACCTTTATCGCGATCGGCGAGAAACGATATTTTGCAAACACGGAATTCCAGGAAACAACTACTCTGCGGGCTAATGCCCCGACCAGCATTGAATTACACCTGGAAAACCTATAGCAACAGCTAGAGTCATTCGTCAGACCCCACCAGACATATACCGGTTTCGAGTAGCGAACGGCCGATAGATGTAGTTAGTTCTACACCGCGTACTCATGGTCCCTTCTGTCGGGTTAGACAGACGAAAGCAGCTAGGATTATTCGTCGGATACCTCACCTATGGCATACTGATGAGAGCTAATAAGCTCGAAACCGGTATATGTCTGGTGGGGTCTGACGAATGACTCTAGCTGTTGCTATAGGTTTTCCAGGTGTAATTCAATGCTGGTCGGGGCATTAGCCCGCAGAGTAGTTGTTTCCTGGAATTCCGTGTTTGCAAACTATTAGATCACTTAAGTTCGCAATTTTTCAAACCCAATCACAGAATTAAATTTATAGATATTTGATTGCTTTAAAGGTTTCCTTAGCAGGTTCAATGTCGCTATAAGTATAACGCCTTACTAGTTTAAAACTTAATTTTTTTTCTGATGTTAACATATTGCAATAATATGTTGTTTCAATACTGAATCGTCGTTTTTCCCGTCACAGAAAAAAATAATGTATTTATTATACACGGGTAAAAATATTAGATTTTAACTCTTTCCCCTTGCATAATAAATAACTATTTTCTAGAAGTTAAAAAATCCTGTTACCGTGTTACCTACCAGATATATCTTAGTTCGTATATTTGGTTGCAGACAATAACTATAAGATACGATAATAATGAGAGAAGTTATCAGTTGATGAAGACCATCATTGTCAATGTTATAAAATATTAAATTAGTAAATTGTTCACAATTGCCAGAATAAACAGCGACGCTTGTGTGTTTAGCATCATGCATTGGGTCACATGTTTATGTATTGTTATTATTTCTATTGGTAAGTTATTAGTTATAAATTTAAAAAACTGTGCAAGTTGAAAATGAACAAAAATAGGTATAACCAAGACGAGGCTTTGTAAAAAGTGCTCTTTTTGCGCTTACTTTACTTTTTTGTTATTAAAATATTTCTCTTAGCCAAAATGTACCTCAACGTATGTAGATTCTGTAGAATTAAAATATGCAATAAGACCCCTCAATCAAGCAATTAAACATCAGATATGAAAAAAGTAATTTCTTAATATTTGTGCATTACCTCAGCATCAGGTTTGTCGGCAAATCAGCTTCACTGCTACCAATTTTTTCTAATCTCGTCTACTTAGTGTATCGCACCATATTTTTAACTCAAATTATGATACATGGTGTTCCTATATGAGCGTACAAAAATTATCCGATTATATAGAGTGAGTTGTTTAAATAGTCAAACTTCAAGAATAGATTTAAAAATTAAAAAATAAAATTAATAGAGCGAACATTTTACCTCGTCCACAAACATAGACAGAATTATTAAATTCGGTAAAGAAACGAAAATAGCAAGAGCCATTTTCCTAAAATATTTTAGGTACTTAAAGATTAAATTATAATTAGTGCTGCAGATAAATATTTGCGTACGCCACTGAACAGAGTAAAAAAACCGATTTTGTAATGCTTAATCTCTTTATTACATAAAAGAAATCTAGTAAAGAATTTGTCGTACATACTTTTATGGCAACAGTATATAAAATGTAAAATTAAACAAGTACATAAAATACCCAGGCAGGGACAAATACTGCCTAATATCAAAGTAAAATCATATGTACTGTTATAACATAAACTTAAATAGTTCTGCATATAAGACTGTTCACTTTTGTTTATAAGTATGTAAATGTTAAAATGTGGGATTTGAATAGCAAAATAATGTGTGTCTTACAAATTTATTAAGTTGTTATATTATTTGAGACGAATTTATAGAAGAAATAGTAGAAGTGGATAAACAAAACAGGAATAATTTTATTTTTGATATTACTTTTGCTGTACCTATGTTTTATTTTTCGGGATTACTGTACCTAAAAAATAACTGAAATTTGATCACTTTACGACGAGAAATACGGCGACCTGAACCATAGCATCATTTATTTAATTTTTATTTAGATATATTTACCTATAAAAAATCTAGATTTTGGCACTGTTTTAATAAATGATGATCAATTATTTTTCTGACTTATGTATACAATGATTCATTTTATTTAAGTAAGCCTGCAATAAAAATAAATACGGGTACATACCACAGAAAATATCTTCATGAACAAATACTATAACATCGTTAAAGGAAAATACTATCCGAAACTGATATTAGATCGTAACGATCGTTTGACAATTTTGGCAACACAAAAAAGAAAAATATTTCATTATTACAATATGCAAGGCATAGATATGACATTGTTTGGTTGATGGTTGCATAACTAAGATAACCAACCTTAAATTTGTGTCTGGACAGTGGCCATGTGTCATACTTTAGAAAAGAAATATATTGATTTATAAATAATTTTGGAATTTTTTTTTTTGTGTATGTATTTGTAATACATACTACATTGCTATATTGTTACTGTTATCATATCTCCTCAAACGCTAAAAGAGCAGTTGAATACCTACGTGTTTTGATACCCCAAGTGGGGTTGTTGTTCATAACATCTGCAAAAAAGCTAAAAATGTTTTGCGACAAAAACGCTAGCATAATAATCATTACGTCACCGCACTCTTATCATTCCCATCCCTTCTGGATGACAGAACAGTAGCAATATGCTTCAAGGGAGCCATCAAAGGACCGAGAAGACCGTCAATATTACACCAAAAACGCATGGATCATCAATCAACTCTGAAAATCACCTAAAAAATATCCTTAGTCTCTTCATCGTAACATAAACACAAATCATGTACTAGCCTGCATGTCAATATTTGCTAATAATTGCACGGTGCATATATAGGGAATTTGAGAATAACGTACTTGTAGGGGAAAAAAATTAAAGCTTTATTTTCTTATAAGCATCCTTTGTTTCCAAGATGCATATACAAAAATAATACTCAGAGAATGTTATGATGAAACATATTACAGTAAAATCTCTAAATAGCGGCCACAAAAATGTATTGTGAAAATGACCGCTATATAGTGGAAAATTAAATTATACACATGGAGGAAACTATCTACATATACAATATCTACAAATTAGATGTGCTGTGATGTGTTAGACGTAAAAATTACTTTTTTGAAATATTTTTCAATTGAGGTTTGTTTTAATTTTTAAATTTTTGTTTGTAAAACTGGGATTCACATTTTGTTAGAATAGGAAACTTCGCACATTTCCTACTTTTTCATACACTTAACTAATTTTTTAATGTTTGAAGTTCCAGACTCTTTAACATCACTTTCAATATTTGAATCACAATCTTTATTATCAATTAATTCATCATACGTCTTGCTCGCCAAAAATGGTAGTTTCGATCACAACATTGCTATCAATACATCCATACATAATTTTTTAGACTTACATCATGTAATTTAGGAAAAAGCTCTTCCTCATCAATATATTCCTCTTGCTAAACATTTTCGAAGAATCCTGCTTTTACAAAACATTTAGAAATTGTACGTCAGGAAACGTTTTTCCAGATTGTCGATATCCAAACTAAAGCATTGGTTAAATTAATGCTTTCTTCTGTATCTTCAAATAAACTTCCATTATTTGTGCATGTTAGAAGCCTTTTGATTAGAAATGTTCTAGAAGGTATCTTAAAGTTATGACTAATCCCTTGATCCGACGGATGACAGTAGAAAGTAGTATCTGGAATCAGAAAAACAATGTGTCATTTTAGGATGGGACGTGGCACTATCCAGAAATAATATGACTTTTGACTATTTTATTTTCTCATTTTTTTTAACCACGAACTTATAATTTTTGTTGTCATCCAAACTTTTTTAATGGATACCTATTCTAAAAACAGTTAGTATGAGAACCTTTAAAACTTCGAGGGTTCTTACTTTTTCCTGTAATTTATGGGTTTTCCTTGTCACCTTCCATGTTTGCGCAAAATAAAATGGTCTATCTTGGTTTTGCAGTATTTTTACCGGCACACTTATCACTTCTTAGAGCAAACGTTTTGTTTAAATAAAGAGAAAAAGATGATAACGTTGCTCAGGTGATCCCTCTTATGTAGGTCATAGAAGGCAATCGCCATCCCAACGCGGATTCTCCTGTTGACGAGACTGCAGCGCACGACATACTGTCTCGTTTCTCCATTCGCAACCCCTACAATGCGGTGTTTCATAGATAGGTCTAGGACCTTATTAGCAAATTAATAATTAATTAAAATTAATTTGTTTGCTCATACCATCTTCGACAGTAGAAGCATACTGGAGGGATCAAGTCCAAAGATTGAGAATGAGACCCGATGCACTCCCTGATGCACCAGCATACAGACACAGTGTTGTCAGTTGAGGCCACTTCCAGTATTCGATGGCATTTTCATGCTGATCAAATTATTCTTGCATGAGATCAGTAGAGATTATCTACTATATATGTAGATTCTGATGGTTTCACCCATTGTACACCTATGAAAAATTTTCTTGGCACCTATAACCTGTTAGTTTTGTTTGCACTACATATCCATCCATTGTCCACTGATATCGTATGTGCTAGATCTGAAATAAATTCCACAACGTGCATCGTCCTTTTTTTATCTGTTTGTGAAGGAAGATGTTCATCCTCGCTGAAGGTTTCCTCATTCCTGATAATTACCGTGTATGATTTATCAAACGTAAACTTGGGAGAAATACTGTCAGTGTCTGGCTGCAGAAGGAACAACCTTCTGACGAGCCCATTCCACAGACGACTTCTAACTTCTCCACATCCTACATCTGGTCTAATACCAGTATTCTTGAGGCAAAGCATCACATCCACTTCTTTTAGATAAATATCCAAAGGTGGCAGACATAGCATTATCTCCATTGCTATGATGGGCTTGATTCGTATAGATGCAATTATACCCAAGCAGGCCTTTGTACCTAATTGAGCTTTTGTTTAGCTGTTGCCTGATGGAGTTTCGGTCGCCGTAATGGCATTGTATATCCACTACCTTTGGTTTCGTTCTCCAGGTTTCACCAATAGTCCCGAGGCACTGCTCATAGGATATGTACGCATTTTTTAGTATTCTCTCCAAATGAAGATTGCATGCTAGTTTTGCATCAAGTGTGACGTCAAGGTATTCCACATCCTATGAAAAGCTTAATGTAGTGTTTAGGAAGAGAACCATATCTGTCTTCCTGGGGTTTACAGACATACCATGATCGATACACCACTTTTCAATGGTCTCTAGGGCCATCTGCATTCTTTAGCAAAGGATGCCTTCGAACTTTACACTAAATCAGCATAGTGAGATTATCGGCATAAGCGATGACATAGATGCAATTTCCGAGTTGAGGTGGTACAGGAGACTCCAGAACTAAGTTCCATAGCAGAGCTGATTACCCACACTACTACTACTAATAATAATTTGAGCCGAGCAGGTAATGGACTACAATGTTGTATGTTACAGTACGTTGCAGTTTTAAGGATTTTATGGGAAACTTCTAAACAAATTACGTTAAAGGAACCTTACTTAACCTTAGTTGTATCTTAGCTTGAAATTTCGTAACACAGTTTTGCATTTTATGCAGTTGTATTTTTATTTTTGAAATGTGTGTGTAGAAAAACTATTCATTTTTTACTTGTTTTTCGTAAGTTTTTTTTTGTTTTTGGTCAGACATACATGTCTGTAATATTCTTATTTATAATCCGGACATTGGCAATAATTAACGATATATATTCTTCCACTTTATTATACTCATAAATTTATTTACTTATTTTTTATGTGTGGCAAATACTCATAAAACATATTCAGCATTCAGCATTATTTGTTAAGAGTGGATAATATAGAAACAAGATAACTAAGTAGATTTGTACTAATATAATGCCTAATAAGATGTATTAAAAAATATGTACAATGTCCAAATCATCCTGTAAAATATTTTAATTATGGTCTATGACTTATCTTTTAGGTTAAATAATTTAAAAGACATTTTCTTCTATTTCAGAAGCCGATTATACTCTGGATGAGTCCTTCTGGATCGATGAGAGCCCGGCTGGTAAGTACAACATTAAATTTTTAACTGTATCTCTAACAAAATACTAAAGACAGTATACAGGGTGTTTCTTAATTATGTGAAAAATGGTTGCATGTCCTTCGATTCATTTTTAGATAGACAGGTCTAATAACCAAATATTTGCAAACGCTTCATTTCTAAAATATATGGTTTAGTGCAACTCATATTTATGCCCAAAAGTTTCTTCAATGTTATCATCTGATTATGAAACCATTTGAAGTGTGGTTGAGTGAGGTTGAGAAACTGGCTATTTACCTAGGGAAATTGTAAATTTGACGAAGAGATTTTAAATGCCGTCGAGAAGCAGCATGGAATAAATACTAGGACAATTATTGCAGTTCGATTTGGGATATTACAATCCACAGTTTGGAGAACGCTAAGGCACCACTTATTCTACCCATTTCATGTGCAGCGTGTACAAGCCTTATTTCCAAGGGATTTCCGCTTCAAGTAAAATCTTGCGAGTGGTTGTTACATCTGCAACACTTAAACTCAAACTTTAACATGAAAATTTTAGTTACGGATGAGGCAATTTTCATGCGTAATGGTTTTCACAATTTTCACAAGGTGCATTATTGGGCATTGAAAAATCCGCATGTTACTCGGCGAATACACTTTCAACAACAATTTTCAGTAAATATGTGGCATGAAATTGTGAAACAAGTCCTTATTGACCCTTTCATTCTGGATTTAGCTTCTTTATTTACAATTTTTGCTTAATAATTTATCGGTAAATTCGAATAGAACCACAACTGATAACAAAGTACTTGTACACCAAACATGTTGTCCTGACTTTTTTACTTCTTAGTCTCTATAAACAAAAAAATTCACCTTATAAATTTTTCCGAAACTAAATATATTAGATTAGATTAGATTACTACACTTTTTTTCATTATTTGTCCTCAGTTATAATTTCCCAAGTTTATGTGTATAGGTTAAGAACCACCCTGTATATATATGTATGTATATATATATTCGTAATGTAGCTTCAATTTTTCTACAACAGCTTAAAGTTGAAATTTTAATTTTGACGTGCGAATATGTTATAAAAAGTTCAATATTTGTATGTACTCGGATTTGTTTGTTATAAGTCAGCTACGTGCGTATGGTTTACTCTGGCATTTTATTGACAAATAAAATATCTCTTGTGTTTTTCGATAGATGCGCTGCTTTATGAAAAAAAGTAACAATAATACATAAAATATGTTTAGGGAATACTTTATTTAATAATTAAAAATTACAGAAGGTACCTACTAAAACGAAAGTAACACATTTTTCAACCGTTGAAAAAAAAATCAAACTATCAAAATAGTTTTTACTTATTTCACAAGAGAGAGCTCCTGTATAAAAAACACAAAAGATCTTTATTCTACATATAATTTTATTTAAGTTAGTAAAGCAGGATTACAAATTTACCGCACAACAATTTAAGCAAATAAAAACCTCAAGGAATACTGCATACCAAAAATATTCAATAACAGATTCCGACTGACACCTCTCTCTGAATACCTACAATACTTTCCAATTTTCTTTGTAGTGTCTCGATACTTATAGACTGATAAGTATAAATTGGCGATAATAAAGGTATGAACGTACTAGGGAATTAAATAATGGTTTCAATGCTAACTCATTAGAGAATAACTTACAATCACGCATTATGGACCGTGTTTTCAATGTGCATTATGAACAATAATCTTGAATCAAAACTATCGAATAGAAATACACCTTGTAAGTACTACATCATTTAAAACGTAATGAAATTTAATGAAAGACTTTTTACGAGAGTACGTACGTACGTTAAATATTACATTTAGAATGATAAATCATTGACATGCACCATTCCACTGATTCGTGACTGTATGTTCCAGTTATCAGCATACAGAAAATATTCACATTCAATATAATCTGAGTTATCATTTATAAACAACAGAAACAGAAGCAGACCGAGATAGGACCCCTGTGGAATTCCAGAACTAGCAGTATACATCTCGGATTTTTATTCATTGTATGCAAGACACTGCGGTTTATCATTAAGATAAGATCTAAACAATGTTAATACTGAACTAAGATCAAATCTTTGAGGTTAATTAGCAGCATATGAATCAAAAACCGTGCTGTTCTAACACAATTTACTTTATTCTTCCGTATAATCTATATGTATAATCTGCAATAACTTTGACCATCTAACTAAATGTTGCGTTATTCCAAAAATACAACAATTATATGTTACAAACATAAGACAAATATTACCGTCGACCATCAATGGACAATACTTACAACGAAATATCTCGACTTTATTATAGCTTACTTCCTTCCGGATATATAAATGTCACTGATCCGTAAGAAACAACTTCTCATCTCTTTCTTTTTCCACATTGTTTGATGAGTCCCTCCTCCGTAAGCATTACAGTCCAATAATCTTTCGAATACTACAGTGACTGCCTTGACATATGGGAAATCAAATATCTTCTGTCCCCTGGTGCAAATTATTGATTTCTCTTCTTGAATTCTAGTAAATTGTATGTAGCTATGTGAGAGTGATGGATTTTCAAAGCTAATGTGTCTGAATACCTACACGTTTTCCAAGATCATCAATACACTAACTTTAAGCGTCTTGTAGCAATTAATTTAGTATAAAACTAAACATAAAATGTACCAATCTTCTATTGTTTGTCATGCTTTATTGAATTCTGCATTGTTAATAATATTTGAATAATTACTAACTTAATATTATTTCTAGATTCTCAAGATTCTCATAAGAAATGAAATACGCAATTGCAATTTACTTAGCAACGGTAAACAAAACTCTTGATGATCACTATATTTTTATCATTTTGACGTCTGCTAAATATCATGTTATCATTTTTTCAAATTACCATCACATTGCATATATCCAATTCTAAAAAAACTTAAAAAATATACGTCCCTCTCTTCAAATTAATGTTTGGGAAGAAAATAGCAGACACACATGGTTGTATTTAATAAGATATCTACCATCTACCATCTACTGTTTTATGTCATTTAAAATAATAAATAAACATGTAACAAAAAATCAATAAATAAGTAATGTCAGAAATGTTCGTTCAAATAATTCTTGCACTATGTTTACTCAGAACCAGACCAGATGGTCGAATATTTACCCGAGCCGTAGCATATGTCTACATCAAGTGTAATCACTGACTATGCAATACTTGAAAATGACCACAACAAAAAGTGACCTACTATTCTATGGGTGCCATTAACAACCCCGACCTGTATCGGGGTGTTGGTTGAGACTAGAAATATTGCAGAATTTGGAAAATGCATGTCTTGTCTTGCAAACAAAACAATATTGTCCTTAAAGTCTTTTTCTTGATCGATCTTGCAAGATCATGCCTTGTCTTGCGAGAGTCAAATTGTTTTACCACTCTTACATTTAACAGTAGCTACTGACAGACTGTAATGTTGTCGTACGTTACAATTTTAATGATTTTATGGGAAACTTCAAGTCTCGCAATTTGTTTGATTCTTGCGAGACTCTTGCATACAAATGAGAAATATAGAACTTTATTACGAGTTTTGTAACAGCGGTGGTTACTCGGTCAGCTATGTCCCGCTCGAAGCTCAACTCATGATATGGTCGATCGTCAACAGTGGTCTATTGGTATACGTTATATATACGAGTATAAAAACTGCCACTTTTACATAATAAGTAATAAGTAATGGAAAAACACAATCGATACTCTTTTAGTCAAGTAACAGTGAATTTATAATTAATTCAAATCAGCCGAACTGGACCTAGACTTAATAAACTTTGATTTTAATAGTTATTTATGTAACAAATACAAAAAGTAAGTGTTTATTGCACGCGACGTGACAACCCCGTTGAACGTTTATGTTTGTCATGATAACAAAACGCTATTGTAGAGTGACAGATGAATGCAATAAACATTTTATTGCACTAGTGCAATAAAGAACCACTTTTTCCACTAAATATAGTTCAATAAAGTTTTGGTTTTTGCATGAACGTAGAAAATAATAATTTTATGTGCTGGAGGCTATTTAAATAAAGTATATAGCTGCAATAGAAATATTAATTTTTTCAGCTAATGTTCACTTAAATATTACCACTTCTTATATTTGCCTTAGCAATATTTCTTGTCTCGTTCTTGTCACGCAAGACATTTTATTTAAATTTTATCATGTCTTGCAATTCGAGCTGTCAAGTCTTGCCTGGGTCGTGTCTTATCTTATCTGCGAGTCCAAGATAAGACCAAGAAAAAGCAAGACAAGATTGCCAACACTATGTATCGTCAACAGCGATTGGAACAATTTACAAATGCAGAATTTCAGGAAACAACTACTCCGTGGAATGCCCCGACCAGCATAGAATTATACCTGAAAAACCTAGAACCAACAGCCAAGTTTAGTTGTCTGTGGCGTTACCAGACATATACTGGTTTGGAGCTTGTTAGCTCTCATCAGTATGCCAGTATGAGGTAACCGACGTAATCTTGGCTGTTCACATTCGGTGAGAGCCGACAAATGAACATGGTACGCGAGACGTAGCACATGCCCAAGATCCCTAAACAGAAGAGGTTGCCTACACATTTTCGTCTAATAGTATGGCACTATTTTTAAGACGGGATGACGTCTATAGCATTTATTTTGATTTTCGCCATCCAACTCAGTGTTACTTATATTTTAATTTTCAGTCGTTTTAGTAATTTGTGGATATGTGTTGCTAAACAGTACTATTACAATATTATTAACAATTTAGAACCTATAATAAAGAATCTCAAATAGACAGTTTATTCTGTAACCTATAATTGTAGTTAGGTATACCAAGGGTTTTCGATGCTGTACAGAGTATGACTTAAGGTTTCGGTTCAGATGCATCAACCTTACAAATCATACCTTTGCGACTTACTTCTAGCACGGGTAAGTTATTCATATCTAGGAGAGCTCCATGTAAGTACGAGAAGCAATATAAGTTCATCAAGTACATATGCAGCAGCACAATTATTGGTATCACTTATACATACAAATATGTATACCAAGAATATGGTACATAACTCAGCAGATATAGTAAAGTACCATATATTATTATCCTCTAAGTGATAAAATACCATAACAAAATTCTTAAAATTGTTTGTAGTACGTCTCTGCCAATTTTATTTTAATCTAGATCGAAATTTTGATGACGTAAAAAATATTTTAAAAAAAAACCTTGTAACTAATTTATACATATACATTATGCTCTGTTTTGAAAATTAAATGTTGAAGCCTTTTGGAAACGTATTTAAATAAAAACTTACTCCATAATTAGACTTTCGTAGACCTCATAATATCAGATCAGAAAGAAGGAACTTGTACCAATTTGAGGAAATAAAAAGTCACAATTTTCATGGCAATCATTATTTACTTATTTAAGCAATATGAAAGTAGGTATAGGTAGGTAATTAATATAATTGTCTCAAACAAATAGTAACTACAAATGATACAACACAATCTCAGGTACTGTTCTGTTAATTAACGGGACTTATTTATCTGTACCATTTTGTGTCTATATTTATCTTATTTGATTAAAGAAATTAAAATGACGTTGGTAACTGGAATTTTCGACTCCGAAAGTTCACTTTCTATCTTTTTGCGCATGGTGTTTTGGTAGTAATACTTGACTTCACAAAACAATTGCACGATGTAGACTTTAGGTTAAGTAAGGCAAAAAATGTCTAAAATGATTGATCTGATGTAATAGCGGTATACAGCACATGACAAGAATTTATACCTGTAGATTATAGTGTCTTTAAAGCTGCGCTCTTTTTTCTTCTACAACATATATTTTAAAATTCTTCTATATGAAAATGCGTACTGCAAATTATTTGGTTATACAAAGTATATTTTCGACCTTCCATTCCGCTCTTCTTAATTTAGGTTAGTGTGAGACAGTAAGGAAATAGATTCGCCTGTTTCCTTTTCTACTTTCAGTCTTACAAGCAGCCATAATATAAATTGTCCCATTTTTTACTGAATTAGAAAGGTATTTTAAGCTAATATAAATCAAATATCCTACAATTCCTATGCATGAACAATTCCGCAGACAAAGCTCTATTCAATAATTATCTATAGAAATTAATCTATCTAAATTTACTAACCTGCTTTAATGCAAACACTCTATAAATATTTAACTTCACTTTTGGCAGTTGGAATACGACAATTCAACCACAATAGATGAGATCTGACATATTTCTGCATTTTTAGGATTGCTTCTTCAGGTGGTCTCCTTTAAGTTGAGTCAAATATCTAACTATAAAAATTAAAATTATTTGAAGTTAAAAATCGATAATGACAAAAGTGACAGCCTATCAATGAATTAAATATGACATATCTACTTGGAATTGTTCATTAGCATACCTAGATGTTTGGTATCAGAGAACATACATATGACTTCATTAATGGGAATTGTAGGATATTTGATCTATATTAGCTTAAAATACCTTTCTAATTCAGGACAAAAAGTTACAAAAGCTAATAATAAGGAATATATGGGTAGATATTGTGGGTGTAATTCAACGCTGGTTGGGGCTTTTGTCCACAGGGTAGTTAGTTTCACACAATATTATTAATACCTAAAAATATATAAATTGTTCCCCCAGAATTATTACGGAACATAATTTGAGAATTGACTTAAAAGTATGTAATTTTAACCACACTGAAATAACAACCAAAACGTAACGGTAACAGATACCAGAACAACAGTTATTATGCCAAAACACAAAAATAATCCCAGTAACATAAAATGATAACACGGGACACGGAGATACTTAACATTTTTGTTTCAAATACCACACTATTGGTAACGGAATTCTCAATGTTTGGCTTGAAAATGCCCACAACAAAAAGTGGCCCATTATACTGTGGACATTATTGAAAGCCCTCGACCTATTTCGCCCACGCGATATTTCAGAAAACAACTACTCTATGGGATAAAGAACCGACGCCGTTGGCGATAGAGGGAGAGAAATTTGAAGTCACTTTTTGGACACAACATCCCCAGGAGTGCAACTTGATAACAAGAAAATTTCTATATAATTTTTCGAATATTTCAAATAAAGAAACGTATATTGTCAAGTAATATTAAATTATATATTAAAAGTTATTATCCCTTAATCAAATATATAATAATATTTTAAGTACCTAGGCTGGATCTCGCCCATTTAATATTAACAGATATTAAATATCACCACTTGTCTTTTATTACCCTTAACGTTGTTTAATTAGCTTCTTTGTTTTTGTATCTACCGTACCAGTAGCAAAATTAATCTTCAGTTTCTTTGTCAATGGGTGTTGTAAACTCCATCCTTCTAAGGAAGTGTTATTTAATATATTTTGATATGTACATACAGGGTGATTCAGAACTTATTTAAACAAATTTGAGACTAGAAACGTCATGGAGTCAATATCGTAAAACAAAATTTTGTAAATCCCGTTCTAGTAATTTCAACCTTACATCACTGGGCTACTGTAGTCTCTAGCCAGGCGATTTCAAATATCCGCTTACTTGTCGTATTAACTTTTTTGTGACGCAAGTATTTACATTAGTTTTTCAAATATCAAAAATGGCTTACGTATAGCAACTCACAATTGATGGGTATCGTTTTAATTTATGGTGAAGTGAAAATGCTTTAGCAGAATGATTTCCCAGTAAACATGTGCCAAATGCAGCTATTTTTACAACAGTGTGCAGTGAGTGCTAGTATATAAGAACGCAGGTGTGACGCAGGAAATTTGCAACCGAATCGTGGAAGAGATGTAGGTCCAGGGCGTCCACGACGCATTGCAGCAATGTAGCGTATGATACACGAGGCTCAATTATATCCGTACCATGTACAGCGTGTCCAAGCATTAATACCAGGCGAGTGGAGGAGGAGGACCGGTACCATCGCCACCACGATCTCCTGACTTTAAACTTAGGGATATTTAAAAAAGGAATTGCAAGTTCTAAACGGACAAGCAGTACATTTAAAACAGCGGTAAAAGGTCGGGAAACGCCGGACTTGACGAGACCACTTGTCCCTTACGTATTTTGGGGCGCTGATTACGAAAATGAGGGTTAAAGCTACCTGCAATTCTTGAAACACCCCTAAAATTGCAATTGGGGGTGGTTCAACCATTGCTACAAGTTTTAACTCCCATTTTTGTAATCAGCGCCCCAAAAAACATATAAGATGACAAAATTTGCAAAACAACAAGTACAGTCGAAAAACATCTCTATCTAGGGGTGTTTTGTGCAATTTTGGGGGTGGTTCAACCATTGCTACAAGTTTTAACCCCCATTTTCGTAATCAGCGCCCCAAAAAACATATGAGATGGGTTAGTTTGCAAAACAACAAGTACAGTCGAAAAACACCGCTATTTAGGGGTGTTTTTTGCAATTTTAGGGGTGTTCCAATAATTGCAAGTAGCTTTAACCCTCATTTTCGTAATCAGCGCCCCAAAATACGTAGGGGACAAGTGGTCTCGTCAAGTCCGGCGTTTCCCGGCCTTTTACCGCTGTTTTAAATGCACTAAAGAAGCAGAAACATTTGTGTTAGTTTGTAGAAACTGGGTAAGACGGGCCTAAAAATTTGTTGTAACATCAGGTATGTCAAGCTATTTTCCTAATTAAATTCACAAATTAATTATATTTATAATTAATAACAATAGTGGCAATTTGCTGTATAAAAATAGGTGTTATAAAATGTAATTTATTTCTTTCCTTGCTAAATTCTTTCAATTTTTTGTCCGGTCGGAGATTATACGCCTTATCAGGTTTTGCAGTGGACCAGTTTCCAGTGCCGTGCGGAAGTGTATTTTCAAATCATTTTTGAACTACTCTTTTTGATTTTATTTTTGCAAAATTGTATTTGTAAGAGGTATAATTTTTGCATTTCATATAATTTAATATACCTATAATATATGAAAATCCACTTGAAGTTTTTTCACGTTCTTATACAGTAATAATCCAAATTATTGTTCCAATTAGGTACTGTATGGCTATGGAAACAAAGTTACGTTTTATTTGATAATTATTAATAGTAATTGTATTTGTTACTTAGTACTAAGCGTACTAAATACTTGGTATCAAAGTATACAGGATGTTCTAGAAATAATAATAAAAATGTACAGGATATCCGGAAACGAATAGGTCGCACTTCAAGGGTAGTTTCTTTGAATGAAAACAAATCGCTTTAGATTAATTTAACTTATTACTACTCTGTTTAAAACGCTATCAAATTGTTTGCCTTTTATTTTTAAATCAAGTTTTTCATCACTCTTTAAAATGTTTACACTCATTTCTAGAGCATTCCGTATATAGCTTTGTGCGGTCCTAGGAAACGATTTATGAAAGCCTTTAGAATTAATTTGAATTAGTTAAGTTTAAAACAAGATAAAACTACAAACATAAATTTGATGATGCTTGCAGGCATATTCTGTCGTCAGTTTATTCCACTCGCAGTTCTGTATAAGTTACATATCGGTTTTGATGCAGTTCATAACTCCATTGGTATGTTTTAAATTTTGCTGGCTGCAGTAGCAACTTCAGTGGTCAATCCATTAAAAATAAGCTAATATAAATCAATTATCCTACAACTCCTATCAATGATGTCATATGTATGCTCTCTGATACCAAACATCTAGGTATGCTAATGAACAATTCCACAGACAAAGTTTTATTCAATAATTATCTAAATAAATTAATTTATCTAAATTTACTAACCTGGTTTAATGAAAACACTCTATAAATATCTAACTTCACTATTGACAGTGGGAACTCGAAAATTCAACCACAATAGATGAGATCTGACCTATTTCTGCATTTTTAGGATTGCTTCTTCAGGTAGTCTCCTTTAAATTGAGTCAATTATCTAACTATAAAAGTTATTATATAAATTAAAATTATTTGAGATTAATGATGTTTCACATCAATGCGTTGGTTCTACTATGGAAAAACCGGCGAGTTTTAGATATCTCATATAGGCAAAGGATACATTTTATTTTTTAATATATTATAAATCTAATAATGATAATACAATTTTGTCGGATTAAATTAAAGGTTTGAGTTTTAGAGCTAACTGAAAAGTCCTACAAATGCTGAAGCCAACCATTGTTTAGTTTTTAATCAACTGCTCCAGTAAATTGCTTTTATTTGTCATTCACCTTTGTGAGTCCTTTTTTGACTGGGAGGTTTTCCTGAAAGCGGACCTATATAGGTGATTTATAGAATCTAATGGTGCTCTTTACAGACGGATCCTCTAAATGCGACAAAGCTCAGAGACTATTGTTCCTCACTTACGGCAACCCAACAGAATTTGGCGTAAAATATGTTTTGTTCTCCTGATGTAGGTAAGAAGTACAACCACTAAAACCACTGAAGCTGTGTTGTGGTGCAATATATTCAGGACAGCGCTGCGTGTTTTTACAAGATACTTTTTGTGTAGCATTTCTACGTGCTGATCTAGATAAGGCTAACATACTAGAGATAATAAATAACGTTTAAGTAGAAAATATCCCTTTTATCTTATTCATTTAAGTTTTCGATTAGACCTTTTTCCTTTTGGTCTGATATACAGAATGCAGTATGTACAGGGTGAGTTAAGTTTAAATAGTCAGACTGCAGGAATAAATTTTAAGAAAAATCGTAACAACATACCTTTTATCTTGTTCTCCAAGAGAATTACAGGGTGATCAAGTTAAGAGAAACAATTAATTATTCGAAAATGGCAATAGCCACATTCCTTTGTAGGTACTTATTACTTAGGGTAGATTATGTCATGAATCTAAAACCGGAATCAAGTTATAACCAGTGGTGTAGATATGAGAGGCCTACAACACTCTTTGGTACGGCATTAAACAAGGCAAGAAGATATGTGATTTTTGGAGTGCCCAATCTCTTTACTGCATAAAAGGTCCCTGTTAAAAAAATCATCAGACTCACCGTTTTCCCGTAGAAATACTTTTATGATAATTATACATTAAATGTAAAATTAAACAGGAACATAATATATCCAGTCAGGATGGCTGTAAAACAACTACTGCCTAATGTTAAAGTAGAATTATTACTAAATAATGTCACAAATACTGTTTGATCACCCTGTATATCTTTATTGGAGAGCTATATAATAGGTACATATGTTCAATTTACATATTTTACTTGAAATTTCGTAAGAATTTTTTTTTGTATACTTTATTCCAGAGATCAAAAACTATATAAGCTATACAATTCTTAGTATAGGACATGTCATGTATGGAACAATAATGATAAAATAATAGAATTGATTACCCAAAAGTAAAAGCCACAGATATAGTAGTAAATAATATTATGTACTCATAGAACAATGTCCACTACACACTATCTATTAAAATATTTATCAACAGAATAAAAAGCACAATGTATGAGACATTTTTAAAAATAATTTTTAAACTTATTCATAGATATATTATTTTTCAAGAGATCAAGTAACTTATTATAAATTCGAATGCACATAGAATGTGATCCTTTAAGGCATACTTCCATCTGCATTGAAGTTGACTTAAGGCTTACGGTGAGCGCTCTATCAAACGATATATAAGATCTGGTCCAAAACCGTTAAGAACTGGTTCAGAACCGTGAGAAATGTTTGACCAACACCGTCTTACGCCGCATTCGCCGAGAGTACATTAACAACTGAACTGACTGACTAATTCTGGACGGTTCGGAATCGATTCTTGCTGTGTTGGAACAAACCCGTAGTTTTCGCTCAGTAGCTAGATATTTTTAATAGACTACAAATATTATTTTACGTCGGCGCTGTGTTTTGAAATTTTGAAAAAGTGTAAAATATTTTTTTTAATATTAATTTTGCGTATTTTCAAAATTTCAAAACACAGCGCCGACGTAAAATAATATTTGTAGTCTATTAAAAAAAACCGCATATTTTTATCATTTTTCGTTGAGGAGTTACTGAGCGAAAACTATATCCCTTTTGATCGAGCGCTCACCGTAAGCCTTAAGTCGGATTTCTGTCTAGTTTTGTAAGCGTGAGTGTTTAATTGTTTTGGGAATTTTTACAGTGGCCTACACGATGTTCGTCTAGGAACTCGAGTAATCTGTCGAACTACATTTTTTGGGCAACGAAGACAGAGAAAGCAGATGCTGCATTTCCCCAGCAAACCACGCCGTAGGATAATTTTGAGTAAAGATGCCCATAGTACATATAAAGTAATGTGGAAACACTAACCAAAGGCCGGTATTCTGTAAAGATATAAGAAAAGGAATTGATTTTTTTACAAATGCTAGTTATGTGTACATAAATTTTGGATCAAGAAATTTGCTTTCATTTACAAGTGGTTCTGATTTGCCACAATTAAATCTAATAAGAGGACTAGTATTATTATATATTAAAAGTTGTAGGTTACTCCCTAGCACATTTCACTCGAAAATTGACCATTTTACCGCCACAAAGGCTTTTTTTGCGAGCCGTGCAGCACCGAACGACTAAACGCTACTCTCTTCGCCGTCTTTCTAGATTGCCTACGGCGTATTTTGATGCCGATTTTTTCACGTTCTCCTAGCTAAATTTCCATTTTCCCGAGGCTACTCGGCCAAAAACGGTGGATTTTTGGATGTGGAACGAGGATAGTTGAGTCGGTTACGCCCCTTTATAGAAGATAGCGATTTTTTCGAGCGGAACGAGGATAGAGCGAGTAGGTAACGCCCCTTTCTATACATTCGACAAATGGCAGACGAAATGCGTTTTGCCCGGCATATATGTCAGAAATGTCAAACTAATTTGTTGTTTAGGCTCTTTTGTAGAAATTCAACAAACGTCAAACGAAACGTCAAAATGAATTAAAACAGATTATGTGTTTTGGAACAATTTTTGGGCCCTTCCAGCTACGAGAAGCTGGTATTGTGTTGTCTGATATATATCTGAGTCATTTGGTGATGATTTTATAGCCCAAAATCTGAATTGGTATCTTTAAAGTTTCAGTCAACTACGAGGCGCACCGCCGACCAAAATCACCAAAACGTCAAACGTATGCTCCGGCAATGACATCTCGGTGGAAAACGTAGGAAATTTGGAAAAAGAGGACTGGAGGCCGACAAAGACCAAAAACTGTAAATTTGAAGTCTCTAGAAAGTTTTCCGTACCCAAGCGCTGGGGTTTGAGGTTGTTTTTACATTGAACTTTGCATAAATACAAGGGAAAATGAAGTAAAAATGAGCTAGACAATATGGCGGTAGTCATTTCATTGCCGTATCGCTTCAATTTATAGGGTGATTCAAAAAAGCTTGATAGAATAAAAATTGACAAAAAAAAGTAAAATTCCAAATTCGAGGAAATTTTCGGATTTTTTGTTTCGGAACGGTTGTCGAACGTGTGAAAGACTGTTCCGTATACAAAGTGTTGAAAAAAATGTTACTGCAAAAAGGGAATTAAAAAATTTTTTTGATTAAACTTCCATCAAGGATCTATTATGACACTAACTAACGGAGCAAATACAGAGTGTTTAAAAATAACGAACCATTCTCTAAAAACCCTTTAAATTCATGGAATACAAAAAAATTTTTTTTATTAAACTTTTAGCATCACATAAAGACCACCCGATTCAATATCATAAAATGCAGGATATTCAAATAAAATTTACCAAACTCTCGAAAACACTAAAAATTACCAAAATATGCCAACCACTCTTCTAAATTATAGAGCGCCGGATTTTTCGCACCATAGAGAGTTCAGCCAAAGTCACGTTTACATTTTATTATTCACAAGCGTAGAGTCGCGCGCAGTAATGGCAATTAAGTAAAAGTCACTACGCAGCGGTGGTCATGCCGCGCACAGCGCGGCCAGAGGGCTTTATCCCCAGGAAAGGTCAAGTCGGTTATAGCCGACTTGCCACCTTTCTAATACTGAGTCTTATTTTTTGCAATGAAATGCATTAATTGAGATTTGCTACAATTTAGATTTAGTAAATTTTTATTGATCCATTTAATGCAGCTTAGCACCCTCCATTTCACTCTCTTATTAATTAAAGTTTTTTTTGGGACACTATGGAAAGTAATAGATTCACCAATTCCCTTTTTCCATTTTGGTTTTGCTAGTAGCCACAATATAAATTGTGTCCCAGAATTATAACGCAACATAATTTGAAATTTGACATAAAGGTATGTTTTCTCAACAGTACTGAAATGACAACCAAAACGTAAAGGTAACAAATACCAGATTAACAATTGTTACGCCAAAACACGAAAAAAAACTCCAATAACACAATAATAATAACACAGGGCACTGGAACACTTCTAAAATATAAATAAAAACCAAATTTGTTAGTGAATAATCATTTTCGGGTCAAATACCAATGACGTCTCTAGTGAGTTTGTTGGCAAGCGGAGTGAAGGAAAAATGAGTTTATAGGCAACCTCCTCTGTTTTAAAGATCTTGGTGGTAGTGTTGTTTTCGGATCTAAATCCATATTGATAATTTATAGTGAGATATGAATAAAGTCTAATAACGTAACTGTATGATATTAGACTCCACTCAACTGCTTATTAATCTACTGTGTATATTAATAGGTACACCAATTTGGCTGGTATTTCTTATTATTTGGAGCTACTTCAACTTTTCTCCATTCGGAACTCAAATATATTAAATTTGTTTTATGTTCAGCTTGCGAAATCATTTTATAATCTAATTTATTTAATTACCACTTCAAGTTGAATACTTCCTAACCAGTTTATTAATTAAATTCGCTTCACTCGGTTAGTTCGGACTACCGATTGTTCAACTGTGAGTAGTTTAAAAGCTTTCAATTCGTATCAACTTAGGAAAATGCTGTGCTAGTAACTATTTATATTGTTTATCACATACTTTGCGGAAGTTCTGCGTATCCAGTATAAATTATATTCATTCTATAAGTTTAACCTATTGAGTATTGATTACTATATCAAAGGTGAATTTGACAGGATAGTGTGTTTACCTATATTTTGTACAACTTTATAAAGTAAATGTAAAATACAAAAACTTCGATTTTTTAATCAAACCAAAGAAGTGAAAGGTAACCAAGCTACAGTTTAAATATAAACAGTTAAACTAACCGACACGGATTTTTGCCTGAAGTCCTAAATCAACTTGGCAGGTGCATTACGAGGGATATCAATAAGTTCTACATCACATTATCTACGGCAGAACATATACGAGGGTTATTTATAATATTGCTATGCTAGATGAAAATTTCTATTAAGACAAATTTTAACATTGTGATAATAAATGCATTAGAGTAGCTTGATACGTTTATTAATGTATACATTTTTGTATACTTGCGACAAGAATTCAGACGACTTACGTCATACGAACAAATGAATAATTCATTATATTTTCATCAAAATATTTAAGAAACGGCAACTGATAGTAATAAAACTATATACTATATTAAAAGTTTGCATTATATGTATATTGCACTAAATAGCAAAAAATGATTGCTTTTAACGAGACCAAATATCGAAAATTACGTTGACAATAAAAACAAATGTGTAACGTCAGCTGTGACGTAAGACGTCTGAATTCTTGACGCGAGTGTATATTTTAAATAGTATTATTGCTAGGTGATTATACATTATTATAAAAATTTACAAATTTATTATGGGTGAAATAAGCAATTAAATTCTGTTAACATTTTTAATGTAGAAGTTTCTATTTTACAATTTTTGCAAATCCTACCTCTTATATACGAGAAAAGTAAATATTTACGTGAGAACTTTGGGCATGGGTGTTCAAACACTATATCTGAAAATTCTGTTAACATACTGTGGCTGACGGTCTCACAATTTTTCGGAAGAACTGTTAAACCACTAGATGACCCTTTACTGCTTTCGTAAGCTTTTAGTTTAAAAAATAATGTAGAGCGATTCAAATTAGGAGCATTACAGTACTCAAAGCAAGTATGACATGAATAATTATAAGACATTTACGCAAAAAATATTCATATAACATGCACTAGCGTATTCCCTTCTGTTTGGTATGGCATGGTATGATACGTATAGATGTCGTTGAATGGACATCCAATGGATGTCCAGATAGTAATCATATTAATATATTACGAATAATGTCCTACACGGTACCTTCTATGGATGCCCATTTTATACAGAGTGTCCTAAAATTAGCCTGCCAAAAATTAACTGTGGATTCTACGATCAAAAATAAGAAAAAAAAGTCAGGGGGGTCAGTGGGTAAATATTGCTCTAACTTTCTTGTGTCTCAAGATTTTCGTCGTCAGATGAAAAAATTAAAAATATTGGTCTATTTTACATAAAAAAGATACTCCTATTTCAATCCGATAAACTGCTCTGTTTTCGAGTAATCTTCATTTAAAAATTTTGTAACACCATAAAAGTTTAAGATGGAAACTATAAATATGTAAAATATCCCTAGTAGGCTCTGAGAAAATACTGTCGACTTATTTAGCACATGTTACAGGTGTTATTCAAGCATTCTAACATATTAAAATACTATTAAAATGCATATCAGTAAAGTAATTATCTGTAAATTTTTTAATATTAATATAGCCTGTTAATACTTAAGAAAAGATTGAAAGATATGTAAAATGTGTCAAATAAACTGACAAATAACATTTCAAAGCCTACTAGATACAATTTGACCGCTTGCATATATCTAATATTTTTGTATGTCACAAAATTTTAAAATTAATATTACTCGTAAACAGAATTTATTGAAGTAAAACAAGGGTACCTTTTTTGTAAAATTGTTAAACATTTGTAATTTTTTGATCTGATGGCAAAAACCTCGAGATATAGAAAAGTTAGAGCAATATTTATCCAATAAATATTTGGAGAAAATCAAAGTTTAGGGTCCCCCTTTAAATAGCAATAGCTCCGTTAGGGGGCGTTTTTGGAACTATATTTATACAACTTTTTTTTTCATATTTTTGATTGTAGAATTCAGAGTTAATTTTTGGCAGGCTAATTTTGGAACACCCTATAGACACGGACAAGATATGGACCAAATAAGGACATCTATAGGATATCCGTGTTTGGGACACATACATGAGCAGAAATGATATTTTCCTTGTGGGTAATATTTAAGACATCTACAGCAGATAATAATAATAATAATATCTCTACCCCTTATTCTAATCAAGAGGATTAGCCCAGAAGTCGAAGAATTGTGCGGGAGAGGGGGCGGCATATTATTATTAAGCAGGCCGCATTTACGCCCAGGAACGTTGGTAGATACTAACCACCATTCAGTGCAGGAATGAAACAAACCCGGATAACTTTATTAATTGGGGGGTAGTCACATGTCAGTCGGTATCAATCTCCCACATTGACCCCAGCCAACATTCTTCCACCCTACCATATCCGCAGAGAGGGTGCCAATCTCTCCACGAATATAGCTTATATACGGTTTACCGGCTGCGGGGGTCGAACCCACAGCGATCTAGTCACCTCGATTCAACTAATGACACCTTAAACCGCGCGACCACTGACCGACCGAGATAAAAGAATACTTACAGTACCTAATTAGTTTTTCAGCAACACAGTTTATTTGGAGGCTTTTTCTCTGTGTACTACATACGGTTTTGACAGCTCTCGTCAAAAATAAAGCTACGATCCGATACTTTGAAGAACCATACCACGCGCTACATGTCAGAACTTTAGCAGTTTTTTATTTAAACGCTAATCTAGCCAACACAATTTAATAATACTTACTAAAACAAAATGATTGATCTTTAACAAAACCAGAATAGGAAGCAATAGGGCATTAATTATTAATTCCCCTAATTGTTTAGCTCACCATTTCCTGAATACCATCATCACGAATGAAAATGTAGGTACTCGGGAAACGGCTTGCTAATTACGATCATTCTAAATGCCTTTTAATTACAATATTGTAGGCCTACGGAGAGAAACTGAAATTAATACAATTTATTTCAAAGAACATTATTCAAATGCCATTTGTACTGATACCTCTCCATCAAGGTAGCGAAATTGTTATTTAGCTTCTTGATTGCACTAAAAATATTTATTATACATAAACTTGGACATAATGAACATATACAGGGTGTCCGAAATATGAGTGTCTTAGTTTTGCCATATGATAAGTTGTACCGAACAAAACATATTTGACTTAACAATTTTTTTTTCTCTGACCAACGGTAATAGAATTATGACAGCAAACAGGTCTTGAATATGTGACAACGTCGCTCACATACTATCTTAAGATTGTTATGTTTTATACATAATTATTACAAATAGGTACACCTAAACATATGTACTTACTGTGAAGAAGCGTTTACTGTACAAACGTCTCGTAGCCAGAGAGTTTTGCCTAGATACGCCGTAAATTAACATGCGATGCAGCTGGTTATGGTTACTATAAATTGTTCCATTTTTGTTTATGTACACTCACAAACATCAAAGAAAAATAGACAAAAATAAATCGCACTAGCTGTACGCACCAATATGACTAATATTACTTTTAGGTTATCACCAGCAGCCTGATACTGTTATGTGAGATGTAACTGGTCTGCTACTTCTGCTCGAGCGGCTCGACTTGCAGAAAGCGACCTACAATATTGTATGTACTTAACCGCAGATCTAGCCCCGGGCGATGCGCCATTAAATCTATTAATGATACTGCAGGAAATTGCAGTATCTGTGAAAAGATACTGCAGGTATAATTCAATGCCGGTCGGGGCATTAGCCCGCGGAGTAGTTGTTTCCTGCAGTATCATTTATAGATTTAATGGCGCATCGCCCGGGGCGAGAGGTCTGCTGTTAAGTACCTACGATATTGTAGGTCGCTTTCTGCAAGTCGAGCCGTTTAGGCCGAGCAGGAAGTAGCAGACCAGTTACATCTCACCTGCACTCGATTTATATGTGAAACTACATATGAAGGAACAGCCAGTTCAATTGTCGGTCATCTCACCTATGGCATACTGATGCGGGCTAACAAGCCCGAAACCGGTCTATGTCTGGTGGAGTGGCCGACAAGGGTTCTTGGCTGTTTCACACAGATACTGCAGGTATAATTCAATGCCGGTCGGGGCATTAGCCCGCGGAGTAGTTGTTTCCTGCACTATCATTTATAGATTTAATGGCGCATCGCCCGGGGCGAGAGGTCTGCGGTTAAGTACCTACGATATTGTAGGTCGCTTTCTGCAAGTCGAGCCGCTAAGGCCGAGCAGGAAGTAGCAGACCAGTTACATCTCACCTGCACTCGATTTATATGTGAAACTACATATGAAGGAACAGCTAGTTCAATTGTCGGTCATCTCACCTATGGCATACTGATGAGGGCTAACAAGCCCGAAACCGGTCTATGTCTGGTGGAGTGGCCGACAAGAGTTCTTGGCTGTTTCACACAGATACTGCAGGTATAATTCAATGCCGGTCGGGGCATTAGCCCGCGGAGTAGTTGTTTCCTGCAGTATCATTTATAGATCTGATACTGCTATGTTGTCGTACGTTACAGTACGTTGCGGTTTTAACGAATTTCTCGGAAACTTCAATTGTTTACTTCATTAATACTTATCCAAAAACCAAATTATGAACAAATTACGTTACAGGCGCTTTTATTGCAGTTGTATTTTTATTTTTCAAAATGTATTTGTTAACTATTCGTCTTAGACATGTTTTTCATAAGAGTTTTTTATTGCATTTAGTCAGATATATAAGCCCTTAAAATTACGGCACTCATATTCCGGACACCCTGTATTACAAAATGACATGTACACAGGTTACACATGTATTATCACACGTAAGCCTTGGATATTCATAAATATCTTGTTTTTTTTCGCTAGCAAAGTGCTTTTTCGTTATAAGATAGGACAAAATGTTGGAAAACTTTGTCAAAATAAAAAAATGTAAAAGTTTGCAAAATTTTACTGTCCTGAACCTGAAGAATGATTTTGAATTTGTATCATTAGTATAGCGTTAATATGCTGCCTCGCTCTTTCCTGACATTGCCTTGGTCTCGCAAGACAAGTCAAAACCAAGATCAATTTTGATAGCTCGAATTGCAAGAAAAGATAACATTTAAAAAAAGTCTTGCGAGACAAGTCAAGAAATATTGCTACGGCAAGTAGCTATATAGGTACTTTATTTAAAGGACATCCAGCATGCAGTTATTTTTAAAATTTAGTTTATTGCCTCTAGGTCCAGTTCTGCTGGCTATTTTATATGATGTCTACCAATCGATCACTGTCGACGATTGATCGTATCGATAGTTACGTGTGACCTCCGAGCGGGACCGTAGCCGACCGAGAGTAACCACCACTATTATCAATTTCGTAATAAAGTTCAATGTTTCTCATTTATATGCAAGAGTTTTGTAAAGTTACGAGATAAGAAATTTGGGAGACTCTCTCAAGACAATACAAAACATTATCTTGTGAGATTTTTATTTCAACCAAAACTGCATTAATAACACCCTTTCTGGATGAGATACAAAAAAAAATACTAATATACTATACTATAATAGTTCAGTAAGCACGCAAGTTTATAATTTAAAGACCTACCTTAATTATTCTTTTATTTTGATTCTTTATCAAAGTAGATCTAAATATTAAAATTTTACATATAATCAGTTTTTCATCCTTTCTTAACATTCTGTTGCAACTAATACGATATGAAGAAATAAAAGTAGTCGTACTACACTGCCTGTTAAGAATAAAAGTCATATCTACATTTTCTATCATTTCCAGTTTATGACACCCAAAACTTGGTGTTTAGTATATGTATGCACATATTAAAACTGAAAGTCGTATTATCTCCTTTTATGAAGTTATTTAAATCTGACTTCTATTTTTCAAAACGGAAAAAGATCGTATCAATTAAAATTCTAATTTCTAATGTAAAACATATAGTAATATGTTAAATAATATTTTTATTAACAATTTAAAATTTGATGGCACAGCAAATTACCAAATCCAGGCAATATCTCAGAATGAAATTTTGTCAGTTACGACTTCTGTACTTAACAGGGCAGTACATAGGAATTTGCTATAGACATCCTCAACTATTCATTCTGACAAACTTTCCTTAACATTTTGTCGTATTTCAAGGCAGGTACTTCATTGGAAACATTTAGATGTTTCCATGGCACAAATATAGTTAAGTGAATCCCAGAACGCCGTATTTCAATACTTTTTGTTTTCACAAGAGCCGTTTCATCTGCCCGGAGACGCCGTGTATATTACCAGTTGAAACTGATCATGAAGTGACCAATTTTTATGCCATGAAGGGCGTATTTCTAGCCTTAACTATGATTCGTTGACCTGCCCTTGTTGTTCTCGGGTTAGCATTTATTGAAATAAAATTATTCAAATTTTATAAAACCAACACATGGCATATTCTACTTTATGAGCAGTTGCCGATTTCCTATGAAATTAATTACGTGACAGTTATTTGAAGAATGATTATTAGCGCCGGCGCCTCTTAAAACAAAGACACTTGACATGACTAACAGGGCTGCCATAAGTAACCGCTCTGGAAGACTTGCACGTCCAAGTTTACCAGATTGGAATTGCTTGCAGAGTAATCACGTATGAAGCGTGATGCCATCAATCTCTAGATGTCAGCATATCGCGCGCATCAGAAGGATATTTAATTCATTGAAATTAAGATTCTAGATAAGAGAAAATTTAAATTTTCAGATAGGAAACCTGTTCTAGTCCTTTAAATTTTCATTCTCTTAATAATAGCTTTGAAGAAACATGCCAGGAAAATGGTGAAAGTATCTACAGGGTGTTTTGTAAAGGTACAGTTAAAGTTAAATGCCATTGATATGTACAATCGAATTCTAAACACAAAACAAAGAATAACTTTTTTTCAGATTAAGCTTAATTTAGAAAACAAACAGTTTCTTATTATTTTATTCAACATTTAGTAGATGATGAAATATGCTATCTCTGATACACGTAAAACAAGTGAATTATAAAGCTTTTGCTAAGTTTTCGGGTTTTTGAATATTATGTACATATTGAATTTTAAATTATACCTTCCAATTGCTGGGTAGTATTAATTGTCCTACCTGGCATGCTACTTTAACTGAAAATACGATTTTCTCGTAAACCCATGTCAAAAAACCATCAGTGCCAAAATTGAGGCAAATATCATCATTAAAATTATTTGAAATATTTGCAAAAGGTAAAATGTAATGTTGAAATTTCACTCCCTGTAAAGTCGGCAGCCTTGAACTTTTAGAATGAGGTAAGTTGGATTAAATTACTATACAGGGTGTCCCGAAATTAATGGGACACAGAGCAAGAGTAGATTCCTCACATAAAAATAATATGATTAAGCCAAACTTGATCCATTTGTGGCTAATAAAAAAGCTACAGGGCGTTAAAGCTCAAATTCTTTTGAAAATTTGGATTCGGGGATTTACTGGAACCAGAAAAACGAATCGTACTTAATTTTGCTGTAGACACTAGAGGGTGCTACAAAATGTACTCCTGGTTGATAAGAACTGCTTATAACTTTTTTATCAGTGTGTGTACGAAAGTTTTAATTAAAAAATATTGTTCTCCTATCTATTTTTCACAAATAAGGTATACTTGTTTTGTCGATAAATTTAACCGTATTCGATTTATTTTTTGTTTTTCTATTGGATGCAATAAAATAAAATAAACGTTTGTAGTTACTTACGTAAAAAACTAAGGATTATTTTTAAGAATAATGTAATTACATTCAGGTGGCTACATTAGATTCTCAATATGAGCCCCGTTTACATTAATACACAATCTTATTCGTTTGATAAAGATCTCAGATCAGATATACTGTTGCCGATAATGCCGATTTTAACTCTATGAAAACGACCAGTCAAATAACTATTAAAAAAGGAAACCGTCGTCGAAACCATAAAAAATTAGCTTAGCTCTAATAAGATCAAGTTCAATCGTATCAAACGCCTTCGAGAAGTCGAGTGACACTAGAATTGCTGCGAATTTTCGGTCAATAGATTTAATGATACTGTCAAACATACAGTATGCGCCAAAAGTATGGAATAAATTCAATAAAAACGAAACAATTATTTTTTGGGAAAAATCCTCGAAGAGGTCGATATTTATTTAAAAAAATACATATTTTAGCGTAAAATGCGATTTTCAAATGTCATTTGTTTTCGAGTAATGACGTCATCGATTTTTTTTTAAATGGCAACACCATATTTTTTTCCTTGATTCTGAAAGATCGTTTAATTCTCTATCAGACAGTACTAAAATTTTGCCCTCTTACATAGGAAAATTTTCGAGTAAATGACTATTGAATGTTAGAAAACGTAAATTTTATCCATAAAAAAGTAACAATTCTGAGGTATGTAAAATAAAATACAATTGATTAAATTTTATACTTAAATTAAATGTTCGAATTGCCATCCACCAACATTAATAAACCACGTAATTTAGAAGAACTTCAAAATCGCATTCGGGACGAAATACGCAGAGTTACCCCAGAAATCATTCATAATGTGCAAGAAGAATTTCTTCACAGACTTGCGCATTGTCAAGAAGTTGGTGGATGGCAATTCGAACATTTAATTTAAGTATAAAATTTAATCAATTGTATTTTATTTTACATACCTCAGAATTGTTTGTTACTTTTTTATGGATAAAATTTACGTTTTCTAACATTCAATCGTAATATACTCGAAAACATTCCTATGTAAGAGGAATTTTAGTACTGTCTGATAGAAAATTAAGCGATCTATCAGAGTCAAGGAAAAAAATATGGTGTTGCCATTTAAAAAAAAATCGATGACGTCATTACTCGAAAACAAATGAAACATTTGAAAATCGCATTTACGCTAAAATATGTATTTTTTAAATTAAAAATCGACCTGTTCGAGGATTTTTCCCAAAAAATAATTGTTTCGTTTATATTGAATTTATTCCATACTTTTGGCGCATACTGTATATAAATGGGGCGTTGTTCTACTACGGGCTGAACGAAAGCCGAATTGATAATAATAATAGTAATTTTTAATGATGTACAGGTAGAATACTATTGCTACAGAAATAGGCGTTTATTTGCTTGTAAACAATTTTTTCCAATATCTTCGATAAAATGGGTAACAAACTAATGGGACGTAAGTCTTAGACAGATATATCATTTTTATATGTACACCTATCATTTGTAAGTATATGTAATGTTCAAAAACTTAAATATTTTATATTGCCAAGTATCCAGCGAAACAATAAAACAGTGGATAAAAGTGATGCCCGAGCAACTCACAATAAATCTGATATATGTAAGCTAAATTGTTTTTGTTTTATATTCAAAAGTAAAAAATTAAATACACTTAAATTCGTTCTAGGTGATACGTAGGTATCCTGCAATTTATTTATAATTGTTTAAATATAAAATTAAATTTTAAACACGTTAATAATTGAACCAAGCCAAATGTACATAGTAATGACATGTAAATCAGTTAATAATGACTAATAAAGTCACTTATTTTGAGTGAAAATAAATATTTGCTGGTATTGTTTAGAATTATTACTTTTTTACTTTCAGTTACTTACGTCAAGTAGTATACGAGCATATGATATTGGCATAACTGAGCTTCGTGTAGTAAGCGCCATACCGTTAATTGGGATACTTCGGGCACCTGTCTAGAAATGTACCTTGTACGTTTTTGCAGATCTTTAGGGACCACATTCAACACTTGTTCTTCAGCTACTAAAATACGTTTGGTCGCCGAGGTCCACCATCTCGTCCACTATTTGCACGTAAATTACTACTATCACATCCACGTTGCACCACTGCCGTAAAAGTTTCATGATTTGGCTTGTGCCAATCGGAAAATCGATCCGCATACAAGCACGAAGCTGCCAATACATTTTATCTAACTTCATCATAAATAAGAATAATGTGCATTAACTCAGCATTGCTATACACATGCGCCATTTTTAAAATTGATACTACCCACAATAAATATAACAACACGCGTGGGTTTACCACCTAGAGAGCATATCCCCACTTCAACCCTATTCGTCAAGCAAGCGTATTGAATCGCGCTCTGGGGCAAAAATGTGTTTACTTTTTTTGTATATCACATGTAATTGAAGTAAAGTTGCCCAGCTACGTACTCCTTTATAATATTAGAACTTTAAATTAGAACTTTTTTACGTGAAATCTATTAGACTTTTATTTAAATTTTTTTGAAGACTTCTGATTTAAGGAAGGAACTTGATGAGCAAAGAAGTAACAAACTTTTGCACGACACTAATAAAAATATAACCGGCCTCAAATGCAGAGCTGGAATTACATTTGCGGTCTGTAAATTGAAACGCAGTTTTCCATAAGCTCCACACGTATACAGCTGAAATTTCAATCCGCGATACTTGCAGCTACAAACTAAAAACTAAGCAGTTAAAATAGATTAAAGCGTTTGCATACAAACTCGCTAGTCTTTAATAGAATAATTTAATTCAAATTCCGTCCCTCTCGTCCCACGTTAAATTTAATTACAATTCTAATAAGATTTTTTCAGTAGAGCTCTGTAAGTTTGGAGTAATTTAGTTAAACAGGTCATGCTGGAGCGGGCATGTAAGAGTCCCAGAGGAGCGCCCAGGAGCACTAATAATCGACGTCGCTCCAAAAGTTTTAACAAGCACGCGCTATGACAATTATGGAAATTTTACAGCACACATCACTTTCAAGATCCTCCTGATTGTTCTACAAATTGCACACCTACGAAAATGAAAATATGCCTTCCTTTGAGACTTTGCCAATGGACAGTCACTTGCAAAAGGCCAGTCAGAATTTATATGGACACGAAATGTTCTAAGTTTCGTTCATATTCTAAAGCAAATTTAACTCATAAGTTGAGTTCAGGAGACAAGGCTTTCACGTCCAGTGCTGTTCACTCTGCTATGGCTTTCCGAATTATTATGCCGTAGTGGTTTTTAGGCTTTCACGGCCAGTGCTGTAATTTGACATAGTGATTTACCCTGTTGCTGTGCCGTGACCTCGGTAACTGGTAGCTACCAGAAACAGAGTTGAAATGCACATCCTTAGCATTAGCCGGGATTCTTTTATCTACCCTGGTTGTTCTCGGGCTAGGCTCTGTGGGGACAGACCCGCTATCGGTGTCTCTGGGCCCGTCCATATGTTGATTTCGGTTCCTATTGTTGGTATTACGACTGCTACGGTCGGAACCGTTCCTCGGATAATGGTGGTCCTTCGAGGCGTTCCGTAGCTGCCGCTGTAACTGGTTGCATCCCATACTTCGAAACGTTTCCCCGCTCTTCACTGTCAGCATCTTCAGTAGTGACTGCAAAAGCTTCTGCTTGCTCAGTCGCGGCACAACAACCCGGAAAATCACTATGTATCTATCATATTATGCCGTAGCTTAGGTCCGATTAGAAATTGTGAGGATGGATCCGCTACTGGAACTCCTGGCTACGCCTATATAGTCCCCATTCATCCATAGCATTATGCCTGTTACAATGTTCTAAAATGATTTTGAGTTTTGATAATCCGTTATCAAAGTTACGTGATCTTCTTTAGCGAATTTAGCAAAACTAATTTTTATTTAGGTACATCTATCAAATACGACAGCATAGGTATTTTTAGGTATATTTAAAAGCAGCTGTCTAAGAATATTCCTTTAGTAGGACCTTTTTCTGATGCAGGGAAACACACAACATGCACAAACATACACAATAAATTATATATATATATAAAGCTGTTTACAGGCCTTTTAGGCCCAGAGCTGTGTTATTCTCCTCCACTCCATTATGTCCTTCGCCTTTCTTTTCCAATCCGTTACAATTTTCTCCCTTAGACCTATTGCCACTGCCTCTCTCCATCGCTTCCTCGGTCTACCTCGATTCTTGTAGTTAGGTTTACTCCCTACTATTTTCTTAACTGCCCTTTCATCCTCCATACGTTCTAGATGCCCTAGCCACTGCACTCTCCTGGCTTTTACAACTTCGTCTATTGTTGGTGCCTGGTACATTCCATATATTTCCTCATTATTTCTCCTTACATAGCCTTCCTCTGTCCTCTTACCACCTAGAATTCTTCTTAAGATCTTCCTTTCCCACCTTAAAAGGTTTTCTCTTGACTTCTTATTGAGAACCCAGGTTTCACTACCATACAGCGCTGTCGGTCTCAAAATTGTTTTATACATTCTAAATTTTACTCGTCTGGACAAATTTTTGATTTCAATAAGTGGTTGACTGCTGCCGAACTTCTGTTTGCTTTTATTATTCTCCTATTTATTTCTTGTTCCTCATCACAGTTAGCTGTTATTAGCGCCCCAAATACACATATTCTTGAACTTCTTCAAACTCCATCTCTCCATGCTCTGTTCTCAATTTAAAATTTGTATCCTTTTTTGTTCTCCTATTCTCAGCAGCTCAATAAATTATACAATTTGTTTTAACCGTTAACGCTATGAACGAGAACCTCGACTCATTTTCGTATGAAGCATAATAACAAGTGTTCATTAATCGTGTGATCGTAATTCGCATGTATGTTGGATAGCAAACGCCGATTATAGTTGGGAAGAGAATAGGACTTCTCGGCTCTCATATAAATTTTAACCTCAATATTTTTGATCAAATAATTTTTGTACATATTTTTTAATTTTTAACATGTTTACAGCTGAAACGTATAAAATTTAACCACACCCAATTATTTTGCTGTCAAAATAATGTAAAATTGATTTCTTGCTGTGTGCGTTTTTGATTCTAAAATAATATTTGCTTATAACCGGCGCAAATATTGACGTATTTTTTAATTAACTTAATTCCGTTAAAATTTTACATTCATATAAACTAAGCATCTAAATATATTTTCTAAATTAAATTATTTCAACGTCTCCTTGAAGATAGACATCCCAGTGTAGTTTGCAACATCAAACGCATGAAATATCCATTCATTTGCTTGTAGTGGTCCCGTAAGTAGTGTACATTACATTTGTGTTGGTACAACTATTGTCGTAACAGTCTCTCAAGATATTTGTACAGAGGAAACTCGCTTGTCATGGTCTCAGTTCCTTCTATTACAATAATAATACGATACATAGCTTATACACTGGTTATTACAAGATGTTCAGAAAATGCGGCAGGCGACCGCCGAAGGAATAGATAATACTAATTCAATAGTAATGATATTTGAGCTGATTGATACCGACTTGTCTCATAATATAGTTCCACCGATTAGTTCATTGGTATGGTGCTAGAGGGCACAACACAATTATTTCTTTTGTTATACTTGAAATAAAAATTGAATAATTAAACAATTAAAAGTATCGTAAAATTCAATTTTTATTAGTCTTTGATGATGAGATGGGACTTTTGCAGTAAAAAGAGACTGAATAATGAATATTTGTTAAGTAGCCCAATTACTATTGTGACACCTTCTTTGATGAAATGCAAAAAGTAGATTTGCCCCATGCTAGCTTGAAGGTCGTGGATTACAAGAAATAATTAAGGGTGCCACACGACAAAGTTTCTCGCCCTAGCTAGTGCTTCTCTTACTACCGCTTATGCAGCAGAAATGACTATAAAGCAGACAACATGCAAAAATAAAAAATGGTTCATTACTACTAACAGATTGTCAAAAGTACGGCACCTTAGGTTATAAGAGCTATGCACAACAATCTGCTCTCAAACCTAGTATAGCATCAAGTGATAAATTCCCACCTCTATTGTAATAATACAGAATATACTAATAGTAGCTCGCATTACTTTTCCTAGTTGGAGACAGACTCTCATCCAATTACATAGTACGTCCTTAGCGCTTTTTTTGATGTACAATCTGATATGGTGGGGTTAATCACAACCCCTCTCAAAACAAAATACTGAATTTGAAAGGCACTAGACGAATCAAGCGTTGAGTCATGGAATTATGTCGAAAGGTTTTCGATGTCATTTAAAACATAAAAATATTTGTTGCGTTATTTTGGAAAATAAAATTTTTACAAAGTTTTATAAAAATAAAACTTTGGGAATGTGTAGAAGAAAACACTCTATAGTTTTTGTTCAAATTTCACATATACGGGATCTGAGATGACCTGAGAACAACACCTTATCAGATTTTAAATAAAATATCGCTAAACGTTTTTATTGAACTCGGAGGGTATAGCAGGCCTTGGATCGCCATCTTAACCGCGGTAATAGGATGAGAAGTAACGGTTTTCGATGAAATTTAAATCAAAAAAATATTTGTTCGTTAGTTTTAAATCAAATTTCAAACGTAGAGGTTTTGAGCGGTCCTGATTAACGCCACATTAGATTTTAAATAAAAAAATCGTTAAACGTTTTTATTGAATTTCGGGGATATAAAAAAAATCGTAGCAGATTTTGGACCGCGATCTTAAATGCCGTGGTAGGGTTAGAGGAAACGGTTTTCGATGTCATTTAAAATAATTGTTTTTATTATTTTGAAGAATACAGATTTTACGGATTTGTACACATATAAAAGTAGACACCCTGTACATATATATGGCTCCGTATATGATCAGTTAAGAAACAATATTAATCACCGACATAAATATTCTACCAACAACAGCTGATGATAAACCGACATGTTGTCCAACAACGTATGAGATAGCACGGGAGTATATTTGTTTCAATCGGCTCAATATCAAGTATCCTATCACCTCCTAAAAGAGAGAGTAGATTGTAAGGACTTGCAAGGCACCCTGTATATTATAACGTCAGTGCGTTAGGATCTATGCTTTTTAATCACAAGCGATATTTTTCTAATATATCAGATAGATAGATATTGAGACAAAATGAAATATTAGACATCAATACTAATGAAAATTTACATGTTTATTTAAAATCATGAAATATTATCGAAAGTATTATTGTTGTTAAAATTAAAATACAACAGAATAGAACAAGATAATATAAAGATGGATAATACAGAGTATATAGGTAGATTAAATTAAATTAAATTAAATAAATTGAATATTTTAGAAAATAAGATATGGTTAAAAGTTATCTAATAATGGGATATGATCTCACATTTATGAAGAGTACATAAAAAAACAGATTTAAACCCAGAGCAAATCATATTGAATGAACAAGTAAATATCATAGAGTAATTTCATACATATATCGACAGGAGCAAATATAATAAGAATATTAACATTTAAAGTAAATAAAATTTATTAAAATTTTCAGAAATGTCAAATAAGTTTCATAGCCATGGACAAAATGTCAAGCATAAAGTTGGCTTCACAAGAGATATCACAATTTACAAAAAAAAAGAGTAATATTTAAGAATATTTTAACATTTAGCTATAAGTAAAATTGTAAATACATATAAAAAATGTAGTAGGTTAAGCAGTGCAGTGAAAAACATTAAAACAGTGCATCAAAAAACTCATTAAAATCATATGTATGAACCATAATATGTATGCAAATTTTAAAACAAGGAATCAAGATATCAAATTAATAAAAAAAAGAAAAACAAGTTTTGTTGATTAGATACGAAGAAAAGAAAAAACGTGCTGCGTTGGTTTTAGAGAGGTTTCCGAAAATTACGAAAATTAGCAATAAAAAGTCAGAGGAAAAGTTAAAATTAATACTAACGCTAAACGAAAATTGGTGATCAGCATTAGAAACCGAGACCCAAGTCCAATCTAGGAATTTGGCAGTACCATACAGTAGGTGAAGCATTCTCCAACATCTGTAGCCCTATATCACAGTTATGAGGGATTTCTAGAAGATTTCTAGTAGAAGACCTATAAAGATCAACGTTAATACAGGTATTTTATGTGCACAAAATAAACGCTAGCTAGCCATTAAATTCAACAAAAAGACAGTCACACAATCAGAATTTTCGTAAAACAATAAAGTTACTTACTATATAGTTAATAATATTCACATTTCCATTTACTATAAAAATTATGTTATTTTGTGGACCATCTGTCACAATAAGGATCATTTTACAATATAGTATATCAGCATCAGTGAACATCAGTAAATAGAATGCCACAGAATAAGAAAGTTTAAGAAACTTTGTTCTATAATTTTAAGAATTTTAAATCCTAAAGATAGGCAACCCTTAATATGCAACTGCATGTAAAAAAATCTGTTAAATTAAATGTATATAAAATTTAAAATATTCTTTAATAAGTATTACACAACAATCTCTTATGAAATAAACATTGTCAATTGTGGAATGATATTTATTTGATAAAATACAGGTACAGTGTGTTGTAATAAGATTTGACTTAACCAGCGAACCGACTATCAGAGACTATGTTCTACAAGCAGCCAGGGAAGTTGAATAAGCTAGAAACGATATTATACAGGTTTGTAGCCTAATAAATACAATTTTTTTTTCTGGAAAGGGAGATACATAAACACAAAACAGTATAAAATAAATAAATAAATAAATAAACACGAGCAAAACATCGGTCAGTGGTCGCGCGGTTTAAGGCGTCAGTACTTGAATCGAGGTGACTAGATCGGAGTTGGTTCGCGCCCAGCTGCCGGTAGACCGTATATAAGCTATATTCGTGGAGAGGATTGGCACCCTCTCTGCGGGTATGGTAGGGTGGAATAATGTTAGCTTGGGTCAATGTGAGAGATTGATACCGGTTGATATTTGACTACCCCCCTAATTAATGAGGTTTTCCAGGTTTCCCTCATTCCTGCACTGAATAGTGGTTAAGGCCTACCAACGTAAGTCGTTCCTGGGCGCAAATGCGGCCTGCTTAATAATAATATGCCGCCCCTCTCCCGCACAAGTCTCCGACTTCTAGAGAGCTATTATTATTATTATTATTATTATTATTATTATTATTATTTTTCCAGTAAACACCTTCCGAAGCTCCGACACATTCGGAGATGTTCTGGAGAGTCAAGCAATGACCACTCTCCACTCCGTAGAGTCAGTAATCATTGCGCCCGTAAATCGTGTGTTCTGAGCAGACGTAGCGAACCAAGGACGATTGCCTTCTGCATTCTGCCGGCTAAGATCTCTGCCGAATTTCGACAAGCCGGTATGATCTTTAAGTCAGAAAGCAACGTATGTCTCATTCCACCCAGGACGCCTATAATTAGCACCACAATCTTAACAGAGTGGTCTGGATACAGCCTGCGGAGCTCGGAGAGAAGATCTCGATACTTCCTCCGTTTTTCCTCCTCATTTAGGACGATGTTGTTCTCTGCGGGAGCCGAGAACTCAATCACAAACATCGTCCTAAGCTGGTGGTCGAGGAGGACTACATCAGGCTTATTGGCTTGGATTTGCCTGAGGGTGGGGAATGAATAGTTCCAATAAATTCGGCACTTCTCATTCCCCACAACGGATTCTATATCCCCGGAGCATAAGGCACAACAGGCGTCTCGTCTATCTCATACGAGTGTCGTAAATGATAATAAAACACCCGTAATTATTATTATTATTATTATTATTATTATTATTATTATTATTATTATTATTATTATTATTATTATTATTATTATTATTATTATTATTATTATTATTATTATTATTATTATTATTATTATTATTATTATTATTATTATTATTATTATTATTATTATTATTATTATTATTATTATTATTATTATTATTATTATTATTATTATTATTATTATTATTATTATTATTATTATTATTATTATTATTATTATTATTATTATTATTATTATTATTATTATTATTATTATTATTATTATTATTATTATTATTATTATTATTATTATTATTATTATTATTATTATTATTATTATTATTATTATTATTATTATTATTATTATTATTATTATTATTATTATTATTATTATTATTATTATTATTATTATTATTATTATTATTATTATTATTATTATTATTATTATTATTATTAAAACATAAAATTAAAAAAAACAAACAACACAAATGCCAGTATTAATTGGCGCCCAACAAATTAAATATAACAATATTATAGCTCACCGTCCGTAACTAGCTTAAAAGCTTGAAACATTATTTCATTTATGTGTGACACATATGTAGGTACCCTTTCAGTTGTACAGTTTGGATTGCATATTTATATGTCAATTTAATTTATGATATTGTTATCTGCGACTTCATGTACTGAGAACATAAAAATTGTTTGCGATGAATTTGAATAAAAAGTTAAAATAACGTAAAATTGACTAATAATAAACAATATATTTTAGAAAACTGTTATTTGAGCGGAAATAATGCCACCTACTTAGTGGGAGATCAGATTGCCACTTGTGTGGTGTCATTGGAAAGCCAACGTCTGTTAATTTCGAAACTTCTCCGATAGCATCACACTGCATTACCTCTTCAACGATCTATTAATAGAAGTTTGCCTCAAAAACGTAATATAGTAAAGCCGCTGAATGCTATCTGAAACTTATTTTGATATCGTGCGTTATTTTCGCTGGGATGGTTTTCTTCCACCGGTTTTAATGACGTACTTCAGCACAGAAATCGTAATGGTTTCTGAATTGATTGAACTTTAATACCATTAGCACAGCTCGAGTGTAGAATTTCTAGATCCGGATGCAGCGAAATGCGGCATATAAGTATTAGGTAACGTTTGTACTTTAATTTTTACTCTTTGCGATTTCGTACACTCAATGTATGATTTTTATCATTTTGAATCGCAGTATTTCATAAGCAATCAAATAATACAGGGTGTCCGGAATATAAGTGCCTTATTTTTTTTACTGTTTAAGAAAGGTATTTTAAGCTAATATGTATCAAATCTCCTACAATTCCTATCAATGAAGTCATATGCATGCTCTCTGATACCAAACATCTAGGTATGCTAATGAACACCCACAGACAAAACTCTATTCAATAATTATCTAAAAAATATATTCTATTTACTAACCTGATATACTCTATATATGGAGTGGGAACTCGAAATTCAACCACAATAGATGAGATCTGATCTATTTCTGCATTTTTTGGATTGCTTCATCAGGTGGCCTCCTTTAACTTTAACTATAAAAATTATTATACCAATAAATTAAAATTATTTGAAATTAAATGTCAAAATGAAATTAAATAATGTCGACAGCGTCAAACTGATTAACTGTCAAGTATCAACGACCTGATGAAGCAATCCAAAAATTTTAGTTATAGTATTAGTTAATTTATCTGCAACTAGTGTTAATGTCATGAAGTCAATCAAGCAATCATCGACAATCCCTGCCCAAACGTTTAAGGAAAAGCGTTGTTGGAAATGATCATATTGAATCGCGTGGGTTTTCAAAATCCTAAATATGAGTATTATGGATGTTATACATCCCAGTCCGTATAAAAATCTTCAGCTGTGACTTACAAGTCAGCTGTAAATCTAGAATTTCGAGCATTTTGTTGCAGCAGCCATTCACGAAATCTCATTCGTAAGGGATAATCCCTTGGTATTATTGCTTGGACACACACTGTACATGGTATGGATATAATTGAACCTTGTGTATGATACGCCACAGTGTTAATTAGGACATTCCTTGTACTTGTTGAGCACTTGCCTGGTGCTTTGGAGACTGCCTGCAACAATCTCTTAGCTGCTGCAATACGCCATGAACGTTCTGGACCTCCATCTCTTCCATTATTAAGTTGCAAACTTTCCGTATCACGCCTGTATTGTACTACTGCCATAAAAGTAACGGCATTTGGCACACATTTTGTCTTACTTTACCATAAATTAAAACAATATCCAATATTATCCATCTATAATAAAAAAAAATTAATTATAATTTAATTTGGCAAATTATAAAACATTTATTATATTAACAAACATGATAACCTTTAGGTTCATTGGTAAGTTATGTAACAATATGCTATTGCATTAGAATAATTAATGCATACATATAATAATTTTTTAATTAATTAAGTTAAACAGAAGATAACAAGTTAACTAAAAAATAACAATCATAAAATTATTTGAAATGAAATAATTTGGATATCTGACCGTAGTTTTAAATTGTGACTAACGTTTTGACGTTTGCTATCAAAAGTTCATTGGTTTGTCAGTGCATCCTAGATTTAATGTCGATCTCTAGACGTAAATTATCAATGCTAATAGGTACAGAGAAGTTTGTAAACATAATAAAATTTGATTTTTAATTGTAGATGCATAACATTGGATATCTGAACGTAGTTTTCAATTAGGATCAACTTTTTTCAATAACTAGTGTCGATATAAAAAATAAGGGTACTTTACTCTAGAGCAAAATTTACAATATTCCTCGTATACGACTGCAAAATTTTAAATCTGATTACTACGTTTTGGGTTTTAGGCCATGCAGAACTTTTTATCAAGAATAACTCTTTTCCGGTGCCGACTTAATTGGACACACTGTATATTTTTAGGTCTTAACAATAGTGTGTGAATTACTAGTTTGGGGACTAAAGCTCCGACCAGCGTTTAATTACACCCACAATATCTACCCAATATTCTTTATTATTAGCTTTTGTAACATTTTCTACTGTATTAGAAAGGTTTTTTAAGCTAATACAAATCAAATCTCCTACAATTCATATCAATGAAGTCATATGTATGTTCTCTAATACCAAACATCTAGGTATGCTAATGAACAATCCAACAGACAAAGCTCAATTCAATAATTATCTAAAATAAAAATTAATCTAGCTAAATTTACTAAACTGGTTTAATGAAAACATTCTATAAATATCTAAGTTCAATTTTGAATCTGTGGGAACTCGAAAATTCAACTACAATATTGTGCGAAACTTTTCGTGGTTTCTCATAAATAACATAAATATTTTACTTGACGTTTCATTTTTAGTTTGCCATGATGTTTGCTTACAATAACGTGATGATTTCTTGGTTTTAAATACATTTTATATTTTTGTAAAATAGAACATAATCATACCACTACAAGAATGAAACAGGCTTTGAATTAAGTAACTGTTACACTTACAGTAAGACTAATGTTGCTTGTCGGTATTTTTTCAATTCATCAGTCATTATTTAATATATTATATATTATTAGTATCACTATATTTACTATTAACTTATGTTATGTTAATTAAAAGAATAATAGCAATGCATTACTAGTTATTCAGCATTTGGTTTCATAACTTTAGATATTTTGAAATCAGTACATGAAATTGATGGAGCATTTATACAAATATTTAATTACATTTAATACGTATTTCAATTTAACTGTTGAAATTGCACTGAGCAAAGTCAATTTATTTTCATTACATGATTTAAAACGCAATTAATAAAGGTAATTGATCTTGTTTTAAGCATATTTCGCATTACTATATTTGACTACCACTTTTGCAATATCCAGACTTCTCTCCTGCAATATTTTTTTCTTAAAGGTTTTAAGGTTAAATTAGCCATTCTTAGCCTTTCTAAAACTGTTTCTAATTTTTTCAAGTGTTCGTCCCATGTTTTTGAAAATAATCTGTAGATTTTTTAAGTTATTATGTAACAATATTAAAAGAGTTGTGATCAAAATTATGGTTTTGAATAATAATACAGAAAATGTTTCTAATTCTATTGTATTCTTACTATTGATTTATTGTTGAGTTCGTCTTCTCACATACTACTGTATAAGTTAGAAGTGTTATAGCACCATAGAAAAGTTAGTGATATTTTCAAGTAGGTAGTAATATTTATTGAAAGTAACATATATATTTAACATGAAACATATTTATATATTTTTGTGATAATATTGATACAGTAGGTACCTATGTTGTATTTTCGGACAGCTATAAATGCAGAACGATACAATGCGCATTTAAACATGTATTTTTTAAATCGCTTTCAGAGAACCTCTCAAACACTATTTTATAGCACAACTGAATCGTACACACACTTGAAATGTCTCGTACCAGTTTAATTTCAACTGTACAACCATTACTGCATCGGGACACTGCAGGCGCTTACGTTGGAACGTATTTACCATAATTATCTCTCTAAAACTACATAATATTGATAACTTTTATTAAATGTACATTTGCTTGCAAAATTACAAAGTTATTGTTATATATATATACACCATATATCGTTTGCACAAGACGTCGTTATCAGGGACGCACTGAGGACGCTAACGTTAACGTTTGTGGAAGTCAAGTAAATACGTACATTTATTGTCAAATACAGCTGATATCAACGTCATACCTTGTACTGGTGATATGTATGTTGTCCAATATGGTCCATATTAAGTTGTGTAGTTTACAAAACACTATACTATTCACTTGCTCAGTTTATCGCTTAAAATCCATGTCAGTTTCGAAAACGTACGTTCAACGTCCACAGAGGTTACTGAGGCATATTTAAAATATGTATAATTTTTCACTGATGGCACATTTAGGGTAGGTTCAGCAAAAGCTACTCCTTTACCTTCAAAAAGATCTACTATACGGCATACAGTTAAAAATCCCGGATTGTTCTGCAAAACGGTATTAAATTTCTTCTTCACACGTTCAGCACTAGATCCTGGTACCTGAGAAATAAACTGTCGCAAGTAACATTAATATACTTTCCATTAACACAGTTTTGCAAAAATTGTCTAAACTCTGCATTATTTAGTTTATTTAAAGGAAAATATTACTCCCCACCATCACTTTCACCAAGTCGTTAAATTTTTTTTGACGTTCATGGTTTGTGATTCTATTACTCACACGAACTTTGTGTTGTTCCGATACATATGTTCCACGATACGTGTTTTATAATTCCACGATATAACTCTTTCACAAATTTTGCACTTTAATTCTGTCCCGTCAAATTCTAAATCTGGATAATATTTAATCCATTTCTTCACTGTAGAACGAGTGGGAGGCCGACGGAACATATTCTAGCACCGAAACAGACAAACCAACAAGAAACTAACATTTGATAATAACGCGGTTGCGTCCCTACAAATATCAGACACTCACAATGTTTCACTGCGTGATTGAGAAATATAAAATTACTATAACAAACATGGTAAATATTATGTAAATATAAATAATTGCTTTGAAATTTTACACACATTTTTTAGAGTACATGACTTGTCAGTTAAACTATATTATACATCCTGCAAACTTATTGACAGCGAATAAATATTTTTTCTAACTAAGTTATTGTTTAGACTGCATTTAAAACATCTAAGAGTTTGTTGAAAATTGCGTAAAAAAACTTTTTAATAAAGCTGGCTTATATCATACAGTGTGTCCACAGATTACTGCCTAAAGAGAAACCACTGTTTTTTTTTTATTTGTTGAGAAAAGTAATTCCTCATCAAAATAACTGCATTACCAAAACCAATTGTATAATTGATACACAAGCTATCCAAAAAATAAAAAGAAATAAGAAATAGTGGAAGAATGAAATTGTTTTAATTTTAAATTTACGAAAAAAATTGGTAATAGCTTTTCTGTAATTAAATACGATATAGAACAACTTTCAAGGTTAATCTTTATATTAATACATTGTTTCAATAATAAATAGGTTAAAATGGAATTCTTACATTGTACAGAATTGGAAAAATTTCGAATAAGAGAGCTTATCATGGGTTCGGCATCATGCTGCCTGTATCCATTTTTAAAATAAAACTGGTAGTTTGCTGATAACAATGTAGTATATTTTAACTTATTCAGAACTGATAAATATGTCCGGTAGTGTTTTGTTTTAATGTCAAATATGATTTGATCATGTTTAACAAAAATACACAGAAACAAAACCTCAATATAACAAATTAAAGCTCTTTTCTGGCCTACTCGATGGTATAATCATTTGTTACGTAATGCGTTGAAGAAATCCGCTCGAGAAAATAAATCTTCAAAAGCCGCAATTTTGCCAAAGAAAATTTGTGGACATACCGTATATTTTGAAGATATTTAGAAATACTTAGGGTCTCAGTAGTAACCGAGGGGTAAACCACTGAGGTATTTTACTGTACAAGCTGTAGGTAATTAAAGGTATTTTTTGCAATTTCTGGGTATTTATGTGTATTTATTGGTACTTTTTCGATATTTTTAGGTACTTTGTGTATGTTTGGGTACTATCAAGGTAATAATGGGTATTTACTGGGTATCTAATGGCTATTACCACGATAATTAATGGGTATTTTAAAAGAATACTAGTATTTTCCCGCCAATTTTTAAATTCAATGGCGATGGCGCAAGCGTTTTGCTGATGGCACAGTTTAAATATAAGTAAACAACTGACCGACGCAATGGCAAATATAAAAATTATTAAAAATAGAAAAAAAATATTTTCTGTAAAATTTTTCGGAGGTACTGTTAATCCACTATGTGGCCTTTTATTGTCTTCGTAAGTCTTTAGTTTAGAAAATAATATAAGGTGATTCGAATTAGATACACTCAATTGCAAAAATAATGACACTTCCTCAAATAAGTTTTTTGACTACTCTGTGGGTGAGTGGAACAACGAAGAACTAATGTTTAAAATTTAAAGTAGATTTCATTACGAATATGTCAGCAATTCGAAATAAATAGCCAACTTCAACTAAACAGTGCCTTTATTATTGCAATAGATTGTACAGTACAGAGTCATATAAACAAGTATCATATGAGTGTTTTATAAGGCGTTAACGCAGAATATATCCACTCACATAGTAGCACATTCCCCTCTTCTGTTAACAAATTTTAGTATGGTATAATTTCTTAAACTTTACCTTTAAATCAATATATTATTCGATACGACGTGTTAACGATAAGTTTGGTCGAACTTCTCCGACATATTCTATTGATCAAAAATATGTAATAAATAGAGAATGAAAGTCTATACTAAAAATTAAAATATTGCTAAATTAGGTTTTCCTATCATATTCATATTCATATTCTGTTTAATAAAAAAGGAGCCTTTTTATGTAAACAAGTGCCAATTATATAATTCTAATCATACATGACGGAAAGCAAGCTAGGGCTAAAATTGAATTCTCCCTCGATACCCATGCATTTACACTTGCTAATGAAAGGTTTTGGTTGTACTTTGTACTGGAGACGCTGATGGTACCCGATGAGTATTTGGGATCCGGACAATAATTTTAGGGGCACCCCGTATATACCGAATATTATCATTTCATAGGCGAGGAAGAAGTTTGTTTTAGGTTACTTTGAAGGGGGCATGGTGTAGGTATTGGCATCTTTCTTGGGTGCTCCAATGGGTTTATGATACATTTTATGTAATCCAAAATGTTCTTTATAGATGATGTATTCAGATCGAATCAAAGGAACTCTTAAAAAAATCTATATTATTTACGTAGATCTGTAAATGGACTAATTTCTAAGGAAATGAAAGACAGTTTTGAAAAATTAAAGGTATATTAAGTAAAATCATGGGTTATTTAATCTATTTTTCATTTCTTGGATATCGGGGTATTTAAGGGTATTTTTGGATACTATTTGGTATTTCTGGGTACTTAACGGGATTTTTAGGTACTTAAGGATATTATTGGGTAATAGTCATAGGTCTTCTTTGGGCACTCATGGTTTTTGGGTATTTTTGAGGTATTTTTTTGGGTAATATTTTTTAAAAAAGGTATTTCATTGTACAAATTCGAAGCAGTGGTTTACCCCCCGGTAGTAATACGTTATATCATCACCATTGAGACATATTTATTTATGTAACCTTACTAGCAATTTGATAATTAATTCATACTTATTCATATTCAAATATTTATGGGTGAAAATAATGTATTTTATGATTACTTACTAGATATTTAATGATTTAAATAAATAAATATTATCCAATTATTTACATGCATATTCTCGGTTTAATGTTATTACAAATTTTATACATTATTTTACTATTTTTAATTTATTTGTTTGCTAATAATTTGTATTTAAATGGTCAACGAGTACATATTCTATTACATATGTGCAGCCATTATATGTCCATTACGGAAAACAACATGGATTAGTCAGTAAATACAAATCTATTATACGCGAGAACACGGTAGACTGCACTTCGTTATGAAGGATTATGCCCATTAGAGTAGCCATATAAAATACTCGATTTAAGCAACAACGGTGATAGCATCTATTGAAACATAAAAAATATTATAGATGAGTTTAATCTCTCGTGATAATTGGATAAAATCTAGCGGGAGGGCAGCGATGTATGGTCACATTTTATCTAGGCAAATTCGAACATTTTGCAGTTAGCGATGCGCATTGTAATAAAACGTAATATTGCTGAATTCAAATCGAACAAAGCCCGTTACAATAGGATCTGTTATTTTCAACAGAATGATTTGCTCCACTTCTCTGCTACATCATGTCATTGGTATATTTCACTTCTTTTGTTGAGTTTCTATTATTACCTTGCCGTGTGTATTATCCTTCTTTCAGCTAATACCATCTATAAGATAGAAGACTTGTTCCAATACTAACATTATCAGTAATAAAGGTTGTTATATTGTCTGAAGCTATTTATTTGTGGCATAATTTTAGTTTTTCTTTAGTTTTGTTGGGTTTTTGCCACACTTCTGAAAAAATAATAAAGATTAATTAAATAAGCCCTTGCGCCAAACGGAACAGTCAAGGGTTATTTTCGAAACTAAGTTTGCCTAACCAAAAAATCTCACACTGAAAAAAGCAGATAAGTAAAAATAAGAAAAATCACATCACTATCGCGCACTTCCGTGTTATTGACGTTTCGAAAAACTCTCTGTTTTCGTTCTCAAAATCGTAGTAAAAATTGTTAAACGTATGTCAAGTTTGACAGTTTAAAATTTGTTAACCTGCTTCCATAGAGATGTTAAATGATTTTTATTTTATTGTTACTTACTTCTTCTTGATACAACTGTAGCCAAGAATGATCGATGTTAACTGAACAGTTAGACACACACTTATCTCCGTTCAACAAAATAATCGCGCAACAAAAAGAAAATTAAAAGAGACCGCGATTATTTTGTTGAATGGAGATAAGTGTGTGTCTAACTGTTCAGTTAACATCGATCATTCTTGGCTACAGTTGTATCAAGAAGAAGTAAGTAACAATAAAATAAAAATCATTTAACATCTCTATGGAAGCAGGTTAACAAATTTTAAACTGTCAAACTTGACATACGTTTAACAATTTTTACTACGATTTTGAGAACGAAAACAGAGAGTTTTTCGAAACGTCAATAACACGGAAGTGCGCGATAGTGATGTGATTTTTGTTATTTTTACTTATCTGCTTTTTTCAGTGTGAGATTTTCTGGTTAGGCAAACTTAGTTTCGAAAATAACCCTTGACTGTTCCGTTTGGCGCAAGGGCTTATTTAATTAATCTTTATTATTTTTTCAGAAGTGTGGCAAAAACCCAACAAAACTAAAGAGAAAATAATAAAGGTTGGTCAAAAAACTTTAAAAAACATATATACAGGGTTAACTATGACTAAGTACAAAAATTTTAACCACGTGCTCAGGAGGTCTAAAAGACAATAAATAATTTATTTTGGACTTCTAGCTCGATGTTTAAATAATGGGGCAAAACCCTCTTTTCCTACGGAAAGTCGGCGCCTATGACAATTAATCATCATCCGACATGGCTAGATATGTCAACAACCATGCGGTCGTTTTTATCAACATTGTCAAGTGTAGAAACGACGAAAATAAACATATTTATTAAAATAATAATGTCTAAGTACCTGATAGATACCAGCTAATCCGCTTAGCTGCAGTATATTGTATTGGATCTTGGTTCTTTCGTTGCACACTGCACATTTTCATTCCTTGCAGATTCATCATAATTAACATATCCGACATAAAATACTTTATTTAATTACTATAACACGTTTAAAATTAGTCACTTAGCTGATTTAAAGTAACAGTAAGTTCTAGGTTATGAATATTGCATTGCTAGTTGCCTACTTTCCATGCTCCAAACAATGCAGAAACGCGAAGTTAGCTATAATCTAAGGGTCATTTTTACAGAACACTGTGAACATCTTGGGATGTTATAGTTTAAAGTATTACTAATTATTTTATGCAAACATCGTCGATTACTGTTAATATTGTTGCTACTATTAGTATTAACAACACATGAAAATTAAAAATTCTTCTTCTTCTTCTCCTTGTTTATGTGCCGTGAGTAGGCCATAAAAAGAAGAAGAGTGCACCTGGCATTAGTGACCTACAGATGTCGTTTGTAGATGTATAGTATACGGTTACAGTCTGATAGTTTGAAATAATTTTTCAGTAGGTACTTGTTTTTCGGAAATTTAATTTGCGTATTTTTTGTGTATTTACAAACATGTTGTATTCAAATGCCTAGATGACGGATAAGGTGCTGATTTATGGGAGTGTGACAAATGCATATTATCGTGCAACAGCGTCAAAGACGTTTCCCGAGTATACAAAATATTATGCTGAATACTTTTGAACCACATCGAACAGCTGTTTTATGCTGTGGCAGTAAACGTGTGGCAGTGTTTTTATGTATTTGTGTACATTTGCGTGTATTATGTTGTTATCATCTGTGCTTTTTCCCGACGTAAGTAATAGGACTTGGTCAAGACCGCCAAACCAAGTAGTTACCTCGATTTACACAAAAGAACGATCGAGGGAAGGAGAGGTCCACAGCAAGTACAAAAATCTTTGCAAGTTTTAATTTAAACAAGCAAGAAAACAGATGATTAAACATTCTTCAAATCTCTCCAAGTATCAATCCTGGAAATAAATATTAGTAAGATAAAGGCTGCCTCTCTGTGCTACCATACCGTATTTCTCATTAAATAATAATCTACATTTTGTAGGTTTTTTTTCTTTGGAAGCGTGTCAATGCGGTGACCTGTCACTATGTTTGACACCTTTGACTTTGGCATATTATACCTAACCTAGCCTCTGGCAGATTATACTTAACCTCGCGGCTGACAGGTCAGTGACGGCGATAAATAGGGATTTAATATAGTTTCGAAAAAAATTTTTTTTGGCTTTATAAATAAGTTTGGAATTTTTTTGAAGGGTGATTCCGTTGATTCTTATTTTCCCTATCCCCTCCTAAAATATTTGTACTAAGTCATAGTTAACCCTGTATACAGGGTGTGCGGAATATGAGTGCCTTAATTTTGCCATATGATAAGTTGTACTAAACTAAACATATTTGACTTATGTTGTTATGTTATGTCGCCGAGAAGTGCTCTCTAGCGTAATTTTATACAATGAGCTTCGACAAACCCATGCAACTAGTTTTGTTAAACATAGGGAATGGTTCTGCGCGTCTATTGTCCTAGACGGTGTTTTAGGGCGTGGCTTTCAGAGTTGTGAATAAAAAAAACTGAGTAGCTAAAAAAATCGTGACAGTGACAGCAGTACGATTTTTGGCTTGACAGCAAAATTTCTGCGCATTGGTAAGTTTAGAAAACTGTTGTTTGTGGTTAATTGTAGTAGAATCATTGGAAGGGTGTATAAAGCTCAGACTATTAGTAATATATTGTGTTTTTACATAATTTTGGGGTGTCATTGCACAAAAGTTAGAATTAGTGCTAAAAAGAACGAAAAGGCAATTAAGGTAAGTTCATGCACTAGCGATTTGCGAGTTGCGATTTGCGGACTTCAATTTGATTGGTTAACATAAAATATTTTTGACATCAATTCATTCATTTCAATTTATTGCGAGAATCGCAAAATTTAAATTTAGGGGGCGGGAAAATAGAAATAGTTTCAATTTTTAGCGATTATCGCAATAATTTTGACAAACTGCGCATGTTTTCTGTTGACAGTTCGCAACACAAATGCCAAATGCCAATTAAGCATCCAAATCAATCACAATCTCGTCTCACTTGTAAAACGTTTATTTATTTCACAATTATTATAAGTATTTACAATATTAAATAAATATTAAAAAATGGAAAATGACGTAGAAGAACAAAGTCGAGTAAGTGTGAATAATTTATTTTTAATACTTTATAGGTATATATACATTTTTTACAATTTGTAGATATTTAATTTTTGTGAAAATTGCCTTCAGTTAACGAGACAGGGAGGACATGTATGTACAGAAAACTTGAATAATGAACGTGAGATTAATATCAATGAAAATTCAGTAATAGGAGAAGAAAATTTATGTGAGATACTGATTGCTATAAAGCAACACTGCAGTGATTAGTTTGTAAAATGTTGTGTTCTTAATATATGTTATGTATGTAATAAATCAAAAGTTAGGTGTTTATAAGTTTTACTTATATTTAAGTTGTACTTTATTTTATACCAGCTGCTTTGCCAGTCATCTGAATAAAAAAAAGGGAAATGAGAAAATCTAGAAATTCCTGTTATTTTCATTTTTGCTGTCAAATTGAAAGTTTTATTTTGTTTACTGTCACATAGCAAATGTGACGCTAGGTAACAAGAAATTTAAAGTAACTAGTTTTCGCGTCTGTGCATGAACGAATGTAAAATTTTCATCGCAAAAATCGTAAAATCGTTAACGCAACTTGCAAATCGCTAGTGCATGAACTTACCTTAAGACTTAGAGTGCAGATGAACTCGCAAAACTGTTATATTATATAAAAGTGAAAAAATGAAAACAAGAGAAGTGTGGAAAGCCTGGCACACCAGTTCATGGACTTATGCGGGTAAGTGTTAAGCTATGTTCTTTGGTGGCACGCTGAAAAGACAGAAACTATAGTGTAATTAGACATTTAGTAATACAGCTCACTTAGTTTTGTGTAATAAAAAACTATTGACAATTAGTATACGCGAACAGTGATTAATTGTAAAATTAAATAGAGAAAAAGATAATACAAGAACATTTAACTATAAGACTGAATTATATACAAGGTGGTTATTTTTTCTTGACATACAAACTGTCATGACTTCAAGAAAACTTAGACGTCGCCAAATTCCTCAACGGGAAAGTGAGGCCGAGGGTGAAGAATGGCCTCTTTCCCTAGACGCCGCCACCTTCATGGAGGAAGATTTTCCTCATGGACAACCTCTGAATCAACAAAAAGACTTGGAAGTTGCGTCAAAAGACGTACTAAATCTGGGTAGCGCTGACGAGGAACACCCTGAAGAAGCCGTCGTAGAAACAGAGGCTATAGTGCCTGGGGGCGGTACCTTGGAAGTTGGTTCAGAGGCGAGTGGAGGACGATAGTTATATACATAATAATTACAAATTGGTACACCTAAACATATGTACTTACTGTGAATGGAGTCCTTGGAGCTTTTTTTCACAATACAGAACAATAGTTACAAGTGTTTAAAATAACTTATGTTTCTTGCAAGAAGGATTTACCGTACAAACGTCTCGTAGCCAGAGAATTTTGCCTAGATTCGCCGTAAATTAACATGCAGTGCTGCTGGTTATAGTTATTATAAATTGTTCCATATTTGTTTATGTACACTCACAAACAGCAAAGAGACACTAGATAAAAATGTATCGCACTAGCTGTACGCACCATTATGACTAATATTACTTTCAAGTTATCGCCAGCAACCTGACACTGCAACGTTGTCGAACGTTACAGTATGTTACAGTTTTAACGAGTTTCTCGGAAACTTCAATGTACCTTAGTTTGCAATTTCGTAACATAGTTTTGCATAATATTGCAGTTGTATTTTTAATTTTGAAATGTATTTGTAAAACAGCTATTCGTTCTAGACATTTGTTTCATAAGAGTTTTTTTATTGCTTTTACTCAGATATATAAGCCCTTACAATTACGGCACTCATATTCCGGACACCCTGTATTATAAAATATCATTACTTTTTATTACTTGCAGATTACTTCTACTGTGTCATATTTAATGAAGTCAAAGTAGTTATGTCATATATGTCAATGTATTATTGTTGGTCTTGCTGTATTTGTGAAATTATTTTCAACTTACAGGCTATTTCAAAAAACTCATTTAAGGGGCATTTTGATGACTTGCATCATATTGAGTAAATCTAGTGCACGGCCCTGTTAAAGATATAAACATTCTTTTATACATTTTTTATATATTAATAATATTATGGAAACTAACTGCTCTGCGGATTAAAGCCCCGACCAGCGTTGAATTAAACACACAAAATATATCCATATAATATTTATTATTTAATTTTTTTACTGTATTGTAAAGGTATTTAACCTAATATAAATCAATTTTCCTACAATTCTTACCAACCAGATTGAAGTTCAATAAACATCTAAAATAAAAATTAATCTAGCTAAATTTACTAAAAAAATAAGATATACCTGACTTAATGAAATCATTCAATAATTTTCAAAACTCAAATTCACTTTTGTTACAAAGCCTAACTTAAACAAATTTATTTTTTATGAACTATTTATAATATTAATAATTATTATTATTCTCTTTGGCTCCAATTGGTTGGCAAATCGTTTTGTTTTACTTTAGCAGTTGTATACCAACCTCTGTCATATAATGGTTACGATCAACAACTAGTCGAGTTTATTTTGGCACCCTATGAAAGGTTATGTGTCCATCTATGTTCGTCAATATGTTTTTGAACTCTAATCAGGAACCTACTAGATATCGCCTAAATCAAGACCCTCATTTCTTGATCATCTATTAACAAACAATGATAATATTATAGCAAGTCTTGAATTACTTACACCAGTTGGCTATTCCCATTGATAATGAATTTTTGAGAATGACCTTGTCGAGAATGGTCCTAAAGCGTTATAGAAATATACTAGAGGTCAACTGCAGGCTGCTGGCAAAACTCATAAAATCCAATAGTTCTATATCTGTTAGTAATCTAGAAGCTGTTGAAGTGCTTTTGAACATGTTTGTCATTGTTTTGTATTGAACTTCTTGTTCCTCCTCTTCCTCATGTTCCTAATCCACGTGTTGAAATTGCTTTGGAAAATATCTTAATTTCTTAAGAGCATATAAAACAGCTCCGTATTGACTCCTGTCCTGGCCTTGATGATCCCCTACGGCCTGACACCCAATGTGGTTACCATTTCTGCATTCCTCACATAAAATCACACCTTTCTACCAAATTTGGTGATGGTACATCGTTCGATTATTGAGATGTTAATATTTCGGTATTAATAAGGGTTGCATGCATCCCCTACAGCCTGACACCCAATGTGGCTACCATTTCTGTATTCCTCACATAATATCACACCTTTCTGCCAACTTTGGTGAGGGTACATCGTTCGGTTATTGAGATATTAATATTTCGGTATTAATAAGGGTTGCATGCATCCCCTACGGCCTGACACCCAATGTGGCTATAATTGCTGTATTCGCCACATAAAATCACACCTTTCTACCAAATTTGGTGAGGGTACATCATTTTGCTATTAAGGTATTAATATTTCCAAACACTCCAAAATGACACAGTTCCATGCAACATAGACATTTTTATAATAACTGTCATAAATATCGCATTATTATTTATCATTTAAGAAAACAAAGATTTTCTAAAATCGTTACCTACATATTTTTCTCATCTTGTGATGTCATTTTGCTGGAAATTAGTTTAATTACTGCTCTTGATACGGAAGCGTTTGGGTAGCATTCAAATATGTGTATCTACCGCGCAGGCGCAAATTATATATAAGCTGCGACATACCTTCTCTTGTTATAGGAATGTGTGGATCGAAATGTGCGCATATCTTCACACAAATTATTTATCTGCATCTGAAATATTGTGCAAACATTTGGTCTCCTTACCTGGTGAAAGATATTAAGAGGGAGTGAAGAGAAAATTCAGATCACTTACATATCATCGACTTTTGGATAGTTTGAAAATTATTTGTACTAATGTGTGGTGTACAAAGTTCTAAAAAGTCACTATAGTTTAATTTTTGTGGATTTATTTGGGTTAAATCTGGATGAACGTTTACGTGGTTATCAATTTAAACTATCGAAAGAAAACTTTAAAACATCTTTATGCTTTCTTGCCAAACAGAGTTGTTACTGCCCCATCGCTCAACTCCTTCAAAAACAGATTGGATGTGTGGATGATACTCAATGTTCAGCGAGTGCGTGTCTAGTGTATTTCCGTGTGCGGTTTATGACCCGCTAGTGATCTATGATTTGTATTGTCATTTTAGTTTTCTGTTCATATATTTGTTCTTTTTCTTTTGTATTTGTTTCTTTTTTTACTCTTATTCTACAAGCTGTTAACTGTCATTATGTATATTTTATTGGACTAATAGGCTTTGCTTCTTGTCCTTGCTTTTTTGTAATAATAATAAAAATAGTAATTATTATTATTATAAATAAAGTCATAAAGGAGAGGCGAGGACTACGACGGCCATGCCATTCTAAACGTGTTTTAGACTATACTTTCTCTAACAAGATTTTAGATATCATACAAAAAAAGTTGCTTATTTGTGCATATTCCAACACAGTATGTTAGAATAACATTCTCACACAGTATGATGGAATGACATGTATTACAAACTAATTTTTAGTTGTGCAACGTGTACTTTCTAAAATCGTGTTGGGGAAAAATAATTCAATGACACCTACAAATACGTACTTCGAATGTCGAAATTTAAATTTAAGTTAAATAGCAGGTTTTTCAAACAAACTTCATAAAACCCACTCACATTCTTTTCATTAGTAATAATTGTTTCTGACAAAAGGCATTGTAGATTCTATAAAGAGAAGTCGCTATATAAAGAAACTAAAACTAAAAGTCGAGCTTTAATAAAATTATCTAAGTTACTACCGAACTCCAGAAACAAAAGAACATTTAATCACAGTCACTTAGTTTCAGTCCTTCTTCATTTATTCTGTAAGATTTTCATTTTGTGTGGTGTAGGGAAGCAGTAAACCCATTTATTTATTTATTGCGCTGTTCTATAAGTTTAAGTGACGGTTTGGCGGGGACAACTATTCCGTCTTTATACGGATTTTAACTAAAATGTACAGTTTTTCCTTTTTACACAAGCAACAACTATAATTTTCACATTTATACATACGAATCTGTACTATCCTTAATATGTGTTTAATACATATGCATGTTCATGAGGATTTGCTTCCCAAAATATTTAATAGATTTAATTAAAACACAAACAATATACAAAATAAAGAAATATTCTTCTAAACTGCCAATAGCAATTTTCCAAATTGGTATGTGCATTAAATTTAACTTTGAAATGGTCAGTATTTTCAGGAAATACAACATGTTATGTGGTTTCAATAACTTACAAACTAAAAATTTGAATAATATACAGGGTGATTTTGAAGTGGGGAAGTAATTTTAGTATACGCCTACTCATTTAAAGAACAAGTGGTATGCAAAAAATAACGCACTAAAACGATAATATAAAGAAATCATAAATAACACCTATTTTCGCAATTTTAAATTATGTAAGTCGGTCCTGTACAGGCAGTTTTCCTGTATCCCGGGTCTGTTGCGTTAAATAAACAAATCGTCATGCAGAGGAATGTAATCTATAAAAAAATTTATTTGAAATTCGTCGAATGTTGGTTACACTCTCCGTACACTATAATACCATACACAAAATGATACTACGCATACACTACAACACACTAACATGATAACGATAACACGATTCTTTTATAACATGTACGATGGTGTGGAATTTTAAGGTTAACTAAAACAAGCGTGGCAATCAACAAAGACTTGTCACATGTTGCTTATCGATGAGGTATCGTGAAATATAGTTGCTTGACACTATTAGGGTAGGTTATTGTTACAGAGGGGTTCTTAAAATTTGCAATAACTTTAAACTCTGCCAATTAGTGTCCATGTCAGACAATATCTACATATACGTTTTCCCTACTGATGGATTCAAAAATAATATAATGCACTCATGGCCTGGCCACCATGATCACCCGACTTCAATCCTGTCAATTTTTATTCATGAACTTTTAGAATTTGCAAATCAACAATATCAACTTGCAAATTCGTTTAATTTAATCAAACATAATTGATTAATATTCCAAAGGGTGAGCTTACTTTTAGAAAGAGATTGGAAGCATGATATCGACGCAGAAGTAAGTCAATTTCAACATTTACTATAATAAAATTTATGTTGGTTCAGTTTTGGTTAGTTAATAGAAATTATTCTCAAAAACAGTTTTGTCTTAAGGAATGTGCCTATGTAAATAATACTGGAACAATCATACCTCTGTATTTTGTACATTTACTAGAAAACTAAGCATTTTACATAAAAAGCACAAGAGACAAATTAAATTTTATATTCCGTATCGATTCTAAAAATTTTTCATGGATTTTTTTTACAGGGTGATCATTGTTGAAAATCTAAAGATTACGGTTTCATCAAAACTTGCCGATCTTCTTCTAATTTTGAACGTAGCCATAATTAACCATTGTAAAAAACTGTTTCAACTATCATTCTGTCGTGTTTTCAGCAAAAAAAGCACTTTACATGAAATCAAAACAATTTTTACTCGGCGCACCGAATATTTCAAATAGGATTATTTCGAAAACGGTTACTCTAACGACTACAACAAGGTATATCTATTCCAGATAAAAAAATAGGAGAACCTATTGTTTCAATAGTGAGATGGATACAATAAGCCATAAAATGTTTTGCCATTTTAGAAAAGCATTATGCTCAAAATTAGAAAATTTTAATTTCTCGAACCCAAAAAAAACTGTCTTCTAAAATGTATGCAAATATTTGTATTTTAAAAAAAATATAGTTACCAATATCGAAAATAAAATCTCAATTTTGACACTCTGTAGATAGGAAATCAGCAACATTCGAGTAAAGCATATTTGGCTTAATCGGTCTATTTTGAAGTCAGCAAACTACCATTAAGCTCTGGCCCATTGTTAATGAATCACCCTGTGATCTATGAATATTATAATAAAAGCAGTGCGTAACAGAAACTAATCAGGATAATGCGTGAAAGCAGTAAAATAGTCTTTTATTACCAATAAACGTCCTAAACGAAATATTTGCAGAGCTGTTCCCTCTGTCAATGTAATTTATACAAATCCACGTAAGTATTAAGCAAATAGTAATCCTAGCCAATGAATACCTGTTACAATTCTTTTTAAAGATTTATCCTAGCAATTAAGAATATATAACTGATCTTTCCAATTGTAAAGTAAAGTAAAGACTAGAGATCCCGTACTCGTTATTCGTTTTTTTCTATTAGATAGTTATTCTATTCATGTGATATAGTAGTCCGTAGTCGGGAAGATATTAATCGATAACTAGCGGAAACGCAGTTGGAATTCTCGAAGGATGTTTTTGCTACCCCAAGAATTGAAATCGTCCGCAGTCATAAATTTTAAGTGTTTAATCTGAAAATAAGTAGATTTATACAGATTTCAGGTGTTCAAAGAAGGCAAAGGATATAAAAGTGTGACTTATTTGCAACTAAATCTTATTCTTATCAACGTTGTGGGGCAAATTAGATTGTAAATTACAATCATAATGTATATACAAATAATATGCTCACGAAAAGACTTAGGCTCCAATGGGCCCCTTGTACTTCCTCCCACTAGGAGGGGAGAATATATTAAGGTGTTTCTTTAACCTACAATGTCCAGTTTTAATATCTGTCACCAGTCGAAGATTCATTCTAGACATGGCCAGGTACCTTTTGGCTAGATCCTTACAGGAATACTCTAAGCACTCCTTAGCAAATTGACAGCTATTTGTTTCATGACATCTTTTCCTATATTCGATATGAGTGTATTTCTTGATAATTTCAACAAAAGCTGACAACGGAAGCATATTGGTGGAACCAGGTCCAAAAATATTGAGACCCGATGCAATCCTGGACAGCTTGTCAGCTTTTTATTGCTATTGCACCACTTGTGTGCTTTTTCACAGCATGCTGATCTGCTTTTGTCGGTTGACGCCACTTCCAGTGCCTGGTGACATTCTCACGCTAATCTAGTTATAACCTTTTTGGTCCGTTTGTGAAGATCTTGTTGATTACATCCTCGCTGGCGGTCTCCTCATACAGTCAGTGTCTGCCTGCCGCGCCGCATTTTCCTGACGAGCTCATGCCACAGGCGACTCCTAACGTCCTACATCTGGTATTATACCAATATTCTTGAAGCGAATATTCAAAGGTGGTAGACTTCCATTGCTATAATGGATGTCGTTCGCATAGCTCCAGTTACGCTCAGGCAGGCAATCATTTTAACCTGGCTGAGCTTTTCCAGATCGGCAACCAGACAACATCCCCATAAGCTAACATTGGTCTCACAATAGCAGTGTATATCCACATGACCACCTTTGGTTTCATTGCCCAGGTTTTAGCAACAGTTCTGCGGCATTGCTCATATGATATGACGCTATTTTTAATCTTATCTCTAGATAAAGATTCCATGTTAACTTCGCATCAAGTTGGTGCCATTATTGACCCCATATTCCTCCTCTTTCTGAAGAGAATCATTTCTGTATTCCTGTTATTGACGGATAAAGCATGGCTCTCACACCGCTTTTCAATGAGTCTTAGATATGTTTGCATTGTTTGGCAAAGGATCCCTTCAAACTTTCAACTAATCAGTGAAGTGTTATTTATATCATTTTATGTTAAAAGTTAATTATCGAAAAATTCAGCACCAGTAATTTTCGTATGTAGTATATTTGTGAAAGGTGTGGGCCAGTTCTCGAAAGAGTCATGAATCTCAGTCGTGCTGAACACTCACGTTCACCCAATATGCATATGTAATGCTGTTTATTTCCAGTTAGAACATTGATCGGATTTTCATCGTAGGTTCACTTTGTAGCAAGCAGTGCTCTGTTAAAAGTGCGATTGAAAGTTGCGATCTCTCTCGAGTCTAGTCTTACTTTTGTTCTCTTCTGCGAAAGAAAAATCAGTATTCAAAGTGTGCTTTATCAAACCATGTTCCTGCTTTATGAGACTATAACAAATGCCAGAAACTGATTATAATCCTAGGAAAACGTTTCAAATCTTTTTTTGAATTATTTCTATTGCTTCATATCCTAATACACAACACAGCAACATATTAATATTCATCAGTTCATTTAGAAGTTGTACACAATTCCACTCAAGTTTCGGAAATAAATATTTTATTGTAATCTGAGGGTATGCAGAAAATGTACATAACATCATAATTATTTGTCAAAAATACGCAGCGCAAATCAACTTGGTAGACTGTACTGAAGGTTCATAGGCCACAGCTATCGCCATACAACATTCCATATAACCGAAACTAGTGGCCGCAGAATTTTCGTGTATTTTTATCCCTCTGTACCAATTTTCGGCTCTTTCCGTTGAGAATTAATAACGATGGCATTTTCTAAAAACCCTATTTTTAGTTTTTTCACAATATGTCAGCAACGACAGCAGCTATCTTGGATGTGTTTGATTTATCTTAATGGCCATCAAAAGGCGTCACTTATTTCTAATTTAAGCTATCCTGTATATTTTACAAATCCTGTTTGCAAAAAAAAACATCTTCTGGAAACAATAATTTAAAAATTGTTCTGAAGACATTTTAAATACCGCTAGAGAAGCATTCTTCAGCTTACTTCCTTTAAAATCCAAGGAAAAATGCTAGAAGGTATATAAAATATTTTATAAGTAGAGGGTAATAAAAAACGTACTAAGAACTGAAAGTGTAGCGCTAGCTATTCTTATACATATTTTAGTGTTTTTCATACAATCTATTTCGTTATTTTAGACAAAATCTACTTGCCTTTTTAATTCTTCAAAATGACACATATGATGCAAAGAAATCAAAAGTTTTGATTATGGAAAACATAACTATGTTCCTCCAGAAGTTAAGTTTTTGTAAATGAAAGTGGTACTAATACTCGATTTAAATAGGGCATATTCTCATGCAGAATTGTGAAGTTTAAAATTTTGTTTATAACTTTACATTATACCAAAACCAATAACGTGTATTTGCCGTTACATCAGAGTGCAACGAATATGAAATTGATCATAAATATTTACATTTTAGGCCCAAACAAGTACTACACAATAGATTTTTCGTTTGCTATAATCACGGTAAATGCACAGTACAACCAGTTGGCATCAACAGTTACCAACATTATCTAAATAGTTGCAAAATATTTCAAACTTCCAAATGCATCCAGTTGCACTGACTACTTGAGGAGGATGTCTGCCACATTCCTCACTGACAGTGAAGGGAAGTGAAGTATATTCAAACATTTATAATACATGGAGGATCACATGGCGGCCAACTAGTCTTGTTGAAGGTTAGGTATACCGAGGAAAGCATCGTCAATAAGATGAACATTTTAAAAACTTTATTTCAGCAGCAAGAGCCTGGCACCTCACGATTATTCAGGAATGCAGATAGAAAATCATTTCAGGAAGAACAAGTAAAATTTGATAAATTTTGTGTTGTAACTTCAATGTTGAATAATTGTAGTATCCGGAAGTAATGCAATATTCTAGGTGGTGATTGTAGACGAAAAATTAAAGCCACAAAGCATTATAACATTTTCTCGAAAATTAAAAATTAGCGAAATTACGTTAAAAAATTTTTTATGGATTTCTTCTAATACCTTTCTTGTGAATCTACCAATTGTTTTATAATTTGTACACTATCACTAATGTTTATTTATATCGACGTTCTTAATTTCACGCATATCTTCCAACGCCAAAAGGCCTGAACTATCTTTGGCCTTGAAATAATGACTTAGAACTTTTTTATTTGAACATTTTTATAAATTTAGATAGAACATAATTAACTATCGTCAAAAAATCTTTAAAAAAGGTCGCAAAATATCACGTTAAAATTAGTGGTTTTCGAAAATAACGACTTTAAACATTCATGTGGGTTAAATGAACAGCCGCTTACTTGAACTCATTTTCAAAATTAACAAAGCGCGCCTTGACAACAAGAACGTGGATTCAAAGAAACGCTAGTGATACCTGTATAAAATTAGAACCAGTAGACTCACAAAAAAATTGAAGAAATTCTAAAAAAAATGTTTGTGTCACCCTGTAACCCAGCTTATTTTGTGTCCGCGGAAATATGTTATATGACTTTGTGGCATTAATTTTTCATGTAGTATCATCCCCTGGATTATTGACGCATTATTTCCACATACGTATTATTTAGGATTATTGCGGAAAACCACCAATATTAGAAAGGGGTGTTTAGAGGGGAAAGTGTACAAAAACGTCTAAACATATGGTCGAATATCAACGGTTATTGAGATAGCAACGAAAATATTTTTATTGCTATTTTTGTGATTGCTGTTTTTATTTGTATTTTATTTTGAGGAGGTCATGCATTCTGAACCAAACTCACAATAGTGATTAATAACTGTCACATTTATTTTGACGTTTGTAATTTAACCACTTATTTTATAACTGTCGTATTTATTTTTATATGTGCGTTCATTTAGTCCGTATTGTACACATAATTTCATAATGCCTGCCACATTTAGTCATCGAGATTATGCTGATTATATATTTATTTATGGGCATTCCAACGGTGGCGCTAATCGTGCAGTTACTGAGTGAGTGCCAGATAGAAATGTATTCCAGACGGTCTTCAACAATGCACGTGAAACTGGAATGTTTTCCAATGTGAGAATTACAACCGAGAGGCAAGCTGGTCCTGGTCTAACAGTGGAAAAAGATTCTACATATGGTAGAACGTAACTCGGGTGTAAGTGCAAGGCGTATTGCAGCCCGTCTCCAAATTAATCAAACTACGGCATGGGACGTCATTCACAAATATGGTTTAAAACCTTTCCATATTCAGCACGTCCAGAATCTTCAGGAGTGTGATAATTTGCGGTTGCATTTTTATAATTGGATACCATACACTTTACGAATACATTTTGTTCACTGATGAGACTCAATTCACTCGTGATGGAGTAAATAACTGTCACACTGAACATCGTTGGTCAGATGAAAATCCGCACGCCACGGTGGAAAGTAACTTTCAGCATCGGTTCAGCATTAACGTGTGGTGTAGTTTGATTAATAATCAATTACGTAGGCCAGTTATGCTAGATGGTCGTCTTACTGGAGCTAGATACGTAGAATTTTTAGAAAATAATTTGACAGATCTACTGAACGATATTCCATTGGATATTAGGCAAAACATGTACTTTCAACATGATTGTGTTCCTGCCCATTTTATTCGTATTATCAACAACACAACGCTGGATTGGCCGAGGTAGTTTTCAAAATTGGCCACCAAGGTAACCAGATTTGAATCCCCTTGATTACTGCCTTTGGAGATGGTTTAAATCATTAGTATATGCAACAAAAGTGAGTTGCTATTCGATCGACTTGTCAATTGTGTAGCACTCATAAGAGAAAATCACCGTGCACCACCCGTGAAATCCATAAACGAGCTGCATGTATCGAGGCGGACGGTGGTATATTTGAAAATTTTATTCATTAATTTCGGTTGATTAGATCTTTAGTCAATGTTATATATATATATATATATATATATATATATTCACATATATATACATATATTTACATACTACTATCTTTAGCGCCTCAGATAACATGCATTGCCCATACATTAAGGCCTCAGGCGATTTAGGGCGTCAGTATATGTGACGCCTTAATGTCAACCCTGTTTTCCATAAGTATCAACATTTTGTAGGTTTAATTCACTGTGAGTGAAGCTCCCATTAAAGTTGCACCAGACTAAATATCGCACTTTTCTTTTATTCAAGGATTATAGTTCCAATAGACCAATACAACAAAATGTACACGAGGCGGTAATGTTAGGAATATGATCAAAATTGTATATTTTAGTTCACGATTCTGCCGCTTGAGGGAGAATTGTAATATACGTTTACTGTATATTTTATCCGAATCAAGCATATTACAAACTCAACCGATATGGCAACATTGCATGCCGTACAGCCAGCGACTGAGTTGAGTTATATTTACAATCCTTGGTTTGTACTGCTTGGTGCGCGCTAAATACAAACTAGTTCTTACTTAAAGGAGGTTTATTTATATCATTTAATATATGTTTCGCTTTCCTTTTTAACTTAACTTTTTAACTTTATATTTTACTATGGCATTTTGCTTTTACCATAGTTATATTTAAATCTCAATGTTCGCTAAAGCGGCTAGATGTCAATATTGAGGCACAATTATATAGGGTGACCCATAATGTAGTGACACATTTTGAAGTCTAATAACTTTGCATCTGAAAAACCTTTAGGTAAGTTTTGGTTCGATAAAAAACTCAAAAAAATTTTTGTGTCAATAATATACAGGGTGTACCAAAATTAAAACGATTTTAATCAAAATATAGAATTCAAGAAATTTAATAACAAAGAAAACTAACATAATCAGAGCTGATGCCGTTTTTATAAATTGACCAACCCATTTTACGTTACTGTCTATTTGACAATTATAACAATTGTAAATCTCTATGCTTACGTTTCAAAAAATAGTAGGATACAGAATGTAACTTAACATAGTTATTTTCCATTGAACAACACCAAAACTTAGCTGTAAGTTTTTCAGAGGCAAAGTTATATTATTTCAATGGAGGTAGTATTTTGTAACATTTTGTTTGTTTGGTTGTTTTTTGTTCGTATGTAACATTTAACTAGCTTCTAAAAATCCTAAAACATGAACACTTTTGAAAGCACGTTCTATCAACCAAGTTAACATCATTAGAAACTCAGTCAATAATGTAACTATATAATTATTAATAATTTGATAGATAAACTAGAGCGGTAATAACAATAAGTCTGTAACGATTTTTTGAGGTATAAATTAGGAATTAGATAGGACATCATGACAGATGACAGGCTTGTAACGATTCAGTGAACCACAGCAATAATAATTAGGGTCAACATAGGTTGGGTATAATATCTCCTGATTGAGTCGGCTTGGATACTAAAATGTATACGGAAAAATTGTTATGCTTATACTTAGTTTAATATTCGTAACTTACGTGCCAGTATGAATGTGGTTCATCAAAATTCAACTAAACTGCTCATAATCCAAGGTTACAATTTTTGTAACAATCGTAACCTTGGATTTTAATATAAGTTCAGTTAAACTGTTGATGAAGCTAGTTCGTACGACTGGCTCTAAGAGCCCGATTGTACCAGCTGAGTTCATCAAAAGTTCAGCTGAACTCCGTTTAATATCCAGTGGTACGATTGTGTCAATAATTGTAGTTTGTAGGCTATAGCAAAGTTCAGTTTAATGATCATTGAACCAATTTGGTACAACTAGCTCTAGGTTTATACCTTCTATATATAAGTACAGGGTGAGTCATTAATAATGGTACATAACTTCCCACTAAGCATGAAACATTACAGCATATCTGTGCAACGTTGCATACAGCTGAATTTGAGTTGAATTACGATACATAACTAATGAAAGTTGTGGAATGCTTTGAACAATATTTCATAATATAATATTATTTAAAAATGTTGAGGGTAAATTATTTCTACAACATTTCTGCAACGGATTTGCATATCCTTTTCATATGGTATTATTTAGTTTTTTTGAATCTATAGTTACTCTCAGGAATATTATGCTTCAGCTAAACGAGCGGGCCAGTTTATAAATATTCTTTAAAATTGTGGAATATGCGGTTTTTTATCAAAATCACGAAACGATTCAGTTAATTATATGTATATTAATAGCCGACAGATGGCGCCACTTATATCTCCCTGATACTGTGTAATCGAATTTTGGTAGGATATCTACAAGATTTGAGCTTTGGCAATTGGCATGATTGGCACCACGGGCAAGGGAATAATAGTTCCCTAATTTATGCTTGGTCATAAAATCCCGAAGAAAATATACACCCTGTAGTGTATACTGTATATTTAAATTTAAAAAAAAATCAATAGGTACTCCATTCTTACCAACATTCCAAATGCAGTGTCTGGAATGTTATAAAAGAACATTGCACTGCGACTTGTGTGCAATATTAATAGAAATTAAAATGCAATTTGCTAGTAATGTGTTCCCTTAGGAACCTAACACTGCAATGTTTCTAGCCTGCAGAATAAAGGTCCCTGGGACATTGCATACAGTTAATTATAAGTCTGAGAGCAACATTACAGCTAGTACAGAAATGTTTCTATAACATTGAAGAAATTTAATTATGTTTAGTGGGTTGCTACCATGCTTGGTAGCAATATACAAGGTGGGCCAACGAAAACTATACCTCTATTTTCGGGCTTTAAAATATGGGAAAACACTCAGACCCATCAATTTCTGATTTGAGAGGGAACTACTTGTCTGCCTTTTTCATCCCCACAACTTCAACCCTCTGTCAGGGGGAAGCACAACCCCCTAATTTGCAATAGGGGTGCGGGGTGTTGCGATACCTAATTTTAAATATTTCATCGAGTACTATACTGCCCTGCTATGACAGGAAGTCGTATCTGAATATACAGAGTTTCGAGATAATAAGAATTTTGTAAAATATGCTAAGCCATCCACGTTATTTTATTAGTAATTATTTTTTTTTGTCCCTAAGTTTGGAATTTCTGAATAAACTCATACGATACATCCTGAATGTTATAATAAGCCAAATTGAGAAAAAATCGATTTTTGTTAAATACGACATTTTGTCTTAGTATTTCTATACTGAAATAAATTATTATATTAAGACAAACTCCTGTAAAGTATTTATATTGTTTATAAACATACAAACGAATAATATTAATACATATTATAATTTTAATATGTCATATTTAAATATAATACTTAAAACTATAGAAAAAAAAAATAGTCACTATCAATGGTTGTTTCTTCTGCTACAGGTAGATCTTGCCAAAATTGTAGTCTGTTTAGTGGAACGATATCAGATAACTTTTGTAATAATTTAGTCTTCCTCTATTTGTCGATTCCTTTAGGAGCAAATCTGACAGTAGGTTTTGGTAAGGCTCCTTTCAAATGTTTTGCCAGGAGAAAGTTGAGTTCAACTAATTCTCCACCAAATTTAGATTTATAAAAAAGATTTTTGGAGCTTGTAAAATGAACTTCAACAAAATTGGCTAAATAAGGTTTGAGCGTAATTTTATTCATTTTGAACCGCGAAGAAAAATCTATAAAATCGTGAAAGTTATTAAGATTCATCTCAATCATCTCTACCCTGGAATTATTAGATTTTTACACACAATTTAAAATCCTTAAAATCTAATACCTTCCCTGTTTGCTTCAATGACTTTTCCACCTGATGGTGGAAAGAGTCTGCAGACATGAATGACCAGTTTGCAGATACTTGACTTTCAATAAGTTTAAATTTACTTCTGATGAGTTAATTACTTGATTTGGGAGGCGCAATTATCTAGCCAAATTGTTATTTCTTTGGCGTCACGGTAAAATAATAAGAAATTGTAAAATGTTGATATTATATATTATGATATATATTAGGATCGGTCAGTGGTCGCGCGGTTTAAGGCGTCAGTACTTGAATCGAGGTGACTGGATCGCTGTGGGTTCGACCCCGTAGGCCGTATATACGCTATATTCGTGGAGAGATTGGCTCTCCGCGGGTATGGTAGGGTGGAAGAATGTTGGCTTGGGTCAATGTGAGAGATTAATACCGGTTGTCATTTGACTACCCCCCTAATTAATGAGGTTTTCCAGGTTTCCCTCATTCCTGCACTGAATGGTGGTTAGGGCCTACCAACGTAAGTCGTTCCTGGGCTCAATTGCGGCCTGCTTAATAATAATATGCCGCCCCCTCTCCCGCACAAGTCTTCGACTTCTGGGCTAATCCTCGTGATTAGAATGACGGGTAGAGATATTATTATTATTATATATCAGATTTACTCCTTCCAGCCAACCCTTCATGCCAAATTACAGCGACAGGCTTATTTTTTAGAGATTGTTTGCCCAGGGGAACAAAACTTTTATTGAAACAGATGATCCTTGGCGTAAAAATGATTTCCTTGAACATTTCACAACGTGGTAACATTAATACAATAGAATTCTAACCCCACTTTTATAATTTTGTGTCCTATGTGTCACTGCCTACTGCTAGATACAAAGTCCAAATGTCGTAACTAACATATTTTATTGCAGATAAGACAAACTGACCTAGTAATAGTAGATACGACTTTTTGACCTGGTAAACGGCGAATTTTTGCAGATACGACAAAAAAATATTTCTTCCAATCACTATTTCTAATACAGATACGACTTCCAGACCTTGTCTAAATAATAGAGAGTGTCTTAGTGTACCAAAATCCGGTTTAACCTAAAAAACGCAATTTTTGCAGATACGACTTCCTGTCTTAGCAGGGCAGTATATGACCACATAATTTTGGGCGAATATTTTCATTGATAACGAAATGGCAGCAAAAATAGTGAAAAAAGCAATGTAGAATTTACAACGACGATATTATTCTTATCAGACTGTCAGTTTTGAGATCAGCCTTTGCGTTGCCCTTTCTCTGTTATTTTTTTTGTAAACGCACTATGTGTTCGATTTACTTCAGTTCATCGTGAATTTTTAAGAACGTTAAATTTTAGTAGAATTAAAATGGTGTTTTCCGGGGAAAAAAGGGTGGAAATTATAAAATTATTTTTTAAGAATAACGACTGTGCAAGTAACAGCGGCTTTACTTAACGAACGACATCTTGAAAAAAAAAATGTATCAGTTGCAAAACGTGTATTGCAACTGGTTGCCAAATTTAACGCTACAGGTCCCCCTTTTTTATACCTGGTAGACTCAATGACGAAAATTTATTTGAAATTATTAGATACTGCTATTTATTCAGCCCTCGTTTAAGTATTGCAGAATGAAAAAGACCAGTCTGGTCATTTTTCAACAACATGGCGCCCCCACCCCATTTCGTACAACATGCGCCACAATTTTCAGGTTAAATTTTTTCTCAAAGCTCGATTGGAAAAAGGGGGCCCTTTTTCTATGGGGTCATCCGAAATCTAAGATTTATCCTACCCAGTCCGAATCACTAGATGATTTATTAAATCGGATAATTAATGAATGCCGTCAAATCCCACCCTAAATGTTGCCAATGTACAATAAATTGCAATAATAATGACATTCTTTAAAATAAATTTTGCGATTTCTTTTGAAATGCTGACGTATTTGTAATGAAATCTACCTTCAATTTTTAACATTAGTTCTTAGTTGTTTCACTCACCAATAGAGATTTAATGAAGCTCAAAGTTTTGAGAGAGTGTCATTATTATTGCAAAAGCATGTACGGGAACATTTCCAACAAAACTTATTTTACTGCATGGAAGTGAATGGTGGTTATTTCCAGCATTTAATAAACTAATCACAAAAGTAAGTAGTCTTTTGTTGCTTTTAAGTAGATTTTTTTCCATATTGCCTCTTTCACCATTTTAGCTGTTACTTCGTTATCGGTGAAAATTTTAACGCGTAGTTATAGGGTTAGATAGTACTCGATTAGATCTTTAAAATGAGGTATAGCAATACCCCTCACCCCTATTCAAGATCAGGGGGTCGTGCTTCCGCCCAGTAGGGGGTTTAAGTTACAGGGATGAAAAAAGCAAAAAAGTAGTTCCCCCTCGATTCAGAAATCGACGGGTCCGAGCATTTTTCCGTATTTTCATTTTTGGTCCGTAAATCGAAGTGTAAAGTTTTCGTTGGCTCACCCTGTATGTATAAATATTTTTGATTTAGTTTTTACTATGTACCTACCTACCTGTAATTGAACAGACTCATATGGCGTATTTATGTTTAATCTGTGTGTTTACTTGAATAAATTGTTATATATTAATTTGAGTTTTGATTATAAACTTAGTTTTTTTTTTGTAAATTTATAATGATAAATATAATTAACAAACTAAAGTAATATATTTTTTTTTTTTTTTATTAGTGGATGATAATACATTATTTGCATTACTGCGGGAAGCACAGAACAGAACAGCTAAATTTTAGATATTAGGTTTTAAGCGGGAAGGGGTTATCACAGCCTCTAGCAGCCAATGATGGATGTACACCATTTGGCAACAATGCATGAGGTTGTAATGTACCGTATATTAATATATTTGAGTCCGGAATATTTGTATTTCGGTTAAAATATATACAACTGGCGCCATAAAATTAGCAGTTTGTTAGGAGGTCTCAATGTTTTGTAAATGGTAAGAAAACTGTATATCAATTTTTCATATTACGGTCTTCTAATCGCTAGAGGGCAATAAGCATTCCATTGCAATGAATATACACGTGCAAAACAAGATCTAGTACGTTTCCTTCTATGAGATGCCAGAAGGTTGCGAAATGGTAAGACGCCTTAATGTTTTAAGATGTAAATATATATATATATATATATATATATATATATATATATATATATATATATATATATATATATATATATATATATATATGGGTAGCCATTTAATCAGTACAGTCGAATATCTCGAGTTTCGTGAGTGTTACGAAAAATGACTCAGACAAAAGTTGCTCAAGAAACTGGGGGCAACTAGCTGTGCATTCCGATCTGACTTTGACATTGATTTTGAAGGTCATTTGAAGGCCAAAATCAAATTTTTAAATAGAAACCCATATTTTTCAAACCGGATTCGAAAAGAGCAAAATCTTACGTCTGAAGCCACTTTAAAAAATTTTTGCTTGGTACTTTTAGATCATAATTACAAGGTGAAATACCGGGAAAGCTGCAGTCAATCCTGTAGCTACGTAACTTGAAATCGCATTTAGGCTAACTTCCCATAATCTAAGCCAGGTAGGTAACTGGATAACATTATTCTGGATCATGTTCAAAGCCCAATTGGAAAATTGGTATACCACGAAGAACGGCATTGAGAATTCTTAGGACTCTTAGGTATCATGCGTACCACATAACTTTGCTCCAAGAATTAAGACCAATCCACATGCAAATGCGGATTGAATTTTCCAATTGGGCTTTGAACATGATCCAGAATGATATTATCCAGTTAACTATCTGGCTTAGATTGTGGGAAGTTAGCCTAAATGCGATTTCAAATTACGTAGCTACGGGATTGACTACAACCTTCCCGGTATTTCACCTTGTAATTACAATGTAAAAGTAACAAGCAAAAATTTGTTTAAAGTAGCTTCAGACGTAAGATTTCTTGCTCTTTTCGAATCCGGTTTCAAAAATATGGGTTTCTATTTAAAAATTTGATTTTGACCTTCAAATGACCTTCAAAATCAATGTCAAAGTCAGATCTGAATGCACAGCTAGTTGGCCCCCAGTTTTTTGAGCAACTTTTGTCTGAGTAATTTTTTCGTAACACTCACGAAACTCGAGATATTCGACTATACTAATTAAAATGGCCCACCTTGTATATTCGACCATATGTTTATTAAGCTTTTTTGTTCACTTTTGCCCCTAAACAGCCCTTTCAAATATTAAGGGTTTCCCTCTAATTACCCTGTATACAGCAATGTTTCCAGTACTGAAATAAACAATTTTCTGTCGAATTGTGTTTTATTAACAGTGACATTACTGTATAGTAAATTAACATTTCAATGTGGTAAAGTATCACTTTAGTAAACAATTTTTAATTTAGTAAAATAGCATACTCGTATTATCAAACATTATTAATTTATGCCGCAAGGAATCTACGTTGCTCTAATTTACTACAAAGCATGGGGTAAGATAACCTGACGAAAATGTTTCGCTCACACGTAACGAATATAATAACGATAACATTTCCTGCATCCCTTCTCGTCAACGTTTCTCAACAGGCCATTTAATCTGACATTTTGGTCAACCCCACTATATCCGCAGCAATAAACACACCTTAACAAGGTACTATAATGATATTGATTCTTAATACAAAAGTTTAGTTGCTCCCACTAGGCCTATGTAGTGATAATATTATGGCTCTTAATGAACAATTAAATTAATCCTTAACAGGGTGAAGGGTAGCATTATTGGGAAAGTTGGATTTTAAATGTGAGGTTTGTGTAAATGCCCACACGCTTAACTACCTCTGCGCCGGAAAAGATTAAAGAATAAACGAAAAAATTGGTTAAGATGTTTATCACAGAATACTAAAAGGTTATAAAAAAAATATATATTCGTAGGGGTTGAAACAAATTAAAAAAAAAAACGAGAGAGAGAGTTAATAATTTTTGCTTCAATGTTTATTTTTTATGCAAGTAGATAGTTAGTGTGTTTACGTAAGGTGGTAAAGCGCTTCCACGATACGTTAAATGCAAGTGGCTAAAAAAACCGCTAGAAATTATTTTGAAGTTCCTCAATTCGCTACAGGATGACATAATACAACCAGGTCATTTTTCAAAAAAAAAATATATATATATATTTTAAGGTACCTAACTCACAGCTTATCATAAATCTGAAAAAATTTTGATTGCATTTTTTAATGCAATTTGTGAAATGTGAGTATTTGGAGAGGACAAATCTACTTCTGGATTTTTGGGTAACTGTCTTTATTTCTTGTACGTCAAATTGTACCAAGTAAAACATAATTGATTTAACATTTTTATTGTCTAACCAACGCAACAAATACATTGTGACAGATCTATCACTATCTATCAGGTAGTTCTACATAATAATCAGAAGTATCCCTATGCAGTATCTGCAGTTAATGCTTACTAAAATGCTTATGCACGCTCACAAACACCAAACAAACACTAGACACAATACAATATAAAGTGTATGATGCACAACAATTATTTATAACTACCTAGTTTGAAGTTAAATGCAGGATAACAATGGGTTGCAATGTTATTGTCGTACGTAACAGTTTGAAGGATTTTTAAGAAATCTTTTGTTTACTTAAAACAAATTACAAAAAATTGCTGTATATTTTTATTATTTAAATGTGGATATTTGTACACAGAAAAACTATTTAGACATTTTCTATAAGAGAATTTGGCTGCTATGGTCGAGACGTTCCGTGAATAACCTGAATTATTAAAATTGCAAATCCATAAGTGGCAATACTTCCCTCCCGTAAAATCAAGAAATGTTAGTGATAATGCTTATCATAAATTTGTAAATTGAGTATTATTTGAAAGCGCTGCTTGGTAGTTTATTTAATAGTGTTTTTGAAAATTAAACACTATGGTTTATTCCATTGCGGAAAGGGTAGATACCATTTCGCTTTACTTTATGAACAATAAATGTGCAAATAGAACAGCTCAGATATCTAATGAACAACATCAAGATCGCCATGTCAGGAGGAAGTATGTTCCAGAGTTAGAAAAAAATTCAAGAGACAGGGAACGTAACCAATAAAAAACGAGAAATTGAAAAACCTATAGTTAAAGAAGCTAGTGAAGTTTCAGTTTTGGGACAAGTTTATCTTGATCCTACATTAAGTACGAGGCAGCTGGCATCTGTGTCTGGGATTAATCGAACTCGCATACAAACCATTTTGAAGAAGAATAAATTCCATCCATACAAAACACATTTAGTCCAGGAACTTCATGAGGATGATTATGACCGCCGTTTGCAATTTTGTGAAATAATAAGTGAGCGAGCAGGGAACGATCCACAGTTCCTTTTTAACATCTGTTTTTTTATAAATGCAGTTTTTTCTTGAACGGGACGGTAAATCGTCACAATTGCCGCTATTGGTCAGATTCAGAGTTTTTAACGAGGTGCATACGTAGCCACCGGAAAAATTAAATGTATGGGCTGGAATTGTCTGTAATGTATGTGTAATTACTGGAAGACGCCATTGACCCTGCCTTGACTGATATTATTGAAAATGTATGATAAAGATCATTTGATTTTTCAACAGGAGGCAGCTCTTCCCATTATGCGTTATTTGTCCGTCAGTAGCTATTTGGACCAACGTTTTCCACGGAATTGGATTGGGAGAAGAGGCAGCATTGAGTGGCCTCCACGATCACCGGATTTATAGCTCTTTGATTTTTTTGTGGGGATACCTAAAAAGGAAAAACTATAAAACACAGCCAGCATTGCTGTAAGATTTGCGTCAAAGAATCATCGACGAATGCCGTCGAATTCCTCCAGAAATGCTTCAGAATGTGCGCGAACATTTCGAACAAAATCTTTGTTCTTGTATGGAAGCGGGCGGTGATCAGTTGGAACATGTAACCAAGTAAGTAAGTAAACATAATTTAAATTTTAAAATGTAATTTTTTTCAAAATATTGGGCGGAATTATAAAATTTTAAATCTGAGTTATTGGACTCATACAAAACATACAAATTATACCGCTTTGAAGTACACTCATAACCACACAAAGCTTAATGGCGCCAAATTGAACTGATTCACGATCCTTCGGCATATTTCGCCTTTATTCGTAACGTATTTGGTGGGGCCTAGTGAATAAGTTCACTTACTGCAGCAACATAATTAGTTGTGGTACCGATTTGTACCGCTGTGGCAATAATGGGTTTCAGTTATGACAATATTTGTTGTTCAGTATCATATTTACCGACTACAGTTAACTGCAAAATAATTACAAGTAAATTAATGACTTGCCGGAGGTGAATTTAAAAATTCAATAAAATACTTTACTGGCCACAAGTTATTTAATCGCTTATCAGAGGTAGGTATACATGTTTAGAAATGTTACTTTAGATGTGGGTCATATTTAACACACCTATACATCAGATAAAAAGCCAAATAGTTTACTTAGAGAGTTTTTCTTAGTGTAGGAACATAATATTCTAATCTAACCATCTCACCAAATTCTTATTTAGTTTAATTACTCTTTGAAAAGTCATAAAAGCTATCTGCTTTTCAAGTTATACGTGCAAATCATACGCTTAAGTGCAACAACTGTAGAAGAAAGCTACGTGGTGTTTTAAAAGACTTGGAAATGTTATTTAAGAATTTTAATATGTCGAGTATGTTTTTTCGTTGGTAGCATTTAGTTGGATTATTCTTATTTTAATTAATAATTCCAGCCTTGTCAGTGGAGTTATTTTTTTAGCATATGTATACATTGCGTAGCAAAGATTGTACAATACGAGCTGTATTCAAATTGATTAAAATTATTTTGATACCTTTAAAATAAAGCAAAAAAATGTATGGTCTTAATAATATGTGTATGTAGTAGCTGGTTACTTTCCAACTGTCACTATAGTAGATTCTTTAAAGAAATCTTCTTAGATAACAATAAACTGCATTTTCTTCCTATTACTTTATTTATGCAGTCCAATCACCATGCAACTTTTATTGCACAGGCATTTAATAAAACATTTCTAAACAAGAAAACGCGTGTCTTTCCTACCTTTTTTCACAGAGATCAGGAAATTGAAGTCAAAGGAGAATTTGATTGCAGAAAACTCTTTGAGTTGAAATACACTTTTGTAGATATATGCAGGCCGAACATTTACGAACGCAGAAATATCTCAACTGGAAATTTAGAGCTGTTTTCTCGAGAGTGCTTCTTAATATATGGCCATCTCTGATATTTACGTTATGTTTCCTTAAGTTTTATGTTTACAAATATAAATCTTTTAAAGGGCGTTATACTCGTTGTTCCGATTTTACTGCTGCAATTTCAGCGGATTCTGTGAAATCTGATAATAACAAATAAAAATGAAACGGAAACCAAGGTGCCATAATAAAACGGTCATAAACTTTATTTCTGCCAACAGTAAAAGATAGAAACTCTTATTTTAAAATATTGACTTGCGTAATGAAAATATAGGGTTAGCAAATAAATACTATTACTAATATACATAATAAATCATTTCAGATAGTAGATATTTGAAATACAAGTTATGTAATAAAAACCATTACATATTATAAACTCCATTTTATTAAGGTGACATGTAACTGGTCTGCTACTTTCTGATCGGTCTAAGCGGCTCGACTTGCAGGAAGCGACCTACAATATTGTAGGTACTTAACCGCAGACCTCTCGCCCCGGGCGATGCGCCATTAAATCTATAAATGATACTGCAGAAAACAACTACTCCACGGGGTAATGCCCCGACCGGGCATTGAATTATACCTGCAGCATCTGTGTGAAACAGCCAAGAACCCTTGTCGGCCACTCCACCAGACATAGACTGGTTTCGGGCTTGTTAGCCCTCATCAGTATGCCATAGGTGAGATGACTGACAATTGAACTGGCTGTTCCTTCATACCTATGTATGTTCACATATAAACTGTGTGCAGGTGAGATATTCTTTTACTACCAGCAGACTCGTTAGAGGTCTGACAAATGGTTTCATTTGGTTGCATCCAGGTTGATAATAATCAGTAAACTTCTGCAGCTGTGATGCCAGATATTCCACATACATTCTCACATAGTGTTTCCTTAGGAGGCCTTTGATGTTTAAGTATTCTGGGTACTCCAGAACATTATTAACATCATTTAAAGTATCGCCTGTCAAAAAATTAAGCAAGAATTATTAGATGAAACTGAATTGTCTCATTTAATCATCTACTTACAATGTAGTAATTGCCTTCTTTTATCTCAAATGCCTTATTCAAATTAAGAACTAGCAATTATGGAATTAATGTATGGGAGTGCAAATTGATTTAAATATGTCGCCTGCATACTAATTGTTACCTCCAAAAACAACTCGCATATGAGAGAAAAAAGCTGTTCAAAAACTGCAGCAGACTGGTAAACTGAGGCTAACCTATGAAGGGCATGGACAAGAACACCCGCGGCGTATATAAATAGGGAGAAAGACATTTTACATTTCGAGGAAAACGAGGCTTTTATTCAGAGAGAGGTTATAACCACACTATTTTACTTAATAGATTCAATTTCGTTTCTCTAGAGTTTCGTAGAGTTCTAGCCAGTGTCAAGATTTTATTCAACTTATTTCATAGCAAATTAGAATGTCCGACTCTGTGCCAGTTTTATATCCATATTCCTCATGTAAATGCTCGTTAAAACCCTACATTTTTGTTTGTGCCAGGGTAAGGTCAAATTGTATTAAGATGTGCATATTATGTGTCACAACTTTAATATAGTATGAGATTTATGTGATATTAATTTTAGCACCCTCATTCAGATGGTTGCAACTGTTGGTCTGAGATTTAGTAGCGATATTTAGATGTTTGAATGTATTCTTTAGTAGATCTATATTGTATTGTAACTTTTAAAGAGTATAGTGCGTACTGTTTTTTCTATATTTATTTGTTTCATTGTTTTTCTGTTGCAAAATATTTGTCCTTTAAATGGATTTATTATCTATTGAGCAATAAAGATTATTATTATTATGTGTTCCGTCTATATTGCTTCTATCAAGCTTCTACGTCAACACATAATATTCGCCTTCTCCGCCTAGTAACTTTATATACTATTATTTTATAAGGGCAAAAGTTATTGAACTTACTAGGCAATTAATTTCAAATTAAATGCTCTCAGATAATATTTCGTTTGTGGCAGTTAGAGGAGATTAGGGATTGCCTGAATAAGGATTCTGAGTTCGTGATTTAGATCGTTTGGAACACGTATGCAAAGTCGGCTGCGCAAATTGTGTGTTTTTTGTCCATCCATAGTCAGTGAGGTGAACATATCCCTGATAGTATTTGGAATTGAGTTCCACAACATACACCATTTGGAGACCGTTCAATTTATGCAGTCAGTGACATAAAGTAACTTTAAAATTGAACCCGCATTTTGGATTCCAATCGATAGCTTTTATTTAAATTTCATCTCTATTTACCTATAGTCGTCTGCTATTGAGAGTACTTGTGGATGTTTTTATTTAGTATGAAAAATTAATTGACGAAACTAGATGAAATATTCTGTGTGTTCTGTAAAATAATGGATTCTATCGACAAATTGTACATTGTTTAATACAACCGATGTGCTCTTAAATTAGTGTGGAAGCCGTAAATGGAAAAAATAATACTACTTAACCAGTAAAATATTTTCGGGTTTTATTGCCGTATTAGTCCAGCGAAGTTAGGAAAACTAGCCGAAATTTTTAGGCATAGCAGATATCAAGATGCAGTTTTCTGCATTGTGTTCAGCAAAGTCCCAGGAAAAAAGTCTATATCGTCTGGTTCAGCCATTATTTGAAAAATGCATTCGGGGCCGGAAAATGCATTTTCCAATTGCATCATTACTTGCACCATTATAGGAACGACTGAAAACTCGGAAAAATCGCTCGGAAATCGTCACTCGGGGGTTTTCGGGGCTGCCGAAGTCAATTCTGGTAATAAAATTATCCGGGGATGCACGGGGGGTGAATTGGGGGAGAAATGGCAGCGTGCATGAAAATCGCTGCAAACTCGTTACTCGGGGGGTTTTGGGAGATGCCGAATTCAATTCTGGCATTGGAGTTATCCGGGGGCGCTCGGGGGCGGCTTTGCGGGGGTAATCGGGGGGTCGTTCTTGGGGGGGGAAATTGCATAGTCCATGGGAAGCTCTCCAAACTCGTTACTCGGGGGTTTTCGGGGATGCCGAATTCAATTCTAGCATTATATTTCCCCGGGGGCGCTCAGGGGTCCCTCTGTGGGGTTGTCTGGGGATGATTGTGGGGAAATGGCAGCGTCCATGAAAATCACTCCAAAATCGATACTCGGGGGTGTTCGGTGATGCCGAATTCAATTCTTCAAATTTTGATTGAATATTGAATAAATAAATATTACATATATTATAAAAACAATTGCTTTAGTAGTCTTTTCTGCCTCGAAACTGGATTAGAAAAAGTCGCCAAAGCTATAAAGAGAGTGACATCGGTATTACATGTGTCGTTTAGGACCACGTTGCTTTTTCGTTGTATGTAAATGCAGTGCTACAGTAATCAATTTGCTTGGATTTTGAACCTTTTTTTGGTGTTTGAGTTCTGTCCGGCACTCCCCCAATCACCCCCAGACAGCCCCATAGAGCCACCCCGAGCGCCCCCGGGGAAATCTAATGCTAGAATTGAATTCGGCATCCACGAAAACCCCCGAGTAACGAGTTTGGAGCGATTTTTATGCACGCTGCCATGGCTAAACCAGACGATATAGACTTTTTTCCTGGGACCTTACTGAACACAATGCAGAAAACCGCATCTCGATATCTTCTGTGCCTAAAAATTTCCGTTATTCCGGTCGATTTTGATCTAAATACCCTGAACTATATATTATTATTGCTTTCGAAATACGTATTTATTTTATTATAGTGAAAAGTACCATTACTTTGTTGTCAGCAACTGAAATATTTTATAAGCAGCTAAATAATAGAACAGCTTATATGGCAATTATACAACTATTTTATAAATATTCATGTGCCAAGCTTATAAAATATTTTAGCTAGTAAAACTAATTATATAGAAGGGTCTTAAGTCACTTTTTATGTAATAAAAATTTTAAATTTATTTAAAACATTAGCAAACAGATATTTAAATGGAGTAGAAATTCAAAAATAAAAATTATTGATAAAAACGTATTAAATCGTCATTAATTAAGCATTAATTAGTTAAAAAATAGTTCAAAATTAAACTTAACTTAAACAATTGTTTAAAACAGTTACATAGATTCAATCGTCGGCACAAATTAAAGTCTAGTCGATCTAGCAATTGGTGATCATTTTTCAGAACATTGCATTTATTGTTCATGCAATACCACAGATATGCTTGACCTGGTGCTAAAGAAACAAAATTTACCATAGAAAAAAAATCACATTTATTGAGATCTGGAGATCAGGCAGGGCAATATTTTGGCCAATTATTTCATCGTCTAATTCGTTTATTTGGCAATTGTTACAAAATTTTCATTTTACACTAAAATATGGCACTGTTCTACTTTGGTCAATCGCATTTCTTAGTTGTAATTGCAAACCTTGTAGTCACTGTGGCAGAGTATTTGGTAAAAATTGTAGATAATTTTGTCTCGACAAATTTATCAATGGGACATGTCACAATATCTATGATAGTTATGAAGGTAATATGTAATGCTTCTGGGTGTAAAACAAGCTTAATCGGTAAATATAATTTTTCATGAAATATTATTAACTTTCTGGTTCAAAAATTGGCAAATATTTAGTTAGGTGAGATGTAACTGGTCTGCTACTTCCTGCTCGGCCTAAGCGGCTCGACTTGCAGAAAGCGACCTACAATATCGTAGGTACTTAACTGCAGACCTCTCGCCCCGGGCAATGCGCCATTAAATCTATAAATGATACTGCAGGAAACAACTACTCCGCGGGCTAATGCCCCGACCGGCATTGAATTATACCTGCAGTATATGTGTGAAACAGCCAAGAACCCTTGTCTTAATTCAATGCCGGTCGGGGCATTAGCCCGCGGAGTAGTTGTTTCCTGCAGTATCATTTATAGATTTAATGGCGCATCGCCCGGGGCGAGAGGTCTGCAGTTAAGTACCTACGATATTGTAGCATTAGCCCGCGGAGTAGTTGTTTCCTGCAGTATCATTTATAGAAATAATTAGTTAGTTGTTGGGGTCTTAAGGCAACAGGGCTTGTACGCTTCGAAATTTAATAAGCACTTCCAATGTAAGTTGAGTCATCTCCATTAAATACGCTTTCTTACCCATTCAATGCAGTTAAATGACTTAAATAATATTTCTTTTATTTTTGTTTACAGAAGAATTACATTTTCTGAAACTAGATTTGGGTAAAGGTTTATAGAAAAAAAATCACCCAGGGTTCCTATTGCAAATCCAAAGAATATTAGATTTATTGAAAATAAATAATTTTTTTTAACTTTTCGAGAAACATATGTTACAGAGAAAACATAGTTACTAACTTAAAAACAATCAATTGTATCGTGAATCACAGCACCACAAAAAAAAAGTGGTCTGGCCGATGGACTAGACCTATATATTCTTATGTATGTACATGCTAACATGCTAAATCCGAATCTGAGGTCCATTTCCCTAAATCAAGGTCAGTTCAAGGTCAACGCGAAATATATATAAGCAAGTGGATGAGATTATCGTACATTTATGTTTTTGGGGTTTGTGAATCCGGGCTTCATTTAACCGCATCAGGTCAGTTTCAAGGTTATTTCAAGATCAAATCGAAAAACTGCAAGTGAACCAGACCACCATATATTTCTGTTTTTGAGGTCGCTAGATCTGAAACGGGAACTCATTTAACCCCATCAGATAAGCTTCAGGATTATTTTAAGGTCAAATAGAAATATAGGTATGCAAGTGGACCAGACAATCTTAGATTTGTTTTTTGGGGTCGGTGGATTTGAATCGGGGATTAATTTAGCCGTATCAGGTATAAGATATCGAATGATAGATATGCAAATGAGCAGAGCCATCGTAAGTATAATATGTTCTTGTAATCGCTGAATCCGAATTTGGAGTTCATTTAACACCATTGATCAGTTTAACCTGAAAACATCGAAACTCTATTACCCATAACACCTTTAATTGATGTATAGAAGCGCTAAAAGTTACAACCCTTGAGAATAAGGAATTTTATACAGCAACAATCGTCGTAAGTTTGAACCCAATGAATGGAAATTGTTCATCGATTTTTCGAAGAGAAAGCTGAAAGCCGTAAGGCTTCATAACACTAATACATGCCCCTCCATTCCAGCAGCGCATTCAGTATCTATGAAAGAAAAATATACAAGCATGAAGTCAGTCCTTGGAAAAATTAACTACAAAGGATATAGAGGATATAGAATATGTGAATGTGATAGTAAAGATTGAAAAACAACTACTAGAAGAAAAGAATGACCAAAGAGAGCTTAATTTCAACCAGGTACTAAACATATCATCAGAGAAGCCTGAGTTTCACCTTTCAAAGTCCTGCTTCCACCTCTTCACATCAAGTTAGGACTCATGAAAGAATAGGTGAAAGCTATTAATAAAAAGGTGAATATTATCTGTATCTACGAAAAGTTTTTCTTAATACTTCTTCTAAGATTCTTAAAATAATAAAATAAGGCATATCTGTCACTAGAATTAGAGAAGACGAAAAAATTGTATTTCCTGGGAAACCGTAAAAGTCTAGGTTACAGACAAAAAGTAGTGCAAATGGTGGAAAACCATAGGAATCTGGGTTGATTGATGAATCTAAAATTGCATATCATAATTTCATAGATTCCCATATTGACTACTTCCCACAAAATTTTGGAAATTATAGTGAAGAACAAGGTGAAATAATACATTAAGACTTGAATGATATAGAGCAACGTAACGTTACCAAGGCGAGTGGGATAAATAAATTGGGGTTGATTACTGCTGGATGTGTGCAATAGATACATTAGGAATAGGACGAAAACGTATGCCAGTTATTCCATACATCCTTTAAGAATAAGAGAGATAAATATCACAAAACAATAGAAAATAAATCAGACATGTTATCTAACTAACCATAAGACTTAAAAGTATCCTAAGATGAATTTTACTATATAAAATTGCTTGTCCTCAAGAGTTATGATTTTAAGCGTTTCTATACATTGGTGACAAGGTGTCAGGTGACCTGATGAACTCCAAAATTCAGATCAAGAAACTCCAAATATATAAATATATGATGATTTTGCCGATTTGCATATTTATTTTTAGATTTGATCTTGGAATTATCTTGAGGCTGATAAGGTTAAACGAATCCCGGATTCAGATTCAGCAACCGCAAAAATATATATGTACTATAGTCTGGTTCAAGTAGGTATTGTCATATTTAATTCATTGACAGGCTGTCACTTTTGTCATTGTCGATATTTAACTTCAAATAATTTTAATTTTTATAATAATTTTTATAGTTAGATATTTGACTCAACTTAAAGGAGGCCACCTGAAGAAGCAATCCTAAAAATGCAGAAATAGGTCAGATCTCATCTATTGTGGTTGAATTGTCGTGTTCCCCCTGCCAAAAGTGAAGTTTGATATTTATAGTGTTTTCATTAAAGCATGTTAGTAAATTTAGATAGATTAATTTTTTTAGATAATTATTGAATAGAGCTTTGTCTATGGAATTGTTGATTAGCATACCTAGATGTTTGGTATCAGAGAACATACATATGACTTCATTGATAGGAATTGTAGGAGATTTGATTTATATTAGCTTAAAATACCTTTCTAAAACAGTAAAAAATCCTACAAATTATTCTAAATGCTGGACAAAACTTGTATAATTAGTACAATCAAGATATATGTATTCAAACTTGCTTAGCTTTTCTAAACTCTATGTCAAAATGCAGCTACAAATTCGTTGAAAATTTCGCTTAAAAGCGGCTTCCTTAAGCATATGTTATGTTTATGTAATAGATACAGTTTAGTGAATGTTTGAGATTCCTAAACCAGCATTTTTCTTTGGTATAGTCGATCTCTCCTGCTATTCTTCTTAAAAAATATTAACTGACTATTTAGAGCCATCTTAAGCAATTCATATTTTCTTTCAGATTTTCCCAGAACCCTCCTGACAATTTAGTATCTTCATGAAACAGTGACTGAATGTAGCAATTATGTTAATTAGATGTTCGCTCGTGTGCAGGACGCTTGCTATTCCTGCTTCGTCGGTGAACCACCTGACATTCCCTGTGGTCCTATTTATTTTGTTATAAACACCGCGTTATTTAGCTAAGCTTCCCCAGGATACATTTAAGCAGCCACACTAAGAACACAAACCAACTGACTGTAGCACAAAACGTATTTCTAAACTGAATATTATAGGTACATAATAATATACAAAAACAATGTAATTAAAATGTATACGACAGGGTCATCTCCCTAAGACATTTTGTTTTATAAAATATCGATAAATAGCATAATATGGTCTTTTATAGACGAAAAGATAGTACTTTTATTAAAATATTCAATGCAGAATTTGTGTTGTCAAGTTAACAGCTAACAGCGAATGGTAGTGGCAAGATGTGTATTAAGCTGGAACCCCCCTCAACGAAAACAAGATTCGGACTTATCAAGGATTTTTGTGCTAATTATGTGCTAATTTGTTGCTGCATTTTTAATTTTTGTGCCCGTATAGTTTGGCAGGAATTTGAAATATAAATGGAGGGTCCAGCTTTGCGTGAACCTAGACCCCCCCCCATCCTGAAAAAAAATATTAAGAGGGTTCGAATCGACGAAACAACTACATCAGAATTTTGTGCTATTTTGATGCTCTAAGATAGCTAATATAAAATTAAGAAAAACATTTAAAAAAAAAAATTCGAATGCCATTCAATACGTTGAACTTCCATAAAATAGTTTTAAGAGAAATAAGTACGTACCAGTCGACCTACCATCTAATCAAATTATATGCAATATACGCAACTTATTGATAAATGTGAAAAACAGAATTTGTTGCTACTTTTAAAAAAATGTAACTTGATTCTTTAAGGAAGGAGATAACGAAAAATACTGCCAAACTGTTTAAAAATTTGTCGCTACATCGATTTTTATTTCTATGCGTTTTTTACACCTAAATGTATAGAAAAAAAATTAAAAACAGAATGTGTTTCTAGTTCTAAAGCGGTCTAATAAATATATGTATTTAGGTAATGGTGGCTACGGCACCCGAAAAATTCTGTCAAACTGTTAAAAAATTTGTTGCTACTAAGATTTCTATTTCATTTCCGTAACTATATCGTATATAATAATCAGGTATATTTCTAACATGCTCTAACTGCAAAACAAACAAACAAAAAAGAAACAAACTAATATAGCATGACATTTTTCTGTCATTACTATCGTTACAAACTTAGAAAGAAGCAATGCCTATTTAATCCTATAATTCTTGAAAGGTCTTTGCAATTCCATAAAATATTAGGAAAAGTCAAAATATCTGATAAAGCAAGCTTCTTAATGGAATCCCTCAGGAACACTTTATTCAGAAAATTAATTGAAATTTTAAAATTTGTACTGGAAAAATACTTTTCACCATTGGCGTAGAAATTTAAGGGGTTCAAGGGTGAAGAATACTTATACCTTCGCGAATGGCTTTAGTTCAAACAATTATTTACGTCAAAATATAAACCTTTTATTATGATTACTGCATATCACGATTGAAGAAGACTGTTTAGTAGATAAAAAAGAAAAATGTTATAGGTAATACTACTGTTTTTATTCATGTTTTATCTATTGCCAAAGTTAATAACGAATAACTGGGGACACCCTGTATTTGCGCTTCGACTCATTAATGTTTTAAACTGTAAAATACCCTTTCAGTCAATGTGACACTTCTTATACTAGATTAATTAAACGTTTTTGTGGTAGAACATGGTGATAGTATCTGCTGTATATCCCATAAAAAAAATCAGAAAACTTTGTCACCAATTTATTTTATGAAAAAAGTTTACTAATTTTTTACAGCGATGACATTTTTTGGGTTTCAAAATCGGGCAAGCAGTAGAGAAAAAATATAAATTTTTCATAAAACCGCATAACTCCTATAAAAAAATCGCTTTGAGGCAACATTCTGGGAAATTTAAACTTACATTATTGTTGACTTTCACAGAAAATTTTGAATAAATCCGTGAGAGGACAGCACATACATACACTTATCCTACGAGCGGATGTATATTGTAAACAAAAGCATGGAATTCACACTCAGATATGCCCGGCAGACCTACCCGGCGCCGGCGGACATGCCCCGCATCAGGCACACACATGCGGACAAGGCAATGAGCTGGACGGAACGGGCAGCGGACAGGTAGATCGTGTCTCCGTGCATGGCAGACATAACTGCCGGGCGTGTCCGCCGGGTAGATCTGCCGGGCATATCTGAGTGTGAATTCCATGCTAAAGGAATAAGTTACTGTCACGGATTTCCCAATCCGACTTTTTCTATTGAATTAAATCACTTATCTTTATTACCATACTCAGTACACCACTGAACACTAATTACAACTCAACTAAACACTTATTTAATTAACCGCCATCTAAATCGTAAATCACTGATCTCTCCAACTACACACTTCAATTCAGACTGTAATACAAGACTAACTCGTGTAGGGACGATCGGGGCAATCTTAGCATTTCGAGGTACCACAGTCGTCGAATTGGGTGTGAGTGGGGCAAATTCTGTGACATTACGTTTAACAATACTGTAAGTTCACCTCATCACCACTAATTATTATGGCACCTACACAGTATTTACACTATCCAAACCTGTTTACGTCAGTAACACCGTAACATACGTCTGTATCCATGTAAAAACACAGCGATGAACGGCGTGTAACGTCACACCAATGTTATCGAGTATTAGGCAAAACGGGGAAATTGTGTGATTTCTCCAAATACATGCAGAAAAAAGAATGCATTAATTTAATCAAAATGACCTTGTCCTAGACAATTTTGTGGAAAAATAAGCCTAAAAACGGTATTTAAAAATTTAGTCTGGCCACGCCCCTCAAAACGGTCGCAGCCATAGCGTAGATCTGTGACGTTAGATGCCGTTCCCACATGTATACCTAAATACAGCAGTCTGCTTTAGTTCGTATCTGTATACGATTTCCATGCTTTCGGACAACGCAGTACATACGTTTAGAAGAGTTAATTTGTTATTTCTGATATTATTATTAGGAGTTTTTCTGTTAAATATACATTGGTATCGAATAAAGTTGCAAAATAGACTCGTAAAATGGGCACAGAAGGTATTCTCCTAAGTTGCTCCTACCATTTACGTGATGTAGAATGTTATTTGAGGCATTTATAAAAATCTCACTTCGCTTCTTACATTAAATTATCTGTTTTATTCTGAGAACATAATAAACAAAAGTAATAAATTAGTATTTTTGTAAAATGTTTAAGGGGAAATCAAATCAGTAGTAAATAACAATAAAAGATTAATAAATGTTAAATAATCTATTACTTGCACTTATTATTTTTCAAATTAAAATAAGTAGTGTAGTAATGTGAAATCAGATGGCATAATTTTATAAATACCTCTAGTATAACCATCTATCTGGTACTTACCTAACAGTATTGTCACGAGCGGATGTATATTGTAAACAACGTCTCACCAATGTTATTAAGTTTTCGGCCACGAGGTTGTGTTTACATTCTATGGCAATTTATTAATGTTAATATTTTAATTATTATGTGATTATTGCCGCCAGACACATGTTCTGACATTTCAATAAGTTTGAAAAATTACCAAACCAATATAAAATTCATGCAACTTCCCCATTCTCTGGTTGAGTTTTATTAAATTTATTTCAGGATACATTAAAGAGAATGTTCAACTTGTTTCCTACGCCTTTATCTATCTTTCATCTGGCATAAGATTGAAAAAAACCTTTCTAATGGTGACAGGTGTAATAAACAGCAGTGATAAATGAAAATACATATCAAATAAATACCCTTATCGTATATGTTACTTTCGTCATTATTCCATAAATAACAAGGCAAAGAAATTGCCCCGAAGCATTTTTCATTGTCAGGTCGGCGCGAAGGAGGAAGGCGAGGAAACTAACATAAATTTCGAGAATTTACCATCGGATGCAGACTAACACAACACAATCATAACTTAACCTTCCTCGGCTGCTATGATTTTAAAGAAAAATTAATTTCGCGGAAGTTTCTCGGGCACGGGAGAAACAACTGCGACAAATATTTTGCTTTATTTGTAAACGACCCCCGGTTAAAATGAAATTACTCTGTACAATCTTAGCTTATTGCTGTTCGACTTCGAATTAATTCTTATTTCAGGAGTCCAAATTACTTTCCTAGATTGCGATGGTTCGAAATTTCTTGATCCGGGTAAAAATAAGTTTTCTCTCTTACGGTTAATTGATTTAAAAACAGAACTATTATAAATAGTTGACAGTTTCTTTTTATTTTTACCTCAACTTAAAGTTATTAATAAGGATCGTTAATTGACAGGTAAACCCGTTCATTGTTCTTTAGTGGAGCAGAAAAGGTCAACAGGCACAAATGTTATGAATTACGATCAACAATTATGAAACTTTGATGTTCTTGACGAAGACGTAATTTACAAGAAAGTATGCTCTATATCCCAAACGGGTCTCTAGTTAAAGGAAATTTATTATATACATTCAAATATACAGGGTGTCGCTAAAAGATCTGAAGAACGCTCCACCTTACATAGTACAGCTCACAATAAGTCGATTTAATATTCGCTTATCAGTGGTTACAAATAATTTTTAAACACACTTTTTTTGCATTTACACATTTAAATATCTTTTCGTTGTAAACGATTGGTTTTAGAGATATTATTAGGGTATAGCTTTTTTAAGCAGAAAAGTTGGAGGAAAAGGTTATTCCAGCCCAATGTCAAATATACAGTAGTAAAATAATTTTTTGGCAGTATAAATACGGCCTAATGGTCGCTTGAGGTGTTCTCTAGAAGATACAACGAAATCGTCAATAAATTCGAATTTCTGATCCCAAAAAGGATTAAAGCAAGTTTTGAACCGCATCTTTATCTTATATAGACCTTAGGGTAAATTATGTATTACAAGTACAACGTCATGTTCGATATGAGGCAAAACAGACCATTGTTCAAATACTTCGCTCTCCATATCCTTATGATAGTTTCCTATTCATCGTGACACAAAGACAAGTAAACCGTATATTTGTGAAACAGCCAAGAACACTTGTTGGCCACTCCACCAGACATAGACCGGTTTCGGGCTTGGTAACCCTCATCAGTATGCCATAGGTGAGATGACCGACAATTGAACTGGCTGTTCCTTCATATGTAGTTTCACATATAAATCGAGTGCAGGTGAGCTGTAACTGGTCTGCTACTTCCTGCTCGGCCTAAGCAGCTCGACTTGCAGAAAGCGACCTACAATATCGTAGGTACTTAACCGCAGACCTCTCGCCCCGGGCGATGCGCCATTAAATCTATAAATGATACTGCAGGAAACAACTACTCCGCGGGCTAATGCCCCGACCGGCATTGAATTATACCTGCAGTATCTCGGGACATTAGCCCGCGGAGTAGTTGTTTCCTGCAGTATAGTTTATAAATTTAATGGCGCATCGCCAGGGGCGAGAGGTCTGCGGTTAAGTACCTACGATATTGTAGGTCGCTTTCTGCAAGTCGAGCTGCTTAGGCCGAGCAGGAAGTAGCAGACCAGTTACATCTCACCTGCACTCGATTTATATGTGAAACTACATATGAAGGAACAGCCAGTTCAATGGTCGGTCATCTCACCTATGGCATACTGATGAGGGCTAACAAGCCCGAAACCGGTCTATGTCTGGTGGAGTGGCCGACAAGTGTTCTTGGCTGTTTCACACAGATACTGCAGGTATAATTCAATGCCGGTCGGGGCATTAGCTCGCGGAGTAGTTGTTTCCTGCAGTATCATTTATAGATTTAATGGCGCATCGCCCGGGGCGAGAGGTCTGCGGTTAAGTACCTACGATATTGTAGGTCGCTTTCTGCAAGTCGAGCCGCTTAGGCCGAGCAGGAAGTAGCAGACCAGTTACATCTCAAGTAAACCGTGTTCGAAGAATGTTACTATATTCAAATATACGTTTTATTATAAGTTGTTCTTTTCCAGAAGGTTTATTCCAGTCGCAAATATTTCAAGAAATATCTGCTATTTGCAAACACGGAATTCCAGGAAACAACTACTTTGCGGGCTAATGCCCCGACCAGCATTGAATTACACCCGGAAAACCTATAGCAACAGCTAGTAGAGATGGGTAGTTCGCGAACGAACTAGTACAAACGAACTATTCACTTCACTGAATGAAATGAATCATTCCTCCTTGTCGGACTGAATCATTCCCTGTGAACTAAAAGCAACGTTGATTCCAAAAAATTTAACAATGTAATTCAGGCGAGACAAATTCAGTCCTTCTATACTTATTCAGTAGTTCACTATTGCAGCTGACGATTAGACGTAGACGGTATCGAGATGCGACTCAATGACCTGTTTCAGTAGAATCACCTATATATAATGGCTAGTTCGGTGTCTTGAGACAGAATATTTTCTAAAGAAGGGTGACAGAAAAACGATCTTTATTAAAATTGACAAAATTTCTAAAATTTTGTTTTTAAACGCGAATTTTTAAATATTTAGAATTTATTTATGAAATTAGGTTTATTTTAAATACAACTTGTTATATACATATGCCTCTAAATTACGATGCCACGGAAGTCATGAAACAGTGCTGTTTGCCGTTGCCGCTGTGGTCGAATTACAAATATACAATTCTCGACCATACTGCATCAAATGAATTACTCAAGTGAATGATTTACTTAAGGCGAATGGGACTGAAAGAATGAATTAACCAAAATGAACTAAAAGTTCCTTCTCTACACCAGACATATACCGGTTTCGAGCTTGTTAGCTCTCATCAGTATGCCATAGGTGAGGTATCCGACGAATAATCCTAGCTGCTTTCGTCTGTCTAACCCGACAGAAGGGACCATGAGTACGCGGTGTAGAACTAACTACATCTATCGGCCGTTCGCTACTCCATGCCGGACTGAAAATGCCACAGGCACGAAGCGTTCTACATGCAGTAGACACCATTGAAAGCTGTCGACCTTTATCGCGATCGGTGAGAAACGATATTTTGCAAACACGGAATTCCAGGAAACAACTACTCTGCGGGCTAATGCCCCGACCAGCATTGAATTACACCTGGAAAACCTATAGCAACAGCCAGAGTCATTCGTCAGACGCCCACCAGACATATACCGGTTTCGAGCTTATTAGCTCTCATCAGTATGCCATAGGTGAGGTATCCGACGAATAATCCTAGCTGCTTTCGTCTGTCTAACCCGACAGAAGGGACCATGAGTACGCGGTGTAGAACTAACTACATCTATCGGCCGTTCGCTACTCCATGCCGGACTGAAAATGTCACAGGCACGAAGCGTTCTACATGCAGTAGACACCATTGAAAGCTGTCGACCTTTATCGCGATCGGCGAGAAACGATATTTTGCAAACACGGAATTCCAGGAAACAACTACTCTGCGGGCTAATGCCCCGACCAGCATTGAATTACACCTGGAAAACCTATAGCAACAGCTATAGTCATTCGTCAGAGAATGGGACATTACGTTACACTTTGCGACATTAAGCTCGAGATGATATAAAGTGCACCATTGTTCAACGCGTCTGAAATTATCATTTAACGAGCGCAATCACCCTCTGAGTGAATCTCATGGTAAATTTTTAAATCATCTGTATAAAAATGGTATTGAATATCCATCACACATCTACATATTGTCATATCTACATCTTCTATATTTATTATTTTAGTAAGTTCGATAGATCGACAATTGTTTGAAAATTGTTTCCGGAATGTTTAGTTGAAATTTCTGGGAAAATTAATAGGTCCAATTTTTATGAAACATTGCCTCATCAGACTACAAAACGTTGTTGGAGAACTATGTTACGCTGAAATTTACCTTGTTCGTACATACAAAATTCAATTCCCTGTTGTAGTCAGGTTCATAAAGCTCTTGGCTGAGTTGATTGTGGCAAGCGTGGTTATTTCAATATTCGTTGATCCCTTGCTGATTCCTGGCGTTTCACTAATCGCGCTCGGACTGATAGCTGGATTTTCCTTCGCTGTTAATAGTACGGTTCGCCCATTTTATTTGCTTTTTGTTCTGTCGGTTGCACTGCAATACATTCTACTATACATCATTTACCAAGAAAATATTGATAATGTGGTAAGCAATTATGTCGTATGAATAACTGAGTAACTACAAATTTCTATTTCATCATGTTTATAAACATCTTAATAATTCGATTACCATTAAAATTAGATATATGTTTCGTACTTTAAAAGGAGCTTTTATTTGAACCTTTGTCGAAAATATTTACATTTTCTTGGACTTTTTCTTGCCTTCGACTCCTCAAATCACTCGATGTGAATGCCTTACAATGCTAGAATCTTAGTCCATGATAGACCCCTTTGGAGCTTTTCAGCGCCAAAAAATCCTTTAATACGTATGTCCCTATAACCTTCGGTATCAGTGTCAAACCACATCTGAAATCATTCCCATCTATTTCTTCCCTCCTTTAGCATAATAATATGTTACTTCACTTCTCTCAACGAATAATTGTTAATGTAAATTATGTTACTATGTATAAATAGTTATTTAAATACACACGACGAATACAACAGCAGACGTAAAAAAGCGTATCGACGCGACACCGACTATTACAGTGTTCCGTAAATAACTAAAATTAAAAGCGCAGTTCAAAATATGAGTCAGCTGTGAAGGCAAACGATCCGCGCTTTCGACCTTGTTAGACTCCGCGCTGGCACTAACTCTAGTAATCAGTAATTACAACTTGGCCCTGATAGGTTTCTGTTCTGTTTGTACGTCTCCATTAACTCGAGAGTAGTTGTTTCCTGAAATTCCGCTTTAGTAGGAAACGGACTTAGGTATCTGTTTATAACTCAAACAATTACAACTACAATTATTTGTTTTGAAAACAATATTTCTGTTCAAATTATTAACACTTTTATAATAATTTAAAAAATATATTGCTTAACATTTATTTGTTACTCAATAACGTTTAAATATGCCAATATTTTTAACGGATATTGAACTGATCTGGAAAATAGAGCAAAGAGAAATAAACTCTTCTATTATCAAATACAAGAAAATTCGAATTTATGGAAGTCGTACGTATACGTATTGGAGAAATGTTCTTATTTGAAAGTAAAGTAATAATGTAAACTCCCAGTAAGAGAAATGTTGACCTAGACTTGAAAATCAAATATTTAGAGACATTTCGAGAACTTTAAATACTTTGTCTTTTCTGGCAAGTGCACAAGGCAGAACTAAAGAATAAACAAATCGTCATTCCCCAGTAGCTGGGAGTAATAAAATCCAGCGGAGAACTGTATACTTCCCTAAATTTACATCTCTAGGTCAATTTACTTGCCTTAGAGAACCACTCTGATCACGTTATGTTTTCACATTTTATACAAAATTCGAGTCAAGAGAAAATAAAGTGTAAGTTTAAGAGGGACTTGCCTCAATTGCCATGCATACTTTCCAAGGCATTTCTTATTATTATATACATTATTACCACATCTTCATCAGAAACATTGTAGAAATACTTGAATGTGTGAATACAGATAACGCAATATTCTATCAAATACAGTTTATATTGTTAACCGCCTTATCATTCTTATTAGTATATTTATTTTTAGATAATATAGAAAAAATATGTTTTTATAATATTAATAGATATTTCATAAAAAAATCCCAAAAGAAAATAAATAATAAGGAATAATATTTCTGATCTAATAAATGAAATGATTAATCTTCGAAGACCATATGTGATGATGTTCTCATAATTGTTACAGATCTTTCTACAGTTTTTGATATTATTATTAATTTGAATAAACTTATTCATTTAGAAACAAGACAAAAAATCTCCTGATTTGAAACCGAATCTCCTGAGTGAAAACCAAACACTACATACTATACCCATCTCGGATATTAATATTTTTCTAATGGTGATTAGAAGTTTACTAATTAAGGTTTTATTAACTTTTATTTTACTCATTTATTTGTTTTAATGCCACACACACGTCAAAAACAATAGTCAAATTTGATAAAAGACAAGGTTACAAAAAATGTGTACAAAAGTGATAAATCAGTTAAAAACACTTTAAAAGACAAATTTTCAAAACAATGGACAATTACGTTATAAAATCACAGTTAAAATATTTACTCAGAAAAAAGCTTGATTCGGAAATTCTTTATTTTTTTTTTAATGCGTTTAGTTTACTATATTAAGAGGAAGTGCCTTAAAAAATTGTATTCCTGTATAGTCGGTTCCTTTCTTCGTTCTTAAAATTCTAGGAAAGTTAATAGGTAATTCTTTTTCCCGGTGTTATAATCATGAGACTGAGTTCTAGAATTAAATTTGTCCAAATTGCATTGCATGACATATATATTTTTTTAATTTAATAAGTGATAACGAATGTAATCCTGAAAGCAAGGTGTTTTGACAGTTTAGAGTTATATGTTATGTGTCATGTTGATATTACGAATCTCAAAATATGTATTATATATTTTTTTTTTGTAAAACGTTTGCTAAAATATCGTTAATAGTCGTAGACAAAATATAATATTCTACTTATGTATAATAGCTGGAATTCACTCGAGTGATTTCCTTCACCTTTGTAAATTACAGCCATCATTATATGCTCGTTGAATGATATGCTATTATACGCTTACACTTACTATAAAACTTAATAAAACGCAACAATGTATAGATTTCGGTATACATTATATTTTGGTTCACTTTAGTAAAGGCTTTATAGGTACACAGAAAACTAAATAATTTTTTAGCGCATTACAGGCGATAAACTAAAAACTAAAATAAAATTAACTCCGAATTAACGTCAACCGTTCGTTTATTGGCTGTCTAACACCACAGCTTACCACCCTGTTACCTGCTAATCAAAGCAGGTGTTCACCTAACTCGCTCAGTGTCAAAGGTCGCTAATGAAAAAAGAAAATGAATGATGAAAAGGTCGCTGATACAACTTACACAAAAGTTTAAGTGCAGTTTACAATGCTAATTATATAGGATGATCTACGACCAGTCTAACAAACTTAACTGGTTGGCATATTTTTGAAAACAATACATTTAGATTTATAAACTTGTATTCTATTTTTTTTTTAAGAATTAGGTGTTAAAGGTTAATAATTTAAATCGTTTTTCACAGAAAAGCATTCAAGACACAAAAGCTTTTTTCTTCAATTTAGGTGTGAAGGTATAACTTCATGGGATTTGTAATATGAAAGAAACAAAATTATCTAAATAATATTAGAATCAAGTCGACAAGGTTACCTTTTAAATAAAATTGTAACGTCACTAGATTGATTTAAAATATTGTCTATTTTTAAGTACCTGCATCTTATTATGTAAATTTATCGAACTTAATTAACTGGTTTTAGATACATAAAAAAGCTCAATAACTCTTTGCGCATGGAGAATATTTTTGATTTTAACATCTGATTTTTATATTAGTCTGGTCTGGTGTAGTTGAGCTTATGGGGGGGTGTACATTATGCCACTGAGTCACGGACAAGTTCAGGCTGGTTTTATATTGTCAAGAAGAATATGTGATCCGTATTATGTTAATTTAAAAAAAACACACGTTTTACAGATCGCATATCTGTTGGAAATTGTGCATGTAAGTGCATGGGCAGTATTTACTGTTTGAGATTTATTGGAGAATTGACTCGACAACAATGTGATATAAAATGGTTAGAACAGACACTGTTAGTCGCAAAAAGACACTGACAAGAAATTATATCATTTAATAAAAGAAAATATATGTATCTATTTCTATATTCTAATGCAGTAGGTATTTATTTTGCAATATGAAAAACTTTCAATTAAAAAATTAAAGTATTTACAGATTAACATTTACCCTCTTAACAATCCTATTTTTTTATAAAAAAAAATGTAGGAATTTATTATTATTCTAAACTATTACTGATTTTTAGAGGTAAAATGTAGAAATAGAGAAAAAGTGAGAGAAAATGGGGAAACTTTGGGCGTCTATTTTATGCAAAACCACCACCTTGATCGTCAAAATAAAAATTATCTTGTCATATGCTCCCATTTTTCTAGTTTATCATAACACTATATAATTGGATTGGACAAAACGTGATTTTTATTTAAAAAAATAAAAAATCTATATTTTTCCTTGGCGCATGGTAGGCAAATATTTTTGAACTATTTAAATTTTATGTTTTTTATATTAGTAAATTATTACCATTACTAATATCTAATTTGCGTTTTCTGCCTTTCAAACATATTCCTCTTAAAAAATTACAAAATGTGATGACTGTCACAAGCTGATGGTGATCCAGAAATCAAAAAACGTCTCTGTGTATAACAATTTCTTTGTGCAACTGCTTCTTCAGCCTAAGCTGAATGAGTTTTCAGTACCTTTGAACTGGTACATTCCGAATTAAGAAAGAGTGGGGTTGAAAAAGCAGAAAAATTGGTATTTTGGTTCAGATATGATAACGAATATTAACATTTACTGTGTCAATGTATACTGTAGGTATATGCATGTATAATTTTCCAGTTAAATATTTTTATGTCATTGCATTATTACATTCAAAATGTTTTTTTTTATAATTAAAAATGGTTCACCGATTATTTATTTTTCATGTAATAAATTTGTCAACAACGTCATTTGCTTTGATTTAATCTGTAATTTTTTTTAAAGTTTGAGATTTAAATCATGATTAAATCATAATTTAAACCACCCCAACTCTGTTTTTTACATCAATCTATAAATCATATACTATAATATTCTGTTATAACTAATAAAGATATTAGTATATTAATCTGGAAATATGTATATTGGGAATAAAAATAACTTTTTCTTTCAAAAATAAACACACTATATAATTATAAAATGAACAGTCCGAAACTGAATCCGTCCTTGAGCGCACAGCTGCACGTTTTGTTTTATTTCATGCGCTCAAAATTTAAACTTTTCACGAAGGGTTGTCACACTTTAGATCTGAAAATATAGAGACAACTCTATATATTCTTAAAACGCAGACTTTGCACTTTCTATTGGTATGTATTGTTGCATTAAACTAATTTGGAGTTCACCTCCATAATTAATATTTTTAATGCATAATAATTAATGCCTCTAGGACCCGGCTTTGATTAGACAACCTAGCCAGTTCGTGTTAGGATGCAATTTTTATTTTGCAGTAGGATCTTGGACAGACCATATTCATAAATATATTGTAGAGACTGCACACTAAACCAAACCAGAAAGATGTCTTTAATGTTGTGCTTTTATTGAAAATAACATAATCGCAGATTCATACGTTACGGGCACCCTCGTGGATATACTGGCAGGTACTAATTACAAAGGTTGGACGTATTGTTCTGTAGCTAGGGCTCATATCTGAAATAATTGCATTTCACTGCATTCCTCATTATCATCGAGTTGAAAGTAATATGAGCAGCATTTTCTAGTATGAGGCGGAGTAACGTTAATAATTACAGCCTTTATGTACTAAAGAAAATTTTCCAGAGTTCATATTTCAGCTTTATATTTCCTAGCCGTTGTATACTGACATAAGCGTCGAATATACCGTGAGGTACGCAACCACAAAATGTAAGTTGCTAAGTATTTAAGTATGTCTTTTGTGATGTAGTAAAAAGTAGGATACTCTTTCTAATTTCAAAATTAAAAATTACAAAATTTACACAGTAAGCTACTCCACCAAATAATTCGATATACTAATTATCCAATATTACAAAATATGTTCGAAATGCTTTACGTTTGTTGATGTACATATATATCTCTGAATCTCTGAATAAGAAAAGCTGAAGAAAACTTTAGATACTGTTACGGAAGATCAGCTAGGTACCTATTTAGTTTGTTAATTGTGTTCCTGTTTGATTTCAAATTTTTAAGTTTTGTAATACCTTTATTTTGACGTATTCTAGAACATTCCAGGTTATATTCGATTTGGTAGTACACACGTTCTCGAGATCGATGAAATATAGAATCCTAAAAATATACAGGGTGTTAAAAAAGAGTGTAAAATATTTAAGGAGGTAATAGTATGAATCAAAATAAGCAGAAAAGTTTCAATAAACATGGAAGTAACGGTTGCGGAGATATGGAATGTTTTATTTTTTATTTTGCAAAAACGTTGTGTATTTTCTGATAATAGTTGGTTGATGTTTAGTGAAATAAACAGTACGAATTTGACAGTTGTTCTCAGTGCACAAGTTTTCTTTCGCTATGGCTGTTTACTCTAACGCAGAATTAACAGACATGCATTTCATGTATGGTCGTGCTAATGGGAACGCCACCGAAGCGCGACGTCTTTATGTTGACGCTTATCCAAATCGCCAGATTCCTTCACAACGCATGTTTGGAATAATTTACCAAAGATTGCGTGATACCGGTTTCTTGAGCAAACAGTGCCATTTATCCGGAAGACCAAGGTCGGTATCCATTGCTAGAGAAGAAGAAGAAATTCTAGCACTGGTAGAGCAGAATCCAGGTACGAGTGTGCGGAGAATATCAGCCGAGGTAGGAATTAGTGGTCCTCTTGTTTGGAGAATCCTTCATGAGCAACTGCTTTATCCATACCATGTGCAACGAGTACAGGCCTTAAATCCAATAAATGATCATCAAGCACGTTTGGTCTTTTGCCGCTGGTTTCTACGTCATGATGCTGAAGACCCTCGTGCAAACATTATTTTTACTGATGAGATGAGAAATGAAGTGTTTAATTTTCACAATACGCATATTTGGGCCGACGAAAATCGTCATGCTCTAATAGAATCTGGACATCAGGCACGTTTTTCATTAAACATTTGGATGGGTATTGTAGGTGATAGGTTTCTAGGTCCTGTTGTTTTACCAAACCGATTAACAGGCGCTGCTTACCTCAATTTTCTGCTGAACACACTGTATGAGTTTTTGGAAGACATTCCTTTGAATCAGAGGTAACAAATGTGGTTCCAGCATGATGGTGCTCCAGCTCATTTTTCCATGGCCGTTAGAGAGCATTTACACCAAACGTTTTCACATAGATGGGTAGGAAGGGCCAAACCTGCTTTATGGTCTCCAAGATCGCCTGATCTGAACCCTCTAGATTTCTTTGTTTGGGGATATTTGAAGACATTAGTGTATGGTACTCCTGTAAATAGCCTGGAAGAGCTGCAGCTACGGATTAATCAAAAGTGTCAAGAAATCCAATCCAAGGAGGGTGTTTTCGAAAGAGTTCGAATATCGTTGAGACGAAGATGTCGTGCCTGCTTGGACGGAGGGCACTTTGAACATCTTCTGTAACTTTGTTTTTTTGTTTGTTAAAAGCTTCCTTTGTCGGTTTATTCATAATAAAATAAAATGTTTGAAAAACAAATAGTGGTCCATATCTCCGCAACCGTTACTTTGCGGACCCATGTTTATTAAGACTTTTCTGTTTATTTTGGTTCATAGTATTACCCCCTGAAATATTTTACACTCTTTTTTTAACTCCCTGTATAGGTATAAACAGAATGGCTTTGCCCCTACAGTTCAGTTTATGTCAGTTTTTGTATTGAGTAGTCGAACGCAAGTGATAAACGTCAAGGTTGACAGTTATCAATTTGCTTGAAGGATATTTGTTGTGTAATAAAGTAGTGACAGTAAAATTAATTTTTTTACGTGATGTATTTCAAGGCCGAATCAACGTAGAGATTACAATACATATATTAAATAATTCGTTTATTTGTGTATGTATAGGCATACAATTTTGAAATATTATAACTAATAACTGTGAAGTGTCTCACTATGAAACGTAGTTCTGGGTTCAGTTGATATAGAGTTTGTTGAAAATTTATTTCATATAGCCTTATTCATTCTAAGCAAAAAGGTCTCTCAAAGTTTTTTATAAATGATTTGTGAGAAAAAAAATTAAAATCGATTACATATAGCATAGTTGGCATAGGATAGAAATTTAATCGAACTGTAATGTATCTAGTAAGCAGCTGTCACGTTGACATTTTGCATTAATTATGACAATTAAGTTATTATTACAAAATGTCAACGTGACAGCCACCTATAATAATAATAATAATAATAGATTTATTCTCAACGGATTAAACAACCCAATTACAGAGAAATACAAAAATACATAAAGACAAGAATAGGAAAAAGTACAATAATATATGAAAATAGTAACACATGCTCTCAAACCGTTACATTTAAAATCTTAAAGTAAAGTCCTTATATCACTGCGAAATAGACTTAAATTTACTAATGATGGAACTTGCACTATCAAAATTAATATCGCTTCTATCAGCTATCGAATTAAATAATTGTGACATGTTATAAACAGGTGACTTAATTAATATATTAGTTCTAGGTGTCTTGCAATAAAATATATGCGAACATCTAGATTGAACTCTTGGTACATGAATTGGAAATTGTTGCAATAGATAACTACAGTCAATTGTATTATTAAATAGTTTGCATAAAAGGTTAATGCAGAACAGTCTCTTCTGAGAGATAATAACGAAAGATCAAATGATTTAAGTAGAGTTTCATGATCAAACCCTCTAGAAGGATAATAACCATTACATTTAAAATGCATAAACTTTAGGCACTTACGCTGTACAGATTCTACACGTTGAATAGAATTTTGATACAGCGGAGACCATACAATTGACGCGTAGTCAAACTTACTTCTAATAAATGTTACATACAAAATCTTAAGAGTATTTACATCTGAAAATTCGCCCCAGTTTCTAATAAAGTATCCTAATAACCGACAGGCAGATGACACTGTTTCAGAGATATGATCATTAAAAGTAAGACCTCTGTCAAAAATTACTCCCAAATCTTTAAATGTATCACATCTCTCTAGTATAGTTCCATTCAAGGAGTAATTAAACAATACAGGATTATATTTTCTGTGGAACGAGACAACCTTACACTTAGTCAAATTAAGTTCAAGATTATTGCTTAGACACCAGTTGAGCACTGCATCAAGTGAATCTTGTAAAAGTTGTGAGTCGATAAAAGAATTGATCTGTAAATAGATTTTTAAGTCATCAGCAAAAAGTAAATGTTGCACTGAAAGTATGTTTGAAATATCGTTGATGAAAATAAGAAACAGTAGAGGGCCCAAGTTGGATCCTTGGGAACTCCTGAAGTTGATATATACGTTTCAGATCTTATACCTCCATATTCTACGAATTGACAACGATTTAATAAATATGACTTCATTAAATTTAATAAAGGATATGAAAATCCAAGCGATTTAAGTTTTGACAATAATATAAAATGATCAATTCTATCAAACGCTTTTCTAATGTCAGTATAAATAACATCTACTTGGCCCGCATTATCGAGAATTTCAGAAATGTACTGAGTTATGCACGTCAAGTTAGTTACGGTTGATCTGTTTGACATAAATCCGTGCTGATATGGTGAGATTGAAGACTTCACTGCATTGTAAACGGTATCATATATAATAATTTCAAATAGTTTCCCGAAATTACACAGAATAGCTATTGGTCTGTAGTTGTCAATAGACGATCGATCTCCACACTTATGTATAGGACAAATCTTAGCCGTTTTCCATACATCTGGATATGTTTCGGTTGATAGAATTAAGTTGAACAGATGGCCAAGAGGTACCATGAATGCATAAATACAGTCTCTGATAATGAAGCTTGGAATCTTATCCACGCCAGCAGTCATTTTATTCTTAAGTTTTTAGAGGCTTGAAAGATATTCTCAGATATAGCATTTATAAAGACGTGTAAGTTAGACAACGACATTTAATTAGTATCTGAAATATGATTAACGGAATCTAAATATACGCTGGAAAAAGTCTGAAAACCGTTAACAATAGTTTCAGGAGTATCATAAACTGAATCATTTAATTGCATTCTGCCAGGAATTCTTGATTTTTATTTTTATTATTTATAAAACCCCAAAACTTATTTGGATCTAATAAGACGTTGCGTTCTACTTCGTGAATATAGGCTGTATAAGATATTTTAATTTGATTTTTAACCAACGCTCTTAAGTTTCTAAATGTTTGTAAATAATTTTCCGACCCATGTTTCTTATAATTTTTATGAGCTGAACTCTTTAATTTAATATTATTGATAATTTCATTATTAAACCAAGGCGGATAACACCTGCTAGTATTTTTAGAAGATTTTTTATATTTAGGAACACAAGCATCAAATATTTCATAAAGAGTTCGATAAAACGCGTCGCAAGCTTCATTAATATGTTCAAGACTGTAAATTGAACTCCAGTCTGCTTGTTGCAACATATTATACAATAATGGATAATTGGCACGTTTAAAATTGTATGTACTGCAACAAGAATTAAATGAAAAATTGTTTCCCTCAACAGCATTTACCTGGAGATAAATATTAAGAGCTGGATGGTAGATTGTGTCCTCTCTAGTAAAAGGACATGAATCTCTTTCGACTACGCATGTGAAGTTGGCTACAACTAGATCTAAGAGCCTATTTTGCTGGTTCGTAATAGAATTGTATTGATTACCATTGACAAAATGTATAAAATCACTTATTACTCTAGATTTGAGGTCGTTATTGACAGAATTAAAAAGTGGGGCATTAAAATCTCCTAGGATTAACAATTTACAGTTTAAACTAAAACAGTTAAGTGATCCAAGCGCATCTAAAAAATGCTCATAGTCTTCTACTGTGGTTGTTGGCGGAATATATAGAGTAAACACAAATAAAACTACATTAGCAAATAGCACTTTACAGCATATAAGATCAATACCCGGAAAAGCATCTCTTATATTGTCAACATTAACTGGGGTCACCTTATACCTATTCCTAAATGCTAGTAGTACACCACCCCCAGTAGAAAGTCTTGTAGTAGCAAAGTTGCGATCTCTTCGGAACACGTAGTATGACTCCGGTATTAGTTCATAGTCCTTCACATTGTCTGATAACCAAGTTTCAGTAACACTCACTATGTCAAAATCGTTAGCTAAGATTGAATTGTAGAATTCATTGACTTTCGTGTTGAGGCCTCTAGCAACTATATAAATTATAGTTCGATTAAGCCAAACATGCTATGTAATTGATTTTTAATCATTTTGTTCAGAATGGGGTAGCAATAAGAAAAAAAGTTACGTAAGAAATAAGTCATTTAGATTACTTTTTCTACCCCTTACAGCCGCAGGGGAAAATCAACAAATTGTTTACTGAGTGTCTTCACGACAACAGAAAATGTCTGATTAATTTAATTTCTGTCACTCATTTGGTCTTTCAAAAAAAAAATCAAAACTACATTTTTGGCAGCCACTTTAGGGGTTGTATCTTTCCATAGGAAATCGTCCCCTCATTTTCGCATTTTTGCTCTTTTCACACTTATTTATTTAAACCTTGTGAAGAAAATAAAATATTTGTACTATATCTAGATAATCCATCTAAATAAAATTATTATTATAAACAGTAACAACACTGATTGTTTTTATCGCCGAAAGAAGTGGTAGACATGACGAATGGTGTTTAAATACATTGTCATGCTGTTGCCAAATTTTGCGATATCAACTTTATCGAATTTAATTTATTAACGGAAAAATTGTTTTAAAAAACTAAATATCAATAAATTGAAATAAAGAGATTACATTGTATGGTCGTTTAATGTACAAAGTTAAGGTGAAATTTCTTATTTAAACCGAATTTTTACTAATGAAATTAGAAAGTTAATTGTTTTCTCGAAAATGATTGGGTTCAGGACTTATGCCATATAAGGCTTTTTTGTTCATTTTGATGTATACCATCGTCTGTTAAGTTATGGCAGTCATGCCTCTAACACCCTGTATATAGCTAGTGCTTATTATAGTTGATCATTATGTTTATCAAACGCATTTGTAATTTTAGGTGAGGTGGAGAGACTTCTTAGAGAGTATACGCAAAACCAGGAGATGGTCAGGAATATCGGCTCCCATTACTACCAAATCATTTATCCCGTACAACTCCGCCAGCACAAGAAAATGGGCATTTCGACAAGGGAGATAGGGTCGTCTAAGGTACGCAAAGCCAGGAGTACGGTATGTCACAGCACTTTTTCATCTCATTGTACACAAGTATAGGCATAGCGAGAAAGTTGCTATAACGACTTATGTTAATTTGCTTTTCAATAATACATATATTAATAGTCAGTAGTAGAATAGTAAACTATACAGGGTGAACCTTAAATAAGTACAAATATTTTAACTGCTGGTGTAGTTCGTCATATAGATCAGTCTAGTGAAAGTCACTTTTAAAAGTTTCTAATATTTACGGAGATATTAATTCTTTTTAAAAATACCCACATTTTGAGGACCGCTCACAGATCTGTCATAACCAACCCAATGAACAATATGATTTGTTGCGAGGTTGCCATATCTTATTTAATATAAATATTACGTTTACTTTAAAGTAATAGTAAAGTAATAGGGTTAATTCTATTTTAAAAATACTTGTACAGTACAGTAAAATTGGGTATGTAGTATGAAACGCAGCAATATTAACATACATTTTAACTTCTTAACTGACCTTACTATAAACTATTAAAAATAAATGTCCGCATGTTCAATACGATACTCGCGTCAAGAATTCAGACCTCTTACGTCATGACTGACGTTACGCAATTGTTTTTATTGTCAACGGAATTTTCGACATTTAGTCGCGTTAAAAACTATCAATTTTTGCAATTTAGTGCAATATAAAGTGCAAACTTTTAGTGTAGTATCTAGTTTTATTACTCTCAGATGCAATTTCGTAAATATTTTGATAAAAATATAATTAATTATTCATTTGTTCGTATGACGTAAGTTGTCTAAATTCTTGTCGCGAGTATACCATAAAGTATTTAGGAAGATATTACGTGATATTACTATGTCCAATGTTCAAAAATTATACATAAACGTGCACACAAGCTTACCTGTTTGTTAAAAAATTTACGATTTAATCAGTAATCCACATTTCACAAGTTAAGTGTTAAAAGTGTCTACTTTTAGCAAACTTCACAAAACAACATTATTGCTATTTTCATCATTATGTGGGGTTAGTAAGTTTGGCTTGGGCTTCCGATAATCTGTCATGACAGTCAATGACAGTTTGATAATAAAAATAATATAAAATGTTACAGTTGACAAAATTCGCTAAAAGTTGAGATTTTTTCCCACCATCAAATAATTCGAGCGAATATTCGCAAATTTTGCGTCCATGAGGACAAGGTTTTAAAACTTCCTTGAAGAAAAGACTTTTGTGTAACATTGGCAACACTGTGAACCACACGTTCAGTCTGCAGCACTACGAGTCATAAAAGTATGAAAGTGGCAATCTGGCCAGCGGTCCTCAACAAGTTTTCTACAGAAAAATTACGAAATTTATTTAAAATTTCACTTTTTTATTTCAGATGTTTCTGTAAAAAAAAACTATTAATTATGTGTTCTAGACACAGAACTATACTGCTGCTTAAATTATTTGTACTTATTTAAGGTTCACTCTGTACGTTATGTACCCATTACAATCATTACTATGAATAATAATTAAAAGGGGAATAAAAAGTTAAAAGAAATATTTGTAATATACAGATGTACTTATCTACAAAATATATAGGTATTCTAATAATAGTCATTAAAGCTATCCGCTTATTTTATATTGAAATGATACATTTTGTTGTGTTATTGCTTTGATATATGTTTTGCTGTTACAATGATGGAGTTTGTAGCGTTTTGATTTATTTATATACTTTACAGTAGAATATCCAACGAGCGAATAGCACAAAATGACAACAAAAAATATTTGTAAATACCTACATGTCACAAAAGGAAAGAGCAAACACAAAAATACATTATATGAGTTACAAATAGACAAGACATACTCGTAATATGAATCAAGTAGATTAAAGAAACAATATTTTCAAATCATGAAAAAAATAAACAGAATGAAAATATAGTAAGTGCTTTAATATCATTTAAACTGCAAGGCAATCTTATATACAGGGTGATTTACAACTTCCAACAAAAAAATTAGGAATAGATGCGTAGTGAAAAAACGAGTCAATTTCGTAACAGAAATTGTAAAATCCTTATATTTTCCGAGAAAAAGTTGCAGTATTTTCAACCTTTACATTTACATACTGGGTTACTGTAGCGCTATCTCTGTACGTAACATCAGGTGATTCCGAATACTGAAATTCGATTTTAGTATTAAAGTTTTTGCGATAGTGTTTACAAAATTTTTGAACTGTTGTAACATCAGGTATGTCAAATTATTTTATGAATTATAACCACAAACTAATTTTATTAATTAATAACAACAACAACGGAAAAATGAGTTGCTGATATAAGTAGATGTTATAAACTTTTATTCTTTTTTCAATTTTGTATGCTTTCATTTTTTATTATACTCTACCGCCGTACAGGTCGCCTACTGCATGCTTTGCCCTTGCGCAAGATCAGGCTTTACAGTGGACCAGTTTCCAGTGCCGTGCAGAAGTGTATTTTTAAATCATTTTCGAACTGCCCTTTTTTATTTTTTTTACAAAATTGTATATGTAATAGTCCCCTGTAAATTAAAAAAATATATTTTTTTGATAAGTTCTAAATCACCCCGTATATGTAAATAATTTATACATTTTGGAATCATTACAAATATTGCAATTTCGCATGAATCCAATATTTTGGATTTAAATAAAATCTCTACGAAATTATTGTTATGTTATTAACTGTACCTATTCATGCAGCTTGTTTCTTTATCAAATCTAGATATTTAAGAGCTGTCAGGGTGACATATTTGTTTGATGAAATTAAAAAACAATAGAATAAATTTGATTTAGCTTCAAAACAATCAAAAGTCAAAGCTAATAAAATATAAATCGTAAAGAAGGAAATATATTAATTGAACTTTTTAAATGTAGTTTCGTATTCAGATCAGTGCATTGTGGCAAACATTGACATTCCCATAATAAGAATTTACAAGAAAAATTCAAATTTTTGTGTAATATGTATTTCCTTTGTGTATATTAGCCGAAGCTGTCCTGGCTTGAATGAATGATGTGCTTGTTCAATCTCTCAACTCCAAAATACACAGTAATTCCAAACTTACTTTACCTATATTAGTAATACTAAGGAATGCATAGAAATACATATTTTTTTGCAAATAAGAGTATACTTGCTTATACATATATTTATTATAGTTTCAGCTATAAATTGCTGCTTTATTATGTCTTGCTTAATTAGTTAAGAAAATAATAAAAGCAAAATGTCAAAAGAATTATAATATAAACTTATTTTCTTGATATGATATTGGTAGGGTATATTAGTCAGTCCTGAGTCTCCTCCCACCACTTTGTGGAGGTAATTAGCAATTACAATTGATATGGTAATTAGCAATTACAATTGTTATGGTAATTATAATGTGTGTACGTGTGTATGTGTGTATTAGCATTCATTACCCTATGTGCAATTGTACAGTACATGTATGAAGTAATGCATACAATTGCGCTTAAATGGTGTTGCATTGGAGTTGTATTGCAGCTGTAATGTATGTATGTATTATCATTCATTACCTCTATGTGTAATTGTAAAGTACATGTATGGTGTAGTGCACGCAATTGCGCTTAAATGCTGTTACAATTGCAGTCATAAATATGATATGTATATATTTGTTATTGCGCAGGTGGGGCGATAATAAACTTCTAATTACAACTGTATATATAGGTAATTAGATGTGTGTACATATTAATGCAGTTAGCATCGTGGGATTATTGTTGTTCCTGGTTATACCTTTAGAAGTTGAATGTTAAAACAGTGTGGTGATGATTAGACTATATGCATGCACCAGCGGCACAAACCCCCGTCACCACACTGTTTTAACTTTACAATTGCACATAGGGGTAATGCATGATAATACATACATACATACGTACACACATTATAATTACCATAACCATTGTAATTGCTAATTACCATATCAATTGTAATTGCTAATTACCTCCACAAAGCGGTGGGAGGAGGCTCAGGACCGGCTAATATACCCTACTGATATTATTATACAGGTTGTCCCCGGTTTTTCGTTCGTAACTTTATAATCTAATCCTATAATTTTTGTTAGATCATATTGCAATTCCATAACCCTGAAAAGAAAAATATCTGATAAACAAAGCTGCTTAGGCAATTTTCTAAAGAGCACCTTTAACAGAATATAAAATATAATTTTAATAGTGGTACTGAAAAAATACTTTTCACCATTGGTGTAGAAGTTTAGTGGGTTCAAGGGTGAAGAAGACTCCATATCTACGTCACTGGCTTTAGTTAAAAAAAAATCAATCACGTCAAAATATTAACCTTTTATTATTGTTACTGCATACCAAGTTTGAAGGAAAAATGTTTATTTGTTTAGTAGGTAAAAATTAATATAACATATTATTTTTTTAAGCTGATCAGGAAAATGGGGTGTCAAGAAAAATGTTACCTACAAGAACGATAACTATTATTTTTTCATATCATATCTTGATACTTTATAAACTAACCGACTCGCATGGCCAATTTTCTTGAAATAATCAAATACACCAAAATACCGAGCTTCTTTTTTTCATTGAATAGTTTCTAAACTATCCAACTTGGTTCAGCTAGAATGAAAGCAATCATTCTGGTAAGACAAAATAGCCAATTTTTTGGCAAAATTATTTTAGTCCATCTGATTATTTCGAATAAATTAGCCAAGCTAGTAGGTTAGTTTATAATAAAGTATCCGCTAATATTGTGGAATATTTGTTTTCTATCAAAATAACGAACGGTTCAGTTAGTTTGTATACTAACCAGCTAGTTTCCACTTTAACCGTAATATATACATTATTCTTACAAAAATTTACTATATTACCTTAAAGTCTGTCTATTTTATTCCCACTTAATATATATGCATGTTTAATTGTTGCGAATAATTGTAATGGAACTTTAAGAAGAAATATTAAGTTCATATCAAATCAACTTTCTCGTTATTGCTACTAAACATTACCCAGTCATCTTATTCTTCCATACTCAATCACCAAATATCTATTAATTCGTTGAAACTATATACATTTACTGATTTAGTAAACAAAATCCTAATTTTAAAAAATATTGCATCAAAATTTACTGGAATTAATTTATATTTGTGGAACACCTAGAATTATAAATTATTTCGTTATCTTTTCCGACATATTTTTCATAATATACATTTTGGTATTAAAGTAAAATGAAACTTTATTGGATATTCATTTTAAATTTGAGATAACGATTCAAGTAGAACTAGCTCTCTAGATCAAATCGTAGGAAAATTATTGATAACACTTTAGTGGATGTAACGATTTTTAAACTTCTATATGGTCATATTCTACTATTTTCACAAATATTTTTCGGTAATTTAATTAATAGTAAGATTTGTTGATTGAGTTTTGGATTAGATAGCTTATAATCTTTGCAGTGCTTGGCTGTAAATATGCTTTAGAGTAGAATAATTTGTAATGAAGAGAAGGCAGATATGTAAATATATAGAGGGGTGGAACATGAATATTTATGCATTTACCTACTTCTACAATGTGAATCAACACCAAACAGAAAGTAATTAAAATATGTTTCATAAATCATGCAAAAAGTCAAAATCTTAATGACAACGTAAATAATATCAAATTCAAGAAATTAAATCAAAAATAGAGAAATATGTCTATGTATATTTAAAGTTTATGCTATAAGTAAAATTTATTTTATAATTAAGTTGTATTACTAGACAATAACATTGAGTTTTGCGATTTTGAAAATATTGAATACAATTATTTAATTTTTTTAGAGGAATTCCTTTGTAAAAAAAAACAAGCATTACATTCCAGATGTAGATGGTAATTCTCTTTTTGTTTTAGCGTAAGTAAAATGATGTGAGGAATACTTATCTGAGAATTGATTCCATCCTGGCGAAATAATAGTAACTTTATAAATCGCCTATGAACAGTTTTTAGTGTCAGATTGAAATAGCTTATAACAAGGATTTCACTCACATACTTGAATTTAGATCTAGCAAGGGCATTGAAAAGTGCCATACGAATTTCTAAAAAGATTTCCCATATTTTTATAAGCAAACTGAACGATGTTGTCAATATGAACATTGAATCTTGAATCTTATTTTAAAATTCAGGATAATGGCATTCATGTTATAATTATATAGTACATAATACAGTTTCCTATTGGCGACTTTAGTCTCCGATGGGGGCGCTGCTGTAGGTAAACAAACATGGAAGAAAGCAGGTAACATTCCTAGAAACGGTCACAGCGGTTTATTGGGTTTACCAGGCATTAGCAAAATACCTATTGTTCCTATTAATTTAATGTGCACTGTAACTACTCTGATTACCTGTGTAGGTACCTGTGCTTAGACCTTTTATAAAAAGTCATGTGAGTGAAGTATTTAATTCAGTGTTGTTTCTTTATAAACCTTGTACAGTGTCGCTGCAAGAACAAACTTCTGCATTTTTATGCCAAATTTGTGCAATTCGCTTTGTACAGATAAATCAATATGATTTTTCCTTGATTTATAGCGGACTTAAAGTAAATTTTCTTACGTTTGTGCAATTTTGTGGTAAAAATAAAACAGATATAATATGAAATAAAAACTAAAATTTATTGTCAGCTAAAATTGGATTTTATAAGTTTACAATTCCATAAATTAATATTATATTATCTATTAAAGGTATAAACGTATTAGGTAAAGAAGTGTTCAAAATGTTAAAAATTCTAATTCTCTGATTCACTCTTTCTATGTGCACTCTAGCTTTGGAAATTAATACATTTTCTTTAGCTTCACTTTCTGAGAATTGCTTTTTTCTCTTAAAAAATGAGGTCTGTAAGTTTTATAAAGTGTTCGTTACAGACTTGATCTATTAAAAAGCCCTTGTCAACCATAACACTATCTTGTCGTGGTTGAAGTTTGTTGATTAAATTACTTTGTAAAAAAATAGCCTTATCGGAGGTTCTCCCACCATAAGCCTTAGAAACAAATGTAATTAGGCCATCAGGACTAACACTAGTCATACATTTAATTGTTATTTATCTTCCTTTATAATGCAAGTAAGTTCGAATCCGACAGCACAAGCATTATGGGAATTTCAAAGCAATCTAGTACTATTCTAACACTTTTAAAATATGAAAAACAAAGAGGCATATTGTCCTGGCATTCCTCAAATGATGGCCAATAAATACAATCCTGTAAAACATTACATAAATATTCAATATATTCAACAAAAGTTGCCTTACTCCAGGAAGGAGAAAATTTGAATAAAAAAGGAGAACATTTAATGTCAATGCCATTTTTAATTTCATAAAAACCAAAATAATTCTGTCTTCAACTGACAGCTCGTGTGTTTTTCTATCAAGATATGTTTGTTTCACGAGATTAGTAAGCGAATCTAATAATTCAAATGAATTTAACCCGTTTAAGGAATTTAAATGAGTACCTTGTTTTATCGCAGACGTAAATGTTATAAGTATATCACCACTTGATACTTCCTTGTCAAAGATGCCATGTATTGATAATTTCAATAATAATAAAAAAAACACTACGGTGTTCAAATAATATGTTCACAAGTAATTAATAATAATAATAATAATAATAATAATAATAATAATATCGCTACCCCTCATTCTAATCACGAGGATTAGCCCAGAAGTCAAAGACTTGTGCGGGAGAGGGGGCGGCATATTATTATTAAGCAGGCCGCATTTGCGCCCAGAAACGACTTACTTTGGTAAGCCCTAACCACAATTCAGTCCAGGAATGAGGGAAACCTGAAAAACCTCATTAATTAGGGGGGTAGTAAAATGCCAACACATAGATTGATACAGATCAATCTCTCACATTGACATTCTTCCACCCTACCATACCCGCTTTTTAATAATTTAATTTCTGGAAGACGAGATACTTTGGATTACAGGTGCTTGCTTAATCAAAATTGTTTAATTTCATGGCATCTATTATCTGAAGGAAGACTCTCAATAGACACATTGGGCTAAATAGTCCATATTTTGATACCAGGAGCATACCGGCTTAAAGGTGTTCCAACGTTTCTATTATTATGCATGTCATTACATATCTTTAAAATATCCAGAAATTCCATAATTTTCATAGTTTACAAATTTATATTATAGAGAATGGGGTAGAGAGAACAGGGGATTCTTGATAGTGACAAATCCGACTGTGACCTTAACATTTAGATCGTAATATTTTTATGTCAAACCCTGGATTTTGAATAAATAGTTTGATAGATCTGTTATTCCTTTAGATAATTTGTTATCCCTGTTTGATATCAATAAACCACATCGAGATATTTTATTAATTGGATACCGGCATGTGCTTTCCTACCACTGCTAATATTTTTCCGGCACTAACCTAAGTAGGCTTTGCCTTGTACATCTCGTGCTAAGAATAGTAAAAATTTAACATCTATTGTCGAAAAATCTATAATCCTTTACAAATATGCTGAGAAGCAATGAATTTACAGACGCCGACTAATTAAAATATAAATATCTTTAAAGCGGAACTGTTTATCGCAGGTAAAACTGTTCCTCTTACAATAATAGACTTATCAAGTTATTAATCAAAATTCAAATAGGGATTTACATAAAAATATTATGATGAAAGATAACTATGAAATAGTGCGTAACTACCCCCTTCTATAACACATCTAAGATATCCAAAATGTATCTTCCGATTACGTCATTTTTATTAAAAGTGTCTAAATTACGGAAGATTTTGCTAAGGCATGTCGACTAAACTAGATAATTTTGACATCTATAATCTATAGTGTCTACTTTATGAACTATTCTTTACAGACCACCCGTATAGGTCTGACATATAAATTACAGCTAAATGTACAAGATAAGTAAAAAACAACTAACATTTCCCCGTTTTACATGCCAGCAAAAATTTTTCGTGTTAAATATTCATCTTGCTAATATAGTTGGTTTACAAATGCTCCACTCCTGCATAGGACCCTTGATGAGTAAACCCTAGGGAAAACTACTGGACATGTTCCCCACATATATGTGTAGCTCCTAGATTATCAAGGAGGCTATGTATAAAACGCAGTTCATGTCACAGCACAGAATTACTGGGATTTATTTCTAAATCGCAAATAATCTGATGCGGATTTCCTTCGTACTCCACAGCATTGCTATAGCGGGTTGTTTTGTTAAGGTATTTGCCAATACTTTATTCACATTATTCAGCGTTAAACGTTGCATAATGCACTTTAGCGGAATTTATTTTTTTTGTGTGGACAGATTAGAGAAGTTCTTGTAGTTATTATAATAGGAGAAAGATGATAAATAACTAAATATCATGTAAAATTATGATTATGAGTCATTTTTCAAGTGTGATTTAGTGATGCAAATAAATTGTAGGTAACTTGACTGATTTCGAATAGAGAGGATTTTTGACATTTTACCGATTTTTATTAGTTTTTTTTACAGCGGGCTTGTAGATATTAAGAACTGACATTTGTTATTTAAGTTTTTAAAAAGCAGTCGTTATCCAGTTCAGCCTAGTAAAAGGGCACTTACCAAATATTGCATTGTTGTTAAAACTATTTTTCCATGTTAGCTGCCGACCGTTGTTGTGTCATTAAAAATAGTTGTTTGTTACCTATAAAATCAATCGAGATTGTCCCGTACTAATTTATGAGAAATTATACGATTTTAACGTAAACTTGAAGGCTTATTTTGTTCAGTGTAGGTGGTGAAGTGATAGAGAATAATGTCAATTTTGGAGAACTCGTGAGAGCCAAAAAGTATCAATCAATCGAAAACTTGATTAAATAACAGAAATTTCCTCTCTCCTTTCTTTAATTTTGCTCCTCATGATAGCAGTCGGCAGCTTTGGTAAGTCTGATTTTTTATACCGCTCGATAAAAGATTAGATATTTTATTCCAAATAATACAGTCCACATTATTCTGGCAATTAATGTGTTATTTAATGCTCATAAATAATGATTTTTCGGGTTGATATGTCGTGACCTCGGTAACTGGACGCTGCCAGTAACAGAATTAAAGCGCATATCGCAAGCTTCAGCTGGGATTGTTTAATTTGTCCTGGTTGTTCTTGGGCTAGGCTCTGTGGAGAGGGACACGCTATCGGCATCTCTGGACCCGCCCATATATTGATTTTGGCTCCTATTGTTGGTATTATGACTGCTAAGGTAGGAACCTTTCCTCAGATAATGGTGGTTTTTCGAGACGTTCTAAAGCCACCTCTGTAACTGGTCGCATACTATGCTTCCAAACGTTTCGCTGCTCTTCAGTGTCGACACCTTTAGTGGTAACTTCGCACAACCGGCAAAATCACTATATATCAAATAATAGCATCGGTCGTGAAAGCCTAAAAACCACTGTCCTCTTTGTTCTTACTGCACAGATTTTTTGCTACTATTGCTATTTCGAGAATACTGATGCGACAAATTCGAAAATGGCAAAGTTCCTCGAGTAAATACAACTGAAATATCTACTCTTCAACAGTTCCACATGATAAACGTATGTGAATGATGAATCAGCAGAGTGTGTACTATTATCAAAGATACAGAACAAAGCATTTACAAAGAAAATGTAAAACTATATTTTGGTATACAATATATTCTCTAGTACGACATAATGTAAGAATCGTCTATTAAGAAGTTGCCGTAGAAATGGGCATAAACTTAACTGTCAGTGAATTATTTCTCATAAATATTATGAAAGTCTAAATATGAGTTTAGGCGATGATTTGCCATCATTTGGTCGCTATGAAAATTGGTGTACATAGGAAGGATAGCAACATAAAAAATCTAAGGTATTAACAAAGATGGAAATATACAGATTTTTAATAGTTGCGGATGATGATGAATTTCTACTCATGAAGGTGTTTACAAATATGTTTTTAGTAAAAATGTTTTATGATAAATTTTAGATTATTTTGACTATTGGTTCAGCAGGCGCATATACAGGGTAAACCTTAAATAAGTACAAATATTTTAACCAGCAGTATACTTCACTGTGTAGAACACATAGTTTATAGTTTATTTAGAAAAACATGAGAAATAAAAAAGTGAAATTTTAAATAAATTTTGTAATTTTTCTGTAGAAAACTTGTTGAGGACCGCTGACTTTCATACATTTATGAGTCATAGCGCTTCAGATTTAACGTGTAGTTCACAGTGTTGCCAATGTTACACAAATGTCTTTGCTTGAAGAAACTTAATATGTTGTGTGAAAATCATAGCTTTTCGTTATTATTCATAAAATAACTTAAGGAAATTGTGTCTTGTGTCTCTTTCTAACAGTGTACATGCATTTAACTTGTGAAATGTGGATTACTGATTAAATAGTTCATTTTTTAACAAACAGGTAAGCTTGTGTGCACGTTTATATATAATTTTTGAACATTGGACAATGTCACACACGATTCAGCGAAAATGTCTGGAAAATATTCTCTCGGGGGTTGTCGAGATCCCTATTTATCACTTTGGTGTTAGCTTTATTATTTATTGCTAAATTGTTGTAACTGGTCTAATTAACAAATTAAAAACTCCACCCCCGAAATCACTAGAGAACAGAAATTTTTTCCAGGACTTCTGGCTTATTAAAGCAAACCATCGGCACAAGGTTTTTGCAAATATAATTGTTTATTGTTCAATTGTTGTAACCTCGCTAATTAACAAATTAATAACTCTACTCCCGGAATCGTTGGAGAACCAGATTTTTTTGCAATAACTCTGGGATCATGAGGAGAACCGGCGACACAAGGTTGTTGCACGTCATTGTTTATTTTCCAATTGTTGCAACCTGGCTAATTAACAAATTAATAACTCTACTCCCAGAATCACTAGAGACCCGAAATTTTTTCCGGGATTTCTGTTTTCTTAAGGCGAACCATCGGCACACGATTTTTGCAAATATAATTGTTTATTGTTCAATTGATCCCAGAATTATTGCAAAAAAATCGATTTTCTAACGATTCCGGGAGAAGAGTTATTTATTTGTTAATTAGCGAGGTTGCAACAATCGAACAATAAACAATTATATTTGCAAAACTCTTGTGCCGATGATTCGCCTTAAAAAGCCAGAAATCCCGGAAAAAATCCGGTTCTCCAGTGATTCCGGGAGTAGAGTTATTAATTTGTTAATTAGCCAGGTTGCAACAATTGGAAAATAAACAATGACGTACAACAACCTTGTGCAGATGGTTCTCTAACGATTCCAGGAGTAGAGTTATTAATTTGTTAATTAGCGAGGTTGCAACAATTTAGCAATAAATAATAAAGCTAACACCAAAGTAATAAAGAGGGACCTCGACAAACCCCGAGAGAACATTTTCCAGACATTTTCGTTGAATCGTGTGTGACATTTGCCATATGTTCAACAAAAATGGGTCATTTGTTAAATAAACAATTAAAAAGTTGCGAGCGTACAGAGGTTAGATGTACGTTTTGTTATAAATAATTCCCGGAACATTTTGCAGAAAACCGCATCTCAATCGGAATTCTCCGCAAAAAATTGTAAGTGAAATGCTAATTTGACGCGACTGATTGGCGGAAATAACTAACAAATCTGCTTGTAGTATAATTATGTAAAAAATGAAAAACTCTGCTTCCAAGTCATGATATCCAATACCAAAACTAAAGTGTATAGAGAGTTTCTTGTAATATCTGAAAATATTAATGGTTACGTCAAATTAAGAAATAAAATCTGTGACCATATTCGCTTTTTTATATAAAACTGGCAAATGTGTCAAACAACCTAATGATATAAATATTATTGGCAAAGTACCAAAACCCTTTACACTTGATTTCTTAAACTGTCTAACAAATTCGTATGCTGGACACAATTTTTAAAGATTTTCAACCACCCTTATATCCGATTGTGGGGCAGATCTTTTGAGTATGAAAAGATATAGTGGCTTGAAGTCTAATTTTGTCGTGGAAGGCTACATAGATACTTCTACTGAAAACAAGAAACGAACAGGTATAAAGGTACTAGGTGAAAGCTAGAATATTCCCTCAACATCCAAAATTATTTCATCAAAATCTAAAAATTATGTTCACACTCAAAATATTTCAGTGTCATATCATAGTCATTATGCTGTAGATAAACATTTTTGCGCTGACATAATTATACAGTTTCTTATAAATAAAACAATAAATATATAGATTTCATGTAATTTTGTAGGCTACCATGTGTATCCAACATCAAACGTTATCGAACAAGGTGTCACGTAGTAATGCGGCCTTGTGAAGAGAAGACAATGAAGTGCACAAAGACCCATATTTCCAACAAGAAAAACATGTAAAGCTAAGTAGACGGTCTTGACGTTAACAAAGGCATCGCGTCAACCCTCTATTGTTTAAGGCTTCTCCTGTTTTTAGTTACAACCACTATTTAAGTTCACAAAGAAGCATTGAGTATTTAGTGGGTCGGGATTTAATGACATTAGAATGAGGGCTTGGCCCTTGAAAATATTACGCAATTTTTTTCTCAGTACTTACGCTATCTAGTTTGAACAAATCCTGCTACTTCCTGATTAATCAAATTATCATGTCAGTCCAAGAAACACACATAGATTAGTTTCTGTACTTGATAAATATTCATTTATTTCATAGCGTAGAAGAGTAAAGGCTTATAGTAAATTATATTATAATTAAAGTTCATTTGATCCAATGAAAGAAAAGTGCGGTACATTATTGAACTGGTAATTCCTATTATACAGCTCAACTAGCACGCTTTGGCTATAAAGCGAGACACTGTTTTAGATGATTTAAAAAAGCACCAGAAATGCCATTTGCTATTATAAACGTTGTATTTAACATAATTATTAGTCTCCAATAGCAGGATATACAGGGTGTCCAGAAACTCTCCAGATAATTTTAAGACAATTTAACCCAATTCACCTAGTCGAAAATGTTTCCTAAGGGAACTAGAGCTCTTTGAAGATGGCGCCTTGTAAATAGTTTTGTTTAAATACCTCTAGAACGCTTCTACTTAGAAAAACAAAAACTGGTACGCTTGTTTAGCCTTCAGAGATGAATCGATTCCATCAATTGCGAATTTCTAGTACCGGTCATAGGCGTCCGTTTTGGGTAAGTCAACGGTTATTTTAACGCATAACTTCTTTGTATTTAACTTTTAAGCATTTGTAACACTAGATTATTAACGACAAATTTTCAAATCCATTTTTCTAGAAAACGGTGTATCCTAATGACTTAAAGTAAGAGTACCTTTTAGTACTAGAATACCTGAAAATTTAATAATCTAGTGTCACAAATTCTTAAAATTTAAAGACAAAAAAGTTATTCGTTAAAACAACCGTTGACCTACCCAAACCGGACGCCTATGACCGGTACTAGAAATTCGCAATTGATGTAATCGATTTATCTCTGAAGACTAAACAACCAGTCCAGTTCTTGATTTTTTTAGTAGAAGCTTTCTGGAGGTATTTAGACAAAACTATTTACAAGGCGCCATCTTCAAAGAGCTCTAGTTCCCTTTAGGAAGCATTTTTGGACTAGGTGAATTGGGTTTGTTGTAAGTGTCAGAGTTTGTTTTTTAGGGCCAGTTGTAATACTTCTTAATGTGTAAGCATTTTCTTTTTCCTGTTATTGGCTGTTGGAAAATAAAGAACTATCTATCTCTTTTTTTGACAAGTATATGAAATTTTTTGGCAATATTTTAGGTATAATTTTGGTAATATAAGCCATTACAAAATATCTATGTATGAGAAGTGTCATTAATAGGTTCTACATAAATTGTATTTAAGGAAAGTTTCTCAAGTTAGTTTTAAAAAAACGGAAGCTTTTCTAGATACAATTGTGATTCATACTCAAAATCTTATAAAATAAAATTGTAAATTGAAGGGTGTGAGCAAAACGATAAAGAATATAACATAAAAACCAAATCCAAATTTGGTACCGACGAGGCTGAAGCATTGTGTGCTTGTCACACGTAATATGAAAACCAATTATAACTTCAAACGTTGTAAATTAACTGTACGCGTGGACTCTACCGAAAGTACAAATCCGGAACAAAATTAGTTCGCTACTAACTTACTTTCCCCATTATACATACATTATTATACGTAAGCCTTGTTACCACACTACAAACGATAAACTAGGCTTATCCCATTTCCTTCTTGAGGAAAGCCGGACATTACTTGTTCTGTATTTTATATTAAGTACTGTTAATGTAGGTACACATGAATCATTTTTAGAGAAATACAAGGTAAAAACTATGAGTCAAACTATACTAATTTTAAGACAGCGACATATATTTCCATTTATCCATCGGATCTGATAGATTTCCTTTTATATAGAGATATTTCTTTCCATTTGATAAGCCTTAAAAATAATTTTAAAATGCCAGTTACCTTTAAAGATCGCGTGCATTATACCTGCGAAAACCAGCAAAGCCTTCTCATGAAAGTACTCATGTTATTTAATAGAGCAGCGTAAACTATACCAGCACGTACCGTCATCCGCAACAGCTGTCACAGCAGGTCATGTCGGTGACCTGGAACTTATATTCTCGGCCGCGCTAGTTCGACGTAAGGTCTGTTCCCACAAAAGTCAGGGATTGGTTTCAATTTGTGAAATACTCGACTAGTTAGTTGTGTCGCTGAACTGTTGGTCATCCTCCTTTAACAAACCTCTCCTCCTCTTCGTCTTCATACAACATCGCTAAAATAAAACTTTGTTCTTCTGAGCTATACTCAAGTATTATTTAAAAACTTCATGTTGCTGATCCATGCTGGACAATTGTGCGAAGTTATGCAGGTTTACAGGTTCGTGCTGTGCTGGTCCGTGCTGGTCTATGAAGGCATAATGTACACAATATTTTATATTGTATTCAATTGTGACATATTGAAACGATTTTATTAACTCTATAACAAATAATATTTTATTTACATGTGATATTTTTTTAAATCAGTCTATTATTTTTACATCACTGGAACTTGGTTAGGAAACTTTTATTATCAAAATACATTTAATCTTTTTGTTAAGTTGAAACTGATACCACTACAGATTAGAATGGATGCCGAAATGTTAGAACGTTTCAATGACTTCATTTTCAGTAGCAGCAACTTATAACTTATCTTCTGATATCAAATGCAAACCCTGCAATTTTATGTTTAATTGACTGCTCTATATAGCCTTCCGCAACAGAATCAGAGCGCCATCTTTTTAATACTCAGAAATCAGCATCTGCTTCAGCAAGTAAAGACGCCGAAGATTTTCGAAAAATGTGCCCAGTATACTCATGTGCAGTTCCAAGAAACTCTGCTATCGTTTGTGGCATCTTAGAGAATATATTCAAGCCTATAGGCTACACTGTGTATTTTTGGATTTTATAGATTTTTTAAGAAGAATCGTTGATGCGGTATATTTCCATATATTTTCGAAATACATCAATTGCATTACTCCCATTGCCAACAGTGAATATTCTTTGATTATAAGTCTTAGTATCTTGAATTGTGACAATTAATATACTTTATTTGTCTTCAATATCATTGACAGACATAGCTACAAGTTTACCAATTCTACAGCCTTCAGAAACTCCGACAATTAGGTCTACCTACCTTTAGCAATAAATGATTTATTTCGTATCTCAGAATTTCAAACTTCAAGAACTTCAAAAAAGCCTTCATCTGGTGAAATCTACAAAAAGTAAAACTATATAAGTACTTACCTAAGCCTCAAAAATATATTTTTGTATGCAGATTAGCTGTGCACCTACCTGCTTATGTCCACATTTTCTATAATAGACATTTTCTTAAGCTGTGAATAATATGACCATAATGATGGAAATGTCACACTTTTTGATTTTTCAAATATATAGACCATGATTACTTTGCCATTTACTTACATTTGCTTGCTTTCTGTTGCGCCATTACCAGAAATGAATATACTCTTTCTCATACAGTAACGCAGATTTCTCTCCGAAATTGCTTTGCATAAAGCCGCTTGAGCTTGTAATATAACATTTTCCGGTACACAATCTGATAATATTGAATCTTGTCTAATTACTTCCAGGCACTTTTACTTTCAAATAACTCAAGGACAAAAATATTAAATCTTGACATGAATCACACTAATAAACAATTAGTTGTTATAGTGTATCCAAACAACATCTAATACAATCTCACAGATCACTCAGTTAGCTCATTTGTTCTAAATTAGTTCGCGAGTATAAAATTACGTTATATATTAACAATATTTCACATTTGTATAAAATGTTGTACACGCCACGTTAAATGAATTTATTCACTAGAAATTAGCCTAAACTTTCTTCCCGTGAATAGATATTCATTTAACTCACTTGGTGTATAAATATCTATTAAAGTAAACTTAAAAGCGACATTTTAAGTCTTAATAATTTTTTTCTACGTTCGTGCAAAAAACAAAACTTTATTGAACTATATTTAGGGGAAAAAGAGGTTCTTTATTGCACTAGTGCAATAAAATGTTTATTGCATTCATCTCATTCTACTACTGCGTTTTGTCATCATGACAAACATAAACGTTCAAATCGACGTCACATTTTCCTAGACTAATGTCATCTAAATAACATTTTTTGGTTTTTGCATGAACGTAGAAAAAATATTGTATGCAACTCGTACAAAAAGTGCTTATTGCACGCGACGTGAAATTGTCCCCCGAGGCCGTCAGGCCGAGTAGGACAACACGTCGAGTAAACACTTACTTTTTGTACTTGTTGCATAAATAACTATTATTATATTGCTTATATAATTTCGTTTTCAATAATGTAGTGTATCAAAATATTAACAAATTGTTATGACTAAAAAATTACGAAAAAGATTAAAGAAAAATTAATTATTTATAGAAATTGAGTTATCGAAAAATTTGTTTAGGGAATTTTTTTTATTACATTATTTCTAAGAGAATAATCACCTCTGTTTTTTTGGGCACTTGTATAAAAAAGCAATGTACTCAATAATTTATTTGTGATATTTACATTTTTTTATTGGCCACTTTAGCTAAAAAATAATAAAATCAAAATGTATTAAATTCATTCGTTAAATTACTATTAAATTATATTTTTATTTAACTAAAAGAAGTAAACAAATGCAAAAAATTTAAAAGTCGACCTGTACCACACATTTACTTGTGTAATAAAAAAATTTTAAATTTATTTTTTGCATTTCAGCTTTCAGAAGTTAAAAAATTATAAACAACAAAAATATTATTAATTAACATAAAAAACAGTTCTTTAATCCCTTTTAATTGTATATAATAATGTATTGACAGTGTCTACTGACTTTGTGACCTAAATCGTGTATCATCAAGCTTTTACTACCAGTATCTGTGAAATTATGGAAATTTCTTCTCCCTCATGCCTTTATTTATGAGCCCAACCTCCCTTTTCCGCTGACATTGTGTTACTTCCTGCAACATGATAGTTTTTTCAAATCAAAAAAGTTTTTATACATATTGGTTCTTTTCCTAGTTGCGTACTGATTTAAAAATAAAATATTAGATTTCATCTGATTTCCAGATAGTCAATTTGATTATTCAGAAATACCTAATTTAACCTTCATTTATATACATACATTTACATTATTTATATACATATCATTTATAACATATTTTTTAAGCATTAGAAAAAATAAAGTACTATTAGCAACTACTGATAAAACTATCTTTAAAAAAATTCTGTATAGTGATACGAAATATTTCCAAATTAGTATTTTGAGGAAGTAATAATATGCACCATTGAAACTACCCACTATCTTCGTTATATTACTTTTTGTTATATCCACTATTTTTATTAAAAATACTCATTATTATTTGTAAGTCACACACGTTTCTCTACAGATACTCTGTAATTGCTGCTATAACTATAAATCTGAATCCGGAACGACCCAGATCCGTTAATTGACATAAAAGTATCTTGTGGTTAAAATAATATCAAAATACAGGGTTAACTATGACTAAGTACAAACATTTTAACCACGTGCTCAGGGGGGCCTAAAAGACAAGAAAAAAATTATTCCAAAAATTTTAGCTCGATAATTAGAATATGGGATAAAACCCCTTTTTGCCTACGGAGAGTCGGCGCCTATGATAAGCATGGAGTGAGATGGCTTAGATCCATAGATATTTTTTACATTTGTCAACAATTTCAAATACCATTCCTATTAGTAATAATACCTGATAGATAGGTAACAGTTAATCCAGTTAGCTCCAGTATTTTGCATTCGGTTTTCATTATTTCGTTACAAACTGGTAAAACTACATTATCACTTATTAGGTACAACCACTCACTATCGATAAAACACACTTCCCGTAGGTACAGTTAGATAAAATGCCTATTTATTATAAGAAAATCGGACGAAAGGGATGGGTGGTACTAATAGGAAGATAATAGAAAGCTATGAATGCACCCGCGGCAGTCTTGTCCCATAACCGAGAAAAACAAATCGGCGAATTATATTGTGGTAAAATATCTATACCCGTCACATACTCCTTTATTTAATAACTATAAAACGTTTAAAATGAATATAAGACACTAAAAACTGAAGAAGTACACAAAACTACAACGTAAACACAGGAATTAAATTATGCCGTGACAGTGACAGACTGACCGACTATTGTATGTTGCTTGCTGGTTGCCTACTTTGATTCTCGCATTGGCTGCGTTAAATAAGGATTTAATATAATATCGAAAATAAATTTTTTCGCTTTATAAATAAGTTCGGAATTATTGAATAGAGCTTTGTCTGTGGAATTGTTCATTAGCATACCTAGATGTTTGGTATCAGAGAGCATACATATGACTTCATTGATAGTAATTGTAGGAGATTTGATTTATATTAGCTTAAAATACCTTTCTAATACAGTAAAAGAGATTCCGTTAATTCTTAATTTTTTCTATCCCCTTTTAAAATATTTGTACTTGGTCATAGTTAACCCTGTATATTGAAACAGCCATAAAACACACTGAAATTCACTTCTACTTTGTATATCCCCGTATCATTAAAATTATCCCAACTAGCACAATTAACCGTTGGAGGTGATTTAAAATGTACATGGCGCTTGTACGCCTTTAAAATATATATGTTTTAATAAAAATGTCTAAAACATCTAATAACATTATGTCTGAATGTGTCTATATGCCGTACGTCCGACATTTACACTGAACACTCTCATTGATCTTTTAGTCATCTTCTAATACCTATGAGTTGAATACCTATCCCTACATTATTATTTTTATTACGTTTCTTTGTGGGTTAGCTTGTTACCCCTGCAACTTTTTTATCTTTGGATTTTTTGTGGCCAAATTAAATATCTGGGTCAAGGTTTATAATTTAGTATAGATATAACTTTATTATTTATTTATTTATTTACATTGCACTGTTCAACAGGTGCAAGTAACCCAGTTACAGAACAGGAAAAACACAGTACAATATGTACATAAAAAAAGTAAAAAGTTAAAAAATATAAAAATAAGAATATACAAACAAACACTAAAATTAGAATCTAATCATTTCAGGTAAAATATCTATATTGTTGACGTTACAATTGTAACAAATTAAAAAAAGAGGAGAATATTTAAGAATATTAGTGTGGGCGGCGGGTAGATAGAACGTTAAATTTCCTCTAGAACTAGGTCTGTGGGCAACAAAAAATAATTTGGACATGAACTCTTGGCAATCTGCTGAATTATGTATCACTCTATGAAGAAAAACCTGAGAGCAATATGTACGTCTAACTTCAAGAGAAGGAACAGAATGAGTTTTTGAAAGCTCATCGTGTGAAAATCCAATGGGAGGGTAAAGACCATCCGATTTAAAGCTCAAATATTTTAAAAATCTACGTTGAACTGATTCTAATTTATTAACGTGAACAGCACAATGGGGGGACCACACAAGAGACGCGTATTCAAGTTTAGATCTAACTAAACTGAAATAAAGAAGTTTAAGTGTGTTACTATCTGCAAAGTCACGACAATTGCAGACGATAAAACCATATGCTCTGCTTGCATCAGAGACAACATTATCAATATTGCTACTGAAAGATAATTTTTCGTCAAATAAAACACCAAGATCTCGCAAGACTCTTCGGCACGACAACACAATATTATCAACACTGTAATTAAATGATACGCGAGTTAATTTATTTGAAAAAGACACAACATTACACCTAGTGGTATTCAACAAAAGTTTTTTTATCACACCAAATTTTGACCTAGTCAAGATTATTTTGAAGTTGAATGCAGTCGGCAATAGTACGTATAGACTTAAATATTTTCAGATCATCTGCGTAAAGAAGTAATTCTACATCTGGAACGTCAACTAGATCGTTAATAAATATTGCAAAAGTAAAGGTCCAAGAATTGACCCCTGTGGGACACCTGAAGTAGCTAGCTCGAAAACTCTTGTTTACATCGAATTCCAACAAAAGTACTTTTTTATGTAATAATATTTAAAGTTTTCATTTTTGCTATAAAATTACCAAAAAAAATATACTCAAAGAAATTTGAGCCTTGTTCAAGCACTGTCCCCCTTTTTATATACTCCTGGAGAAACGGTGTTCATTTATTTTTAGATTTTCAAGAAGAACATAGAGTGTGCACACGTTTTTCATTAGGTGTTTTATTTTTTTATTAATTTAACTGTATTTGTTCACAGAATATTATTTTAAGTATAATCTTGTTATTGAGATTGGTTCAAAATTCTGTCCGATTCCCTCCAGTAGTAATTAAATAAATACAACTTATTTTTATTGTTATTACTCTTGTTAAACAGGCAAGAGTACACTTGTTTTTTTAAATATTTTGTTTGAATGTGTACTAGTCTCGATAAAATACTAAAACTTTAAATAAGACTCATTATTACTTTGCAAACTTTTAATCACCTGATTATCTGAAATCTGAAAATATTTGAGTATTTACCTCCGCTGAAATAGTTCAAGTGCCAAAGCCTTCTTCAAATAATTTTAATAACGTTATACTACATTTAACTAGAATTTCTATTTTAAGTACGAAAAGACCATTAGCGAAGTTTATGTATCTAGCTCACTCCAGTATGGAGAGCTGTTCGTGATAATTTTAATATACCCCTCAGCCAGGCATATTAAAAATAATATTTTGCAGCGGTTTCTCTGTTTTTATGCCGTCTGCATTACGATATTTAATTGAGAACTATGCCTTTAAAAATACTTTAAATTAGTGATAGCCTTCAAAGTTGAAATATTAGACTTAAACTGAAGAAAGAGGAAAATGAGTTTTGTCCACCTTGGAATACTGGCGCAGGAAAAGTACATGAAAAAATAGTTTTTCTATTTAAAGTGAATATATTATTAACTAATATATTTACGTTTCAACTTTAACGGTCTATAAATACCTCAATTCTGAGCAAATGCTCGTCCTCTGAAGATTCTTTCAATTTTTCCTACAAGTGTGAGTAAAAGTATATTTTTCCACACGCATTTTAATTTCGAAAGTTGCACTTTTCTGCATTAGTGCGGAAAAGTAATTACATTTTCTTTATATTTCAAATATTATTTTCTTGAAATTTTTGTCATGTAACACCATAATCTTTTTCATGATGTGTATGTAGAATGACACAATCTTTCAAAAGACATGGTCAAAATTAAGGGTTGCTATTTAAAAAAATTGTCGATGACGTCATATCTCGAACAACGATGAGGTCACAAATATAAGTCGTATGTCAAAAATTGCCTTTTTTAAAAAACAAAATCGACGTGCTGGGAATTTTTTCGAAAATTTCTCAATTTCAAAAATAATGAATAAATTCGTTATTTTTCGAAAGCACTGTATAAAAACAAGAAACTACTGTTTCCTTCAGTACCTCTGTCCTCTTTGGTTGAGAATAGAACAACATTCATTTCTCACTATGAACCTGGTGGTAAAGATGATAGGAATCGGTGACAGTTGACAGAGCTGACTGCAGATCTAGTATACTCGCTAAGAATTCAGACGACTTACGTCATACGAACAAATTAATAATTCATTATAATTTCATCAAAATATTTAAGAAACTGCAACTGATAGCAATAAAACTATATGCTACACTAAAAGTTTGCATTATATACTGCACTAAATTGCAAGAAATCATTGTTTGTAACGCGACGAAATATCGAAAGTTATGTTGACAATAAAAACAAATGTGTAACGTCAGCCGTGACGTAAGACGTCTGAATTTTTGACGCGAGTATAGTACTTCACGTATCTCACCTGCAGATGAAGTATTTAGTTGATAGAAATTTACTCAAACATTCAAAAGAAGAAAACTAAAACCGAAGTTATCTGTTACATTTTCCTTACTAGCAGACATACAAAAGAATAAATCTAGAAATTATTAGATCAAAAGAATTATTTTCTATTCCAAAGAAATTATTCTCGAAGAAATTATTATGCAGTAAGTAAATTATTTAACAGTTTGTAATGTGACAAAAATGGGTTCCCTATGTGCTGAGTTTTCCTATATGTCAGTAGGCTAAGGAATAATTAATGATGAATGAATATGATGTCAAGAGAAGATGTCATGAGAAAACTTTTGTATTTCTGGTGAATATATTTTGATACGCACAAGAATCAGTAATTTTTACTTAAGTGACTCACATTGGACGGGAGCTGGGCTGCAGCTTACCAAGGTAGGAAACCAAAATAGTTAGCGAAACGACGGGCATTTTAATAATTTCCCAAATAACCTCTGTACCCCGACCTACGCAGCAGTTGTGCTGTTTACATTTGGCGCCCAACGGTGGCCAGAGAGTTTGGAGTTTGGAAGTTATTCCCGTTGTTTATTATCAAGAAGCCGATTGGTGCCTGTGCCGGCTGGCTTTGAGTGAAAAAGAAACTGTAACGCGTCCTGAGATAAAGTCATCCGCTGTCGACGCAGGATTAAAAAACTGTTCATTGTTTAATGTATATGTTCCGTATTTGTTTATAGACTATTGAATATTGGAGCCTTTATACTGTATTTAGTTTAATACTGTTGATTTGCGAATTGTAAATCATTGAAATAGTTTTATCTGTTAAAATATTCACGATTGCTGTATAAAATGGTAAAACCTAAAGCAAAAAATAGTCAAGAAGCTCAAAGTGGAGAAAAGATGTCTGACACTGAGCCAGAGAAATTAGAGGATAGGATAGAAGACAGTTTAAGTAGGATTTTTGAAAAGTTTAACGATGTATTAGTAAGAAATTTAGAGAAAAATTTAGAAACTGTTGTATCTAATGTAACTTCTAAATTGGATGATTCTATGATTGTAGTTAATGATAATATTTTGCAGTTATCTAAAATAGTAGCTGGTAGTAGTAGAGTGACACCCGATGTGAGGGATGTACCGGCTGATGTGTCAAAAAAATGTGATAACCAGGGACGTACCGGGGCAGGTTTCACTAATAGTAATTATATTGCAGTTTATAAGGACTTGGGGGGTATGAACCTTCATTTTTCACCGTCAGGTAGTTTACACCCGGTAACTTTTATTAAGAAATTAGAGCAGATTTTTGACGAGTCTGGCGTGCCTGAGGAGAAAAGGGTTTATTTTGCCATAAATTGTTTACGCGGGTCAGCTCAGGACTGGGGTGAAATTAAAGCTTTTAGTTCGTTTAGCCAATTTAAGCAATTATTTTTAACAGATATTGGGGCATTGAAAGACAAAGGAAGCTTTCAATATGTTAAAATTCGGGATGTACGAGCGAGGTTCTCGCGCAGATTATTTTTTAAAGTTATTGAGAGAAGCAAAGCAGTTGTCGAAACCATTGGCGGACGGAGAAATTGTCGGTATGATTATACATCATTTCCCACCTGATATCAGGCGTGGTATTATAAATTCAGGGTTTACTGCGGTGGATGACATAGAAGCGCATCTGAGAAAAATAGATGATGTAGAGGAAAGTACGATCAGTAATAATCGGGACCAAAGAGCGTCTAGCTCTACGACGTGGCGCGATAGAGATAATAGACAAACTAACGGTAGTATGTCAGTGCCGCCTCGACATGAGGTAGGTAGGAAATCAAGTATATAGTAATAGACCGGATACGCGTAGTCAACCGGTAGAAAGGGGTAACGATAGCACGATTTTTACAATTTTGAACAAAAGTTTCGAGGAGGTATTAGAGGAAGATGATCAGGGCACAAAACCTACTGCAATTGTACCTACAATTGAAGCTAAAATTGAATCGTTGGGGACACGTTGTCTGATCGATTCCGGGAGCCAAGTTACTGGTATAATGGAGAGTTTTTTTAAAGAAATTTTGTTGGTGAATCCAAGTATTCCAAGAATACCAACAAGTGGGGTCACTTTAGTGGGCGCGTTAGGACAGGAGTCTACGAAGGTAAAAGAACAGGTATACTTAAATGTGCAAATTGGCGACTTCAGTTTCGAGTATCCATTTTTAGTAATACCAAATGTATCACGTAACGCGGTTTTAGGTTGCGATTGGATGAAGGATAATAAAATTATTATAAACTTTGGAGAATGTTTATTAATAGGAGTGTTTGAAGGTGTAAAACGTTCTATGAATTTTATCGGGGAGCTTAATCCTGGTATATATTTATCTGTCAGTGAAATAAGTGACGAGGGCGAACCAAAAAGACGCGAACTGACTTTATATAATGAGAGCGATATCCGCGATGTTGCTCTTAAATCAGAATTGTTTAATGATAATGATAAAAATAAATTATGTACTCTACTTTTAGATTTTAAAGACATTTTCTCTAATGAACCGGGTATTACGCATGTTTATCAACATAAAATATATTTACATGACCACAGTCCTTTCTTTTGCAAGTCTTACCCTATTCCGCATGCTTACCGTACAGAGGTACGTAGACAAGTACGGGAAATGATAGACTGGGGGGTTATACGTTTATGTCAAACCGAATATATAAGTTCACTAGTTGCAGTGAAGAAAAAACACAACTCGCTATGGGTCGTGCATAGTGGTACAAATTTTGCACCAGAATTTCTGCATTTTGGAAGGATTTCCAAGAATGATTGGACTAAAAATATTGCGTATCCTGTATCCGAGTTCCCTGAGTTGACACGAAATGAGATCATAATGTTGGCACATGATCAGTTGTTATCAAAAGCTCAAAAGCGACAGGCTCGTCATAATAGAAATAAAAAGCTCGTTCAATTAAATATAGATGATAAGGTTTTAGTACGAACCCAACCGCAATCATCGGCTGACGGAAAAAAATAAAGAAATTCTTTTTGTTATATACCGGTCCCGGTACTATTGTAAGTATCAAGGGTCCTAACTCTTACGAGGTTACGGATGATGCCACGGGTATTTCCCTGGGTACACAAAATATCCATAATCTTAAGCCGTATGTTGATTGTGAACATATGGAACCCAATGATGTCATTTAAAAGTATTAAATCTCACCAGTATTTACTTAGTCCTTGTTCAATTTAATAGGGGGGTAATGTAATGTGACAAAAATGGGTTCCCTATGTGCTGAGTTTTCCTATATGTCAGTAGGCTAAGGAATAATTAATGATGAATTAATATGATGTCAAGAGAAGATGTCATGAGAAAACTTTTGTATTTCTGGTGAATATATTTTGATACGCACAAGAATCAGTAATTTTTACTTAAGTGACTCACATTGGACGGGAGCTGGGCTGCAGCTTACCAAGGTAGGAAACCAAAATAGTTAGCGAAACGACGGGCATTTTAATAATTTCCCAAATAACCTCTGTACCCCGACCTATGCAGCAGTTGTGCTGTTTACAAGTTAATTATTATACTGCTTTCCAAAAAGTAAATTATTATCCAAAAATTATTCTGGTTACTGAAAAGCGTGAAATTAAAAAGTAGAAAGTTCTTGATTAGCACGTGGTCGACAAAGTTGCAGGTTATAAAAATTAAATTTAATTTAAAACACTAAAATTATTAAATTAATCGCAAATTAATAGAAGAACTGATTTTAAATAATTTTGGTACTAAATGATAAATAAGCAAATAATGTATAATAAATAATTACCTTCCAAGATGGAATACCACGTTTCAGTCGATTTTCACAAAGTTGTAGCGATAATTAAAATCGAAATGGAGTACTGATTACTACCAGAAGTCAAGCAGGAAAAGGGCAGTTTGCTAGTTCCCTTCTGGTTGTATTAGAATTTTTTCAACAAAAAGTTAAAACATTGTGATTGGCTATTCAACCTTAAATTGGTAATCATTTAGTGAATTTTGAAATGTTAAGTTTAAGCAAGTGTAAAAATAAAATTTATTAGTATTTACATTGGATATTTAAATAATCATGCTATTCGTTTCATACACTACAAAGTAAACACAAGTAAGTTGAAAGAACAATAAGAATTATGCTACAAATAAATTATATAGGGTTAAGTATGACTTAGTACAAATATTTTAAGAGGGGTTAGGGAAAAATAAGAATTAACAGAATCACCCTTCAAAAAAATTCCAAACTTATAGAGCCAAAAATTATTTTTTTCAAAACTATATTAAATCCTTATTTATCGACCTTCCGTCAGTCGCGAGGTTAGGTATATTCTGCCAAAGGCAAAGATGTCAAACATAGTGACAGGTCACCGCATTGACACGTGTATCAGTTTAAGCCCCTTTGAAAGAAAACAAAATCTTTACAAAATGTAGATTATTATTTAATGATTTAATGAGAAATACTGTATGGTAGCACATAAGCAGCACCTACCTTAATAATATTTGTTTCCAAGATTGATACTTGGAGAGAATGTTGAATCATCTTCTGTTTTCTTACTTGTTTAAATTAAAACCTGCAAAGATTTTTGTACTTGCTGTGAACCTCTCCTTCCTTCGATCGTTCTTTTTGTGCAAATCGAGGTACCTACTTGGTTTGGCGGTCTTGCTCAGGTCGATTACTTATGTCGGCAAAAGCACAAGGGATAACAACAAAATACACGTAAATGTACACAAATACATAAAAACACTGCCACACGTCATCAAACAGCTGTTCGATGTGGTTCAAAATGTGTTCAGCATAATATTTTGTATACTCGGGAAACGGCTTTGACGCTGCCGCACGATAATATGCACTTGTCACACTCCCATAAATCAGCACCTTATCCGTCATCTAGGCATTTGAATACAACATGTTTGTAAATACACAAAAAATTATTTCAAACTAATCAGAGTAAGAGGGTTTTGCTCCATTTTTGGCCCCATCGAGCTAGAATTCCGAAATAAATTTTTTATGGTATTTTAGACCTCCCTGAGCACGTGGTTAAAATTTTTGTACTTAGTCATAGTTAACCCTGAATAGTGTGAACCATTTCAGAATATACAGGGTTACAAGTGAAAATCAGATTTACAAATAGATATCATGGATTCATTTTAACCTATATTGGCAATGGATGAAAATTTCACAAGTTGAAGAGGTCTATTAAAGTATGGAAAAATAATGGAATATTTTTAAATGCAAATTAAGAATGCTACAACATGCATACAACTATTATTGACTAGGCAGCGCTCGTTAGTTATAATTTCCATTGATCTGTCTAAAGTTAATCTATTTTTAATAGTGATCCTAGAAAAGAAACGGTTTGGTCGAGATCGTTAGGAGTTAGGATTTATCCCATGATAAATTTTCAATATAAAAAAAGCAGAAAATTTTAAAGACAGAAACGATGAAGCTAAAAAACTAAATGGTTAAAAGATGCATTTTATTAGTTACAATGAATTAATAGTTAAAAGAATAATTATTGATTTAAAGGAGTTAATACGACATACAATATACATATAAAAAATATTACTTTCTGATTTCCGATGCGTTGAATACTTATTTTTATACAAATAATTTTGCCTTACCGGTAACTTGCTTAATATAAAATTTGCAATTTCACTTTAAAGCAATAATTTCTAGATCGATATGATACTAGGAACGAAAGTGCGATCAAAGGATTCTTTCTGTGTCCCCCCCATAAAATATTCTTGTTTTGGCGAGGCCACTAATGGAATTTCAAAGTTATTCTCTACCTGCTATGTCTGAACAGAGAACTAAAAACTAATAACTTTAGCTTAATGTATCGGTTTAATTGAATCACATCGTCTGAACTGAGTCAGTTCTAACCTTCTTCCGTTAGCGAGTATTGGTTTATAATTATTAATATGTCAAAGTAATTAAAATATTGGATATTGAGAAATCTTCGACGATTTGTTTTTTGTAGTTTCATTCGGTTATATACTTATTCTATAATAAAGTTAACAAATATATCTAATAAAGTATAATAAGGTGCATAACAATTTTTCATCATAAAACAAGTAGTTTTATTATTATACTTTTTATTAGTTAATTCAAATTAACCTTCGAAGAATAAAAATCTTTATTAAATAAAATCATAGATGTGTTTTAATAATTTGATAATTAAGTGTCCAGATGTGCTAATTCAAGAAAGATGCTAGGCCTAGGCCAGGCTAGGCTAGGCAGCTATTCTCTATGGGGCGTGACAAGACTAAATATGCACGAGCAGATCGAAAAAAAAAATATATTTAAAATATATTTTTTTTACTATTTTACTGAAAAGCAAAAAATAAAATACATGTTTGCAGTGATTATTATAATACATTTATTAATATAATTGTATAATGTACAGCACAACGTATTTAAATGGTTAATACTAAAGTAAAAACAATTTTAATTATTATGGTACCTACTCTCTTGCTTGTGTCTTGCAGAAGAAAGTTTTTCGAAAGATTTAATATTAGAAATAAATACGTGAGTTCTTTTTCTATATTTAGCTGAGGTCTATATCTTGTCCTCAAGGCAGTAGTCGCAGAAAATCCAGTTTTGCAGAGGTAGGAAAAGTCTGGATTGGTAGTTCATTACTTCGAATTTTTATACGGACCAATGTTGATTATAAGAATTATGTGATGAAGGCCTTTCAATCAACAAAAAGATATTTTTCTTGGATAAAATAAATACAGGGTGGGCCAATGGAAACTTTCCACCTCGATTTTTTTGGTTTAAAATAAAAATCTGGCAAAACTCTTGGAGACGTCGACTTTTGATTTGAGGGGGAACTAATGTTCAGTTTTTTTCATCCCCGTAACTTTAACCCCCTAGCTGGGGAGACAACAACCTCCCAAATTTGGATAGGGGGTAGGGCTCGTGCCATACCTCTTTTTAAAGGTCTCATAGAGTTTTTTATGACTGTACAATTTCGCGTCATTATTTTTATCAGTAACAAAATCCGTAACTATTTCGTGTACAATATCTGAAAAGCAGATATTGTACACGAAATTAGTTTAGTAGTTTAGTAAACAAAGTTTGCAAAAAGTTTTTCTCCAAAAGTCAAAGAAACGGATGTTTTGTTGCTACTTTGTATGTCAATATTTGGATACACTATGGTAACGATGTTTCCTGCCGGTGAGATTATTTCTAACGAAACTCCTAAACAAACCGGAGTGAACATTTTGTGAACAGCAGTTTGTTAGATAAAGTTCACGTGTAGACCTAAAGGATAAAAATAATGAGGTAAAATTGTAGGATCATAAAGAACTCGATGAGACCTTTAAAAAGAGGTATGGCACGACCCCTATCCCCTATTCAAATTTGGGGGGTTGTTCCCTCCCCAGATAGGGGGTTAAAGCTACGGGGATGAAAAAAACTGAAAAATAGTTCCCCGTCAAATCAAAAGTCGACGTGTCCGAGCGTTTCCCCAGATTCATGTTTTAAACCAAAAAAATCGGGGTGGAAAGTTTCCATTGTCCCACACTGTACATGGAATCTTTCAGACTGTTTCAAATTAGCCAGGTAAAATAACTTACTTCCCTTAAATGATAAATAAAAACAGTTTTCTCAACGGTCACAAAATTATTACATTTTTTGACAGTCAGGAGTCTAAGGTTGACATTTTCCTTATTGAGAAAAAAAATGGCATCTTGGCAACAGAAGTATTCACTTTGAAACCTAGGAAATAAAGTTTTAATCCTTATATTACAAGTGTTAATCAAGTTTTAATTTATAAAACTTTATTCAACAATATTTACAATAATTTTTTTTATCCACATTGATATTAAATACCCAGTTTGAACAAGTATTAAAATGAAATAAATCATTGAAACTGCCACTACCTTCATTCTTGGAGCAATTCTTAAAGCAGTTCAACACGTGTTCATTAATAGTTATATATTATTTTCAGATGTTGTGAAATAAAAAATGACAACGGTGCTAGGTTTATCATTACCACAATCAATTTTCAGAATTCTTTTAGCAATATTTTCTTTATTCAAAAGTAAGCCTTCAATGTAGCCTTCACAAAATATAAAGAAGAAGAAACCCAATACCCCTATTAACGGTTGGCAACAACTGTGACAGCTCAGCGCCATCTACTTGAATAGTCGGATTGATGAACTAAAAATCACAAGAAAAATGGAATAAAATGTATATTTTTAAAAACATATAAATTATAATTTAGTTACCGTATTCTTTACATTCGACAAACGTAGTTAATATAGGAAATTTACCTTAACGAAACACATTTCTGGAAGCTATCCTTTATTTGAATTTTATGAACGATGAAAAAAAATATTTCTTTTTTCTCTTGTTCGCCTACAGATTTTCAGTATAGAGCAATGAAATTTGAGATACTTCACCTATTTATAAATCCATACAATAAAGAACATATTTCTCTCGAATGTTTTCTTAAATCTTCATTCAGGTTTAGGGTTCATATGATCGACAAAGCAAAAATCTCTAATAAATAATGAAATCAATAGAAACACTTCAGGCATTTCATTACTTATAAATCCAAAGACAGAGAATATATTCCATTTGTCTTGAATGTCTTCATAAATCTTTCTTCGGAATGATCTGATCGATAAAGCAATAATCTCTAAACGAATCAAAGTAATCTCCATGTATATTAACAAATATCATTATTGAAATTCCTCTTTCTGAAATATAATAACAAATTAATGCGATGAAACATTTATTAAAGATCATAATTTTGTATAAAAAGTAGGTAGGTAAGCTTACTAACACATACTCACATTTCTACTGAATTTTTCTACTACTTCAAACATTCAAGAGGATATATTTTTTTAATTAACCACTTGGGTAGTTATAAGTTGCTATGATAAAATAAGAATAAAAATATTTTAAGTGACTAAAAAGTTGGGTTAAATTTATATTTCTTTATATCTTGCTATGACATAGTTTTTTCGATTTTGAAACCTTGTCGGTATACCTACGTATTTAGTTAAAACGAAATTTTGAATAATCAAAACATATATACAAAATAATGAAGAATATTGAATTTTACAGTATGTTAGCTTAAAATTTTTTCATAAATAATGAGAAAAAAAATGCTATAAATAAACTATAAATGCTTAAAAACATCCTTATATCATTCTACCGGTAGCCGGTAGCACTGGTTTTGGTTGGTAGGGTTACTGATTTGAGAAGGAATATTGCATAGACGATTGTTATCGATTCCGCTATACAAGTTGGCTACCCGTGGTAGCCTTCCGCCACAATCCTCCATCTCCATTCTCCGTGTCTTTTAAGAAAAGTGACACGGTCACCATCGCCGTCAACTAAAAGGGTAGCAGACGTTTGTCGTAATTTGTGTCAACTTTACTCTTTCCAGTAGTCCAACTTCAAAAATTTTACTACGTGCAAGACGGCACTGATTTTATTAATACCGACTACCATTCGATGACACTTTCCACTAACATATCTGAAAAATAATCGATGTACTACCAATCCGGGTGGACGTAAATCAGCATATTTTCGATAAAAACTTCACATCTTCAACAGTATCAACTGTTAAATTGACTAATTCATCAGAACGACATGCGCCAATATTGGGATGACCTATAAAGAATCTTTCTAAAAATGATGTTCTTTCATTTTTAAATCCCCACATTTTGTTTCTCGAGAAAAACACGTAAGTTTGAATTTTTGCTTATATCAATCCCCTTCTTTATATCTAACGTTGACCGCAACATTGAATTTTGCGATCAAAGCTATTGACGGCTTCATTTTGTTTGCTAAGAGAAATAGACCATCGATACAACTAATTTCTTCCTTTGCACCAATTCATAAAACCGTGGTAGACGTATTCATAAATTTCTCGAGATATTTTTGGGAGAAGATTCAAATAGACCTTCGCATCATCCAGTATCTCCTCGGGTAGATCTAAATCTTCATTAGTTCCATTTTTACAAATTTTTCAGCAAATTAAACCACAAACAATCACATATGAACTCAATTAGCAATATAGCGACGTCATGGCGACTAATGTTTGACAGAGTATCCATGACTACATCGATATATCCCATAGACCTTATAAATCATGGACCGGCCCTAGAAAGAGAGGTCCGCTGTCCTGATGTGTACAAGAGGGATGAAGCTAGTCCGGGTAAAAACAGATGTTCTATGACAGAAAACTATATAAATATAATCTGACAAAGCCTTTCCTAAATAATTAAAATCTTCCTTACAAATTGTTTTTATCAAAATGTAATTATAAATTAAATTTCTGAATAAATGAGTAATTATCCAATATAATTCGGTCTGTCACATGTCTGTCATACGTCTGTCATTTACGGTTTTTGTTTTTTTCGACCAATGATCTGTGGGTTTTTGCTCGGACTAGCTCTATCTCTGTCGCACACATCTGAGCATCAACGATTTTATATAAATCGTTGATAAGCGATAAATTATAAATTATTCATGGAGCGATAAATAAATCGCAGAAAACGGTTTCGGGCGCGTCCATGATTTATAAGGTCTATGATATATCCTATTTACCTACTTTTCTTTATTATCCAAATGTGGTTTCAATAACTTCAAAATATCAATTAATAATTAAATGTGGGATTTCGTTTGGAGAAAAAATATTATTTTGTTCGGAATAAAAGTGTCTTTTTTGTCTCGCAATTATATATCCGCGCGGCTAATTTACTTGTCACAAAAGTGACACTTTTTGTTCTAAACAAAATCATTTGCATATGTCGTTTTCTTCCGACTGTACTATTTAGGTGTTAAAATATTGTGTGGAAAATGTACTTTATTAGCTCCTTTATTTGATGTGACTGGCCGAAATTCTCTAACAATGTTTCGACAAGACCGCGACTTGACTGTGTCCAGCTCCCAACATAATAATTCTTATGAATGAGTGAGTGCAATTTACCAGAAGATTTTTATAGTAACATGATTTGTAAATTTAAGATTATCATCAATATAGACTCCTAAGTTTTTACAGTATTCAGAAGGACTAACAGCTAATCTATTACAAAACAACAACAAATACAAAACGACGGTCAGAACTGATAAGATCTTTATATTTACCAATAACAAGTAGCACCGTTTTCGCTCCATTCAACATCAGACCATGCGCCTGAGGTATACTATTTATATCATCATTAATTTTATGAACAGAAGAATCTAAAGTCTTAGCGGGAATTGAAAATATAATTGGAAACCATCCGCATGTTAGTGAGTACTGACATGTTTATGGAATAAAGTGAAAAAAGTACGAGGCCCAATACACTTTCCTGTGGCACGCCACGTCTATATTTATCAAAGCAAAAGAAATTCCTTTTACAATCACTTTTTGACGCCTTCCAGACAAGTAAGAGTGAAAAAAGTTAACAGCAGCAGTATTAAGACCCAAATATCTAAGTTTAGCACACAAAGTTACATGATAAACTGTCCAAATGCCTTACTGTAGTTGAGTAAAACAAGACACGCTGTTTTGCCATTGTCACAGGCTCACATTATCAGTCACATATAATAAGGCAGAATAAGTACTATAATTTGCCCGAAAACCGGACTGAGTAGAAAACAATATATTGAAATATCCTGGAATCCTGGATCCATCCTGGCAGTGTGTCCCTAGAATGTCTCTAACGGTGGTATTCATAGTCTATCTCGTCTATACGGACTATGAATACCACTGTAAGACTTCTGGCTAGATATCACTGAAATATTTAAAAGCACCCTGTATTTTGGAATTAACGTTTTCTTCTGCACTATCCATTGTAGAATCGTACCACGGCATTGAATTCTACGTTACAAAGTGCGGCTAGAAGGAGAAGGTAAGGGGGCGTGAGCTATGCGGCAATAATTTTCGGTCTGGAAAGATGAAAGGATGTCAGAGAAATGCAAAACCGGAACAGGAAACCGAGGCAGCCATGAGGGTTTAATTCAAAATAACAAGTGTATGGGTCTGAGAGTGCCAGCGTTATATTAATGACTTGGCAGGGTGATCGATTAACTTATTAGCCAGAAATAATTCATCTCTTGGTCAAGCAGACCCTATGAAATTCTCATAATAACTCTAGAAGTTTAATATACATTATAATGACTTTAAATAAATTAAATCTCAGAGGAAACACAATTATTTACCGACTTGATAGTAGGCCCTCAAGGTTTTACGTCCTTAAGTAGCCATCAAAACTCTATACAAATGATTGAAATAAGTTTTCCATATTTTGGGAGCTGCGCTTTTTCGTTTTGTATAAGATATTAAAAATTGTGGTATTTATGTTTTTATTGTAAATTGTAGTGGAAGTCCCAAAATTCAATGTTTCCTGTGACTCCCAACTAACAAAGTTATTTTAAATTCTAAAATTTTAGTTCCATTTTATTTTACTACTCTCACATTACTGTACCACAGAAGCTAGCTATTTTATTTTTCTAAAGTTATCAGTGCGATTATTTGTTCTTCGCAATTAAATTGTGCCACAAGTAACTGCTATGAATGTTCTCAAGAATCAATTTCCTATTCGCTAAACGAAATCAGCCTTTGTCATTGCCCTAACCAAAATTTACATAACTATATCTAAACTTTGCCTCAACGATATTGTTGCGCCATCATATCTTCAAATGTCATATATACGCTTATTATGTATTTGTAATGTTAAGAGAACCATTTTGGGAATTACTGTCTGCAAAACATTAAAAAAACCAAAAACTTTTATTATTATTGATGTATTAGTCATAAAAGCGGATAAGAGGTGGAGTAAGCATTTGGTGTACAACTTGTCTTAATATAAAAACTCGATCTCTCAGATTATTGTATAGAACAGGACATTGAGGTTTCTGGTATAAAATGGTGTACTGAATCGAGATGTACTACTGTTATTAATTGTTATAGATCTCTAATGGGAATTTTAATACTTTTCTTAATGAACTCCACTTGATCTTAGAAAATGTATGTAATTTTAAAGATGACATATTTTTACTAGGTGACTTTAACACTAATTCTATGTCAGGACGTGAATTAGACGGTTTTGCACAATTGGTTGATTCATATGGTCTTAGTTCTAGAGTATTTGAGCCAACTAGGATAAGTCGAACAAGTCGGACAACTATTGATCACGTATACACAAATAATATGTATTGTAACTCATCTGTCCAAGATAACACAATTTCTGACCACCGTACGGTTCTTTTTTCAATTAACCATAATACAGTTGGAAACAGTAATAAAATTTATTTTAATGCCAGATTATATGGTAGTGTAAATATGGACAGTTTTACTACTGCCTTATCAAATGAAACGTGGATTGATACCTACCAGGCCAATAGCACCGAGGCGAAATTTAATAACTTTCATAGTGTTTTAATGTATCATTTTAATGTAAATTGTCCACGAGTTTCTAAGTGTGTATCTGGGGAGAGACGAAAACAGTGGGTTAATGAATTAATGAATCCAGCCGAAATTTAAAATGATAGTATCGTATGAAATTCTTTTATGGCAATCTCGTTGATACATATAAAAATGCCAAAAAAATACACAGGCAACTTATTAAAAATGTAAAAAGTACATTTTACACGCAAAAAATACATTGTTCTAATAATGTAAATAAGACGGCTTGGCAAGTTATTCGTGAGTTAACTGGTAAACAAAAAATGGAAAAAAATATCAGTATAGAAGTAAATGACACGATCATTAAGGATCCTCAAGAAGTATCTGACCAATTCAATAGTTTTTTCATAGATGCACCAAATAAGATAGTAAATAAGATAAATGTACGAAACCATATTATTTTACATCACACGAACATTCCGAATAGTATATTTCTATCCTACATAAGTGAGGAAGACGTTCTCTTTATTATTAAACATAAATTAAAAAATAAGATTTCTTCAGGTCCCGATGATATATCCGGTTCCTGATAAAAGAATTGCGAACTATATTGTGAAGCCCTTGACCCACATTATCAATGAATCGTTTAGAGAAGGTGTATTTCCCGTCATATTAAAAACCTCGTTAGTTTCTCCTATTTTTAAGAAAAATGATAGCCAAAATATGGATAATTATCGTCCTATTTATGTTCCGCGTGTAATATATAATATCATTGAATATGCAATGCTCTCGCAGTTGCTAAAATTTTTGAATAAAAATAAAATCATTAACGAAAATCAACATGGTTTTTGTGAAGGTCATTCGACTGCGAGTGCCTTAATGTCTTTCTATGAAGAAATATTGGATGCTATCGAAGCAAGCAAGAGTCCGACTGGAATTTTTTGCGATCTCAGTCGGGCTTTTGATTGTGTTAACCATGACTTACTACTAACAAAGCTTTACGCTTATGTGATAAGAGGTACAGCATTTGCTTGTTTTTATTCATATATAATGGGAAGAAAACAAATTGTCAAAATACATAATTATGATAGTAATAATAAATCTAATTATATATCTTCTACTTTAGATAGTGATATTGGTGTACCCTAAGGATCTGTTCTGGGGCCTATAATGTTCATTATCTATATCAATGAACTACCAAAAATAATTCCTGTTGCATCTGTTTCACAATATGCTGATGATACCTCGATCCTATTTTCGGATAGGTGTGAGGTTTCCCTTCAAAATAAAATAAACGCAGGAATTTCTGATTTATGTAGGTGGTTTAGTGGAAACTCTTTATTCTTTAATAGTGCTAAAACAAACTATGTAAGGTTTCACACACCACAAAGTCGCATACCATCTTCCCTAAATATAAAGTTTAACAATATCAACATTGAAAACAGTAATAGTGTTTCGTTTTAGGCATCATTTTGGATGAAACTTTAACTTTTGGGAGTCACTGTCATAAACTTACCAGTACCATAAATTCAAAATGTTATCAAATTAGGATTTTGAGAGATGTGTTGGACATACCCCAATTAATATCTTTTTATTTTTCACAAGTCTAGTCAAGGTTAGCATATGGGATTATGATATGATTATCAAGTAGGACAGATAACGTTTCCATTGCCCAGAAACGTATCATCAGATGTATAGCTGGTGTACCCTCTATCCAGTCATGCCGTCCTTTATTCGCAAAATTTGGAATTCTTCCGTTGAAAAGTTTATACATCTTTGAAATACTTCTATATGTTTATAAGAATAAAGAACGTTTTGTCATTGTCATGATACTCGTAACAAACATAATTTTTGTGTCCCGTTTAGACGCCTTGGTTTAACCAGTTACCTCGGAATTTGAAAGACATAAACAAATTTCATCTATTTAAAAAGAATTTAAAAATGTTTTTATTTGTGCATACTCCGTTCAGGAATATTTTGACTATAGCTGTTAGTTCTATTTTATTATTGTAGGTTATTTTTGTCGTATATTTATATTTATATTTATATTGTGTTATTTTAATATCTATACCTTAATGTATGTGAATAGGGTATTCTCATCTGTTAAATCTTTACTTTGACATTTCAGTCATTTGTGTATGTATAACTCGCTTACGGATTCTGAACATAAATTTAACTCTGGTGGCAAAACTGAACCACTTATGTATGTTTTTTGGGTTCTCGAATTTTCCGCGGTCTGGAGAACGTATCGAGAAGCAAATCGAACAGGGCCTTGAATGTTCTAGAAAACGTCATAATAAAGTTATTACAAAAATTATAACTTCTAATGCAAATAGGACATTAATTAACAAACTAAAAAGGTAGGTGAGCTTTCGTAACAATATGTTTTATAAACATTCTTTCTGTTTCTACAAAACATTAAATTGCCAGTTGTGTTATCAGTTTCTATTACAAATGTGTTAGGAAAACCATATTCTTCCACTGAAGAAACTACATTACTTAAATTTAGTCACAATGTCCCACCATTTTTTTAAACTCAAAATTAATACAGCCCAACCAGCATACTTCTCTGATTACTATGAATCAAGACAGTGCTTTAGGCGATAAAGTACCATAAATGCTATTTGCTATTATAAATCATGTAAATAACACAATTTAGTCTCCTAAAGCAAAACTGCTATATTACAAAATCATAAGAATGTATTGTTTTATAAGTGACACCCAGAAAATAAACTTCACTTCACTTTTAGAGACAATTTTTTGATTACTTAGTTTTCTCTATATATTTTCTGTTTCTGTGACAGTAGGATTTTTTGCTTTATCCCTCTCTCTCTTTCTCTCTCTTTCCCTCCTTCTCGTTTCTCCCCACTTTTAGCATTTTCTCCTCTCTCTCTTCCATCTTTATCCACTCTCTATAACATCAATAATTAAAATCAGTGTCAAATTTATTAAGATATGTTTTCTCCAGTTTAAATTTGTAAATTTATACACCTTAAAATACTATGATGGCGAAGCTTATATAACCAAAGACTGTGTTGACTATGGTACTATCTACCCCATTCGGAAATTGTAAAAATAATATTGCTACTAACATGAAAAATATTTTTAGATAAAAGAATACATATACTTTTTTTCTAAAGCTGCTTTAGGGTCAAATGCAAATATTAATACTTATTTTTCCAAATAGTAGCACATAACTTTCTACGTTTTAGGTTTATTATGACAACGAAGGAAATCATTACAGAATGCTTTATAAACATTCATCTGCTTCAACAGATTAATATTTTAAAGCCAATGTCATCTAGCTGATTATGCTTCTGACTTATTTTTCATTATATTTTTTATTTATTTTTCCAAACAGTAGATAAAAATGAACAGGTTCGGCTAGTTCAATATATAGAAAGCCGACCTAATCTAGCTGAGTATACTTATTTTTCACTACACTCGCTCCAATCTAAAAAATAAGTTAAGTAAACTCGATCCAGCAAGCTACGAGCGCCGTGCTACCGATAGCTTCTTAAATTATCGAAAGTATTCAAAAAGTTCTGATGGGCAAATTGTTGCTAAGACCTCCGTATGCCACTGATCTTACTCGATAACGTTTCCAAACTCTCCTTCTTATATGAGGGAAAGTTTCACATAGTGAAGTCGAAACTTTCATCCTTGTAAATCCTACAGCTTTTAAGGCACAGGTTCTAAATAAAGCTGCATAGTGAGATTACAGGCTTAGTGTACAACAAAAGATAAATAGCTGTAGAAAAAGTTTGAATATTAATTTTTCATCGAGGAAACAAAAATTCTCTTTATATCGTATATACAGTTCTGAATAAATACTTAAGTATTTTTTAAATAATTATTGTGAGATGTGATTAACAAAATATAATAAAACACATAAACTGTATAAAATTTGTCATATACAGTGCGTCCACGGATGGAGTTGACAAGAGGAGAAACTCTTTTGTTTTTGACTTTATCGAAAAATGCCACTCTTTATAAAAAGTTCTGCTTTTCAAAAAAATGAGACTATCATAGAAACGTCTTAGATCAGATATACAGGGTGCTCATAAATTAAAAAAACATGAAAATACTCCAGAGAGAAATACCATTATTTATTATTTTACACAATATTTTTATAAAACAAATATGTTTACAACCCGAAATAGAAACCTAAAACAAATTTTAACATCAAAATTTCAATTTTGACTTTTACTCTACATACTACGAATAGTTTGTTATTTCTTCTTTTAGGCGCTCTTTTAATATCATGAGGCAGATCATTTGAATAAACCTTTTGTTTTAGGAAAAAAGTCAAGGGGCTTAAGGTCAGATGGTCTAGCAGGATAATAGGCCAAATCTTGCAATCCATCTTTCACCATTGTCTGAGCAAGGCTGTAAAATGAGCAGGACAGCAGTCCTGTTGCCAAAACAGGTTATTGCGTACTTCTGGCTCTCAAGTATTTAAAAATGGTAAACCAAATGTTTCCAAAATGTTTTGGTAACAGGACGGCAGTCCTGCTCACAGGAAGATTTGACCCAATTCTAACCTTACACTCCTTGCCTTTTTTCTCCAAGGTACCCTAAAACAAAACATTTATTCAAATGGTTTGCCACATGATAGGAAAGTATTAAAATACGCCAAGGAATACATAAACTAAATGAGCCGCTAACTATCTTCGAACAATTTATTAAGTTAGCGGAAAAATGTGTTGAGGTGGGAGGAAGAGGTAGAGTAAATGTTAAAATTTAAATTTTGATTTTAAAATTTGTATTGTTACATGTTGTTACAATAATAAATAATGGTACTTTTCTCTTTAGAATTTTCTTGTTTTCTTAATTTCTTAATTTATGAGCACCCTGTATATCTGATCTAAGAAGTTTCTATGAGAATTTCAATTTTTCGGGAAGCAGAACTTTTTATAAAGAGTGACATTTTTTTATAAAGTCAAAAACAAAAGAGTTTCTCCTCTTGTCAACTCCATCCGTGGACACGCTGTATATTTAAAATAATTGAGTTTTCAGCTATAATATCCCTAAGATAATGTCGAGACAATTCCACTCATGTATAAAGAATCCCATTGACGAACGCAAAAGTCGTGGTTTGCTATCGGCTAAATAGGAAGAAAGAGAAAATGCAACTGGATAAAAAAAGCGGATAAATTACGTTATCATAGCAACGTTATGTTACTTTATTTATTAACGTCAGTTTAAAATTGTTAGATGTCCAAATCACAAATTTATCCAAATGTCTCGATTTGGTAATACGTGTGAAAAAGAAATAGTAAATGAAATCGAAAATTGTATCCCTAAAAATACTAAATAAGTCCAATTATCAATTTAGAAGCAATTAATATATTTTGTAAAGAAAGAAATTTTGACTTGGACACACAGCACTCTATTGAGAATGTGGCCAGGATATTAATGGATTGGGGTTTCAACATGAGAAAGAAAAATGGCGTAGACTATAAAAAGTACGTTGTGAAAACAATGTGTAATACCACGGCAAAAATGCTGCAAAATATGTATTTTGAAGAGTTTAATTCTATTTTCAACCCATTCACCGATTCTTCTTTCAAAAAAGCCCGTGACGCGCGCAATTCTAGACGGAAGAAGTTGCTAAGTAATTTTGAAAAACGCGAGTTCTGCTGCACAAAGCGATATCAATAAAATGGCGTTAATATGGGATGAAAATACTCCCATAGGCCTTTCAAAAAAATCTTTTCATATCACTGCATACGAACTAGCTTGGCGAGAAGGTGAAGCAGCAAATTGCAAAATATATTATTTTAAGGAAGAAAAATCTAATAATGGAGAGTTAACTGGTCGCGTTGAATATAATACAGTTTCAAAAACATGTCAAGGTGGTTCAAGAAAGTGTTGCAATAGTAAGTGGTTAACGAAAAATATACAAAATCTTGATATCTGTCCAGTAAGATTATTTTATAAAAGTTTATCACACAGAACGGATTATATTTCAACTGACAGAACTCCCAATCCTTTTTGGAAAAAATTATGTCAAAAGGTTGGTACAAAAAATTCCCATAGAAATCAATGATATTACTAAATGGGGTAAAATATCAGCTGAAAAAATTGGATTGGACACGAAAAATAAAAAAAATTCTAATCATTCACATCGCTTCAGCGCAGTATCAAATTTAGTTAAAGCAGATGTTAATCAACAAGAATAAATTAAGATAACTGGACATTCTTCAGCAAATTATATAAAACCGTATTTACAACTCGACAATGATTATCACTCAAATCTCCGAAAGCAACAACAGCAATTAAAAATCACCATTATTAACCTAAGAACGTAATTATATTTAATATTGTACTTGTTTTTTGTTTTTTATTCACTTTTTATGCCCAATATTGTTTCAAGTTTTTCTTTAAAATGTACTCTGTGTATACACTATACATAGTATATTTATTTTTTTGGTTTAAAGTTGGCGGTTAGAATGAGTAGCTCTGCTAGATCTCGCCGCCGTTTACGTAATTATGTTTATTACTTGCTTTTGTGATGAAAATAAAGGCATATTATTATTATTATTATTATTTAACATATATATTATTTATGTGCTTATTATGGTGTTTTTGGTTCATGTTTAAGTATAGTTTTATAAAATTTGGATTGATATGACCAGTAATTTTCAGTAATTATTGTTGTTCTTGCACATTATTTGTTGCCAATTCGTTAACATGTTCGAATGGTTTGTTATCTTCTTGTCCTTTACATTCAGATCAATAGCCTCAGCAGATGATTTAGTCCATCCATAAATAGTATTTTTTGTCGTACCAATTATAGGTAACTCCATAAATATTCCTCCCGGAGGTTTGTGATTGTTTGTGCTATTTTTTATTCTTTTTTCCTTTAATTAACGTATTAATAGATTGAAAAATTGCATTGCCAAAGCATTGACATTTTGAAATTTATTTGAAATATGAAACTGTCAAACATCCCTCAATGTTTACCACCTTAGTGGACGATGTAGTGTTGCCAGCAACACGAAGCCACGTGATTTTTAGTCAATGAAAATAATCTTATTCCTCCCTTTTCGGTGTTGAAGTCAGGTGAAGTTCAAAAATTCCAACTTCAATCGTCCAGCAAAGCAACGGTTGTATACAACATAATATGAATATTATATGGGTGTATATATACAGGGTGTCTCATAATTAGCTGCTAACCCTGAACAGTCCGGTTCTATGATCAAAACTATGTAAAAAAAGTTCATATGAACATGGGTCCGGAAATGCTTCCTAATGACACAGGGACCCATTGAAGAGGGTGGAATAGAAATCATTTTTTTGCAATATCTCTCAATCGCGTTGTGATAAATGAATGAAATTTTGTATACACAGCTAAATTTTGATCAGCAATTTGATGGACTATTCCATTTATTTCCACAAGGTCCAGGGGCATGGTATTTTGCGTGTGTAACTTTCTTACAGCTTAGTGTATCCATCTAACTATCGAAACAATCGATTCTCCTACCTGTTTTATTTGAAAAAGGTATACTTTGCTGAAGTCGATAGGAGTAACCATTTTTGAAATAATCCTATTTGAAATGCTCAGTGCACCGAGTAAAAACTGTTTTGGTTTTAGGTAAAGTGCCTTTTCTGCTGAAAATATAGCAAAATGTTACTTGAAAAAGTTGTTCAGAATGGTAAATTATAGAGACGTGCAAAATTTCAAATAGATGACTTTAAGGAGAGGTCTTTAGTACTCTCATTTGAATTGTTTGAGCGTTTCTTAAGGGCGCCGTATTCCTGAAAAAGTGTTTTCTACAAATATAAATAATTTTAGACATTTAAGAACTGAATAATATAGAGTTTAGCAAATAACAAGGATGTTATTTCATGCCACCTGCAAATATTCAAAGGTACCGAAGTAAAATCAATATTTAACATTAGAAAGCGATCTATCCAATGAATTTTTAGGTACTGAAATCTTTCAAAATACATATTTTTTTAAATTCAACTATAGATGTAAACATTGTTATAACATAAACTTACATAGTTCTGCATATAAGATTGTTCACTTTTGTTTATAAGTATGTGAAAATAATTGTTAAAATGTGGGGTTAGAATAGCGAAATTATGTGTGTCATATAAATGCATTTTAAAAGTTATTACATTATTTGAGGAAAGTTTAAATAGTAAAAGTGGATAAACAAAACATCAATAATTCTATTTTTGATATTACTTTTGCTCTATGAGTTTTATTTTTCGAGATTTCAGTACCTAAGAAACACCATAAATTGGTATAAATTTGATCATTTTACGGCGAGAGATAGGCACCTTAAATAAATTGAATAGTTTCAAAAATATAAAATGGTTAATCAAATGTATCTATATGAACAATATATAAAAATAAAAAAAACAGACATATTGAATTTTATAGTAGTAGCTGTACTAATACTCACAAATTGCAATGATCCATCAATTACAAACAACATAAAACTAACTAAATTTTTGAGATACTTTAACATTTGTCAATCGCGTTCGGTTTCTGAATTTAGAACTGACAAAATAAACTTTTGGTTTCTCGAAGTCTCGATAACGTGTCAATTACAAACAACATAAAACTAACTAAATTTTTGAGATATTTAAGTCAAACTAAATATTAATACATACCTTTTTCAGTAAAGTGTGAATAACTCAGCTAATTACATTATCTTCTCATTATAGATGCCTGAATCCAATGATAAATATATAGTATCAGTACATTCTAGAGATTATAACTTAAGCAAGAACAGGTTACATGCAACCAGAGTACTATTCTCAAAATGCTGCACCAGCATCTTATGAAGGGGTAAATATATTTTTATTTAACATATAAAATTTTCATTATTCCTAGTTTCGGCTTCTAAACCATCACAAGTATCATCATCATAAATTAATAAGAAGAAATATGTTAATATGTATGACAAGAGATGTATGGAAGAGATTCCTAAATTTATTACAACCGGTTTGACATTTTGGCAAGACGTATAGAAGTCTGATATAAGGCACTCAAGAGGTTACATCATCTTTATTGAAACTTTTATGTTTTTTCTGGTTTTTATGTCGTGGCCTAGGTACCTAGTTACTGGCACTAACTTAATTAGAAGCACTCCTTTATCCTCAACGGGAAATCTTTCACTTATTCTGGTTGTTCTCGAGCTAAACTCTGAGAAGGGAGACTGCGCAGGTCCTAGAAACCTTGAACTTGTCCATATACTGATTTTAATTCCTATTGTACTACAGTTGAAATGGATATTCGGAAAACGATGGCCCTTTAGAATATTTCGTAGCTGGTCGGAACTAACAATGATACACGTTTCGCCACATTTTCTTTATCATAATCAACTTGTTTGTGCCCTGGCGCATTGATTGCAATGGTTGTTCATAACGGCTCTTTTAAAGCAAAAACGCCAATAAATAACAATTATTATTGATTACAAAATCAATACATCAGGACACAACAATGTTGATTACGACGATGAAGAGGCAGCGAAATGTTACGTAGAAAAGATAACTTTAATATCACTACTTGCCTGCCAAGGGAGCTGCTTCAAATTATTTAATGTAAGTACTACTCCATGACACATTTCTATCAAATGTTGGTAGCTTAATCCTTGACGATGGAAGAAAACTGCTTTCAGTCTTATGTGCTTCTCGCGAACATATGAGACTTTAGATTTATATCCTCATATTATAATTTTATTATACTTTCTTCTACGACTATTGCGACTTCATGCTGTAATTGAATTTCTTGTAAACTGGTTTTCATTTCGTTTCTTAATTCTTGCTATTTTTCAATTTCTCTAAACTGTTCATCATTTCCTTTTGATTGTTTTTCATTCCAGTTTTCCTTTATTTCGTTCTGACTGTTCCTCATTTCTTTCTTTAAGTCTTCCTCCATTTCATCCTGACTATCCTTCTTTTCTTTCCTTAAATCACCCTTCATTTCGTCCTGACTGTTCGATATTTCTTGCATTATCTTTATTAACTGTTTCCTCCATTTCTTTAGACTTTGTTTTTGTAACTGGCATTCACTTTCTCAAATTTCTTCTATGTAGTACGTCACACTTCTGACACCAATTAATATCTACGTTAACCCTGAAATACGTAGAGAAACAAACTTTATTGTCACTACTTGATTGCACAAGATATACCAGTGAAACAAATTTCACAACTGTCAACTGTTTACTTTGACATTTGTCAATCGCGTTCTGTTTCTGAACTTAGAACTGACAACTTAAACTTTAGGTTTCTCGAAGTCTCTAGAACGTGTCGAGAAACAAATCGAATATGACCTGAAATATTCTAGAAAACGTCAAAATAAAAGTATTGCAAACATTATAAATTCTAACGCAAACAGGAACATAATTAACAATCTAAAGACGTAGGGTTTCCGTAACAGAACCATCGTTTTCCGCAAAGCAGTTTCAACTGTAGCACAAAGGAAACAAATTCAATGTATGTTATGTTAAAATCCTTACATAAAAAAAGTGAAAAGCATAATGATTTGAAGACCATTCCACCATTGATCATTATTTAATAACAACGCATGTTAAAGATCTGCCTCCTCATTACTAATCTCTATTCACTTTCAGAGATGCGAGATATCTTTATGCCGAACTAATGCGCTCATGGCAATTAAACAAAAACAATACAGTCTGCTAGGATAAAGGGTAGTCTATTTTCTAGTGTTTCATGTTTTAAAAGGAAAAGCGCGTGATGCTCATCTCATCTGAACTTTATTGTTTTCATTCAATTAACATTCTATGAGATACATTTCTCTATTTGTCGAGCTTGCTTGTTTACCTTGCCCTTTTGTTTACTTTTTCAGAACTGAGTCTTTACTAAAACTCGAGCGCATTTTTCCATCTCATGAATTACCTACATCAATTTGTAAGGTTGCAAATATTTAATGTTGCTTTGTTAAACAATGTAAACGGACCAATTTAATTGTTTTCTTAAAGAGGTTGTCCTGAAGACATATTTTTCTTGTATTGTAACAGCCATCTGTTAGACAATAAGAACATTAAGGTTCTTAATTAGAATAGATGCCATTGCTAACAAAAATAATTCATAGATATAACGGATTTGTACAGATTGTTGATAAGTTCCCTTTAATTTAAATACGTTTGTTCACTATTTTTAAATTAGAATAGAAAATGATAATTCTAAAGCCATAGAAATACGTACTAACTATTTAAGTGTCTAAAAATTCTTTATATTTCACTTATAATTTAGTTATAATATTTAAAATACAAGATATATAAACATACCCATACACCCCGGATGTGATTCATAATCCAAAATGGATCTATTCACATTCGCTGCATGAGAATCCGGAAATCATGACGATTAGGTTGTTACGAATATGTTTGAAAATATCTAGCATCAATTATAACCACAAATCAAGAAACATCAAGGCTGTGACTTTTTATAGATTTTATTTCGTATGAAATGAAATATAAAACGTTGTATGCACCACTGGAGATATTAGGATGATTATGCCCTTAGGCCACTTGCAACCTGTCGCCTACGAGCATAATCATCTCTGTACCTCCCTTGGTACATAAATAACTATTTTGTTTAAAATAAACTAAAAATAAAAAGACTTTTTATTTTACATCATCAACGTTTCGACATGTAAGATGTCATCATCAGGATGTTACAAGATTACAAACAAATTAAAAAGTATAATAATACTTACTTACTGTACTTACCAAGTCTAAATGAACATATTTGTCAACAATTAAATTTAGGGAGTCAAGCAATCCATTCAAAAATTAATAAGTATGTAATAGAATTTAATTTTCTGATTTCAAAGTACAACGGGAGAAAGACAGTTTACAAATAAGTTATCAGCGAGAATAATTTAATTTGTGTTAAACAGGACAATGAAATCTGTTAATAAAAACGAAAAAATTAAGTATAAAACATTCATCAGAGAACGAATATTGTATTTAAAATAATATCTGGTGTTATAAATACAATATTCGTTTTCTGATTAATTTTTTATACACATTTTTTGTCGTTTTTATTAACAAATTTCTTTGTCCTGTCCTGATTAAAATACTACAGACAAACCAACCATAGGTAGAGACAAAACCCTTAGAGATATATATTTACTGAGAACTATTAATAAGGTCTTATTGTAATGCAAAATGTCACACATAATATCTCATAAAACACATATTTGACTTTATGACCGGCAATATTATACTATGTTTCTCATAGCTGTGTAGTATGTACTTTATTTCTCCTATCACGACTGAATTATTGACTGCTGCATATTCAACAACTTCAATATACTCCCATATGCGATTGACAGTCTATTGATTACTAATTTGAATAGAAACTAACTTAGTTACCAGTCACAGAGAGAACTATGCTCCGAAATAGTAAAATTTGTACATACCTCAACTACTATTCTACAAGTTATACAATCGTATTATTGTAAAACTAGAAAAGTAAGTACCATTTATTAAGAGGATTACCTTCGAGTAGGTAAAGTAAAGTAAAGAGTAGGTTTTGGCTAAAGTATTAAATTAAGTTGTTTTCATTATTTTATACGTAAAAAATACACAAGTATACATATTTTAAATGTTAAAAAATTTTAAAGTTAAACATTTAAAAATGTGATTGATTCATTATATTTTGAATCTCTTGTTAAATTTATTGTTTTTAAAGTTACAAAAAATGTGAAATACAAAAGTTGCATGATTTTTTTTTCGAAAATTATAGTAGAAAAACAAATGAAGCCTAAAGAAAATGGCCGCGGACGTTAACTTTGTTAATTTAAATATAATCGCGGCAAGAATTTAGACGACTTTTGTCATGGCTGACGTTATGCAATTGTTTATATTTTCAACGCAATTTGCGATTTTTTGCATTAAAAACAATTGTTTGTAGTTTAGTGTTATATATAGTGTAAACATTTAGTGTAGTATATAGTATTATTATTCTCGCTTGCATTTTTATATCATTTAAATAATTTGATAGTGAAAACATAATGAACTTTTCATTTGTTTATATGACGTAAGTCATCTGAATTATTGCCGCAGCTATACATAGAACACTATATTTTTAAATATTTGGACTGAACATTACCTGCAGAGCATAGTCATATAGCGTTTGTTGGGTTCATCTCTAATAATAAATGCGATACTATAAAGAATTCAATGAGGTTTTTTATTAAGAAAATACGATATCTTACAATTATTATATCTGTTATAGACATTTCCTTCCTTTTTCCAAATACGGCAGGATTTAAGGTCCGTTTATATCTACAGACATCCAGCGTGTCAGACACGTGCGGTGTCAGACAAAATAATATTATTCTATACAATGTGTATTAACGTATTTATATCTATCGTAACACGGCCGCGCAGACTCCGACAGACACGGGTCGTGGCCGGCCAATATTCTCGGAAAGAATATTTTGTCTGCGCGGTTCATGTCTGTACGTGTCTGTGGTTACTTACCGGTACCGGTTACCGGGCAGTGTAAATAGAGTATCGGGACTGTGCAGACGTGTTTTGTATTTAGTAACTGCCAGTGAGAGCGGTTGCGTCCGACACCAACGACAGTGTCTGTCGATGTCTGACACGGTACACTTCACGTTAGATGTAAATAAAAGAAGTCCAAATGATTTAAAGCCAGGAGATCGTGGCGGCCATGATACCAATCCTCCTTATCCAATCCCTTGGTATTAACGCTTGGACATGCTGTACATGGGATGGATATAATTGAGTCTCATGTATGATGCCCTACACTGCCGCAATACGCCGTGGACGCCATGGACGTCCATCTCTTTGACGATTCAGTTTCAAATTTCTCGTGTCACACTTGCGATGCTTTACATATGCACACCGCGGTAAAAGTAGCTACATTTGTCATATGTTTACCGTCAGTTCCTCCTGCTAAAACATTTTTACTTCACCATGAATTAAAACGATATCCATCCGACTTGCTATACTCGTAAACATTTTTGACACTTGAAAAGCTAAAGTAAATATTCCCACCACAAAAATGTTAATACCTACTATAAGTAACCGGATTTCAATATTCTGAATCGCCTAGCTAGACTACAATAGCTCAGCGATGTAAAAGTTGAACATACTACAAGTTCAACTATTTATTGCTCGCAAACTATAAAGACTTTACAACAAATTTTTTTACGATGTTCATTCCATGTTTCATTCATGACGCATCTATTCCCATTATTTTTTAGGTAAGGTGTACTGGTTAGACCGTGAGAAGCTTAATTATTCATGAACAATGTTATGACGTAGGCCGTGACAGGTAATGTCATGATAACATTGTTGTTGTTTTGTTATTATTTGTATTGTCTTTTGATTTACTTCAAAGAGCCACACTTTACATATTCCACAATTTCTAACACCACTACCAACTGTCAAATTATATCCACTAGACTACGTAATGCCAATTTAGATTTTGTATTATATTTTATGTGTTCATAATTTATATGTATTACGAAATATCAATTTAAACTTTTTGGATTGTAAAGAGAGCATATTTGCTATTTCTCATTGATGCTTTTATAATAAATCTAGGTAATTCTTGAATTGCTATAATCTACAAAACCAGTGAGTTGATCAGCTGACGGTTAACAACGGTACACATGCTTTAGAGCACGTTAGGTGGCGATCACAAATAAATTCATAGTATTTAGCGCTTTTGTCAAAAACAAACAGTTTCACATTTTGTTAAAAATGTGTTACAGAGAACCAGAAAACTTTGGATTTCTCTTTATGTAAAAAATGAAACTAAATAGCCTCAAGAAAGGAATATTTCGCATTACAATCGAATCGCCCAACACCAAGCCAAAGTACATTTTTGTATAATTGCCGTAAAAAGTTATTAAAACAGAATTACTATATACCTTACCAGTTTTATTGCAATAGCTTACAGAAGATGATAAGCATAAACCATTACAATTTTGTCAGCAAATGCTTCAGAGATGGGATGAGAAACTTTAATTAATCTAAAATATAATGGAGACTGATGAATCGTCACTTGCCGCAGCAGGACTTTTGAATAGGATAAGTAAACAGTAGGAGAACAGAAGTCAGTTCAAATTCAGAAATTCGGTAGAAAGTTAGTTAAAGTTTGGTGTGGCATTTTCCAAAATAAAATAAATAAAATCTGATAGGAAAAACATATCAACAATTTATTCTTCCGGATGTAGCATTACTTTTAAAACAAAAGTTTTCTGCTGAGGGCTAGAAGGAATAATTTAGTAATAGGACCCCACACGATATTTTGGAGCATTGCAATTATCAATTTAGATCGGTACTAATGGTGGGTCCATAGCCACCAAACAGCTCCGATTTAACACCCTTAGATTGTAGATATTTTCAAAGGACAAAGTAAGACGTTAATAATAATAATTTATTGAGAGGGTTCAAATGATTACAAATAAAATTAGAAAATCTATTTATAATGGAAACACGGAATTCTAAGAAACAGCTACTCTGTGCGTTAATGTCTCAACCAGCATTCAGTTAGGCCGAGAAAAGCTATAGCAAACAGCTAAAGTCACTAGTCAGCAGCTATAAGAGCGCGGTGTAGACAAGCTACATCTAGCGTTTGTAAGAATAATAATATATTTTGAATTGTTTAAATAATTTAAGAAGAATATATTAACTTTGTGTTAAAATAATGAAAGTTGTGAATTATTTGTGGCATATTTGTTGTGTATTACCAAGTGGGGAAAATAAAATTTGATTTACTTCTTGTCTTCCTTTGGAAGTTAATTCAATGTAGAGGTTGCAATAACTTTATATGCAATTATTTTGATTTGTTTCGTTTGAAGACTTCGAAAAATCGTTACTTATAGAATTTGATCATTGTTTTGAGGTGTTTGACGTTTTAAAAGTAGAACTACTTAAGATTCTCCCTGTATATTTCAGAGTTATCAAATGCAATATATTTTTCTCTTCTTGTTAGACACGGAGCCTAAATACGATCAAGCGTTAAGGGTATAATGTTCGGCCAAACAGTGTAGTTTTTATCAGGCTCCGCCCATCAGCACCTTTAACGGCAAATTTTAAGTTTTTGCCCCTGTAAGTTAGGCAATTGTATGCAGGAATTTAGCAAAACATGTCTTCTTGGCGGACAAATTTCACGAATATAAATGCAAAAAATTTAAATCTGAGGCAATTGTCTGTTATATGAAGACTTGATTTACTAGCCTACAGCTTTCTTTTTTTATAATAGTGCCTAACAACGTCTCACCGCAGTCCTAAATGTGGTCAATATTGCTACCGAAGTATTGTTCAGATCTAATTTTTTTTTAGACTTGTACTAGTTGATTAAAACTTGTTCCATCTTAATACGAATTTCCATTGAGGAGAAATATGAAAGCGCGTGGCCTTCTAAAAATGGCTTTGTAAAATTGCGAACATTACAGCCTTAATAGAAGTTTTATTTTCGAACACACAGTTTTAGTCAATAAACTCGATGATTTTAAAGTAAATAAAACTGGAACTAAACGTCAAAGAATGATACTTTTGTACAAGAGTTTTACGAAAACTTTAAATGAGAATGTTAATTTCTAGATAGAATATATTGTTTCGTTGTAGTCTCTTCATTTGCATTCCCTGGAATTTATAATTTCTTGATCACTGAAGTGTTAAACTTTTCTTTGAAACTGAAACGTTATGCACGGTTAAATGCGTTTTAGTAATTAGGTATGAAATAAACATACCTAAAAAGACTTTAATATCACGTCACAAAGAAGAAAAACGTATTTTATTAAATTAAGCAAATAACTAATTTCAAGGCGGAGATTACTTCTCATTTAGACATGATCTTTAAAGCGCAATCTAATTGAATAAATTTTAAGGTGCCAATAATACTTTAATTAAACGTATTTTTAGTAACTTTAAAAGTAACGAAGCGATAGCCATACATTTTTCATTTAAATATTGCTTGCTTTCTAAAAAAATTGATTGAGATCATTTTCATTTTTTTATTTTTCTAATCGAAAGAGAAAAGAAAAGCCTATGTGAAAACAAAATTTATTTTCTGCTTTCAACTTCACCTCTAAAATCGCCGTTAAACGGGGCGTGGCTAAAAGCCGATTTACATTTGTTTTGAACGTAGGCATTCGCACTGAACATCAGCGTATTGCAAAGGCCGTCCTACCTGCAAGATTTTTGCACTTACAAAATATAGTTCTTGCTACTGCAATTTTGGGAAATAATTTAGTGACTGGTATGGTTATCACCATACGCAAAAATTCCTGCTGAACTATCAAATTCAAATTGCCTTCTTTCGCTTCTATTCCATTATTATTTGATTATTGGGCTTGCAAAATATAATAACTGAAATATTTATTTTATATGTGTTGCTGTTTGTTTTTGTTACTTATCAAATTTGGATAAACAGTTTTTAGCCTGCATTCGGGTTAAAGTGTTGGTACCACTTCTATTGCAATTGCAAATTGACGAATGAAAACAATACTGCAAATCAGACTTTTGGGAAAGATATTGCAAAGTGTAAGGGTTGCTGCAAGCCATTGCAAAAAGAATTGCGCACTGTAAAACGGCTATGCAGTGTGCGTGGGCAGTGATTGAAAGTTCAATGTATTTCATAAAATTTGTCGAATTATGAATGAAAAAATAAATTGTAAGTATTGATAATACCGAGATAATAGTGAGATAGAAACAGTACCCACTAGGTAAATCATTAAGAAAAGCAGATTTAAATACTTATAGTAACACAACAAACACTCGTTGTGTCAACAAACAATCCGAAACATATTTAGTGATAAACAATCCGGCAATCCGAACTTTGACCTACCCTTGACCTATTTAGGTAATAACTTTGTTTACAATGCCTACTCAATGACAAGCACTGCAGAACCGCCAAATTGTAACAGAAACAAACAAGTACATTCACATTATATAAACACTCGGTGTAATGAATGTGAAATCATGATTATTTACTATTTAACAGGTTAGTCATTAGTCCCATAATAAATGCTCAACCGCAGAATCACGCGCTGACATCGGGTCAACTGTAGTCGGCACACTCAGTACAGCTATAAAGTTGACAGTTCAAATTCCTGTTTAATACGTTGACGGCCGAATACGCCGAACTCGTTCTGGTCTGTTTCCCTATGCCAGCCGTCGAACTGCATTTCAAGCAGCGGGGCTCTTCCACGAACAATAATTAATAGTGAAAACGCGCGATTGCCCATAAATACAGGTTTTCCGTGTGTAATATTCACGTGTACTGATCACGACGCTAAAGCCTTGATAGAAACAGGAATAACGGTTCTGATTTCTGATAAAAAAAAAAACATGAAAATGGTAAAACTCATATTCATAATCAAATGCGAATTGTATTATTTGGGAATATCAACGCACAAATTCAACTTGATTCCGATTTCAAAAACATAATGAAGAGGGTGATAAATAATAGGTATGTTTTTTCCAAACTCATTTCCCTACTGCATAAAATGTTGTGGAGCTTTAATGGATTTTACGTCAGAACTTGACAAAACGCTTAATCAATACCTTAAAAATGCAATAATTTTTAAAGGCACCTCAAAATATACAAAGTGACGTTTTAGATTGCTTACTAGAAGTTTGTCATTAGAAAACAAATATATCACTTCAGTACTGAACTTTGGTTTTTGGTTCAACACTCAAACGCCTCATCAGAAAATTTGTAGCGTACCCGCTTTACCGATTGTTACATGTCGCGTGCAATAAACATTTACTTTTTGTACTTGTTGCATAAATAACTATTAATGCGTCTATTTTCTGTGGATTAAAAGCCTTACACACTAATGGATCAGAATTCATAATACTACGCTTCGATTTTATAGCCATAGAAACGATTCCAAGACTTTCTAGTATTCAGCTGACAATCAATATTCAGTGGTCGCGCGGTTTAAGGCGTCAGTACTTGAATCGAGGTGATTGGTTCGCTGTGGGTTCGACCCCCGCAGCCGGTAGACCGTATATAAGCTATATTCGTGGAGAGATTGGCACCCTCTCTGCGGGTATGGTAGGGTGGAAGAATGTTGGCTTGGGTCAATGTGAGAGTTTGACACCGGTTGATATTTGACTACCCCCCTAATTAATGAGGTTCTCCAGGTTTCCCTCATTCCTGCACTGAATGGTGGTTAGGGCCTACCAACGTAAGTCGTTCCTGGGCGCAAATGCGGCCTGCTTAATAATATGCCGCCCCCTCTCCCGCACAAGTCTTCGACTTCTGGGCTGATCCCCGTGATTAGAATGAGGGGTAGAGATATTATTATTATTATTATTAAAATAAATTTGTCAAATATGATGTTTTTCAAAACCATAATGTTTCACCTGCTCTCACACGGCTTTTGCTCTCCTAATTGACAAATTTTGGCCGTAGTCGTGGATAAAACGTTGAATTGCATCCGGGACGTTAACCAGCCTTCAATTCTCTCAAAAAATGTAACTCCATTTGTCCATTTTTTCTCGTTGATTAAATACTTGTTCATTCCCTTGTACAGGATGTTTAAAATAGACGCGTCAATATTTAAGGGGGTAATCGCCCAGGTCATTTTATAAAAGAGTTCCTATCTTTCATAGCAAACGCCTCGATACCGATCTACAAGATCTTGAAGTTTAATTTAAAAAACAGTAAAAATTATATTTCTCCAAAACCGGTTGAGATATTATAAACAAATTTTAGGCGTGTCAATAGCTATGGGAGATGCATACTTTGCAATACAAAACGATTTTTAGTAGCGCGCGTATTGGTACGTCACGGGCTATTTTTGAAGAAAAAAAAAATAGGACACAGCTGGTTTTTCTAAAAATAAAAATGTATTTTGAATTCCTTGTTATGAGGAAAAAAGCTTTCTTCAGATGTTATCGTACAACGCACCGTTTTCGAGTAAAAAAATAAAAACCATTTTAATACGCGCCTAAAACCAATGCTGCTTTAATTTAGAAATTCAAGTTATGGAACAAAGAAATTCAAACTATTAAATTTTTGGATTTTTGAAATGTGGTGGTGTTGTTTGTAGTAATAATGCCAATCACCTAATTAGGATAAAATTATTTAGTCAAGGGGGTGGGGGGCATTTTAACCGAATTTATTGATAAAAGAATGTAAGCCACTGACTTTAATGAAATTTCGATATGTTTTTAAGATAAAGTAACTAAAAATACAACTTTTTTGTCTGTTGTATTTTTGTCGTAAACAGTCCAGGAATATGAGCGAACAATTAGACTAAAAATTCTTGTCTTATCCACTTATATGTGTTCGTTGTGACCCACAACGTGGATGTCATTTGAATGCGTTTTATGATTAATAATTTTGTATCTGTCGAATTTGATGGAGTCCCATATCATGAATCGCTAGACGAATGCCGAGATGACCGACATGCACTTCATTTATGGACTTGCTGATGGCAATGCATTAGAAGCTAGGCGGTTGTGCATTGACAGATTTCCTGACTGTATTGCTCCTGATAGAAAAACTTTCTAATGTATTTATTGACGCCTTTATGACACAGGCACATGACGACGAAATGGAGCATTAGAAAGACCAAGGACAGCAAGACCGGTAGAGCTGGAAGAGAATGTGCTGAACATGATTGAAGAAGATGCAGGGAATTCTACTCGAAAAATTGCTGATACTTTGGATGTAAGTAATGGGACTGTTTGGCACATTATTATGGACAACTTCTTGTATCAATTTAACATACAACGCGTTCAAGCACTCCTTCCTGCTTTTGCACAAAATGGTTCAAATCCATCAACTACTGATTCTGTTCCCTGATGAGGCGCGTTTTTCAAGAAATGCAATAAGGAACTTTCATAACAATTTATGGTGTGACGAAAATAAACATGAAATATTTGAAGATTGTTTTCAACGTCAGTTCCCGTTGAACGTTTGGATTGGGATTGTGGGTGCCTAATTGGACCGGCATTTCTACCAGGAAGACTTACCGGAGCACACGCTTCTTGAATTTCCGGGGGACGTACCATTGGCAATAAAAAATGCAATATGGTTTATGCACAATGGTACAGCAGCCCGTTTTAGTGAGGTTGCTCGTGACATCTTAACACAAACATAAGGAAATCGCTGGATTAGCCGAGGTGAACTTCACTTATGGCCTGCACGATCCCCGGACATGAACTCCCTAGATATTTTACTGTGGGGCCATTTGAAGTCCTTGTACGCTACTCCATTGGAAAATATAGAGGACTTAAGAAATCGAATAATTACTGGGTACGACTTAATTAGAACAGATCTTATTGGTTTAGGGAGAGTTCACCAGTCAATGAGAAGATTGGATTTCTATGTTCAATAGTGTGAATTTCTAAATTAAAACAGCATTTTTTTTAGGCGCGCAAAAAATGGTTTTGTCAAAAACGGTACGTCGTACTTTAAAATCTGAAGAAAAGTTTCTTCTTCAAAATAGAACAATGATTTAAAATATAATTTTATTAAGTATTTAAGAAATTAAGAATTTAAGAACTTAATTTTTAGAGAAAGCAGCGACGTCCTATTATTTTCTTTAAAATAGCCAGTGACGTGCCAATACGCGCACCACTAGCAGGACTAAAAAATCGTTTTGTATTGCAAAGTATGGCTCTCCCACAGCTATTAACACGTCTAACATTTCTTTACAATATCCCAAGTGGTTTTGGTAAAATAAAATGTTTACTGTTTTTTAAAACAAACTTCAACATCCTGTAAATTGGTAACAAAGCGTTTGCGGACCTATGTTTATAGAAACTTTTTTTATAAAATGATCTGGGCGATCACTCTCTTAAATATTGCCGCGTCTTTTTAAACATCCTGTATAATTAATAACTATTAGAATCAATTGCTAATGAGCTCTAATAATATGATTTTATTTTTTTGAAGGTGTAATCCTCAGCCAGGGGGATGATTTATTAATGGGAAGTAGTCCTCACGTAAGACACCTCCTTAAATTTTGAAGCTGGCACACGACCTGCTTCGCCTTGAAAGAAGGAAATATTTTTAAAAGTTCAATAAATTTTATTTTTTTAAGGTGTAATCCCTAGCTAGGGGGAGGATATTTTCATGGCAAGTAGTCATCTACGTGAAACACCTCCCCTTAAATTTTGAAGCTGGCACACGACCTGCTTCGCTTTGAAAGTAGCTAAATTTTTTAAAAAAATTCAATTTTTATTTTTTTTTTAGGGTGTAATCCCCTAGCTAGGGGGATGATATTTTCATGGCAAGTAGTCATGCATATAAGACATCTCTCCTTAAATTTTGAAGCTGGCACACGACCTACTTCGCCTTGAAAATGGCGAAATATTTTTTAAAAATTCAATTTTTATTTTTTTTTAAGGTGTAATCCCCTAGCCAGGGGGATGATTTATTAATGGGAAGTAGTCCTCTACGTAAGACACCTCCCCTTAAATTTTGAAGCTGGCACACGATCTGCTTCGCCTTGAAAGTAGCGAAATATTTTTAAAAAATTCAATTTTTATTTTTTTTGAAGGTGTAATCCCCTAGCCAGGGGGATGATTTATTAATGGGAAGTAGTCCTCTACGTAAGACACCTCCCCTTAAATTTTGAAGCTGGCACACGACCTGCTTCGCCTTGAAAGAAGCCAAATATTTTTAAAAAGTTCAATTTTTATTTTTTTTAAGGTGTAATCCCCTAGCTAGGGGGATGATATTTTTATGGCAAGTAGTCATCTACGTAAGACACCTCCCCTTAAATTTTGAAGCTGGCACACGACCTGCTTCGCCTTGAAAGAAGCGAAATATTTTTAAAAAGTTCAATTTTAATTTTTTTTGAAGGTGTAATCCCCTAGCCAGGGTGATAATTTTTTCATGAGAAGCAGTCTTCTACGTAAGACACCTCCCCTTAAATTTTGAAGCTGGCACACGACCTGCTTCTCCTTCAAAGTACCGAAAAACTATACAAATATTATATACGATGGGTTTTACTTTTAAGTTTCTGATAAACTGTAATTTGTATTAATATTAAATTTTTTGTGATTAATTTCCGATTCATAAGAGAGATATGTTCAGTTATATTATACTATTTAGTGCATTGCATACTATTTCTTAAATATATTCATTAATTTACCCAGTAACGTACGTCTATGAATGTTCGGACGTCTTCGGAATTTTCGCTGCCAACTGTGGCCGCTGTTTTCACGCCGGTACAGTAAACTTTACCCTAAGTAAAAATATATGTACATATTTATGGTTCACCCTATATCTCATAATACTAGTATAAATCAGCCGTCTCCTCAGTACAAATAATTAAATTCCTCCACTGGAACGCAGACGACCTTCCATTCATGTAGTCCACCGTAAACTAATTTATGTGTCGTATTTTTCGAGTAAGTTTAGTTCATGATAAATTTGATTTCTCTTTGCAGAGAGGCCAGGGCGATGGAACGGCAGGATACAGCAGCAGGAGTCGGCCGAATAAAGTGAGTACCAACACATAATTTTATTTGCTCCAGTATGCGACGACCAAAACTTGTAGTAAATCTTTTCAAAGCAACATCAAAGGTTTAACGATTTATATTTCACGTGCGCTTGAAAGATTTCTCCTTGCTTTCCCGCTTGTGGGGGGTTGATAAAAATATGAGATACTTAATGTAGGGGACGCAACGCCATGGTTTCTGAGATTTCCAGAAAACTATAAATCCCAATTATGGTCTGGTCACAGTTTTTTGTAGATTTATTGTTTTTACTTCATTACAGCTAATTTTAATTAATTTAATATATTACTTAGAAATGCTTTATTTAGGTGGGTGTTACAAGTAGGTTCGTTCATTTTCTGGAACGAAGAGATAACAGAAAGAAAGATACCTACTATTTTAATTATTGAAATGAAATGAAGTCTACTTGTTGTTGTTTCACTCACCAATAGAGATTTATTGAAATATCTACTCAGAACTTCCATAAGTTCAAAAATTTCTTCGAGGGAGTGTCATTATTATTGGAAAAACATGTACCAGTAATTATACCTATACCAGTAATTTTACAAAATAATATTAACAAAATAATACTTGTTCATGGATGCTACAAAAATTATAAATACAGTCACTGTTAAATATTTTTTAAATTTAATATTAAAATGATTTATATGCACATCTTTAAGATTTTCCGGAACGCTATTAAAAATTTATATTGAATTACAAGTAATTTCATATAAATACATTTATTTTCCTAAACATGGTAGTCAACAACAAAAAATCTAAATCACTAGACTATAACCATAAAAAATCAAGGTACAACTGAGGCCCTTGAAGTATACTTTCTGTTGGAAAGCTTAAATATAATTGAGAATCATCAGCATATGCCTGTACTGAACAGTACTTAATTAATCTGCTGTATATAATATGAACGGACTTAGAATATATCCATGAGGAAATATATAATATTATAAAAAAGAAAAATGCAGTTATTGGACCTATATTATTCTTTGTTTCTATTTGATAAACAAGAACTCATAAATAAGACTGGTGCTGTCGGAAATACATATTTTAATTTAGAACAAATAAGGTAAGACTGATAGATCAACCGCCTTTGAGAAATCGAATGAAACTAACACTGTTTACTATATTCTTATCAATAGAGCTATTTGAACTAAACTTAAGCAGTATTACTATGATGCTTTCTGAAACCTGTCTGAAATGATGGCCAAATATTATTTAGACTCACGGTGATTTAAGTCACCGTGATTTAGAGTAACGTATTCATAAATTTGAGTATAAAGAATGTTTTCAATAATTTTTTAGGAGCAAGGAAAATTATTAATTATTCTAAGATTCTGTGTATTTACTATTTTGGGTAATAGTTTCCCAATAGCAGCATTTCATTCATCAGAAAAACTATTAGACTCAAATTGAATAATTATTATACTTAATTAATTATACAGAGTATTTTAAAAAGACATGGTATAATTGCTAGGACTGATGGAATATTGAAAAATGTGTGGGACTAATTTTTGAGATACAGGGCGTGTAAGATAATGTCTTAAGGCTTACGGTGAGCGCTCTATCAAACGATATATAAGGTATGTTCCAACAACCATCGAGAACTGGTTCAGAACCGTGAGAAATGTTTGACCAACACCGTCTTACGTCGCATTCGCCGAGAGTACATTAACAACTGAACTGACTGACTAATTCTGGACGGTTCGGAATCGATTCTTGCTGTGTTGGAACAAACTCATAGTTTTCGCTCAGTAACTCCTTAACGGATAATGATAAAAATATGCGTTTTTTTTTTAATAGACTATAAATATTATTTTACGTCGACGCTGTGTTTTGAAATTTTGAAAAAGTGTAAAATTAATTTTTTTTAAATGAATTTTGCATATTTTCAGAATTTCAAAACACAGCGTCGACGTAAAATAATATTTGTAGTCTATTAAAAAAACCGCATATTTTTATCATTTTTCGTTGAGGAGTTACTGAGCGGAAACTATATCCCTTTGGATCGAGCGCTCACCGTAAGCCTTAAAACATATTTGATCCAAATTTGGCACAGGTACATTTTTGGTGGTGCAGAACATGCTGATGTCATTAGTTTTTTGGACAAAGTAGAAAACGCCAGTTGCTAGCATTTCCACTGACATTTTAATTATTCTTTAACTTTTTCTAAGTTAGAGTTTTCCATTTTAAATTGTATTTTACACAAAAAGATGCTGTTAGTAAATTTGTTAATAATCCACCGTTTTCGAGGAAAATGTAAAAAAAACTGTGGTAAGCTCAACCAATCAACCATATCTGTAATAGTACTTATTTATCGGTATGTCAAACTTCGAAATCTTCCATTGATATGTGTCGTATTCTGTATAACAGAAATTATAGTATATTGTTTATTTTCTGATTTGAATAGTTCCTAATTTGTTATTTTAGTGACTGTTGTAATCTCGTTATAATTTTGTTCAGATCTATTTGTTATGTGCTACTACATAATAATAATGGAAACTCATAGTAGCAGTGCAGATGTTGACTTTTGGGGGAATATATTATTAAGAATGTCTTTATCGTTTTCAAAACATGTTAGACTTGAGACTACGGCTTATAAAATATTTAAAAACAAAAAAAACTGGTTTATTAAAGCCTCTAAATTCACAAAAAAACTATATACTTAATATGTATACAATTTACATGCTTATTTTGTCAGCAGTTACAACTGGAAATGTGTATTTAGTGCGACTACAATTTCTCTGCGTACTGGTTTTAAAGTATCTACCGATATTTGTCAAAAAAGGAAATTTTATTTTGTAGATCTGAATGTATTACGCATAGACCAAGTGAGTGTAATTATTCAAGTGAAAATAATTCTCACGTTGTTCTCTGAATATCACTGCATCCAGAAATCCCTAAATGTGAACTTATAAAAGCTCCTGTCGTTATCCTGAGTGCAAGCGAGGAACATTACAACGGTTGCATAGGTAGGCATATATAGAATGGCACAAATTTATGTCTTCGAGCTATAACAAGCAAATAAAAAACGACAGTAAAAATCTGTTTTTAATTTGGTTTGACTCACTAAGGTTCATTTTTCATTTTTTAAAAACACTGGTAATAAGTAGAATGCCATGGATTTTTTCCGCAAACATCTCTTTTCCGTAAAAATTGACAATGGCACATGTCGTACAAAAATGCATTTCAATATATTTGGATTAGCCATGATTTAATCAACTTTGATGAGAAACAATCGCTGTCATAAGTTTATACAGGGTGTCTTTGAAAGGTTGGGAAATCTTGGAGCTGGAGATACTGGTGACCAAAAAAGTCGATTGAGCCAAATATGCCTTATCCGAATGTTGCTGGTTTCAAAAACACAGGGCGTATATCTCAATAACTTTGAAATCTGTAGGAATATTAAAAAAAATTGGCACAATTATGTTTTTTGACACGGCAAATAAGAATTTTTAACTAACTTTGACATGACTAGTAGAGGGCGCCACTTATGGCACATCACATTTCTTTTAAGTGGAAGAACTTTTTTGCACTTAGTCTATTCATCTGGGTTCAACTGGGGTAAATACTGGCGCCAGCAAATCATTGCTTATGTAAACGCGCCTTAAGGTGTAAAAAAGGTTTTGTAATTTCTAAAACAAATCGTTGGTAATAGCTACGTTTTTCAAAAAGTTAGATAGATAGGTACTTAAGCAACAACAAAAATAATATTTGTTACAAAATTAATAATAAAATAGAATATTTTAGTTTCTAAAAAAGAATATTATCTACGTACCTACATCAACAAAAAACATTTGTTTTGGTTATTAACCAGCTCTTTTAAATTTTAATTCATTCAAAGTTTGCTTACTAATTATGCAGGATATGTAACAAAACCATCAAATTTAGTTTTTTTATTTTAAAAGTCTAAAAAATTCTAGTTGAGAGAAATTTATAAGTGTCTTCTTAGTAAAAGAAAACCCCAATTTCACAAACTAACTATAAAATTAATAAAATAGATGTTTAATGTATAAATCTTTTTATTTAAATTTAAATTGCATACTAATTTTAGTAGTTTTATTAAAATTTAGTAGTTTGATTTCTTTTGTTGGGCCACCTTGCAAACCGAAAAATTAAGCAATTTATAAACTTGATATTAAAACAACTAATGAGATATCTAAGTACCTAATACCCTTGATACGTATGTATTATTATATTGTATACTTTTAAAGGTACGTATGTGTATACGTACCTAAGGATTTAAACTTAACTAAGCTAAACCGCAAGACCAAATTCTACATAAGTATAGGTATTATAAATTATTATTAAATTGATTTAATTCTAAATCTTATATTTATTTGTTTTCGGTTCAAGAAATATGTCTGGCTTCACTGCTTTTTGCCACAAATTTCACGTATTGGGATTCCGTGGTAAACTAATAAATAAGTTATCTGGGCATTTTATAATAACAATAATACTCATTTATTGTATTGTCTGAAGCTATTTATTTCTGGCATAATTTTAGTTTTTCTTTAGTTTTATTGGGTTTTTTGTCACACTTCTGAAAAAAGTAAAGATTAATTAAATAAGCCCTTGCGCCAAACGGATCAGTCAAGGATTAATTTTGAAACTAAGTTTGCCTAACCAAAAAATCTCACACTGAAAAAAGCAGATAAGTAAAAAATAACAAAAATCTCATCACTATCGCACACTTCCGTCTTTTTGACGTTTCGAAAATCTCTCTGTTTTCGTTCTCAAAATAGTAGTAAAAATATTTAACGTATCAGTCAAGTTTGACAGTTTAAAATTTGTTTATCTGCTTCCATAGAAATGTTAAAGATTTTTATTTTATTGTTATACCCAATAAAACTAAAGAATAACTCATTTATTGCCCAACAGGTACAAGATCAAGTTACAGGACAAATACATAATATAACAACTAGAATTTTTAACAAAATACAAAAGAAAAATCAATTTCAAGTGCATTTACATTAAGCATCACAAAACTATTAAATGTAGCAAAAAAAAATAAAAAGACGTAATTAAGAAATGAGATTCTACAAATCTACAAATCTATAAAATATAAAAAAAAAATAGAAACATTTCATTTAGACCAAATACTAACTACAAAATTCATGTATATATCAAAACAGATAATAAAAAAACGCAATTGTTTAACATCTACAGAATGAATGTCATAAAACATACCAATCTTATTTAAATTACTACACATGACATACAGCGCAGCACTATATTGGTTCTAGCCAATGGTAACACAAAATCAGCAACCCGTCTTGCAGAGTATTGCTGAACATGAAAATTTAATGCGTGCAATAGATCATAACAGTCAAGTTCATTATGTAAAGTTTTATAAATCAATGTACAACTAGAAATGACACGTCTAACTTCTAATAATGTAACATCAAAGGTGTTCAATAATACATCATGACTAAATCCTTTTTCCGGATACGAACCGTACTTTAAAATAAATAAATTTCAAGAACTTTCTTTGTACCCTCTCAATAGTTGCAATATGACACCTATAAAAAGGAACCATACTATCAAAGCGTATTCAATTTTAGATCTAACGTAGGAATAATAAAGAACATTAACATTGTGCATTACGAAAATTTTTACAATTTCTAATTAAGAACATTAACATCTTTAACGCTGCTGATACGATTAAGGAAATATGCCCATTAAATGACCATTTGCTATCAAAAGTTATGCGCAAATCTCTATTACTATTACAACGAGATCGATATTTATCGTTGTACTGGGACATTTTGGTACAACGCAATATCTGAAATTTTATTGTTTTGTTTTAATGTCTAATAATACCTTCAATATTTTCCATAATTTTTCATAATTCCATATAAAAAGCCAGTAGCGAGCCCAATCCGACATGTTATAGGAGGCAGTGACGTCACATAGCGGTTTATGCGCGTCCATGTTCTCAAATTATTTTAAAAGATTTAGAAGCATCATAAAATTATTTTTTCGGATCGTACTAAAATTACACAATCATTTAGAAAATGTAATAAATAAATTACCCCATTCTATGCGATCACGTCTAACGACGTCCTGTTAAATTTAACGGCTTGAAAATAAAATCCAAATAGAATTCTGATAAGCTAGCAAAGCCGGTAAATTGTTTCCTTCTTCATAAATTTCCAAATATCTATTTATAGTCTTCTACTAGAGGGAAACCAAGGTGTTACATATAGGTAGTTTAAAAACAAACGTAAATCTTCAGTCATTTGTACTTTGGCACTACTTCCAGTTTAGAACAACACTGCTGCACCGTAAGTTTTATTCGGTAACGTCGTTTGGGATGATTCAATTTCCGAAGCAAACTTCAATTTCCTCTCCCTGTGAAATGCGGTTATGATTTATAATTTCAGAAAACTTATGTTGCAGGGAAACGTAACTTTAACCAACCCTAGTTGTAACTTACATGTTGAATTTTTATTACTTATTTTCCTTGTGCAATGACAGTACCGCATACAGTGAATCATTTAAATTTATTAAACTTAAAACGAGATATTTTAAAAATATATGTCTGATAAAATTGTTTGCACTGAATATCTCCCCTTCTTTTGTTGAGTTGGTACCTGATTTGAAGATGATTAGTGTGAAAGTTTAAACTGTCCAGATGAGGTTTTATTTTTTAGAAGTTAATTATAATTCTAGGATAGACGAACAAAAGTTTTATATTTTGCAATATTCCGCAGGAACTTACGCATTCTGTGTTCAAAGAATGTTGTTGTTATGAACAGTATCGTGACGACCTTGTCTTTTATAGGTATCAAAATTTTTTATGCAGAGTGATTGTTAACCTATTCGCACACACTTGGGAAAATGAAGAGTAGTGAAAAAATGTAGTAAAATATATTTAATTTCGGAAGTTTACAAATGTTTATCAAGTGAAATGTTTATAAAAACTAAGAAATAAACAAGTCAGGACGATATGTTTGGTATTTGTAACAGTACTTTGTTATCAGTTGTAGTTCTATTCGAATTTATATTCACACGATTATAAAAGTATGGCGCATAATTTCTGAAACAAAGAACTGGTGGACATGATACTGGCATACAGGGAATCACATTAAAATTCAGCGGCTGCAGCTCATCTTTATGCCCAAAGGTTTCTCCAAAGATATCAACCAAGACGTGAAGTCATTTTGCGAATAATTTACCGAAGTAGAGAAACTGGCGGCAATTTGCGGCCGAGGCCTGGGCAACATGTGGGAGCCATTAGACCTAGACAAATTGTTAATCTCGATAAAAAAAATTAAATACCGTCGATTAACAGCCTAGCATAAGCAGTAAGATAACTGCAGCGCAATTTGGGACATCACAATCCACAGTTCGGTGAACCTTAAGGTACAATTTACTCTACCCATTCCACGTACAGCTTTACTTCCAAGTGATCTTACGCTTCGAGTGAACTTTGTTGTGCGAGTGGTTGGTACATCAACAGCATTTAGATCCAAACTTTACCTTAAACATTTTAGTAACAGATCATGTAATTTTCACACTCAACGGTATTACAATTTTCACAACACACATTATTTACTGAGCATTGGAAAATTCGCATGTCACTCGAGGAACACACTTTCAACAATGATTTCAGAAAATATGTGAGCTGGAATTGTAAACGGAGTACTTATTGGCATTTTCATTCTGGAAAATCGGTTAACTGGTGCTTCTCGAAGATTTCTTCACTATAGTGCTCCACTACATTTTGCGCGAATCGTGCGACAACATGATAAATTAAATGTATTTTAAATTTTATGAAATTTTTGTTCTTTTATTTTTAAATGGTATCTCTGTACTTAACTGAAAAACATTTTGTTTCACTATTCGTCATTATTTGTCCTCAGTTATAATTTCTCAAGTTTATGTATATAGGTTAAGAATAACCCTGCATTTAATTTGGATTATCATGTGTGGGATCTTCGAAATATTATAGTTGTCAGTTAATTATTTTGCTTACCCATCTTTACCTTTATAATCCACGCGGTCACTTAACACTTCTTGAACTTATTAAATAGGAAACGCCACATTTCCAGATCAAGGTTTTTAGTAACAATAATAAAAGGAACATTTTCTCAGTTCTTAATATTCTCCGAACATTTATAAATAACAATGTTCTGGTTAAATTTAATGCTTTAAATTTCTTAGGATTTTCTTATGACGCTCATTTCCATCTAAACGAACATGTTAATAAGCAGATACACACATATTAGAGCAGCCAGAATATTTAAACATCAAAAGCCTCCTACGGAAACACTATGTGAGAATGTATGTTAGTTTGAACATTCCCACGTATACGTTCTCAGTCATGGTATCAAGTACACTCCCAGAGTTTGTAACGGACTCAATTGATCTTTCAGGTTGCTGGCTTATTTTACATGTTAGTGTGAAAGTAGTCTGCTTGTCTTTTTTGCGTACTATTTTTGAGATTTTATCTGTCACATTGGAGATGCATGGTTAAGTGGTGGTTGTAGTGACTAATCTAATCTAATGGCTCTATAGATGTTTTTTTAGTGTATCTATTAGCTAGGAGCCAATCTATTTCTTCCTGTTGATGATCATCATCAGCCAACGTTAATGCACGGTAAACTAGAGACTTCACAACCGAGCATTTTTGTTCCGGTGGTGATGGTTAGACTTTTCATGGAGATATCTATTAGTGTGTATCTTTTTCTTGTAGATATCTTATCCCAAGATGTCAGAGATCTCCCTTGTTATCAGGATGTCTGGAAACGGTAAAGCTTTGTCTTGTTGCACTTCCATGGTAAAATTGATCTTGTTGTCTTACTGGTTGTCAGACGATGAAAGTGTAATCCACGTTCAAAGTTTTCCATAATGCATTTTGCCACTACGACTCATTAGATTACCCATCGTGACACCATCCTTTTGATCGTCGAATTGTCCATTCCAGCCAAAATATGTGCAAGTCAGACATAACTTAAATAAAGCGATAACTTCAGGAGTGAAGTGGTCGTGCAACAATTACAAGTGTCCTGGATCGGAACGTTAGAGAAAAGCGACTCCTCATCGAAGCTGACCAAGCACTATTTGACTAAACATTTTCGAATTGATGTTCATAGAACATTCATGCGTTTAATATGAGATTTATTATCTCATATTTTGCTAAAACATCTGTTGGAAGTCCGTGCTATGTTAATAATTTTTCTGCTTGTCCTACAATTATATTTTATCATTCTAAACAATTGTTCCTGAAATAAATAAAAAAATGTATAAGAAGTAAACACTAAAACACAAATTTTGTAGTAACGGTCTAATTTAAGTTTTCTTCGGCATACTGGATTCAATATACACGGGCTTTTTATTTTACTGATATGTTTTATTAAGGAAAAAGCAATAATAAAAAGGCGAAAACAGGAAATACGTTTTATTTCCCACGGAGACGTCGAATTGTTTTAAATAGACGTGCTGACACGACGCCCATCAATAAGATTTTCTTAGCGCGTAGAGTTCTATTGTTGGATTAGAATCTTATGTATATTACCGTGAATAAAAAAATATCTTCCTAGATCCCTTACCAGGGCCATGCGGGAAAACAGAGCACAAAATATCCTTTCGACCCTCATTGAGGACCTCACATCGGGTGATATATCGTCACCTTTGGACCCTTATCTTATTAATTCTATTGGAAACTTCTTTGTACACATCCCAAAATTGGAAGAAAAATGAGTCGACAAAGTTGACCAATGAATAACTAATCTTGAGAAATCGTGCGTCGTTTTATTATTTAAGCGGGCCTGAATTGCGTGACAGCAGCAGCAGGCAAACAGAAAAACAACCTTTTACGTTTCAGGACAGGTAACATTTGTAGTTATATAAACTGAAAACTTATTTAAATATTCTACTAAAATTAGTCAAATTAAATTTGGTTACCTGTATGTGTATACAGAATATTAATATGTCTGAATCTTGACATTTTTATACTTTAGTTATTATTTTTTTGAATTTTTCCGTTTTTGTGGCATTTTTGAGTCATAGTGTAAATACTATGTAGATAATGTCATAATTATTAGTAGTAATGTGTAGTGAACTTACAGTTTTTTTTACTGTGTTGGAAAGGTGTTTTAAGCTAATATAAATCAAATCTCCTACAAATCCTATCAATAAAGTCATATGTATGCTCTCTGATACCAAACATCTAGGTATGCTAATGAACAAGTCCACAGACGAAGCTGTATTAAATAATTATCTAAAATAAAAATTAATCTAGCTAAATTTACTAACCTGGTTTAATGAAAACATTCTATAAATATCTAAGTTCAGTTTTGAAACTGTGGGAACTCGAAAATTCAACCTGACGTATTTCTGCATTTTTAGGATTGCTTCTTCAGGTGGCCTCCTTTAAGTTGTGTCAAATATCTAACTATAAAAATTATTATATCAATAAATTAAATTAAAGAAATTAAATATCGACAATTTAAAAATTGACTATAATCTGTGAATCAATTACCTATCTATTTAATGAAAAAAATGTACCCTTTATGTAATCGTTTTTTTATATATTTTTACGTATTAACAATATGGGGGTAAACTTTATTATCAACAGTTTATTAAGGCATGTTGGCTACAATCGTAATATTTTGATGTAAATAATCTAGTAAATATACAGTATGTCCACGGTTAGAATGGAAGAGGGAAAATATTTTTATTTTTCATTTTATGGAAAAAGGCATTCTTGATTAAAATGTTTGCTTGTCTTTAAGATTCAGTTGGCATGAAGAACTTTCATGTTGCATGTGTACAAGATGCTCAGAAAATCGTAAATATAAAAATCATTCAAGAATATATTGCCTTTAACTCATCATTCAATTAAATATTTTTTTAATGCCGTTGTTTTGTGTATGATCAACAAGTCGATACTGAAATATAGACATTGGGAATTTTTTTATAGAAATGTTCAATAATTTGACGGTAACAAGTTTCTCCTTTCCCAAAAACATTGTATAATTTTTTTTTTGCTGCAACGTAAGCATGTTAAGAATAACTGTCACTATTACTCAAAAGCCCTATCACTTTTCATTATGACGGTTGCTGTCAATTATTTTTATTCTCCATGCCAACTGCATTTTATAAAGACAAGTTAAAATTTTATTGAAGAATGTTTGGTTTTTCATAAAGTAAAATATGAACTTAATTACATATTTTTGTATTGTTAAAAACAAAGGCAATTTATTTTTGAACGATTTTTATATTTACCGATTTTCTAAGCACCTTGTACATGCAACATGAATGTTCTCTATGCAAATGAAAAATGAAAAATATTGTTTTCTCTTTCCCACTCTAACCGTGGATATACTGTTATATAGTCTCCATGAACTATTACTTACAGAAAATGGTCCCGAGAATTTTCAAAAGAGCATATAGATTTATTTAGAATTTAAAAATACTTTAGAGAATCGTACAATATGGCGGAAATTGTACCTCAAAAAAATTGTATCTTAAACTATTTCAAGGCTGACAAAGCTTTATTTAAAACACATTAATAAGTTAAGTATACAATACCTACCTACCTAAGTCTTCTGAGTACAAGAAACCAAATATATCGTGTATTAGTCAATTTCATAAACAGATGCTTGGTTGATTGCATCTATCAATCTGTTATCTTTTCTGTTATTAAAAAAGATATTTGAAAAACAAATTTCTTTAGTAACCTTTAAATAGTCATAAAATGTAAAGCACTATTATTCTGATAAATTTGTGTGAAATATAACTGGACTAGTTTACATATACTCTAGATAGATGGAAAGAAATTTAAATACATATTTAAAATGTAGTAAAATAAACAATAAAATAATGTCCCACGAACACGACATTAAATCGATGGTAGCAGGAAAAAAATGTCTTTTGAAACTAGTTATTTTGCTCATATCTAATTTGGCGTCACAGTAATCAGGACCGAACGCGAACTATAAGAATGATGCTATGGTTAATATCTATCTTCTTCTGTTGAATTTGTGTACAATTAAAAGATTATGTAGTTTCAGTATATTATAATTATTGTATAAGTTATCATCGGTAAACATGTTCATAATCAACGTTCGCGACATAAATTTCATAATTAAATGTGCCAATCAGCATTGTGTATAATTTAGTTTTGATTAAAAGCTTGATAACGTTCAATAAAATCATATGTAGTAATAAATTGTTATTAAATTATGTGAAAATGAGAAAAACTCTTGATATTAAACATCCTATTTAATTAAAAATTAATATTGCTCCTCTTTTTCTAAAATAATTAATGAAGGTGTTTTAATGAAATATTTAATGAAGTGCCTCCCTTATAGGTATCTTGTAAATATTATGGACAACTTTTTCAGGTACTTCAAACTTTTATTAAAACCATTAAAATATATATTTTTTAATATTTCTTTAATATTTGATGAAATTATTTATATTTCATTTTGAAACAGTAATACCATAATATGTATACTTCATATTTATAGTCATTCATAAAGTTACTTAAATTTAAAGAAAGTATTAGAATAATATTAATTTTATGAATAAATTAGGAGGCGATTTTTCATTATAATATGATTTAAATAATGCACAGACTGACTAATTGTTCAAATTCTTTAATTTTAAACATATTTGTTTATGAATTGTATCAGCGTTTTTTTTACCTTAGATCAGATATGTTACTACCTTGTTTTGCTTTACATCCAAATCAGGTGTGTTTTCGTTTATTTCTTTTTATCGCTGGCACTAATTTAATCTCATATTTCATCTTCTATTCACATTTGCACGGTTTTCTCTGCGACAAGACACGGTTAAAAAATCTTAACTGTCAAATAAAAATTGTAGTAAATATATTTCCTAAATTTATTAAATAGATCGAGGGTGGACACAGTAGAAGTAACATTTTCATTTACTATTCATTAGACAATTTTAAAATGCCAACACCTTGACAATTGTTTTCAATTAATGACTAAAAAAAATAGAATAGAATACAGACAAAATATTGTAATCAAAAGTCACACAGTGGTAGTAAATGACAATATGTTTTCCATATAATTAAAGATTCATCAAAAGGTGGCTACAACGAGAAAAAAATGTAAAATTCTAAATAAATGGCGAGAGCTATACCAAAAGAATTTGAACTATTTGATCAAATTTACACCCACATAAGAAATTTTAAGGAGAGCCTATTCCCTTCCCAACTATAACCGCCGTTTGCATTTCAATAGGTACGCATATAAGTTAAGATTACGCGGCTAGTAAACACTTGTTGCTTACTACACTTCATACGAGAACGAGTTGTAATCCGCCTTGTAGTGTTAACAGTTAAAACAAATTGTATTATTTATTGTGTAGGTAATAATAAATGTTTGTGTCTGTTGTGTATTTCCCTGCAATAGGAAAACGTCCTATTAAAATAATTTTCTAGACACATAATGTGCTTTTAAAAATAAACTTATACTGTTGTCCTTGATGCATTTACCCGATCATAGATATAGTAAAAATATCCCTTGTTTTTTTATTACCAGGTACTGGAAAACAAATACTTCTATTATTAATAGTCCTAGTACATAAATAGCCTTATGAATTTGCACAGTATATAAATTCAATTGAATGGCATATAGTTTCCAGACACTTTTCTCGAATTGGCACTAGACGGTTCTAGTTTTTAACGTCTATAGTTTGAAATCTGCATGACATGTAGTAAGTGATTTATACCAGATTTTAACATATTTCCACTGATATTTACATAATGACAAGTAAATTTTCTCAAACATTTGTTAAAATATATTAGTCAAGGGTCTTTGTAAAATTTACCAATTAACTACTAACAGTTCTGTACTAAAAGTTGATGGCCAAATTGGTCAAATGTATAAAATGATACCACATAGCGAATTGTGATAATGTCTTGAACCATTTATAAAGTTGAAAATTCGCCAAGAATGCTAAATTTCTTCACACAATTTTACACTTGATAATAAATAAATACAGTGTTTGTGCCGTTACAAATGGTCGCAATCAATATGTGGAAAAATAAAATGCTTATTCTGAAAATTTGGTTACTTTTTAAAAATATTTTTACGTTTGTCGATAACCAACGTGTCTATTTTATATGGACTTTTGGATTATATGTTAAATTTTAATTACATTTTCTATAAACTATTTATAGCTAAGTTCAGGAATTGTTATATTTGAAACTGATCGCATTATATCTGAGAGACATACAGGACCGTCAAAAATTAGGAGAATTATTTTTCGATTTAATGTCACCAAACTCAATTTTTTTCAAACAGTACATCATACAGTGTATATTATTCTACAGTAAATAAAGAACATGTGATTAATTTCTAATGTGGAATTCTAATCCTATATAATTTAAAAGATTACACCAAAATATTTGTTAAAGCTAGGGTTTCAAATGGGTAAAGCCTAACTGAGTTTGGACTTGGCAAAATAAATTACATATAGTAAATTTAAATAAGTTTATTCGTGCAAGCAAAAGAATATTATTATGCTTAATTTTCAGAGATATTGAATCTCAACTACTTAAAACAATAATATTTATTTTGAAGACAATTTAATAATTTTATGCAGATTAGTTCGAAATCGTAACTGTTGTGAATAGTACAATACAATTCCATACCATAGGCATAAAGCAATAATTACACAACAGCAACAATAACATCATTTACAAATAAAGTAAATAACAGCTATTCCATTATTGGCCTTAAGGTATACCTAATAAATGAAGCCAATAATTATTAATTATGCTTAAAACCGTTGATATTCAACATATTGTCTTTTGTATGGTAAATTAAAAGAAAAATTAGCAAATTTGAGAAGCCAAATATTTTCAATTTCAACAATACCATGATCGACCCAAACTCTTTGAGAAAAATCAATCATATAAAGGTGGGAATCAGACAAATTTAGAGGGTCAGCAATATAGGCAGGCATCTTATCAAATGTTTTTATGAAAATTCTAGAATGGTTAGGGTTAGCTAAATGAAGAGTAATGTACCTTTTTTAACAGTTCAAATATAATGTACCAGTAATAAAGACATACATCTAGTAAAGTTCACGAATCTTCGATATGATTGAATGTAAAGTTGCACAGTTCTTCGCCACAACAGGCTCCAAACACACTGCAAAATAATACGGCAACCTCCTGCATAAGATAAGTTTTATCCTGCGCTTCTGCGAGTTTGTCAGTTTGTTCTCTGGTCAATACTTTGGACTTTTTCGGTTGATACACACTGTCACTTTAGCTTAAGAAAGCAACTAGCTTGCAATATTTGTTTATGTCCTGATTCTTTATGTAGATTATCGCCTTCAACATGAAGTAATATGATCAAAGCCTTGAAGATTTCCATATTATTAATAACATTATTTATAAATAAAGATTCCGATTCTTTATGTTCATTATCGTCTTCGACACGAAGTAATTTACCAAAGCGTTGACAATTTCCACAGTTTGAGCATTTGTTCAAAACATTTTTTTTTCAGATCACACATCTCAAGAAATGATTGTACAAAACACATAGTGTTGCTTTAACTTACTAGGAAAGTGGCTTTATTAGCAGCTTTTCCGATTTCCGCCGGGAAAAATTAATTTTCTAGATCACTTTCCATGTCACGAGATTTAAAATTATTTGCCAACAAACGATCGAACTTTCATTATCACCCAACTTCTCTTCTCACAAAATAAAATGTCACTTTTAGCACTTATACATAAATAACTATTATAAAATTTTGCTGATGCCTAACGTTTAGATTTTTGTTGGTTAAAATTTAGTTCATAAGACATTTTACAAAAAGCATAATCTCTTTGGATTTGACAACTCTTGGACTTGCCAGTTCTCAAAATTGTAGGTATTGAAGTACAGATAATCCTAAATTTTGAATCGATACTAGAAGGCACTATTAAAAGGAAGGTAATGTTTCATATGCTTTTAAGGGGGCATTTTCAGTGAGCCGCCATATTGAAAAAGTACGTGATTTAGACATCATTTTTAGGTATCAATTTCTTCTCTGTTCTCTAAAAATAAATAATTTTTTTGCCATGATTAGATAAATACATGCTTCTAGAACAAAGTGCACTACTTGAAATTAATATATTATTATCTGGCTAAAGTCTGGAAAAAGGTTTTTGATACCCTGTTTAACACTGAACTCATTGTATTTTACCACGACACTATTTTTAAATTTAACCTGTCCATCGCGTGGATTACTCATTATTCTTTCACATTATCACAACAAATTGAGATTTTATAAAAGAATTTAAAAGAAAATGATACCTAAATGAACATCGGATTCATAATAGAGAAATGCTGTCAATTGTCAAATAAATGTCAGAATTTAGTTGAGCTAGTTTGCCAGCACGTGTCGCCACCGTTGTTTTGGCAATTGAAGAGAAGGGTTTCATAGCAGTGTTGCGCGGTTGTGCAAAAAATATTCAAAGTTACTACATAGTCTTGGATAAATAAAATAGATGTCAAACTATTTTATTTGTTCTTGAAAGAAGTGTTAATTTTTATCTATCATAGGACTAAAATTTACATTTACAGGTACCTATTATTTTATAATTAGGTATTATATCAAAAGTTAACTTTTTCATCTGTAATGCCGCTATATAATTTTAATAAAACATAAGTCACCTCCTAATAAATGCATAAGTATAAATGCGAAAATATCGTAAAGAAATGCCTATTCAGCTGGGTTGTGGTTTTAACTTTGAATTGACTTGTTTTTCCATTTGTGTTTATTGAATGATTGAAAGGTTTATATAAAAAAATGTAAATGTTTTTTGAGCAATTAGATAAAAAATAACATTTTAATAAAAATCAATACCATTGGCTGTTTATAGTTAGTTCTATAGCGATGAAGTGGTAAATACCATATTCAACGGGTAGTTTGCGTTATGGGAATAAGAAACTCGGATTGTATCGCAGTTAATTTTTTTTACCTGCATTATTGATAAAAAATTAATATACCTAATTCATTAAATACAAGTAAACTAAAATAGTGTTTGGTATTATAACTGACTGTTAAATGGGCAAAATTAAACTTATATCTAACAGGTAAATGATATAATTTTTCTAAAAATATTTTTAATAGAACTGGGGATGAACAGAATTAAAATAATAGTAAATATAAATATAATTTTTAATAATCATTAAAGTAACAATAAGAAAGTACATGAATAAATAATAATACAATAACTTTACTGTTTTGTAACAAATTTTACAGTACAAACTCTCACAACTAAAATGATAAATGGTTTCAGTTTTTTTGCACGATCCGTCAATTTAACGTATCTACTGGTTGCATTAAAAGGAATAGTAAGTTGTGTTTACAAATGTCAGATCAGTAAGAACAGTTACTTACCAATTATTGGAAGGCTGTGTTATAAAAAAAATTGATAGGTAATAATTCAAACGATTCAACTGATTACTTTTTCAAATATGACTACTGCTGTTTATAAATTTCTATCTTTTTAGTAAGTGGCAGGATTGTCACTTTGCAATTAAACAAATTTAAATATAAAAATCATTTAAACCATATAATTTGGGTATTGCATGGATCGTGCAAAAAAACTTAATAAGCATCACAAGCATTAAGGGCTACCGGCCCAGGCAAACTTTTGTCTTCGATCAGGAAACAACTCTTAATTTTAGTGACATAATTGCCATAAGGAACATCGGAACAAATTTTTGCATACACTGATGAATCTCCATCTGCTGTATACTGTAAATATAGCAAACCATGCATAGTTTCACTTATTCGAAAGCCTTCTACAATTATTGACGCTTCCATGGCTCTTAAAGAACTCGTCCAATTTTTAAAACAAACGTGCTGTACTGGAGGTTGTGGCTTATTGGATGCACGGGAACATACTGTACAGTATTTATTTCTTCGAGAAATAATATTTTTCCTGTTAGCTTTCCAACAGTTACACCCTGTAAGTCATCAATAGTTATGTTTCAAATAAAATTATAGATTACTACATACAACGCCAGATGATGCATTATAGCTGTGGTCATATGATCTGTGGCTCCACCGTCCGTCAATGAATACCATAGTCCATGGAGTTCCATCACTGTCCCTTTGTCCTGCTTGAATTGTTAGTTCTTTTTCCTCCTTTCCATACTCTTAAAAATGTCATCTTGTCAGATTTCTCCAAGTTGCATCTCAATGCTATGAAAAAGCCTGTATGACATACCTAAATAAATAAAACATTTATCATTTATTGTTCAGTTAATGATTGTTAATTTTAAACATACATGGAATGTCCATAACCCCTAAAAGTTCCTTGAGGTGTGTGTAAGTACTGCCAGTGGATAGTGCCCCACACATCACCAAAATTTAATTTGGATTTAGTTTCTCCCGGCTTTTCTGTACATTTCTCAATATTTTCATTGCATTCAATACATTGAAATGTAAGAACTGATGTTAAGCCATTACGTGTTTCTTTTACTAAAGATAACTTTCCCAGTGTGCATGTTTTCGATAGTGTCATATTGTATATCATAAATTTCAATATTCTGGTAAGATTCATAAGTTATATTGACACCCTCGTTGACACTATATGTCTCTTCATTAATATTCTCAACTTTTGTGGGAAAGTAAGACTGCTCAGAGGTATTAGCAGGTCTACAAAAAATTATGTTTTTTGACTTCATATTTCCATCTAACCTACTACTTACAAATTTACTCCTGAAGTCTGGTCTGACCTTCCTGAATAAGAATGTTCTTCCAAAATAAGATTCCTACAACCAAATATATTGTAAGTGTCCTAGAGAGACATGAATTTGAATAATTTAAGGTACAAAGTGAAGTGTGGACATCTTATTATAATATCATCTCACCTAGTCCGCTGCCATCGTTGGTACTGACTAATACTGGCACGGTTTCTACCCTTACCAAATTTTTTGATCTTCGGCATATCTGGGAAAAAACAATAATTCTGTATGTAATGTAACTGTAGGTATTTGTAAACTGTTTCTTTTTGCATTAAAAATCGTGCACATTATTGATGTTTAAAATTCACCAGGATCATTTGTGCTACTTCTGGTAATTATGTACAACAGTGGAAACATCTCTAATCTTATTAAAAAATTCTAACCCCCTATTTTCAACGATGCTGAACACAAATCTAAAATTAGTTTTATCGGTTGTGTTCAATTTTTGACAATTTTTTTTTAAATTATAACCTCTATGTATACATTACATTAGGTTGAAATTGCAATATAACGCCTCTGTTATCGTTATTTCATGATGCCATGCTGTGGTCAAAAGAAATAGGCGTTATATTGCTTCAATCTAATTTAACGCATACATAGGTTACTATTTTTATTTTATTTAATTTTTTTAAACTAGACAACCAAAAAAAACTAATTTTAGATTCGTGTTCAGCACCCTCGAAAATAGGGAGTAGACATTTTTTAATCAAAATTGGGTAATTATTTACATTAGCGTAAAACTCTCTAATATTAACAACAAAATTCCTACCCCCTATTTTTGAGGGTGCTGATCACGAATCTGAAGTCAGATTTCGGCGCTCGCATGTACCTAGTTTTTGAAAAAAAAAAAAATTTCAATATTATAACCTCTTATTGTACACTACAATAGGTTGAAATTGCAATGTACATCTCTGCCCCCTCTGCCTTCTTCATTTCATGACGTTACACTGTTGTTAAAATATATAGGAGTTATATTGCAATTTCAACCTAATGTAATGTATACATAGAGATTACAATTTTGAAAAATTTTTTTTTCGAAAACTACATACCAGCGCCGTAATCTAACTTCAGATTCGTGATCAACACCCTCGAAAATAGGGGGGTTGGAATTTCTTTGTTAAGATTGGAGAGTTTTACGCTAATGTAAATAATTACCCAAAATTGGAGAGGTTTCTGCTGTTGTAAATAATAACCCTACTTCTTTTGAAAAACACCCTGTACATAGCATTAGGTTGACCTGGTTGAAGTTGAGATACCTATAAAACGCCTATTTGTGTGACTGTGAGCTCATGAATGCAGATGATAGGGGTTATAGAGGTTACAATTCTAAAAAAAAATTATATCTAGACTCAAGGGCAATAACCACCCTCGAAAATAGGAGAGTAGACATTTTTTAGTTAAGATGGGAGAGTTTTACGCTGTAGTAAAATAATTAAATATGTTTTTTTAATCGAAAAAGTTTTGTCGGATGAAAATATCAAAAAGTAAGTTTATTATAGGTTAGTTTTATGCGAATTTTTGTTTTTCTTCCAGACCACCAAAAAATTACTTTGGACTCGTATTCACAGTTCACACACGTTTTTACTAAAGTATATATTATTTCACTTACCTCTAACTTTGTAGAACACTTGAAAAAAAAGAAAGTCACAAAAGTAAAACAATAGGGCCGTTAAACCTACACTATTTATTACAGATGAATAAAAAAGAAAAAACTAGGCAAATTCTTCACTAATAATTCAATACGATTTCACTTCCAAACTTATAGTACACTTATAATTTTGAGCAGCTCAAACTTATGAGCTATGACTCATGTAAACAACAGCCTGCAAAGTGCAAACTGTGGCAGTGGCAATATCGCACGATGTCTTGCAGCCAAGGTCACCGACAAAATTATTATTCAAATATATTTATTTAGATTATACATATGGCGACATCTATAAAGGGTCGTCTGAACTAATAGGGAAATGTTTCTCATTTCCACCACGATTTTAGACAGGAGCGTGCGAATGCGGCCTTAAATAAAAATTCATATTTGAAAACAATGGGAAATAATTTTTGTAAATTTCAGCGAAATGTCATTAAGCTATACGTCATAGATTCACTTTGAAATCCTATCGTTGGTTCATCATACTTTTGAATATAGATGAATAAGCAGAAATATGAATCCTAGGTCATCGAAGTATATTATAGGCACTTATTTATGGACATATTTGAAGAATAGTGTTTAAGAAGTGCTGATTTTGAAATTTATTTATTAAAAAGCAAAATTAAATACAATATTACAAACATTTCATCAAATGAAAAATTAAGAAATTGATACAACGAACTCAAAAACATATTGTAGATGTCGGTCACATGACGTTCAAAGAGCTTTTTAGTTTTCCTTTCAATATTTAAGGGTTAAAAATAAACCGATTAATATATCAGCCAAACTCAAAATTTTTATTCTGTAATTGTAATTAAATTTTTATTATGATTGTTTTCGTAAATCTTCTTCCCTCTTTAGCTATTTCACATTTTTCTATTTTTTGAGACTGTACATCAAATTCGAAAATTATCTGCAGCAATGCGATTGTTTTGACAAGCAAACAGTTTTATAACAAATAACTTTTGACACAACAATTAAAATAATATGAAAGCTTTTCTCACCAGGTATATAGTATTCCATGGACACACTCCACATCAACGTGTCGTGAGGTGACCTAAAACATAAAGGGTTACTAAATAATATTTAATATTAACAATACCCTCTTGTCTGGGTTACAATGATGTTGAATGGTAGTTTAGCCCTTAGACAATTAAACAGATCCAAGTAAATCCCTTGTGATCATTCGCAACTACCAGGGTCTAAATGGATCTGGCGGTATCATGGTCCCTCAAAATTTACTCCTCTGTTATAAATTAACTTTTAATTCGCCAGCCTTATGTAGTATTGGGGCGTCGGATGTAAATAAAGTAAACACTTCCTGAAATTACGCTTTTAGCGAAAAGCTACACTGCTGCTCTTCCGTTGAAAGTTTATAACTTTTGTTTTTTGCATTCAATTGGATTCAGAATTTACGTTTAAGGCAACTCTGTTCGTACACAGAGTGATTCAGAACTTATCTAAAAAAAAATTGGAATGTACTGAGGACTCTTACAAATACAATTTTGTAAAAAAAATTCAAGAGCAGTTCGAAAATGATTTGAAAATACACTTCTGCATGTGCACTGTAAAACCTGATAAGGCGGCAAAGCATGTAATCGGCGACCGGACAAAAATTGGAAAGAAATAAATAACATTTTATAATACCTATTTTATACATCAAATTTACCTGGTTTTGCCGCTGTTGATATTAATTATTAATAGAATTAATTTGTGGTTTCCATTAATAAAACAGTTTGACATACCCGATGTTTTACAAAAAAATTTTGAGCCTGTCTTACCCAATTTCTACAAAAAAAAATGTTTCTATTTCTTGTCCGTTTTGAACTCGTATATGTTATTGGCAGCAACTATAATACGTTTGCATAAATCATTAATAGTAGGTATCCACTTCGGAGCGATACCCTTTGTTTAAATATATCCACAAAAAGAAGTCCAAATGATCTAAACTCAGGGGATCATGGCGGCCATGGTACCGGCCTTCCTCGTCCAATCCCTTGCTATTAACGCTGTACATAGTACGGATATAATTTAGCCTCGTACATAATACACCACACTGCTTCAATATGCCGTGGACGTCTTGGACTTTCCCTCGCGTTGCACTACACTTGCACTCACTGCACACCGCGGCAAAAGTAGTTGGCACATGTTTACCGGGAAATCGTTCTGCTAAAGCATTTTCACCTCGCCATAAGTTAAAACGGTATCCATCAATTCCGAGTTGCACGTAAGCCATTTTTGACATTGGAAAAACGAATGTAAAGACTCGGCGTGGCTTTAGAGGAATGTAAGGAAAAATTGTTTATTTAATAATATAAGCGTATATTATATTATGTGGCATTGAAGTAAAAAATATAAACATATCTTTTATTATAAAATACAAGAACAGAGAAACGTAAATGGCTATGGGAGCAAAGAACAATACATAATATGTACATTCCTACACACATATGTACATAGTATAGATTTTACATAAATACATATGAGTAGAAGCTACTACATACTAATACATACATCATACACTAATACACTATTTGAAATATTCTGTAATTGTTGTTTTGCTTTTTTCATTTTATTAATAAATATTTCTGATTCACAATCAATAACAATTTGAGAAATATTGTAAGCAATGTTAAAATTATTGAGTTTAAAAAATAATTCTCAAGTTATTTTAATTTTTTATGAGCTTCTGAAATATTTAAAATGCTAGTTAAAAGTTCCACTTCTTCATTTTCAGTTTCAATTTCATCACTAGTTTTAATTATTTCATCCATACACTCAACAATAGAGACATTTGAATGTTCAGTTATTAAATCATTATCAATTGTTGAATAGGAGTTTAAGTCTAAATTAGAAACAATAAAATTTGTAAATAAAAATGCTAATGGAATATCGTTTTCTGCATCACACCCTACACCTATATCACTATCAGATTGATTAAATCCACATTTAACAAAACAGTCTTTTACCGTTACAGGCGATAATTTTTTCCAAGCTGCTTAAATCCATATTAAAGAGTTAACCACTGTAATGCTTTTTTCCAACTTTTCCAATGACTATTCTGTGTCTATTGATGCCAACAGTTGTTTAACTAGCATACTGCTATAAATAACTTTAAAGTTTTGTGTGATACCCTGATCCAAAGGCTGACAATGTGAAGTAGTATTTGGAGGAAGGAAAACCAGTTTCACGTTTTCTAATGCAATTTTCGGATGAGAAGCTGCATTGTCGAGAAATAAAATGACACTTCTCTTTTCTCTTTTCATCTTGCTGTCAAACTTTTTCAGCCATGTTGACATAATATCTAAAGTCATTCATGCTTTTTTATTAGAGACCCATTCTATTGACAGTTCTTTTTCTCTCAAAAGTAAATACAGCACATATCAATTTGACAGATTTTTATTAGACACAAGTAACTTTTTAACATTATATCCTCTAACAAATCCAAAACTCGTAAAATAGTTATTTATGCAACAACTACAGAAAATAAGTGTTGTCCTACTCGGCCTGATGGCCTCGTTGGACAATTTCACGTCGCGTGCAATAAGCACTTTTTGCGAGTTGCATACAATATTTTTTCTACGTTCATGCAAAAACCAAAAAATGTTTTATTTAGATGACTAGGAAAATATGACGTCGATTCGAATGTTTATGTTTGTCATGATGACAAAACTCTGTAGTAGAATGGCAGATGAATGCAATAAACATTTTATTGCACTAGTGCAATAAAGAGCCATTTTTTCCACTAAATATAGTTCAATAAAGTTTTGTTTTTTGCATGAACGTAGAAAAACAAAATTGACAAAAGTTAGCATAGGAAACGATAAGTAAAATAAATATATTAACACGTCTAACACGTACAACAACTTCAATTAAATCGCAATCAGTTCTGGTCCTATGTTGACAATATTAAAAATGAATCTAGTATCCCTAACGCAATGAAGTACCTACGACAATATTTCGCTAATTTAGCAGGAAGATATTTTGAATGCCATTGCTAACTTTTTTCAGTCAGTTTTTATACATTTCAGATACTTTTCGTCGAACAATGTGGAACATAAACTTAATTCAAATGATCAAATTACTTAAATAGTTCTATTTTCTCTGAGGTTATTTTAAAGTGAATTAAAAAAAAATATACCCAAACTAACATCAGAGCCCGATGGAATTTTTAAGAAGGATAGATCGACATTCACAATACTCATGTTAGGGATTTTGGAAATCCGGACGTGATTCAAAGGGATGATTTCCAACAATACTTCTTGTCCCTAAATGTTTGGGCAGGAATTGTCAATGATCGCTTGATTGGACCATTCATATTACCAAATCGAATGGATAGGGTTCAGTTTCGAGTTCCTACGAAATGATCAGCCTGGACTTCTGGACGATATGCTCTTAGCTGTCCGACTACGAATGTAGTTCTTGAACGATGGTGATCCTCCCTCATTTTCGACAAAATGTTCGGAAATACCTCAATGAAGTTCAAAGGGAACGATGGACTGGATGAAGAGGGCTGGTATCATGCTGCCGCAATCTCCTTACTTAAATCCTTTGGATTTCTTCTTGTGGGGATATTTTAGAAATTAAGTGTATCGCACCAAAGTACATACTATTGATGATTTACTCAAACGTATCATAGCCGCTGGCAATAACTTACAAGTTCGAAACGGACCAGAACTAGAAACATTTGTGTTAGTTTATAGCAACTAAGTAAGACGGGCAAAATGTGTAGAAACAATATACTAACTATGACTAAGTACAAATATTTTAAGAGGGGATAGAGATAATTAAGAATTAACGGAATCGCCTTTCAAAAATATTCCAAACTTATTTATAAAGCGAAACATTTTTTTTTCGAAATTATACTAAATCCTTATTTAACGCCGCCTATGCGACTTGTCCGTCACACGTTTACAGAATCAGAGTAGGTAACGTAAGCAATTAGCAACACAACTGTAAAATTTTCAGTCCTGTTATAATTTAATTCCTGTGTTTACCATGTGTTTACGTTGTAGTTTTATGTTCTTCTTCAGTTTTTAGTGCTTTTTTAATTTTTAAACGTTTCATAGTTATTAAATAACAAATTTTTTGTTGGGTGCAGATCCTTTCCCACAATATAGTTTGTCGGTTTGGTTTCCTAGATTATGGAACAAGACTGCCGCGGGTACATTATTGCTTTCGTTGGATTTTGTTATAATAAATAGGCATTTTATCTAGCTGTACCTACGGAAAGTGTGTTTTATCGGTAGTGAGTGGTTATAATGAATGAAAATGTTTAAGTTTTGCCAGTTTGTAATGAAATAATGAAAAAAACGAATGCAAAATGGAGCTAACTGGATTAACTGTTACCTACCTATCTATCAGGTGTTATTACTAATGAGAATGTTAATTTTTGTCGTTTCTCCATTTAGAAATGCTGCAAAAAAACCAACCGCATGGTAGTAGATATTGTTGACAGATGTAAGCTGATCTATGGATCTAAGCCATCTCAGTCGATATTTATCATAGGCGCCGACTTTCCGTAGGAAAATGGAGTTTTGACCCATTTTTTGTGGTTAAAAATTTTGTACTTAGTTATAGTTAACCCTGTATACATACTGTACTTGACCTAACATACATAAAAATAATGCAACAGTTATCGATTAGAACAAATCCAGGCCTTTATTCGCTTCCGGAACAAATGAATATTAGATGAGGACTTAATAGAAATAGGAATGTTATTGAAAATTTTACCAGCGTTATAAGTAAAATATTTTTCAAATTGCGCAGTGTTATGTTTAGGCACGGTATACAGATCCCCTCCACGAGTAGGCAATTGATGCGTATCACAACCACGTATGCAACATGCACTAGTGTGTCATCTGCAAATTGATGAATTTTACAGTGACTGAAAATGAGTGAAAGTCTGCAGTATAAATTCAAAAAAGTGTAGGCCTCAATATACTCCCTTGTGGAATCCCTTGCTTGATAAATCTATAATACGAGAAGATTTTACCCGAACAAGCTTTTTGACGATGGTTAGATAGATAACTAGAAAAAAATGAGAGGGCGTTGTTACCAAATCCAAAATACTTCACTTTGTTAAGCAAAATTGTGTGATACATAGTACCAAAAATGTCATCTGTGATATGTAATAGATCTGTAGTTGTACTATGAAACTCCCTAAAACCAGATTCAACATGGTTTTCAGACAAAAATGTCAAAACAATGACAAAAACAAAAAAAGACATGAGCATCTTTCCAGACCGAAGGAGATATACCTGAGGTTAAACAATCATTAATAATAAATGTAAAATGATTACTACGAAAAGGGAAAACATACAGTAACATCTTTTGGTTAATTTTGTCACAACCTTTAGCTTGAGTTTTTATGTTGTAAATATTTTTTTGCAATTGATCGTCAGTAACAGTATTAAAGTTAAATTCTGCTCTCGTTCCTGAAAATCTGCCCATGTATTTATTTAATAAACCTAAATCCAAAATATTATAAGACTGAGGCAATTCATCACACAGAAAGTTATTATACATATCGGGATTGATATCAAAGGCACTATTAGATTCAATGACATTTAGAAATGTTAAGGTTTTCCAAAAAGTTTTGGTGTTTCTCCGCTCTGACACGTCTGTTAATCAAATTGCGTAAGTCTTTATACTCGTCATGAGATGAATCCGTTTCCAATTTTTTATATTTAGCAAACGCGCGCTTTTTAAGACTGATCATGACCTTGAGATTAGGTGTAAGCCAAGGGGCCGGTTTCTTGGTAACTTTAAAGGTTTTGACCGGAGCATGAATGTCCAAAACTGATAGTAAAGATGTATTCCAAAAATTTTGCATTTCATCAACAGAGGCCAGTTAATATATATTATCCCAATATCTATCTATCAAGACCTATATCCAACCTAAAGTTATCAAAATCAAAATTAGAAAAATCTCTAATTGCCGCCATTTCTGGTATTTGACAAATTTTCTTAATTTTTAAGTCACATTTTATTAAAGAATGCTTTGACACCTGTCCCATGTCAATGACAACTGAGTCACTTACCAGGTCAATATCAGAAACAATTATTATCAAATCTATAAGAGTCTCTGAATTACCAACTTTATGTGTTGGTGATGTAATTAATTGCTGCAATCTATTATACCTCTCCAACAATCCGAACAATCTAGTCCTATAAATATTACCGACATCCAACAAATTAATAATAAAATGACCTCCAAATACAATATAATCAAAACTAGGAACAAAGTGAATTAATATATTCTCCAAATATTCTAAACAATTGGAAGCATTTGAAGAAAATGGTTTGTACAACGTTCTCAAACAACAATTTATTAGAGATATTTTCACACTTATCCAAAGACATTCCAAAGCGCTATCAGTAAAATCAGGACATCGAACTGCCTTTTTGATTTTTTTACAAAATTGTATTTGAAAGAGTACATTCAATTTTGTTTCTCAATTTTCTGAATCACCCCGTACAGAAATAATTTTATTACACAGATGGTATGACATACCATTTAAATCATCTGCTAATTGTTATTTGCGCAGGGATATTAAATCCTTAGCTCTCAATAATATTATAAATCTATGACATTATAAAATGATAATTTATCTGAAATAGGAATTTCGATTACGGATTGACAAATTTAGTACAGATACTAACTGCTATTTCTAAAATTTGATAAGACCCGATCAAAGCTGCCCCGACTTCACTGATAGCTTGTTTGTGCAACTATTCACGCAAATGACTTAATTCATCATATGGAATAGGGTCTGTTTCTATGGTTGCGGAAAGGAAGCAATGCATCATAGTTCCTCATCAGTAATTCACGGATGCCGAGAAAGGAAACGCAAAGGGCCATGGAATTACGGTCGCTACCATCATAGACGCCCAAGGCAATTATGGTACTATGGCCTAATGAACAATAAAATATAATTAAATGTAAGAATTTATTCGAAATTAGCTTTTCGTGTTTTGTAAATAAATAACTTATTTGAAGTTTTTTTTACCTTACTGTAAAAGGACAACTGAATTCGTATAAGCGTTTCTGCTTACACGACATGTCCATTTTTGCTTAAAATCAGGTTATCGCAGAAAATGAGTCTACATAGGTCACTGCATCATACTATGAACAAATAACATATATCCTCTATCGCTTTAGCTGCAGATGAGGAGCTGTTTAAGAGATAATCCGAAAAATTACACAAGTCTTTGACACATGGATAGAAAATAATTGTTCATATGTTTTGTTAAATAATAGTTATTAATGATGTGAGTGTTAAAAGCGCATTTGTAAGGAACGCATGTAAAGTTACATCAGTGCCTTAAAAATACTTTTAACACAAATATCATACAATATTTTTTCTACAAACAGCAGTAAAAAGAATTAACCCGGGTAGAAATAAGTCAAGTTTTAAATAGCATCATAGGCACTATATCAAATTTTCGAGGTGGGCACTTGCCAATGATATATATTAACCATGGTGGCAACCATTTTTGTATTCATCATTTACGAATTTACGGATTTGTCACTTCTAAACGTTGTGTCTATTTGCCCTTCAAAAGTAGAAAGAAAATATGGAAAAGAACAATCCATTTAAAGAAATCGATGAAGCGGCCAACCGAGTTACTTTGGACTTATTACCAAGAAAATTCCGGATTCAATATGAAATTGCATACAATAAGTTTATGAAGTGGTGTGAATAAAAAGGCGTTCCTGGAATTATTCAACATTCTGTATTATAAATATTGAATCGGGTGGTCTTGTACATTTGCTCCGTTAGTTAGTGTCATAGTATCTTTGATGGAAGTTTCATAAAAAAAATGTTTAATTCCCTTAATTTTGAGTTTTTTTTATCGGGATCATTTTTTTAACAATTTGTATACGAAACAGTCTTTGGACCGTTCGTCAACCATTTCGAAACGCAAATACCGAAAATTTCCTCAAATTTGGAATTTTTTTTTGACAATTTTTCTTTTAACACTGTCTATCAAGCCTTTTTTAATCATCCTATAAATTGAAGCGACACGGCAATGAAATGACTACCGCCATATTGTCTAGCTCATTTTTACCACGTTTTCACTCGTATTTATGGAAGGTTCAATGTAAAAACGACCTCAAACCCCAGCGCTCGGGTACGAGAAACTTTCTCGAGACTTTAAATTTACAGTTTTTGGTCTTTGCCGGCCTCCAGTCGGCCCATTTTTCCAAATTTCCTACGTTTTATTACGAGATGTCACCGCCGGAGCATAAGTTTCGGTGATTTTGGTCGGCGGTCGCTTCGTAGTTGATTGAAACTTAAGCAATTTTCGTTATAAAACCAAATTTTAAACCCAGACCTAAGGCATGCTGGACATTTTAGAAGGTTCAAATTTAAAATTTCTATAATATTTTATAGAAATAGATGTAGGAATACAAAACAATGTCGAATTTCTATTGCTTGTCAATCTCACATCGCATCTGTCAACTCGTCTGACGTTTCTCGATTTTCCTTTAAGAGTAGCCATCTTGTCTTGCGTCTCGCTCCGACACAGAAAATCGTAGATTAGGCACGAAGACCCACCAGAAACACGGAAATTTAGATAGGATAATGCGGTAAAATGTGCAATTTTCGAGTCAAATGTGCGAACGAGAGTTACCTACAGCTTTTAATATATAAGGATTTCAATTTTTGTTGCATGAAAATGCAATACGTAAACCCTGCTTCGACAAGAAAAATCATGGGAGATTTATTTTGATCTTATCTGTAATCCCGTGTAATTTAGCACACTAATGCTGTGTGAAAGATATATAGCAAGCGACGGCTGGAAGTCCTTCCGACGGACATCAATATCGTTGCCGTCCATATGGGCCACATTCCACATTCAAACATGATTGGGTACAGTCTGTCTTTTGTCTCCTCGTGCTAGTACATGTACAATCTCATTTTTAAATATTTTTTCTACGTTCATGCAATAAACAATACTTTATTGAACTATATTTAGTGAAAAACGTGGTTCTTTATTGCACTAGTGTAATAAAATGTTTATTGCATTCATCTGTCATTCTACTACAGCGTTTTGTCACATGACAAACATAAACGTTCAAATCGACGTCACATTTTTCTAGACTTAGTGTCATCTAAATAACATGTTTTGGTTTTTGCATAAACGTAGAAAAAATATTGTATGCAACTCGTACAAAAAGTACTTATTGCACTCGACGTGTTGACGACGACAATTTTACGTCGCGTGCAGTAAACACTTACTTTTTGCACTTGTTGCATAAATAACTATTTCAAAGTTGGTACGCACTCCAGTTTTAAAAATTCGTTATCTTTGCTTTAATTCTTCTACAGAAAAGAAATTGTATAACTACTTATTTTAATTATTATATGTCAATAAGTAAATAACCGAATATACATCAAATAAAAATAAAAAAAATAAAAAAATATATTTTAATTCAAAATCAATGCTTGAGATTTTATTGTCAATAGTTTTATGGATAGGTATTTATCTGGTATCTCAACAACTTTTGAGTAAAATAACGACATATTTGAACTGGAAACGCACACGTATCTCCTTGTTCTCTACGCAAAAATCAAATTTGAAGAATAATCTTTTTCCCCAAGTGTCACAAAATTTACTGTCAGGAGTCTCTAAGGTTGACATTTTCCTTACTGAGACAAAATGGTATCTTAGCAACATAAGTATTCACTTTTAATCCTATGAGTTAAAGTTGACACTTTTAATCCTTAGATTAATTTAATTTATAAAAGTTAATTCAACAAAATATACAATAATTTTTGTTTATCCACATTGATATTAAATATACGGTTTGAACAAAGTATTAAAATTAAATAAACTGCCACTACCCTCATTCATGGAACAATTGTCAATGCAGTCCAACACATTTTCATTAATAGTTATATTATTTTCAGATGTTGTGAAATCAGAAATAACAACGATACTTGGTCACTATCAACTTTCAGTATTATTTTCACTATAGTTTCTTTATTCAAACGTGAGTCATCAAGATTCAACTCTTGAGAAAAGTACGTAACTTTGAATATTTGCTTATATCACTTCCTATCTTTCTCAACTCCAACGTTGACCGCAACATTGAATATTGTAACCAAAGCGTTAACGGCTTCATTTAATTTGTAAGTTTGAGAAATACACCATCACTGCATCTTCTGAATACAACTTAATTTTTTTTTCTTTGCACCAATCTATAAAACATTGGTAGACACATTCATAAATTTCTTGTGATTTCCTTAGAAGATTCAAAGAACTGTTTCGCACACTCCAGTATCTCCTCAGGTATACCTAAATCTTCATTGGATACTATTTTTACAGATTTTTCAGTAAGTTGAACCACAAATGAACTATCCATAACTACATCGGTATATCTAATCATACTTTGCTTTATTATCCACATTTGGTTTGAACAATTTCAAAGCACAAATTAATAATTAAATGGGGAATTTTTTGCTTGCCACAAAAGTCACACTTTTAATCCTAATATCCCATTTCATGTATATTTACCAGTTCATAACCAAAAACGCTTTGATATCACTTTCTATATATTTACTTTTTATAGTTTTTTCACATATTTTCAGGTATTAACAATATTGTGTGAAACTAACTACTCAGTGGACAAAAGCCCCAACCTGCGTTGAATTACACCCTCAATATCTACCCATATATTCCTTATTATTAGCTTTTGTAACATTTTTTTACTGTTTAAGAAAGGTATTTTAAGCTAATATGTATCAAATCTCCTACAATTCCTATCAATGAAGTCATATGTATGTTCTCTGATACCAAACATCTAGGTATGCTAATGAACATCCACAGACAAAACTCTATTCAATAATTATCTAATGAATTTGATCTATTTACTAACCTCTGGAGTGGGAACTCGAAATTCAACCACAATAGATGAGATCTGACCTATTTCTGCATTTTTAGTATTGCTTCATCAGGTGGCCTCCTTTAACTTTAGTCAAATATCTAACTATCAAAATTATTATACCAATAAATTAAAATTATTTGAAATTAAACGTCGACAGTGTCAAAATGATATTAAATGTTGACAACGTCAAACTGATTAACTGTCAATATCATAACGACCTACTAAAATAAATAAAAAAAAATTACGTTTTATGTATAGTTTTTTCACATATTTTCAGGTATTAACATGTGTGAAACTAACTACTCAGTGGATACTTTTTATAGCTTGACAAGAAATAACATAAGTTTCATTATAAATTACTAAAAATTTATGTTTGGCACGGTGATTTCTGAATAATTTGTAGTTTTCTCAGCAAAATTACCAGCTTGTTATGCTAGGTGGTTACTTAAGGTAGGTAATTTTAGTTGCAGAATATCCACAAAATAATTTTGAATTTCTCTGTCCGGTTTTAAATGTATTGTATATTTTATAACATAAAAAATGAGTGATATAACGTACTTCATAGTTTTAATAACTGCATGCAGTTCTGCATTAAGCAATCCCAATGTGGTAATATTTACAGACTGCAAAAGTCTAGCAGAAAAATTTAGATCTCCCATTACGCTTCAGAAAATCAACAAAATTCATTCGGATGTTCGAACGCTTCATGGGTTATTGTTGAAAAGTAATAATTGAATAGATATCAAAGGTAATTCCGAAATAAAATCAAAACTAGCAAAAGCAGGCATTACGACCTACCTCCATCAGATCTGAATACAGTTTTCAGTGGCGCACGATATAAAAAGCGGTAGAAGAATTATGAGGAAAGCCAAACCGAAAAAAATTTACGAGCAAATAGAACTAAATATTCCAAAGGAGAAATGGTATCACTCAATTTCCAACCATGCTTTATAGAATTAGCCGAAAATCTAAACAGTGTATTAATGAAACAGGGAACTTGCATCGTTTATTTTGGAATGTCTTCAGTTTTCAGCACAACGAGAAACATTTTACCAGAGATCGCTAAAATGCACAGATTGTAAATTGCGTATTTGCTTTCTACCAGTAATATTGAATTTTGAATTTATTGTGAAAACAGTATACAATAATTTAAAAGTATACAATTCCACTATGTAGACATACAAAGATCAAAATAAATTTACAAACATAGATAACGATTTAACAAAAAAAAAATCCGAATATTAGTCATTTATGAGACGCCTAAATAATGAGTTGCTCACGTACGGCTCATAAATGCCAAACCTATATCAAAAATTAAAGATGATACGATGGAAATTAATATTCAAAACAAAATCGAGTGGGACCAAGTACAGTTATCTATACATAAAATCTAACAGTGTAGCAAAAATTGTCACTGTTCTGCAACAAAATTTTTTAAGTCCTTTTATACTTTCAATTATTAGGTACATTGACTTGTAATTTCTTTATATTTAAAGGTAAAATGTTGAACAGTTTTGGACCGTAATAGAAAACAAATCGTTGTGTGTATGAGACTTCTTACAAAAATTAATAATTATTGTTTGATCCTTTTTTTCTGGTATTATACATATGAGTTACTTCACAAAAGCATGAAAGATTTTTAAACACCCAGAGTAAACACTCTTAAGCAAATAACTTTCTTATATTAAATACACCAGTTACTTTGAATAATAAATTAGAAGGATGAAGGCGACCAACTTTTCAAATTATTTTAAAAAATAGTTTTTTGTAATACATTTAAATTATGAAGAGTATTTTCATAAACACCACCCCATATTGTAATACAATAAAATAGATCCAACCAAAGAATTATATACAATAAATAAATTTTTCCTGTTAAATACTTCCCGCAACATGGAACATTTATGGATTAGTGCTCTCAGGTTTTTGTTTAAATAATCAATGTGGGTTTTCCAGTTTAAATAAAAATCAACCATAACTCCAAGATATTTTACATTATACACCCTTCTAATAACTGAACAATCACACAATAATTAATTACAACTACTTTTAGGAATAAAAATTTTATCTGGAACTGGCTGTCCACCCGATGTAATACAGATACTTCAAAATTGAGTACACGTCTGCACGGTACTAAAGACTGGTCCACTGTAAAACCTGATAAGGCGGCAATCTGCGACTGGGCAAAAAATGGAAAGAAATGCTCAAGGAAAGAAATAAATAACATTTTATAACGCCGATTTTATACAGCAAATTTAAGTGCTGTTGTCCCTATTGTTATTAATTATTAATATATTTAATTTGTGGCTTTAATTACTAAACTAGTTTGACATATCTGACACATAAACAATTTTTTACAAACTAGCACAAGTGTTTCTGCTTTTTGTGCGATACCTACACATACAGTAGCACTATCAGTGATATAAACTGAAAATAATATTGGATCTAAAACGGTCCCCTGGTGTACACCTCTAGTAACTGTCGTCGAGTCACTACACAATCCATTTACCTTTACATATTGCTTTCTCTCTAATAGATAATATAAATATATATTATACTATGCGTACAGTTTCATTCAGAAACCTAAAATAAGTACCAAGATTGCAATGGTCAATGTAATTTACAAGATATAAAGTATAAACTATAGTTCACAACATTATAATCAAAAGCAACATAAATAAATTTTGTAAAACCAAGAAAAACACCGATAGGGTAGGACAACGAGAATATCATTCGACCGTTCTTAAGTAACTAAAACGATCAATAGCTTTTTAGTGTTTTTTTTTTTTTCAGAAAAATATACTTGTTTTTTTTTTACTTAACACACGTTTTCAAATAGTACGCATAATATGTGGTTTTAAGAGTACGCAGCAATCATCATAAGCGATAAAAATATCTTTTGACTTTTTTTAGTTCTCTTTCACTTTTCTTTATTTATATTGGAATTAAGTTTAACTTAAAAAATCAGAATCACAATTACTAGGGTTGCCACCCTTCCATTTTCTCTCTTCTTTGTTGCTTTGCCAAATAGGGAGGTAGGTATGAATTATTGTGGTGCAATTATTTTCTCATTGTAGTTAAAATAAATATATGTTGGTACATAGCGATTACTTTGAGTTCTAATTATTAAATTTTAATATCTACTTAACAATTTCCATCAAGTAAGGACATTTCTAGTGAAAATAAGGAGGGAAGGACACATAAGCTGTGGTAAGGATTGTCTCTCCGAAATAAGGACGGGTGGCAAACCTAGTAGTTGTTAAAGAATACGCAAGGCGGTTACTCATGTGAAACTAAACCTCAAAACAAGAAACGGATCTTAGTTATAAATCATTTATTGTTGATTAGTGGTTAAATCAGTCTTCGTGGTACAATGAAATAGCCCATAATCTATATAGAGTGTTTTGCTTCGCAAAAAGTATTTTCGTCAATGTACACTATAACTCGGTAAAACGACGTACACAATTAAAAATAGTAAATTGTGTGTATTGTTAACTTTAAGTGAAAATATAATAAACATTCTTTGTGTACCTATCTTAGTACATTCACATTTGACCGCACCACTTCTAATCCACCCGTTGTCATTGTTATGCAAAAATTTTAATCCGGAAAGTTGAGATTAAATTATCTCTGCGGCCATCCAGGCGATTATTATTCTGCATAAACTTGAAATAACATTAGAGATACACTTTTTAATTCAGACCTGAAAAATCTTTGCAGTGAGGATATGTGTACGTGTAACATCATTTTTACCGAATGCCTTACATTTTTCTTTCCGCATGTATTATTTAAATTGAAGTTATGAATCGACCTTATGAAAAGTTAATATCATAAATTGCGTTAAATTAAAAAGTCGTGAACAAACAAAATTTGAAAAAGTACTTGATTTTACCCCTCCGGTCGAATTTATTGCTGCCGTTTATGTTGAAAATAAAGGGGTAATATAAAATAATTTTCTGCTTTTACAATCTGTTTACAGTTATGGTAGTAATAAAGGTGCGCATTAATCCATTTATTGTATGTATATTCGCTAGTATCCGTTTGTTGCAATCTGTCAGTTTTTACATCTCTTCACTGAAATTTTCCCACATGGTTTTTATACAAACATGCATCAATGCGTGCATACTGTACAGGGTGGTTCGTTTTTCATGGGTCACCATTGGAAACTCGGAAACCGCAAAATGTACAGTGTGGTTCAAATTAGAATGAAATTACGCCTTTTCATGCCTATTAAGGCTTACGGTGAGCGCTCTATCAAACGATATATAAGATCTGTTCCAATAACCGTCGAGAACTGGTTCAGAACTATGAGAAATGAGAGACCAACATCGTCTTACGTCGCATTCGCCAAGAGTACATTAACAACTGAACTGACTGACTAATTCTGGACGGTTCTAAATCGATTCTTGCTGTGTTGCAACAAACCCATAGTTTTTTTACTGTTTAAGAAAGGTATAGGTACCGGTATCAGAGAACATACATATGACTTCATTGATAGGAATTGTAGGAGATTTGATACATATTAGCTTTCTTACACAGTAAAAAAATGTTACAAAAGCTAATAATAAGGAATATATGGGTAGATATTGTGGGTGTAATTCAACGCAGGTTGGGGCTTTTGTCCACTGAGTAGTTAGTTTCACACAATATTATTAATACCTGAAAATATATGAAAATACCCATAGTTTTCGCTCAGTAACTCCTTAACGGATAATGATAAAAATATGCGTTTTTTTAATAGACTATATATATTATTTTACGTCGACGCTGTGTTTTGAAATCATGAACAAGTGTAAAACAATTTTTTTTTAAATGAATTTTGCATATTTTCAAAGTTTCAAAACACAGCGTCGACGTAAAATAATATTTGTAGTCTATTAAAAAAACGCATATTTTTATCATTTTTTGTTGAGGAGTTACTGAGCGAAAACTATATCCCTTTAGATCGGGCGCTCACCGATACCTGCTGCCGTTGTTGAAACATTGCGAAATACCGATTTTAGAAAATGCCATTTAGCGTAATTTTTTATGCGCAGAAAGAGCTAAAATTTGCTACAGAGCGTTAAGAATATACGATTTTATTTAAAAGAAAATTTCTATGAAAACTAATTTCAGTTATGCAACATTAAGTTGTTTTTTCATTATATGCGCCATATTGCATTTTGAACAATAACAAATAAAATTAAAAAATACAATAATTAAACAATTTATTTGTTCTTGACCGTTGAATCGAGGTGACTGGATCGCTGTGGGTTCGACCCCTGCAGCCGGTAGACCGTATATAAGCTATATTCGTGGAGAGATTGGCACCCTCTCTGCGGGTCTGGTAGGGTGGAAGAATGTTGGCTTGGGTCAATGTGAGAGATTGATACCGGTTGACATTTGACTACCCCCCTAATTAATGAGGTTTTCAGGTTTCCCTCATTCCTGCATTGAATGGTGGTTAGGGCCTACCAACGTAAGTCGTTCCTGGGCGCAAATGCGGCCTGCTTAATAATAATATGCCGCCCCCTCTCCCGCACAAGTCTTCGACTTCTGGACTAATCCTCGTGATTAGAATGAGGGGTAGAGATATTATATTATATTATTGACGTAAAACAGAAATCAACAAATATTTTGACAGATTCGATATTGTTAACTTTGCTTTTATTATTGGAATGTTACTTCTCAGCAGTATTTAAATCCAAATATGTAATTGGATTGGCACACATAGGCTTGTTGCTTGGCCTCCACGGTGTCAATGTCTCAACCCATTAAATTTATTTCTTTAGGATAGTCCGAAAAATAAAAATTATTTATTATATTCTCTGTGAAATATAGAAGAAACAATTAATAGGCGTACTAAATTTAATGGCGCTCAGATATAAAACATATACCTGCAAAAGAGACAATAATAATAATTGTATTAGGTAACATTAATTATTTTTAGCAGATACAGTGATAATACAGTTTATGCCAATTTCGAGACATTAGATAATAAAAATGATAGTTATTTCTAAATTTAAAGTTTTTATCTTGTATTATCAATTAGCCAAGGACTAAAATTATAAAGAGTAACTAATTCACAACATATAGAGTACGGGAGGTGAGGGTTGCAGGTGACATGATTACATAGGCCACACAAAATTACCAAAAATTAGTTGGCGTCGAGTAATTTTAGCACTTTAATAGTTTAGAATAAATACCCTAAATCACAAGTTAGAATTCGGTCCTTCTGGAAGGGGAAGGCCCACTATCACTCACTTACACCTACTCGATGCGCACTCCGCGGATGTCACACTTTGACATTTAAAGTTTGCAAAATTTTAGCTACTTTCATTAATATGTAATGTTGATGGGTTCTTTGGAGCGCCTGATAATTTATCAGGACAGTTTCATGATGAAATTGTTATAGTTGACAAAATTCATTAAAGTAGAGATTTTTGCATCACTAAATAAATCATGCAAATATTCACGAATCTTGCATCCATAGGGACAAACGGCTTTAGAATACATTGTACTATACATACACACTATTCACTATTGATTACTAGCACTGTCACTATAACGGTAATACATTAACACTTATTATATTGTATCCACCGCCTTCCGTATGGCTTTATTTACTCTACTACTATCTTCCTTCAGCGAGTTTCCACTATTTTCCATTTCGCAGTACTTCTTTGCCACTCTCTATTGCACTATACATATACACTACTCACGAACATTCTTGTTAATTTACTACATACTTCAACCACATCACTAAAACTCATATTTTGATTTAGCGCCCTATACCCTTCATATAATAATATGTCCTCCTCCGATATTCTTCACTTGTTGAATTAGGACGTTTATGATTTTGAGAATACGTTGTAGAGCTTGAGTTATTCTCCATTCTTAAAAACACAAAATAACTAATAGATTAATTAATTTATAATTAAATTAGCCGAAATTCTTCCCGGCCGAAAGATATACTCGCCCATAATGGTGATGGAACAGATGGATCCGTCAATTCGTCACAACCAAATATTCCATAGAAATTCATTATTTGTTGCAGCGCATGCATACTAGCAGAAGCTGTAGCAGAAACTGTGTAATCCGGTATGGTCTCAGAGATATGCGGCATAATTTTACGGGCTACATGTATTTTTCTTCCTGTTGACTGTTATAAATTTATTTTATTATGAATTTATAACATGAGTCTAGATTTTCGACGGTTGGGTATACCTACTGACAGAATTTTTCCTGCTTATATTTGTGTTTTTTGTTTGGTTAAGTTTTGTTGGCTAGGTGTTGAATTTTGTTTTCAGTTAAGAACAGCTAATTTAAAATATAGTATTTTTTTATTTTATAGTTTATTCTACAAATAAAATAGTATTGTTACATATTGAGATGTTCATAATTCTATTCTACATCTGTTACTATCAATATCGAATACCTACGGGGTTGATAAGAAAAAAAAACTGAACATTGCATAACCAAAACTAGTGGCCATAGAAATTTTTTTCAACAAAAATAAATTGTTCTTATTTTCTTATCCCTCCATACCAAATTTCTGTTTATTCTTTTGTAAAATAATAACGCTATAAGGGAATTTCTAAAATAGTTAATTTCAGTTTCTTTACAATACTTCAGCAATGAGAGCAGATATTTTGGATCCGCTTATCTCAATACCCAACTTTTTTCTCATTTGAACCACCCTGTATATTTTACTCTTTCCGAGATGCTATTAGTGAGCCATGAAAATCGAACCACGTATACCGGGTATAACATCAACGTGTCGACAAATTTTCAGAATTGAATTTTTTCGTCCAAATAAACAAAAATAAGGGGATTTTTCTTAATGATGATCGTAAGAATTCTGCGGGCTTTAAAAAATTGTTCGCATGAAATGAAATTTTGTAGTACGTCCTATTAGCCAGTGCAAAATAACTTTTAAGTCTATTTTAAAAAGTAATAATATAATTTTATAAGAAAATTAAAGGTGTAGTCAAATAAAAGTTATGCACTCATATACATTATATTTGTGATGCATCATTTTATATACCTATTTAATAGAACATAATTCAACGAAAATTCACTTGACTTTATAAATGTTGTTTTTATTTCTTTTATATACAGTATTTTTATATTTAAATTAAATACGCTACTTCATTGCAGGGCCTTAGGAACGAAAGAAGTAGAACGGGGGATAAGGTTAGTTGTGCTGTTTATTTAATTTTTTATATTTGCTTTTATTCTTTAGTTATAAAATACAAAAGCGTAATAGATCAAAATAATTGATTACCTACATTGTATTTATACAGGAAATTTATATACATACAGGGTATCCCAACGAAAATTTGACCCCCCCTATAATTGGAAAACCGAATAATATATAAAAATTCGACGAGACCCGTCGATTTTTGTTCTTGGGGGGAGCTTTTCTGACAGACAAGCCAATTCGATATGTTCATCCCCCTAATGCCTAGCAACCCCAACTTAAAAATTTCAAATGCAACTACCCTACTTGTGGCACATCATTTTAAAACTCTTTTCATTGCGAATACAGTGACGTACCGTTTTTAGAAATCGGGTGAGATTTGACAGAATTATTGGTTACAAACGAAAAGATGACAAACCAACTTACGCGTAGTAATTTCTACACAAATGCCCACCACTAATAAGTTTTTCATCTACTACACATGACCGCATTACCTAATTGTTATTGATGTGTCTATCAGTTTACAAAAAAGTCAAAAATGAAATAAAAAAGCTGAAGCAAATAAAACTAGATACTAAAATAGTTATTAGTAGAAGATACTTAAGTTTATAGAAATTCAGAAATTTCCAAAATAACAAAAAATCAGTATTACAAAAAAAGTCGGAGTTTTTTGCTTGTGACCAAGAAATCGTTAGTTTCAGCCGTTATTGAAAGTATTAACGTGTGTTCGAAATGGTTTATTCTATCGCGGAAAGAGTAGAAATTGTTGCAATTTATAATCGAAATCACGATTGTGCTAAAGCTACAGCACGAATTTTTAATGCCAATCATCCAGAAAAAAATGTAAACCACCAGTACGTTAAACACCTGATTGACAAATTTGTTGCAACAGGTTCGCTTTTAAACAAGAAACGTGAAGTAATTGGGCCAGTTCGAAATGAAGCAGTTGAAGTGGCAGTTTTGGGTCATGTACAGATGGACACTAAGCAATCGATTACAACTGTGTCTCAAGCTTCTGGCGTATCCCGTTCCAGTGTTCATCGAATTTTGAAGAAATACAAGTTTCATCCATTGAAGATGACGCTGGTTCAAGAGTTACATGAAGATGACTTTGATCGCCGTAACCAATTTACTTTAGTGAACAACTTCTACTGAATCCAAATCTTCTCTACAATACATGTTTCTCCGACGAATGCACATTTATGTTGAATGGCGAAGTGAATAGACACAATTGTCGTTATTGGAGTGATACTAATCCGCATTTAATCAGGGAATTTCATACTCAGACACCTCAAAAATTGAATGTTTGGGCAGGCATTTTGGGCGACCATCTTATTGGACCATTTTTCATCCAAGGTAATCTCGATGGAAACACCTATCTAGAATTATTGGAAAGTACAATTGATCCTAGGATAACAGAGATTTTAGAAAGTGACGACAAATTACTAGAAAATGAACAAACCTTCCAACAAGATGGTGCGGCCCCGCACTATGCTGCTGCTGTGCGACAATTTTTGGTTGACCATTTCCCGGGGCATTGGATTGGCAGAAGAGGTCCCGTCGAATGGCCACCAAAATCTCCGGATCTGTCCCCTTTGGACTTTTTTCTGTGGGGTCATTTAAAATCACGAGTGTACGCCACTCAACCGGAAACATTGTAAGCGCTACATCAGAGAATTGTAGAAGAATGCCGATTAATAACTGCGGATGTCTTTAATAATGTTCGAACAGAATTTGAAAACAGACTGTATTATTGTTTGGAAGTTAACGGGGGTCATTTTGAGCAATTCATCAAATAAACCTGATTTATTGTTTGCTTTAGCTTTTTTATTTCATTTCTGACTTTTTTGTAAACTTATAGACACATCAATAACAATTAGGTAATGCGGTCATGTGTAGTAGATGAAAAACTTATTAGTGGTGGGCATTTGTGTAGAAATTACTACGCGTAAGTTGGTTTGTCATCTTTTCGTTTGTAACCAATAATTCTGTCAAATCTCAACCGATTTCTAAAAACGTGTACGTCACTGTATTCGCAATGAAAAGGGCTTTAAAATAATGTGACACAAGTTTAGTAGTTGCATTTGAAATTTTTAAATTGGGGTTGCTAGGCATTAGGGGGATGAACATATCGAGTTGGCTTGACTGTCAAAAAAGCTCCCCCCAAGAACAAAAATCGACGGGTCTCGGCGAATTTTGAAATATTCGGTTTTCCAATTATAGGGGGGGGGGTCAAATTTTCGTTGGGATACCCTGTATATTATTCATTGCTGTCGACGAATTGGTTACTTTAAAGATATTGTCAGTTAATCAACTGAAACTCCGTTCTTTTTATTAAAAATTTAGATCCTGGTTATTATAATTTAATATCACTCAGTTAATAACAATTAAAAACATCGTAAAAAAAAATGATGCAGTGATTTTAGCAATAGATTATCATAAAGAACATAACAACGTTTAGATGTTTATGTACATGAATGGAATGAATCAGTTTTTTTTTCACGCTTTTATACTAGCACTTCTACCTTTGTTTTTATTTTTGTTATTCTTATTGAAGAAATATGAAATCTGCAAAGTGAATACTGTTTCTATTCAATATTTATTAAACCTTCAATATGGTCCGACTGACAGAGATCGACCTGATAACTCTGCATGTACAGGATGATCATGCAAAAACGTCAATTTCAACTGTAACGTATTTCTTGACAAATGTTTTCACGATAATTAGGTAAACATTTTTTTATCATCGCTCTATAGTTTTGTATTGTTTATAATAAAAAAAATAGTTTTAATTAGAAAATTATTATTAGATATTATGCAATATCTTGCATACAGTAAAAAATAACCCTAAAATGTTTATATCAATGCAATCAAATTGAAATACTTATTACAAATTAATCAAGAACTGCTCAATTCAGTTTTTCAATATTCTAGAATAGCTACTGTTACAGTCGAAACTAACCTTTTCGCGTCCTTATGGAATCAAGACTTATGTCGTACTAGTCGCAACAAATTTTTCAATCTATAATATTACTTCTTAGGGCTTCGTGCGAGGTAATATCTTAATCTGGAACGGAGTTGCTCTTTAATTTCTCTTGTATTTATTGAAATTGCAATGAATAATTCAATGCATATATTTTTGGTAATATAAAATTACAAGTGGATTATATTGGTGATGAAATGAGTATGTCTCTAATGATATACATATATGATACTACTAATTTTGTTAACATGACGAACAACTGAAGTGATATTTTTGTCTCCATTGATTAGCCTCCTTGGTTGATTATAATATTGATACATGTATGACCATGCGGCTATCAATTATTTACCAAGTACACCGCTACAGTGTTAGTACCTTGAATAAAGTATATATGAGGGCATACCTTTTGTTTTTGAATACTTAGAGAAGCTAGATATGGTTGCACAATTTCCCGATAGCAAACAACTACTTTGAGCACTATTGCTCTGATTGCCATTGAATTACATCTACAGTATTTGGTAATTGGTTAATAGCTTTCTTCAGTAGCAGTAATGGAACTAATTATGTTTAATGTCTATCCACAGTGACTATTTCTGATATAGTGCATTTTGTATGTTATATTTTTTATCTACACACCAGGTATTAAAAACACGTAGAGCGACAGTCGTTTTTTCTATTATAGCTGACCAGTTCGAAATCAGTATGTAACTGGCGGTTTATCTATCCACTGGTAAATGATAATAGCTATTTAGTAGATATTGTGGGTGTAATTTAATGTTAATCATTCAATCGGGTAATCGTCTAGTTATCAGCAATTTGGTATATATTTAAAAATTACTTTATTTGGCACTGGCATTAGCTGCACTACCGGCATCGTTTTTAAATCAGCTTTCATAGAACGTAATTTAGACAGATTCGGAAAGTGGAAAAGTTTTCCCTGGCCTGTAATAAAAAAGAAAGAAATAATCTCTTATGTCTAGGTAGTCAGAAGATTGGAATTGTCTGTTTGCTTAATTTTATTTTTGTGTGCTCCCTCTGTGTTATTCATGTGAACAGAAATAAATAAAATAGGACATATGTACTTATGGAATGCAAGTGGGAGTGTACATCGTCCAATACTCTATACTTCCCATCTAATTTTCCTTCAGTGGATTGCTTGCCGGCGTAAAATTGTGTTAGGTTGACCATCCCACAATGGATGTGCAATATGTTATGAAGTAAAAATTTGGATTAGAAACATACAGTATTTTTTTATTTAGATCGTGAACCATTGGGAATATAACCGTCATTATCAATGGCACAGATGCATATTTACTTTATTTGTAAACGTCAATTTATTAAAAAAATGAGCAAAGTTTATTTTTACAAGTTACTAACTTATAATTTTTTCGATTTTACAAGTTAGTAATATTATTTACATTAGAGAATTCTGTTTTATTTGTATCATATGTTAAAAAGCATGGTACAACTGTTATTTCGGGTAATAAAACATTTGGACCATGAAATAGTTTAAATTGAATCATCTACTTGTGCAGAGAGTGCCGAAGTAGAAAATAACAGCATAGCGTTTATAGATTCTTTACTACGAAATAATTTTTTCGACATTTCGATTTCATTATCGTCATAACTCATGGCAGTTTTGCTAGATTTCCATCGCCCTGCACGTTTTAATAATAAAGTAAAAAAAAATATGATCGGTATATAACTCTGGTTATTTTAAACCTAAATATTTTGCAAATTGTTTTGAGACAGTGTGCTTACCCTCATTAAGGGAAATGCACTTTCTATTTCGATATATTAAAAAAGTCGCAGGCTTTCGGTTCAGGGAGGTCAAAGATTTACGTATTTTTTGTACAAAATGGTACACATAGCATTTAACATAAAACCTGCTTTACTTGTTGCAATATCACAATCACGTATTTGATCAAAACTTCTACGTCATTCATAGTCAGGAAGATAAGTTAATCACATCGACAACAACCATAAATCCCAAATGTCGTTACAATTATCTCAAGCAGCCAAGGTTATCAGGAGCATCCAACATAAATCTTTCAATCTCTTCTATATAGTTAAAACCATGTCAGACTAGCGTCACATTTTACCATATCACTTTGAATGTATTCGGACTTTTTCATATATTTTCAGGTATTAACAATATTGTGTGAAACTAACTACTCAGTGGACAAAAGCCCCAACCTGCGTTGAATTACACCCACAATATCTACCCATATATTCCTTATTATTAGCTTTTGTAACATTTTTTACTGTTTAAGCTAATATACTCTATATATGAAGTGGGAACTCGAAATTCAACCACAATAGATGAGATCTGATCTATTTCTGCATTTTTTTGGATTGCTTCATCAGGTGGCCTCCTTTAACTTGAGTCAAATATCTAACTATAAAAATTATTATACCAATAAATTAAAATTATTTGAAATTAAATGTCAAAATGAAATTAAATAATGTCGACAGCGTCAAACTGATTAACTGTCAAGTATCATACCGACCTACTAAAATACATAAAAGGTACATTTTTATTAGAGTCTGTGGGTGTTCATTAGCATACCTAGATGTTTGGTATCAGAGAGCATGCATATGACTTCATTGATAGGAATTGTAGGAGATTTGATACATATTAGCTTAAAATACCTTTCTTAAACAGTAAAAAAAGTATTCGGACTTAATGTAACACATAGTCGATTCATGTAAACCAACGGAAACCTCAATCACATAATTTTTTTCTCTGCCAGATTTTGATATAGCTATATTTACGCTCATATCTTGAAGATGATTTTTCTAGCAATAGACTTATAAATAAACAGCGAAATAATCACGCAGTCACTTTTCTATAGAAATAAAAAACACACGTAGTCATGGTAGCTCTTCCAGAGTTAACGACAAATTATTGAGGATTTTTTTATAATCCAAATTTGATTATCTATCTGATACAGGCATTTACAAATGAATAATATTTCTCCAGAAGATAACAGGCACTGGCCAGTCATATCCTTCTGTCCGCCAATAAAAAACCCTCTTACCATGCTATAGTAGTGTTATATACTATAGTTTATTCTTCTTACACAAAAACAATGTAATGTACTCTGTATATGAAATTTACAACATCTTTATCCCTTATTCTAATCATGAAGATTAGACCAGACGTCGGGATAGACTTGTCTGGAGAGGGGGGATGCATATTATCAATAAGCAGGCCTCATTTGCGCCCAGGAATGACTTAACTTGGAAGGCCCCAACTACCATTCAGTGCAGGAATCAGGGAAATCTGGATTAGAGGGATCGACATTGATCCAAGTCAATGTTTCTCCACCATATCATGCCCGCAGAAAGGGTGACAATCTTCTCCACAAATATACCGGCCGCAGGATTTGAACCTGGAGAATTCGAACCTTGAATCAAAAATTGGTAAATGAAAAATAGTTAAATTTCAATACTCATTTGGAGGTTACGGCTATTACCTATTGGATGTAGATATATGAAATGCATACTCGTAAATAAATTACAAGTGCAGGATTCGAACCTTGAATCAAAAATTGGTAAATAAAAAATAGTTAAATTTCAATACTCATTTGGAGGTTACGGCTATTACCTATTGGATGTAGATATAAATGCATACTTGTAAATAAATTACAAGTGACATTTGATCGTATTTTTAATTACACATCGTATATCATATCTAGGATCTGCTTTTATTATATTTCTAAATAAATTAAATAAAATCTTACTGTGGATTTAGGAATATTATTCAAGTCCCTAATGTTTGTCTATTATATTTTACAAATTTCTCTTCTTCCGGATCATTCGTTTTATAAAGTCAAAGTTACAAAAAGTTTCAAGAGATATATTATTTGATACTTCTAAAGTCCGCCGTTTTGACATTATTTACTATTAGTATTGATAAAATTGAAAAAGTTCCTTTCAGGGACCTTTTCTCCCAAAATAATTTCCAGCAATGTAGGTAGTAATATTTCCCGGTCTTGAGATGAGATCTCTGAATTTTGTTTATTCTGGTTTTTGTCACCTTTCTACTGTCGAACAGTCCAAGATTTTTTCTATACATTTTAAGCAAATTGCTTTCTTTGTTATCGACATAATGTCCTTTATCTGTCATTGCAATCGATACTGCCAGATATCAAATAACTTGTGCCAGAAAAACAAGCAATTTATTACGTATACGATAAAAATAGGTTAGTAAAAATAACAAGTGTAATAAACAACAATGTTAAAATGCTTAATTTGGGACGGTTTACAAACGTCAAAATTTGCCGCCATTTGGCTTATCCTTCAAATCATTTGAAATAGCATCTAACTACTTGACATCCAACCACTAGCAATCAACTTAAACAATGATTTTATTTAATTATATAATTTTAAAAATATTACGTCAATAATTTAAAGCAGGTAAGAAAAAATGTTTAAGCGTTTAAGCTATCGCGCGCAGTTTTTATATTTAAACTGGTATAACAACCATTTTGACACTGGGTTCATCACGTCTCTCTGGTTCGAAAACTAAGGACCCAATGAATCTGAAAAAGTGTATGAAACTTGTTATAGACGGTTTACAACTGGTGTGACAGAAAGTTGATTAATAACATTACCGAAAACGCCCTTCTAGGGCATTTAAACGAAATGTCAGATATACTAAAACCATCGACCTTATAGTCAGAGTATTCAATGTTAAAGTTAAAGTTAATCAATAAAAATATAGAAATTTTACGTTTTACCAAATAACTGATGTTACCTCTACACTCTTTGTTATAGATAGTTGCAGTACCTATTTGGCATTGCAGGAGCATATCGCAGGCAGTTACAGAATCTGATATTAATGACATGAATTCTACCAGAACTGTGAAAATTCCTGTTAGCAAGACAAACAAACCTTGATCATTTGTTAACAAGCGGTAAAATTTAATTTTGTTGAAATTTGTTGCAAATATGTCCTTCGTCTTCAGTCTACCAGTCCCACTAATTTTTTTATAAGATATTATAATGGAAAATTTCCAGTTCAACCTGTTGGTGTCAATACTTTTTGTAAAATTCAAAGTGATACTGAAAAATACTTAAATATTAAATACCCAATGCAACGCATACAACACTGTTTTCGCAGATCTTCCGCAACATTGCTTGTGGACTCGGGGGCAGACATGTGACCATAAAAACGCCACGGAAAATGTAAACCTTCAACTGTAGCCGAGGGCTACATTGAGGAGATAATTTCTAAAAAATCTGAAAAAGCGGCTCAAATTCTGGAAGGTGATATAAATCTGATATAAATTTAAGTGAAGTACCTAAGACCTCTGCAAGCAAAAACCAAAACAAAATTCAGAAAATTACTGGGAATGAGGTTTGTCCATCAGTTACCAAAGATAATTGATCTAACTGCGATATTAAAATAGAAATTAACCTAAAAAAGTATATAGTTTTATAAAAATAAGTTGGTTTAAATTGTTCGTGTTATTAGAACTATTCTAAGAATTAGTAATATTTCTTGTATTATAAAATACTCTTCAATTGCAGCTTTCGAAGTCGTCGTCTCGAGCTGCAGACTTCATGCATCGTGCAACAAATAAAACTTTGCACTAGTTGCACAAACAAGTGTTAGTCAGTAACATTTATCAGAAAATGTAGTTGCGCAATTTCGTTATACAAGGTGTACCAGTAGTAAGTATTCAAAACTTGTGAGCTTATAAAAAAAGTCGAAAAATTACGAAAACCTTAGTACAACTTTTGTCAGTGGCGACTCCTAAGGGAGATAGGCTCATTTAAAGGGGTAACATCAGAAACAGTTTTTAATGCGTAACATCAAAACGGTTCAACATTAAGTCTCGAAGTTTTGGTGAGATATTAACCTTGACGTGTTTAATAAGTCTCATAAAATACATTTCAAAATTTTCTACAGGGGCGTGAGAAAATGCAAGACTCAAGGACAAATGTAATCATATCTTTTCAGTAGTTAATTTTTTCTAGTTTCTGAGTCAAAAATATTGAAATTTGAAGTATTTAACATAAAAAAGGTACTCTTGTTAAATTTCAATAGGATGTACCGTTTTTCAGTAAAATCGATTTCAATCATTCTTAACGTGCCCCACATTCAACATCCATAGCCAAATAAATTAATTGCAGTGTACCATGAAGAAAACAACTAATCTGACACAAAACAAAAATGTCAACTATGTTTAACAGTCTTAACAGTAACAATTAAAAACATTAGTACAAATAAAAATACCGTGATATAAATAACAGAAAAACAACGCCTTTAGGTGCAAAGAGATATTTTATAATTGGGTACATTTCTATTGGGAAACTTTATACCATATCGGTGTGCGGCTGCTCTTGCGCTCCCATGACACTCCACCTAACGTCAAAAGCATATCTTCATACTCAGAATATGTATACTGATGATTTTAAATAATTTTTATCTATTTTTGTTCACTATAAAATAGCACTGCGTAGACTCAAATAACACAATTTTCAAACTAAAAATACTTGACATTTCTGTTAACTGTCAGACTAGATGTTTTCGTCATGGCACACAGCAATTAATTTTTGTGGCGATTTATTGGATGTTAAATGTGGGTCACGTTAGGAATGATTGAAATCGATTTCACTGAAAAACAGTACATCCTATTGAAATTTAACAAGAGTACATTTTTAATATTAAATACTTAATATTTTAATATTTTGGAGTCGAAAACTAGAAAAAATTAACTACAAAAAAGATATGACTAAATTTCTACCAGAGTCAGAATTTTGAAATGTAGTTTATGAGATTTATCAAGCACGTCAAGGTTAATGTCTCACCAAAATTTTGTGATTTAATGTTGAACCGTTTTGATGGCACGCATTAAAAACTGTTTCTGAGGTTACCCCTTTTAGTGAGCGTATCTCCTTCAGGAGCCGCCACTGACAAAAATTGTACTAAGGTTTTCGTAATTTTTTGACTTGTTTTACAAGCTCACAAGTTTTGAATACTTACTACTGTTACACCTTGTATAATCAAAAACTAAACATATTTTGCAAAAAAACGTATTCAGCTCGGCACAGATTGGTCCACGATGCATCTAGACCGAGATCTCATAGTGCGTTATCCTTTACACTATCAATATGTAAGAGAACTGCAGAATATTAATTACTAGGTATCAAATTTCGACAGTACTTGTGAGAAACTGTTACACAATGTCATCACTAACCAGTAAAATAAATATTTTTATAAGATACTAGACAAGAAATTATACTAAATACTACGGTCCGTTCTACTGTAAAATTAAATTTAATATCTACTTTATGCCAAAAGTCGCAAAATTACCTGCGGTATTATACACCTTCCAGTAAACCGATAAACTGAAAACTAATATAAATGTAATAAAATAAAAAGGTAAGATATTCAGCAATTCTCGTTTCGCTGAAATAATGTTATATTTATTTACCATCAAGTTGACATATCGTAGTTACTGACACTGAGATTTTTAATATAACATGTCGTAGTCATAGAAAATTAAATTGTAAAATTATTTTCTACTGCTGTTATTCTCTCTGATGGGTTTAAGTAAACAAATTATAATTTGTCTAGGAATTTATCTGAGACAAAAGTAACTTTAGATTATTATTACTGGAAGCTTCTAAAATTATTTGTAGAGCATGATTCGATCAACTCGAGCACTAATGAACGTTGTATGATTCACAGCAAACTTCTAGATACAAATGGACAGAAACAGATCATCTCCTTCAACACAAATGAATAGCTTTTTTGTATTTTTATTTGTCAGATCTGTTCCTAGGAACGTTAATGAACAAATCTAATGATTTACAAAATATGAGCACTTTCTTTGCTCCATTGTTAAGCCGCAATCTCAAGGTTCACTACAATTTACCTTCAACTTTTTTACAGTAATTACCCCACGGGATGTGGATTATTCTTTAAATGAGATTAATGTTAACTAAAGTGCATAAATTATAACCATATTTGTGAGTAGTTAAGAAATTTACAATGAAACAAGCTTAAGCAGCGCCCCTTTAATGTACGCTCTCTGTTCTTCAGGCTCTACAAAGGGCCTGGCCTTGTAATTAAGGAAACAAAAGACTATTTATAAGGCACGCGGTAAGCAGGGCGAAAAATTCGCCTCTCTTCGACTGCATTGTGCGCGACCTACATCCAGGTTATGCGTATATAATGTATGCGTTTTATCGGCACAGAAAGATAAAAAGGAGAAATGGTGCTCCTTAGACTGTAATCATTTTTATGGACGCTGAGTGCCACAATTTACTTTTGTTACTGTGCAAGGTGGTCCATTTTGGATGGTATTTATCGGGGAGTGCAAAACATCCAGATAGAGATAAAACTAATATATGAGCGAAGAATTTAAATTTGGCGACATTTCTGGTACTATGATTTCACAGTTAAACCATTATGACATTCAACACAAACACACATTTTTATTGTTAAAGATTATTTAAAAAATCGTTAAAGTTTAAGCTCCACGATTCGCAAACTGCGTCTAACAAGGCGTCCAATGTTCCAAATGCATGAACTGCGAAGAAAAGAATCGAAAAATTTGAGAAGGTTGAGTCAGACACATGTTTGTCTCTTTCTAGGAGAATGATTATAGAACACGTCACGGCTGTTCGTCATCAGAATGTAGTCGTGAGTCTCGGAACAGCCATTTGGCATCGCGCTGAAGAATGCAACAATGGAGAAGTTGCATCAATTTTTTATTGGATTCAAATGTATTACAAGGCAATTTTTCAAACGTATTGAAAGGTCAGAACATGTGTCTGACGGCAGTAATATCATAATAATTAGAGTATTAACATTAATACATAGAATGTAAATAAAACCACGTGGCCGAAAATGAGATATTATTGGTGGTACAGATGCAGGTTACAGTGTTGGTGATGTAAACAGGTGTCTGTTTCATGTATTTTTACATTTTTGTGGCATTTGTGGGTCATAAATAGATACTGTAAATACTCTATAGGTAATGCCATAATTATTAGTGGTGATGTGGTGAACTTATGGTGTTCTTAAACGTAACTTATTCCTTTGTTTGCAATATAGATCTCTCGTGACAATTACGGCGAGAATGCTGTTGGGTCAAGGAGCAACCAGATAACTGGTTTTACTTGAAGTATTTACAAAATTACACCATCTGATTTCACATTAAACTATTTGTTTTAATTTGAAAAATAATAAGTAATGAATAATGATATTTATTTTTTTAAATTAATTCAATAAATTTTATTCCTAAATAGGAATAAATTTACACGTCTCCCCTGAGATAATATTCCTTGACGCGTTGACCATTTTTTATTATGGAGGTCTCTTCGCCAATAGCCCTACTATAACCATAAATTAAAAAACTAACTCCGATTTTTATTTACAATATAAATAATAGAAAAAAATATATGTTTCAGTATCTAATAATTTAAAAGATTGTTCCTACCTGTTTAAAACCTTAAAAATATGAAAACATATAAATACCAATTTTCAACTACTTATCTATTTACATACAAAACAAAGCCACTTTTACCAAAAATGTTTACATTCACTTCTTATAAAACAAGTCTATTCGTCGATCTTTTAAATTCGCAAATTTATTTGTAATGTCTTCATAAAATTGGGAATCGGCGGTAAGATTTTGCATCAGTTTTTTTTTCTATAGCCATCATCGATAAGTTGTTTAAGCGCTCTTATGTCATCGTTTTTCTTAAGTAAGTCTTAATGCGTTTAAGGCACGAAAAGTTTCGTTCTACTGAAACAATTATTGCAGGAATTGTTAAAACTAAGCAAAATAATTTGTATGTTTCCGAAAATATCATTTTAAATTCCTTGTATAATATTTCTACCGTTTTCTGAACTTCTAAATTATAAAATTGTTCGTCTCTGTACAAAACATAAAGTTCGTTTTTCAACTTATCTATGTCAAATATGTTTGGTGGATACATTTGTAGTAAGCAATCAAACGGTATTTCCGGAAATTTGTTTGCATATTCGGTTCGGTTTGAAATTTGTCAGTTCTCTACTTCATTACGTATTCAAAAAAGGCGTTTCAAATAGATATAAAACAATATCGTGAGAGGGATTCATTATTATAAATAACTATCGACGAGCCTATCGATAATATATGTTTAAATTAGATTCCTATTCTATGTTATTTAGTCTTACCTTGTAAGGAAGTTGTTTTTTATTTCTTTAAATTAATCCTACCTGCCTTGTCCCTAAAACTTTACCACCGCGCTTACCACCTAATGTTCAGAATATTTAAGAAGTCACATTCAACTAATCAACCACTAACACTAACCACTGGAAATTCAAAACACATAAATAAAAGTATTTACACTTGAACAATCGATTGATCGCGTCACACACGTAAATAATTTACAGTTCATAAGTTACTTACGGTCACTAGCCACTATCACATCATTTATTTGCCGTTGAACTAAAAACTTGAGGCGCCAGAAATCTGGCCTCAGTCTCGAGCGGACATGAAGCGAAAAACATCGATTTTAACCGTCTCGCGTGGTGGGGGAAACCATAACGTATAGACATGTGCGACGAAATTTGAGGCTAGGAAAATTCGGCCTCACTGTGGTGGAATTGGGTGACTCGGACTCCCCATGCGGGTAGAAACAGAAACGGCGGGATATTGAAATGTATACCAGAGGTACGTTATAACATACGAGGCTAAGATTGAAGCAAATATTTTATTTCGTTTCATTGATTTTTGATAAATGTAGTAGGCACTCGTATTGGAAATTATGGGGTATTAAAATATACAGTGAAAGCCAAATTTTACAGTGAGGCCCGGTCTCAGTTGCTTCATACGACGAGCCGCCACTGCTGTTACATTTCTTCTTATACATTTAAAAAATATATACTTATTTATTACTTTTGTTCATTATATTTAAGAATAGAACAGGTAAATTAATGTAGTCAGAGAGCAAAATTTTATAAATGGCTCAAATAACATCTACATCACGTAGAGAACATGTTATTTGGAATCAGAATAAAACGCTGAATAAATGAGAAAAATGTAAGTTTGCTATATCATTGATTTTCTAAACGCCTTGTACACATCCTGGTAGCTTAATAGAAAAATTGCCATTTCCCGGAGAGGTGCACGTTCTCTACCCATTGTACGAGTCTGTTTTGCAACTTTATTCAATACCAATATATATTTAACATAATAATATCAAAATGACAAATTAACTCTGCTAAACGCATGTACTGCGTTGTTCGAAAGCATGGAATGGCGCCTGACGTCACAGGCTGACGCTGTAGCGGCTACCGTTTTATGGGGACGTGACCAGACTGAAAACGGTATTTAAAATTCAGTTATTTTTCCCCGAAATTGTCTATGGCAAACGCCATTACGATTAAAATAATACATTATTTCTTCTGAACGTATTTGAAAAAATCATGAAATTTCCCCATTTAAGAAGTACTACACAGCTTATTCTCACAAAAGATGCGGCTGCGAAGTGCGGCTTCATACCTCTAAAATGTGGTTGACTCAACAATTTATAGTGAATTGAATAATTGAACAAGTGAACGGTAAACTTTCCAACGAAATCATATTCAGCGATGAGGCTCAATTTCATGTCTATGGCCTCGTAATCAAGCGCAAAATTGTCGCATTTGAAGTGAGACAAACCGACATATATTTTATGAGAAAAAAATACATTCCGACATGTCACAGTTTGGTGCGAATTATGGACTGGAGGCACCAGTGGATCTCGAAAATATGTGGTTCGAATAAGAATGGTGATATTTGCTACAGATGGATGACATTATTGCAAGAGACATTTCCTGGTCGTAAAATATCACGTCTGAGCTTTGGGGAAGCTTGCACCACCACACTGAGATTCAGCCACAACTATACCAAACCGTAACTGAACATTTTTCAAATATGCCAGCAACGCTGAAGAGAACATTTACTACTTTCCCTTGTGTTGTTTTTTCATATCTACTTTATGATTCAATCAAAGTTTCGAAAATTTTTCGTTTCTGCTGATACACCTAGTAGATACAAAACCTACCCTCTAAGGCTATGTTGTCTTGCAAAACCAGACAAAAGTTTCTTTAAAGTCTAGTTCTTGCTCAATCCTTCAATATCATGTCTTGTCTTGTCTTGCGAGAGTTGCAGATTTTTTGTCCCTCAATTTTACATGGTTCTTGCGAAACTATTGCATACAAATGAGAAACATGGAACTTTAATACGAATTTGACAATACTCTCAGTCGGCTATGAACGATTGTCGACAGTGGTGGATTAGCAGTAAGTAATGGAGGAAATAGACGAAACAGAATCGGAGCTCTTTCAGTCATGTGACAGTGGATTTATAACTAGGTCAGTTCAGCAGAACTGGACCTAGACTCATTAAACCAAACGAAATAAAATATATACCTACAATAGAAATGTATTATTTATTTTTGAAGCTAATGTTTTGTCTTAAGAACTTAAACAATTTGTCTCATTTATCATATTTGTTCCTATGACACTTCATTCATCTGAAATAAATTTGTTTACATACTTGAGATAAATTGTTTATAATTAAATATGTTACATTACACACCATCCATGCCATATGATCCGTCTTGTTTCGCAGTACTCATGGCATAATTAAATGAAGGTTAAAAATATTAAAATTACAAAATTTGTAGAAAGTTGTTGGGAGAAATAAAAAATTAAGACTTCATTCCAAGCATTAGAATTTCAAGTTCATTATCCTGACAAAGTAGAACACTTGGTTTAAGTTCTGTCGGTAAGGAAATGATAAGTATAATAGAACGACGGGTAAAATTATTAATAAACGAAGCATTCACAGGTATATTGCAGTTTTACATAATAATACAAACCTAGAAAACAAATTATTTGAATTGAAAACTGAAAATTCAGTCGTGTGTTTTCAAATACTTGGTAACATGGTATATGACAAGTTACTGAAGAAAAAGTAATGGAAACACTAGAATATAATTTCCCGTGTCTCAATTCTCCTTCAAACGATTCTATCCTGTCATATTTGTACTACGGTAGGTTTTTTTGTTTAATATTTATAAATACTTCAAAGCAGCAAAAGAGCAACTCATAACAAACTGTTTTTTTTTCTTCATAAAAAGCATTTCAAGGGGATGTCAAAAACACAATCTATTTAAGAAATATAAATGTACACTTTCAGTTCGTTTTTTTTTAAGCTAAAATATAAATGATGAAAAGAGTTGCCTCGTAGCCCACCTGATATTAAAGAACAGCGAATAAAGGGAAATCCGAAAATATATTTAAAAGATGTATGAATATTGGCAAGGAAACCAACAAAAATCAAAATTAAAGTGTATTTTTATCTAGTTTTTCTAAACAGCCATCTTCGTAAACAGAATCTTATACTATAATTCAATTTTATATTTAAAGCTGCTGTAACTTACTGCGAAGAAATGAAATGGTTATACTCTTTACATGAATATAAAAAATTATTCTCATTATCGGACTTGAGTCACTTCACCAGTTCAACCATAGTGTTAGAATATGTCTTCCATTCAAGAATATTGCAAAATATAAAAAGGCAAAATTGTAAATATTATACGAAATTGTAAACACTGATTATACAATTTTTAAAAAGTTACTATAAATGTTCTATCAATTCTAAATATGTGATATATAGAAACAACTGGAGCAGGCAAAAGTTATCTTAGTGAATATAAACACACAAAAATATATTCCACTCGATAATTTTAAACTTTTGATGCTTAATTTTAATGCCTTCCTGTGAAAACTATAGAACTCGTAATTCAGATTTCGACTCTTCATTAATGAGACTAAATATCTTCAAATTTTACACTTTTGATCTTCAAATTGTGATACAAAGAAATGCTAAAGGAGAGAAGGAATTGTGGTTTGTATCAAAGTAATATTTTAATTGTACCATCTTTCAATATTATATAAAACGAAATATAAACACGACATCACAAGGAAATGATTAGCTGAAGGTACCCCTATAATAAAGGACATTCACAAATGATATGATGATCATTTTTTTCCAATTCCGGGCTGCACACTACACGATAGCACATTTTCTCCATCAATAAATTATGTTATTATTATTTATATTCATTATTATTATTATTATTAGCATACCTATATGTTTGGTATCAGAGAGCATACATATGACTTCTTTGATCGGCATTGTAGGAAATTTAATTTATATTAGCTTAAAATACCTTTCTGATACAGTAAAAAATATTACACAAGCTAATAATAAGGAATATATGGGTAAATATTGTGGGTGTAATTCAACGCTAGTTGGGGCTTTATTTAGCCCACAGAGTAGTTAGTTTCACACAATATTATTAATACCTAAAAATATATAAAAAAAACCATTACATAAAGGGTAAACGTCATATTTAATTTACTTTGACAGGCTAAACTTAGTTTGTCATTGTCGATATTCAATTTCAAATAATTTTAACTTATATAATAATTGTTATAGTTAGATATTTGACTCACCACCTGAAGAAGCAATCCTAAAAATGCAGAAATAGGTCAGATCTCATCCATTGTGGTTGAATTTTCAAGTTCCCACTGTCAAAAGTGAAATTAGATATTTATAGAGTGTTTCCATTAAACCAGGTTAGTAAATTCAGATACATTAATTTCTGTAGATACTTATTGAATAGAACTTTGTCTGCGGAATTGTTCATTAGCATACCTAGATGTTTGGTATTATAGAGCATACATATGACTTCATAGGAATTGTAGGAGACTTGATTTTTATTAGCTTAAAATGCCTTTCTAATACAGTCAAAAATGTCACAAAAAGCTAATAATAAGGAATATATGGGTAGATATTGTGGGTGTAACTCAACGCTGGTTGGGGCTTTAGCACACAGTGTAGTTAGTTTATATATTTTCTTTTAAGTTAGTGATTTTTGCTGGCCAATTGATGTACAGTTTTTCCTTTGCATAACACCAAAAAAAATTTCAATGATGTTAAATCACATGATTTCACCACCCACTGCACCAACTTGCTGAAACCACAAGCTGTTCAAATTCAGATCATCTCCTCGGCTTAATTTTAATGAAGTATGTTCAATGACTTCACCACTTAAAAATTTGTGAACAGCATGTGGATTTTTATCATCCGAAATTGAACAGTTTTGTTACATGTTGCAAGTTTCAAAAATTATATTGTTACTGGATTACTACATTTGTCCATCCATGTTACCACAGCGGCGACATCTACCGTCAGGAGACCCATGATTTCACATACCATACCCTTTGTTCAATAAACTGGCTCTCGATTATGCAAATGTGCTTCACAGCTGAACAACAGTTGGTTAGTTGCAAAAATCTGCATCACCATGTTTCTTTTCCAACACCCTAAAACCCAATTATCAAATGTATGACATTCCAAATGTGGGTAGCTTTAATTGTTATATCAATTGAATTTGCATGCTGACAGCTGCTAATTTTTCTTTAAAATTCGATACGTGGTGGCTCTTGACAGATTTAATTGCTCTGCACGATGTCGAATCGAAGTGTTCTCTGACAGAAGTGTGAATATTCATTATGTACATCCATTATACCTGAAAAATAGACAAATGATTCATAATATAGTCGTTAACAAAATAGTTACATACAAACTATTCGTGGTTAAACTGTTAATCGCATCATGTTAACATCGTATCTTGTGTGTAGATGACAGTTGTTAAATTAATATTGACGCCTTATTTTTGACAAACACAAATGGCGCGTAAATCAAATTCCATAGTTACAAACGATATATCTTATAGAATGGGCTATTCCACTAAATTTTAAAAAAAGCGGAATTTGATACACCGTAGGAAGATAAGTTGAGAACACATTTTTTGCTAAATTAATTTTCCCTAATTTAGCTGAAAAAATAACAGAATATCCGAATAGAGCTGGTTAAATTTGCCGCTCTGCTATCGTCAGCGGATGAATTATAAAAAGGATAAAAGTGCTCCATCTTACTTTATAAGTATGACAGCTTTATTGTCAAAGCTACGCCAAAATCTAAAATGTCATAAAATGTAATAACTAATAAGAGTATTCATCCTTCGAAATTATATTTATTTATGTAAATATGAATCATATTTATAAATGTATTGTATTTTAAAATTAAAATATATAGTTCGTACAGAGATAATTACATAATTTATTGCCATAAGTCCATGTTTTAGAGAAATAATAAGACATCTGGCAACGATCCCTCTTGTCTGATGTCAAATACATTGAAACATAACCGTAAATATTATTTACTTTTGTTTTACATTGTGATTGTGGAAATATTGTCAGTATTAACTGTACTTATTATGTAAAAAATGGTATTCAAACTGTGTGTTGTACCATCTTGCAATAATAGCAGTGAAAATCATTCAGAAAAATTATTTCTATCTATTCCAAAAAATGCAGAGAGAAGAAAACGTTGGGCCACCGCTATTGGTGTGAATGGCATTCCATTGGATACAAAATATCGCATTTGTGAAGACCATTTCAATGTAAGTGGTATTTAATGTTGCAAATAACTAATAAATAAAATAATCTTAATTTTCAGCTTTCTGTAGATAGTACAAACTGGTTATACTATTCCATGATGGGAACTGCAAACTTAATCTTAAAATCAGATGTTGTGCCACATAAATATATAACTTATTCCCCCAAACATGATCTAGGCAGTCAACTAAATGAAGCTAGAAAAAGAAGTTTTACAGACATACATGACGAGGGAGCATCAACTTCTAAAAAAATTAGGTTATGTAATCAGAAGGTTAACACAAAAGAAAATATACCTGTGTTATCTGAAGAACAATATAAACTTAATATAAGTGAAACTTTAAAGGTGAACCAAAGCTGTAAAAATGTAGGCATTCAAACAAATATAAGAAAACCGTGTCATTCTATCAAAACAAATACCGAACCTATCGAAATGAAAACCCGTGGAACTTTAACTGTAATGCCAGTGGCCAGTGTAAAAGAAATCAAATTAATATCTGCCAAAGAATCCTCATCAGAAACAATTTCACAGAGCACTACCACTGAATATTCGTTACCATCCTCATCATCAACTTCGGAAAGTGAAGAATCAGAACAAGTGTGCAGTGAAGTTCGTCGAAAATCAACCATTATCCTCATTGAAAAGAGAAGTCGTTTTTATTTAGGGTTGCCTAAACAGGTATACTGTTTAGTAAAGCTGTTAACGGAATGGGTTGACGTCAACTATGTGGACGTTCTTATAACTATAAAGAAAATTAGACAGGGAGACTCACATTCCAGATTATCTGATGATTTTGGATGTAGCATTTCAAATATTTCCACAGTATTTGTGAAGTCTGTCCCAAAAATTAGTGGTGTTTTACAAAATTTTATATTCTGGCCAGAAATTAATGTTGTTAAAGAATACTTCCTATACCTTTTAGGTACAGGTACAGTAATGTTAATTCCATCATAGATTGTTTTGAAGTAGAAATAGAAAAACCATCAAATCCTTTAAGACAAAGTTTGACTTGGTCAGAATATAAAAATGTAATACTCTTAAATTTTTAATATCGTGTACACCCAATGGTTTTATAAATTTTATTTCTGGTGCATATGGTGGGCGAATATCTGATAAAAATATTATCAAGGAATCTGAATATTTGCAATATTTACCAGATAATGTCCATGTAATGGCTGATCGTGGATTTAAAGAAATAGATACATTTTTAAGTAAAAACATTGTAAATTAGTGAGACCACCAAGTGTTAGTAATTCTAAGAAATCTACACGTGAAGAAGTAAGAGAAGCTAAAAGGATATCAGCACTTCGAATTCATATTGAGAGAGTTATTCGTAGGATCAGAGAATTTGAAATGCTACATGCACATTCAGTGTTGAACACAAACATGCTTCCTTTAGTTAACCACATTGTGATAATTTCCTGTGGTCTCATAAATTTACAAGAACCCTTAATTAAATAATTTTTCATATTTATATTGAATATTAATTTTTGTAGTTAGCCATTTTTATAGTAATTTATTGTAATATGAATTTCTATGTACATAAAAAATATAATTTTAATAATTCAATAAAAATTGTTTTACCTATTACATGTAACTTCTTTCAAAACAAAACTATTACTACAAATTCTTATGAGCTACATGATTACTTTAATTAAAATATACATATATATACAGTGTAAGTAAATAAGTGCAAAAAATTTCTCATTTGAACATCCCCTGTGAAGTTACAACTCTTTCAAGGTTCCAAAAAAGCACTTTTAATTTTTTTTGGGAAACACCAAAAAGGTATGGCAATGAAATTATGTAGACGTTTTCTGCTATCGAGAAGACACTTAGTATCTGTTCACTTTCCCCTATGGTTGTAAGTAGAAAAAGCTGTACCAACGACTTTTTATACGTAACTTTTTTCTTACTGCTTTACCATCTAAAAAAATATTATAGATAGCCTCACTCATTCTAAACAAAAAATGCCTCGTAATTCTTTTGTAAAATTATTATTAATTAATTTGTATAATGTATAAATATTACTCATGTAATTTATGAAGGTGGTAACTAATAATTCTACTTCTAATAGTTTTTTTAATTTATTTTTCACATATATAATAAAATTAAGTTGCATTAATTATAACAATCAATATGCTATTACAAAATCAACATTATAGTCATTTACTAGGTAAATTACAGGTCGATTAAATTTTTTATGCCAATCATGTTATGTAATGCATTTTTTTTACTGAGAAATCATATATGAAAAAATTACAAGAGACATTTTTTGTTTAGAATATATCAAGCTGACTGAAATTAATTTTTAAATGGTAATGTAGTAATAAAAAAGTTGCATATGAAACAAGTCTTGGGGGTTTTTACTTTATCCGTTACAACTGCAGAGGAAAATATTTAAAATGGTAAATACAAATGTATATTTTTTTAATTACTGGGGTGAAATATTGATTAAAAATAATGACAAAATAGATACCTTTGTAATACATCTTTATTTTAAAATTACATACTATTAAAAACAGGAAACACTACAGATTTCCAGAAGTTCATTGCGTTGTCCAGTATTTCTTGTAACTTCTCATGTTCATATTTAAGTTCAAAAATATTTACAGATTGTGTTGTTTCAAATGTAGGATCTGCAACACAAAAGAGTCCCTTCTTCTTTTCTGCAAAAGCATTTGCAGCTGCAGTTGATAAAAATATTTAGGTTGTATTTCTCCATTTGAAATATAATTTTTAACAGATTTGCCGGAAAAAGGACATTTTATTTCAACACAAAATTCATCACTGAGGCCATCAGGTGAGGCTCCAAAATAGGAAATTTGTTGTTCAAATATAAGCCACACTTTGTAATTTTTATTTTTTTCTTTTGAAACTGCGGCTAAAACTGAATCTTCAAGAACTTTCCCCCTCTTTGTAGCTTCAGTTTCATTGGTTTTGATGCACCCATTATTGTTTCAACAAGTGAGCCCGACGTTGTTTTGCACTTTGCTGCTTCGTAAACCTTAGAAGCCGTAATTCTGCCAAATCGTAGTTCATACCAGTCCTTGCTGGAACTTTGTGTAACAGTCGCTCTTTCTGCCTCGTAACATAAATCTTGTCTCATATGTAGAGTAATGTAGTTAATGAAATCTTCACAACTGAAAACTTCATCTGCTTTTTCATTCTTAAAATCTAATGATAACATATAAAGCGATAATTTTTCAAAGCGGTGGCTCTTGCGTAAAGAAAATACTCCTCCAGTAGCAGCATTTGATGCCTCGGACATAAGTTTTCTTAAATATCCATCTTTTTTATTAGGAAGAGAAGGTATTGGCTTTCCCAAAATAGATTGTAAATCCATTTTGTGAGAGCCTACATTTGAGAGCGCTGACTTCTTCCAGTAACAATCTACCGATGTAACCGATGGTTCCTCACTTCTACGATGCAGCCATAGCAAAACGCTACCCCATGTTTGCATCCACCTGCAATAACAGACTTAATTAGACAACTATTATCATTAATTTTATCTTTGTAGATCTACATAAGCACATACAGATAAAAGAAATAAAATTGTGTTTAATTCTCCTCAAAATACTTTTGTAATTTATGAAAAATAATTATTGAAAGAACTAACCTGCAGAAGCTGTACAGTCTTTACATTCACAAGATATGACAAATTGAGACTCCTCATCTAAAACAATTTCCACACTGTATGCTTTCTTGTGAACTTTATGCTCAGGCGTTACTCTTCCCCTTATGATGCATATATTCCCATCCCTTTTAAGCTGGACATAACCAACTGCATTATCTCCATAGGCTTCCCTGGTAGATCTAGGAAATAGAAAAATAACTAAATGCAATAGATAAAAGTCTCATAATGAAACATAACCGAACCTATCATTTTTCCAATTTCACCCATCTTAGGTATATATTAATATACAGTAACTCACCTTACTGTTTTAATATTCTTCATTTCGGCACTCAAAAATCAGCGTTAGCAATAAAAATTAGCCACCATTTCACTATCAACACTTGGCAAATTATTGGAATAAGCCTTCTCAAAATCTTGCTCCATTTTATTACTTTTTAATTCAACTGAGTGCAATAAAACAACTATACACTATTGTTTTAATATGAGAAAATTAATATTCACTACAAAAATCACAAAATACACATATAAACACAAACTAACCCTCAAACAACAGAATGCAAAATGACGTTAGCGTCGAGCAGCGAGCAGCACAAGCGCAAACGAACTATCGATCTATCTATCCCACAATCGATACGCTGACGCGGCTAACGTGTAGAAACTCATACGCAAATAGTCACCCCGTGACGTAATGGGGAAGGCGCGCCCAAAATTTCAGGTATTTTTAAGCTAATTATTTTGGTGAAATTAAGACTTTATTGTGCAAAATTATGCACTCGTTCGTTATAGCAGATGCCTAAATGTCGAATAATAAAATTAACAATGTTTAATTTAAATGAACTGTAATACCCCATTGAATAATTTACAAAGCTTTTTATTCTCAACTACAACTTCCTAAATTATTTAATATTCTCGCTGTATCTCCCATACAATACCCGCCTCAAATATACATTCAAGTTACGTGTAGGGGATAGATGAAAAGAATATTTTACGCAAAAGGTCTAATCATTTTATCACCAGGACGTATAAAATAATTCCGGACAGCAGTTAACTGTCCCGCCTCCAGGGAGATGTCAGTGTGGCTCAAAGGTGCTATAACGTACACATAGAAAGGGAAATTCACAATGAAAAATCAATTTCCGAATGCCCGTTCGCATTTTTGCCGGCTGTTTTGGTTCCTATATTCAGATCGTTTTAGGAAATTAAAGACCTCGGAGTGTGCGCTCAGATCACTGTGCAGATAGATGATGGAAAAAATTATATTTTGCTTAGTAGTTTCATTAACCACATCGCACAGCTTAAGAAAATAATAAAACTTTTTTGTTGCAGTTTTGTTTTTAGACGTTTAGAGGTATTGGTTTTAGGTCAGGCTTTATTTATTTAATTTTCTTATTCCTGTTTCGTTTAGAGATATTGCAGCTTTAATATACTTTTTTGGGTACGCATGATTATAACATAATCCGTTATTTATTATATTTAAGCCATTCTTTATTATCGTTATTATTAGAGATACAAAAAAACATTCAAATAAAAGGTCTGTAACTGAACCACTTAAGTTAATGGAAGCACAGTGGCGTGCAGGAGTTGAGGGGTACAAAAAGCAATAATCTATTTATTAACGGAACGTCCTGTGTATATTGTTAAATTATTTTTTTCCTGATTTAATAAATATGGCATATGCCATTCCTATCTTAAATCTTTTAGAAAATTAATGAATTATTATTAAGAAAGCTACAAAATATTTATTTCTATTATTTATTTGATTTGATTAAATGAATATCACATAATAACATAATACTTGTCATTTTCATAGACTACTTTAATAATTGTAATTTCCGTTCGTATAATAAATAGCTTTAATATGATTTTCAATACTTCAAAAATGGTTAAAGAGAGAAATATCACATGCATAGTTTTGAAATCAGAAAAAACAGTAATTAAAAAATTCAACAATACACAGAGCGTTCCATTAAAAAATATAATATTGCAAGGGGTTCAACTTTTATTCAAAACTTTATTTTGTATCTCTAATAATAACTATAGTAAAGGGTGGCCTGAATATAATGAATAACTCTGTGCAATTTGTCTTCAGCCCAGCTATATTATTTAAGTGAATTCATTTGCTTTGTTCTTGATTTTGGTAATATCAGTAATATAAAACACAGTAATATAATAATATTTACTAATATTATAATGATATAAAAAATATCAAATGTAAATATCAGTTTATCAAAGTATTATATATCAATTATTCATTGATTCCGTTTTTTATGTAAAGTGGATAACAACATTGAAATAGGTAGTAATTAATGATATCTGACAAACAATCGTATTGCCAATGATTTGTCAATATTAAGCTAGAATAATGTATTCTTCTGTTCAAATTGACAAACTCTATCGTTATATAAATGGGATTATATGAAAAATCGTGTCCTGGAATAGTTATGTTTTGTACATACGATAATAGAAAAATTATTAATCCTATAGAATGTTGACAGAAAAAATAAGGGTTATTAATTATAGTGCAATTATTAGGAGAAACATTAAGCAAGCAACACAAAATTTGCAGATTTATCCGTGATTATTTAATATTATCTATTTTAATTAATGAGCAACTTCCGAACGGTTTGCCTTATTGAATGAGTCTCAGGGTTAATTTATAATATATAAAATTTCTGTTAATAATTTTACACACTCTGGCTTTCTATACGTTTTATACAATTGTGTTAAAATTACTAGTATTACAATAAAGTATACTCAGTATATGTTACATTTACCAATAATGTGTTAAACGTACACCCTTTCGTGTTAATATAACACACCTGCTCTGTGTGCCACTAAGGCAAAACTAGCATTTCTAGTACACCGTACGCCATTGCCGTCGTGTTGCGTTGTTGTGTTCAGTGAAGTCTTATTGGCGGTGCCGCAATGGAGAATATCGAGGTTGGATCAAACTCACTCTGGAGTTTTAAATTATTATATCAAAATTTTGTTTTTCCTGTAATTTCCTGCACTACTAGTTAATTTTCAGAAACTTCTTTCCTTCGTTGTTTATGGTTTACTGGAATGTTATTTATTTTTAAGTTTTTAATTAGAATATGTACTTACTACTATGCACTACTATTATTTTGTTAAATATAATAGAAAACTAAATTGTTGTTAATTTGAACAGAATTTGAATTACTTTTAATATAATCGTAAAAGAAAAATACCTTTTGATTTATTACTATTAACAGTATAATTTTGTACCTAAATTTTATGTACTGAGTAAAGTCTACATCTTTAATGATGTAAATAACAAAGAAATGTGTAAAGTTTACACATTATATTTGTTATATTAACACAGTTGATTGTGTTAAACCTTTAAAGCACTCCTTGATACAGAGAAATGTGTAAAAATATTCATATACAATACCGTGCAAACTTCGATTTTATATAATATTGTTCTTTTTGTGATAAAATGTGTAATTATTTTTTTTGCACTGTACTTCTGAGGAAGAGAGTCTCTCGAAACGTCAAGAAACCTAAACCTAACACAGTTGCCCGGAAATTGCAAACACGGAATTCCAGGAAACAACTACTCTGCGGGATAATGCCCCGACTAGAATTGAATTACACCTGGAAAACCTATAGCAAACAGCTAAAATTATTCGTCAGCAGTTCACCGGTTTCAAACTTGTTAATTCTCATCAGTATGCTACAGTTGAGGTAATTGACAAATTATGATTGTTATTGTTATGGTTTATCGTTATCGTTGTTATTGTCGTTGTCGTTATCGTTATAACACTGTACTATCCGAAAAAATATATATATTTTTAGAGTAGGGGTGTTGAAAAATAGTAATGCCATTAACTTCCACAACTTCCAATATAACCTGTGCACATAATTAATTTGAATAAATAATTTATTATGTAATGCTATTTTCTTTAATACGAATTAAATTACATTGTTCACTATTGGACGAAGAAAATTGGTTTAATTTAAATATCAAATCACTTATTACGTTGCTTTTTGAGTCCACCACAAAACTAACTCTACTCTACTCTACTTACTTATATTTATAAATTCAACGATATTAGTGCTACGTTCAAATTGTGGGTAAAAAATAATATTTAAATTAACGTCGTTTGCTAGTGTTAGTAATGTATATGGGCACATATTTTTAAAAATTTAGCTTAAAATAAATTTACCGAAGACTAATAATGATTGTTTTCTTAGTTTGATTTAAGCAATGACTGCTAACTTTTTACATAAATAAATATTAATTAAACAATACGTATGAAAATATACTTTCTGAGAAGTCAAGGAGTGATTATAGGTAAGGAAAGCGAATAAAAAATAACTAAAGGTGTATAGAATCTGGCAAAAAATAGTTCTACAAATATGTGTCTATATTTTTGCTCATTTTAAATATTATTAGATCATTTTTTTCCTGCTCGCCAGTTTCTTAAAATAATCCAATGTTTTATGGACTTGTACAAAAATAACGGTATACAATAATTTGCATTTAAAATATAAGGTCTATATTACAATTTCCGTGGTATAAATGGAACTGATGAACAGAACAATTAAATCTTACTCTACATGAAGTGGGCTATCAAAATAAGCTTACGAATGTCACCGAAAGAGAATGAAAACAATTAAAATATACAAGCGAAAAACATTTTCGATCTCTCTATATCCTTTCTTTGTTTGTGCCTTCCAATTTATGCACGCTGATGTAATTGAGTTCTCACCAGTCGTTCTCACTTCACGAAGCCTTCTTATTGTCAGACATGGGGTGGAGGGACTAGAACAAGAGGAAGTGCAACCACCTGAAAATCGGAATTATATAAATTTTTGAGAAAATTCTCAAACGCAGTGAAAACTTTTAACACACATTCTATAAAACCCTTACTACAAGTGAAACAAAAATCAGGATACAGAAAAATCATACATTTATTTATTTTAGCTAATTATTATTTAGCGTAGGAATGTGATTAATATCTCGTCAAATAGCAAACTAACTAATTGATAACACTTTACCCAAAAAGAAGTTGTATGCAACATGGATGAGATCATGACAGTCCCATGTATTTTTACTCACTGAAACTCAATTTGAATTCAGTTCAACCTCTAGGTATACGTGAGGATTCTTATGAACTTAAACAATCAAAATTATGACCATGATATTTTCGTACATTAAAACGCCGGAATACTTTACGAGTGACTCCTGTGATCAAATAAACCTCTATCATTATAAGACAGAATTAAAATGAACTTAAGATGATTCAAATTGAGAAGTTCATCAACAACAAATCTTCATCCAGTAAACCTTCTGGCTTTCTAGCTTTCCAATAAATACGTAGTCTAAAGGAGGAGATCGTCTATAAAGCAGACAGGCAGAAACCCAATAACCACATTGCTCGAGGGACCTTTAACACTAGACAGGTAGAATACCAATACACATATAACTTAGAGTAGAGAGTCTATACAGCAGACTCTGGACACCCAATGTTACAACTTAAATGGGTAAATGACTGCGTAGCTTATGATTGTCTATATTTTTATACTGATTTGTCTTCGAATGAAGTATCGAGTGGCTTTCGTTTATGTTTCTTTTTTTTTCACAACAGTTTCTCTCTTCACAGATTTCTTCTTTCACTAGAATCATGGAAATTAATTGTTGGCCCAAAATAGTAGTAACAAGTCGCCACAAATTTGCCAGTTGTATTCCGTATGTTTTATTTTATCCAGAACCATCTCAATATGTTTGTATTTCTCTTCGAGAATTACTAAATGTGATATGCGTGTTGAACCATATTGTTTGTATTATATAACTATATGGCCTTCAAACCTTATTTGGAAAAATATATAGCCAATGTGCACTCTTTTCAAGTTTGCATATATTTTCCAAATTTTTCGATATTGTAATTGCTACATATTGAGTTCCTATCTATTTCCTGAAAAATTGATCTTTTGTTCGGTAAAATTATATTCCCGTTCTTCTTTTCTTGTCAGTAGTTGAGGTCAAAGAAACGTGAACAAAGTCATTTCACAGATTATTCGAATACAAGAGGAGGCAAAAATACAGACGATCATAAAGAATGAGGTCATTTACCTGTACGAGTCCATACATTGAATGCTCACTGGCTTGGCTAAATTGTCATCAGAAATATGTGGTTATTGGGTGGGTTCTTGAATATCTGGTTCATATTCTATTTCTTCTTCTGGAGTATATCATTACAGAGCTAGAAAGCCATAACGTTTCTCAGTGATAGATCTACCGATCTGAATCATTTTACCTTATTTTAATTCTGTCTCATAGTGTCAAGGTGTTGTATGATGACATGAATCACTCACAAAATAATCCAGGCTACAATGCTAGACAAAAAGGTCATATAATCCTAGGATTGACTGTTTCAACTCTTAAGTTTGATGTTTGATATTAAATTCTACTACCGTTTTATTATATTTTAAGTTGCTTTTCGTTTGTACAGAAAAAATATGACTTGATGATTCTGATGTTAAGACGCAGACAATTTTTTTGTCACGTATAATGTTCAAATGTAATTAATTGTTCAAAAACTAATATGTGATAAGGAAACAACGATGGGAAATTCGCTCAGAGACAATATCTAGAATAAAATATAAAGATAATAGTAAATTTCTGTATGTATAAAAATTATTACTAATTTCAGGTAAATATGCGAGTATGTTTGTTTAGATTCAAGTTATCCATGTCAAAGTATAATACCCATCAAGTTGCGAACAACCTAGATGTATATCTACAACTACCTACCTTATCCGTAATATTATTTTAAATTTACCATGCAAAATAGTCCTTCCAGTCTACCCTTGTAATATTACTAATAATTGGATGGACATAATCTGGATGCTAATTTAATATTCTACCTCACAAGAATTAAAGGTCAGATTAACCGAGGTAGTTAAATCAGAAAATTTTGGCCTAAAATTAGGTCGGGTTATATTAAGCTCATACAATTACCGCCAAAAAATGAGACAGGCTGATATTCAGAATAATATCTATCCCAACTCAACAAATACACCGTGGCCCAAATTTGGTAGGAGTACATCATGTTATCTTTGTTAATACAATGTACAGGATGTCCTAATATTGCTATTGTATGATATCCCGAACTGCATAAGATACATTTAAAATTGATGGTTATAGCCTTTTCACGTAGTGTTCAGTGGCGTATTTGTAATTTCTCTACAGGGTATTTCTTTTAAAATATGACCGAAAGAATAATTTTTGAAATGAGCCATTACAAAATTTCAACGTGACAGCCGTCTACTAGATAAATTACAGTGCGATAAAATTTAAATTTTGTAACTTTTTTCCAGACAAAAATTATAAGCTACTTTTTTGACAGCCTTTTGAATGAGTTCAAATGAAATATTTTTCACAGAGGATCCATGTTTATACAGCCAGGCTATTCCGAATATTGAAATGCTATAACTTTATGTAGGTATTAAAATTGTTCAAGTGTCAAAGATGGCTTACGTGTGTAACAACTCGGAATTGATGGATATCGTTTGAATTCATGGCAATGTGAAACTGCAGTGAATGCAAGTGTAGTGCAACGCGGCGGAAATTTTAAACCGAATCGTTGAAGAGATGGAGGTTCAGGTCGTCCACGGCGTATTGAAGCAGTGTGGCGTATCATACATGATGCTCGATTATATCTGTACCATGTACAGCGTGTCCTAGCACTAATACCAAGGGATTGGACGAGGAGTTGAATTTGCTCTATAAAATAGGTGTTACAAAATGTTATTTATTTCTATCCTTTGGAAATTTCTTTCCATTTTTTGTCCGGTCACCGATTTCATTTTTTGCCACCTTATCAGATTTTACAGTGAACCAGTTTCCAGCCGTGCAGAAGTATATTTTTGAATCATTTTCGAACTACCTCTTTCGATTATTTTAGACAGCATACATGTATTAAAAACACAAATTTACAAATTCTGGTCAACTTTTAGACCCGAGCAGATGAGAACGATTATTAACGTTATTTGATGCCCTGAACTCAGATCTTCAATCTGTGTGTTAAGATTGGTTCTACTTTTCGAGTTCGCATGGTGGCAGTACTGCGCTCTTATAAGGGCTATCAGTTGACCACGTTGCATCTAACATCTTTTGAAACTTGTTTTTGTACTGTGATTGTGCTTCGGAACGTGTGAAAATGGAGAGAAAACGTTGCAGAGTCGACTCACAGTGTTTTTGTTACGTGTGTGGATGTTATATGGTCGGAAAACGTGGAAAAATCATGACAAATGCATTTTTTGCAAAGTTACCACAAGATTGGATCTCGAATGTCTCTCAAGATACATTTTCTGCATTCACATCTTGATATTTTCCCACAAAACTTGGGCGACACGAGCGACGACCATGGAGAGCGGCTACAACAAGATATAGCGAAAATCGAAAGGCGATACCAAGGATTTTGGGACAAAGGAATGATGAGCGACTATTGTTGGACCCTAATGCGTGAAACAGATCCCAAGCAATATAAAAGATTCAGTTCAGTCTCTGCTCATTTCTGATTTATACTTTTTAATTCAACAAATGGCCGTTAATGGTCAAAAATAGTAAAATAATTAATGTATTGAATATTTCGAAAACTAGAACCAATTTTAAAAAACGGGCTGCTGATTTGGATTCAGCCCCCAAATTTACCTTATAAATAGCTTTTGGTTGTTCAGGTCCAAAACCGTGTTTACTTGTGAAATTATATGAAGGGTACAGGGGAAGAACGGCAATAGTCCATCCGGACGAATTTGGAGAATATCGGAAATATAAGTTAGTATCGTTAGAAAGTAAAATTTAAGAAAAAAAAGTCGTAAAAAATATTTCTGGTAAACAATGTGTTTATTAAAAAATATAAATAGAAATAAACATTTATTCAAAACTAGTGACGTAACATAAAAAAAATAAGTTTTATCCTGGACTTTTCCCCTAAATCAAACTAATCTATTGGTGGGTCATCCACAAATTCGTCATCGCTCTCTTCTTGAGGTTGTTCGGCAAATGTTAATTGTTGATAAAACAACATGGCTTCTAGTCTCTCAAGGAATGCTGTCAGTTCTTGAAAATTCTACCATTTGACAAAATATGAACGTTGAAACTAATGAAATTTAGTTGACGTTTATAGCAAACATCATTGGTAGTAATGTTTGGGCATGGCAAATTTTTTTGGTAATCAATGGTGATACTTTCCACAGTCAGTGACTTTGAGGCACGTTTGCGGTAATTTCTCTTTAGACTATAAAATTTCTCACTTTTTCTTAGATGTAGCTCCTTTTCACGATTTTTTCCTCCAAATCATTGCTTATAGTCTTCCTGGTTTGATCCTCCGAGATGGAATTTAATGTTAGAGTAAGTGAAGATATGTCGGCTTTTAAGGTATCACAGGTACTGCACGTGTCTTTGCGTGGATATCCAAACGATATATTAAACTAGCTTTCAAAAATTCCTCGAAGGTTTCATAGGAAACTTTATTATCAGTGTTGCGATCCGAATACTTTTTGTGTAGTTTCACTATATTTAGATCTTCGGGCAGGTAAATATTTTTGGAGTCTGCCAAGGAATAATGAGATTTGCGCCCTTTAAGACTCTTAATGAACTCAATCACTTTCTGTTTGCTGTCTTCTGAAAGTCTGTGAGGTCGTGTTGTGTTTTCCACGCATATCGACTGGTGCCTTCCCAGTTAAAAGCAACGACTCCCTTACATATCTAGCTCGACGCCCTGTGATTCCGTGTAAAGACAAGAAGCCTTAATACAAACTGGAACATCACGAGTAATTCCATCCTCAATCAGTCGGACACGATAACTAAGTGAGGCATCATTAAGTCTTGATTCTGCTTCATTTTTCCGAGGACGCCTACGCATGACAGAAAGAACAGTGATGAGACCACTAAGGTAGGAGTTTTGTTTGTCAGTGTTACCTAGAACAAGAAAAATAGTGATTAGATCACTAAGGTAAATTGTTTGTTAGTTCGTTAAATTCCCGAAGGATTCTACGGCGTTCAGATTCAGGAACAACAGTAAAACAGCGAAAACGTTTACAGAAACAGTCAGGTCCAAGTTCATGGGTAGTGGCACGCAAAATTTTCATTACATCTCGGCCTCTACCTGTTTTTTTTGCGTTTCTTCGTTTCTCTGTTTGATGGACCGGCTTCATTTTCACTTGACTCTGAATAGTCACTATCCATTATATACAAAACTCTAAATCTAACAAATAAACTGGCCTAGCTAATAATATTGCCAAAATTAAAATTTAATACAAAAACACATGCACGTGGACACGAATTATAATAAACTAACGGCTGATGCAATAAAAACTAGCAGTGAACGACGCCGTGTACGTCATCAGAATTACTTGCAAACATGGACTGATGTCGTTCTTCACTACACGCGCACGGACTCATGTCATTCTTCCCAAGTATAGCGTATGTTTTACCTGTTGTTTTGGGGACTCAGGCGGTTTTTTCCATTTAACGATTTCATTATCTGATAATAACTACAAAATGGCAAAAAATCATGTTGTGAACTGAGTTTCGCAGAAAAATGGACTAATGCCGTTTTTCCCCTGGAGCTTTCATATGTTTCCGTACTTTTGTACAAAAAATATATTATTTGGATGATATTTTGGAAACGTTTGAACTAACACACATATGTTTGATTAAAATAGCTTTATGCCGCAATTATTATGGATAAAAACAAAGATGATAAATTTTATACGACGACAGTAATTTTTCTCCCGCTGTGACTTATTCCCTTTTTACTTTTCGCTCACTCTCGTCTCACTAAAAACAGCACTTAATTCCAGAAACCTGTTAACTGTTTCCTGGGCCATAAACTAGAAGTGTTTTTACAATTTATTTTTTAAACCGACCGTTTGAGGCCAGGGTGGGCGTGTGTAAAAGCCATAAGTTATTTGAGATGGGCGGAAAAAACAAATAACTAAGAATCCGGCTACTGCTCGGACCGGGATGCTATTAAATTGACGTAGTGCTGATGTTGCTCTTACGTTTACTCTAGCACTTTCTACACACTTCCGCCACTCTTGGACGCTACTATTTCTGGGTAGCTTGACTCCGAGCCATTTAACTCTATATCAAGTAAATAGGCCTATTATTGGATGAATTCTTGCTGCCTGTGAACGACAAATGATCTTTATAAAATGTGTTAAAATAAAATGTTTTATTTTCACAACTAATTTTAATAATACTCGTAAATGCACAATAATAGATAACAATTATTTGTTATTTTTATATAAAACAGCGGTTATGTATTGCCTATTATATCAATAGTGTGAAATAACACATCAGAATATGTAATGTTACAACCTTAATGGAAAATTAATATTTGAAGTGCTAGGTAAAGCAGATTTTCACTAACTTTGCTGTGTTTCCCTAGTGGCGTAACAAACACCCTCGCAGAGCTATCATTGCAGGGGAAGGGCTGCCAGCACAACTCACATTTACGGCGACTGCACGAAGAGTATTTATGTATCACTGCTTCTGCAAGTATATCACAAGCCGCCATGATCCTAGGAATAATAAATTTGCATGATTAACAAAATAATGCCATTGTCTGCTGCGACCTGAAGGCATTTCTCGAAGGCATTTGATCGCATATGTCATTCAACTCTCTTGTCAAAGCTCGAAACATTCGGTTTTAGTTCAGCCTTGTTGACATTATTTGAATCCTATCTTAGACATGCTTCAGTATGTCGCATATAATGGATACAAATTTAATATGTATACTGCTACTTCGGGAGTACCTCAGATATCCAATCTCGGCCCGCTACTGTTTTTATTATTCGTAAATGACCTTTCGCGTTATATTAGATGCGAACATCTTTTGTATGCAGATGATATGAACATTTTTAGCTCCATAGGTAATATGGATGACTCTTTAAATTTGCAGTCATAACTGACTAAATTGGTTGAGTGGTGCAATGTCAATGATTTGTCACTAAATATTTCCAAAGGCAAATTTTTAACGTACTTACGTAAAAAGGTCCATCTATATTCCATTTTTCAATAAATTATATAGCACTTACAAGGTGCGATTCTATTCGTCATCTGAGAATTAGTTTCGATTCGACTTTATCATTCGCAATGCACATCGAAAGTGTAGTGACTAAATGTAACAGATCCCTAGGATTTATAATGGGTAATTGTTGTTATCCAATGAGTTGGCGTTAAAAGCATTATATAATTCTCTTGTTTGATGAAATGTTGAATATTGCTCACTTATGTTTTCGTCAATTTATATCTCTCTGTAAGTATAGAAACGATTCAATCCAGAGACAGGTACTGGTCAAGATCTGTTATTAAATGCATCTGGTACGCAATCTTTAAAGTACGGCAGTCCTGTGTTGCTAAATGAAATCAAATTCCATGTGCCTCACCAAAACTCTCGACAAAATAAAATGTTTAATTGTTAAGTACCTAGAACTAATATGTTAATTAAGTCACCAATGGTCTCGATGTTAAGCTGTGTGTGTAATATAAATACTTTAATATAAAATGCCAACCGGTATTATTCCCATACGGACATTTGATTTTATAATTAATTGTGAAATATATGTATTTCCATGTGATGTAGATTATTTTAATTATATTTATTTTGTATATATTGTGTTATTTCATGTTTTAGATTTTGTATTTTATATTGTGCATATGTATTTTTTATTGTTATTTTATATTTTTTTTGTATATGTGTATTGTTGCCCTGTTAATGGACTTTCTGTCGACCAAATAAATGAGTAAATAAATAAATAAATAAATATATAATCAAACAAACAAACAAATAAATAAATAAAGCTGCGTATTCCGCGCATTTGTTGTCCGAGGCGTATTTGTGCATGCTGCTGCTTCTCTGACTGATAAATTTTTTGTCGACTTTTGGTGTGCATTAAAGTAAATTCAGTGTGAACGCCTCGCCTTAACGAATATTGTTTCTTGAACACAGTGGCGTATTTAAAGTTCTATACTTTGTCGAAATTCAGACTTGGTTGTATTTTTTTTATAAATATTCCACTGCTTGAGCAGTCGACGTTTGACGTTTGTTTATTATCACTAACTTCTATATTCGAAATAGTGAAGTTCTAGCCAAGCGTTATTTGACTGTGGATACTGTATTATTTTTCAATTCGCATCCGCTTGCTCATTTCGGTTTAACGTTTCTTAATAGATACAAAAAAAGAGAAAGGGACCAAGCAACACTTTATGCCTTAATATCTTTATATTATAATGTTAATGACGTTGTTATATATGTTTGCCTACCCACTCATGGTTTTTGTGACGCCACTGATTAACCTTCAATGTTCCTCAATCTACTTTGTAATGTGGCTGTGAAATTAATATCACTAAGAAGTTTACTTATTATATTACCAAGAAAAATAGTAGCTTTTGCAAAAAATCGTTTTACACTAATAAATAAAAATTTCAGAACTAAATTAGTAATACGCGGTGTAGAACTAACTACATCTATCGGCCGTTCGCTACTCCATGCCGGACTGAAAATGTCACAAGCACGAAGCGTTCTACATGCAGTAGACACCATTGAAAGCTGTCAACCTTTATCGCGTTCGGCGAGAAACGATATTTTGCAAACACGGAATTCCAGGAAACAACTACTCTGCGGGCTAATGCCCCGACCAGCATTGAATTACACCTGGAAAACCTATAGCAACAGCTAGAGTCATGGTCCCTTCTGTCGGGTTAGACAGACTAAAGCAGCTAGGATTATTCGTCAGATACCTCACCTATGGCATACTGATGAGAGCTAATAAGCTCGAAACCGGTATATGTCTGGTGGTCTTCTGACGAATGACTCTAGCTGTTGCTATAGGTTTTCCAGGTGTAATTCAATGCTGGTCGGGGCATTAGCCCGCAGAGTAGTTGTTTCCTGGAATTCCGTGTTTGTAAATTAGTAATAGTAGATTTACCTTTAACGGAGCCATTCTGCTTTTACTGTTACAAATAATAGTAACATAGAATGGATTTTACATTGCATACGTCAACTGTACTTTCTCGCAAAAGTTACTACGAGTACATCCTATAAAACATCATAAATATATCTCCCATAGTAACCGAGATGTTTCTCAGGCAATACCTTAGTGACCATTCAGTATATACAATAAAATAGTATATAATATATATTGCCTGACCTCGTTACTGGAACAAGAAAAACAGAAAGCAAAAACATTATAGATCATCATTATGGTACAAGACACAATAATAAATCACATGGAGTACCCAAAGTTAACAAACGAAGGGGAAGAGATGTTCGGCTTTACCTTGGCCTTCATATGAACAGCAAAGTCCCCAGCGACAAAAAGAAAATAAATGTATTATATAGAAGTTGTCGTAGAAAGAAAATGATTGTTAAATAAAATATAATAATGTAGCAAATTATGAAATGAAATTTAATAATTTTTATATATTCATGAAATTATTTCATGCATAATTAAAGTTTTTGTAATAATTAGATATTTACGCTACATTACAGGACAGTTAGTATTTTACAAATATCAACCATAGATTCGTAAGGATTACAGGTTGAAACAATATATAGTCTCAAAAATCATGCGCATCTCGGAAATTGGCAATTTTTGGAAAAATCGCTCGGACAGATCAACTTTGTTGTTTTTTTTTGTGCAAGAATTCTGGTGGAGTGCAATTCTCAAAAATGTAACCAGAGGTGGCGAGAGGGGGATACAATTTTTTTATTGGGTTGTGTTTTTAAATGGCAGCCTCCTTTTTCGTATCGTATGATGGCTTAGGTCTTTGTACATGTAGGTTGTTGGTAGGAAAAATTTTGAAGAAAAATTAATAAAACAAATGTCTCAAAAGTCATGCGCATTGCGGAAACTAGCAATTATTGTAAAAATCGCTCAGACAGGTTAACTTTGTTTTTTAGATATGAAGTTTCATGAACTTCAATTCTCAAATATGCAATAAGTGGCGGCGGGAGGGGAATAAATGCTAACCACCTTTTTTATTGCGTCGTATGAAAGTCTTTTTCATTAATTTGATGTGCAACATATAGGAAGCAGTCGGGAAAATTTTGAAGAGAAATCGAAAAAGCTGTAAACTACAAGATTCTCTTTTTCAACAGAATAGCTGAGTGTAGCCGCCTTAATACAATGAATTTTTGTTGAATTAGCGGTTTTTATTTGATTTTAATGGATCAAGTGTTCAAACTACTGATCGTCTGGAGTTTGACAATGACCCAGTCTATCGACAAATTATCTCTGCACATTCCTGATTGTTTCAGATATCACTTGATTGACTTTATAACGAATGCGTTGCTTCAGATCTTTAATGTTGTCCGGTATGTCATAATACACCTTGCTTTTCAATTATCCCCATAAGAAAAAGTCAGCTGAGATTAAATCAGGAGACCTTGTAGGCCCATGAAATTATGTTCTTCCAATCCAAAAATGTGAAAATTGATGGTTTAAATAGTTTCATGCAAATGGATGCGTGCATGCACTTCTTCGTATTAATGAGAGGGGGTTCCAGCAACTATTAGATTCAGCTGACCCGTTCAGAGATAAATTCTATGTTTAAGGTATTTTTCGATTTTTTTCCAAAATTTTTCCTACTAACCCATAACATGTTGCACACCAAATTAATCAAAAAGATTTAAGCTTTCATACGGCGCAATAAGAAAAGGGTGTGGTTGTCATTTTAAAAAGAACTTTATCTCCTCCCGCGGCCACTGGTTACATTTTTAAATTGAACTTTACTTTAAGCAGATGTCTTTTTTCCATTTTAACATACCACAATTATTAGTGGTGAGGTGATGAACTTACGGTATTGTTAAACATAACTTATTACTTTGTTTACAATATAGATCCGATTGTGACAAAGTTGTTAGTTACGTCCATATAGAGAGTTTTACTTCAGGTATTTATAAAATTGTGCCATCTGATTTCACATTAAACTACATATTTTAATTTGAAAACTAATGAATAATGATATCTACCATTTATTAATTTTTTTATTGCTATTCACTACTGATTTCATTTCTCCTCAACCATTTTTAAAAAAAATCCTTATGTTGGGTTTCTTGGTATTTGGCGCGCCTCCCTGTGGGAGGGAGAATAGTGAAGTGAATTTATTCATTAAATAATAAAGCTTGTTGTTGTTTTACTACCAGTTGGATTGAGACTTCTAAGGAAGTTTTTTAAGAGAAAAATTTAAGGGTTGTATAAACCAGCAGTAATCAAAATACAACCCCACCGCAACACCTTATTTATTACTTTTTGTATTGTTTTCAGAATACAACGGGTAATTTAATGTAGTGAGGTCAGATAGCAAAATTGTATAAATCCCCCAAATAACATTGGGGGATTTATACAATTACATCTCATAAATGGTAAGAGCAAATACAGAACAATTTATTTGGAATCGGAATGAAGCGCTGAATACAATAAACTTAAAAAAGTTTGATTTACCATTGATTTTCTGATCGCCCTGTATACATTCTGGTAGCAGAATAGACAAGTTTAATTGATTCTTTACGACTTCACATTTTAGTTTTTTCGATGATTTAAACATACCTACTTATGCATTTCCAATTAAACTTACATTAAAGTGGTCTTCACAAACAAATAATATTGCAATGCTTCCTTTCGTCGCGCTTCATTGCCCTATATTATTTTTTAGCACAGTAAAATATTTTCTACTAGGTACTGTATGCTGTATATTCGTACATATTGGCATAATGCAATATTTATTCCATTTGCCCGGTGAGATGCGCTTTCTGTATATTTTGCAACTTTATTCAATACCAATATCTATTTAACAAAATAGCACTTAATAATATCACAAATGACAAACCAATTCTTCTAAACGTATGTACTGTATGGTCTGAAAATGGAAATCGATACAAGATATAAAGCACAATGCTGTATTAGGTATATACAGCGAACGTTGTCTAACATCATAGGTCTTCGCTGTGACGGCGGCCGTTTTCCGTGAGCATGGCCAAACTAAATTTTTAAATACCGTTTTTATGCTTATTTATCCATAAAACGCCATTTCGATAAAAAAAATACATGCTTTCTTCTGCCCATATTTGTAAAAATCATGCAATTTCCTTATTGGATAAATAATTCAGTTCTTGTTTAAGATGCCACCCGATATGCTATTGTTTTTATTAGGTATTAATAATATTGTGTGAAACTAACTACTCCGCGGACTGAACGCGCAAAGCGTATGTCTCAGGAAAATATACATGTTTTCTTATACTCGTAATTCAAACTCGAAGCCAGAGGCCAAACCATAATGTGATTGGAAAAGTAATGTTTCTCGGTTATTGGCAAAAGCGAACTTTGTATGATTAATTTTATTACAGGTACATATACATCGAGTCTCTGTGTTTTATTCTTTCACTCTGCACTCGAAAGATATCATTTATCTTAATTAATTCGATCTAAAAGAAACTGGCGCTTTCATTAAATTTCCGATGTAGCCGGAAGATTTTCCCGAACAAAACGATGTCATATCCCTCTTATACCATCAATCTAGATGTGATATCCCTCGTAGACTCGATGACAAATGCAATTTTTAGCCACCTGTTGTGGTAATTAATACCCATTTGGACAAGCAATTTACTAAATGAATTTCTGTAGGCAATTCAATATCATGAAGCGAATTATTCGAGCCTGGCCTGGTGCGGATTAGCAATGAGGCCGTATGCCTGCAGAGAATAGACAAATACTTCATCAACATATACCCTCTGTTTGTGTATGCTGAAAATTACGTAATAATCCGGCATGATGCGAAGCAAAACAAGGTGGTGTGTTCAAGATAAGTAATCATTAGCATTGATTATTCGCCTTAGTTAGTTAGACGTAAACCAAGAACTTAATTTTTGGAATAAATAGGTACATACTGGATTCTTTACTGTATTGTAAAGATATTTAATCTAGTATAAATTACATTTCCTACAATTCCTATTATACAGAGTCATTAATAATAGTACATAACTTAATGGCAGATTGTACAGACGGATCTCGGGTAGGGGTTGAGTTTTCTGGGGTAGGAATATATCTGGAAAGCCTGGACACCCGGCAGAGCTTTTCGCTGGGCACACACTCCACGGTTTTCTAGGCGGAGGTTTTTGCTATTTTGATGGTAGCAGACAAGGAAGGAGTAAGGAATTGTGTGGAGAAGAAAATTTTCATCTGCTCTGATAGCCAGGCTGCACTCAGGGCCCTTAGCTCTCCGGTGACGAGATCTAGTCTTGTTCAGGAGTGTGGAGATGCCCTGGAGTCACTGGTCAGACAAAGGGAGGTGGAGTTGGTCTGGGTTCCTGGCCATAAGGGAATCCCCGGTAATATAACGGCTGACTTACTAGCTCGTCTCGGGTCCCTGGGAAGGTGCCCCAGACCTTGCCAGGGACCCGAACCCTTTTTGGGAATTACGCGAGGCAGTATGAATAGTGCCCTTAATAAATGGGCCTATCAAACACTAGGAGGGAATTGGAGAAGGAACGGGGGATGTAGACAGGCCCACAACTTCAATGAACCTAATAAATCTAGGACGAAGTGGCTGCTGAGCCTTAGTCGAAGGTCCCTGAACCAAATGTTGGGGGTCCTGACAGGCCACTGCAGACTCAGAAGGCATTTAAATTTGATAGGCATAGAGGATAGTCCCTTATGTCCGGAATGCGGAGAGGGGGAGGAGACCCCTATCCATTTCTTAGGATATTGTGCGGCTTTTGGAAGACTAAGATATAGGATCTTTAGCACCGAGGAGCTGCAAAGGGAAGAGATGAGGGGCCTACCATGGACCAGGATCCTGGCGTTCATTAGGGCATCGGGTAAGTTCGAGGAAGGCCGAGGATGAATAGTGGAGGGGTGATGGGATGCCAGGATAGGCAAAAAGGGCCCATGTGTGGCCTAATTGCCAGGCTGAGGCCGCCCGCACTACTACTAATTTTAGATTGTTAACGTCAAAATTAAGCGATTGAGGCCAACATGCTTTATTCAATTGTTGTTCTTTTTAATTCTACAGGGTTTTAAATTTGCAAAATATATTCGATTTTTGCTATATTTTATAAACTTATAAACCGATTGTTTTGAAAATTTGTAGTCTTATGTTTTCTGAAGTGGCAATTACGAATATGCAAACAGTGTTGAAGTCACGACTAGGGAGAGCTAATTATACTATACTGACGATATAAAATTATGTATAACTTTTTGTATTTAATAATAAGAAGCTATTGAACTACCTCCAATTCTAAATAGAAAAGATACACCCGTTACAAATCAATAAACTCAACAGTTTTCGAGAAAGACACATTTGTTTTTATTGTCAACGTAATTATCGATATTTGGTCGCGTTAAAAGCAATCATTTTTTGCAATTTAGTGCAAGATATAATGCAAACTTTTAATGTAGTACCTATATAGTTTTATTACTATCAGTTGCAGTTTCTTAAAAATATTCTGTTGAAAATATAATGAATTATTCATTTGTTCATATGACGTAAGTCGTCTGAATTCTTGTCGCGAGTATATATGCCCAAGAATTTTTTGTGGTCGCTGTGCAGCAGTGAAGTACTTGCAATTATATCGTGATAACAGGCAACCCGATCATAGACTATTTAAGAGACTGTACGATGGAGTAGGTGAAAAGGATCATTTGGTCCGAAAAGAGACATTGGAAGGCCGAAAATATTAATAGCGGACCAAGAAGATGATGCTTTACTGCGAATTGCTGAAACCACACGTACAAGCACACGTTCGGCAGCTGTTGGCATCAGCCGGTCTTCCGTTAGCAGAATCCTTATCCTTTTACTTTAGTTCAACATTTAGCGCCACAAAACCCTCTAGCTAGGTTACGGTTTGCACAGCTTCTTCACCAACAACAAAATGATGACCAAACATTTCATAATAAAATATTATTTACGGACGAAGCCACATTTATCCGACGAGGTGTTTTTAATTGGAGAAATAGTCAGTCTTGGAAACTAGAAAATCTTCATCTGCCAAGAGAGTTCGCAGTAAGAATTCTCTATCAATATTTGGTGTGGAATTCTCTCTGATAATATTTTGGGACCGTTCGTACTACCACGTCCACTTAACGGAGAAAACATTTAAATTTACCTACACATTGCCCCCGACGAGTAAGAGAATATCTTAATAGAAATTTTCCGCACCGTTGGACTGGATACGGCAGCGAAGGTCCTTGACATAAAACCTGTACGTAGCCCTAATTTAAATCCACAGGATTTTTACTTTTGGCGGTATATTAAATCTTTAGTTTACCAAGACATTATTAATAGTCAAGAACAACTGTGGGAAAAGATTCAAGAATCGGTTAATATTATCAAGCAACATAGAACTTTGTTCAACGTCATACAAAATTTAAACAAGAGACTAAGAAAGTACATTGAAGTCGCTGGTAGTCACTTCGAGAATCTTTTATGATTAATAATTTGTTAAGATGCTTAATAAAATTTTCAGTTGTTGTAGCGTTCGTCTTATTGTTAAATCAGTTTTGATATCTTAAAATAATATATGATATCTAATTTTCTAATTTAATTCTCGCCGAATCTTAAAAACTTAAATCGTCTGTTTCTCGGTTGAGTTTAGCGATTTGTAACAGGTACATCTTTTTTATTTAGAATTGAAGGTAGTTCAATAGTTTCTCATTAAAGAATTCAAAGTGTAAAACACAAAAAGTTAGACATCGACAGTACAGTATAACTAGCACCCCCTAGGCGTGACCTCAACACTATTTGCATATTCGTAATTGACACCTCAAAAAACATAAAACTACAAATTTTGCAAAAATCGGCAAAAATAGTTTTTGCAATTTCTGAGATATACTAATGGTGTTTTCCTAAATTTTGAGGATCTTTGAGTAACTAAATTCAGATTCAAATTTAGTACGTCAAAATACTTAAAGATAGGGTCTGGTGAAAAGTACAGACAGGTGATTTTGATAATCGCCTGTTTTGATGTCATTGTCGTCTTTAAACAATAATATCTATATTTAATTTTCCGATGCTTAAACCACACATATTTGGTATGTATTAATATTTTTGTTCTGTGCAGTATTTTGCTTAAAAAGTGACAAAACTAGAACATACTCGAGAACACATATGTTAGATGTAACAATAAATATAGGTACATTCTTATTTTATTGTACAGGTTTTAAGTCAATTTATTTACATGCAGTTCTGCTATATTATAACAAATATCTATATATAAATTCAAAATAAAGTAGCAAAATACTACCTACTAATTTTGGAGTCACTAGTAGAGGGCGCCACTTATGGCACATCATGTTTCTTTTAAATGGCAAAACTTTTTTGCCGCTTAGTGTTTCCATCTGACTATTGAAATAATCAATTCATTTACCTGTTTTATCTGAAAAAAGCATACTGTGTTGGCATCGATAGGAGTAACGGTTTCCCAAATAATCCTATTTGAAATATTCATTGCATGAAGTAAAAACTGCTTTGGTTTCAGGTAAAGTGCCTTTTCTTCTGAAAATGCAGCATAATGTTTCTTGAAAAAGTTACTCAGAATGATAAATTATAGAGACGTGCAAAATTTCAAGAGGATCGGCTTGCTTCCATGAAATATTTGTGCTTCGCTGAAAAATCTAAAAATAAATGTTTTATCAAACCTCGCCGATCTTCTTTAAATTTTGCACGTCTCCATAATTTATCATTCTGAATAACTTTTTCAAGTAACATTTTGCTTGATATTCAGCAGAAAAGGCACTTTACCTGAAACCAAAACAGTTTTTAATAGGTGCACTGAATATTTCAAATTGGATTATTTCGAAAACTGTTACTCTTAACGACTTCAACAGGGTATACCTTTTTCAGATATAACAGGTAGGAGAATCGATTGTTTCAATAGTCAAATGGATACACTAAGCTGCAAAAAAGTTATGTTATTTAAAAGAAACATGATGTGCCACAAGTGGCGCTCTCTACTAGTAAAGTCAAAATTAGAAAAAATTTAAATTTATCGTTCGCAAAAACCCCCGATTTACAAATTTTATGTAAACACTTGGATTTCTTAAGAAGTTATTTACAAATATTGAAAAAAAATTAACATCCTGTATCTCGGAATCGCGACTTTAAAATGAAAAATGTTATATGCTACCCCCACTATATTTTCAAGGTCAACTCAGATCTCAGTTTTTTTTTTAAGTACAATCGGGACACCCTGTATGTATTTAAAGTTTTTTTTCAATAATTAGATAAGGATTATACTTCTATTATCGAAACTAGGTTCAGTTCTTTTCTGTATTTTTAAATATAATATGATAATTCACTTTTATTTCTGAGGCCATATTATAATAAGGCGTATTTTGTTATATTTTTAAATCTTTTAAATAGAATTTATATTATTTTGCCTTGTTTTATCTTTAAGAGAAAGGAAGACTGACTGATGTCAAATAAATTTTATTGTAAGGAACGTTTGCTTTAAAAATACAGTGTTAAAGTTGAACATTAAATATATAATTTTGTCAATTTTTTACGTATTAATTTCAAATTTAGTAGAGATATTTCTCGCGAATAACTAAATCTTCAAGTGTAAACGAAATCTAAATAACAAATGTAAAAAATAAAGGAAAGCGGTTAATATTTTCTGACTACGCCCTTAGGAGACCTCGCTCAATGTCGTAGCGGAAAATTTTATTTAGTAAAAAATCTACTTACAATAAAAAATTTTGTAATTAGTAGCCAATGAAGTCTGGCATATTCATAAATCGATTACATCAACATTAATCCTACTGCCAGTTAATGCTATGGATGTTGCGAACATTCGTACTTTAATAATGCGGTTTCCAAATGTAAGTATTATTTATTATCAATTATTAAATTTGTGCAATTAGTTGATTAGTAACTTCTCATTATCCTGTAATAGATATAACACTATTAATAATTGTTTATTAATTACAAAACGTAATAATTACTTTCAGATACTTAAATTGTATTTCAATTTCGCGTGATTTGAATCGGTCCCTAGTTGATCGGTTTAAGATGTCACTACTTGAATCTATGTTTGTCACAGTCATGAGTTCGATTCCTGCGAGTGGAAGATCGTAGATAAGTTATATCTATACTCGTAGAGAAGATCCTACCATACCCCTTTCTGCGGGTACGGTAGGATGGAAGAAAGTTGGCTTGTCTAATATGAGAGATTGATACTCGTCGGCGTTTGACCATAACTCTACTTAATGAAAATTTTCAGGTGTACCTCATTCCTACAACAATTGATGGTTAAAGTAATGCCACCATATTCCCCATACATATTTCCAATTTCTTCACTAATAATCACAAGTAAAATGAGGTATAGAGACATTCCAACTAGCACCAAAGTAACACTAACTGAGACTGGAACCTTCAAAGAGTAACTATAACCGCCACTAAATTTACTACTTTGTTGTATAAATAACTTGACACAACAAAGTTACACTGCTCCGTAATTTTGACTACTTCTGGTTACTTTACAGTTCTGATGTAAGTAGCTCTTCTAGTTTTGGGTTGTCTTAGTTACCAGCGAGACATCCTTTATGTTAGTTGCGCGACGTTCAGGGAACCTTAATTGTTTGTTTAAAATCGAGGAACTTGTAAGTATTATTTGTTAGTCCAAACACCGTTATCGCTACTTGTTTAACTATTTGCCCACAGTCGATCCCTTTGATTATATCACGTATAGAGTGTACTTAATAATTATTAACTCAATGCTAAGTTCGAACATGAATACCTCATAGCAAACTATATCTATATTCAACTACTACCATAAGAAAATATTCAAGAAGAGTGCAATGTAAATGTCGGACGTGACGCACCCCGAATAAACAACAGAAAAAATGTTGCTAGGAAGTTGCAGTGGAAACTTTAAACGGACAATGTTTGGTAATTACAACATTACTGCTACTTTAAAATAACGCTACAGCCTTGTTCGATTCTTGGTGGCAAATATTATTACTTAAAAGTTATACAGAGTTAAATAAGTGTCGCATCGGAAAACTTTATATTCCTCTTGAAAGAAGAAACATTTTTTCCTCTACCATTTTCTCTCCGGGCTTTGATTTTTGAGATACACGGTGTCAAAACTTTATTTTTTTAGTTTTTTCCAGTATCTCTAACCGTTTGAACTACAGCACTGAGCTTTTATAAAAACATTACCACTATTAATAGCTACTTTTCGCACCCTTCTGGAATTCATTGACGTGCCAGTGGTGGAGATTTTAGGTATCGGAAGGGTTTTTTCTCCATAACTTTTACGCCACTGGAAAAATTTACTTTTAACAGCAAATTCTGAAGCTCCAATGAATTTTACACAAAAATAGTTCTTTTGGTTCATTGCTCTAAAGTTAACCGTTTTCAATCAAAATGACTTTCTATGAACAAAAACAAACATTTTGCTAACGTTACGAAAATCTTTTGTATTTCAAAAATAGGTATGTATGCCTCAAAAATTGTTCTATCAATATTAGTTACTTGATACATATTGGTATCAGATGTTAAAGTGTCATGGGGACTGGGAATCTTCTTTACGGCCGAAGACTATGTTGAGAATTCTTTAGAGAATAAGGAACAGACATCAAAGAAGATCCTGGGGTGAAACACAGATTTAACGATTGGAAATTGGAACTTATACAGCTTCTTTTACTGTATTAGAGAGGTATTTTAAGTTAATATAATATATCAAATCTCCTACAATTTCTATCAATGAAGTCATATGTATGCTCTCTGATACCAAACATCTAGGTATGCTAATGCACAATTCCACAGACAAAGCTTTATTCAATAACTATCTAAAGAAATTAATCTATCTAAAATACTAACCTGCTTTAATGAAAACACTCTATAAATATCTAACTTCACTTTTGGCAGTGGGAACTTGAAAATTCAACCACAATAGATGAAATCTGACCTATTTATGCATTTTTAGGATTGCTTCTTCAGGTGGCCTCCTTTAAGTTGAGTCAAATATCTAACTATAAAAATTATTATATAAATTAAAATTATTTGAAATTAAATATCGACAATGACAAAAGTGACATTAGCTTGTCAATGAATTAAATATGAGAATACCTACTTGAATAATGTTTACTTTTTATGTAAAAGTTTTTATATATTTTTAGGTATTAATAATATTGTGTAAAACTAACTACTCTGTGGACAAAAGCGTTGAATTACACCCACAATATCTACCCATATATTCCTTATTATTAGCTTTTGTAACATTTTTTACTGTATTAGAAAGGCATTTTAAGCTAATATAAATCAAATCTCCTACAGTTCCTATCAATGAATCATAAAAGCAGGTTAGTAAATTTAGATAGATTCATTTCTTTAGATGATTATTGAATAGAGCTTTGTCTGTGGAATTGTTCATTAGCATACCTAGATGTTTGGTACCAGAGAACATACATATGACTTCATTGATAGGAATTGTAGGAGATTTGATTTATATTAGCTTAAATACCTTTCTAATACAGTACAAAATGTTGCAAAAGCTAATAATAAGGAATATATGGGTGGATATTATAGGTGTAATTCAACGCTGGATGGGGCTTTTGTCCACAGAGTAGTTAGTTTCACACAATATTATTAATACCTAAACATATTTAAACAGCTTCAGCACATCTATCTAATTGTAGTGTATTATTAATGTTTATAATAAATCTTGGGTATTTCTTTTAATATTAAATAAGTCATTTTTCTAAAAGCGGGGTTTAATTTAACAGAAAAATGTTAATAAAAACAATTGTCAAATTTGTATTACTAAATGAAAGTAGATAAAATACTTTTTCGCCATAATTTCAAAGTAAATCCAATCTTGAGCTGAAGTGAAGCAATACCTTGTGCAGTACCTAGTGTATATCTACTAAAATTAGTTAAATGTTTGAAACATTAGTCTCCAAGCAATCAACTGACATAAAAAATAATTTTTTCAGTTGATTTATTTTTTAATTTATTACTCGTCACACGCCCCAAATCCCCGAATCAATTTTTTCACTAATATCTGCTCCAGTCAGTTCACATTATCGAAATGAATTTATAATCCGCCACGATAATTTCTGAAGTATAATTAATGTGAGATCTAATCGCATAAAACACTAAATCAGTTATGACCAATGAATGGTCACGACCACAATATAATGATTACAATTCTGGATAGCGATTTCGGAACGACCATGCTGATGGTTGCCATAAATTCGCAGGAAAAGATTAATTGTGTAGCTTCCCCACATGAACGATTAAATTTTCCCACCCGCTCGATAAAATAAATTGTGCGAGTGTTTGCTTTTTCTGTTACTATCAAATCGGGACTGTATATTTAAACGAACTCCCGAGATCGTTCTTTCTAGATACATTCTGAGAATTAGCAGGAAACTGGCCATTACGGTACTAACGTGTTATGGAACAGTAAGGTGGAAACGGCATCTGCTAAATTAAAGAACGTGCACGAAGAGCAATTAATTTTTCATTAGTTTCTGCTAACCGTTTTTATTAATTTTGTAGAGCAACGGGACACTAACTAGAAAAAGAATTATAAACATTAAATTCGATATACCTAGTCATTTACAATACAAGTGTTATAAATATTCATATTGCAAATATGAATTTATAAACATAATGTACAAAATTTTGTCTACTTTCATTTAGTAACACGAAAAAATATATATAATTGGCAAATTGTGTCGAATGACGCAATAAGAAGCTATTAAAAATAATAACTTTTCATTTGGGAATAAGATGATAAAATACAATTTCAAACGTGCTAATTTTTCGTCGTTGTACAACCGATTTTTGAATACGGATAGATCTATAGTAGAAACCGTAGCTGATGTTAATAATGCCTGCAATATATTCTATGACGTTATAACTAACATTCTTAATGCTAGTGTACCATTTTATAAAAATTGTAAACATATACATGTAAACATGGTTTAGTGCTGAAATACGAAGAAATATTAAAAGGAAAGAGACTGTTCGTAAACATTATAAAAAAAATCAAGACAGATTACTATTTCAATCAACACTGTTAAATCGCAAATTAATAATGCTACAAAGCCTGTAAATAATGTGGAAAATAATATTTAAACAGATCCTTTAATGTTTTGGGTATTTGTTCAACATAAAAGAGATGCGGGGGTTGTCCATTACGATGGCATTTAATTTGATTCACCTCAATCAATAGTTGATTGTCTTTCCAATTATTTATCTAGGTTTATAATAATTCTGATATTGAAACTGACGTTGACATACCACAAGTATATAATACAATAAATACTGAATATACTACGAAGGATGATATGATAAATGATTAAAAATGATACAGCACGTAAATTGAAAAATAAAAAATATAAAATATCAGATAGTGATAATTTGACAAGTTCTATAGTTAAGATTGTATAGGCGCCTTCATGCAACCTTTCATTTATATATTCAATCTTTGTCCTCCAAGCAATATCCTGACGTTTGGAAAGTTAGTAAAATTTTTCCAATTCTTAAGACTGGTGATCCTTCTTGTGTGAACCATATACTAAGCAATTTTAATAACATATTTGAAATAATTCTTTATAACCGCATATATAGTTCAGTCAAATTATTTATTTCTGTTAATCAGCATAGTTTTATGGAAAAATAGTCAACTATTACCAATTTAGCAAGTTTTACTCAGTTTTTGTCAGATGTTTTAGACACTTAGGGGCAAGTAGATGTTATTTATACAGACATGCAAAAAGCGTTTGACCGAATTGACCATTCCTTCTTAACTGCTACACTTAGGGCAATCGGCTCTGATAATTTGACAACATTATTTAAATCATATTTATTGAACAGACTCCAATTTGTTGAATATGGTGGTCATGCATCTAGTAATTATTTTGCTATTTCTAGTGTTCCTCAGAGTTCCAATCTTAGGCCATTGTTATTCTTAATTATTATTAACGATCTTTGTTCCAGTTTGACAACGTCACTTGCTAGTTACTGATAGTCTAAAAATATTTTCTAGAATAAATTCTTTATACGATTGCATATCTTTGCAAAATAATTTATAAAACATTCACTTTTTCTAAAACGTTCAATCTAATTCACTTTCAGTATCATTTTAATGATAGCACTTGCGTGGTGTATTGAGATTAAGAATTTAGGTATTACTTTTGATGGTAAACTGAACTTTAACAATCATATTAGGTATCTTCAACTAACAGGCCAAGGGGATTTTTTACTAGAAACTTGAGTAATTTTACTAATGTCAACAGTTTTAGAATATTGCACGTATCATTCATAAGGAGCAATATGGCGCACTTACATGGCATCCGATTTATCAAAACTCTATCGGACAAATTGAATCTGTTCAGCGTTAGTATTTGAAGTTTATGTTTTTTAAATATTACGGCAGTTATTCCCCTTGGCGTACTGATAATGATTATTTATTAAATTTATTTAATTTAGAATCTCTTAAATTAAATGTACGCGAGATTGTATTACATTATCTTTTCTATTTAAATTAATCCATAATGTTATTGACTGTCAGTTTTTTTTTAGATAAATTGTCATTTCTGGTGCCTGGACATAATTCTCGCTCACATGATACTTTTTATTGTACAATAGAACAAATAATGTTATGATGAAATCTCCCATTAATAATATGTGTCAGTTATTTAATAGTTTATCCAACACTTGCGACATTAATTATGATTCACTTGATGAAATTTTAAAATCTCGTTATCCTGTAATTGGGTGTAAACCTGTTGCAAATAAATGAAATTATTATTATTAGCTAGTGTATTCTCTATGAAAAAAAGTATCTCCTATTAAGTTTATGGATCAAGTTTTCTTATTTTACCTTTCGCATGGCTACTGTCAAAACTTTGTCAAACAAACCCTCCAATCTAGCTTCGACAAAATCCAAGTCGCGGTATGAGTTAGAGTACCAAAAGTGTGAAAATAGGTGCAAAGCTAACAAGGCAAAGGAGATGCCTGAGAAAATCAAGATAATAGTAGCTTTTCTCAAATAGTTGCATATTTAAAAGAAGTTCAGAGGTTTACAAGGCGAAAAAGTCTAGAATTTTTACAAAATAAATACTGCAAATCATGAAACAAATTACTCATGAAGGTTGCTATAATAATCGGCATTCGTTGGGAAGAATGAACTAAGCTGATATTATACCATATTCAATACAATGACCTCTATATGAAAATAGTCAATACATACAATTTGTTATAATAGAAAAAAATGTGGATTTTTAAATGTTTTTCGAAAATATGCCGAACTTCGTCCTTCTAATGCATCTCGCAGGCGGTGTTTTGTGTTCTACAGACAAGGAAAATGTATCTTCTAGCTTGCCGGAGTTAATACTTTTGAAAGCACCCCAAAAATGATTGTAGCAGATCTTGAATTGATGAATCGTAAATAATACACTAAACATTGTTTTAGAAGATCATGGGTTACAGCCTACATCACATATACCTACTTATTGTAAAAAGTGTATTATATTAATGTTTATAAAAAACCTTAAGTGTTATAATAATTTTTTTAATAATAAATAAATCTTTTTTTTTTCTTTAGTTTTTTTTGGGTTTTTGCCACACTTCTGAAAAAATAATAGATTAATTAAATAAGCCCTTGCGCCAAACGGAACAGTCAAGGGTTATTTTTGAAACTATGTTTGCCTAACCAAAAAATCTCACACTGAAAAAACAGATAAGTAAAAAATAACAAAAATCACATCACTATCGCGCACTTTCGTATTATTGACGTTTCGAAAACCTCTCTGTTTTCGTTCTCAAAATCGTATTAAAAATGTTAAACGTATGTCAAGTTTGACAGTTTAAAATTTGTTTATCTGCTTCCATAGAGATGTTAAATGATTTTTATTTTATTGTTACTTACTTCTTCTTGATACAACTGTAGCCAACAAGGATCGATGTTCACTGAACAGTTTGACACACTTATCTCCGTTCAACAAAATAAATAGCTTCAGACAATAAATAAATCATTCTTAAAAAAATCGGAGTATTTAACAGAAAAATGTTAATAACAATTATTTAATAATAAACAAATATTTCTCATTAAAAAGCAGTGTAGCTAGTATAGAGTTTTCACTAAAAGAAAAAATAAAATGTGACGCCATTATATGCTGCGACCAAACAGATTATAGTAACATATGGTAGAACTATGAATGAATCATTAATTATTTAATTAATTTTTAACGAAAAGGAACATTATTAGCTTATTTTTATGTCAAATATATTTTGATATTATTAATCTTCATTTTCAGATTCTTATGCACAGAAAACTGCTGACAGGTTCTCATAAAATGCGATTGTTTTTTCTTGTTTCAAAAATTTACAGATATGGCTAATTTTTCAGATATTGCTATGCTTTCAACTCCAGGTTTTATCTGACGGAACATCTGGATACCAACCATGCAAAAAACTAATGAGCATAAAATATTTTAAGTCAGCATTAAACTCAAAAAACTTTTTTTTGTTAATTGAATCTTAATCTTATTAATGCAAAATTGACAAAATCCTTAACTATAGTTCTGTCTAATAATGTATTTAATATTAATTGAAAAAATACCCAAGTGTTGCACTTGGGCCCTTATCAGCAATAATGAAACAGTTGATTTTCTCTGTATTAAAGCAACTTACTAGACTTTTCAATAGCTTATTAAGTGCCTACTTGCCTTATGACTGTTAGGTGAGAAAATAACGGATTTGGCCAAAGTACTACGCAGATGGACTTTGTAAATTAATAGCAACCATTAGATATACTGGGTGTTAATATGCAAGATATCTCTTACTAACAAATTATTAAAGGTACAATACATTAAGGTCGCCGTATTTCTCTCCCGAAAATGATCAAATTTGTGATGTTTTTTAGGTACTGAAATCGCGAAAAATAAAACACGTAGAGCAAAAGTAATATCAAAAATAAAATTATTGATGTTTTGTTTATACACCTTTACTATTTAAACTCTCCTCAAACAATATAATAACTTTTAAAATGCATTTGTATGACACACATTATTTCGCTATTCTAACCCCACATTTTAACAATTATTTTCACATACTTATAAACAAAAGTGAACAATCTTATATGCAGAACTATGTAAGTATATGTTATAACAATGTTTACATCTATAGTTGAATTTAAAAATACGTATTTTGAAAGATTTCAGTACCTAAAAACTTGCTGGACAGATTGCTTTCTGACGTTATATATTGATTTTACGTCGTTACCTTTGAATATTTGCAGGTGGCATGAAATAACATTCTTGTTATTTGCTAAACTCTATATTATTCAGTTCTTAAATGTCTAAAATTACTTGTATTTGTAGAAAACACTATTTCAAAAATAAATACAATGTGGTAGCCATATTTTTATTTCAAAATAGCTAAATAGAAGATCTCGTCAGAAGAAAAAATAACTTCTCTGTAGGAAGATTTTTTTAGTGGAATTTATCCATCCATCCACTAAATGTGATTTATCCATCCTTCTCTGTAATAGTGTATTGTTCATCCATCATCTAAAAGTGTATGTAGGTATTTCATTCACATTATTAAGAAACCGTATATGTTTGTCTACTACACATAACAACACAACTGAAACGTACCTATTACTTTAGAGGTTAGGTTTATGTGTCTCTGCGCATGTGCAACAGAAATTGCATAAAAACTTCTGTAAAATTTTATAATAAATTGAGTAAAAGTAAATGGTTCCATTGTCATTCCTAATTTTATTACATACAAACACATGCATTTAATTATTTCTTGATATACAGGGTGTTTCAGTTTGATATGTCACAAACACGTGAGCATATTTTGGGAATAAAAGTCTGGTAAACTTTTGTTCTAACTTCCTTTTCCCCTATACGAATTCCTCTTTCCCTTAAACGCGCGTCAACTGCCTGAAATACCCTTCGGTCAGGAATTCTTCTCCCAGGAAAGTTTTCTGCGTATAATCGTCTAGCTTCAACAGCACTACCCCAGGCTGCACCATACATCAAATGCATATCTGCATACTCTTCATTTGTTAATGCAACCTGCGTCATTATTGAAGAACCACAGTAATCCGTATAATTGAAACTTAAAATATTGCTAACTATTAACTTAAAATATTACTGTTATAACGATTAAAGCATAAACTGCATATACGCTATATATGATAAACATTATATGTAACATTCAAAACTACATAATTAATTGGATTTTGTTTTCACGGCATACTGAATTCAGAAGCATTGTCGCATGTTAACACAGTCGTCGAAAAACAGACTTCTATGAATATCCAATTTGTGACTAAACTACGAGAGACACGAAGAAAATGAAAGAGACCATTTTGATTGGAAATGAATTGTAAAATTATTAAATGATCACTTTTTTAAATTTAACCAGTGGCGTCACATATTTATTTTGCCCAAAGTGACAGACTCACCCTGTATCTACGCCACAGCTTAATTTTGAAGAGCCATATTTCGGCAGCAAATGCAATATTCTCGGCTTACACAGTACCCCAAATTTGATAACAATATCTTAATCCGTTTAAAAGTTTTGAAAGAAAATTTTAATTTATAGAAAAAATTCAACTCTTATTTTAAATATTCAGTGCACCGTATATTTATAACGAAGGAAGTTAGAACAAAAGTTTACCAGACTTTTATTCTTATTCTTATCCAAAATATGCTCACGTGATTGTAACATATCAAACTGAATCACCCTGGATAATGTAAATTAAAAATTTAAATTTCCACTAAATATTATGCAAAAAGGAAATAATAAAACATGGACATTTCCATCAATTTTTATCAGTGCACCTACTGAAAAAATTGAATGTGATATAAACCTAACCTCACATTTTAATAATGCATTAAATGCAAATTTTAGCATCTGAGCAGGTCTATTTATTTATTATATGGGTGTATGTTTATCTTACTTCGATTTCAATTTTGACAATTCAGGTTTTGGAGTTTTTGGGGGAGTACTCTTTAAATTAAATTATGCCATTTTTGTAGTGTAGTTATACCAGAAGTCGCCATCTACTTGTTTAATTTGAATGAAACACCTTGTATATTTTTGGACCTGATTGGGATTGCTTAAAAATCCAACTCGATTCGTCTCAATTGTTAAGACTGACATAAAAACTACAACACTGAAAATAAAGTTAGACGATCTAATTACCTAATAAATGTTTGATAAAGTGGCAACGAGGGGGAATAATTCCATTGCGTCCAAATTTTCCCTCTAACTAGCGTTGATTAACTTAATGTTATTTCTAAATTCTAGTCATGAAATTTCCCCTAAATTCGTTAGATCAATCAAAAGTAACACTATCTGTCGTAATTTCTAACGTCGTCAACTTTGAGTGGATAAAGATAATTTATTTTTAAAATAATACACAGATTGCCACTAATATGCCCATATTAATAAAATATTAGTCTCTTCTTATGATCAGGGATACTCAAATATACAGGGTGTCCGGAAATGATGAGCAAAAATTTCAGGGGATAATTCTAGACCGAAAATAGATGCTACTTCATTCTAGAACATTTTTTTCAAAACTGATTATTTTCGATATTTGTAAATAACTTAAGAAATCCAAATCTGTACGTAAAATTTATAAATCGGGGGTTTTGCGGACGAAAATTAAAACATGTTTCTAATTTTGACGTCACTAGACTAGAGAGCGGCACTTATAGCACATCATGTTTCTTTTAAATGACAGAACTTTTTTGCTGCTTCGTGTGTCCATCTGACTATTGAAACAATCGATTCTCCTACCTGTTATATCTGAAAAAGGTATACCTTATTGAAGTCGTTAGGAGTAACAGTTTTCGAAATAATCTTATTTTAAATATTCAGTGCACCGATTGAAAACTGTTATCGTTTCAGTTAAAGTGCCTTTTCTACTGAAAATACAGCAAAATATTACTTGAAAAAGTTATTCAGGACGGTAAATTATGGAGATGTGCAAAATTAAAAAAAAAAATCAGCCTGCTTTGATAAAATCTTTGTGAAAAATGGGTGAAAATCAAAGTTCGCCGATTTTCTTGAAATTTTGCACGTTTCCATAATTTACGATTCTGAACAACTTTTTCAAGTAATATTTTGCTGTAGATTCAGCAGAAAAGGCACTTACTTTACCTGAAACTTAAATGGTTTTTACTCGTCACAGTGAGCATTTCAAATAGGATTATTTCAGAAATGGCTACGACTACCGACTCCAGCAAGATATTCCTTTTTCAAATAAAACATGTTGGATAATCGATTGTTTCGATAGTCAGATGGATACATTCAGATGCAAAAAAGTTCTGCCATTTAAATGAAACATGATGTGCCACAAGTGGCGCCCTCTACTAGTGACGTCAAAATTGGAAACATATTTTAATATCTCGTCCGCAAAAACCCCCGACTGTATAAGTGAAAATATTAAAAATGTGCTCATAAATATGCTTAAATATAGTCAAAATATACACAAAATATTGAAAATATGCTAGTAAAAGATATTTGAAAAATAGAGATTTAAATAGCAATAACATCACAGCACAATGTTCCTCCTTTTTCAATTTGATTTTTGAGAGAAAGCAACCATTCTTAAATTTCAAATTCGGGAGAAACTCCCAAAAGGAACACGCAAAATGTAACAAAACTACATCTAGTTGCCATTAGCTACTCTATGCTGGACCTGACAAATCACAAAACGATGCCATGACAGCATTGTTTTACAATGCTGTGGACACAATTGAAAGCCCCCGGAGTCTCGCCGATAACGACATTTGCAAAATTGAATTCCAGGAAGCAACTACTTTGCGGAAGAATGCCCGACCAGCATTATATTACACATAAGAAACCTTTAGCAAACAGCATGGAGTAGCCAATGGCCACCAGATGTAGCTTTGCTACATTTCGTGTACTTAAGGTTACTTCTGTCGGGTTCGACAGACATAACAGCCAGGCTTATTCGTCGGTTACCTCATTTATGGTAGACTGAAGAGAGCTAATAAGCTTGAAATCGGTATATGTTTGATGGGCACTGACAAATGACTTTGGCTGTTTACTAAAAGTTTTTCGGGTGTATTCCTGAAATTCTGTTTTGTCCAAGAAACAATGTGTAGATAATTTACCGAGGTTTTGAATGACACACCTATTTGATTTTATATAGAGGAGCTTTGAACATAAAGCTAGATATACAATTTTCAGCCAAATAAATATGTAATTTCATTACGTAAGGAATCAGATTACGTTAAACCGTTGAGTGAGAAATTAGAAAGAGGCGCAACCTTAATGGCGAAATGCGTATTCGATCTACAAATTTAACACCCTGTATCTTGAAAACATAGGCCCTAATAGAAAATATCTATAAGGCAAAATGTTTTTAAAGTCGGACAAGAAATAAAGACCTTCGTGTTTGACGTTCCGTTATGTTACACCGTGTTTTACAGTAGGGGTTTTTTGGGCCCTAGATTTGTCCGTCTGTCGAGAACTGTTGTGAACGACAGTCAATTTTGAGTGTTTTGTGTGATTCAATGGTTTAACAAGCAAAGAAAACCTCCGTGAACAATAAGTTGTCGATAAATTGACGATTCTTAGTACCAAAGAGCTGCTATTACCTAATACTATCTCGAGCCCAAAAGTGGATTCACATTTCGCCATAGGGTTACGCCTCTATCTATAATTTCTCAACGGTGAAACACACTACCATTTAATTTAACTTGTAGTTTTAACATTTCAATATTTTAGTTTGCTAAATGTTCCACATCCATCTGACTAAAAAATGTATTAATAGCCTCTTCTAGTTACAAAAAATGAATTACCTGTGACTCTTTTCAGTTGATAAATATTGTCTACCGATTCAGACTAAACATCGTCTTATATAAACTTACAAATACTGAAACTCAGTGGACTAAAATCAGGAGAATGCGGCGGTGACTGAATAGTTGCGTCTCCTTCACAGTTAATGCATCGATTTGGAAAAATTATTTTTTAGTTAAAAACAGTTAAAATAATGTAAAATACTCTCGAGAATTGCTGGTGGGTATGTGTAGCAATTATTACAATAAGTGTTCAACACTAACACCCTGTATCTTTGATAGGAAGCATTTTTGTATTTAGGTAAGTAGGGTTATATTGGGTCGTTCAAAATTCGAAGTCAATGAAACTGAAAAGGAGGTGTAGCGTGCATTGAGAGGGGAAAAGCTAATAAGGAGAAAACGTAGCAAATGAAAAATCGTGACAAAACAAAACTAACTGGGCCTGTTTCTCTCGGACCGGGAGGGTCCTGCTTCTAGCTGCACCATCAATACCGATCGCACCACAAATTACCAATCACCCTTGTCTTCGACATCAGCCTCTGGAGAATATATGGGAATAGACTCTAAGTCTTCTTTGTCATATTTGTTTAAAATACGGATGCTGTTTAAACAGTGATCCTGACAAGATCATTTGCATCTGCGCCTTCCACTGCTACAGTGCATGTACAAAATATGGGTCCAAAATTCTCTAGGTGTTACTTTGTTTTTTGTTCTCAGCTAAGATATTATCTTTGCATTCCCAACCTCACATGTCTGAAGGTAGTTGATTTCCCAGCCAGAGTTGCTCCTGATGGAATGTGCATAATACGTGCTCTTTTGTTGCCCCCTCGCTGAATGGAAGTAATGCAAGATCTCGTTTTATATTCGATGCCGATTTCAAAAATGAATCGAACCTGAAAGTGTTCAGAGAACTTAGCGGGGACACTGTACCATCTCAGCATGCATATTCGCTCAGCTTTCTCAATATCAGTATGCGAGAAAGATGAGTTGTGCTGCTTCAGCTGCGTTTTTTATGTCAACTACCCCAAACACATTCTCACAAAGAAATATTTCCACTCTTTCAATTCACGCTACAACCCTTTCGTTGCTTAGACTAAGTTATTGAGATGACTTGCTCTTTTGTTACAGTCTATATCACAAGACAAGAATATCTTAGGGTACACTATAGTAGTTAATTAATAACAAAATATATACTTTATTTTTAAAAGGTCTTGCTTCTGTGTGAAACGCGTTTCTAAAAGAATACATCCAAATATTTCTCTTTTATCTACTAATAAAGGTACTAAAATTTATGTATGGACTTTTATTACATTTACTTGGCACATGTTATACATTGTGTCACAGATAATTTATTAAAAAATATTTTAGCCAAGGAAGCAACGACAAACCCATATCCATTGACCTCTGACCTTTACAAAGCGGTGTGTATTAGAAGTGTCACGTGAATACACTTGGGGAAAATCATAACGGAATTTCAGATGTGATATTCGTATTATTGCCGTAATTCAGTTTTAAATTACTCGTCCGAAAATAAGGTAATTTCACGGTTACTCTACCTTCTTTCACTTCAGAACGCTTGTGTGAAAATTGTTCAAGCCTATACCCTTTAGTGTCAAAACCTGTGCTGATACTGCTGATGATAGGGTTCTTGCTAGGGTATTAGGGATGAAAAAGTTATCTAGTGACAGCTTTTCTAAATAAATATATTACTATATATTGGCCCATTTGGAGACGCATTAAAATCGAGTTTCGGTGAATGTAAATGTGAACTGAGTATGACATGTCATGCAGAATACAAAAAAAAATGGAACTAGAAATTTCAACGATCTAGTTAAAATGTATTTTGTTTTAATGTTGTTATACGCAAATAATTATGTGGATTTTATATATTTTCTTTGTAGCTTCTTTGACTAAACTGAAAAGAATTTTGGATCTTTTTTAAATAATGGTTTAAGTTCCTATGTTTGGCCTAAATTTTATTTTTGCTGTTCTAAGCATTTTCAATTTTTTTTTTAATCTGGATGAGTCTAGAAACATCGGATATAATTTTTTATTGAAGATCTCTCCTATCATTTCTACCAATTGTGTTTATAAATATTCAAAGGGATATTTTCATGAAAACAAGAAAAGAATGTCGGTTGCAAAATTCCAAAACATTAATGTAATCAGTTATGAAAAGTATGATTTTACGTAACGAGTGCAAGTGTGCAGGACGTCTGTGACGCTGATCGTTACTATTAACATTTATTAGGAAAAATGTGTGATTTAAATTCAGATTCTGACGATAGACCGAGCGATATCGAAGAAGCGGCAAGAAATGCCGTATGTTCACTGATTCCTAAAAAATACAAAGCAGTATATGACTTGGCTTATGAAAAATTTGAGAAATGACGTGAACAAAAAAAGTAAACCACGTCAGTGAGAAAGTACAATTGGCATATTTTAAAGATAAGAAGAATCTGAAGGCTTCAGTGCTATGGATATAGTACTGCATGTTGAGAACTGAGCTGTCTAAAAAAAAGTACAGGCATTAAAACATACAATAGTTTGATAGAATTTTTGAAGAGGCTGGATGGATACCACGCTAAGAAATTAAACATTTTTTTAAAAGTAAATAAAGCGAAGTTTTTGAAGGAGGTGGACGACAATAATTTTTAATGGCTAAGGTAACTAATAATTATTTCATTTAGTTGTCGGTTTACTAAATCTTAATAATAAAGAACGACTCTATGTCAATAATAGCATCACATAAAATGAATAAAACATTTATTAACTAATTAATTAAAGAATATAATGAACAACAACATAGATGTTCAAGTTTATTTCATTTATTAGAACATTTTCGACCAAGGCACCTAAAAGAACGTCATTTTTGAGAATACTTGCAGACTCAACGCAATAAGATTGGATAATATGAAAATACTAATGTACCATTAAATAAACAGAAAACATAATAACAATTTAAAAAATAGCATCTGACTGGGTTTATGCAACCTCGAATTTAAATATATACATATGTCTCAAAGGCGTAGAAAGAATTATATTTTCACATATAAAATTTTCTTTAACTGATAATATTTTGCTCACACCACAACAAGCTTTTGTACTAGATAGAATCACCATAGCTAAATTACTAGTCTCTTGGTCTCTTTCTATAGATCACGATTTGTCTTGGGCCTAGTACTGTTCCCCCTACATTTATCCGATCTTGAGGATATCTCTTTACGCTGGTGACACTGTATGGTAATCCCTTACAACAATATGACCGTATTCAGAGCAATATTGATGCTATAGAAGTTTGGTGTAGCAGCTGGTATTTACTTTCAAACACTACAAAGTATACAGTACTTCACATGAAAAATAATAGTCCTCATCTTTCATACCAGCTTGATGAACATTTTATAAGACCTGTTTATGTGCAAGTCGACTTGGGCTAATAACATCTAACCTGTCCTGATCTACCCATATTTCAAACATTGCTAATTTAAAATTTTACGTAATATTTAAAACATTCCAGAATCTTTCTCCCAGACTATGTTCCCTTTTGTCAAAATCATATATTAAGCCAACTTTAGAATATGCCCGTATTTAATTAGACATAAAACTATTGGAAAATGTCCAACAAAGAGCCACCAAACAAGTAGCTATTTAGAAAAATTAAACTTATCAAGACCGATGGTGGGCATTAAATCTGCCCCATCCATTTGAACGAAGATAGGAGGTGACATGATTTTTACATACAAGCTTTTACATGGTCATTTTTGTGATTACATTAGCACCTTTTTATCAATCAACAGAGATGAAAAACCACATGGCCACCCATTCAACTCTTCAAGGAAAACTGCAAACCAACAATTAGACAACTTTATCTTAAATAGAGTGATCAGTCCGTCAAACTGCATACACAGTAATATAGTGACGTCGACATCTGTGAGCTTTCTTAAAAAAATAGAACACATTTAAAGTGGGTGAACAAATTTAAACCAGTTCTTCCAGTTATACATATATGTAATTGAATCTGTGTCTTATATTGCTATTTTAGTATATTTATACATATGTTTGTATTTGTAATAAGTAGGTATGTATTGGTTCATAAAGCGTAATACGTTTCAACCTGATGTGCTCTGTCAGTTTAATAATAATTTTAAGTTAATAAATTCCGTTCCGATACTCAAAAACTATGTCATCTATAAAAAATGAATGTACCTAAATCGATAAATAATAAAACTACATCGCTCTGCAAGTACTGCAAATAACAAGAAGTTTGCTACCTGAATCTTATGAAGAATATCAACTTTAGAACTTTGTCGATGAACTAGTGCAACTTCCTTGCTGAATGCAATATGTCTTCGATAGAGGTATAATATTGTAACTAGGTACTACTATCAGAAATTGTCTACAGCCTGTAGCGATCTGCCACCAAATTGCCATTATTAATTACAAATTTAGACAGATTGTTATTACTACTATTATTAGTTGCTAGTGGCATGTAAGTACATTTCGGACAAATGGTATTTAATATTTAGTTAATTATTAAATATTTTGGGAATACAAGAAATTAAATACCAATAGCTATTGTTATGTGGAAAATCACATTTTATGGTTATTTGAAAGACTTTGGCAACTCGTTTCATTAATCGCATAATTGTGTATTTTGGGAATAATACTCGTATTTTAATATTTACCAAAAACTAAAATGAGATAGATTAAACAACATGGAACTTTGTTATGTTGCTATATTTATAGTGCCATATCAATAATATTATAATGTTTAAGCAAAAAGCCGATTTTATTAAGAATAAATAGGTTTTAACCAAGATCCCTAAACTCAGGAGGTTGCTCACAAACTTTAATCCAATGACATATCAGCAATGCTGAGACAACTCAGTGTTAGGTCAGTGGTCGCGCGGTTTAAGGCGTTAGTACTTGAATCGAGGTGACTAGACGGAGCTGGTTCGAGCCCAGCTGCCGGTAGACCGTATATAAGCTATATTCGTGGAGAGGATTGGCACCCTCTCTCTGGGTATGGTAGGGTGGAATAATGTTAGCTTAGGTCAATGTGAGAGATTGATGCCGGTTGATATTTGACTACCCCCCTAATTAATGAGGTTTTCCAGGTTTTCCTCATTCCTGCACTGAATAGTGGTTAGGGCCTACCAACGTAAGTCGTTCCTGGGCGCAAATGCGGCCTGCTTAATAATAATATGCCGCCCACTCTCCCGCACAAGTCTCCGACTTCTGGGCTAATCCCTGTGATTAGAATGAGGGGTAGAGAGATATTATTATTATTATTAGGTACGTATATTACGATTTATATACCAATGACGTCACTAGTGAGTTTGTGGGCGGGCGAAGCGAAGAGAACCAGCAGTTTATAGGCAACCTTCTCCGCTCCAAGTCTTTAAATACACTGAATCTTGACTAACATATTTTTAGCAGGCGATAGTGTATAAGGATAAACAAAAAAACCCTATTTTTGAAACAAATATATATCAAATTTTCCAATATAATGTGCAAAGTTCAGTTAACTTATGAATCTCTTCATAGTTTTGGACACATAATACCAAAGAATTTAATATTTACTATTTATATGAATATAATTGCTTTTAGTAGAATAATGTTCTTTATAAATCAATAAAATTCGATAAAATTTATACCGATAATATTTTTGGATGGCTACTATTTTACGATATTCAAGGTTCAACGAAATAAAGTTGGAAGTATATTTTCTAAAAGCAGGGAGTATAAGAAAATTCACAACAAATTTTCTTCCCGTATTTTGCTCGTCATTCTACAACTAATTTGTCGTTAAGTTGGACAGCCACTTTACTTGATAGGCAAAGATCTATTTATCACATCCAACTGTCTCATTCTTTTCGTGTCCGGGCTATTACTTAAAGCCGTTCAATATATGGTTATCCAAACTTTTTAACTTCAATTTTTCATTAGATCTTTAAAGCATTAAAGTGGACAATTAATTACAGCTCTTAAAATTTTCTACTAGTCTATTTTTACCTCGAAATAACAGAAGTTATTCAGGCAACTCTAAAGTTGAGAAAATGCAATTAATCATTTTCAAATATTTCTTATCATTCTTGAAATTTAAAGGGTTACAAAAACAGATGTCATGTTACTGTTCTAACATCAACGTTTTCAGGATTCTGCGAATATAATATGTACGTTTAACAAAATTCAAAGTGATACTTTAATACAACAAAGTTTTGCCGACGGTGGCAGTTTTGCAAATATGAGTGAAAAGCTAACAAGGCAGCACTTTTTCAAGAGTTTATTTTCAAAAAAAATAGTTTAATCTTTTTTTAAATAAAATTTAAATAAATCACTATTTACGGCTGATATTTTATGAACGAGGAATCACACTTTTTGTAGGATATTTATGTTCAATAAAAATCTACCTAGAAGCTGAAGGTTCCTTTTAGCACAAAATCAAACTATAATACTGAAATTGATTCATTTTTAATTTTGAAGGAGGAATAATTTACATCAATTCAAGACGTACGAGATTCTTTAAATTTTAAAAATACTTGTGTGATACTACCGCATACAATTTTCTCAATTCAGGAAACTTTACAAGGAAACATAACTGATGAAAATGGTTTTATTCTTATTCTGAATGAAGTATCAGCATAAATTATTATATACCCTGGAAAAAACTTGTATAACTGGCACAGTGAAGAAATATATTTTCTAACTTGCTTAGATTTTATTTAGACTGCTTCAAAAAATAGCTATGAATTCGTTGAAAATTGTATATAAAAACGAGGCCTTTAAGATAAAATTCCAAGATCGTTTACAGCACAAACCGCCAAAAAAGTGATGTATAAAAAAACGTTCAACATGGATGAAAAAATTTTTTAGAAAATTGTAACAGCAATGGATTTTTCTTTGATTTAGTTTAGTTCCATAATTCGTCTACAGCATTTAGCAAAAACAATATCATAAAATAGTTTTACTACGATATATCGAATTTAGTTACTCTAACTGGTCTATCATTCCTTGCCGGCATGGCATTGGTTTTTGTATATTTATATTAATTTTATTCGATTTCGGCATAGCTTTATTATTATTATAAAATAAAAGTAGAACGCAAAAGATGGAACTTGTAAAACTCACTGAATACGCGTATATAAATAATGAGACGCTGGTATTCGATCACCGTTTTTTATTAACTTTTTGTTAGAATACATAAAAGATATATACTCGCGGCAAGAGTTTAGACGACTTAGGTACGTCATACGAACAAATGAATAATTCATTATATTTTCATCAAAATATTTAAGTAACTGCAACTGAGAGTATTAAAACTAGACGGCAAGAATAGACGGCTACACTAAAAGTTTGCATTACATATTGCACTAAATTGCAAAAATGAGTGTTTAAAACGCAACCAAATATCGAAAATTACCATGACGTAAGACGTCTAAATTCTTGCCGCGAGTATGCATTCGTTTTAGAAAGGCAACACACACGCTTGTAGTAGTATGCTAGTCCGCGCATTTTTAAATATTGTTATTGTGTATTTTGTCGAATACTTATTCCTTTTACGCTATTCTTATTTCCCCTTCGACAAGAAAATTTTTTTCGTATTTTCGAAAGTCGCAAAATAAATTTTTGTGAGAACAGAACGTATGTTGGACTAGGGTGGCCAAGCATAGTTATTTCCGGCCACTAACACGATACGACAGTGACGGTCGTTGCAGGTGACGGTTCATGCAGGTGCTGGTCTAGTGTGCGATGCTCCATTAAATAACATGGTAGGCATCATGAACAGGTTTTGCAGGTCCGTGCACGCATAATGTACACGATCTTTATGTAAGCGAAGTATAATTTCTATTAAGTTATGTTCTTGTTTAATAAGAAATGAACATATTTAGATTTGTTGATGCACTGACACATATGTGACGAGGCGATGAGAGGTCAGAAGACCTAAATACCTGAATCTTTGTAATCTTCAACTTTAACAAATGATTCCTGACCAATCAGTTTACATTTAATATTAAGACTGGGAAATAACTCTAAATTTACGGTTACTACGAAAATCGGACTATTTTTATGTAAGGGCACTTTAGAATAATCCAAATAGATGACATCAGTAAGCTTTTTCCTGTCATTAGGTATGATCCAGTCATTTAAGGAGAATAATAGATTAGTAGCTGTGGACCGCACAGAACGAAAGCCATGTTGACTCGGTATAACTTTGTTAAAATGCGAAAATGAAAAGAAATCATAGTATTCGATATTATCCGCTCTACTACTTTTACCACTGTTAAATGAATCTGGCGATAATTTTGTCTAATAAAATAGTAGGCTTTCTTGTAGATGACATGTAGATTTAGTATATTAAACTAATATATTATTCTAGATACGTACGAGTATATTAACAAAACGATAATAGGTGTTCAATTATACTTCAAACGTGTGGAAACTCTAAACCAGCGGTTTGGTTTCTCAGTTAAAATCAATTTTTCGTCACATGATCCTAATGGCAAATGTTTGGTGATTTATTTTTAGTTGGGAAAATTTATTGTATTGACATCTTTCATCAAATACATGGAAACCAACTTAATTTAATCCTGCCTGCTTGTTCGAAAATGACACTGGGTGATAGAAATAGAAGGTTAACTTTTCAATATTCAGGGATTGTTGCAATCATTAACAGCACTGTCAAAAATTGTCTGAGTGAGTTTAAGATCTGAAGAATCCAAAAAGTTCCTTTTGAAATAATGAATAAATTGATAGATTTATAACTGGTAAAGGCAGGAGTTTGGGGTAGTCAAAAGATGTAAAATCTTTAGAATACAATATTTTTATTTAAAAAATATTCTATTATAACTATTCTATTAAAAGCCAAATTTTAACTCAAAAGTGGCATTTTTGGAATCATTGTGTTTTTAGTTTTACAAGTTCAATTTATAAATAACTACCGTGATTATAAAAATGAATACTTTTGCAAGTACAAACATTATTTATTGTTTGTTGCGCTCTAATACAATGCTTATGTCAGAGAGTGATCGTATTTCGCCCATTTTTTCAAAATCGGATAACGTTCTTTAGTTTCCAAAATTTTCGTCAGTAGTGCGACACGTTGGGCAAATTATTTAATAAAGTATTTCTACAGTTTTATCTAGAAGGAACTAAAAATGGGTCTATCAATAGAGGGTGACCCGTTTTCAAAAAGTTTTGAATATTCACAACCATTAAGACAAACCAAATAAGTCCAATTCAATTGTACAAATAAGTTTTCATTTATTAAAGTGTTTTTATACTTTTAACAAAAAGGAATTGAAAATGGGTCTAAGGTAGGTAGAGGGTGGTTTTTCATGAATCACCAGTGGTATCTAGGAAACCGGATTTTGGGACACTTCCAAAGAAAAAATTTATAACAATAATAATAATAATAATAATAATAATAATAATAATAATAATAATAATAATAATAATAATAATAATAATAATAATAATAATAATAATAATAATAATAATAATAATAATAATAATAATAATAATAATAATTCATTTATTTGCCCAACAGAAAACTTCCACTTACAGGACAAAAGAGTAACAAGATATTTAAAATGTTACATATAATCAAATAAATAGGTACCTACTTGAATACGAAATTATTACAAGAAACAAAAAGAAATGGTTATTATAAAGCAAACACAAATTATGATAAAGAGAGGGAATGCAAAAAATAAATTATAATTAAAAGGTGTCACATACAATTGATTTTAATGAATGAACATCACTGTGGTTAATGTGACATAGTATACACTGGTAATTTTTTAAGAATATTGGTTGCCGGTGTTGGCAAATAAAACGTGTCAGTCTGCGTAGAACCAACATTTAATATTCTCACCTGCACCAATTTACAATTGCATGTGCCTGAGCCTGCAAGTACAAACAATCCGCAATACTATTTATATTACAATAAATTTTAAGGTCATCTGCATAAAGAAGTTTATGGCAGTCAACAGATTTCATGTGTCCATCAATGAGTAATAAAAACAAAATGTGCCCAAAATTTGATCCCTGCGGAACACCCGATACAGCTAAGAAAGGTTTAGACCTAAACCCATTGTATGCAACATATTAAGATCGATCTACTAAATATGTTTTGAAAAATTGTACTAAAGGAGTGGGGAATCCAAATTCTTACAGTTTCATTAACAATGTATTGTGATACTAATAGTATCAAAAACCCTGGAGGAATCTGTATATACCACATCAATCTGACCTCTAGAATCAACCGCCTCACATATATATTGGGTAATTAAAGCCAAATTAGTTATTGATGATCGTTTATCTAGGAATCCGTGTTGATATGGAGAGAGTAAGTTTTTTACTGATTGATATATGCATCTATACAGATAGATTTCCAAAACCTTAGCAAAATTGGGAACAAAAAATTCCAACAAGTTGGAAACTGGGCAGTGCGTAGGGACAAATAAAAGATTGCTAACAACGAAGCAGTAAAGACATCCACGCAATCTCTCGCCAAAAAAACTATGCACGAAATTGTGACCCGTAGTGAATTTGTTCTTTAACTTAAGATATAGGTAATAAAGTTACCGTCATCTAGTACGTACACACTACAAAAATATTGTGCAAAACCGTCTACAATGCTTTGGGGAGTGTTAAATTCAGCGTCATTATTGACATACATTTTACCGGGAATTCTTGAATTACCGCGTTTCATATTTACAAAAGTCCAGAATCGCTTGCTATCCGTCAATATACTTTGCTCAGCATCACGTACATAGTTATTCAAACATTCCCATATTTGTCCGTTTGTAGTTGTTCTCATACGTTAAAAATCCTGTAAATAAACATCGTATTTAGTCCTGCGGTATTTATCTCTATAGTAGTTTTTTAGTCTCAGGTTTCTTTTCAAATCAGCTTACCATGATGGATATGAAGATTTTCTATTACTATATAACGTTGTATTTTAAAAACTGTTACAAGCATCGTTTGCATCAGATAATTGATTGAGAAACAACCAGTTTGTATTATATAAAGCATCATATAATCTTGGATAATTAGCATTGCAAAAGTTATAGTTTTCTCCCACAAAATTGACTGGAAATGTAGGAAAGCTAACATTGGGTGATAGTTCCAGTTGGAGTGAAAGGTTATGTAAATCCTCTCTAACCAGTGGCAAGATATCATGAGAAATTTTACATAAAGATTTATGGTGAATAGTTTATTTTCAGTTCCAAAGGTGTTTCAGTACTATCTAACCTTAAAAAAGCAATCGAAAGTAAACAAGCAAACGTCTTTGATAGTGATTTGACATTTTCTTTATTCTATCTTTATTTAATTTAATCATAAATAACTATGATGTGAGTATTAAAAGTGCATTTTTAAGGCACGCATGTAAACATTTACATCAGTGCCTTAAAACACTTTTAACACAAATATCGTACAATAATTTTTCTACAAACAGCATTAAAAAAAATTAACCCGGGTAGAAATAAGTTAAGTTTTAAATAGCATCGTAGGCACTATATCAAATTTTCGAAGTGGGCACTTGCCAATGATATATAGTAACCATGGTGGCAACCATTGTTGTATTCATCATTTACGAAAAGTTTGAAAGCTTTGGATTTGTCACTTTTAAACGTTGTGTCTTTTTGCTCTTAAAAAGTATAAAGAAAATATGGAAAATAACAATCCATTTAAAGAAATCGTTGAAGCGGCCAAACAAGCTACTGTACTAAGAAAATCCCGGATTCAATATGAAATTGTTTGTGAAGTGGTGTGAAGAAAAAGGCGTTCCTGGAAAATGCACTGAAGATGTATTGTTGACCTATTTTGAAGAGACATCGAAGGTTTGGTAATCTTAATCTCTATGGTCTAATTATTCTATGCTTAAAGCTATATTACGAATACATAGCGATGTAGATATCAGCAAGCATTTTAAGTTCATTGCGCTTCTGAAGCTTCAAGGAGAAAGTTATCAACCCAAAAAATCAAAGATCTTGACTAGATACCAAATTGAACAGTTTTTGAAGTACGCACCGGATGACGCGTATCTTATGATGGAAGTAGCTACTATTTTGTCAATATTTTCTGCCTGCCGTAGAGAGGAACTTTGACAGTTGACTCTCTGCAACTTGGAAATTATGGGCATTTCCAGTTCAATATTGGTTAAGATATCAGGTACCAAAACCAAGATTCCACGAATTTCACTATCACTAAGAATTTTATTTGGATTTTTACCGGAGATACATAGCTCTTCGTTCAGCAAATGTGGGACGTCGGAGGTTTTTCCTAAAGTATGTGAAAAACAAATGTACGGAAAATCCTGTGGGAATAAATACGTTTGGAAAATTTCCTATTGCTATTGCTAAATTTATGCCATTTTCAAATTCTGACCTCTGTGCTGGACATTGTTTTCGGCGTTCGTCGGCAAGCTCACTAGCGGATAGTGGAGCAAATTTAACGACAATTAAGCGACATACGGGATGGAAATCTTCAACAGTCTCCGAGGGAGACATCGAAGACTCGTTAGAAAGTAAAAATTAGATTGCCCGAAAACTGCTTTTAGTGCCATCAATATCAGAGGATTCTGCTCAAATGTCAACTAGGCATGCGGTCCTTTTAGTTGATAGTGGCAGAATTGTGGAAGGATTTAATACTTTAAATGTGTGAATGGTAATATACGTATTTATGTTAATAAAGAAAATACAAATTTAACTTTTACTTTAAGGCACTAGTGTTAAAGTGATCATTTTAAAACAGTGGTGCCTTAAAACAACATTTTTAATGCAGAAATAATCCTTTACTACTCTGTAAAACAAAATTATAATTATTTTAAGCTATTAAAATACCTACGTTCGTAATAAGACAAATTAATTGTAATTATATTGTACATTACAAGGAAAATAAAAACACAGTTGTTAAAAGTTTCAGTTACCAGTGGATCGTAATATTTCTTAATAAACATCGCTATTCTGGTTTGCTGCAGTCATGAGGTCGTAATGTATTTTCAATGACGTTTAAGTAGACATTTATAGTGTTCATAAAATATTCCAACTAAAATTAAGTAGATAAAGTATTCGCTATACTATTTAAGAAAATATATGGGATGTTTATTAAAAATAAGGTGATTTAAGTCAACTACCTTAATACCATCTTGCTTCCTTAAGAAGTTATACAGTGTGTCACGTTTTTTTAGGTTAACACATCTTGAAATGTGAGTAGGCCGCGGAATTTCTACAAGCCAATTTTTTTACAGTTAGTACCTTGAAGTTCTTCTAACCATTATATTGATGTGACAAAATTTTGGCCTACTATGATTTTTTAAAAGGACCGTTTTCCAGAAAGTGGTATTAGGCATTTTTTTATCAAAAATATAATATTACCAGTCAGCACTAATCAAAATACACATGGTCGTTTACAACAATACCCTTAAGCATTCGGTTAATAACAAGAAATATCTGTATAAAATTTCGTGATACGTCGAAATATACAGAAACTATAACGAAAAAAACTATTTTAAAAGTTCAGTTTTAAAACCCTGTATCTTTTAAGAAAGAAGTTTTTATATATAGGTAAGTAGGGTTAAAACGTCATATTTTGCCGCCAATAATACGCAGTTAACAGGATGACCTGCTTTTCTGTTACACCGTGTACATATAGCTCCAAATACAAATTGTGTCGGACCTTGTTATAATATTACTAAAGTATACTATGCAGTAACTACGATTTGTAGTAGTAGCAAGACACAACTTGTATTTGGAGTTATACAGTTTTGGAAAGTGAGGATCTTGATGGTGAATTGTGTTTTGCCGCTTGCGTGTATTTGTGTCATGCTACACGCATACTTCCACCACAGCGTCTTCGCATCAGGCAGTGTTGCCAGGTGGGAAAAATTCAGTGCATGAGAATAATTTCAAAGAAGCATGAGGTTTGGAGAAAAAAGCATGAGATGGCTTAATTTATCAAAAAACATCTCGTGAAAAATGGCATTACTTTTGTAATGCCATTTTTATTTCATTAAAAAGCATTATGTTCTGCTATTTTATCATAATATTACATTGTAAGTAGGTACTTACAGGTACTTACTTAAAAGTTATTAACCACGTAACCTGTCTAATTTATTTTATTGTTAGGCCGGGCGAACGTTGAGGCGCAGTTGACGTGACGCAGAGTGACTCACGGGCCGTAAAATCGGTTGTTTCCAGAAAATGTAGGTACCCTTACGGAATAGAGTTAAGAATCACTGCAATACAGCGTGAATACAGCACACACACACACCGCATATCCGTAGACTGTCATACCCGTTTATGTATTCATTGCTAATTATTAAGAGACCAGTCTACAATAAGGGACATTTCAAGTACCCAAATATTGTAGATACCTACCCCTATCTATTCAATTTTGCCCTCGATTTTGCCTTTATTTCTCGTTAGGTCTTTGTTTTGGTAGATTTCAAAGAGTAATTTTAATAATTTTATTATTTCTTTTTGTGTCTATTAAAAAGCATGAGATTTTGAAATCAAAATATGGGAGCATGAGATTTTCTCGGAATGTATAAGATCTCATGCAAGAGCATGAGACCTGGCAACACTGGCATCAGTTGACCGGACAGTTAGATTTGCAACGGCGAATTGGCGTTGGCGATACGGTACCGTAGTAGTGGGGAATGCTAGACCAATGCACATCGCCTCGCCTCTTATACTTCGTACCTTCCCTGGGATGAAGCGGCAATTTCTACTTTCTCTATAAAGATCCGCAATTTCCTCTGTATGTGCTACAGTTGTGTGAATTTTCATTGCAATTTAAAATAATTTGTGTGAATATTAAAAGAGTTAATAAATATGATTGATGTGTGATCCCATACTATTTTAAATCCAACTATACTATATAGTTTACGAGTTTAATACGTTGTTTAAGGTTGTTATACCTCTCGTCTTGGTTTTAGGTACAGAAATCTCGAAAAACATAACACGTAGATCAAAAGCATTTTCAAAAATAAAATTTTTGATGTTTTGTACTTTTTAAGATCTATGATATATTTATGAAGTTTTTTAATAACTTGTGTAACATATTCAGACCATCTTTAATATTGACCTACGTATATTCCCAAATATTTTATAGAATTTACTTTTTTAATAGATGAACAGGGCAGACTGTATTATCAATATTTCTTCAAGCAGCGTGGATTATAATATTATCAGAGATAGGTTGACCTAAAACTGTGAGATAAAACACAATAAAATTGGTTTTGGAGTAATTAAGAATTAGATGATCATTTAACCATTGCTGAATAATTTTTAATTCATTTCTGCATTCTTAAATCTATCTTCCCAGTTATCACCATAAAATATGATAGCAGTATCATCGGCATAAGAAACCATATTTCCATTATTGAGTATATTTGCAATTTCATTGATGTATGTTAAGACGAGTATAATTCCCAGAACAGTACCTTGTGGGGCACCGGTTTTTATTTCCAATTCTTTACTTATAGTATTATTAATTTTTACTTTTTGTCTACCGTGGCCTCTTATTCCAATATCATGTAATTTTTGCAATAATATATCATGACAAATAGTGTCAAAAGCTCTAGTTAAATCCATAAATACAGCTAGACATTTTTCTCATTATTAATATGATTGATTGTTTTATTAGTCAATGCAATTCCTGCATCTTCAATACTCTTGTTACATGTAAAACCAAATTGATTATCGAATAAAATGCTTGCATCTTCTAAAAACTCGACAAATCTTGTTTTCAAACATTTTTCAAATATCTTCGTAAAATTATTTATTAGCGATATGGGTTCATAATTTGTAGTTTCAGTTCTGTTACTTGCTTTGTAAATTGGCGTTGCTATAGATGATTTCCATGCACTGGGAATCACATTTGTTAAAAAAACTAAGTTAATAATATGTTTTAACGATTTCAGTATGAATGTATGTACACTTTTTATAATTTTAACAGTTATAGTATCTTCACCTGGCGCAGAATTATTTTTTAAAGAATTTATGTGTGTTAATAATTCATTCTCATCTACTGTCCAGAGAAAAAACGTCTTAGATGACATAAAAAAGTAGTTTTTAGTAGGAAAGTGTGTATTAGAGAGAATAATTTGAGTAGCTAAATTTGTACCAATATTAACAAAAATATTATTTTTAAGTGTCTCATTTATAATATCATTATCAAAATTATCTTTAATTTTATCAATACGATTATTTTCTACTTTTTTATTTATAACTTTATTGATAACATTCCATATATTTTTGTAATCGTTTTTTCACTTTAAATTTTTTAAAATAGGTATTTTGGAAGATTTCTGTACCTAAACCGGTTTCTATCGTTATATATATTCGCCTTACTTCGGTACCTTTGTCCACTCGGAGGTGCCATGAGATAACAATTGTGTTATTTGCTAAGTTCTAGGTATATTATTCAATTCTTAAATGTCTAAAATTATTTATATTTGTAAATAACACTATTTCAAGATACGGTGCCCTTAAAAGCTTACCAATCGAAACATTATTTAAACACTAGCACCTGATACCTACTAATATGTTAAGAATTCTTTTGCTACGTTTTTATACCGCGTGTAGTATACCTACTTATCAGAATTTTACCCCCACGGTTAGCTAATAAAAAGCGCTTATAAAGAATGATCGCCCGGTCACTAAATCAGATGAATGTTTCGAATTGAGAAAAGCGCAACTAGTGGTGAATCGTCGAAAGCTGAATCGTGCTGTCTTTGTAACCATATGTTACAGTTCTCCTGAAAGCGGTTAATCTCTCCAATCAATTATAACGTAGAAAATGATAACTTCACAAGATATCGCCTACGGTGTTATTAAAATAATATCTATATCTTTTATGTGGACCTCAAGGGAAAGGATAAATTAATTTTATAAATATTTTTATTTATTTGCTTTCTAAAGATTATTTGCAACTAAAAAGTTGTTTCATTTTATATCATCAGCTTTTTTTATATACATATCGGTCAGTCGTCGCGCGGTTTAAGGCGTTAGTACTTGAATCGAGGTGACTAGACGGAGTTGGTTCGAGCCCAACTGCCGGTAGACCGTATATAAGCTATATTCGTGGAGAGGATTGGCACCCTCTCTGTGGGTATGTTAGGGTGGAATAATGTTAGCTTGGGTCAATGTGAGAGATTGATGCCGGTTGATATTTGACTACCCCCCTAATTAATGAGGTTTTCCAGGTTTTCCTCATTCCTGCACTGAATAGTGGTTAGGGCCTGCCAACGTAAGTCGTTCCTGGGCGCAAATGCGGCCTGCTTAATAATAATATGCCGCCTCCTCTCCCGCACAAGTCTCCGACTTCTGGGCTAATCCCTGTGATTAGAATGAGGGGTAGAGATATTATTATTATTATTATTATTATTATTATTATTATTATTATTATTATTATTATTATTATTATTATTATTATTATTATTATTTTTTTTTTTCCAGTAAACACCTTCCGAGGCTCCGACACATTCGGAGATGTTCTGGAGAGTCAAGCAATGACTACTCTCCACTCCGTGGAGTCAGTAATCATTGCGCCCGTAAATCGTGTGTTCTGAGCAGACGTAGCGAACCAAGGACGATTGCCTTCTGCATTCTGCCGGCTAAGATCTCTGCCGAATTTCGACAAGCCGGTATGATCTTTAAGTCAGAAAGCAACGTATGTCTCATTCCACCCAGGACGCCTATAATTAGCACCACAATCTTAACAGAGTGGTCTGGATACAGCCTGCGGAGCTCGGAGAGAAGATCTCGATATTTCCTCCGTTTTTCCTCCTCTTTTAGGACGATGTTGTTCTCTGCGGGAGCCGAGAACTCAATCACAAACATCGTCCTAAGCTGGTGGTTATTATTATTATTATTATTATTATTATTATTATTATTATTATTATTATTATTATTATTATTATTATTATTATTATTATTATTATTATTATTATTATTATAACTACATGGTGATTTTTATTACGATTTGTAAGATTCCTAATGATAAACGAAAAATTTCAATATATGTAATTAAATAGATGATACGTATTAAACTTATATGTGTTTTCGCTGAATTCACTCTTTTCTTTTCAGATCTTTTGTTCTCTAGTCGAAAAATATTATACTTTAGGATAACTCGCATGAGCATCCTTTTCAGAAAAACTTAGTACTTAACATTTAAACACACATTTCAAATATCGTACCCGGTAAACTTCAGAAGTAAAATTATCGTGTTACATAGCAAATAAAAGTAGACTAAAGGAATGTACTCTGCGAGCTACTCCGGCTGTTAAGTTTTGAGCCAGAACTTCTCCGATCGTTCGGCAAGATAAAAATTATGTTATGTAACAGTTTAACATTCTCCAACCATCTCCTATACCCGTTTATCGTAGCGGCTTCGGAACGTAATAAGATCGGCACAAGGGACCCCTCAAATTCGAGGTCCTCTTCGGATATACTGCCGCGTGCGGTATCTGTAGAAATTATAGCTCTTATTTTGATTGAATATGGCGGAACTCGTGTAAACACAGTTTTCGTATTGAATGTATCTCAAGCGGCAGGCCGACAAGTAAAACACTGTTCAAACACCAATATTCAATCTACAGTCAATACGTTGGCGAAATCAATGTTTACACCTTGTTTCTACAGGCGCGCCGAAGATTTCTAACGACGCATTTGCCTCAATGATTTATATTCCATTCTCCACGTGTAATGTCTAGGACAAATATTTAAAATTATAATATTGCTCTGAATTAATTAGATAGAAAAGTCAATTATTTGATCTATTTCTAAAAGAAGTCCATTTCATCAAGCTGTCAAGATCATAATAACCTTGCAAATAGATAATTGGTGATTGCCTAGTTTGTAGAGAAAATTAATGGAAATATACCTTTTTTATTCCAATATAACTTTTTCAAACACGTTATACAAATAATAAAATTTTACAACATATCTAACAAAATATAGGCAAAGACAACAAAATAATACATAAAGCTTGATGTAGTCCTAATCGACCACCATCTTAGAACAAAGTTTGTGATTGAGTTCTCGGCTCCCGCGGAGAATAACATTGTCTTAAAGGAGAGGGAGAAACGGAGGATATATCGAGATCTTCTCTCCGAGCTCCGCAGGTTCTATCTAGACCACTCTGTCAAAATTGTGGTACTAACATATTATAGGGGCCTGGCAGAGATCTTAGCCAGCAGAATGCAGAAGGCAATCGTCCTTGGCTCTCACTACGTCTACTGAGAACACACGGTTTATGGGCGCAATGATCACTCACTTCACGGAGTGGAGAGTGGCCGTTGTTTGACATCAGAATACCTCCGGATATGTCGGAGTTTCGGAAGGTGTGACTGGAAAGGGGAAAAAATAATAATAATCTTTATTGTCTAAGATATAAAATGCATTTATAGGATAAATTGTTTACAAAACAAAAGTGAATTGCTTAAAACATATAGTATCTGATGCAGTATGTATTGCACACAAGGCTGTTAACAATATGGTGGATATGGAAACCCTAATATAAATAAACCTAAATATTAAATATCATTGCCATTAAATCTCAAATCAACAGTTTCACCTATCTAAATTTTATTGAAATTTTAACACATATTATGGACCTGAGACAATTTAAGAGAGTAAGACCTTGCTCTAGTACAAATGAATGTACAATTTTGACGAGAATTTAATCTAGGAACATGAAAGGAAAACTGGCATAATAGAGACGGGCCTTCTAAATTATTATGGCATAAATTATATAAAATTTGTATAGTTGCTAGAACCCTGCGAAACTCTAAAGTAGGAAAATCAAATGTATTAGTAAAGTAGCATGGTTGTAACCTCTTTCTGGGTAAAAGCCGTTCATTTTAAGTGAAATAAACTAAAAAAAATTCTCTGGATACTTTCTAAACAAAGCTTCAGATAATTATAACGTGGATATCACACAAATGCACAATATTCCAGTTTACCTACAAGTTATAGGGACACTTTAAAGTTTCGTTAGAGAACGACTGACAGTTGCGCATGATACAGCTTAGTATATTTAAAGCAGATGAAGTAATATCACTGATATGTTTACATAATGTGAGTTTCGAATCAAACAAGCCGCCCAAGTCTTTTATGGAGTGTAACCTGTCAAATATCTCCAGATCTAATCTGTAATTATATTGCATTGGAAGCAATCTGCAAGTGTAACTTAGGATCTTACATTTCTTGCTGCCGAACTTCTGTTTGCTTTTATTATTCTCCTACTTATTTCTTGTTCCTCATCACAGTTACCTGTTATTAGCGCCCCCAAATACACATATTCTTGAACTTCTTCAAACTACATCTCTCCATGCTCTGATCTCAATTTAAAATTTGTATCATTTTTTTTTTCTCCTATTATCAGCAGCTTAATTTTCTCTTTATTTATCTGCAATCCCACTTTAATTGCTTCCTCCACAGGTTTTCTCGTTACTTCTTCTTCTCCTACTTATTTCTTGTTCCTCATTACAGTTAGCTGTTATTAGCGCCCCCAAATACACATGTTCTTGAACTTCTTCAAACTCCATCTCTCCATGCTCTGTTCTCAATTTAAAAATTTGTATCCTTTTTTGTTTTCCTATTCTCAGCAGCTTACTTTTCTCTTAATTTATCTGCAATCCCACTTTTTGTGCTTTCTCCATAAGTTTTCTCGTTACTTTTTCTAATTCTCTACTCTCTTGCAATTATGGCCACGTCATCTGCATAACTTACTATTTGGTGACTTTTAAACAATATGTGTCCTTCTCTGTTCAACTCACTATCTCTTATGACCTTTTCTAGTACTAAATTAAAAAAAGCGTTGAGAGTGGGTCTCCTTGTCTCAGTCCTGTATCAATAGTAAAGCCTTCCGAACATTCACCTTTTATTCGTACTTTGGCTTTAGTATTTTCTAAGGTCATTTTCAATAGCCTAATCAGTTTAGTTGGTATCCCAAATTGTTCCAGAATTTTACTTAGTTTATTCCTTTTGATCGAATCATATGCTTTCCTGAAGTCCACAAATAAAACCATTGCTTTGATCCCATACTCATAGCATGTAGTCAGCATTTCCTTCACCATGAAGATTTGGTCCGTTGTTGACCTTCCCTTTCTAAAACCTGCTTGATACTTCCCTATATGCCGTTCTGCTATAGGTTCTATTCTCTGCTTTATTAACGTTGCCATAATTTTATACCCTATATCTAACAATGATATACCCCTGTAGTTTCTGCAGTCTGTTGCATCTCCTTTTTAAGATTGGTATAATCATAGCATCTCTCCAATCTTCAGGCATACATTCTCTTCTCCAGATCATTCGTATCATTTCGTATATTCTTTGTCTTAAATCCTCTCCTGCGTACTTAATGTTCTCTGCTGTTATTCCGTTTTTCCCTGAACTTTTGTTATTCTTTAAAGCTTCTATAATTATATCTATTTCCTTTTTGTAGGTTGTTCTCCTTCCTCTTCTCTTCCCGGTATCATCTCCTCGTGCACCTCTTCTTCCCTTACACTCTCTTCATTCAACATATCTGCAAAGTATTGCCTCCATCTTTCTCTCACTTCTGTTTCCTCTCCAATTAGATTGCCACTTTCATCTCTCACATATATTACTTCCTTCTTTATCTTTTTTCCCTTTTTTATCTCTCTGTAGAAGTTACGTATTTCTTTCCTCTTGTAATGTTGCTCTATTTCCTCTATTTTCTTAACCTGCTCTGCTCTCTTCTTTTGTCTAAACACTTTCTTTGCCTTTTGTCTTTGTTCCCTGTATTTTTCCTTATCTTCCTCTTGTAGTGACTGAAGTGCTTTAATTCTTAGCTTATTTCTCTTCTCCGCCTCTCTTATACACTCCTCATCCCACCATCTTTTCCTCCCTGCACACTCTTTTTTTTTTGAATTACTTTCTCACTTGCTGTTTGTATGACATTTTCGATCTTTATCCACTCTTCATTTATATTTGCTTCCAATATCCGTATGTTTTCTTGCAAACCTTTCCTTATCTCTTCTTCATACTTCTTTTGGGTTCTCTCATTTTGTAATGTCGCCATATCTAGTTGTCTTTTTCCTTTGTAATCCTTTTCTTTTAATAAGTTTTTATCTTCAAATCTATCCTTACTAGATAGTGATCCGAGTCTATATCTGCCCCTCTGCATGACCTAACATTTTTTATTAAGCTTCTGTGATTCTCATCTATGCAAACATGATCAATTTGATTCGAATATGCTCCATCCGGAGAGGTCCAGGTCCCCTTATGTATGTCTTTTCTCTTAAAGAATGTGCTCATTATTTTCATATTTTGTTCTTCTGCAAATTCAATCAATCTACGCCCATTGTCATTGCTCTCTAGGTGTTTACTTTCTGTCCCTACTATACTTTCATACATCCTTTCTCTCCCTATTTTTGCGTTTGCATCCCCTACCACCATTCTTACTGTGTTTTTATTCAGCTTTCCGTAATTTTCTTCTAGCTTCTCATAAAACTCATCTTTTTCTTCTTCTGTTTTTCTTCTGTTGGCGCATATATATTTAATATCTCTATGTTTATTTCTTCTCTGATTTTAATCATACATAACCTATCTGAAATTGCTTCAAATTTAGAAATTTTAATCCCTCAAATTTTTATTTACTAAAAATGCTGTTCCGTATCGCCTTGTTTCGCCTCCGCTCGTAAAGAATAAATAATTTTCTAATTACCATGTGTCCGTCTCCTTTATATGCGTCTCCTGTATCGCTATTATGTCCATTTTGAATCTATTTGCCTCTCTTTCTAGGATTTTTAATGATCCTTCCTCATTTAACCCTCTTACATTCCATGTTCCCATTCTCATTCCTCTTTCTTGATTTGTGTCTTCTTGCTTTCCGTCTTTTTCTGTCTTCCCCTTCTCCGTCCTTCTAGCTTCGTTCTGTATGTTATTCTTTATGTTCCTGGTTCTATTTATGTAGTTTCCTTTTCTCATAACAGAGTCAAATGCCAGCGATATTTATTTTAAGCTGAGTGATATATATAGTTTTTGCTTCTTTTTTTCTAGCCTGCTTGCATCATTATTCCACTTCCAAACCTCATTATCAATTACGAGTTTTTGATATCCTACTTTTGCTACCTTTCCTTCCATCCTCACTCCTTTGGCTTTTATTCTTAGTTTCCTTTGAATTTCCTTTCTTTTTGCTCATATCATCGTTAATATAGACTTTGGCATCTCCTACCTCCTTTAATTTACTTTTATATTTAATTATACTTATCTTGTCCTACAAGTTTTTTAATTCTACTAAAAATACATTAACTCCTATTTTCGTTACCCCTTCTGTACCAATCTCCATATGCATTGACTTTCTTATAAACTCTTCTATCTGTCCTTTTAGCTCATTCTGATCTAAATTTTCTCTAATTTGTAGGCCTTGCACCACTATATTTTTCTTTATTTCCTCTTTATCTATACTCTCTACTCTTTCTTCTACCTCTCTCATCTTATCCCTAAGCGCCTTATTTTCCTGCCTCATGTCCTCAATCTCTCCTCTGAGTTGTCTTATCTCCTCTCTATATTCTTTCTCTTCTCTTCTCACCTCTTTTACTTCCTGTGTTAAGCATTCCAGCATTCAGCACCTTTTCCATGTTGTACTCCATATCCCCTTTCTTTACTGGCGAACGTGCTAGTTTTTGCTGCAACTGAATACCTCCGCTACTTCTTCCATACTTCTCTTTTTTCTTTCCCTCATCTGTTCCACTGGCATCACTTTCGGTTTCTATTTCAATCTCTTCCTTTCTTCGCTGGGATGTCCTTGTTACCCTTTTACTGACCACCGGTTTTTCAGTTTTCCTTAACATTTCCGACACTACTGGTTGCCTATCTCACTTGACACCAGCTCGCTAAACCACCCCAGTTATTTTCTTCTGCAATACGTCTCTGCACTACTGGTTGCCTATCTCACTTGACACCAGCTCGCTAACGCACCCCAGTTATTTTCTTCTGCAATACGTCTTTGCACTACTGGTTGCCTACCTAACGCGCGTGACAGAGCTGTCCTCGTCGACCGATCGGGGACTCTCTGTCAATATCTGTAAGCAACACTGAACCTTATTGATGACCTACTTTCACTAACCTCCGAAAAATTTCTGTCTTTCTTTTACTTTTACTCCGTTATTTCCAAATTTACTTATTCGACTGCTTGCCCCTTTCCTGCACCACCAAAACTCACACTATTTGTATCCCAAAAATAACTCGGCACGGTTCAAATTGGACTTTAATGCCGGAGCACTTTTGCGACACGTACATACACTAAAGCGATCGAGATTGCAAGTCCTAGTTTAATATAATATCAATGACTTTTTCTACTTTACAAGAATAATTAGAGAAAACAAGACTAAACTAGAAATTACTAGAAACTAAACTAGACTAAAACAGCTAGGATTATTTGTCAAATACCCCACTTATGGCATACTGATGAGAACTAATAAGTTAGAAACCGGTATATGTCAGGTGGGTTTCTGACGAGTGACTCTAGCTGTTTGTACAGGTTTTCCAGGTGTAATTCAATGCTGGTCGGGGCATTAGCCCGCAAAGAGTAGTTATTTCCTGGAATTCCGTGTTTCCAAAATATCGTTTCTCGCCGAACGCGATAAAAGTCGACAATTTTCAATGATGTCTACTGCATGTAGAACGCTTCGTGCTTGTGACATTTTCAGTCCGGCATGGAGTAGCGAATGGCCGATACATCTAGTTAGTTCTACACCGCGTACTCATGGTCCCTTCTGTCGGGTTAGATAGACTGAAACAGCAAGGATTATCCGTCAGATACCTCACCTATGGCATACTGATGAGAGCTAATAAGCTCGAAACAGGTATATGTCTGGTGGGCTTCTGACGAATGACTCTAGCTGTTGCTATAGGTTTTCCAATTGTAATTCAATGCTGGTCGGGGCATTAGCCCGCAGAGTAGTTGTTTCCTGGAATTCCGTGTTTGCAAGGTCTAGATTGATATTTATATGATTTGACACTAAATTAAACTGTTGGATATTAACATAAATTTATATAATTAATATATAAACTACTAAAGTCAGGGATTGGTTCCAAACTGTTACAAATATTCATCTAGTTAAGTTGTCGATGTGTCGCTGAACTGTCAGGTATTCTCGCTTATCAACAACTTCTATTTACTTACCTTAAACAAACTGCAAATCTTTCATCAGATGACATTGCTCTGCGAAATCTTGTGTTTTGGTGCTGTAAGGGAGGACGATCCAAAAGCTCGAAAAAATTTGTTTGTATCATTCGGAAATACTGGACAAAATTTCTTTCGTTCTTTTTATTGATAGTATTAAACTAACACTTTCTCATTTTCCTAGCTTCCTCCTTCTCTTCTTTATACAGCTGCTATTTATAAAATCAAAACACACATACGGAACCTGCACAAAAAGTTGTGTGCGAAGTCGTGCAGGTTTTCAGGTCCACTTTGTTACTGATTCGTGCAGGCATAATGTACGCGATCTTATGTTTTTATTTTAAAACCATGTTTTTGTGCAGTATGGTTAACTTAATAAAACCAGTTCTAAGAATGTGAATATAAAATTAAATATTAAAAATAAAACATAAATTGGAAAATTAATGCTTGCGTCTACAGTTCCAACTCTGTATGTTTTGTGTTATTATTTGATTAAACCGTTATATATTTTAAAACCTAAATTCAATATGAAGTTCCACAGTTTATTCCCGAACAGCATCCAGGGTATCAAACTGTTCATATAGCAATGTAATTTAAAGTTATAACTGACTAGCTGTCTGATACACTATAAATCTTTACAACATTTAGTGTTACAACTAGTTGTATCGAGTTAGACAAGCGTTAGTATGGAACTTGATTGATGACGGGATTGCATTATTTACAAACATTGCTTAAATACATTTGTGTCCATTTATTTAAATTTTTGCCATAACATATATAAGATTATCTCGGTAGATAAGTACAAGGTGTCCCAATATATTTTTAATTGGATGATATCTCGGAAAGAGCAACAGATAAAAGTGTGCGATTTTCGCAACATTGGGCGACTTTTTCGAGAAACTTAACATGCCGCAATCAGAACTTTCATGGACCTCTTGGTTTTTGAGATACAGGATTAAATTTAAAAATAAAACTATTTCATGACATTTTTTTGTATCTCAGAGAATAGCTGAGATATCGGAATGGTTGCTTCTAATAGACCTTTTTACGTAAAGTTTAGTGGTGTACTTGTCATAATGATAAAGTTGCTACTTTATATTTTGAAATTGGTCAGAAAACGTTAAATTGATAAAAGTTATGTTGCGTGGTGCATAGTTGGCCATGCATTTTTATATAATTATACAAAATTGGTACAAAATAAAGCCACTCATATTGCGGACACCCTGAACAATTGCCTTTGCGCACGAATGCTGGAAAGTGCAACATTCGAAATTAAAATCAACTGCATAGTTCTCGATCCTGTTATTGACGCCGTTATTGATCTCGCTATTGATTATTCTTTTATCGGCCTGCTTTATGAGGGAGTGTTTTAGAGAAGCCACCTGGTAACTTAGCACGGATTTTTATATATTTAAATCATATAATAACTTACAAAATTGTTTCTATAAGATTTCAAATAAATTAGTATGAATTCATCGCATTTAATGTTGGATTGATATAGTTTTTGTAAGAAGACCTTTGCTGAAACAGGTGTCGGTTCTATTGGCCCTAGAGAATCAAACATTTTAGAGGTAGTTGATAAAATAAATCATTTTATGGTTGTACTCGTATTACATGTTGAAATGTTTGCTGTTTAAGAAAAATGTCTTTATATGGATTCCAAACTAGATCTAAAGCAAAGCCTTATTGGTTATATCTTACATTGTTACCGTTTTCATTTTCTAAGAATTTATGTCAGTTAAAGCACTATTTTCGTAATATGAGTTTTAGCTATGTAGAATTTGTAGAATTTCTGTGTCTAGTAGTGAGTGCTATTAGTAAAAACTTTAACGGTCACTTGACCGACATCCATTTTAATACATAATTGTAGTGATGACAAATCTTTTCGAGAAGTGGATAAAATTTTATAATTTATTTTATTTTATTACTAATTTGTGGGACGTAACTTTTAAAGTTATAGAGGGTGACAGACAGGAAAAAAGGGTACCAATAATTTAGAAACACCGAATACTTGTTAACAGAGAGGCTTTTTTTATTACCACTTTTACAACTTTCTATAAAGGTTTAAGTTTTCCCTTTTTACAAGTTAAGTGCAAACGAATATACGCCGACGGCAAAAATTAATATCGATGTCAAGTGGCTTTGACTTTTTAATATTTTTGATTATCTGTTCTCTCTTTCTTTGTATAAATAAAAGCTATATAAAAATCAATGCATGGGTCATTTAAAGGGCGTTTGTGGGTCATGAGTTCGACGCTACTGGTATATATTATACGTATAAATAAAAACAAAGAAATACGACAATATTATTTATGTAGATTTTGTTTGTTTTGTTTTATTTTAATTGTGACGTAGAACACCTTTATTGAAAGATGCTCTAGTAAGTTAGAAGAAAACTGTACTTTATAGTAGAAAAAATGTTTTGTGAATGTAATCCTTAATATCAATTAATTTCTCAAAGTAAACGATTGAAAAGTCTTGTTAAGCTGGAAAGCGTTTAAAGCAAATTTAATCTGACTACGGTTTCTCCAAGCATATTTGAAATTCTTTCAGCGTTCTAAAGAGTATATCAATATTTTCATTGAAATCTTAAGAAATTATGTGGTTTAGTGGTTTATCGATTTATCAGTTTTGTACGCTAGATGAAACTATTTATTCATTTTATAATAATTTTCTACAGGATGTATGTGTGATGTTGAGACAAACTGTAAAAAATGACTTCTCTCAAATAAAAAGTTTTATAACATCGGGGGAATTATAGTCAAGAGAATTTTTAACAAAAAAATCATTCTTCTGAATATTTCTTTGGAATACAATTGTTGTGAGCAATGATTGAAATGTATTACTATCAGCACCCTCATCAAAGAACATGTTTACTTTAATCATCATTAAATTTAAGCTTTTAATTGTTCTTATTTTTTGTCTATCCCGCTGTTGACGATGCTCACGATAATATCATTTCTCTTCAACTTTTACACTTGCATTATTTATTTTTCTCTTAATTTCTTAAAATAGTCTATTCAAATACCTTTTAAATCAAATGCTACCACTTAGCTTGTTTACATTGCACTTTTAGATACTCTAGCTACATTGAATTGTAGGAAATCTTTCGGGAAAACAATACTGATGCAAGAAATTATTACTGTGTATTGATCACAAGGTAACTACTACGTCTTATATAGGTTATCCTATTTTCAGGGCTCACCATTGACATATTGGAAATTGTAAAATATACAGATGTCAATTGATTACCATTAAAATAAACCAAACAGATCCAAGATATCTGCTGCCATTGCTGAAATATTGTGAAAAAGCCGCAGCTATCGTTTTTATATAATGCCATCTAGTGCCATTATTTTTGAATAAAAGAGCAGAAATTTGATACAGACGGATAAAAATATACGAAAATATCTGCGCCCATTAGCTTAGGTTATGCATCATTTGTTTTTTTCTTATCGGCGTCATATTGGATCTTGACAGTTAAGAGATGTAGAATAAAATTACAATATTTATTTGAAGTTTGTAGTACGTAAGAAAGTGTAGTGTGCGGAACGCTTAACGCATAGTGAAAATTCCAGTGTTTGGTGGCGCGGTGAGCCGGAGGAGGGGTGTTGGTCTAGAGGCCAGAGGCCAGACAGTCTGCGGAGAGTAGTGGACACCGCTGGCTCCAGTCAGCTTGATTATTTTGCAGTCCGCTGATGGCTACTAAGTTTTCTTTGTAGCCTGTTTTATGTATGTGTTATTTTGATATACAGTAAATCTTGTAAACGTTGTGGTGTTTATTTTATTGCTTTGTACTCCGTAGTCAATGCTGAGGAACTTCTCTCTTCCCTGGAGACAACGAAAGACGAACCTGCGCCCAATCAAGGGATAAGGTCGCAAGTTTGAGCAGCACTGAAATAGTGGAGATTTGATTAAACATAGTGTGATAACAATCTGAGAATGATTAACTATATATTTTGTAAAATGCCAGAATCATCTGTAGCAGTGTTCATTACTAAACAAAAATATAGTTGAATGATATTGCCTACGAACACTTAAGGCTTTGAAACTACATATCTGAAGTAGTCATGAGGTATATCAATGTAAGGCTAAATGCCATCTATAAGTGTTCTATGTTTAATAGTGAGAATTTCAAACCACTGAGACATACTCTAAGCCATGACCTCACATAAGGGTAGTATAATATTTTTCAGTTTTAGAAAAGTCCTTACTGTAACGAGCTATAAATCCATACATACGATTTAATTGAGATGTTAATCAAATATTATCCCTAAATCAGATGTGTTTTCTGCCCTTTCAATAATAATATTATTTACCCTGCAATCATAATTGATCGGATATTTTTTGAGAGAATAAAACATTACGTTACACCATTTTTCAATGTGTTTGAAATTGTCATAACCGAACACAGTCGGCCTCAGTATGGATTTCACAATAAATTTTCATTCAATTCAACTGCATAAAGATGACACTTAATATCTATAACATTCACTATATCATTTATAAAAATATTAAATAACAGAGGTATGCTGCAGTATGGTTGCTTCTCTGAAGTATTCCAGAAGAACATATTCAGTGGATTAAATAAGACACTGTTTTCTGTCCCTCAGATAAGAAGTAAACTCGATAACTGAAATTAAGTGTGAGCCGAATTATTCTTTGGATGATAGTGATGGCAATCTATATTTAATTCAAATCAAGTAATAACGTTTCAAGTACATAAATAAAATGGAACTTTTTTAAACGTAATTGGGAAATTAAAAAAATTATATAATAATAATAATCTTTATTACTATTAAATAAAAATCCATTTAAATGACAAATATTTTACTACAGAAAAACAATGAAACAAATAAGTATAGTAAGAACAGTACGCAATAGGCTGTTTAAATGTTATTAAAATATAGAACTACTAAAAAAATACATTCAAACATCTAAATATCGCTACTAAATATCAGACCAACAACTCCAACTATCTGATTGAGGGTGCTAAAATTAATATCACATAAATATGATACTACATTGAAATTGAGACACATAATATGCACTGGGAACATCTTAAGACCATTTGACCCTGGCACAAACAAATGTACGAGTTTGATGAGCATTTACACGAGGAACATGGGAATAAAACTGACACAAGAAAGTCGGACATTCTAATTTGCTATGAAATAAGCTGAATAAAATTTTGACTCTGACTAGAACCCTACGAAACTCCAGAGAAGCGAAATTGAATCAATTCAGTAAAATAGTGTGGTTATAACCCCTTTCTGGATAAAAACCATCTAATTTAAGTAATGATTAGTGCACCAGATGCCTAACAGTTGTAACCTCTGACAGTCTTCAATAACTGATACTTTATTACTAAATAACTTCAAGTCATCAGCAAATAGTAGCTTCTTACAACTTAACTCAGACGAGAGGTCATTAATAAAATATAAGAAAAGCAGGGGTCCTAAATTGGATCCTTGAGGAACTCCCGAAGTTGCTGTAAAAATATAAGAATTGTATCCAAAATAGGAAACATATTGCTTTCTTTTAAGGAGATATGGCTCGAAAAGGCTACACAATTTATGACTGAAACCAAACACACTCAATTTTTGTAATGTAATATAATTTTATGATTGACACGATCAAAAGCTTTTGCAATATCACTGTAAATTACATCTACCTGTACTTGCAAATCAATTTCATTAGATATTGCTTTAGTAGGCATACATTAGATGTCGTGGTATGTCCCTACATGAATCCATGATGATGCCATGATATTAAGGTTTTTGTAGTAAGATAGATACGATTATATATAGGGTTTGTTCCAACACAGCAAGAATCGATTCCGAACCGTCCAGAACTAGTTAGTCAGTTCAGTTGTTAATGTACTCTTGACGAATGCGACTTAAGACAGTGTTGGTCAAACATTTCTCGCGGTTCTGAACCAGTTCTCGACGGTTGTTGGAACAGACCTATAGTTATCTTAAGTATTTTTGTAAAATTACGTAACATTGAAATCGGTCAATAGTTCTTGACCTCAGTATTCATAAGTAGTAGCAAGTCAAGTCAAGTAGTGATTTTTTTTAAAGCCAAATAAAATGGTTCTGAAAATGCACCAAGTTGACTTAATAAATCCTAATCTAAATGAAATACTCGTATCTTGCCTCTCATTTTCTCAACTATCAAATAATTCGGGGTAAACAGATTTCGGTGCAATTAAGTACGTTACTTTCTGAAACCAGATATCTCACGATCGAGAAGTATTCGAAATAACCACCCCTTAAGTAACCCACTAAATCAACGCCAGTGGCGCGCCGATAAATAACAAAAACCATAGCGTCTGAGTCTGGAATTGGATATCTAACCTAAACAAGCATCTGTCGAGCACGCTGTTTCATTGGGCGTGGCGCCCTTTATTGATTCGTCATCAGGTTGGTTTTCAATTAAGAGCAAGTGGTTACCAGGGGAACGGGCGCTCGCAGGCAAAGCTACTACTTTACGCCGGCGGAGAGATTTCGAATCATTCACATGGTTTGCATGCTTTTCCTCCTGGCAGCGTCGCGTCGCAGCGTTCCGGATATGCAAAAGTCGATGCGCCTTTCATATCGTTAGGGATGACAATAATTTTACATGCTTACTCAGCACATTGATAATGGAATTATTCGGCTATTGACGGTGGGTTTGTCAGGTGAAATTTAACTGTGATTTTACTAAATCGAGTTTTGTTGTAAATATGTCAGGTTGTTACTAAGAGATTTCATTAAATCCAGATTAAGATTTCTCTGACAGGCCGAACCTATTTCTGGTCATGAAATAAACTTCTGGTGTATTTAGGTATCGGAATCTTCAACAAAAGTAAGCATTACGATAATACATGGATTGTTTATCCATTGTCACTATTTAAATTTTCCTGAAAAAAAATATCTTTTAAAAACCAAGTCATCTTTTAAGTTGATGTATTGTTTATCTGTTGTTAATATTTAAATTTTTCTCATAAATCATAACTTACAAAAGCGTTTGTTCTAAGGTGGTCGTACTAATAATAAAAATTTTGGCGTTTAGCTATAAAAATCTTGAAAAATAAAACATATAGGTAAACAAGAATAAACACAAAAATAAAATTATTGATGATATTCATTTTTATCGTTCCAGTATGACGTTACAGAGAGTTTCGCGCGTTCAAGTGAATATTGATATTTCATTTGGGTTTTTCTCATACAATAAATTTGCAGATGTTATTATAACATTGTTTTTAACCATTGCATGCTGTTTAAATAGAATTTAATTTAATTTCAATTTAAAAAATAATGTAATTTTCTCGATATGCTTGAAAATATCCAGGGAGCTTGAAATAATATTCTCGTTGTTTGTTAAATAGTATATACTTATGCGTAGTTCAGATTTTTGATGTTTAAAATTATTTATCTTTCAAGAACACTATTTCAACAATATGGATATAAAATATTGCCCTTTTCAGTTTACGAGAATGTCAAACTATAAAGGAAAGAATTGTATTATTAATAACCTGTAATAGAGAAAATTAGTAGTTAGGTATAGTAAAGACATTAGTTGCAACGTACTTGTGAAATAAATATTTATCTTTTTTATATTTCACATTCGAATGAGTAAAAAATATTGGCTTTGCTAAATTTATATATCTTAATAAAGGCCACCCTTTTATTTTTTTATATATCTACTATTTCCATGTACGATAAATAACAAGTAATACAAAATAGGTTTCTTCACAGATTCAACTCCGATATGATTATTAAAGTTTGTCCTAGTCAGGATTTTTAATTAACAGGAAATTTAAAACAACAAACCTATGACAAGACTAAAACGAGTTTGATTTTAAATATACACTAGAAGTTTTCAAATAGAGCGTTCTTTCATGTTCAAACGAAACGACACCTATGTTGCATATAAGCAAATGTAGATATTATCCATTTATGTTTATCAGATATCTATTGGAAATATTATCTTTTAAAATTAAAAAAAATATACTAATTGTGGAATTTTTTTTCGTCGGTCACCCTAAACCAAATTTAATGTTTAATGTTTTAATCTTCCACTAGTATCCTTATATAGCTCCGAAGTATGAATCGTCACTCTGTTCTTTAGTAAGAGTTATATTATCCCATTCATTCGGGTTCTACAATTTAGTTCTTTGGCACAAAAATGTGTCCTTTTCTCTTGCTTCATTTAGTTGTTAAAGTTACTACACTGCTGTGTAATTCTTCTTTCACTGATGATTTTTGTCTTTCTATTTCCTTCAATCTGGTTTCCAACTTGTTTTCATCGCTATTTAACTTCCGCAACAACTGAATTTTAGAGTTTAAGTTTTTCTTCAATCCTCGTTTTCTTTAACCCACTGAGCAAGTTTCCATTCCGTTGATGAAGCTGCTTACTGTTCTTGGAGCTCTGCAGGAGCAGTGGGGTAGGCTGACCTCACCATACGTATTATATCTGCTTCAAATTGCTGCAGACTTTCTTTCGAAAGATTGTCTTCGGCCTTTTAATTGTACCTATTAAACGTGTTGTAGATGAAACCCCCCATACTTCATTCCTAAAGCACTCTTCAGCGTTTGATAGTCCTTATGTTTATCCTCGGCTAGCGTTTTTAAAATCAACTAGTACTGAAGTGAACATTTTTTCTTCCTACCAGTTATTTGTCAAGCAGCTGCTTCGAATTGTTTAATGTAAGTACTCCATGCCACTCATCTGTTGATAGCTTAATCCTTGATTATGGAAGAAAGCTGCTTTCAGTCTTAATGAGTTCCTTTGGAGACAACTGGGATTTGATTTGAGACTTCAGTCTGTAACTTAGTTATATTTTCTTCTACGACCTGGACCTTATCTTGTATCTCACTTCTGAACTGATTAATTTCTCCTTCAATAGTTTCCTCACATTCATTGAACTTAACCTTAATTGTCTCTTCTAACATTTTATTATTTTCCTGTAAACTTGTCTTCCTCTCTTTCCTTAATTCTTCCTGATTGTTCTTATTTTCCATTTCACAGCTTCCTTCGTTTAGTCCTGGCTATTTCTTATTTCATCCTGGCTGTTTTTCATTTTCTTTTTTCAATTTTCCCCCATTTCGTCTTGAGTCTTCTTCATATCTTTTTGACTCCTTTTCATATTTTTCATCATTTCCATTAATTGGTTGAATGTTTAATCCAGTTTCTACGCTCTTGATGTCGTTACTGGCATTCACTTTTTTACTCCAAACGTCTTCTTTGTGGAACGTCGCACTTCTGACACAAATGTAACCTCTGTGTTGTCTTAACCTTGAAATAGTCGTAGAAAAACAAACTTTATTGTCACTACTTGATTACACAACGAATATACTTCAAACCATTTAGCAACTGTCAAATCTTTACGTTCACGTTTCTGTCAGTCATTTAAGGAAATTGGAACTAAAGGAAGACAGGAAGGTCAAGTGAGGTTCTACAACTCCTCATATTCATTTGCTGCAAATTCTTTGCCACGCCACTGCCGTCTTCACTAGAAGTTCTTTATTATTACACACAAGAATTTATTTGCCCGCCGAGTTTATTACATAATAATTATTAATAATAGGACATAGCAACATACTACGGCTGTATATTATTTTTTTATGAATACCACCAAACTTTGGTTTAATTGTTCGCACATTTCTCTATCGCGTTATTTGGACTTCTTTTTCCATAAGGGTTAAGTTTAAAATTACACTCCTTCCTTTTAATTCATATTTTCTATATTTGTCAAAAAATAATTTTGGTGATAAGTCAATTTAGTATTATATGTAAGCCTACATAGTTTACCGGGTTTTGGTTGCAGTCTAGTATCCTCTGCTCGTGCTGAAAAACGCTTCACGACCGTCAAACGTTTTTGCGCATTTAAATATTTATCGCATGTCCTGGTTTTATCTTACCTGTACTCTCGGGTGGATTAAATGTATTCTGAGATGTGGCACACGATATACGCATTAGCAAATGCTCCACATAACCCCCAACCTCCAGTAGATCAGGTGATTTGTTCCTCGTATTTAAATATTTATCTATATATCCACCAAATACGGTTTGTGAGCTCCCCTTAGCACTTTATTTTGCTTTTATTTGCTTAACGTTTTAAAATGCATGCACCGTCCTAAATAATGTAAAGGTAAAAATGGAATGCTGGCGAATGTTTTTTGTTCTCCGGGCGTCATGAATTTCTTTAATATATAACAATGCTTGCTTTTAACTTTAAATCTAGAAAATATCCTCTTATGGAACGATTGAAAATAACTCTTCCTAATCTTGCTTACTTGAAGAGCTAAGTAATAAAAACCAAAAAATATCAGTTTTAGACATGTTCAAAGGATTTCAGTTATTTTAGTAGAAACAAATGAATCGCAAGTGGAAACATCTCACTAATATTAAAATTAGATTATTTCCACATTCAAGTAAGTATATATTTGTGTTTGAACTTGATTGTGAAAATTTTAAACTTGTGTAAGAAATAATGCAGTGGACTGTAACGAACAAATTTGGAAATGGTTTTTTGTTTGGACCATACATTCACTGATGAATGTAGCGATCTTGAGCGTTTTTACCAGACCAGACCAGAAAATGAGAGGGAGAGAGAGAGATTTTCTTCACACAAGAATGAACAGCCTTTTACCACGTGTACACGGTTCACACACCTTTTTTGCGCACTTATTTTTTGTCAAATTTGCTGTTTTTCAATTTCCAAAAGGGACCGCAATAATGTTAAGAATTACATTTTCTACCCACTGTGTGAGTCAGAACAAAATCTTCAAAAATATTGAGTTGATAAATCAGTTCGTTCATTCAGTAATACTTATATTATCATTCATGATCTGACAGTTTTCCGATTTCACACAAGATATTAGGTAGGCACTTTGATGTTTTGAAGCATCAAACTATTAAATGAGATCCAGCTAGGATTATTCGATAAAGAGCGAAAAAGATAAAAGTCTGATGAATCAACATCAAGAGAATGAGCTAATTCACAAGAGACATATTGCTCTCAGAAATAAAAAAAAAAACAATAACAAAATTATTTCGGAATTCTAGCTCAATGTTTAAAAATGGGGCAAAATCATCTTTTCCTACGGAAACTCGGCGCCTATGATAATCAGTCATCGTCCAAGGTGGCTAGATAGGTCAACTACCGTGCGGACGTTTTTTGCAGCGTTGTCAAGTGTAGAAACGATGAAAAAAAAACATTTTTATTAATAATAATAATGCCTAAGTACCTGATAGATAGATAGATAGTTAATCCGGTTAGCTGCAGTATTTTTTATTCGTTCTCGGTTTTTTGTTGCACACTGCCATAACTACATTTTCACTATTTGCATTTTTACAGGACACACACTTGGGATGTTATAGTTAAAATATTACTAATTATTTTATGAAAACATCGTCGACTACTGTTAATATTGGTGCTATTATTAGCATTAACAGAATTTAATTATCCAACAACACAAGAAGTTTAAAAATGTATTGCCGTGAAGTGCACCTTCCATTAGTGGCCTACAGATGTCGTCTGTAGATGTCAAAAAAATATTGTATAAAGTTACGATACTCTGATTAGTTTGAAATAATTTTTCAGTACTTGTTTTTCGCAAATTTAATTGTTCGCATATTTTTTAGTGTATTTACAAACATATATTCAAATGCCTAGATGACGGATAAGGTGCTGATTTATGGGAGTGTGGCTAGTGCATATTATCGTGTGGCAGCGTAATACCAAAGACGTTTTCCGAGTACACAACATATGATGCTCAATACTTTTTTGAACCACATGAATGAACAACTGTTATAATGCTTTGGCGGTAAACGTGTGGCAGAGGTTTCATGTATTTGTGTACATTTGCCTGTGTTTTTTTGTTATTCTTTATGTTTTTCCCGACGTAAGTAATCGACCTGCTCGTGACCGCCGAACCAAGTAAATACCTTTCTTTAAACAAAAACAACGGTCGAGGGAAGAAGAGGTTCACAGCAAGTACAAAAATCTTTGCAAGTTTTAATTTAAACAAGTAAGGACACAGATATACAACATTCTTATAATCGCTGCAAATATCAATCCTGAAATAAATATTAGCAAGGTAGATGTTGGCTCCTGTGCTACCATACCGTATTTCTCATTAAATCATTAAATAATAATCTACATTTTGTAAATAATTTTATTTCTTTCAAGGCGGCCTAAACTAATACATGTCAACGCGGTGACCTGTCACTATACGTTTATCACCTTTGACTTTGGCAGAATATACATACCCTCGCGGCTGACAGAAGGGCATATAGTTTTGAGAGAAACAATCGCTTTTTCGCTTTATAAATAAGTTTGCAAATTTTTTGATAGATAATTCCGTTAATTCTGATTTTTCTCTATCCCCTCTTAAAATATTTGTACTGTCATAGTTAACCCTGTATACGAGGATGTACTTACAATATAGGTCGCATCTTAAGAAAATACGGTATTAATTCCATCTACAGCACGTCAAGAAAAATAGAAGTAGTCTTCTCTAAGACGAACATGAGTAATACATTCCAATACCCTGGTGTATCCTGTACACATAGGGCAACTTACAAATTGTCTTGCTACTATATACTCGTAGTATTATCAAAGGATTCATTAGTGAATAAAGAAGCCATTGATTAAACTGGGGAGATTTATAGTTACGCATTCTGAACAACACAGAGGTACCACTTATCTCAGGATATTTACTCACATACTTGAAAAATTATCATAGCATGTATTTTAGATTCACAGCGAAAGATTTGACCTTCAGATGACCCATAAAAATCACATTGATCTATAGGTCAAACCATATCCGAACGTAACTCTCACTCTTTACGAATCTGGGATCAGAAATGGTATACGATTGTGATATTCAAATGACTTTGAACGTGATAGGATAAAATGGATTCAAATTCATCCCAGAACCGCATAGTACACCTGATCTGGTGGGAAGTACTTTTTGATTTCATTTGGGTTAACAAGGCGTGCCCTGTATTTTACAATGACTAGTTTTTCTTGAAAATGGTTTATTTTTACGTGATATAACGAAAGGGTCATAATTAAAAAGTTGTTGATGTTCTCCATTTATATGCTATCCAAATTTATAACAAAAGGTTGAAACAAAAAAATCTAAATAATTTTGTAAAAGTCAAGGACAGTTTACGATCTTTGCCGTTGAAAAATATGCGCCAAATTAACAACGTGAATACAAAAGAACACTAGCGTTAGGTATATTAACTTTGAGGAAAGTTGCTACACCAGCAATAACATTGTTAGAAGGAATTAAATAAAAATAGTTTTCTTTGACTGTAACTTTTTTCAGTTTTGACTTTTGACTTCTCGAAACAATGTTATAGAACTTTGTATCATTTTTTTTTTGATATGACCTCCTGGGATATTAGCACATATGTTCCGAACACCCATCATAATATATTTCCATTTAAATTTTATGGTATATCGGTTAATATTTTGTGTATGACAGTTTACTCCATGTATGTTTATTTATTTATTTTTAAGGAAAAGTTAAGAGAACGAAATATCTATAAATGTATTTCCTCCTGCCTTAGCGATTGTATCTGTACACGCAGTGTATCCTTAAAAAATTAAATTTAAACATACAAGAAGTAAATGTTTACTTTCTATAAGATACTGTATACTATATTGTCATATACACTTCGATAAGGAAAACTATGTGCGCTTTTGGCTCACAGCCGCTACCGAGATTAGTGTGTGACGAGTTTATAAAATGCCACTAAGCGGAGAAGCTATCTACGTCTAAATGTATCCGTGGATATTGTGTACTTCCACACGTCCCGTGAGGTTCGCACCAACTTAGGTCTACGACGTATAATGCATAAAACTTATAGCGGTCTTATTGTCTTCTGAAGGATATACTTCTTTGCTCTCCTCCAGGATTTCTGAAAGTATCCAATAAAACACATTAATTGACTTTGGGAAAGTCCCTTGAATTTTTTAAGTGAAGGGATAAAGGTTTTCTGTGATTCCCGTTGAACATTTTTTGTATCACTCAGCATTGGAGTTCAAAATTGACATTATTTCATTTGTGAAATAATTATTGAGATTTTTTTATATATTTTTATTAGATGTTAATAATATTCTGTGAAACTAACTACTCTGCAAATACTTTGACCAGCGTTGAATCCACTATAGTGTTGGCAATCTTGTCTTGTTTTTTTCTTGGTCTTGTCTTGGTCTCGCAATACAAGACAGAACAAGACCAAGACAAGACTTGACAGTTCGAGTTGTAAGGCAAGATAATGTTAAAAGAGGCAAGACAAGATATTGCTACGGCAAAGAGTCTTGCAAAGATAACAAGGGATAATATTTAAGTGAATATTAGCTGTAAAAATAAATATTGCATATCTTTTGTAGGTATATCCTTATTTATTTAAAGAACATCTAGCGTATTAAAGTTATGAAGCTTTAGATGTAGGCAAAGTGCTACTGGTGGCGCCCTCTACACTGAAGCTGTGATCTCGATTTCTCATCCTAGTACCAAATTTTATGCGAATCATACTATTATTAACGTAAATACTTACAGAATCGTTTTAAAATATAATAACTTTGACATCTTGTAGTTTGGAAACTTTTGAGCTAAAGTAAATTGGGCTAAATCCTCATAATTTAGTTTCAGGAATTTGTGCCGGTGTTTTGACTTTTTAGCAAACTCTATAGCAAAATGAGAAAATTTTAGCTTAGAATTATATTTGTTAATTTATTGCATTATAAAGGTATTTAAGCTAGTTGAAATTAATTTTCCTACAATTTTGAATTGGTGAATGAAAATTGAAAAAACTCTATAAATAACAACTTTACAAAGCTGTAGCAAGACCATTGAGTTTTTTTTCTCTTATCAATATGCTTAGTTTCTTAGTTTCCTGCTCCATCTGGCTTTTTCTCCTCTTACCTTCAAAATGATAATAATACCTTTGGTAATCCATAGGCTAGCACTTACTTCACATGTCCCCTACATTTGAGACTTAGTTCTTATAAATTTGATTATGAAAACATATCATGGCCTACTAATAAATTTCTTTATACGGAAGGCAAACTTTTAATGTCTTACTTTGATTTTTCTTCTTTTTAAGGAACTGTCTAAGATATCGAATTTGCTGCAATTTTATTCAGTGAGTTACTCTGAAGAAATTTTCCTAACAATCTTAACGGTCTTTCTATTTTTATTTGATTTTTAAAAACCGATAACCAATTTCGAAATTATGTAAGATGAAATTCCAGTATTTAAGTTTTACTTTTAGAATTTTATCCAGACTTTTTATTTTTTTGGGAACTTTCATCATCCTTTGCCTCGAAAACAAGTGTTTTAGGATAAATATGTGCCCAAAAACGAACTTTTTTTATTGAGTTCGCCCATCTACAAATATTTTTTAACCTTTGTCACCCGATATATTTTTAAAACGCCGTTCTCACACCGCTAACCCCTATTTTAATTTTTTTTCATATATTTTCAGGTATTAACAATATTGTGTGAAACTAACTACTCAGTGGACAAAAGCCCCAACCTGCGTTGAATTACACCCACAATATCTACCCATATATTCCTTATTATTAGCTTTTGTAACATTTTTTACTGTTTAAGAAAGGTATTTTAAGCTAATATAATAATATATCAAATCTCCTACAATTCCTATCAATGAAGTCATATGTATGTTCTCTGATACCAAACATCTAGGTATGCTAATGAACAATTCCATAGACAAAACTCTATTCATATTCATATGAATAGAGCTTTGTCTAGAACATACATATGACTTCATTGATAGGAATTGTAGGAGATTTGATATATATTAGCTTAAAATACCTTTCTTAAACCATATTTTAATGTATTGACAAATTTGTTATTATTTAGTTTGATTTGGTTTTTGCCACACTTCTGAAAAAAAAATAAAGATTAATTAAATAAGCCCTTACGCCAAACGGATCAGTCAAGGTTTATTTTTGAAACTTAAGTTTGGCTAACCAAAAAATCTCGAAAAAAGCAGATAAGTAAAAATTAACAAAAATCACATCACTCTCGCACACTTCCGTATTTTTGACGTTTCGAAAAACTCTGTTTTTCGTAAATTTTTGATTTTTCAAATTCCCGTCTTTTTGTATATTTTTTATGTTCCCTTGCAAACACGCTTGGGAAAACGGCCATTTGATTCAATAGGGTTTGACAAAAATTTTAGCGAAGGAAGATAATGCAACAAAAAGAAAGAGACCGAGATTATTTTGTTGAACGGAGACAGGTGTGTCAAACTGTTCAGTAAACATTGGTCATTGTTGGCTACAGTTATATCAAGAAGAAGTAACAATAAAATAAAAATCCCTTAACATCTCTATGGAAGCAGATAAACAAATTTTAAACTGTCAAACTTGACATACTTTTAATACATTTACTATTTTGAGAACGAAAACGAGTTTTTCGAAACGTCAAAAATACAAAAGTTTGCGATAGTGATGTGATTTTTGTTATTTTTTACTTACCTGCTTTTTTTATTGTGAGATTTTTTGGATAGGCAAACTTAGTTTAAAAAATAACCCTTGCCTGATCCGTTTGGCTTAAGAGTTTATTTAATTAATCTCGATTTTTTTCAGAAGTGTGGCAAAAACCCAATCAAACTAAAAAAAACTAAAATTATGCTACAAATAAATAGCTTCAGCCAATTCAAATTTGCTACTTACAGTTGACTCAAGATAGTGACAGTTTTAATTACCCGTCATTAGAAGTTTGGTAATCTAATCTCAAGATGACGTTCCTCACAATAACTGAACAGAATTTGAACGGGGCAAATTATTTATTGCAACATGCCACCTGGGAGATGTTGTAGTTAGCAACTTAGGCAAGTCTCCTCCTAATACACCAAAAATACGTGTTCGGCCAAGTTGTGGTTTGCTTATTGGAATAGTTCATTATATTAGTTTCCAAAGATTTATTGATTCCATGTAGTTTCAGAACTGAATACTCGTACCTTATTCAAATCAGTGTATATGTATATCTCCAGTACATATTGTGCATTATCACTTCCCATATGACACACCAATCAACATCAATGAATTTTCTTCATAACTCAGATTTGTTGAGGCATCTTTTATTTGAAGGATGAAATATAATTCTAACGTTACTATTGAACGAGCACTTAGATTTAAGAATGGGAAAATTTGAACGTATTATGTTGGTTAGCCCACTTTGTGTGTACATTATCTATTCTCTATTCTATTCTATTCTATTTACTACTATATAGAGACTATTCTGAAGTTTTTTTTAGCTTCGAGATTTCTGCAGAGGACGTGTTAATTTCTTCAACGGAAATATCAATTTCTTCATCTCAGTGGCCACATACCTTACCTATACTAAAACTACATAAAGCTTCGTCAAATCGCTGACAAATCGCAGCAAACACGGTTCTTTTTTCTGTTGCAACCTCGATATTTATTTCTGCGTATGCTATCAACATTTTATTAACTATCCTTATAACAGACTACAGACTACACTCTGTAGAGTGGCTGATTCATAGCCAGTTTATAAATGATATTATCAAAATAAGTTCAAACTGGATTGAATTAAATCCCTTTGAAAAATGTTACATTTTTTAAACTTCATTGGTATATTAAAGAGCCCACATTTTTGAAATAGTGTTTTCTACAAAAACAATTGTTTAAATATTTATTAACTGAACCATAGTTTAAAGATGTTTTAATAAGTTGGCTCACTTCTCTAATGTAATCGAATATACGCTGTTTTTTGCAGAAAGCAGCAAATCATCTTAACAGACGAGTTACGAGTGTTATCAACAAGTTGTACACCACGTTAAGCAAGACAAGCATATACGAGACATACAGTCACGGTTAGTCGTCAGCGATGTTATCAGAATATACCGGTTTCGACCTTATCGTCAGTGTGACCTTATAAATAAAATCTATGAGAAGTCATTGTCACTGTTTAGTAAAAGTAACTTAAAGTCACCAAATGTGTTAGGCGCATCCGATATTAGATATCAAACTGATAAAACGAATCCACTACTAGGTAGGGGATGCGTTGTTATTGGTTTGGTGGTCAAGGAGAAGTGTGTCGACTGGAGGTAAATCGAAACTATGACTCAAATATACAGGGTGATTCAGAACTTATCTAAACCAATTTGCGAATAGATGTGCAATATGTCCAAGCATTAACACCAAGGGATTGGACAAAGAGAACCGGTACCATGGCCGCCACGATCTTCTGACTTTAAATCATTTGGACTTCTTTTTGTAGGAATATTTAAAAAATGAAGTGCATCGCACTAAATTGGACGTAATAACTTACGAGTTCAAAACGAACAAAAAGTATAAACATTTGTGTTGAGTATTTGTGTTGTTGTAACATCAGGTATGTCAAACTATTTTATTAATTAAAACCACAAATGCAATCTATTAATAATTAATAATAATAGCGGCAAAAGCAATTAAATTTGCTGTATAAAGTCGGAGTTATAAAATATAAAATTTATTTATTTCCTTGAGCATTTCTTTTGTTCTCTGGTCGCAGATTGCCGCCAATTAGAATTTACAGTGCACTAGTTTTCAATGCCGTACAGAAGTTTATTTTTAAATCATTTTCATACTGCCTTTATGATTTTTTCTGTACAACATTGTATTTGTAAGAGTCCCCTGTGCACTCAGAGTTTAATTTATGAAAATTAAAGTGTACATGTAAATATTCTCATAACACTATTTTGTTATATTTTCCCGTATCAGTATTTTAAAGCAGATATAAATTTAAACTTTGTTTTATTGTTGATAGCCAAACTGTTAAATTTTTAATTAAATTTTATCTTACCTCAGGGTATCAAATGAGATCAAAATTACTAAGATACCAATTTCATTTATTAATAGATTATTTCAAATTCAAAATCTGGACACTAATTTTCAAAAATTCCTAAATTTTTTGAACTACCTTGTACTTACAACTTTTTCTAATAAATACAATGCCAACAATGTTGTTACTTATATCATTAAGGGCGCCGTATTCTTGAAGTAGTGTTTTCTACAAATAATTTTGGACATTTAAGAACTGAAAAATATAGAGTTTAGTAAATCACAGAAATGTTATCTCATACCACCTGCAAAATATTCAAAGGTACCGAAGTAAAACGAGTATATAGCGACAAAAAGCGGTATAATCAACAAATTTTTGGGTACATAAATCTTCCAAAATACGTATTTCTCTAATTTAGCTGTAGATATAAATATTGTGATAACATAAACTTTTTTTGTTTATTTTTGTTGAACATATTATATTTTCCAAGATTGTGGTATTTAAATACGCCAGAAATTAAGTTTGCTGTGAGAAAAAACAACTTCCTAATTCTGATATGAACATAGAATATGTAGAAAATGACTTATTCATTCATTTTATCCAAACACTTAAATCTGACTCTATAAAATGAAGTTGGTAAGAAGGTTGGCTAAACAATGTCTGGTTCTTATGAAAAAACACACCGCCCGTCGAGATAACAAGAAAGTTTGTTACATGACTGTAATAACTACGTTGTTTTATGTAAATGGTGGTTGATTTTTATGTCGACGTGCAAACAGTACGAAAAGATAACACCCATAGGCGTCTTTGGCGGGGAAAATTCTATTCTGAAAGGAATACACTTGTTACTACGTTATTTAATAATTCTACGGCTCCCTTCCCTGTATCAGGTTGAAGACATTTTATTTACATTTTAAATATTATTATAACTTTGTATGAATACACTTTCACATTACTTGTGAATATTGGCTTAATTTCGTGTTACTATGAACATAAAACTTCTAGAAAATGTCACGGCATTTCGAATGAAGCATACTGAAATGATTTGCCGCTTTATTTTAATAATGACAAACAGTTCACCAATTTATTCATGAGGTTTACTGTGCGGTATCTGACTAATCCATTGTACAATTGGACACTCAGCTGCTCCAATGCACTGACTCAAGTTCAGAGATCCTAAAATAAAAATAAGATTTTTTTCCTGGTGAAACTTTTATTCCAAATTGAATAACTTGCTTTACATAAATAATTAATTTTCGAAATACATTAGGTACTTGCTTTTTACCTGCCCATGATATTATTTATCTATACCTATTTATTAAAAGCTACAGCTTTATTTATAGCACGTAGTAATAGAGACTGCCAGTACCATTCTGATGGTTTTACCAGATATTATGCTAACAGTAATAAACTATAAGTTACCTTTAAACAATATTCTTCCAGAAAGGGATCGGGAGACTGAGATTTTTTTTTGAGGACAGTTGTTGATATCGGAACGGCTCTAAAAGTCCAGAAAACTGGAGTAATCCAAGGATCAGTCAGTCGATATGCCTTAGTAGCATTCGGATATAAATTTATTCCAATATATTGTATGTATGAAGACTGGAATTTGGAATAAGTGCAACATATATGTCTATAAAATTTATTGCCGCCAAGCAGTTTTGTAAGCTTTTGAATCTTACCGATATATCTCAATAAATAAGAACGGTATGGAATTGCCAGAAAGCTCTGAAGGATCTATTCGTCTTAATAGGCATGTCTCCGATGCTTATATCCACGATCTAGTTAGAAAATTTCTGTGGCAAACAAGAAAATTGTTATCCAAAATCCAATCCGAAATAAAGCAGCTGGAGTTGCTGTTTTGAAACATATTGTGAATGAACCGACTATACAAGTACAAGAATATTGTCAGACGTTTTAGGGATTTAACGTAGAACTATACCATAAAATTCACCTATATCACCAAGTCCAATAGTTGACAATTTTGTAATAAAATAATTTGCAGTCCAAATTGTCTTTCTGATATTTGCTTTCCTGACGAGTAGCCTTTTTCGATTTCTACATTTCTAAAGCCGAATAAACCGTTCTGAAAATATAAATAAAAAACTAATATAAAAAAATCAACACCCTCAGAGGGCCTATAACTTATTTTATTACTGAACGAGGACAAAAAAACGCAGTCAAAATTTAGTGGATGTTTTTTTGAACAGCCTTTATAAAAATTGAAACACTCATAATTCTGTAACAAGTTAAAGGTTTTTAAATTAATTAATTACCTACCTTTTTAAGCAGGTATTTCAACAAAAATTAGTATGGAAATAATATATTCATAGAGAACATAGATTTAGAAATGTTACTACTATTTCTTCCCTTTTTTCTAATACCAACCATGCGCTAATTGTAAGTATATAGTTCAAACATGAACGTGTCTTAAAGACAGGATCACAAAAGTGATGTAAGAGTTGGTAAATCTTCTTGTGCTTTAGCTAAACTTGTAGCTGATGAAGACTTGGGATGACGTCACGATTATAGAATCAGAAAGTAATATATTCAAAATAACTTTCTTAGATATGGTATATATTTATAATGATAATAATACTATTAATTCCAGAAAGAACGTTGATGGCTTCAGTGTGATTTTTTACTTACTCTCAATAATCATATTAATAATAATAGTGACGTTGATATTGGTGAATCCTTTGCTGGTGCTCACTAGAGGTTATCCTACTTTGGATTTTTTTATAATGTTTTGGACAATCTCCTTGTTTCTTTTCTTATTCAATATTGATAGCAATGTCAACTAATTTGGCAGGTTGGCGTTATATATTTTTAATTACTTTGTATAGAGCTGGTTACCCTTCTATAGTTCGATTTATTTTTATTGGTTTAGAAGTTTTTTTCCAAATTTGTTTAATAATTATTTCAATATTACAATGTATGTCTCTCTTGACTTTGTATCAATGGTTTTTTAATTTTTCTGTTTCGATGGATGGATTCATTGCACTTTTATTAATCTCAATCTTTTCTTAAGTCCCTTTAATATATTTTATTGCATTGATTGATAGTTATTTATACGATTTTGTAATTTCCTGATAAAGAATTCAACGCTGATCGAGGCTTTAGTTCGCGGAATAGTTACACACAATATTGTTAATATCTAATAAAAAAAAACGATAAGCTATGTATTGTTTTGCTTCAGTTTTGCCTATTTTATTCCCTCCTTCCTGTTTACCCTAATTTGTGTAATAGATTTTGTAGATGCATTGTTTCAACGAATATTACATTGACGTAGTACCCTACCACAGCTCACAGTCAATTACGTATACATTTACATAACGAAATTATGTCTCCATTATGTTTATTATATTCATTGAGAATAGACAAATGCACCGATTAGCAGTATTCAACATAATTAACAATGCCACACACATACATACTGCAAAAGCTTCAGTGAAATGGCTAACGTTCCCTTTGTGTACTTCAATGCCTGTGGTGCCCAAAATGTGATTGAAGATCGAAGGGACACAAGTCGAACAAAATAAATTAAAAAAATATATTATCGTAACAGGTATTTATGATCTACCTATAAGTGACACTTTATTTTGCCAGAAGCCAAATGTTCGGGTTTGGCGTCGTGCCATATACCTTCGAACAAAATAAAATCACTTGTACCACATACACTACTTTTTCTGCAAACACTATTAAATGTATTATAAAATATCATTTTGAAATTCAATTGTCCATGAAGCTGATTACTTCTAAAGTAATGAAAGTTATATCGTTTGTTGACAAGTAACTTCAAATCTCGTGACATGAAGACATGGAAAGTGATAAAAGAAATGAATTTCTCACGGCGGAAATCTAAGAAACTGCAGATAAATCCACTTTTAAGTTATTGCCTAGTAAGTCAAAGCAACAGTATAGGTTTTCGTATAATCGCTTCTTGGAGATGGTATGATCTAAAAAATGTTAGTGGCAAATTAAGTGAAAAAGTGCTTGTGGTATACTTTGAAACTCAACAGTTTGATTGTGTTGGAGGCCATGATGACCGTAAAGAATTAGGACATAAGAAAGAATTACAAGCTTGTTAATTTTTTGAAGCGAAAGCGAAAGGTAATGTTTGGTGTACTTGAACTGTCGTCCCAAAGAACTGTGTAACTTTTTAGGAAGTTCACTAGTTGTCACATAGGTATACCTGACACAAAAAACTAATGTGCAACAACCTTTTATTAATTCAGGTAAATTGTATTTAAACTATATTATAAAAAACTATTATAAAAATGTATAGTCCTATACTTCACATTCAAACATGTTTAATATAATACATTAAGATTCACGACTTCAGTTGGAATCAACATAGATTGTAAGATACTTGCCAATATTACTGAATTTCTAAATTTGCCTGATTCTCACTTTTATACGATCTTCCACCAGTTGGTTGGCTGACCCTGGTGCTATTTTCAAAATCGTTTTATAATTCGCAATTCTTTTTGCAATGGCTTGCAGCAAGCCCTTGCACCTGCAATACGTTTCCCAAAAGTCGGACTTGCAGTTTGTTTTACATTCATCGATTCACAATTGCTATAGAAGTAATACCTTTACCGAATGCACACTAAAAACTAAACTATTTATCAAAGGCGGTTGTTTCAAGTTGTTACTTCTTAGCCTAGCAAGTCTTTCCAGAAGCAAGCCCAACGCCACGCCTGTGAACGTGTCCTAACGCGCTGTACTTGTACAATGCAACACACATGCAGTAAAGTTGTAAGGTCTGTGTATCCTTAATGTATGTATCATGATGCACGTCTGATTGTAGCAGCAACCGTCTATTTGTGTTGTTTCTAGAGGGAAACTGTGATATATATGCAATCGACCCATAAACAGTGTGGTTGTCTCACTTGAAGCTACTTCATAGTACATTATAGGAGAACTAACAAAAACAAACAGCATAATATACAAAATAAAGGTTTTAGTTACTATATTTTAATTGAGTGAAATGAAATTCCTCGAAAAAACTAATGTGAAATAATGTTTTCAGATTTTAAAAATTCCTCTAAATAAAAAAATTCAAAATAAGTCAAAAACCTGAAGATCTAGGACCGATCTGCAAGAAGCATAACAACAGAATCGTCTAAAACGTTCTCGTTGTATTCATTTTCCCATCTCTTATAATTTCCAAGATATCAATACATGCATGACCAAATTGGTTCACATGGTATAGGAGACACGTTACAAAACAGGAAGAGCATGGCGAGACAAATTTTCTCCAAAACTTTGGCGGATAACCTTGCTCTGATTTAAAATGTTTCAATTGTTTTTCTACTTTAGCACCTGTGTTAAAAGTAAATGGCGTGATTTACACCAGTGCTGAAAGTAAATTACTTCTAACATTAGTGCCTTAAAATTACATTTTAGACATTGACAGCATACAATGAAAATTATACTTTAATTGATGTTTGTAGAAAAATGTATTTTACATATATATGACAATTCGAAACACATATAATTTTCTAGTTCAAAGCATGTTCTCATATTTGCCTTGATCGGACGTTACAAATAGTATCAAACATTTGTCTCTTTTGCTGACTCAATGTACTCAGGTGCTCTTTCAATTATAAAGTGTGGAAAAACAAAACCTTATTTTATCTAATATTTGATAATATTGTAGGTCAGATTATTATTTTACAGCTTCTTTCTACTTTTAAGAATTCTTGATAAATGCTAAATCTAAATGAAAATATACAGGGAAAGAACAAAAATAGTCACAAACTGTAAATTTTACAATTTGGTAATTTAAATATTTGAAAATGAAACGGACGTATAATTTATTATGTAGACAGAAAAAAACATAATTTTTAATCAAAAATATTATTTATGCAATATACAATAAATGTCTTTAACTATTTCTAAATCTTGAAGATTTATTAATTTAAGTGACGTAATTGTACTTAGTTTAAGATTTTTATATGTTTATACAGGATGGTTTGTACTCATTCATATGGGTCTTAGGGTAGAGAGAGAAGAGCCCATGTAGCCGTCAAACTAATATAATTAAGCCAAATATGCTTTTGCAATAATAATGACACTCCGTCAAAACAGTTTTTGAGCTTCTGGAAGTTCTGAGTTGAAATTTCATTAAATCTCTATTGGTAAGAAACAACTAAGAACCAGTCTTAAAAGATGAAAGTATATTTCATCACAAAAGATATCGCAAAATTCATTTGAAAGAGTTTCATTATCATTGCAACGATTGTACAGGTCTTTAAAGTTTGAATTTTAATTTATTGCATATCATAAGTATCTAAACATAGATAAACCGCTCCAGATTCCATATTCTGCAATATTATTCTGGCATCTAAGTAAGCTTCGATTTATGACATTAATGAGCATAAAAACCAATCGTGTTCCTCAATTTGAAGTCGAGTTACATTATTTTTTTGCTGTCAAAGTCATAGACAAAGCCTACTTGGATTAGTGCCGGAATAATATAGCAGTTAACATTAAAATCAATGAGATATTCGTGTGTATCGTAACTTTCTAGTACAACATTTGAATACGACTATCCAAGAAGTAAATAAATTATCGTAAAAAAAATTAATAAATAAACTACTTTCTCGGGCCTATATCTTCCTAAGGAAGCAAGATTGTATTAAGTTGATTTAAATCACCTAATTTCGTCCTAGCAAACTAGCCTTAAACTTTGGCCCATTCTTTAGAAAACATTCTGTAATGGGTCTGATTTAAGAACAAATTAATATTTTATTTATTAAACGTGGCCTTATAATATTAAATACCTACAGTGATTGTTGCCGTTTAGGAACGTAAATTCTGATGACTTATTTTTCTCTTCTAATAATCTAATTTAATAATAGTTGGGATATAGGCATTATTACACATGAGTGAGACACGGCGAGGACGTAGTCCGAGTCGTGTAATTTCACGAATGTAATAAAAAATGTCGTTATCCCACGGGTACTATATAAAATTGTATCTAGAACTTCAAAAAATTTGATCTACAACTACCTTATATTGAGAAAAATTCAAAATCAGATCCAGTTACTAAGATTTCATTCAAAATCAAGAAGCAAAGTCATTGTTATGGTAACCTGTCAAACTTGTTACAAACAAAACTGACTTTTCGTTTTTACATTTTCTTGTGAAATAGTGGTGTTGATTGAAATAATGAGTGACAGAAACAGAAAACTTGCCTCTTGAAATTGGAAAAGCTGCTGCAACTGTAGTAGCTTTACTTATACCAGATAAATCGAGAACCATATTTAAGTAGTGAGGTAGTATGTCATATTACTCTACTAATGGTGTAATGACCCTCATTAGTCAACTGAAACAGTGCTAAATAAATGCTGCAATGAAGCTCTTATAAAGCAGTTGTAGATAAAATCAATTAATATAAATTAAATATTAAAATTGAAAAATATAGACTATTTGGTTTTCTTCCTGTATCTTTTCAATATAAGAAGAATACTCCCATAGTTCTAGATCGCAAATGAAAATCTGATCTAAAATAGGGTCGTAACTTCAAAAAGTTTAGGAACCGCTGCCCTACACTAATATCATACTTAGAAATCAAAACAGTGACCCAAATGCTTCCTAAATTGCTAATAAATTAATTGAGAGTTATTAAGGGTGGCCCCTTTGTCGAAGGCTAGAATAATCTTTGTCTAATGCTGGCGTATTATTGTTGCAGACGGGCAAGCACTTTCATCGCACCTCGCTTCTCATCAAAGCCTTCAACCACAAGTTTCGCCTGGATCTTGAGCTTAACACGTAAGTTAAACAGCTTACCAATTATTGGGGCCTGACATATAACATGATTGCACCAAAAAATAAATCTGTTTATAAAAAGGATACGGAATGATTTATTTTAAGGTTTACATCATATAATCTGCTAACTAGAAGAAATAGTAGTAGTAAAGTAGTTGATTAAACAAACGTTAATTGCAGAATAGTTGAACATTTTGTTTCAATTAAGACTATGTACAGAAATTGAAGGTAAGTGGCTTGTTGTTGAAATATCCTAAAAAAACTTGACTTTTGCAATTTAACTATAGCTTTTAGTTACTAAAGTCAATACAACGAAATTTGGTACACATACAGTGTGGCCACAAGGAGTCGACCCCTTTCTCTATTTTATTATTTGAGATACCAAGAGTAGTGGAACAATAGACGTCGTAAAATGTTTTAAATGTTTTTAATATATACTGGGTGGATCATAAATAATGGCACACAGAGCAAGAGTAGATTTTTTTTCTTTACGGGTGGCAATTACGAATATGCAAAGTGTTGATGTCACGACTAGGGGGCGCTAGTTATTCTATACTGTCGATGTGTAGTTTCAGATTCGGCGGAAATTAAATTAGAAAATTAGAGAGCCTTAACTGAATTAACAATAAGACGAATACTACAACTGAACATTTTATTATGCATATCTTAACAAATTACTGATCATAACAGATTCTCAGTGACCACCAGTAACTTCAATGCACTTTCTTAGGGTCTTATTTAAATTTTTCGGGCGTTGAATAAAGTTGTATGTTGCTTGATAATATTAACCGATTCTTGAATTTGTTCCCATAGTTGTTCTTGGCAATTAATAATGTCTTTGTAAACTAAAGACTTCAGCGGATTTAAATCAGGGCTACGTGTAGGCCAAGGAACTTTGCTGCAGCGTCCAATCCAATGGTGCGAATAATTTCTATAAAGATATTTTCTTATTCATCGGGGGTAATGTGCACGTCCACCAACATGCAAAAACAGAAGTTCTGCCATAAAGTTAAAGGCATATCTTCAAGAGGCAGTGTCAAGTCATAATTAGAAAATTTAAATACTTTTCACCGTTAAGTGGACGTGGTAGTACGAACGACTCCACAATATTATCGGAGAGAATTCCACACCAGGATAGAAATATCTTGCTGAAAATGTACTTCTCTAGTTCCCAAGACCGACTATTTCTCCAATTAAAAATACTTCGTCGCATGAATATGGATTCGTCCGTAAATAATATTTTATTATAAAGTGTTGGGTCATCATTTTGTTGTTCGCGAAGAAACTGTGCAAATCATAACCTAGCAGTGTTTTGTTGCGTTAAATGTTGAACTGGAGTAAAACAATAATAAGGATACAATTTTTCTTTGTGAAGTATTCTGATAACGGAAGACTGACTGATACCAGTAGCTGACGAAATTTGTAGCAATTCGCACTAAAACATCACCTTCTTCGCCTGCTGTTAATATTTTCTGCCTTCCAACGTCTCTTTTCGGGAAAAATGATTCTGTTTCGCCTAATATGTCATACAATCTCTTAAATAGTCTATGATCGGGTTGTTTGTTATCTCAATATAATTTCAAGTACCTCGCTGCTGCACGGCAACTTCAAAAAATTTTCTTGGGCCATATCATGTTTCCCATTTCAATGTTCGAGAAATTATTATGACGGGGCATTTTATATATAAAGAAATAACATTAAAAACACTACTGGTAAGGTATTGTAGTGACAGCTGTCTACTTATTATTTCCACGCCAACTACTTTGAAAAAAATAATTTTCTAATTTAATTCCGGTTGATTCTCAAAAACTTAAATTGTCTGTTTCTCGAAAACGGTTGAATTTGTCGATTTGTAACAGGTATCCTTTTCTATTTAGAATTGAAGGTATTTCAATAGTTTCTTATTAAACAATGCAATAGTGCAAAATACAAAAACTTGGACATATTTTTACATCGACAGTACAGTATAACTAGCGCCCTCTAGTTGTGACCTCAACACTGTTTATATATTCGCAATTGTCACCTCAAAAACCATAAGACCACACATTTTAAAAACAATCCATGCGTTCTTAAAATATATAAAAAAATCGTAAACAGTTTTTCAATTTTAACACCCTGTAATGAAAACGAGCAACAATTGAATGAGGCATGTTGGATTTCATCGATTTATTTTGATTTTAACAATCTGCCCTTAAGCTATGTATCATTATTAATAATTTACCCTGTATATATGTGTACATGTCAGAAAGGAAAATAAAAGATTAGTATTATTTTCCAAAATCTTAATCGCTGAATAAAAGACCTACCTTCAAACTGTGAAAATATTAAAGACGTAAAAGTTATCAAGAGGTAGTTTTCAATATGAACTGGTCTATGCCCTCACCTGATAAATGAAAACAAATGTCACATCATCATCATCATCCTTAACAACCTAGAAGTAAGATACACGTCTGAGTCAATAATCACTATCATACCTTTCATAAATATGGCTAAAAACGGTATTTTAACTCCACCTCCTCAATCAGCTTTGATTTTTTTAAAATTACAATTAAAATGTATCGATATAGGATAAAAGTCTATGCACAAGTTTGTATTAAATGCATTGAAAACAGTGGAGTTATTAATAAAAATAGAATTATTGATGGTAGATATATTTGGCTCCCTATATCTTAAAACTTGATTCCAGTTTGGTCTATGGAGTTCTCCTTCAATTTCTTTAATGTAGTTAAATATTTGATATCAATGAAGTACATGACTTCATATGGTAAGAATTGTGGAAAAAAACAGTTTAACCTTTAAAATAATGTAAGAACAAAATAATAGCTTAATATGTAAAATATATTTATTGTCCCTGGAAAAAAATGAATCAGGGTGCCACTGTCGCAAAGAATCGTAATAATATTTATAATCCCCTAATACATATATTTTCTAGTGTCAATTATAATATTATTTATTTCACAACATTATATTTCTAAATAATAAAATAGAAAAGCCACACTACATTTATCTAAGTAGTATTTATTTAACTAATCTCGTATTTTCCAGTCTATGCATTTCCCAAGTTCATAATTTATTCCGCTTAGTACGCCACTGTTTCCTCCTTTATCCTGTAGGTTAAACACTGACAACTACTTACAATGCAGAATAATCAATGTATAATAATCTCTCTTTACAGCTCAAACCCTCCAATCGATTGTAGCACTAACAACTTCAACAATTGCTCAATGAATATTTAATAACCACTTATAACCTTATTAAATGCTTCACTGTTATGCTTAAATAGCGAATGCTGATGTGACGTTTAACAGCTTCATTTTTAAAATTGATAATAGTAGTAGAAAGAGTAACAAATAGGTAATTTTACAAACACGGAATTCCAGGAAACAACTACTCTGCGGGCTAATGCCCCGACCAGCATTGAATTACACCCGGAAAACCTATAGCAACAGCTAGAGTCATTCGTCAGACGCCCACCAGACATATACCGGTTTCGAGCTTATTAGCTCTCATCAGTATGCCATAGGTGAGGTATCCGACGAATAATCCTAGCTGCTTTCGTCTGTCTAACCCGACAGAAGGGACCATGCAAGGTAATTTTATATTCAGTATTAGTGGTAATTTATTTTCTGAATTGTTTGCCCAACATAATTAATTAATTAAAGAACAAATAACTGTTTCTTAATTATTTTATCACATCTCCAGCCTGTAGATTTTGGCAATGAAGCGAATGTAACATTTTTCTGTTCAATACACGCCATACAAAATTAGATGGTAAGTGAAGATTACTTACTATGCGCCGAATAATAACATAGGTCCACGAAAAAAAGTGGTGTGTGCTGAGGGTCCCACTATATTTTTTCCATGTATTTTTCCCGCTGAACACGAATCTGAAGTAAAAATGGGAGTCGCACAGCAAATTTTAGAGAAAACCCATAAAAACGATAAAAATAACATCAAAAGCCTAAACAGGTCCAAAAAAAAGTCATGTGTGCTGGGAGTTAGACTATATTTTTCTATTGCATTTTTTCCTGATGAACATGAATTTGACGTTAAAATTGGGGGTCACACAGCAAATATTTAAAAAATAGATAAAAATCACTTTCTCGTAATTTATTCTATATGATACTCTCTAAAACTGAAACAATGAGAAATGCTGTGAATTAGTGAATATTTACTATTTTACAGCTATATTGGTATACTTATAGCTGTAAGCTATAGCTATATGGAATAAATTACGAGATAGGGATGTATATCGATTTCTTTAGGTTTTCTCAAATATTTGCTGTGTAACCCCCAATTTTAACTTCAGATTCGTGTTCAGCGGAAAAAATACAAAAGAAAAATATAGTCTAACTCCCAGCACACATGACTTTTTTTGTGGACCTGTGTAAACTTTTGATGCGATTTTTTATCGTTTTTATGGGTTTTCTCTAAAATTTGCTGTGCGACACCCCATTTTGACTTCAGATTCATGTTCAACAGGAAAAACACATGGAAAAAATATAATGGGACCCTCAGCACACACCACTTTTTTTTTGTGGACCTGTGTAATTGAAGAATTGTCATGAATGGCAGTATCTATTATATGTTTTTCATTTTGTACTTTAGAGTCTATGAGTCTACTAAAGACTATGTGGGTAGGTTGATGTCTATTTGGGTTTCTTTGTCGGTATTCTCGGGCTGCTCTGGCGTTCTCATTAGAACACTCATATACCCTTCAGTTGTAAATAAATGACAACGGAATGACAAATAATATTTTTTGTTATAACAACCATAAGTTTTATTTATCAGGCTGCTTTGATTGAAATATGAAATTATATTTTTTTAAATGTTTCCAACTTCTAAACTAAAACGAATCGAATCTACAGTGTTCATATAGGAAAAAATGTTTGACAACTTCTCAACAATTTTTAGAAAATATATGTCTCTTATAGGAGGTTAAAATAAGCATCTCCTAAGTTATTTTTTGCTACGACTTATTTGTTTGACAAAAATTGACTATTAACAAATGCGTATCACACAGCCTGGTTTATTTTGTGATGGCTCACATGTTCCTATACACCCTGTATAAACTAACATATATCCTTTTTGTATATATTCACTTCATATTTTCATTAGTTCTGTACTCACATATTTCTGTACACACTGTATAAGTTAAAATTTCTTTCTATATATAAATTCATTTTATTTTTTTTGTTAGTTTTGTGGTAAGGTTTAAAACGTTTGATTTTAAGTGTTAAATCTAAATATCATGTTTTGTAAATTTATATAAGTAGGTAAATGACCGGCGTACCCATAAATCTTATCTTAGGGTTCTGCATTTTGAAGAGCAACAGACCCTTCTAATAACTACCTAGATTACGGGGACGACAGACAGTCACATTTTTGTAACCCGTCAATAACATCCTCTCATAGTATAATATTGTGGGTGCTAACCAACCGCAAGCAATAATAAATATTAGTACACAATACACTGTCTTTATAGAAATCAAACTACCCCACAATTTTAAAACTTATTATTAACAATATTGTGTGAAACTAACTACTCTGCGGACTAAAGCCCCGACCAGCGTTGAATTACACCCACAATATCTACCCATATATATTTTATTATTAACTTACGTAACATTATTTACTGTATTTCAAGCTAATATAAATCAAATCTTCCACAATTCCCATCAATGAAGTCATATGTATGCTCTCTGATACCAAACATCTAGGTTATGCTAATGAACAATTCAACAGACAAAACTTTATTCAATAATTGTCTAAAAAAATTAATCTCGTTAAATTTACTAACCTGGTTTAATGAAAAGCACTAAAACCGTTGACAATATCCTGTGGGTTATCCAGAACTTTATCATTGTAAACCATTTTACCGGGAATTGTAGAGCTACATTTTTTCTTATTTATAAATGACCAGAAGCGATTAGGATTATTTGATAAATCATGTTCAACGGCCTGTATATATTCTTTATAAGCATGTGATATTTGACTTTTTATAAGTGATCTAATACGTTAATAGTTTTCTAGAGCATTAATATTATTATATTTTTTAAACTGTTTACGATACTTATCCCTTAATTTAATATTACCTATTATTTCGTAGAATACCATACTGGAAATTTTCTTTTATTATTACTAAATAAGGGAACATGCAAATCAAAGATCGAATACATTGCCTCATAAAACTTTCACAAGCAGAATTGATATCAAAATTATTTAAAAAACTCCAATCGAACATTAGCAAAGCATCATACAATGCCGGATAGTTAGCTTTTCTAAAATTATACGATTTATTAGTTAAATTATTTGGAAATTCAACAAAATCGATTCTGGTCACTGCTACAGTCACATTGAGAGAAGGGTGGTGAACCTTCATGTACAAAAGGAGAAGTATCTCTACACATACTACAATTAGACAATAGATAATGATTACTATGGTACTAAATAAGTCAACCATACAAACTTAAATTATGCATTGATTACATTTTTGATAGATTGTCATCAAGAAAGTGTTTTCGAAGACAATGAGCGATTCCGCAGAAATTGTTTGTAGTCCTGCTCAACTGAGCGAAGCTGCTAAAAGTTTGGAAAAAAATTTGTGACCTAAGAAGAGTCGTGTAAAGTACGATAAAGTTAATGATGTTTTCAAGAGTTAGTGTCAGGAAGCTGTTCCTGACACTTTGGTCCATTTACTTAATGTTGAATTCTACTTCTGAATATTAAAGATAAAGTGGAAATTATGTGGACTTGTGCGGGAGAGGGGGCGGCATATTATTATTAAGCAGGCCGCATTTGCGCCCAGGAGTGTTCAGTTATTCAATGTGGTTGAGAGTGACATTTGTCTGGATTCCATCTGGACATATGTCAAACTCAGAAATATGTTTCTTTCAAACTTACTGTAACTTGAACTTCAACATTAGATATATGGTTTTAAATAAAAATATAATTCTGATTTTTTGGAATATAATATTGATTTTTCTTCAAAATAATTAATGACGTCAACAATATCTAAATGTTTTCAGTTTTCAGGAGCAGCAATTCCTTTTTGTAAGTTTGTATTTATAACTGAAAACGATGCTAATTCATTACAATCACATTCTTTGAGGAAAGAAATTTAAAGAATGGAAACCTCGCCGTTGCGCTTCCGTTAAAGAAAGTGCACTAAAAACAAAATAGAGCGAAATTTACAGAAATGTTTTTCACGTTTCACTGACACAAAAAGACACTTGTAACAGCTCAGTGGCAGTTCCAAGCAGCTATAATTTTTCATACGGTTCCTTCAAAAACTGGACAACGCGCTGACATCTCCAACGGGTGAAAATTTATTATTGCTCGAAATTATTAATAAAAGCACGAACAAGGAAAGAGGAGAACCCCGCAGGCTATTGCTTGTGTGAAATACTTTTCAGTTTTACACTTCCTTTCAGCCGGCATAACCTTTTGTTGCTCATGATACAATAGCTGGTACATCATTTTCGACGTGACCAAAATCGAAAGCTTTTATAGCAAGTACTGCTTAAACAAAAACCAACATAAATAGCTTGCAGGAAGTGGACTTTTTGCCAGTAATTTTCATCCTGTTCAATTTAGCTAATGTAAGTAATACAGATAGCAAATTGAAAGCCATTAAAAAATCAATTTGCTTCTTTTTCTTCTCATTATATTATGTTGCTTTATAAAAGGTAAATTTGAATTTTGATCTAAACTAAATTAAATTGTGACTGAGCAAACACTAGACAGCAAGAATATTCAAATTCAGTCAATATTAGATATAACAAACATTTTTAATTATAATTAACAAATAAATTACAATTTGATTAATAATTGTATCAAAGTTGCTGCATCTAGTTTGCTACATATGAATATACAGTGTGTCCTGTGAGAAGACTGGAATTTCCGCAAGCCAATTTTTTTACAATAAGCACTCTGAAGGGAGGTCATAATCTACTAACCAATTTATTGATGTAACAAAAGCCTGGCTTGCTACGATTTTTTAAAATGGTGATTTTTTCAGAAAGTGCTATTGAACATTTCTTATCATAAAGGAAATATTTCCGGGCCATTCAACACCCATCAAAATACCCATCTACCAAATTTGATCGACAAATGTCTATTGAGTGTTTCTTTATGACCTGTCAAACTTCGACTTCGTCAGACAACTAAAAATTATAATATTATTATTATTATTATTATTATTATTATTATTATTATTATTATTATTATTATTATTATTATTATTATTATTATTATTATTATTATTATTATTATTATTATTATTATTATTATTATTATTATTATTATTATTATTATTATTATTATTATTATTATTAATTTAAATAGAAGGACAGAGGCGCAATGCCTATAATGTCCAGAAGGTAACAATCATAGCAACAATATTTTAAAAATAAATGAACAACATAGTAGACAGCAAATTAAACACATATACAAAAAATAAAATAACAATAGACAAAAATGTCCTTACAATAAACATTTGTTTCACAAAATCAACGAAACAGGCCATTACCGGCACTCGGTAAAGAAATATATATCGCGCACTTACACTAACTCCCGTGACATCCACTCATCCAGTCGATTTTTAAACACATTTATGGAAGGTGCTGACACAACTGATGAAGGTAAGTTGTTCCAGCGAGTAAACAATCTATTTGGAAAGAAATATTGTCGTACAGAAGTTGTTGAAATTTTCTTTGGATAATTTAAACTCGTGACCCCGTAGACGCAGATCCGAATTTAAATTGAACAAATTAGGGAATCACTGTTATAAGTATTACTACATAGTATCCGATAAGCCTGGATAAGGTCGCCTCGAAGTCGTCTGTTGCTTAAAACAGAAATGTCAAGTTCATGGAGACGGTCGTGATAGGATAAGTTACTAAGGGCAGGTATCCATTTTGTAAAACTTCTTTGTACGCCTTCAAGTAAAGATATATCCTTAACGAGAAAAGGAGATCATATATTAACACATTATTCCAACAGAGGGCGAATATACGTCTTATATAGCTTTAGTGATACTTGTTTGCTCGGATGTTGGAAGGATTTTCTTATTTCATACGAGGCACTGTTTGCTTTTTTACAACGTGACTGATATGTTCTGACCATGAAAGAGTGCTGTTTATAGTAACTCCTAAATCATTTTGACTGTCAACAGATGTAACTGACTTCCCGTCACTAAAGGTTTATAGGTGTCTTGGATTATTTTTACCTATGTGTAAAACACTACATTTATTTTTATTCAAAGGAATCAACCAGTTTTCACACCAACGTTCTATGGCTACAATATCATCTTGAAGATATATGTAGGTCAATTGATTAGATCTGAAATAATATTGACAAATTCAGATAAAATTTGATTATACCAAATAACCCAATTGGATACTTTTACCCTAAACATATCTCTAATTTCATTGGCTGCGGTAAAAGTTAACCGTTGTAGATCAGGGATTAATTTCTGAAGATATCTACAAATTTTATACGCACACATGTACACACTTTCTCACGCCATATTGTCTAATTCTTCGTATGTGTAAGACAAGTTGTGTTGTAGTGTATAGTAAAGTTTTTAGAAGTTTTAAAAAATAAAGTACTTAAATCCAAATTAATTTAACAACATTTTTTTTCACCGCGTGAAGCACATTCTCTAAAGAACAGTGAGCAGAGTAAACTTATAAATTAAGTCGTAGCAAAACTTACAACTTTGGCTTGTCTTAGAACAACGTTAAATATTCCCAGAGGCAGTTAATTTTCGCTCAAATTGAGTTATAATCAATCTAATAAGCCCTTAACTCTTCGGACCCAAAAAATTAGTTAAGTTAGTTAGACTCTTGACCTTTCTAGCCGGAAGTTTTCAGAACTTAGGATTGTTACATGAACAGCGGTCTTTTAGAAAAATTCCGGACCACATCGCTTATAAGACTGAATTGCCTGTATCTTATTTCAACTATGTAAACACATTTTCGAAAACGACAATGAATATTGCCCTATAACTTGAAAACAAAGAAGGATATATGTAGTTGCTCTGAAAACTATTTAATATTGAAAGTGAAACAGTATTCTATTCGTTACACATAAATCACTAAATTGAGTTAGATGCACGTTATGAGATAATTATTTATTGACGTAGGAATTAGGAGAATTCTAACACACGGATTCATCAACAAGGCGTAACGTTAGTCAGACTAGCGGAGGTTACGCGAAAAATTTACGCATCTGTTGCACCAATTTAAATAAAAGGCATACTCCTCTTCACTACTATGTATAATACTTACTTTATGATATGTTAACTAATCCGTAGCACTAAAAACTACTGTTTTTGAATATAAATACTAAATGTACAATTAGTAGAAAGGCATATTATAGAATCGGCACTTAAATATACAGCATTATTTTTTGTAGTTTACAAAATTGAAAAAGGTTACTATTAACATATTTTTGTGCGAAGTAAAGACCTCCACCGCAATCAAATTAAGTATAGATATCAATTATGAATAGATAACAAACATATAAAACAACATACAGTAAAGCAAACAAAAAAAAACGGTGTTGAAAGTTGCTGTTAAATTAAGACATTCAGTAAAACGATAAAGTTAGTTAAGCTATACAATGTTAAGAAAATACTCGTCTAATATCATTTTTAGTACAAGCAAATATATCAATGCCATTGTGCAGATTATTATAGTTGCTGCACATAATGAAAATTGGCGAAAATTTTAATAAATTCATACACGGGATCGGAAGGTAAAATGTCATGTTAAACATTGCTTAAATTCTGGAACGAGAATGTTCAGATGTGACAAAGCCTCAAGACAGTGGTATTTGTTGTCAATAATTTTATGTAAAAATAACACATATTGCTGCTTACGATGATTGACCAAACTAGGTAGGGAAAATCTTCTGAGAATATTATTCTGGGGTACACCAATGGGAGGGTAGTTGTTATTCAGTTTATAAGAGAGAAATTTCAAAAATCTTCTCTGTACATTCTCAATACACTGGTTGTAGATGTTATAACCTCGATACTAAACTAAACTATCATATTTAAGTTTAGACTTTATAAAAGAGACAAAACCTAAATTTTTGGAAGCCGAATATACCACTTTTCTGACATGCTCTACAAATGTTAATTTATGATCAAAAGTTACGCCCAGATCGCAAAAGTATTCAAGATGAGTAAGGCTTAATCCATCCAATTTATAATAGAATTCAAGGGCACGATCTCTTCGATTATAGGAAACAATATGGCACTTATATATATTCAGCGGAAGTTTATTGTTAATACGTATATCATCTATGGACTTTATTTTAGCTGCTCTGAACTTTTAAACAATCAGTTGTGGATTCTATTTTCCAATACAGTTTTATATCATCTGCAAGCAGCAAACAGTGTACATCCAAGTCATCAATAATATCATTAATAAAATATTATAAATAAGAGGGGAACTCCAGAAGTTGCAGACATTTCTCTCAACTCTACATACTGTTTTCTTTCATGTAAATAAGAGCTAAAAATAGCTATAACTGTCAGCCGTTAGCGGCACCACCAGACATATACTAGTTTTGAACTTGCTCTCATCAGTATGCCACAGGTTTGCTGTAGATTTTTCAGGTGTAGTTCAATGCTGGTCGGGGCATTAACCTCTAGAGTAGTTGTTACCTGAAATTCTACTTTGTGCAAATATCGCAATCACCGATAGTGACATAGATCGGTGCTTACAATATGCCACGTGCTTGTGGGTGGTTAAATAAAACTAATTGTTTAAGAGCTATCAGTTCTCTCCAACGATAGGGTTGGCCCTAGCTCAGAGGAGACGGGAGTGGGTTGATGTATTAGATAACTTTTATAAAGGCGCCACCCGTTTTACAACCCGTTGGACAAAACACATGCGGGCTGGAGAGAAGCCACTGATGCTAATACCTTACAAGAATATACAACTAAAAAACGGGAAAAAGGTACAAATAAAAGCTCTGATAATCTCTATAGTACTAAGTGGTAACTTTAATAATAGTTTCTCAAGTTGCAGTGCATAGTAACATATCTGATCCAAAACAGTTGTTGGTTAACCAATATGGTTATAAAGCGTATTATTTAGGTTAGGTATACGAGTACTCAGTACATAAACAAATACTCTGTTATATAAATATTTAAATAAAATTTAGGCAAAGGTATATATACCTAAATAGTGTCTAGGCAGGAAATAAATAATAATTATAGAATAACCTTCCCCGATAGCGCTATGGTTCGGTGTACAAGTTTTGTTACAACAAGGAAGTACAAAATATAACAGGTAGTAGACACGTAGGTATATGTTAGCAGTAGGTAATAAATATGTTATATATGATGAATTTATGGTATCGAAGAGTTTGGGTATTTATAACAAAGTAGTGTTTATTCGTTATACTATTAAATAAAGGGTAACTTAGCAAAAACAATTTAAGCATGAATTACTGCAAGCAACGCTAAGTAAACAATAAGTACCATTTATAGTCTTAGCAATAAGCCAAAGGTTTATAAATACTATAGTGAACTAATTTAAACTTAATAAAAAAACAAGAAAACAGCAAAATTTCTAGATAATTTGCACTGTTAATAATTAAGCTAATAAATTATATTAAACAAGCAAAGCAGGAATAAAGCAAGCACTAATATTATGCTCATATGACAAGCATATCAAGGTGAGTAACGTAATTACTAAAGTAGTAAAATTAAATAAGCGAAATAGGCTGAAATAATCACGGCAGCGACACGCTAAACTAGCCAACAAAAATAAGCAATAATAAGATGCATGCAAGTAAAATCAAGAAATGTCTAAATATGACTAGCGGTATGCAAATCTTAAAAATTAGGCTTATCTGATGTATTATGCAGCACAAGCGGCAGGTTCCAGGGATAAGGTAGATAGCTATATATCCATCGTAGACAGAGACCAAAGATACATGCAGGAACCTCTACAGATGGTATCAAATGAGGCAGCAGCAGGAGAGAAATCCTACATACAAGGGCAGGTCTTCGGCAACAAAAAAAAGAGTGTTCGGTGAGCCAGCGTTAGCTAGGGAGAGTCACCCTGTCTTAACTGGATCTACGTTGGTAGGTAGTGTACGTGTAGCTAAGATTGTACATAAAACGATGTGGAGAGTACTGGAGTGACGATAATGATAATATTGATGAGATAATGATGATATGATGATATTGAGCAGATAATGATGAGATAATGAGGCCTAAAAGATAAATGCATATAAGTAGGTTCCATAATAGAGTACAAATATGGCAAAGAAATATGGAATTAACTCAAAACCTTACCTAGGTTGTAGGGCGGCCTCGTGGTGAGCTAATAGCTATTTTACGTCAGATTTATGGGCATAAATCCAACCAAGAAGGTCGATACTGGGACTACCAGAATTAACAAATGTACCAAACTAAATTTGCCCACAAAAGCAGCCAGATCCGCAAATAATTTTGCGATAATTTCGTCGTGCCTAGAGCACACGCTGCTAAAAATTAAATCGACGTTTTCTTAGCCTCGCGCTAAGCAGGACGGCCGTGGTAAGCAAAAATTTCAACAAAAAAGGTCGCAAGAAAAGTCTGATTGCCGGTAAAGCGTGTTTAAATACCAGGTGCAATGGAATGAACATATGATGAATTATAATTGAATTTTTTTTGAAAAATAGTACAGGCTGAACCATAATTAACAATCAAATACATAATAACTATTACATTATTATAATAAATTAATTTAGCGGTAACATAAGCAATTTTAAGAGTAATTGTGGTTAGAAGATTTATTAATTTAGTCACGGATTTCTTGATTATGTTTAAAATAATCTATATTAGTATGATATTAAAAATAAGCCCGTAACAACACCCCCCTTTCCTGGAAAAAGTTTACAAAGTAAACTTTTAATGATACACAAAAAAAAATTATTATTCATCATCTGACCGATTATCTGTAACTTCATCAGGTGGATGAGATTTGAGATCTTTCGCATGCCACGTTCCAATACAACGGCCCGTCGAGTCGGTTAGTTCGTATGTCCACGGAGAAAGAATTCGCGTAATGATGAATGGACCAGAAAACTTTGGCGCAAGTTTTGATGTAAACTTTTTAGTTGCATCGGAGAGCACATAATTACGCTTCCATACCTTTTGGTGAAGTTGAAAACGGTCATCACGACGTCGAAAATCGTACACCCTCTTAGAAGTCTTATACGCTTTTGTAAGACGTTTCCTAACATCCTGAAATATTTTTGTCAATGCGTCTGATACCGCAAGAGGATTGTCATAAATAGAACTGTCGGAGGAGTCGTTTAACCTTTGATCGGGTTTGCCCGATAACCGGATTTCACGGCCAAAATTTATAAAGTTCGGGGTTAAATTCGTAACTTCGGAACGAGAAGATCTAATAGCCGAAGCAACCTTGGGAAGGTAACGGTCCCAATGGTGGTGTTTGTCTTTAACATAAGCCGCAAGCATCGTTTTTACTACTCGATGAACCCTTTCCACCGGGTTAGCCTGTGGATGATAATTGGGCGTAAAAGAAAGTTTTATCTGATAACTTTCTAGTAAGGATTTGAAAGCATTACTACGAAATTGTGGACCATTATCAGCGATAATAGTTTCGGGAGCACCATAAATCAGAAAGACATGATCCTCAATCGTTCGCGTGATGGCTGAGGTAGTGGAAGAACGTAAAGGGAAAAAGAGTACAAATTTACTGAAACAATCTAGGATAGAAAGAATATACATATATCCTGCACTTGACCTAGGAAGAGGGCCCATCAGGTCAATACTTACTAATTGCCAGGGTCGTTCAGCTGTTGGTTGTGCGCTAAGCATCTGTCCAGCAGGACGTTTCTGTTCAGGCTTTGTTCGAAGGCATGTGACACATTTTCTTATATAATTGGCGACATCAGCTCGAAGTTTGGGCCAATAATATTGTTCCGAAATACGTGAAGCTGTCTTGAAAATACCAAGATGGCCACAGTGAGGTGGGTCATGATGGTCCCGTATAATTTCTTTACGATGCTCTTTTGGTACAACTCTAAGCCATGGAGTGCCAGTGAGTTCAGGATACAGAGGTTTGGACTTTTATACAATTGATTACGCTGGATCATCCAAAGAGGATAACGTTCAGGATGGTTCGTGACCAGATTTAACAAATTTAAATACCATCTGTCGATTGTTTGTTCGGGCATTTTGTCATCGATACTATCTGCGTGATTTACTATACTGTCAACAGCAGGAACAGCGCGAGAAAGTGCATCGGGCACGGTGTGGTCTTTACCGGGGCGATGGACTACATCAAAATCGTATTGTTGTAGGCGTACTGCCCATCGAGCAATTCTACCTACAGGGATTGATCGTGTGCAGCCATTTGAGACTGTAATGGTCTGTGATAACTGTGAACTTCGTACCTTCGATATATGGACGCCATTTCCCGATTGCAAACAGCACTGCAAGACATTCTTTTTCGGTTGTACTATATTTTCTTTCGCATTTAGTCAAGGATCGACTAGCATAGCAAATAACTTTTTCGCCTTCATCTAAGTGTTGCGAAAGTATGGCCCCTAAACCATAGTCGGATGCGTCGGTTTGAATGGTGAATGGAAGGTCGAAATTTGGACAGGCTAGTACGGGTGATGATACTAAATATTCCTTAATGGTAGCTAAAGCTTGATCACAGTCAGAGTCCCACACAAAAGGTTTATTTTTGCGAGTCAGTGCGGTAAGTGGAGAAACAATGGTAGAGAAATTAGGGATAAATCTCTTATACCATGATGCTAAACCTACAATACGTCTAACTTCAGTAACATTGCGAGGTGTTGGAATTCGCAAAATAGACTCAACCTTGTCGGGGTCGACTAACAAACCGGATGAATTTACGACGTAGCCTAAGTACTTGAGTTCGGACTTACAGAAATTGCATTTTGGCCGATTCACAGTTAAACCCGCTTTAATGATACGTGCGAACACTTCGCGTAAAATTTCAACATGTAATTCGAAAGTCGGGGTACATACAATGACGTCATCTAGGTAAACAAAAACATATTTTTCGAGATCTACACCGATAACACGATCTATCAGTCGTTGCCAAACTGCTGGTGCAGAATGGATACCAAAAGGCATACGCTTAAATTGAAACAGTCCTCGATTTGGCACAGTAAATGCTGTAAGTGGTCGTGATTCCTCTGCTACTTTTATTTGCCAGTAAGCAGATTTAATGTCTAGAGTTGTGAGATATCGCGCGTCCCGTAATTTATATAAAGTGCTACTCACATATGGCAAGGGGTACGCGTCGGGCAGGCTAACTTTATTTAAAGCGCGATAATCGACGCAAAAACGCCAGTGTCCGTCAGGTTTCTTGATCATTACTATGGGAGATGACCACGGACTATTTGATGGCTCGATTATATCATCTGATAGCATGGATTCTAATTCGGCATTTACCTCTTTTGAAGGGCTGGGGATAAAGGATAGTACCGTTGCTTAATTGGCGGCGAAGTTGTACGGATGGTTAATTGTACTAAGTCGGTGCAACCGAGTTTATCACCCATTTTTTCGAATGCTTCGTCTATAACTTTTGATAAGGTAGACCTCTGTGCGTCCGATAAAGAATCCATGGGATGTATGGCCGCGATATTACAATTAACAGAATTTGACACTGAACGAAACGACCATTCATCGGAAAATAAATCTGGAATGATACCCATCAAGGTCCAAAAGTCTATACCTAATATTAGTTCATGAGGTATCGATGGTACCACGAGAACTTTGATAACCTTAGTACGGTTTTGCAGACAAATAGAAGGTAAACGTAGCCAATGCTATTCCCAGTATGACCGTTTGCCACACTACACGTTTGTATTTCGGTAGAATTTAAAGAACACAAGCCGCGCAAAATATTCCATCCTGAAGCACCTAAGATAGTTGACGTACATCCGCTATCTAGTAGGCCTAAAATGTTCTGCTAAAAATGGACACATTTAAATAAGGTCTTTATCACCCTTTGCATGCGCGAATACATAATCCAAAATGACTTTATGTTCAGCCGATTTTGAATCGCTAGAAAGGTCCGGCAGACGGCTTACTGTCGGGCCGCTTGCACGTTTTTTTGACATTTAGGACATTTACTAACGGTTACGTTATCATGACCACATTTAAAACAGAAAAGCCGGCGAGGCTGACCACACTGTCTAAATCGGTGCCCTGTACCTTTACAGTTCCAACACGACATAGTATTAGGATTTTGACTACTAACGGCGGAAATCTGATCTAAGTTTGAATCGATTGCTTGACTACTACTCGGTGGATCGGTGGATACGACTGAAACAGAAGGGAATAAATTTCCGGTTGGTTTTCGGTATGCAAGATCCGGTTCTAATAATTGTCGATAGTTTGTCGGAGGCGGACAAAATTGTCGTACGCGCATTTCTGTTTCTTCGACAGCTCGACATATCCGTATGAGATCGCGGATTGTTTGGACCGAATGCAGAGACAATTGTTTCTTAATATACGGTAGGAGATTTCTTCGTATAAGTTTAATCCGAGACTCTTCAGAAAGTTTTTGCGAAAGCCGATTGAAGAGTTGCTCCATTGATGCAACGAAAACTACAACACGCTCATGCGCCCCTTGGGTACGACGACGTATTTCTTCCCAAACACCGTTGTTGTAATCGTACGGTTGAAAGGCTTCACGAAGTTGATTTGCTAGATCGTCCCACGACGAGAATTGATTGGTTCTATACCACAGAAGTGCGTCACGCGTAAACAATTCAGCTGCTGATCGCAATAGTTGAGGTTTAGAAATGCCCCGTGAAATTCTTAATTCTTCTACCCGCTCTAGAAAATTGTTGACGCTTGAAATACCGTCAAATTTCAAGTTCCATCTACTAGGATCGGCATATACCGGTCGATAATAGGCTGAAGCAGGAGTAGTAACGTCACTAACCGAAGAAAATTTAATGCCTGCTAATCTATTAGCTAATGGTTCGGAATTTCTGTATAAAGAACTATATAAATTAGAAGGTTCTTCGTAATTTGGAATACGTGACCAATTGTCGGACGGTCGTTCTTGGCAATATATATCGTCAACGAAATGTACTCGAGGTGTGGTATTTCGCATTAGTTGATTTTCCGAGCAATTATCCGGAAAACGCGAGAAATTTTGATCTTCAAACGTTTCTCTTTGTGAAGATGAAGACGCTTGAGCATTTACGGATGTATTATAATCGACACGTTGTCGATGTTCACGGTCGGATCTATTAGGCTGCAAATCATATGCCCTACTTGACGATAACTGCGGAGGCGATGCTGTTTCGGGGATATTATCCCTTGATATGGGACGGTCACACCGGTTTTCTACGCTAATCTCAGGAACGATATGTATCAATGGACGAGTAATTTCTGAAACGCGATTTTGTTTATTCTCCGATTCTAAATTTTGAGTACTTCTAACACTGTGAGAATGAATAACTTCAGGAATTAATAAGTTTGGTGAATCTAAAATTGACATTTGTGCTTGACTGCGGCGAGCTTCGAACTAATATTTATTTGTGGAGTATCTAAGTAAGGAACTCCATCGTAAACTAAATTTAAGTCACCTATTAATTTACGTCCTATTAAAAGTAAATCATTACGTAATCGGTTTTGATTTTCATTCTCCGGATTTATACGCCCTAACCTAAGCGTAACATGTAAAAGTCTAGTATAGAGCCGTTGAAATTCATTTTTCTTGTTTTCAAAATTAAATGTCTTAATTTCTGATTCCAAACCCGTTAATTTTGAAGAACATATAGATAATTCATCTCCCGCATCTAAAAGCGTCGTTGCAGGTGCAGATGTCTCTCCTTCGCGTTCTTGGCGCAAGAGACGTCTTAATACTGCACGTTTCTCATCCACAGTTGCGCTGACTGGATAACCACGTATTAACAACTCGTACGTAAGCTCCGAATCTAATAATCGGTTTACTTCCATGTTGACTTCGAAATATTTAAAGTTAATTTCACAAACCCAACCGAAGCTAGGAAAAAGAAACAATAAAGAAAACGACCAAACCGTGATATAACAGTTCGATATAATTAAACCCCGTATAAGCGATTATCTAAAAATTAACCTCAATAACACTAGAATACAAAAATATAAATATGGTAAAAGTAATCAATTCACCCTGTATAATTACAATCTTATAGCAGAATTATTAAACCCAAATATGTATATATTTTTATTAGATTTAAGCAACTAAAATCTAAAGGAACTTAATTTATCAACGTATACTTTTGATCCCACCTGTATATAGAATCAAATATTAAATGAGCAATTAAAGAAAACGATTCTATAAATAGAAATTTCTAATACTAAACGATAATCAATAATTTAATTAAAAGTAAATATTCAAATGTTCAACAGAATTGGTTTCAACCACAACAATTCTTTAAATATATTATGGTTCACCCTGTATGGTTTTATGTAACTAAATAACATAGCCTGAATAAATATAAAAGACGAAGTACTTAAAAAAAAATTAAAGGCCACTATGCAATAATAATATTTATATCCACTATTTATTGTACACCCTGTATATAAGACATATTCCTCGTATACTTTATACAACTAGCTACTAAATTTATTTTCGTTGTTACCAAATTTTAAAATTAGAAAATAAAATCATTCCCTATTTAAATTTATACGCAGATTTTTATGATCACCCTGTGTAATAGTAATTTAAATAATTATACTTTTACAAATTAATGCTTCACTTTTCCAAATATCAATACTGACTGCAATATACGATTCTTAACCGGTGTTGCTTCTTTTGGTTACCCTGTATACCAATTTGGAGAAAGAAACATAATATGGTTAGGTACAACCATTAACTATATATTAACTGTATGTACTTAGGAAAATTCAAAATAAATTTCTGTAACTATAAAGCATAGGTAAACCACTTACTTTTGTTCACCCTGTATAACAATGACAAAAAAATTATAAAACCCTTTTGAGTATCAGTTTTTCTGTCGTATATAAAATTATATAGAAAACTAATTATCAGATATGTTAATTCTGCAATTTGATAATACTTTTGCACACCCTGTAAAACAATTGAGAAATTTTATAAATTCCATGAGGTGAACAAAATTTAACTTTACCAAGAATAATAATTCTGAAAGTCAAAAATACTGAAATATGTCAAATACGTAATATAACATAAAACTTTACCAAGAATAATAATTCTGAAAGTCAAAAATACTGAAATATGTCAAATACGTAATATAACATAAAACATACTGTACATCTACTTATTTGGCAGAAATTATTTAAAGGTTGGGCGCCAAATTTGCCACGTGCTTGTGGGTGGTTAAATAAAACTAATTGTTTAAGAGCTATCAGTTCTCTCCAACGATAGGGTTGGCCCTAGCTCAGAGGAGACGGGAGGGGTTGATGTATTAGATAACTTTTATAAAGGCGCCACCCGTTTTACAACCCGTTGGACAAAACACATGCGGGCTGGAGAGAAGCCACTGATGCTAATACCTTACAAGAATATACAACTAAAAACGGGAAAAAGGTACAAATAAAAGCTCTGATAATCTCTATAGTACTAAGTGGTAACTTTAATAATAGTTTCTCAAGTTGCAGTGCATAGTAACATATCTGATCCAAAACAGTTGTTGGTTAACCAATATGGTTATAAAGCGTATTATTTAGGTTAGGTATACGAGTACTCAGTACATAAACAAATACTCTGTTATATAAATATTTAAATAAAATTTAGGCAAAGGTATATATACCTAAATAGTGTCTAGGCAGGAAATAAATAATAATTATAGAATAACCTTCCTGATAGCGCTATGGTTCGGTGTACAAGTTTTGTTACAACAAGGAAGTACAAAATATAACAGGTAGTAGACACGTAGGTATATGTTAGCAGTAGGTAATAAATATGTTATATATGATGAATTTATGGTATCGAAGAGTTTGGGTATTTATAACAAAGTAGTGTTTATTCGTTATACTATTAAATAAAGTGTAACTTAGCAAAAACAATTTAAGCATGAATTACTGCAAGCAACGCTAAGTAAACAATAAGTACCATTTATAGTCTTAGCAATAAGCCAAAGGTTTATAAATACTATAGTGAACTAATTTAAACTTAATAAAAAAACAAGAAAACAGCAAAATTTCTAGATAATTTGCACTGTTAATAATTAAGCTAATAAATTATATTAAACAAGCAAAGCAGGAATAAAGCAAGCACTAATATTATGCTCATATGACAAGCATATCAAGGTGAGTAACGTAATTACTAAAGTAGTAAAATTAAATAAGCGAAATAGGCTGAAATAATCACGGCAGCGACACGCTAAACTAGCCAACAAAAATAAGCAATAATAAGATGCAAGCAAGTAAAATCAAGAAATGTCTAAATATGACTAGCGGTATGCAAATCTTAAAAATTAGGCTTATCTGATGTATTATGCAGCACAAGCGGCAGGTTCCAGGGATAAGGTAGATAGCTATATATCCATCGTAGACAGAGACCAAAGATACATGCAGGAACCTCTACAGATGGTATCAAATGAGGCAGCAGCAGGAGAGAAATCCTACATACAAGGGCAGGTCTTCGGCAACAAAAAAAAGAGTGTTCGGTGAGCCAGCGTTAGCTAGGGAGAGTCACCCTGTCTTAACTGGATCTACGTTGGTAGGTAGTGTACGTGTAGCTAAGATTGTACATAAAACGATGTGGAGAGTACTGGAGTGACGATAATGATAATATTGATGAGATAATGATGATATGATGATATTGAGCAGATAATGATGAGATAATGAGGCCTAAAAAGATAAATGCATATAAGTAGGTTCCATAATAGAGTACAAATATGGCAAAGAAATATGGAATTAACTCAAAACCTTACCTAGGTTGTAGGGCGGCCTCGTGGTGAGCTAATAGCTATTTTACGTCAGATTTATGGGCATAAATCCAACCAAGAAGGTCGATACTGGGACTACCAGAATTAACAAATGTACCAAACTAAATTTGCCCACAAAAGCAGCCAGATCCGCAAATAATTTTGCGATAATTTTGTCGTGCCTAGAGCACACGCTGCTAAAACTTAAATCTACGTTTTCTTAGCCTCGCGCTAAGCAGGACGGCCGTGGTAAGCAAAAATTTCAACAAAAAGAGGTCGCAAGAAAAGTCTGATTGCCGGTAAAGCGTGTTTAAATACCAGGTGCAATGGAATGAACATATGATGAATTATAATTGAATTTTTTTGAAAAATAGTACAGGCTGAACCATAATTAACAATCAAATACATAATAACTATTACATTATTATAATAAATTAATTTAGCGGTAACATAAGCAATTTTAAGAGTAATTGTGGTTAGAAGATTTATTAATTTAGTCACGGATTTCTTGATTATGTTTAAAATAATCTATATTAGTATGATATTAAAAATAAGCCCGTAACAAATAGTACCCACAGTGGGTCTCGCATACTCTTGTATAGAGTTAATATATTCAACCTTGAACCTCTTTACGAGAATATTGAAGATAGTTGGTTTTAATGGGTCGATTAACTTCAAGATTGCCATTTTACAATATATTGTGAATAACAGATTTTTTATTCGAAGCGACACTGTTCTTTTGAACCTACATGAAAACGTCGGAACTTAATCCAGTATGTAGTTCAATTTGGCGCAATTTACTTATACTGCACGAAATGTTACGTACAGCTTCCACATAGTTTATTATTGTTTGGCAAGTATTTCTGGTATACACTTATAGGTGGATAAGTTCTATCCCTTGATTAGTACGTCACGGTAGTCCAGGCCGAAATTTATCTCAGTTGTGCACAAGGAAATCTCAGAAGGAATATGAACAAACATATTCAAATACGCACAACAATCAAGCAGCTTCACACGCGCTGTACCCTAGAATGTGTCAACAGGTATTTTCGCGAGATAAATCTGCATACATTCAGAACATAAACTGAATCTGTTAGGAATTTTCTCAATTTTGTGAACACATCTATGAACCAGTGGTGGCTCGTCGTATTAAGCAACTGAGGCCAAGCCTCACTGTAAAATTTGTCTCTCACGGTATTTAGATTTTTAAAACAATTTTATGAGATGGAATTTCCAAATTGACCAAGATATACGTACAACGAAATGTTAGCGTGTACAAATTTATTTTTCCAAATTTTGCAAATTAAACACTTAAATGTAAACTACTGCTCTAAACAAATTAATATCGTGAATCAAAGAAATTCTGAATAATTAGACGAAGAAAAATTTAAAAATATTTTTCATAATGCGAAAAACATTACTACTGAATTAGGAGTAAACTGTGGTAAAAGTTGCGACAAATTATATATAACTTCGAGCTATATGCTATAAAATGCTATACTACGAAATTATAGATTGCATTTCCCTTTAACTAAGTACTCGTTTTGGAATTTACACAATTTAAATGTTCTTGCTTTAGTAGATTTCTCAAAAATTCCGAATATGCAACATTGTTTAAATGTTTACTACAAGTGTATCCAAACGTTTTTGACAAAAAGTTGAAAAACGAACTTTATATTTTGTAGAAACGATCAATTTCGTAATTTAGAAGTTCAAAAAGAGGTAAAAATATGCAAGGAAATTGAAATGGTATTTTCGGATGCATACAAATTGTTTTGCTTAGTTTTAATAATTCCTGCAACAAGTGTTTCAATTTTATAAAGACAAAAATAAATTTGCAAATTTTAGAAACAGTCGGGTATATTTGGTTTATATAGAGTGAGTATTTAAAAATATGTTGTCAAAAGTGGAGGCAAACGAAAATGAAAATTTGGCAGCTTTGTTTTATATGTGGGAATAGATAAGTAGGCTGACTACTTTGAAAATTGGTTTTTAGGTTTTTTCAAATTTTTTAGTGTCCTTAAATGTATTAGGAACACTTTTTAAATTATTGTATAGATATTATTTCTGTTGTAAATAAAATTCTAAGTTCTGATTTAATTTTTTAATATATTGTTATAATAGTGCTATTATTGGCAAAGATCTCCTTAATAAAAAACAATAAACGCGTCACCTCAGAGGTGACGTGAAAATTTATTTCTATTTATTATTTGAAAATGGGTTGGGCCTCACCTCTAGCAGCTACCACGAGCCGCCACTGCTATGAACGGTTGTTTATGTTTCGTTTCGCTTTGTGAAAAAAATAAGTAAGTACTTTTTGGTACATTAGAAATTCTTCGAAATCCTTGTCCCTTGAATTTTGCTTCATCGAAAAATGTTTCAACTTGGATATTTTTTTAATGTTTTTATTGCTATACATCAAATTTTACAACATACTTCTTCTTTCTGTCCAACTCATTTTCCACTTTCTGGAATTTTGAATAATTACATTCTTAGTATTAAGTTAGGATTCGTTTTGAATTTGATTTTATCTGCATCGATCTGATTTTGGATATACATGGTGATTAAGAACTTATCTAAAAAATGATGGTTGCTATAATAATTATTACTACAATTTTCATTTTGTTTATTCATCTGACACTTAGCGTTAAAATACTAAATAAAAAATGTATTTACCTACAGCTGAAGAGTATGCAGATATTGCCTTTGTACATAAATATTCCAATGGGAACGCCAGACAAGCAACCCGAAAATACCGACGAAGATACCCAAATAGATGTCAACCTATCCACACAGTCATTAATACATAATTTCGTAAACTTCGAGAAGAAGGTAACACAGCTGGAATAAAGGTTACTTGTCCTACTAAAGTGAATGTATAAAATGAAGGGAATAAAATAGATGCTCTCATTGACAACATTTTTTAAAATGCTTGTAACATCTAAACAAATCGGGTCTATGTTCATAAAAGAAAAAATGTTTGGCATTAACCCATCTACCATATGCCAGAGTTTGTCATAGAGGTTGTAGAATACCCTGTATGTTGAAATCTAAAATCTTGGCGATGTTAGCAAAATAAGTAATACTATAATTTCAAAAAACAAATCGTCATATTATTAACTGTTTCCCAGAAATTCAGCTTTGAAATGAAGCAAAATTTTAGTGGTGCACTAATTTCGATGCGAAGTGTTTTTTCGCATTATATTAAATCATCGATCTGAAGCGTGGCGTGCGAACACTCTCTGGTTGTTCCATAAATTTAAGCCTGGGTCAACACTATTTTGAAATCCTTTCTTTTTGTTAAACATTTTCCGAATACCCGAAACGTGCTATAGAAATTGATGGATGCCATAAATAACAAAAATATATCGTGACTGTGCATTCCTAATAAAACCACCCCAAGCCCGCCATTTACCGTATCCGTCCGTTTTCGCTGATAACTTAATTGGTAATTTGTAAATAGGTTTTGATAAATTAGTTCGGCAACAGATTAATTTGTTTATGTCAACTAAAAAAAGTAAAAATTCCGACAGTTCGTTAGCAAATTGGGGATTTACGGGCACGGATTGACTGAACGAACATTTGGAAGTAATGAAGTGTTATAATTCGGTTTTGCTAATTAATTTTTACACTTTGCTAACAAGGGCAAGATATTAACTGATTTTTATGGGCTTTTGAGCAATGAAAATTAACCCAAAGGATTCATTTACGCCTGAGAAATGATAAAATCGCTGACCATTGAAAGGTAAATAATATTCCTAATTTATTGCCAACGATATAGAATTAGACTAAACCAACAGAAATATCTGAGTCTCATAATAACAGTAAAGTGTTAGAGACCATGTCATTGTGTTTTTTTAAAATAAAAACAAATTATAAATAAAGTACAGACAAAATATGTCGAACTTTCTACCACAGATTCTTTGGTTGAAAATAATAGGACATTTTCTATGGCACATTTAATTTAAAGATACAGGATGACAAGATTATTAAGTAAAAAATATTTTTATTAATAACTGTTTTTTGAGACATTCAATTGAAATTGAGAATAGTTAAAGCTCAAATTGAACAAGCTTGTAAACAAAATATCAATATTATTTTTGAAGACCTTAATACATTCTTGTAATAAAAAATTATTCGCCCCATTTTCATTCCAAAATATTATAACGCATATAATGCTTACAAATTACTTCAGTTTTTCCTGACATGATATTTTGTATGATTTTTATATATATTATGAAAATTATAAAATAATTTAGTAAATTTACAAATTATAATAAAAATATATCTTAAAAAATTTGTAAGTGTACAACTTAAGCTAGTCCGGTCATGAGCCCATAAAAGAGGTGTGGGCCTGGAAAATTTGCTTGTTTTGCAAAACAAGACTTTTTCAAATTTTGCAAAATTTTGTTTTTTCAGCCAACAATAACATAGATGTAGAAAAGAACGTGGAACTGATGCTTGTATCACAATAATTTATTTGGTAAACTAGTCAAAACAAAAATGCGAAAATGTATATTTTATCTCAAAGAGAAATTCAATTTCAATGCAATACTAACATGCTTTCTTAAATTTTAAATAATTTTGCGCAACAAATGTATTATTTAATTTTTATGACACAGATCCAGGTATACAATTTAAATTTTCGTGAGACGACTCGGAAGAAACATGTTTTTTTAGTATAATTTATTGACGAAAATATGTTTATGTTGGTTTCTTTCAATTCGAATATAATTTGAATTGTTTCGCATGAAAGCTCAGATTATTCATCCATTCCACGTGATTTAACTTTCCTTTCAATGATATAAAGACATATAAAACGTGGGCATGAATATATTTTAAGAAAAACATGTGGCAGCTACGAAAAAACAAATTATTTATACGATTGTTATAGATATTGAACTGAATTAAATGTTATTGATTGGAATCCACCCAATTTTGTGTGCCGTTATATAATGTAATTTTCATTTTAATTGTTCATAGTACTTGTCTGAAAATTTTAAAACATTATTTGAACTTTATTTGATTGATAGTAACTTTAGACATATTCACTGCTTCATAATCTGTTATATGTATATGTTACTAATTCCTCTTCATATTTTTCCACGACGGTAACAAAGTTTTACTTACCATAGTCTTTGAAATTTAATAATTTGACCCAGAAGATATATGTGCAAGGAGTATTGCATATTATCATCTTTAAAGCAATAAAATGGGTAACATTTGATTTGTTTAGCTCCAACATTACATATTCAGCAAAACATCACCATATAATAGAAAAAAAGCAAACAGCACATTCTCCATATCTGCTGTATATCTGTAAAATTTAGTGGAGTACCATTACACAACTCCACAAAAAAAATTCATAGATTTGGTAGTCAGACCAAATTTACTATATGTTTTAAGAATCACTGAATCCGAATCCAGGGTCCGTTTAACCCCATCACGTCAGGATGTTGCCATAATTTAAAAAATAAAGATAATATAGTCTTTTCAACACTATTAAACCTATATAACCCTATAACTTATACTTTAAAAACAAAACCCAAGCTGTCAACGCTCAAACCTATAAACCAATCACATCATAACCCATAACTCCAAACCCATAATCCCATATCCAATAAACCCAATAACCGCGTTACTCGAAACTTGAACTTATCTTACATCCCGCGATCTGTCAGTGTTTTTTAAACAAAACATATACTACCCCACAAACTTATAACCCAATAACTCTACAACCTAAGAACCCCATAAACAATAACAGTTGTATTTTTCCAGAAAACTTATATGGGACCGTCGGCATTAGAGTTACCCAATGTACACCACGAGGATATTTGTACATCATGAAACCCTTAAAATGGTGTTTGATAAGATACATAAACTACGGACATATTTATAGTTATTTTTTAATCATTTTCTGTTTTAGAGCTGTAACAAGATTTTCTTCGAATGATCTTCTTTTATTTTTTTCTCCTTCTGATATATCTCTTTTTAACATCCAACAAAAATCAGCCATCATATTTACGTCTCATTTCCTTTGGTACATGATGTAGAAAATCCGCTCGCGTAACCTCCTCGTAGTGTACATTGGGTAACTCTAATGCTGACGGTCCCATTTCGTTCTTCGGCAAAATACAACTGTTATTGTTTATGGGGTTATGGGGTTCTTGGGTTGTGAGGCTGCTGGATTATAAATTTGTGGGGTAGGATATGTTTTGTTTAAAGACCATTGACAAATCACGTGATGTAATATGTAAGTGTCAAGTACTGAGTAACGCGATTGTTGGTTATGGAATTGTGTGGTTATGGAATGATTGTTTTATGGGTTTGGGAGTTAACAGCTTGCGTTTTGTGTTTAAATTTTGAGTTATAGGGTCATATGCGCTTACTAGCGCTGAAAAACCTAAATTATTGGGTTTTTGTGGGGCTGTGTTATCAACAGCACCATCAAGATGCGTTCACCCATGAAGTCTGTCCGACTAATATTTTTTATTTTAGAAAATATAGTACGAATGTTTTAATCTTATTTATAATAATTGTTTTGTTTTTTATTGGTAGTAAATGGTAAATAATTAATAGTAGTACTATCACAAAAGTTTTCTTTGTTTTGTTACAAAATCTAAAAAGTTTTTAAACCAACTTATGTTTTGAAAAGGCATATTTTATGGATCGATGTTTCCCAATTTTTTCCCCTAGGTAGTAGTAACCTTTATCTTTAAAATATTAATTTGAAAGTAGAATTCTGTGATCTGTGTAGTGTATCACCTGAAAGGACACTATACTATATTTTCAATACCATCTAGTTTTTTAAATTTGTGTAACCAATTTTTAATAAATTAATAATCATTAATTATTATCTAAGGAATGTAGAGACTTTAGTAAAAGAAAATGTAGCAAAGGGCAGATAATGAGAGTAAAACATCTATGTAAAATATAAATAAATTTATTTTTAAAATGGTATCTATTATTCAAGAAAAAATTGACATAATTTCTCTTTATTTGAATTGATATATGGAACACTATTTTCTAAGACCATTTACTTCTCTGCTGCCGATATATTACTTTAAAAAGAGACAGAAGAGTATACAATTCGAGTTATGTTGGAATGTTTAAAAAAATAATAAGGACAATTATAGCTGCAAAAATTGTGGGGCAGAATAAAACTGTTTATAACATTTCTGAAAATTCTTTAGAACATTTCTCACCAACGTTTTGTAACCAATTAAAGGCTTGTATTTTGTTCCTGTACCATGGTAATATAAAAAAATCTAACATTTTCCTTCAGGTAAGCTTCCTGTGATTATACTGGAAATTTTTTGTGTGTAGATGCATATACTGACCTTTAATCTTCAGTTTTTAATGGTCTATATTATGTAAGCTAAAACAAACACAATAATTATATTCTATATGTAATTATTTTCAATACAAAATCAAATCAATCTTAATAATTTTGCTATTGACGCAGATAACATGCCTTGGGGTGATATTTATTTACTTGATAATGTTAATGCGAAACTAGATTATTTAAATGAATTAATAATTTCACTTTTTGATAAACATGCTCCTATGCGAAGTTTTCCCAAAAGAAATAAAAGGCATCGTCCATATATAACGTATAATATAAAATTGATGATAAATGAGAAGGAAAAAGCCTATAATAGATATATTCGTACTAGATCAGATGCTAGCCGGTTGTTTTATATTAATATTAGAAATACTGTGAATAAAGCTGTTAAATAGGAAAAATCAGCCTATATGCAGTTTACATTAAATCAAAATAGAAATAATGCAAAAAAATATTTTAACTATTTACGTGAATGAGGTGTACTCTCTAAAGCTCAACAAACAAGTAATTATATTCCTTTTGATTTGAGAAATCCCGATGAAATAAATAATTACTTTCTAGGAGTCGCAGGTCGGTCTTCTGTTAATGCCAATACACTAAATTATTATAATAATTCTTCTTTAAATCCTGATTTGTCATTTTGTTTTTCTGAAATATATGAAAAAGATATATGGGAAGCATTTCTCAAGATAAAAAGTCATGCTATCGGCACTGATAATATAAATTTAAAAATGTTAAACATTGTATTAGAACATTGCATGAAAGAAGTAAAACATATTTTTAATTCATCGATTAGTACAGGCACTTTTCCAGATACATGGAAAATAGCAAATGTATTGCCATATCCAAAAAACTCTTCACCTACCAGTTACAATGACTTGAGGCCAATTTCAATATTGCCAACACTGTCCAAAGTTTTGAAATAATAATTTGTAAACAAATAAAGCAGTTTTTAAATTCAAACTCAATTTTACCATCAGTTCAGTCAGGATTTCGAAAAAACCATAGCACGCAAACGGCTCTTCTTAAAATAATAAATGATGCTTCTATAGCTAAAGATAATAAATTATCTACAATTTTAGTCTTACTTGATCAAAGTAAAGCATTTGATCTAGTCAATTTTGATTTATTAATTGCTAAGCTGAAATATATTGGTTTTACAGAAAACACTTTAATTTGGATTAATAGTTACTTAAGGGGCAGGTCACAAAAAGTGATATTAAACAACGTAATGTGCTCGATGGTAAAAGAAACCACATCCGGTGTCCCCCAAGGTAGTGTGCTGGGTCCAATTTTCTTTTCGGTGTTTATTTTTGACATCACTGCGGATATCTTGCATTCTCAGACTCATTTGTACGCAGATGACATTCAAATTTACCTATCAACTAATTTTAATTCTGTAAATCATACTATTGAACAGATGAATGATGATCTTCAAGTTTTATATAATTTTTCAAGTAACCACGGCCTTCGTTTAAATCCCAACAAAACTAAAGCAATTTGTCTTGGATCAGAGCGACATACTAATTATATTACATCTAACTTTACTCTAAAATTACATAACGCAGATGTGCAATGGGTATCTTGTGAAAAAAGTTTGGGGTTGTACATAGATTCGACATTAAAATTTGAGAAACATGTATTATGCGTAGTCCGAACTTGTTTTTTTAAGTTGAAAGTTTTGTATAACTTTAAATCAACCTTTGGACAAGAAACTAAACTAAAATTAATAAAAACTTTCATATATCCCCATATTGAATATTGCTGTGCTGTATACTATAATTTTTTAACGCAAAATTGTCAACAAAAATTACAACGGATTCAAAATGCCTGCATGAGATTTGTGTTTAATATTCCTCCAAGAAGTCATATAACTCCTTATCTTATTAAGATAAACGAATTAAATATTAAACTTAGAGTTCAGTATCTGTATAGTATATTCTTGTATAAATTGTTAAATACTAAGGAGCCACTGTATCTTTATGATATTATATCTCGAAGGTCTGACGTTCACAGTGTCAATATAAGAAACAATAAGTTTCATATTCCACAGCATACCACAACACATTTCCAGGATGCTTCTCCTATTTAGTGCCATTTTACCTTAACCAAATTAACACAGACTTGTCTGTTACTTTATCATCCTATAAAAAAAAGTTAAAATTGGAGCTACTAGAGAGACTTGTTTAAATAAGGTATATCAGTTATATATAAAATGTTACTATTGCTGTGGAATATTTTGGAATATTTTGAGATGTTCATATTTTCATCTGGTATGTTATGTATATTGTTAGAAATTATTTTATCTGTTATTATTTTATTAGTTATTATTTTGTTTTTGCTATTCTTTCCTCAATGTTTATATGCGAAACGCATAATTTATTAGCATTTAAAATTTTAGGAGAGGTGTAAGACAGCTTTGGCTAACCTCCTCCTTTTGTGTACCTATACTACTGCCACCATTGTTTAGTTTAAGTTTTTGTATTTCATTATGTGTGCACAATAAACCATTTATTATTATTATTATTATTAATTGTCGTACGTGATACTGATTTCTACCTTCAAAATTTTGTCACCGAACATAGTGCAGAACCTCTTCCTACAAAAATTGTAATATTTTTTAGAAGGAATAAAGATTATTATTATTATTCAAATTAATAGATAGTTTGGTGTTAAATTTTCTTACTGAATGCCCTCCGAGCTTAAATTAATAACCGGAATATTTTCCTCGTTTATTAATACTTTTAGAAAATTTTCAAAATATTCATTACCTCGAAGAAAATTCGGAAATAATTTAAGCACTTGAGATATTATAAGTCAGTTTAGTAATGTTTGTTGTGATAACAGATAAAATAATAATATGTATCCACAATTACCTTATAATCGGACTTTTTGTTCGCACATATGAACCGTCTAAAGTGATACTATCACTAGTTGAGTAATAGTTATTTATACAACAAGTACACAAAGCGTTTATTGCATGCGACGTGAAATTGTCCAACGAGGCCGTCAGGCCGAGTAGGACAACACGTCGAGGGCTATAAGCACTTTTGTACGAGTTGCATACAATATTTTTTCTACGTTCATGCAAAAACCAAAAAATTATATTTAGATGATACTAAGTCTAGGAAAATGTGACGTCGATTTGAATGTTTATGTTGGTTATGATGACAAAACGCTGTAGTAGAATGACAGAGGAATGCAATAAACATTTTATTGCACTAGTGCAATAAAAAACCACTTTTTCCACTAAATATAGTTCAATAAAGTTTTGTTTTTTGCATGAACGTAGAAAAAGTAACTTTATTTCACTAGTAGAATAATGGAAAAAGTAATAAACCTATAATAAATTAAATTTAATTTATTTACTTATTAACATTTACATTTCGCTTTTTTTATTACATTTAACTTCCTTTCCGTTAATATCCACCGTTGCAGCATTGTTGCCATCATTTTTGAAACGCTAATATCTGCCGAAGTTTGTGAAGAATTTGCACAAGTTACGGATGTCTCTTGACTCTTGTTATAAGGAACAGTTATATTTTCCTTGGATTTTCCTTTCAAGCTTGTTAGATATGGACTCCTCAACATAAATACATAAATACTCTAATTTCTTTTTTGCGGTGAAGGTATACATATACTTTTTGTTTCCTTTTTTTGTACTGTTCACTGATATAAATGTTATTTACTTGTTAAATATAAAATTACTTATTACTTACACTATGCACTGAATCTTTTCACTTAGGAGTGGTGTATAGAATGCATATTTCTTTGTTATTGTTTATATTAATCTGTATTAGATAGCAGACTAGGCGAGCGGCAATTTCCATATATGTTGATTTATTATCAAAATTGTCGTGGGAATTATATTGATAGTAATTATGATTTTTTATGTCTTGTTGAAACGTGGTTACATGAAGGGATACATGATGGAAAAGTTTTTAATCTAGATCTGTATGATTTAATTAGGTGCGACAGAAATACTGGTGGAACATTAACTAGGGGAGGCGGGGTGTGTATTGCCGTAAAAAAAGGAATAGGTATAAAAATAATCAGAGCAACTACGCAGTGTAATCATTATGAAGTGTTAATTTTTGATTGATCTATTAATAATAGGAAATATACTTTTATTATATTATATATGGCACCAAATTCTAGCCGTGACCATTATGCTAATTTATATAATTTCATAGAGAATTATGTCAGTCATACCGATAATTATATATTTGGTGACTTCAATCTTCCCGAAATATGTAAGAATAATAAAGCCATTAATTTTCAAAATTATACTGAATTCATAAGTTTTTTATTATTATTAAAGAACATTAACTAGGTATATACGTAATTTAAATAATGTAATTTTAGACTTAGTGTTGGTTAACAGTGATGATTTTAATATTAAAATAGGTAGAGTCGTTGATCCAATTGTTCCTGAAGATCTAAATCACCCTGTTCTGGAAATATTATTTGGCGAATTTCAGACTAATATTGTATACGATGGCACTCGCAGTACAGTACGTTATAATTTCAAAAAAATGCAATATTTTAGATTTAGCGAATGCATTTAGGGAGGTTAACTGGTTGCCAGTTCTTTCGCAAACTGAAGTTAATGGGGCTGTAAAAATTTTTTATATTTTAAATGACGTGTTTGAAATTTGTGTACCTAAGACAACCATAAAGCAATTTAGTCGTATAAAATATCCAACATATTTTACAAACGAAATAAAACGTCTTATAAAGCTAAAAAGTATTTCTAATAGGTTGAGGAGCGTTTCTGAGGAGTTTAATTTGAGGTATCTTGAAATTAGGAGAACATTAAAAAATCAGATTCGTGTTGCCTATCGTACATATTTGTCAAATATTGAATATGGTATACAGTCAGAGAGTAAATTATTCTTTAATTATATTAAAAATAAGCGGTCACCTTCATATGCTCCAATGTGTTTTCGTGACAGTGATAATATTATCATACCAGACAATGCAGTTCCAGAAACGTTTGCGAAATATTTTCATTCGGTCTATTCTCCCTCGCCAGCTACATATAATTTGGAAGATGTTAGTCTTGGAAATTTTTACATTTCTCAACTGAAATGTATAACTAACCATGATTATGATACTTCATTTAAAAAATTGAAACCTAAGCGGGCTGTAGGTGCAGATGGAGTACCACCGTACCTATGTTTTAAAAGGATGTTCTGATTATTTTAGGGATCCTCTTCTGCACATCTACAATTTGATTTTGTGTACCAATCAATTTCCTGACTGTTACAAAACTTCGCTGGTCAGTCCAATACATAAATCGGGGGATAAATCTAATGTTAATAATTACAGACCTATTGCGGTTTTATCTGCAACTGCAAAAATTTTTGAACAAATATTGTACGTTCACTTATGGAATCATTTTCGCTCACTTGTTAAAGCAACACTAATTTAACTATTTTTGCTGATGATATACTTGGCGCATTTGAGAATGGATACCAAGTGGATGCATTTTTACCGACTTTCAAAAAGCTTTTGACAGGGTAGACCGTGCTTTTAAGAAAATTAATTATGTATGGGGTAAATGATAACTTAATTAGGTTGATTGTTTCTTACTTGTAAAACCGCACATTTCAAGTTAAATATCATGGATTGTTTTCAGAAGTGAATAATGAGAATTCAGGGGTTCCGAAAGGTTCCAATTTGGGTTCACTCCTGTTCTTGTACTTTATTAATGATCTTCCTGAATGTCTTTGTTACTCTGACTGTTTGATGTTCGCTGATGACTTTAAAGTTTATAGGCAAATTAAAGTGATAAATGACTGTGCTCTGCTACAGCTTGACATGGACTCTGTACTGCGCTGGAGTCGGGAAAATAAGCTTCATTTTAATATTAAAAAGTGCTGCAATATTTCCTTTACTCGTAAAAAGAACGTTATTAGATATGCATATCAGATGCTTATAAAGCTCTTGGTTTTCTTATGAGGGAATCCCATAATCTACAGAATATTCAGACCCTAATTAAATTGTACTGTATATTTGTTAGACCAAAACTTGAATATGGCTCTTTGTTATGGCACGGTCAGCCCAAGAAATATATTGAGCAGGTTGAAAAAATACAAAAGAAATTTTTAAGGTATTTATACTTCAAGAAATACAATAGACCACCAGATTTTACGACCATAAGAACTAGCCAACTATGTCGAGAATTCAAAATTAACTCTCTTTATCACCGTCGTATTATTTCCATGTTGCTATTTGGTTATAAAGTTTTAAATTGTTTTATCAATGCGCCAAATCTGCTCTCCCGTGTGTATATTAATGTTCCTTCCAGAGATACCCGTCAATACCAGTTACTACATATTCCGATACGTAAAACATCATGTTCTTCTCTTACAATTATGTATCAACTAATTAATAAAATCTCATCATCATCTCATCTGATTGACCTGTTTTCTCCGCAAAAAATATTTCTAAAAGAAATCAAGCAAATTTTTTCCATAGATAATTTGCAATAAATTAATTTTTTGTTTGTTTTTTGTGCGTGACTTGTTGTTGAAGCAACTGTATGGGTGTTGTTTGCCCATCTTGAACAGTGCTTTGTATTCTAGTTTATTACCGTTTTATTCTAGTGTTTACATTAGGTAGTGACATATTATGTAATGTAAGTTATTATAATAATTATTTCCCTGTAATTAGGTACCCATACCTGTTGGGAAAATAAATAAATAAATAACTTTCTGCTACAGAGATGCTCTTCACCTCATCAGCACCTTTATTAGCCGATACGGTTGCTGAAGTGCGCCTCATACAATGGCCAGTATATGCTTCTGGATTTGCGATATTCAGGAATGCAACTACTGAAGGTATCTTCGCCAATGTGTTGATGAAGAATCTGTCTTGTGTTAAGCGAATTGAGAGTAGAGAAATATATTATCTGCATATTTCAACAGCATTCACACAAAATCCTTCTTCTATAATTGTAAATTTTCTTGAAATGCCCGTCTTGGTGTCATTGAAACAAGTAAGTAACTGCCAACGTCCTTTACGTCACTAATTTTCAAATTTGTCAATTCGCAGCATCGATAGGCACCAGAAACCCTCATTATTAATGCACCCTAAAATAATTCAAAGTTCACTATAAATCTAACACCATGCAAAAGGTAAAGAGTTATTATTGGAAGCCCCAGTAAAAAATTTTTCAATATGTGCTCTTTCCAATACTGCAGCTTTTTTTGCCTTGTATTCTCTCGATCCCCTATTCAAATAAGCACCAAACTGCATATTTTTTCTTCAAATTTAAATAATAGGATATCATGACTTCTTCATTTATTGGCATTACTCTCCGTTTTTCTCTGCGTTCGTTAAACTCGTCGAGTACTTTTCCCTAGACTTCGCTGGCAATAAATGGAAAATTGCTTCTTGAACTTCTTCGAAAGCAGCCACAAGAACACAATTACTTTCTTGTATTTTTGTCAAAGTCAGATAGAACTGTATTTTAAATAATTGCTAATAAACAACGTACCATAGCAACCAGTAGATATAACAAAACCTACTACGTTTTATTGAGTACTAAGAAATATCAAGTTGTGCGAATATTTATTTTTTATTAAACTCCAATAAGTCTGACTATAAATATAATTGTGATAATAATAATATATAATAATATCTCTACCCCTCATTCTAATCACGAGAATTAGCCCAGAAGTCGAAGACTTGTGCGGGAGAGGAGGCGGCATATTATTATTAAGCAGGCCGCATTTGCGCCCAGGAACGACTTACGTTGGTAGGCCCTAACCACCATTCAGTGCAGGAATGAGGAAAACCTGGAGAACCTCATTAATTAGGGGGGTAGTCAAATGTCAACCGGTCTCAATCTCTCACATTGACCCAAGCCAACATTCGTCCACCCTACCATACCCGCATAGAGGGTGCCAATCTCTCCACGAATATAGCCTATATACGGTCTAACGGCTGCGGGGGTCGAACCCACAGCGATTCAGCCACCTCGATTCAAGTGCCTTAAACCGTGCGACCACTGATAAAATTATAGATAAGAATATTAAACGCTCAAACTACATTTTCATGTTTAAACATTCTTGCGTGGCTGAATTACTACTTAAAATACTATTATTCAACAAATACTACATTAGTCGATATTAACAATTTTATGGCATAACATTACGAGAATTTGTAGTTTTGATGACTAAACATTCAAATCATTCAAAATCTTACTGAAAATATTACAACTTGAACTGTTATAAGTAGTACATTCATAAAATATGCCAGAGGAACATCAGGTCATTCGCTCCGATATTTTGAGGCAATATACAAGAAACGATAATTTTAGTATTATACAACTTTAATTTTATTCATTAACAAAATCTAACATAACAATTGATGCTAAATTAGAGTTTATAAACCTCCGAATTTGAGAGTAACACTATGAGAGAATTTAGCGAGTTGAAATTTAATTAAACTAAAATTAATAATCAGTGTATTAGCAGTCGGTTCACAAATTTCGTTGTCAATTAAACCAAAACCGCTCAACTTTATTATTATAATAGAGAACAAGGTAGCCGTGGCTATAGAGGCGGAGGCCAGCAGCAGGCAGGATGAAGTCTTGCATATAAATGTTGTACTAAGCTTGCATCTCACGTAAAACTGTATTTAGCCAACCCCAACTAAAAACTGTCTACTGGTGGGCCATGAAATATTTCGGTCCCCTTCGTTTATAACAAGAACCAAAAGTTGAAGGTAAAAGATATGCTTTCTCAACTTTTCCTTAATCCTCTTTATAAACTTAATTCCCTGTTTGTGGTAACATTACTTCAATCCGTGTATTTGAGAACTATAGTTAAACAAACTAAAACACATACGCTTTCTACCCCATCTAGTCTTCAAGAAAAACTTAATGTAAACATATCAGATGTACTAAGCTTAAAGACTTAGCTCGGGATTTTCAGACTCCATAGTAGACAGATTTTCCAGTAGACAGCAGAATAGCTAGAAATGAAACGTGACTAGAAGAACATATTATTAAAAGGGCTCCATTAGCGTAGTATGAAATTCTCACGTAACATATGTTGGAAGATGCTAGTATCAAATTATACCAAAAGTGTTAAATACACGTGTCATCTACAAATCACGTTGATGTTATTTCTGTCATCCAAAATTGAATTAGTATGATAAACACAGGGTGTTCTGAAAGTCTTTCAGGAAACTCCGGGAGGTGATTCTACGGATTAAAATAATAGTAGTATGTAATGAAAACAACCGTTTAGCAGGAAATCCCTATTAAAGTTTTGATGATTAGTAATTTTGATGTTTCAAATTGTAACGAAAATTGTTTAAACCAGGTATAAGTTTGATAGGGTAGGGTATAGGGGTATATCTATATCATTGCTAGATATAGGGCATAAAATCATGGCAACGTTAATAAAACCGATAATAGAACCTATAGTAGAACTACAGACAGTGTTCAATCAGGTTTTAGGGAGGGAATGTAAACAACGGACCAAATATTAATGGTTCCTGAAGATGGGATTAAAACAATGGTCTTATTCATAGACTTCAGGAAAGCATATGATTCTGTCAAAAGGAATAGGCTAAGTAAACTATTGAAACAATTTGGGATACCAAGCAAACTATTTAAAACTCACCAAATAGTGTGATATGTTCGTACTAATACTAGCAGGGGAGGGGGTGTAATTCTCGCAGTTAATAAAACACTAAAACCAGTTATTGTTGATCTCAGCTCAATCTGTGATATGTTTCCTGAACTAGTCATTGTAGATATTTTGTGCGTAAAATTCAACTTTTTAGGTAATATTTTATATGTTTTACTTGTATATATTCCCCTAATATAAGTGCTAACGTTTATGAAATGTTATTTGACGCCATCGAATCACTTTATTATATTTTTGTTTCTAACATTTTGATTATTGGCGACTTTAATATACCTAGCTTAATGACTAATAGTCACAGTCCTGTTGTGAATTCGCTGAATAAATTATAACAATTTTATAAACTTCTTCAACACAATCATATCTTAAATGTAAATAACAGAGTTTTAGATCTTGTTTATAGTAATTATGATGAATGTTTAGTATCTAAAGCTGATGATCTTCTTCTAAATGAAGATTCCCACCATCCTGCCCTAATAATTACTTCAAAATTTCCTATTAACGCTAATATGGTATTTCCTCTGCCCTCTAATGAGTCTAAATATAATTTTAATTTTAAAAGTGTAATTTTAATTTGTTGTATCATGAAATCACTAATGTTGAATTGGCACAGCTTTCTATCTTGAGAAATATAAATTCAATTATTTATGAGTTTTACAGCATATTAAATGCATTGCTTGTGCAGCATGTACCTGAAAAGCGGAATGTTCGTGGTCATTTCCCAGATTGGTTTAACGGCAATATCATTAAGAAAAGAGTGAAAAACAGACTTTGGCGCAATTACAAACTGTCTTCTAATGTCGATGATTATAATAAATTCAAGGAATTAAGATCTGAACTCAAATCCTTGATTAATTTGGCCTATAAAGACTACTTGGTATCAATTGAGGAAGACTTATCATTAAATCCAAAACGTTTCTGGTCCTATATTAACTCCAAAGCAAATACTACGTCTATTCCTTCATACATGAGTTACAATGACGTGACGTTAAATGAACCCTCGGATATCGTGGACGCATTCGCTGACTATTTTTCGAAAGCTTTTTCTAATAGTTCTACCCCTTCATCCAACAATGATACCATTGTAAATCATGACTGTACATTCCGGAAATATCGGAAGATGATATAATATATGCTATCAAGAAAATTAAAGGCAATTTTACAATGGGACCAGACTTAATACCAGCTTTCTTAGTAAAAGATTGTGCAATAGTTTTTGCTAAACCTTTAAAAATTATATTTAATGCCATACTTAAATCTAGTGTCTTTCCAGAGTCTTGGAAAATTTCTAGAATTTGTCCTGTTTATAAAAAAGGTTCCAAAAATAATGTAACTAATTACAGGCCTATTGCAATTATAAGCAATTTTTCAAAAATTTTTGAAATAGTTATCCACAATCACCTTTACTCTCATGTCGAGAAATATATCTCCCAACATCAACACGGATTTGTAAAAGGACGTTCTACAACAACAAACCTAGTCTACAAAGTACAATATATTTCCGAGGTATTAGATAGGGGCAGTCAGGTAGACGTAATATACACCGATATTTCTAAGGCGTTTGATCGTCTTAACCATGATCTATTGATTGATAAACTACATTCTGCGGGTATATCTGGTGCTCTCTTAACCCTGTTTCGCTCATACCTTACAAACTTTCCAATATGTTTAGTATCGTGGCTTTCAGTCAAATAAGTTTTCTCAATTTTCAGGTGTTCCTCAGGGATCTATTTTGGGGCCCTTTTTCATCATAATATTTATCAATGACTTAACTCAGTTATTAAATATTAATTTTTTATTGTATGCGGATGACCTTAAATTATTTGTTGAGATAAAGTCACTATCTGATTGTTATAGATTACAAGATAACTTAATAATATTATGTCGTATAGCCGCCGGAGACTGATTCAACATTTTGATTATCTTTTGGATGATACTATTTTAAATAGACTGTCGCAGTTCAAAGACCTTGGTGTAACATTTTGCGATAATCTGTCTTTTGACGTGCATATTCATTAAATAACTGAATCTACACTTAAAAGCCCAGGTTTTATTTTGTGTAATTCTAACCGCTTTTCGCGGTGATATTGAATACACTCTTTGATTGTTTTGTTCGCTGCAAACTTGAATATGCCTCTATTGTTTGGTGTACGATTTATAACATTCATATAACCCTATTAAAAAAGTACAGCGTAGATATTTAAAGACACTACATTTCATCAACTTTGGTGTTTATTTGATTTAATTAGCTTGCAGCGTAGGCGCATTATGCACTCTCTAATGTTTCTACACAAAATTGTTAATAATTTTCTAAATGCCCCTTCTCTGGTATCTAGAATTTTTTACCGAGTTTCTAGATTAAATTCTAGATCTAGTTCTATTTTGCAGTTGCCAACTGCTCGTACTAATATACTTACGGCATCCCCTCTTCATCAAATGATTACTAACTACCAATTGTATGAAGATCGACTTGATATATTTTTTCACTCTCTTAATTTTATTAAATCTCTATTTGTTTACCTGTCTGTATTTTTTTGTAACATATTTGTGATTTTTTTGGTTGTTTTTTATTGTTTATGTTATATTATTGCTAATTACTGTTTGTTTGTTATTTGATATTTTGTTCATATTCGAATTATTTCTGTCATTGTTTATTTTGTATTTTGAAATGTTTTTCCCTTGTCCTGTAACTGAGATTCGTCCCGTTGGGCACTGTATTTAAATAAATAAATAAATAAATAGTACGTTATGCAGATGACCTGACCATAATCGCATGAGATAGTAGGGAATTAGAAAATGAAACGAGAAAACTTGTGGAGGAAGCACGTAAAATAGGACTGCAGATAAATCAACAGAAAAGTAAGCTTTTGAGAATGGGTGAACAAAAAAAAGATACCAATTTCAAATTGAGAACGCAACACGAGAGATGGCGTTTGAAGAAGTTCAAGAATATGTGTATTTAGGGGCGTTGAGCAAACAAAAGTTTGACAGCAGTAAACCACTTAATGAAGCCAAAAAATATGTCCAGAAGAGTAAAATTTAGAATGTATAAAATTTTAAGGCCGACAGCGCTGTATGGCAGTGAAACCTGGATCCTCATTTCCTGGAATGAAAAGTCAAGAGAAAACCGATTACGGTGGGAAAGGAAAATCTTAAGAAACATTCTAGGGAGAAAAGCTATGTAAGGAGAAATAATGAGGTAGCATATGTACCAAGCACCAAAAATTGACGAAGGTGGAAAAGTCAGAAGAGTACAGTGGCTAAGGCATCTAGAACGTATGGAAGATGAAAGGACAGTTGAAAACATTGTAGGGAGTAAACCTAACTACAAGAAAAAAAGAGGGAGACCGAGGAAGAAATGGAGGGAGGCAGTGGTAATAGATCTAAGAGAGAAGAATGTAACGATTTGGAAAAGAAAACCGAAGAACAGAACGGAGTCGAGGAAAATAACGCAGTTATGTATAGTAAGTAATTCTCATTTATCATTGAATTTTGTAAGGTGTGTGTTGAATAGAAAAATGTTACAACTATCATATTGAAAACACTACCCGTCAGCAGTTGCTTGAAATAATTCAGGATGCAGCTAACCAAATAAGAAATGATAAATCCGTCGAGTGACGGAATCTTTACTTCGTCTATGTGAGGCTTGCACTTGAACCGAAAATGGACGTTTTAAATAATTTTTTTAGTCTTAAGATTTGTTAATTTAGTTAATAAAGGTCAACAGATGGTTAAGTTTTAAACATAAATAATAGTTATTGTTATAGCAACCATATTTTTTATTTATCAGGCTACTTCAAAATATAAAATTATATTTCTTTAAATACTTTGTAACTTCTAAACAAAAACGAATCGTACATATTTTAATATAAAAAAAAATGTTTGAAATATACATACCTCGATACATACTATTATTATAATGGTTTGTGCGTGCCACGACTGGGAAATTCGTTGCTTAAAATTATAAGGTTCTATGTTACATTAAGCATCATTTGAGATATCAATTTTGAAATTTGGGGCGTTACAAAAGTTAGAATAAAAAATAAATATTAATATTTTGATGCAAGGAAACATCTTAAGGCTTATTTATTACAAAAAAATTCCAATCATAGGCATAAATAGAAGTACAATAATAAAAAAGAAAATAAAATATAGCATTAATCAGTAAAATAAATTATTATATTATTATTATTATTGGTTCTATGAATGCCGCGGTAAAAGTGTTTGTTGTTAACATTTTAAAAGACTGGCATGATCAAATCATGTGGAAGGATAAAAGCCATCTTGTGAAAAAGCTAGAAAGTTAGGGCTTGAAGTTATATATAGGATACCATATAATAGAACCATATTCAAATATGGTTCTAATTAGTGAGCAAAATGAAATCTTAAATGTACGTATGTATTTAAATTCCTTGCAATTGCGGTATATAAATCCACAAGCTTGGACTGTACTGGCTGCAATATTATTGTTAATATCGACGAAATTAAAATTTTTATGAAAAGTAATGCTCAAATCTTTGTATGATGGATAATTGTGTATTCATTAAGTGAATTCATTAATTGTGAGGAATAAAATCAGTTTTACGAGAGAATTACATCACTTTACACTTGGAGCGAACATTAGTCGTTACATGAAAGGAAGATCATTAATGAAAAGCAAAAATAAGAGTGGCCCTTGATTAGAGACTTGTGGCACATCACTAGAAGAAGGGACATAAGGGGAAGTAAAATATAAATATCTTACTATGCATTCCCCTATTCATAGACACATTTCAAGGAGCTTAATTAGCGAATCATAAAAGTTAGCTTTTTGATGATCAGTAAATATTACATCGATTTGCCCTCCATTACCTAAAACTACAGATATACATATATTGCGAAAAAACGGCAAAGTTAGATACAATTCTGCATAAATCGTGCTGATGTGTGGAAATTAGTAGACTACTGATCGGTAAATCTCAGAATATATTGTTGACACGAATATTTTTGAAAAATTATATAATAGGGGAACCGGTCTATAATTCATTTTGATTTCCTTTTTTGTATATAAGACAAACGTATGCCTTTTTCCAAAAAGATGGGAAAACAGTGTTTCAGATTACAGTTAAATGAAATGAATATCGGTTTCGCTAATATGAATGCTCAATACTTTAAGATAAAGATCGGGATGCCATCGACGAAAGAGTCTTTAGCTTGTCTAAGAATTACTGTTAAAATATCTTCCTGCTTAGTAGTTAGAATGATAATAGATACACCCAAATTATTCTTATTTACAAATATGGAGGTGTCAGTTGATTGGACTGTATAAAAACACCACGTATATATTAATAATTTGTAAAATTCAGTTAGAAGGGGTATGGCATAACCCTTTGTGTCAGTAAAATGATGACTTCAAGGAACGTTCTATGTGTTTCTTGTTCATAGAACTTTTAGTTAGCATCATAATATTACGTTATTTAGATAGGAACATTCTAATCAACGTTAGCATAGTGTTAAAATTGTCAAATATACAACCTTATAATTTTCAGGCAGCGAATTATAGGCATACACAAAATCTTATCAATGGAATTTACATTCAATTAAAGGCAATGTTTCTTTAAAATAAAACCGTAGGTTGTTCAGACAAGGGTCAGTAATATTAAATGTGGCAACCTTTACAGATGACTGTTATGCCGTACAAACTACCCACGTAATTAAACAGAACTATCAACAGGGACATTTCTCATTTAATGAACGGTGTGGGTTTATAGATGAATTATGCCTTTAATTTTCTACCTCAGTCTAAATGAGAATCCAGTAATATTATTTTCATAAGTCGAGTTTTATCAATGTATCAATACAGAATGATTCAGAACTTATATAAAAAAATTATTTTAATATACAAGGGACTTTTACAAGTACAATTTTGTAAACAAATAATAAAAAACGGCAGTTCGAAAATGATTTAAAAATACACTTCTGCACGGCACTGAAAACTGGTCCATTGTAAAACGTGACAAGACAACCGGACAAAAAATTGAAAGAAATTTCCAAGAAAAGACATGAATAACATTTTATAACACTTATTTTATAAAGAAAATTCAACTGCTTTGCTAGCTATTGCTATTAATTATTAATAGAATTAATTTGTGGTTTCAATTAATAAAATAGGTTGACATACCTGATGTTAAAATAACTAAATTTTGGGCCAACACAAATATTTCTGCTTCTTGTCCGTTTTGAACTCTTAAGTTATTGACAGCAGCTATGATACGTTTGCGTAAATCATCAATAATATCCACATCAGTGTGATACATATTTTTTAAATATTCCCACAAAAAGAAGTTCAAACGATTTAAAGTCAGTAGATTGTGGCGGCCATGGTAACGGATCTCCTCGTCCAGACCCATTGAGCCTCGGTATGATACGGCACACTGCTTCAATATACCGTGGACGGACGCCCTGTCTCTCTATCTATTCTACGATTTGCTTGCAAATTTCCCGTGTCATGCCCACGTTGCACTACACTTGCACTCACTGCACGTCGCGGTAAAAGTAGCAGCATTTGGCACATGTTTACCGGGAAATCGTTTTAAGCATTTTCACTTCACTATAAATTAAAACGATATCCATCCGAGTTGCTATACACGTCAGTCGTTTTTGACTCTTGAAAAACTATTGTAAACACCCGTACCACAAAAACGTTAATACTGTAAGAAGTAATCGGATTTCAATATTCGGAATTGCCTAGCTAGAGACTACAGTAGCCCGCGATGTGAAACTCTAAAGATATTACAAAGAATTATTTTACAATATTGAATCTATTTTTCATGACGAATCTATTCCCAATTTTTTACTCTGCAGTTTTTCTTTTAAATGTATTTATTAAATTAATTTGTGTTGTTCTTATTGATAACAATTAGCCCGATCAATGAAGTAACAAATAAATAAAATATAACTTGACTTATAGCATATGTTTATTCAAAATTATAAATAAAACTGAAAAAATATAAACGTAATTTTTAAATTTTCTTTTTTTTATATTATCGGTATAAATATTTTTGTAATGACAATTCCACTCATGTATAAAAAATCCCATTGACGAATGCAAAAATCGTGATTTGCTATCGGCTAAATAAATGAAGAGAAAATGCAACTGGATAAAAAAGCAGATAAATTGCGTTTTCATAGCAACGCTATGTTACTTTGTGGTTACTTTATTTATTAAAAATAACGTCAGTTTAAAATTATTGTTAGATGTCAAAATCACAAATTTATCCAAATGTCTCGAACTTAGAATAACGAGTCAGTATCAACAGATCCTTCAAAATCAGCCTTACAATCAGCACCCGCAAGAGAGTCAACGTCAACAAGGCAAATTATTTACAATAATTGTGTTTTTAATAATTGTTCACTTTAAAAAAATAATCTCTTTATTATTAATACGCGTTCATTGTCTGTTGTTTCTGTACTTTTAAATAAACTTTTTATTAAATTATCATTATTCTATTCATTGTCTTACCAAATACCATTCGAGCTCAGATTTTTAGTCTGATATTTTGTTATGTTTATTTTCTTGTACTTACTTTCGTAGGTAATTTAACTCCAGCTGTTTGACAGCTACGCTCTCGTGATTTTGTCGCAACAGCTGTCGTTAAATTGCCACGACAGCAAGTACTCGACAAGAATCATAAAAAAATATTCGGCTAAATCTGAGCTCTTATGGTATTCTCTCCGATAATTTTTATAGTACAAATATTTCATAGTTTATATTCATGTATTATATTGAACAGAACAATACCAAGTCATTTTTTGTTTAGAAGAAGTCTTGTAACAATAATTAACTATACATAAATGGTTTTTTGCGCGTATTGGTTCCATGGATTTTTCTGCGCTTCACATCTACGAAGTGAGAGGAGAACGCACTATGAGGTCGCAGTCTAGCGCATCACGAACCGTTCTGTGCCGAGCTGATCACGGTCTTTTACAAAATCTGTCACATAATATGTCGTTCTCTATGTACTCCCGAGTGATTCTACTATACTCTTTAGCTGTCAAAATATGTTATATGGAAAATGTATTTTTATTAGTTCTTTTATTTGACGCGACTTTCCGAATTTCTCCAAAAAGTTTTTGGCGAGACCGCGAGCGCGCTGGTGAACCTCTCGACCTATTAGTCCAAACGTGTACGTTTAAAATCATAAGATCATACTTCAGTTATCGAGAATTAGACTAGCATGGTGCGCGATGAACCTAGACCGAGACTGCCTAGTGTGTTTTTTTCTTTAATCTGTTGTGGTCCATTAACTTACTGATCATGTCCGTCAAATTTACTTTATTCAAATCAACCAGCGGTGTAGATCCATTCATGTACAGAACTTTTGTGCATATTTAAATATCCAGACACGGTTTAGTGTTATAGAGAACTGCGTTTTACTCAGTGAAGTTAAATTTTTATCAACCATTTGAAATATTCAGTATGGTCGAGAGGACTATTTTCCACTTTTAACAGTTCAAAGAGACACGCAACATAATAAAAATAGTTTAATCTGTGGCTGAAAAGGATGAATGTAAAAGGTCGATTCATACTATAAGTCATGGTTCAATCACAGTCTGATTACGGTTGGTCAAATATTCTAGCATACATGTTATACCATTCACATTTTCGATATGGTCTAGTGACAGTTCGATCAAAATAATTGCAGTACTTCTTATATCAACTTATTTTGATCTAACCGGAACTGGCTCGGTCTTTAATCCTATAATATGCCTCAGCAAGATCACAATCAATAAGTGATATTACATTCTTCGACTCTCTTGACAATAATAAGTTACACGATAATTTAAGCAGTCAATTGCAGCGTATCTTGCATCATACAACCTGTATCTATCGATAAACTAATTTTTATAGGCACTCTTTAGCATTTTAATTGTCTATGTTTCCCATATATAATAAATATTTATAATAAATTTTATATACTAGAAGGTAATTTGAAAATCGTATGCCTAATTTTAAGTGGTTCTATTTAATGACTTTCTGATTTTTTGAAATGATCTTATCTGGATTGACGAAACCACGTGGCAGTACATGTTAATAATGTGTTATTCTTTCTAATTTCTGCACTGGTATTATCAATTCACTGCAATCCCTCTTGTTCACCGGTTACGGTTCTTCAGTTTCAATAGGCGAAAAGGTTCTTATTTCAAACAGAACTCCCTGTATTTTTTGTTTCGAGTTGTATAAAATTTTCATTGGTACTTCATTAACTGACACAAAAAATAAAATTACAAACAAATTACGTTAAGACCCTCTAGCCTCGGTTCAGTATTAATTTACCTTAATTTGCAATTTCGTAACACAATTTTGTATTTTATTGTACCATTTTTTTTATTTTTGGATTGTGTTTGTAAAAAATAGTTCGGTTTGGACATCTCTTCATAAGTTTTTTTTGTTATTTGTTGAAGCGCTTTAAAGTGATTTTTGTTACACCCTGCATATAGTATAAGTCAATGTTTTTATTTCTTCTTTGGTACGCAGCAAAATTTAAATGCCTTCAAGGTGTTTATGTCAAATAAACGAAATGTGGACACAATAACTATTGGTCCTGATTGGAATAGTGTGCCATCATTTCTAACACATACATTTTCAGTCATATTAACATTTATATCCTGCAGCTGGTCAATAATAAAACAATACATCAGTTTTACGTACGTTTCGAGTTGATTTTTATATTGTACCTATCTTCAGAAGCTCTGGCTATTATATAAAACCCAAAACGTATGTAAAAGTGAGTTTTATTAAACTGACCTACAATCCCAGGATATAAACGCTGTTAATACATGGATATATGGCAGGAAAATTTCACAAAATTTGCAATTATAATAAAATGGTTTTGTTCCGTTGAAAGTCGACACTCTAATCATGTAGCTTCCTACTAATTACCAATAAATTAAATTATGGAGATGCATGCAAAGTAGCAAGGGTTACTTTAAAAATTTCTTATAATTTAAGGTAACAAGCAAAGTGAAAATTGAGAGATTACATTCTGGAAATAATAATTGAATCGGAACCAATAATTACTGTCAACGTTTTGTTTATTTGATGTAAACATCTTCAAGGCACATAAATTTTGCTGCGTCCTAAAGATGAAATTAAAAAAAACATTAACTTAGCACCAGAGCCACTTATTGGTATTTATTTCAATGATGGTAATAATCGTCTAAATAAATTGGCGGTAGTAGGTATTCGAGATCACGATATCCCCTAGTATATTTATTATTCATGTCTTCAAACTTGGATATAATACTTTAGCATAAACATTAGTCTTCTCTACTTTTTACTGGCGGAATTTGATGATTTATCAAGTGATTAAGTCTGAGATATTGTTAATATTTAATTTATAGGGGAATAATCAATAAACTTTTGATCATAAACGTCCATTAGGCGTTATATATGAAAATGGTGTTTTTGCGACCCAATATCTCAACAGCTTCTCTTTTCTTATCATCTATACAGTTTGGTTTTTGCTGACTCCGCTTTTGTTGTATACAGGGTGAACCTTAAATAAGTACAAGTCTAATATTTACGGAGATATTAATTTTTTTTTGAGGACCGCTGACCAGATAGACCACTGACGTGTCCTAGTAAAATAAACCATATGATTTTCTTAAGGCGAGGTTGCCATATCGCCTGTAAGGTAATTTTTGCAGTTGTTTCTAATTTAAAAACACTTATTTTTAACAATAAGTAAAGTAAAATAATCATGAACGATTAAAATATGAAGTTCCGCAAGTTCGATACTATCAATTAAAGTGTTTAGGACTTTGTTCAATGGTTCCCAAAATTATCCACAAACGTGCATAAAAACTCGCCTACTTACTGAAAAACCAACTATTTAAACAGTTTTCCACATTTCATAAGTTAATACACTGTTGCACAGTGTACAACTGTTAGAAATATTATCATAAATTACCCTTAAATAAAAAAAACTATGATTTTCACACAACACTTTAGGGTTGATTTTCGCCACATAACCTCATACAATCGGTGGTATGAATAGAAATGAAGTACTTACTAATACTTCAAAATTTAGCATTTCCTATGCAGTGTCTACTTCAGCCTGCAGTTAACGGTAATTTCCGGTAGTACTTACTTTATCTTCTATAGCAAATTCTACACACCGAGATCAACAGTTTACCGGTGTAGATAAGCCAAAGTATTTAGTGCTTTGCTTTACATTTTTGTCAATTTATTTATCGCGCCCTTGCTCATTTAATAAAATATGTGAAACAAATTGTTAACAAAAACTATACTTCATTATTTTAAATTTGTTCATTGAATACCCAAATATTTTACGGTACTGTAAATCATCATCACGATTAATCCGTAAGTTATACATTTTTCTCTTGCGTCTCTGGGCCATTACGTTACTTCCAACTGTAGTATACGAAGTGAAGCTGGTGCGATACCTGCTTTGCAATAGTCGAAGTAAGTACTACCATCTTTGCTAAACTTGAAGCATCAAGTAGGTACTTCATGCTGTAGTAAATACTCCGAGAGTTTCCAAAGGAATACTATTCACTGTAGCAACTTCCGGAAAAATATCAGTATCTACTTTGACGCACAGGTATAGTAAGTAAGTAAGTAAGTAATTTTATTTCCAGAATAAACATGTGATACATGTGTACAGGAAAAGAAATGTATATCAACATCAGACAAGACACACTAATACGATAGCAATAAACAATACTAAACAACACATAAAATAAACAATCTATAATAATAATATACGAACAATATACGGGGCGTCCTTAAAGCACGGCGCCACACCGACACAGGCGACACCATAACCCCGAAATGCCCGCATAATAAACAATAATATAATAAAGAATAAAAATAATATAAAATATAACAATATAATATATAATATAAAACAATATAACAAAAGACCACAATAATATATAACTTAGGAACAAAATTTAAAATATTCATCTACAGAGTAAAATACCGTGGCCACGAGAAACTGTCTTAAATGTTTTTTAAAAATATTTATATTGGTGCTACATTTTATTCTGGAGGGTAAGTGGTTGAAAATCCTTACTCCATTAAACTGCAGGTTACGTTTTGTAGTATTATAGTTATAGGAGGGTAAGCAGTACATATCATTATGTCGTGTTTCATATTTATGTATATCTGAGTGTTTGATTAATTTATTTTTATTTTTGAATGTAATTATAGCCACCCGATAAATGTATAGATTATATAAGGTCATTATTTGTAGGTTCCTGAAATGTTCTCTACATGATTCTCGAGGTCCTAAGAGACATAAAGACCTTATTGCCTTTTTTTGAATTTTAAAAATAGTTTCAACCTCTGTAGAATCCCCCCAAAATTCTATTCCGTATTGTAGCATGCTTTGAAAATATGCATAATAAACAGCAAATGCAGCATGGAAACCTATATTTTTTCTTATAGTAAAAATCGCATAAACAGCACAGGAAATTTTTTTATTAAGCTCATCCAGTTGGTGTTTCCATTTAAGATTCTTATCTATATATAACCCCAGGAACTTAATATCATCGACTGCTGAAATAGTACCATTTTCAAGTTCTATATCTATCTGTGTGAAGTTGTACGATGAGTGAAATGTAATATTATTTGTCTTAGTGAGATTCAGTAACAACCTATTTGCAGAAAACCAGTCATTCACGTTGTTTAATATTTCCTTACATTCGAGGGAAACATTTTTAAATAGTAAACTTGTATCATCTGCAAATAGAGAAAACTGAACCATTTTGAAATTATCGACAAGATCATTTATATAAATCAAAAACAGCACAGGGCCCAAAATTGAACCCTGTGGTACTCCACATTTTTCAGTTCTGTTTTAATACAGACTATTTCATTATTGATTACTTCTTTTAACTCAATATACATTCTTCTATCACAAAGATATGACTGAAACCACTTATAAATACCTTCTTAAATATTAAAGTAGATACTAGATAGTAAATTCTTATACTTGTAGTATTAGCACTTACCTCACTTTTATTCATAGCATCCAATGTGTCAGTGCTAACCATTTCGTACTTCGTAGTTTAGTAGTGGATGAAACAAATTCTAAATATATAACTAGATTGATGAGTCCGTTCAGTATCAAGAGAAGGCAAAGTGAAATATTTAAAAGCAATGTCAATCGCATCCAAAAAAAAACTAGTGTTGTAGGCACAGGTTAATAGGTAGGGAGTGACAGCCATAGTCAACGAAGTCGACGAAGAGGTTATGTAATAGGCTGTAGCAACGGCAAGTGGAAACAAAACATGTAATATTTGTGGAAAGTGGTTTGATACTTTCAATACACGTAAATTGAAAGTTAATATGAGATATTTTTGCATCATCTGAAACCAAACTAAGCTAATAGTTTCTTTAAGTTATGCTTGACGGATCTAACGTATAAAACGTATTTAATTCATCTTATTATGTTTTTCTCTTAAATGCCTTGTGTATTTAATTAATATTTTTCGTGAAATGCAGTGTGATTAAATAAAATAAGGCGCATTATTCAAACAGTGAAAATGTTGACATGTTAAAAACATATTTGTTAAGTAGTGCTAATCAGTGATACTGATAACATTATTTGATAAATCAGTTGGAATGTAGTAAAAATCGATAATGGCCAAATTTTGGATAACTATGACTGAGAGTAGAGAATCTGGTTCATATTTTCAATTTATTGGTGAGGTATAGGAATGGCAAAGGGGACGACATGGCCATTAATATTTTCATAAATATATTTCAATCATTATTTGGCATGTCTACAAATTTTAGTTAACTTTGTTGGAGCCCATTCGAAGACATTAGTGTAACACTGGCAACCCTGTGGAATTCATATTCACCATGACTCTTAAAAATATTCATATCGGGGTCGGATCGGCGGTCCTCAACAAGTTTTCTATTGAAAAGTCATGAAATTTAATTAAAATTTGAATTTTTATTCCTGATTTTGTTGTAAAAAAACTATTAATTATGTTTTATACTCAGTGAACTGTACTGTTGGTTAAAATATTTGTACTTGTTTAAGGATCACCCTGTATACAGGGTGTAGCATAAATCACTTCAGATGGCTTCTACAAATGACCAAAAGTAACAATAAAAGTTATTATGCGAGATATGTCCAAAACGATAATTTTTTCTATATACCTATGCAGGGTTAACTAAGTACAAAAATTTTAACCACGTGCTCAGGGAGGTCTAAAAGACAATAACATATTTATTTCGGAATCCTAGCTCAATGTTTAAAAAATGGGGCAAAACTCTCTTTCAGCACGGAGAGTCGGCGCCTATGACAATCAATCATCATCCGACATGGCTAGATATGTCAACTACCATGCGGTCGTTTTTCAACATTGTCGAGTGTAGAAACGACGAAAATAAACATTTTTATTATTAATAATACCTGATAGATAACAACTAATCCGGTAAGCTACAGTATTTTGTATTCGCTCTTCGTTCTTTCGATGCACACTGCCAAAACTACATTTTCACTCCTTTTAGATTCATAATAATTATCCACTAACATATTCTGACATAAAATACTTTATTTAATTACTATAACGCGTTTATTTTTTTTTATTTCATTTAGCTGATTTAAAGTAACAGTAAGTTTGAGGTTATGAATACTGCATTGCTAGTTGCCTACTTTCCATGCTCCAAACTATGCAGAAATGCAAAGTTAGTTATAATCTAAGGGTCATTTTTAGAGGACACTAAACATCTTGAGATGTTATAGTTTAAAATATTACTAATTATTTTTGCAAACATCGTCGATTACTGTTAATATTGTTGCTATTATTTGTATTAACACAATTTAATTACACAACAATGCAAGAAGTTTAAAAATATATCGTCGTGAGTGCACCTTGCATTAGTAGCCTACAGATGTCGTGAGATGTCGTCTGTATACGTTAAATGGTAGTAAGTAGGTATACGGTACGGTACTTAGTTTGAAATAATTTTTCAGTACTTGTTTTTCGCAACTTTAATTTTTTGCGTATTTTTTGTGTATTTACAAACATGTCGTATTCAAATTATTAGATGACGGATAAGGTGCTGATTTATGGGAGTGCAACAATTGCATATTATTGTGCGACAGCGTCAAATACCTTTTCCGAGTATACAAAATATTTTGCTGAATACTTTTATGCCGTGGCGGTAAACGTATGGTAGTGTTATGTATTTGTGTACATTTGCGTGTATTTTGTTGTTATTCTTTGTGATTTCCCCGACGTAAGTAATCGACCTGAACAAGACGGCCAAACCAAGTAGGTACCTCCATTTACACAAAAAGAACTATCGAGGGAAGGAGAGATCCACAGCAAGTACAACGATCTTTGCAGGTTTTAATTTAAACAAGTAATAAAACAGAAGATGATTCAACATTCTTAAAATCTCTCCAAGTATCAATCCTGGAAATAAATATTAGTAAGGTAGGTGCTGCCTCTGTGCTACCATACCGTATTTCTCATTAAATCATTAAATAATAGTCTACATCTTGTAAAGGTTTTGTTTTCTTTCAAAGCGGTTTAAACTGCGATACACGTGTCAATGTGGTGGCCTGTCACTATGTTTGACACCTTTGCCTTTGGCAGAATATACCTAATCTCGCGGCTGACAGAAGGTCAGTGACGGCGATAAATAAGGATTTAATAAAGTTTTGAAAAAAATTTTTGTTGGCTTTATAAATAAGTTTAGAATTTTTTGAAAGGTGATTTCGTTAAATCTTATTTTTATCTACCCCCTCTTAAAATATTTGTACTAAGTCATAGTTAACCGTGTATAGCGTCCAGAAAAAAAATGCAACATAATTTAACAACTAGGTATTAGTTAAGGGGAGAACTGAATGAAGTGAAGTAGCATACCAAACAAGAGAATAATAGACGGGAATTATTTCAAATATGGTCTGACAGTGATACCGACTATTATAGGGACATACATGTTAGAGAAAATAACCTGTTTTGTACTGTCTGCGAACGCAGTATAAATTCTTCTGACAAAACTACAGCGACCACACATTTGAAGGGCCATGCCTCGTCCACCTCTGAAAACTGTATTTTTCTATACGCATACTTCCACCACAGCGTGTTCGCATCAAGCAGTGTTGCCAGGTGGAAACAATTCAGTGCATGAGAATAATTTCAAAGAAGCACGAGGTTTTGAGAAAAAAGCATGAGATGGCTTAATTTATCAAAAAACACCTCTTGACACAGCTTAATTTTTAATTAATTTTGTAATGCCATTTTTATTTCATTAAAAAGCATTATGTTCTGCTATTTTATCATAATATTACATTGTAAGTAGGTAGTTACAGGTACTAACTTAAAAGTTATTAACCACGTAACCTTTCTAATTTATTTTATTGTTAGGCAGAGCGAACGTTGAGGCGCAGTTGACGTGACGCAGGGTGACTCACGGGTCGTAAAATCTGTTGTTTCCAGAAAATTTAGTTAAGAAGTTAAGAATCACTGCAATACAGCGTGAATACAGCACACACACCGCATATCCGTAGACTGTCATACCCGTTTATGTATTCATTGCTAATTATTAAGAGAGCAGTCTACAATAAAGGACATTTCAAGTACCCAAATATTGTAGATACCTACCTCTATCTATTCAATTTTGCCCTCGATTTTGCCTTTATTTCTCGTTAAGTCTTTGTTTTGGTAGATTTCAAAGAGTAATTTTAATAATTTTATTTTTTTTTTGTGTCTATTGAAAAGCATGAGATTTTGTAATCAAAATATGGGAGCATGAGATTTCCTCGCAATGCATGAGATCTGACAACACTGGCATCTGTTGACCAGACAGTTAGATTTGCAATGGCGAATTGGCGTTGGCGATACGGAACCGATTACCGTAGCAGTGGGGAATGCTAGACCAATGCACGTCGCCGCCCCTCTTAAAGTTCGGACCTTCCCTGGAATGAAGCGGCAATTTCTACTTTCTCTGTAAAGATCCGCAATTTCCGAATCTGTATGTCGATAGGGGTTTACAATGCTGATATCAACACGTGAAGACATTGCGGTCAATTTCGTTTATTTCATTATAGACGAAGCTACTGCTATGTTTGTAGGCGTTCAGTAGCCAGTTCTTTTATTGGTGCATTAAAAAGTGACACTGCTGGTGATAGCCACCTACTGGTTTCTAAGATGCTGGACAAATACAAAACCAATCACGGAACTATTATACATTTTGTTGTGTTACTGTTTTCATTATACATAGCCCGATCAAGATGCTTCAAATAAAGTTTGTGTAATACCCGCATTTATCGAATAAGTGAGAAAATAAGGAAAAGTTTCCCTTTATTAAACACTTTTCTATCAATTGTCAAAAAGGTTTTCATCAAGGCGCATACAAAGAGGGACGTTTTTAGGAACGCTTTACCAGGTATATATCTGCCTCCCGAACCAGTTATAACTAGATGGGGTACCTGGTTAGAAGCCATAGCATATTATGATAAAAATTTCGATAGCATGAAAGATGTTATTTGTAGATTTAATTCTAATGACAGCAGCGCCATACACAAAATACAGGACTTACTGAAGGACCAAAATATTCACGAGGACATACGTTACATTAACAGATACTACGGTTTCTTAGTTAATGCAATAAGGAAGTTGGAGTCACATGGACTATCCCTAAATAAACGATTCGACGTAATGGATGATGTATAAAAGAATATATACGATGACAATAATATAGGCCCAGTCAGTAGCACGGTAAAAGAAAAAATGCAAAGCGTGTTATAAAGAAAATTGAAGACACACCATTTAAAGGTCGATAAATGTCGTCGTGTCTACAGAAAACTTAGAAAATCACATATAAATATATTTTAATCCCTACGTCACGGAAACCTGGTTTCAACACTAAGGTTTGTCGCGTAAATGTTATTATTTATTATTACATGTTATCTTAATTTATTATATATAATATTTTAATAGTATGTTCCGACATATTTTCTAAAAGAAAAAGTTTTTGTCTAATTTGTTTTTTGTTTAGAAAACGTGCCTTATCTTAATAACCTTTAATATCGGGTACCGTTATACTACAATACAAAAAATGAGGGTGCAACTTAAAAACAAATTATGTGATGACGTCACAGCTCGAACATAAAACCTGGAAAATACATTTTTTATGTCAGGCAATCCCTTGTAAAAAATAAGTTAAAGTATTTCATAATTTTTCAAAAAAAAAAAGAAGTAAGCTATGAATATTATCACCACATGGTATATTAGTATCAGTTAATTTCCTAATTGAATCAATGTTATGCATGTATATTTAGCACAGGGAATTAATGCAATACCGATTTAACTTTATTAAAACATTTAATAAAATAATCGGTTGTTAATCCCCTAAATGTTTCTACATCAATCTTTTCGTGTAATTAAATTCCACATCAGGCATGCATAAAAGCTTACGATGGAAACTTTACAGGTAATGGCTGCCGTTGTCGGTTGATCAAACTCAAACGACTAATGTTAAACAACGTTCAGATAATAAAACTCCTAACCGTTCCATTATTCTTTATTTCGCTACCAACTTGCGAAACGAGAAGGTGCATTTGTCTAGTTAGTTTACTTAAATGGGTAACAAGATAATTTCATTACTGTAAAAAGCAGAATATTTCAAGCTCTAAAAAATTAATGTTCCTTGATGACTTCACATTAATCTGTATAATTATAAGCTCTTTATAACGGCATTAAAAACCACGACATCTCTCTGTTGCTTACACTGTGTAGATGCTTTAGGGGCAGTGCTTTAAGGTCTTAATAAATTTGCTACATACAAATGTATACTTTACGTTATTTATAGTTTTAATTGAGTTTTCTTTAATAGTTTTTTGATTCTAGATTGCAAGATGCTTAACGTCTCATGCTGTAAAATGAATTTTATCTACTTTTCTTTAGTAGATAAATTATAGAGTTCTATAAATAGTTTCGTAACAGCATTAGTGCTGTAATAAATGCCCTTACAGCAAGCACTACTGCTGTCATGAAAAAAAAAAACGGTTTTATTATTTTTCTCTTAAATAAAATCCCGCTTTATAGAAGAATGTTTTATTTATCATTAAAAAATCATTATAAAACCTAAGGTTTATTGTAAACATTAATAATACACTTTTTACTATTAGAAATTTGTTTACCAGAAGTAGATTTGATGAAGCCGTTCAAAGTTTAAATTTCCAATAGTTAAATCCGTGTTTGACCCCATGATTTTCTTTGCTATCTGTTTCTTATTCTCTAAAAGAGTCTCAACATAGCCTTCTCTGTCGTAGAAGAAGATTTCCAGCGCCCATGACGCTTTAACATCTGCATATTAGAATGGTGGCTGAGGACCTTCTAAAACAATGTCCAGTGGATTTTTCGGGATTCTTCAATCCAAGCTTTGTCCCAATCATTTTTGAAATGCTTCCAAACGTATTAACTTCAACAGGTTGGCAGGTTTCCTTGTCTGTAGAATACAAAAGGAGCCTGTGAGTTGTATTAGGAGGATGAAGTTCAACATGTTTTCGAAAAATATTTAAACAGTTGGTAGCTTCCACATTTTCTTCTGTTCGGACAATTTTTTTTTCGTGCATGGAATCTCAGTTTTTATAAGGTCATTGTATTAAACACGATCCAACATTAGCTTAGTTAATTATTCGTCATGACAGGCCCAAAAAATGCCGATTATCATAGCAACCTTCATGAGTAAATAATATGTTTCATCATCTGCAGTATTTAGAAGCTTAAATACCTTTGAAAAAATTCTTGACTTTTTGGCTCTGCAATCCTCTGAACTTCTTTTCAAAAATGCGATTAGTTGAGAAAATCTGCTATTATCTTGATTTTCCGTAAATCATAGATCTCAACCTTGTGTTGAATCCATAGCGTAGAAGAGAAGGATTTTCTCAGACACCTCCTTTACCTTATTAACGAGGGGTAAACCACTGCTTGAAATTTGTACAACGAAATACCATTTTTTTTTAAATATTACCCGTAAATACCTTATTTTCCCAAAAAAATACCTCATCAAATAAGCAAATACCTCAAAACTACCCAAAAACCAAGAATTACCCTCAAGTGCCCAAAGAATACCTGTGACTATTACCCAATAATATCCTTAAGTACCTAAAATCCCGTTAAGTACCCAGAAATACCAAATAGTACTCAAAAATACCCTTAAATAGCCAGATATCTAAGAAACGAAAAATACATTAAATGACCCACGATCTTACTTAATATACCTTTAATTTTCTAAAACTGTCTTTCATTTCCTTATAAATTATTTCAGTTACAGATCTACATAAACAATATAGATTTTTTTAAGGACTCCTTTGACTCGATCTGAATACATCTAGAAAGAACATTTTGGATTACATAAAATGTATCATAAACTCATTGGCGCACCCAAGAAGGGTGCCAATCCTACACCTTGCCCCCTTCAAGCTAACTAAAAAGAAACTTCTTCCTCGTCTATGAAATCATAACATTTGGTCTATACAGGGTGTCCCTAAAATTATTGTCCGGATCCCAAATACTTATCCAGTACAACCAAAATATTTCCTTAGCAAGTGTAAATACATGGGTATCGAGGGAGAATTTAATTTTAGCCCCAGCTTGCTTTCCGTCATGTATGATTAGAATTAGATAAGTGGCAGTTGTTTACATAAATAATCTTTTTTGTTAAATAGAATATGAATGTGATAGGAAAATCTAATACAGCAATATTTTAATTTTTATTAAGTATAGTCTTTCATTCACTTTTTGTAACATATTTTTCATCAATAGAATATGTCGGAGAAGTTTGACCAAACTTATCATTAACACGTCGTATCGAATAATATGTAATATTGATTTAAATATAAAGGTTAAAAAATTATACCATACCAAACAGAAGAGGGGATTGTGCTAGTATGTGAGTGGATATATTCTGCATAAATGCCTTATGAAACATTCATATGATACTTTATATGGTACTGTACTGTACAATCTATTACAATAATAATGGTAGTGTTTAGTTGAATTTTACTATTTATTTCGAACTGCTGACATATTCGTAATGAAATCTACTTTCAATTTTAAACATTAGTTCTTAGTTGTTCCACTCACCCACAGAAATCTATTGAAATTTCTACACAGAACATCCAGTAGTAAAAAAACTGATTTGAGGAAGCGTCATTATTTTTGCAATAAAAGATATCTAATTCAAATCACCCTACATTATTTTGTAAACTAAAGGCTTACGAAGACAATAAAAGACCACATAGTGGTTAACAGTACCTCCGAAAAATTTGACAGAAAATATTTTGGTATCTATTTTTAATATTTTTTATATTTGCCATTGCGTCGGTCAGTTGTTTACTTATATTTAAACTGTGCCATCAGCATAACGCATGCGCGATCGCCATTGTATTTAAAATCTGGCGGGAAAATACTAGTTTTCTCTTAAAATACCCATTAATTATCTTCGTAATACCCCTAAGTAAATACCCATTATTACCTTGACCCAAAAATACACAAAATATTTAAAAATACCTATAAATACACACAAATACCAAAAAAAAGTACCTTTAGTTACCTACAGCTTGTACAGCAAAATACCACAGTGGTTTCCCCCTCGCTTGTTAACTTTCAAACTTTTGGTACTCATATTGCGCCTTGGATTTTGTCGGAATTACACTTAAAATCGCTGCCTTTGCTGTTGCTTCTATATCAGAGAGTAAATTTCTATCATCATTTTGAAAAACGCTTTTTTTATTTATGGGTTTGTCTGACAAAGTTTTAACAATAACCATGCAGTGTCATTAATAGTTATTTGTGCAACAAGTGCAAAAGTAAGCGTTTATTGCACGCGACGTGTAGTTGTCCTGCGAGGCTGTAGGTCGAGTAGGACAACACGTCGAGTGCAATAAGCACTTTTATACGAGTTGCACACAATATGTTTTCTATGTTCATGCAAAAACCAAAAAATGTTATTTAGATGACACTGAGCCTAGAAAAATGTAACGTCGATTTGAAGGTTTATGTTTGTCATGATGGCAAAACGCTGCAGTAGAATGACAGATGAGTGCAATAAACAGAGAACCACTTTTCCACTAAATATAGTTCAATGAAGTATTGTTTTTGCATGAACGTAGAAAAATGAAAATTTTGTAAAATATTCTTGTTGTAAATTATTGTAAATTCATACACTCCATATTTTATCAAAGTCGTCTAACGTCTCGTTTGATAATTATAACATCTCACACACACAATAACAATTACGTGTTACATCTAATTTTTGGCATGGCTCATAATCTTAAGTTATTGAATCTCTTGTATTTAATAACAGTTCTAAAATACTACACCTAGTGTTCCATTTTTTCTGTTACATTTTACCAATTTCAATACGCGAAAATATGGAGAACTGGAAATTATTCACTTGGAAAGACATCTATGTAAAACACTATTTTAATAAATTATTTTAAATTCTAGTTCCATTTTTTCTCACCTTCTGTTTGACGTGGCTCCATAACGCTTCTGTTCAATGTATGGAGTCCGATTATATTCTGTCTACATAACTTTATTTATTTTACTAAATTATACAGTCCAATGGTAAACAAATTATTATCTGAAAGTTTGTCAATTTCTAATTAAGAGATTTTATCTTGGATACATATTGAGATATTTCTTTATTTGTAATCAATTTCAAGCAAACACTAATGAGTGTATATACACATTACGTTGAATGTTATATATGTGTAAAACATAAATCACAACGTTATACTACAAATATGTAATTAAACTGAGCGATCTGAGTTACTAAAGGACGCACAAAAAACCTTGTAATTCCTGCGTAAAACCGCATTCACCTCCACATATAGAAGAAAGTCATACACCGCTGACCTGTTTATATTTTATTTTTTCTCTCTTCTGTTTCAAAGGATTGGATGGAAGTGTTGCCCGAGGGTCGACAGGATAAAAAAGGATCATACAAACACAGTGCCGAGGCTAAGAAGGCTCTTGCGGACAGTGATTGATAGAAGGTTTTTCGTTTCCACCTCCATGTGTTTTATGGAAGCCCTACATTTTTGCAATCGTAAATGTAGGAATTTGTGGAATTTTGATTTATTGCCGTGCTTCGGGTACCATGTGTGAAAATAATTTTATATTTCTTTCTTTTAATACGGCTTCCTCCACATGATACGATACAGAAAGTCATTTGCAGGCTGAACCAAATTTGATTGTGCACTACAGCGGTAAATGATTTGTTTACATTCCAGTTTGTGGGTTGACTATATTGACAGTTGTCGCATTAGCAATAAATTTCTCAGTGAAAAGATATTGTAAGATAATTAAGTATATCAAATCAAAATAATTTATAATATGGCATTAATATGTGATTTAAATATACAAGATACAAATAATAGATATGTACCACTAATTCCTGATACATGATAGCAATATAGGGTGATCCACAACTTATCCAATTATCAAAAAAATAAAAAAATTGGGAATAGATGCGTAATGAAAAATTCAGTCAACATCTTAAAGTGTTTTGATATAATCCTTATAGTTTCCACGAAAGAAATTATTACAGCGTGTCGAAGCATAAATGCCAAAAGATGCTGCCTTACGAATTAAATTTTGAGAATGGAACATTTCCTTTTGGATAAGTTCTGCATCGCCCTGTATACAGTGTGAGAACTTAACAATGGCTATATCTGAGGAACAGAAAAATACATCCTCAAAACTAATTCTGTGATATGATTTCTAAGAAATGCTTTTAAGTTGGACCTGTAAGCTACATTGGCAATTTTCAATCAAAGAAAAATTTACCAAAATTTAATTTTTTCGTTAATAAATGCTGAAATTTATTTTCCATTATTTTGCAGACAATAATAAAGCCTGTAGTCAAATTCGTGGCATAAGTACGTTTGCAAAGTTTCTCTGGAAATAGCTCGACATTCATCAATTATTCTTTTCTGCAGTTGTGCTATTGACTGAGATTGCGTTTTAAAAGAAATGTATGAGAATAAATAAATAAAATTTAATAGTTACATATATTAAGCAATATTGAAAATATCTAATTATGTTTAGCCATTGTATCTTCTCACATAAATTAAATTCGCATAATTTGTTAATTATACAAATTTACATTATTAACAACGATATCTTTTTCCTGCATAGTTCAAAGAGAAATAGCCACTGCCTCTCTCCATCGCTTCCTCGGTCTCCCTTTTTTTATTGTAGTTTGGTTTAGTCCTTACAATTTTTTAACTGTCCTTTCCATACGTTCTAGATGCCCCATCCACTGCACTCTTCTGGCTTTTACAACTTCGTCTATTTTTGGTGCCTGGTACATTGCACATGTTTGCTCATTATTTCTCCTTACATAGCCTTACTCCATCTTCTTTCTGTCTAGAATTATTCTTAAGATCTTCCTTTCCCGCCTTAAAAGGTTTTCTCTTGACTTCTTGTAGAGGATCCAGGTTTCACTGCCATGCAGCGCTGTCGGTCTCAAAATTGTTTTATATATTCTAAATTTTACTCCTCTGGACAAATTTTTTGATTTCATTAAGTGGTTCACTGCTGCCGAACTTCTGTTTACTTTTGATATTCTCCCATTAATTTCTTACTGCTCATCACAATTAGCTGTTATCAGCGCCCCCAAATACACATATTCTTGAACTTCTTCAAACTCCATCTCTCCATGCTGCGTTCTCAATTTGAAATTGGTATTTTTTTTTGTTCTCCTATTCTCAAAAGCTTACTTTTCTGTTGATTTATCTGCAATTCCACTTTACGTGCTGCCTCCACAAGTTTCCTCGTTACTTCTTCTAATTGCCTACTATCTCTAGCAATAATGGCCCCGTCATCTGCATAATTTACTAATTGGTGACTTTTAAACAATATGTGTCCTTCTCTGTTCAACTGACTATTTTTCATAGAATTTCTTAAAGTTCAAAAATTCTAGGTAATTAGTTATGTCGATCTTTCTAAAATGGTTTGATTTGACTGTTGAAATCAAGAAAACCTATTAAAATCAAAAAAATATTTGTTTTTTTATTACTACTTGACTCACTGCTATTGACTTGTTTCAATAGTTTGAAAAGTACTTACATTTACTACATTTATTTAGATAATAAACAAGGATTTGCAGTTTAAGTCTTCAAGTAAAACAGCAAATCTAAACAACTTCGTTTGCGTAGCAACACCTTTGCTTTTAGAATTACCATTGATTTTCTCTCTCACCGTTTTCAGTTTGAAGCAGTCGAAATAAATGTACTGTATTGAGACCACAGTGTCTTTGTTTTACACATGAGCTACAAATCGTCAGTTTACGGTTTTGTTAAATAAATAGCCATTATGGAGTGCCCAGAATTACATTCGCAAATAAATTCCGGAGTTCTCTCATGAATCGGGCCGCAAATGTTTCATTTCATTGTCGACGAACCCGTACTAGGTTTTCTATTGAAGTCGCCTTTTCATTAAATGACGGAACAGTGCATTTCTATATTTAATGTTTACTTATTCCTTGCAGACCTCTAGATTTTGTCCGCTAAAGAATAAAAAGGTTTCATGTAAATACTAAAATAGTTGCTGTTTCTTTGGAGCAATTGATTTTCTCAGATATTTAGTATGTAAATTCAAACCCCCATTATTTATGGCCTTTCATTAACAATCTGCATAATATATCTTCTATTCCAGAATCAATGTCCTTCGATAATGTTAGTTTTAATGATACTCAAACTATTGTTATGCATTTACCAGTTTTTTCCAGTTAGCTTATATGTCTTGATCTTCGTTTGATGCATGATTGTAATAAAGGAAGTTCCGTCATTTTTTGCTAAACAACTATGCAATATTGTTGACATCTCCCTTGACTATTATTTTTAATTTGGCCCTTCAAACTACAACTTTTTCTGTGGACTAAAACTGCCCTACTTTCAAAAAAGATACGATAAAAATTTGATAGAGCAATTTTGGCAAGTTGTTTGAAGTTATTAATCATAAATCACTTCACTTTCATGTTAAGTCGCAAATTTCAAGCTGCCAATATGGATTCTTGGTCGGTAGATCCACTTTTACTAATTTTGTTTGTATTACTGATTTTATTTCTAATACATTGGATAGCAATGGACAGGATGACCTGCCTTACACATTTATATCCAAGACAATCTAATTTCGGTTTTTCAATAAACTTCTTAAAATTCTTTCAATCTTACCTTTCTAATAGATTGCTAAACGTACAATATCGTGGTTTTACTTCATTTGAAATCATTGGTATATTTGGGATACCTCAGGGTTCAATTCTCAGCCCTCTAATATTTAATTAATGATATCTGTGAGTTTTCGAGCCAATGCTCTTTTATATTTTCAACACATGATTAAACTGTAGTTAATGAATAGTGTCTTCGAAATAAGTTATATACCTTTCAATATATTTAGATGTTTCGTTATGACTAACACAAGGAAAATTAATTATATTACCTGCATGTACAACATTGGTTCTGATACTGCTGCTCGTTGCACTGAATTTAATGATTTGGAATTCTGTATTCCTTATTTTCAACAATTGACCCATTGAGTAGGTTCAACTTAAACGATGAAACAAATAATCGAATTTTATAAATCCTCTTGCCACAAAAGCTAACCTAACCTAACCAACATGATCTTGTTTGTTCAACTCAATATTGTTCTTTTTATACCGATGAAGTATTTAAAATTTATATAAAATTATTTAAGTTATCTATTTCTCGAACAAGTTTTCGTTTTTTATTTGTATAATTCTATTCAATCTTACGTTGGAGCAATATGCAAAATCACATCTTTGAGAAACACCTGAGTTTGCTTTATGTTCAGGAAAACAAAACACTAAATTTCACAATATATTCAGATATGAGATATGTCACAATTGCAATTGATTTATTAACACGTCGAGATCAACATTATCAAAGACTTTACTTGCACAAATGCTGACATCAAATACAAGTGTGTATTCCTTTATTGAACACCTCAAAGTTGTAATAGGTAAATGTTTGCAAATTCGTAGAGGTCGAGCTTTGCTATCTTAAGCTAGCAGTCCCACTGATATGATTATATAACATGGAATGCAATATTGCAATGCTTTAGCAGAAATAGGAAACACAACCTCTACAGTAGTTCTCAAAATCCTGACTTATTACCTGATTTTTATATTCGACTATTTACTGTTTTCCATAATTTAATAGATTAGTTAGGTTTAGTGTCAGTTACTTACAAAAAATATTTTTTTAAATTTTGTGAACAACCCATGTATATGCAGTGTATTCCCAAAATTATGGAAAAATTTTTTGGTCGATATTAGAAATAATCGCCGAAAGATGTCAATTAGTTAATTAATATGTTTCATGTCTAGGTGAAGTAGTATTTTATTTTATTGTAGCTGTTTTTATTGTTTCTTTTTAAGCAAAACAGTAAGCTTGTATTTTGAATATTTTGTGCATGTTTTCACAAAATTCTGCCCATACTTGTGCGTATATTTTTAATGCTTCCACTTGCATATCCCTAGCTATAACTATCACAAATAAAAAAAGTCTGAGTGTCAATAAACAGTTTTTTTAACTTTTATTAGTGTCTCGGTTCGTGTGCATTGGTGTTTAACATTCATTTTTCTTTGCTGAGCTAATTCCAAAAATGTATCAAGTTGCTGCAAATTGGTACAGAGTGGGCAACAATGCCAAATGCGTTTATAGAAATTTAGTAGAAGTAATACGTTACTGAATTTTTACAGAAAAAAAAACTACAATCAATTAATCAATTTTTTTTCCATTGACCGCTAGAAAATAACCTAACCGAGCATTACATTGGTCTCTGACATTTTGTACCACAGTGGGTGTTATGTTTAGCATGTCCTGCCTGATTCGGTTTTTTAGCTCACATATATTGCCAGGTCTGCTGGTACAGACTTTAGATTTTAAATAAGCTCATAAAAAGGTCTAAGATCCGGTGATCTAGCGGGTCATTCAACTTGTCTTCTTCTTATCCACCGATCTGGATCTGGTTCTGTCTAAAAGCTCGCGCACAGCTGCTGTCTAAATTATTGGCTATTTGAATAACAGGAAAAAGCTGGGTCAAATCAGGAATTAATGTATTTTGTAAGAAAATCAGATACGTTGCACCTGGTAAATTTTCATAAAAAAAATATGGACCATCAATTGTATTTATCACAATACCAGCCTACACATTGACGTTTTGTGGTCGTTGCGTATGATATTCTTGCATCCAGTATGGATTTTGCTTAGACCAATAAAGGGTGTTTTGCTGATTAACATAGCCGTTGCCTCGTCAGAACATAAAACGTTAACAATGAAATTGTTATTTCGATTATTTTGGTCTGTCATATACTCGCAGAATTCAGTTTTTCGATCAACGTCGTCTTCGCAAAGATAACTAAGAAACGTGGTTGTGGGTATTTTTTAATAGTTTATCAAAGTATTTTTAAGTATTAACAATATTGTGTGAAACTAACTACTCTGCGGACCAAAACCCCGACCAGCGTTGAATTACACATTATCTACCCATATATTCTTTAATATTACCTTTTGTAACATGTTTTACTGTATTAGAAAGGTATGTTAAGCTAATATAAATCAAATCTCCTACAATTCCTATCAATCAAGTCAATCGTATGCTCTCTGATACCAAACATCTAGGTATGCCAATGACAATTCCACAGACAAAGCCCTATTCAATAATTATCAAAGTTAAAAATTAATCTAACTAAATTTACTAACCTGGTTTAATGAAAACATTCTATAAATATCTAAGTTCACTTTTGAAACTGTGTAACTCGAAAATTCAACCATGAGTAAACTAACGATCTTTATTATAATCTCTTAAAAAGAAACGAGAGCTGTTCATAAGAATGTAAATTAATCCTTTATTTGAAAATACAAGTGAATTCAAGATTTATAGAAATAAATTTAATGACATAATTAATTAAAAATGCAAAAAAAAATATTATCAAGATCAAATTAATATAAACAAAAGTATCTCAAATAATTTATGGAAATCTCTAAATGAGATTTGTAAAGATGAAAGAAAAAACGAGTATATATGAAATAAGAACGAATCTAGGAAATACATTGGCGAGAGAAGATGAAATTTCTAATAAATTTCTAGAATACTTTACAAATATTGATAGAATATTAGCTGAAAAGGTAAGTAAATCTAATATAGTTAACAAGGAAACTTTATTTTCTAATTTATTTTTTCTTAAGAATACAACTGAGGTAGAAGTTTTAGAAACAATAGAAACATTAAAAAATAAATAATCTCCAGGATTGTATGGTCTAAAATATTAAAGTTTCCAATTTATTGCAAAAGAAATGTCGTCTCCTCTAATTTGTATTTTCACCAATAAATAAAAAGGAGACAAGACGGATGTGGCTATCTGTAGACCTATGTTAATAACTTTCTTTTATGTTTTTGACGTTAAGGTCTTCAATTAACATTCACACTTACTTTTTAAAAAAAGTAGTAAAATATCAGTCAAATAACAAATATAAAAAATGTTGTCAGCTCCTGAACATTTCTCTTTTCGAGCAATTTCTAAATATGACTCATACATATTCCGAACATTCAAATTGTTGTTTGAAATATTGATGAGTAAACTAACGATCTCATCAAAGTTTACGTCAGCCGTAATAGTAGCATAAAATTGCGATTCCAAATTGAACTTTCAGCAAATTGTGTATCGGCATATGGAACATCACGTAATGAGTTTTTAAATTTCGATCAGTTCTCTAAATTTTAACTAAACCTTTCACCAAAAAATGTTGGACGATTTTTGTTTTGCGAGTCTGACAATGAATAATTCAAAATCGTAATTTTAACCGTTGATAAAGCAATTATTATTTATTGGGTACTATTAGGTACATCCGATGTGACACCCGATGATTTATAGGAGTAAATATAAACTTAATCCGAAATTAAAAGTATTAAATGGAACAAAATAATTTAATTAATTGTAGCTATATAGCTAGTTTTATTACTTTGAAAATTGTAATAATGCGGTACATGGTAGCATGTGGTATGGTAACAAAATCTTTTAGTCTGTAGTAGAAATAAAAAAAAATTGTATATACATATACAGGGTGTCCTACCACCCAACCAGCAAAACAGTTTTATAATTTTCAGGTTATACGACAACTATATTTTATTTTACATATTTGTTCTATTGTAACGCCAAGTACCATTATTTTATATTATTTTCTAAGCATTTCTGCGACAAGCTTATCAAACATTTTAGCTAATAAAACGAAAGTATTTATAATATGTTCTTATCAATGTTAGTATATAGTAACATATTATAGTTGTTTCTTAGATTTGGGTTGTCAAACTATTGTCACGGATTTCCCAATCCGACTTTCTCTTACTGCCAGAAAAATAATCCGTTAATTAATCACTTCTTTATTAACTACTCAGTTCATTAGTGAATACTAAATTACAACTCCACTAAACACTTATTTAATTAATCGCTATCTAAATCGCTTTGATCTATCCAACTGAACACTTCAATTCAGACTGTAATACAAGACTAACTAACTCGGCCGTTTATTCTTCTTTTATAGACCCAACGAATATTCCAGGTATATTCTAGCATCTCTAGATCCATTTTCCCGAACGACTCGAGTGCTTCTCGTCGATTCCCCATTGTTCCAGTTCCGTCTCAATCCACGGCATTTTGTTTGTTTAACAGAATCGTGCAAGGGTGATTGGGGCAATCTTAGCAATTCGCGGTACCACAGTCGTCGATTTGGGTGTGACTGGGGCAAATTCCGTGACACTATTATATTAAAAGGTACTGACAGACAATTTTACTTTCACTAAGAGCAAATAGCTGTAACATACACAATAATATAGTTATTGTGTAATGATGTCAGTTGTAAAACAATTATAGTATCTAATATAACGGTTACAACAAAATTACATTAAAAAACCATTCCATAGAACAAATTTGAAACAGCAAAATGGCAGGATCTTGTTTTGTTTGTGTCAACAAACGATGGAAGTTTAGTTTTACCTTGCTTTAACTTTCATATCTGTATAAAAATAAACATGTCAGATTTAAGCCATTGGAAAACATTCAAAATAAGTAACGCATTTAGGAGAAAAGTAAAGAAATGTTATTAAAACAAAACAAAAAACTATGACTATTATCCCGAAATTGAATGAATTTCTTCCTACATTGATCTCATCCATTTGACTGAAATAAGTTTTGAAAATATGAAGAATACAAGTTTTTAAATGCCCTCATATATTACTTTCGATACGGCCCTGTTATGATATTTTTTTATACAGGGTGTTTTAGAAGGCGATGTATATGTCGTAGTCATTGGGCGTAATTTGTCATTTCACGGAAAGCTTAGTCATTGGCTGTATTGCCGGCAAAGGCTGCAATGGAATGAATATTCCTTTGATTGACTGAAATTTTACGTCATTTCAGGGATTGCCTGTTTCATTGTCGTCAAACAGAGTAAAAGATTAAACGATTACTCGTTACAGCGTTTGACGGACGTTTGTTTAGTCATTTGCTTAATTGTGTTGTGTAGAATTCTATTTTCTTTATTGCAAATGAATAACCATATGTACAGAGTGATCACGTGAAAATTGCCCTACCTCCCCTTGTTATCCGTTATTGTTTGCCCCTTGTTCTCCGTTATTGTTTGAATTTGTTTCTTAAATATAACACTCTATGTTTATACGGCATTGAAAAAACCGTCATTTTAACTTTTCAGAAATATGTTATACATGATACCTACTTATCTTTTACGGTTTTCGATATATTACATGTTTATTATTAATATGCTATAATTGATACATTTTTAAAGATTTTAAAGGTATATGGAAAATAAAAGAAATAAATTTAAAAAATGGTTCAATATGACCTCCTTCTTTTTGAATGCAAAGCTGATAACTCTACTAAATTTTACATAAGTATTCTTATTTTCCATTAAAACCTAATTCCCAATTAAAATGCTTAACTTTATATATTTCATTTAAAAATTATTGCGCGTCCGCCCTGTATTTAATATGTTTATACATATGTACATACAACTAGTCGAGTCTGACTGTAGAGAGCCATTTTCATTTACATTAAATCTTTACAATATTTTTTTTATTTTCATCTAAAAGTGAACAACTAATATTTTGCCAAAATAAAAATATTTTGTTTACTTTGTATTTTGCACTTTTCGGCAGGTAGTATTACATTTCAAGAATATTCAGCAAATGACTAAACAAAAATCCGTCAAGCGCCGTAACGTGTAATCGATTAACCATTTACTTTGTTTGACGAAAATTAAACAGGCAATCCGTGAAATGACGTAAAATTTCAGTCAATCAAAGGAATATTCATTTCATTACAGCCTTTGCCGGCAATACAGCCAATGACTAGGCTTTCCGTGAAATGACGAATTACACCCAATGACTATGACATATATACTTCAGTATGTTATTCTATGTTCAATTTTAATCAAAAAATATTCTATGCCTTACTGACGTTGATAAGTAACCTAGTGTAAAGATCCCCATCACCCTGTGTATACTTCTCCATATATCGATCACTGCCGTTCGTGGTGGAACACTCTGTATATATAAATTACAATATGTATGCCCACCTTAACAAATCCTTTTTTGCGCGCAGGTTTATTAAATTTATTTATTCTAGCACAGGATAAAATATCCAAATACACGGAAAAATAAACAGAAAATGGCACATTTACGTATCTGAGGAAAATGTATTTACTTAATTCATCTTTTGAATGAAAATGGCCTTTTATGTGCCACCTGCAACCCTGTGAGGTATTTTGTTGTGATTTACTCAACTGTTCTCGCAAAATAAGAGATCCCAACGTCGGGAGAAAACCCCAATCATTCACATTGATCTCGGATATCTAATCTAGCAAAATCTGTAGGGTTATTCTACTAAGACTACATGTCACTTCATAGCTTTCTGTGGGTGCAACACTGATACCGCAGTAAAACTTTAAAAGTTATACTATCCTATAAGATGTAGTGAATGATTGCATTTCAGAATACATAAGACAGAAAATATATTTATTTATATACAAATCATACAGCTGTAGATAATAAAAAGTTTCTTTACTTATTTTCTATACATCACAGTTTCATAAGTTTTGTTTTTTAAACTTTTGTAAACAATTTATATTGAAAATATTTTTGTCCAAAGCTGTACATGGGCCAATTTCGACACTTTTTTGGGTTTCTGCTATTTCCCTAGAAGATAGAAAAAAAGTATCTAAGGTTGCAAGAGCTGAATTTTTAAGAAAAATTGTATATACAGGGCGATTTTTATTTCTTTATATTTTCTGTGACACTTTATAACTTCCTTGTGTGTTAATAATTTAGATTTTTTTAAAAAAACATTATTTATTCGATTTTTTATGTGATTTCACTAGCGTACGCATTTTTAAATGTTCAATCTATTTTTATGGTCAACTTCTATCTACTGTTAACCAATTTATATTTTCTTTCCGGTAAAAATATGAATATACATACTTAACAAAAATAAAATAATAATAATAGCTAATTCTTTAATATATCTTTAAGCTAAATGGGTAATGGTATAAGTCTAAGATTACTCACCCATGGTTTTAATTACATTTTTTACCGGAGATATTACTATATAGAAATAAAATATAAACTTGTTAAGCTGGCCAAAAAAATGCTAAAACTTAATTTTCACGCAGATTGCTAGCTGTTGTAGACAAATATAAAGTATATTACATTATTGGAAAGCCAATAAAAAATACTATCCAACGGTGTGATAAAATACAGCTTTGTAATTAGAAAAATAAAATGCTAACGCCGTTGAAATATAAGTAAAAAACTCAATAAATGTTTTTACAAAAATCTATAATATTAACAAACAAGGAAATTATAAATTGGAAATAGGAAATGCAAAAAATGAGACATATCTTTTCAAAAAATCGATATATCGGTATGCGGTTTTTGCTATTCAATTTTACTTAAAATTCGAGCTCAGGCGATCTTATATACCTTTTTTCGATCTCCTTGGGAAATAGGAAAAACTCTCCAAAAGTGACGAAATTGGTCCACCCTGTACTACACGTAATATGAAAAAATATAAAAGATTAACAAAATAAGCGAACCAAGAGACGAATACTTATATTATTGCCTTTTTATATTTCAGATGAAACAAAAAAAATCATATGTACGTAATATGTAGACAGTGTTAATGGTACATAATGAATACGATTTCGATAGTATTATTACTAAAAAGGTTATTAGACTAGAGCAAAGTTGAACAATTTAATAAATAATTTTTCAGGGATACATCGAAAACACTTTCATTAATTTAAAATATTTTTTCGTATATGAATATAGAAAACAATTTCTTAAGAGCATTTGACTATTTCTCCAGTAAACCTAATTCATCAAGTAGAGAAAAATATTTAAAGTTTTAATATTTACATCAGAACAAAAAAGTTTATTCACAATCAAGTATTAATATATAACAAACAATAGGTAGATATATAGTAACATGGAAACAAACAAGTAGACACTAAAGCAATATAAATTGCTTATGTCTAAAACTTAAACTAAACTAATATAATTTCAGCTCTTAGTTAAGAAACATACCTTCCCGATTTTTTTCAATTAAATATACTAAATATTTTATCTTATATTTCATCCTCATGTGTATTACCTCTGCCTCACATAAAATAACATTATATTATGATTGATTATATCGAGAAACATCCTTCTTTGAGTTTTTTTTCAAAGATTTTGTTTGAAAATTTGATACCTATGTGGATATACTCTTAATATCACTTGGTAATACATTATAAAATCACTGAGTTATATAATTATTACAATGACACCAATACCTGAAAGGATTTATGTGAAAAAGTATTTATTAAAAATGCAATTTTGCCTCAATTTAATCATATTCAGGGTGATTCATAACGTATCTAATAAATATTGTGAGTCTACAGGGGACTCTTACAAATACAATTTTGTAAATCAAAAGGGACAGTTCGAAGATGATTTAAAAATACACTCCTGCACGGCACTGAAAACTGGTCCACTGTATAACCTGATAAGGCGGAATCTGCAACCGGACAAAAAATTGAGAGAAATGCTCAAGGAAAGAAATAAATAACATTTTGTAACGCCGATTATATACAGCAAATGTAACTGCTTTTGCCGCTATTGTTATTATTAATTATTAATAAATTTAATTGTGGTTTTAAATAATAAAATAGTTTGATGATTTTGAGCCCATCTTACCCAGTTCCTACAAACTAACACAAATACAACTACTAATGCAACTACGATACGTTTCCGTAAATCATCAATAGAAGACCAAATGATTTAATGTCAGGAGATCCTGGCGGCCATGGTACCGGTCCCTCTCGTCGAATCTCTTGTTGTTAATGCTTGGATATGCTGTACATAATAATAATAATAATAATAATAATAATATTTATTTGCAGAATTCACAAATCACACGAATTATAAACATACAAATAGATCACTAAGCATACAAAAATTATTTTGCAAGTTGACAACAAATTTATTAATCTATTCTTATAGTACCACAAACTGCAAAATAGACTGAAAAACAACATGGTAGAAAAGAACTACCTGCTGAACAAAGTTTCAGCCTAGAAAATTAACATTTACTTTATTCATACAAAACTGTTTTCTATAGAGATAAACAAAAAAAAAATATTATTTTTGACTTACTTAAATATTTTTCTACATCCTTTTAATATTGATATTTATATATGCAACATAATGGATTTTTGGTATATACTAGAGAACACAAAATTCAATTATTTCTAGAGATAAGTAGCAACTGTTTGACTTTTTTTTTAAAACATTGTAAGGAAAGGGACTTAAAATCAGGTGGCAATTTATTATACAAATCATAAATATTAAAAGTAAAAGATCTGCGAAATATGGTTAATTTATGACGAGGTGGGGATATAAGCCCTCTAAATCTAAGGTTCAACGTGTGTACATCAGTTCGAAACTTTATTTTATTGTACAAATATGGAGGACATTTACTTGTAATGATTCTATGAAAAACACTAGCGAGTGATATTTACGTCTTTCAGCCATATTAACCCTGCATCAACCAATTTATGAGAGATTGGTTGATATTTCCTAATTCCATAAATAAACCTAAGACATGAATTTTGAGCTTTCTGTATACGATTTTTATCCATATTATCCAGACATGAGCCATATAAGGCATCACAATAATTAAAATGACTCAACACTAGTGCATCAGTTAATTTTATTTTCAAAGAAACAGATAGTACATGTCGGTGAGGATATAATATCTTCAAATTTAAATATGCTTTCTGCAGACATTTAGAAACATGCTTTTCAAAACGTAGCTGTGTATCTATTTCAATACCAAGATTTTTTGCAACATTAGAAAAAGATAACCTTTTGCCACCAATCAATATATTCATGTTTTGCTCCACCAAGTGACCAGACCCACCAAATACCAAAACCGTTGACTTGTTAGGATTTAAATTCAGATTATGTTGTTGTGATAATTGTACCAGTCTATCTAATTCCTATTTAAAATCAAATTAATGTTTTGTAATTCCGAGATCATAAAAGAAACATATATTTGAGTGTCATCTGCATACAAATGAAACTTTACCTGTTCTAAATTACATACTATGTGACAAGTGTAGATGCTGAACAACAGTGGGCCTAAAATAGAGCCTTGGGGAACCCCACACTTTATGTTGCCTAAATCTGACTTACCATGTGAAGTCTCGACAAACTGGGCCCTACCATTTAAATAATTTACAATTAATTTCGTAGCAAGAGACGAAAATCCAATAAAATGTAATATAGCTATAAGTATGTCATGACTAATAGTATCAAAGGCCTTTGAATAATCTAAAAGAACAAGTACTGTAGTTTTATGCTCATCTATATTTCTAAAAATATCATCAGTTATATTAATCAATGCAGTAGCACAACTGTATCCCCTCCTAAAACCAGATTGACACTCAGGCAAAATATTATAAGTTTGTAAATGTGAGGATATTTGTAAATACATAATTTTTTCGAAGACCTTTGATAATACCGGAAGAATGCTTATTGGGCTCAAGTCACCTGTCTTAGGTAATGGAACAATTCTCGTAATTTTCCAACAATCTGGGAAAACATTAGAAAGTAAACAGTTATTAATAATATCTGTCAAATATGGTAAAATATACGGGCAACACATTAATAGCATATCAATATTAATATTGTCAGAACCTATAGCACCAGATTTAATTTCAAGCAAAGACTTATAAACTGTAATATCAGAGACAACTTTAAATTTAAACAAAGAGGTAAAATCGCACTTAGTATGACTACGATAGAACTGTAAAAGGTCATTGTCAGGAGCAACATTTACTCCTGTGTACTGCAAAAAAAAGTTATTAATACAATCAGGTTTATTCAAATTTTCGGGAAGTAATGAATTATTAGATTTTCTGTAAATATCTAAATTTGTTAATTTTTTCCATAAAACCCTGAAGATATGCTTTTTTTCATTCCTTAATGCAATGTTGGTTTGATTTCGTAAGCTTTTGTAATACTCCCAATGAGCAATTATCCCTAAGCGACATTAGCAATTTTACATTACCAGTCAACCACGATGGATTAGGTTTTTTAATTACAACTTCTTTAACTGGAGCAACAGTATCAAACAAGCCTATAAATAAATCATTAAAATAATAAATTTTTTCATTAACATTATGCATTTTGAAATCTCTTGAAACGGTGTAAGTAACAGTAAATCATTTAATAACTCTCTATCAACACGTTTCAAATTGCGAAACTTTATAGTGTTTTTAACAAGTCGAACTTTTTCATCACTTAATGAACAAAAGACTAGAAAATGGTCAGACTGATTTTCTGGTATATTAATTATGCCGCATTTTTGATAGTCCATATCCTTTAAAATCAAAATGACATCAATTAATGTTGCCGTATTTTTTGTGACACGTGTAGGTGAATTTACTAGTTGTTTTAAGTTAAAAGAATCAATAGAGTCCATAAAAAGCATAGTTTTACGATCATCTGTATTGAGCAAATCAATATTAATGTCACCTCCACATACTAGTTTAGAACACAATGGTAATAAATCAGATACAGAATCTTCAAATAAATTTAAAAAGTCAAGAACATTTTGTTTAGGTGGCCTATATAGCGTGCCAAAACATAAACATCCTTATTAAGTGTTATGCTTACCCAAAGTTGTTCCAAGGCTTCATATTTAGATATTTTCACTATTTCATAATTTAAATTAGACCGCAAATAAAATCCTGTACCACCACCTAAGTTATTTCTATCATTTCGTATTAAGTTGTAACCTTCAATATACACAGTTGCATTAGAAACAGCTTCTGACAGTCGAGTCTCTTGAATTCCAACTATATCATATTTATTTGCTAAAAGAATTTCTTTGAATTCAGGTAAATGTAAAACTAGTGACCTCACGTTAAAAAAAGCAATACTTAAATTCCTCATGTTGCATATACCCACAGTAAATATTATAAGAAATAACTATCTGAAAAAGAAGTAGAAAGACAAATAATTATATTACCAATATTAATAAAAAAATAAAATATTAATGAAAAGCTAAGACAAATAAAAAAAAAGTATATATATGAAAATATGGTTAAATCCACATACAAGCCATTATTAATTTGGTAATCTTTCCAAATCTTCTTTGGTTTTTATGCAATGTTTCTTGTCACCTACATTTGCATAAATCTTTCCTCTTGTAGTCCACACGCAATTTTGTCCAAATTTATCCTTGGCTAGAAGCAACAACTTATACTTTAAATTAGTAAGTTCTTCAGTAATTAACATTCCATTCCCCTTTAATTTTTTCTTGTTGTAGAAAACTTCATTACGATCCTTCATATTTACGAACTTCACAAATATAGGCCTGCATTTTTTGTTCTTTTATTCATAGCTCCAATACGGTAACAATATTCCACTTGGCAATTAGTTACACCCAATTTCTCTTCAAACACATCAACAAGAACATCATGTAACTTTTCATTATTGGACTCTGGTACTCCAAATACACGTAACGAGTACATTTTATAATGTTGTTCAAGATTATCTAATTTATTTATAAACAGTTCATCGTCACGTAAACTGGTACCCTGTGTAGCTTCGACAATTTTATCCTTAAGAACTCGATTCTCATCTTTTATATTTTTGTAGTCATTCTGAACCTTCAGTAATTTAGTTTCTAAAGTGGAAAGTTGTTTTTTTATTTTATCCACATCTGCATTTAACTTTTAGACACAACAGTAATAATTTTATCACAAAAGTTTTCCAAAAATCCTTATCACTTAACAGTTCTTTTACAACTTCTTTACACAAGTTTTTGTATTCAGATTCCTGTGCCTTACTTAGAACCATGTTTCTGAATGTATGATACAACTGGAATGCAAATACATGCACTATGCCAGTAATACTTTAAATTCACTATTACCACTTAGTAGATGCTACTTTAACACATTTGTGGACAAAAAGTCAGACTTTAACTTGCATAAAAACCCACTTAAAACTTATATATTTTGGCTAGTGTGAAAAATCACGTCTACTCCATAGAAAGACAGACAATAGAACATGGTACAGATATATGCTGTACATGGTACAGATATAATTGAGCCTCGTACATGAAACGTCACACTGCTGCAATAGGCAGTGGAAGTCCTGGACCTCCATGTCTTACACGATTTGGTTTCAAATTTCCCTCGCATTGCATTGCACTTGCACTCACTGCACACTGCGATAAAAGCAGTTGCATTTGTTAAATGTTTACCGGGAAATCATTCTGCTAAAGCATTTTCACAGCGTAATATTAAAACGATATCTAACAACTCCGAGTTGCTACTATACACGTAAGCTATTTTCGACACTTGAACACCTAATGTAAACACTGGCGTCATAAAAAATGTATTTCCTACAAAAAGTAATCAGATTTCAATATTCGGCATCGCCTGTCTAGAAACTACAGTGGCCCAGATATAAAGGTTGAAAATACTACAACTTCAATAATGTTTTACTCGGAAACTATAAGAATTTTATAATAAAATGTTTACGATATCGACTCCATTCTTCATGATGCATCTATTCCAAAATTCTTTTAGATAAGTTCTGAATCACCCTGTATAATTGTTTTTCCACATCCCTCTTTCTCCTTCCGCTTTCTCTGGCTTTCATATTGTTTGTTGAATTCGACTTTTTTGCAGTAATCCTGCGTATACTCTGAATTTGTGATTATCGCCATCACTAATTTCTCATTCCCTCACTTCTTGAAAAAAATTATTTCATTAGCAGCACTAATTTTAAATTTTGTTTCAGGCAACTCATCGCACCTAATATCATGCAGAAACATTTCCTAACGAACGGAGCTGAGCAAGTATCGAAACAGGTAAGCATATTCTTAAAAAATACATATTTTCACACATCTATCCAGTTGCGTATTTCTTCAGAATAACAATGAAAGTTCCATGAGAATAAATACTGAATATATCTTATATTTCTGTAGAAAATAGAAAAAAATAATAAATTAACTATCAGTTATTTATAAGTTTTAGTGTTTTGCTAGTTTTTGAACACCTCGTATAATAATTTTTATAGGGCATTTTCCTGTCTGGCAAGTCGTTACAATAATTTTAGAGGGTGATATAATACTTAATTTTGAGTCAATTGAAACAAACATACCAAGTGTTACAATATTTGTGATAATTAATTTTTTTTAAGTTTTTAATTTAACCGTGCCTTTCAAAAAACAAACCTTTTTATAACAAATAATTCTATACTTTTTTATTAGGAATGAATGGATTATTTAAATTTAACCAATAAAATACAAAGTGGCTTCCTTATTTACCTAGAATTTCATAAACATGGTTTTTCTACTTTGTAAAACCGAAGAGTCAAATTTAAACGTGGATGTAGTGGTGTAGGTTTATTCAGATATTATTTAAAACTTACCTAAGCAATGCTCTTTCAGTTCTTACGAAGTTTTTTGTAATCAATAGGAATTTCCTGACCATGTAATTAAGCTCGTCTTTCAATCCTAATTTCGCGTTAAAATGTTTTAGATTTCATTTCGCACCGCAAGACAAACTACGAGTATAATTAAAATTTATATGTTTTTAGTAAATCTAAAATAATTTTTTGGAAAAATTATTATGAAAATTAAGATTCTTATGCGATGTTGGGTATGTTTTTAAACTAAATGTTGTTTATATTTTTTGGTTGTTTTTTTAAAAAATGTAATTGTTGTTTTACTCTTTTAGCATAAGAATATTGTAATTTCTGAAGATGGGTATATTGTAATAAACCCGAAACGTACGTAAAATTTAAGTTTTCGTTGTTTCTTTGTTTGAATGACCTACTGTCCCAGGATGTTGGATCTTTAAGAAAAGTTTTTTGATATACATTCTAAAAACTAGGGAAACTAATCTTAACACTTTTAAGTATGTTATTATTAATTATTAATGATGCTATTATCGAAGGTTTTTAATAAACGTTTTAGAATAGGACACTTTACTGAGATTCGAACGTATAGTTTGACAGTTGATCTACATTTACCGTTGGTATGGAAACTAAGGACAATTGTTTTCTCATGGCATACCAAGCTATTTAATAGAAACATTGCTTTTCCTTTTTACGCCGTAACTTTAAATTTGAATCCTGCGGTATTTTAATAACTTAAATATTTTCTAAAGGTTGTTTTCTTTTTCTTGCAGATAATAAAAAAGTATAGAAATATTTATTATAAAAAGGTTTGTTTTTCTTCTACACTTCAATAATTGTAGAAAAGCACGGTTAAATTAAAAAATATTATAAAATTAATTATCACAAATATTGTAACACTTGTTGTTGTGTTTGTTTGTTTCAATCGGCTCAAATTAGGTATTCCATCACCTCTTAAAATTATTCTAACGACTTGAAAGACACCCTGTACAATATCGATTCACTTAAAATACGCTGTGTAATTATAAATATCGTTGATGTATAGAAAAAGTACAATTCGTAAATTACCGAATACTTAATTTTGTCAATTGTGATACAGAGTGAACCCTAAAAAAGTGCAAATATTTTAACTGCAGATCTATATATGTTTTAAATACCCGCATTTTGAGGACCGCTGACCAGATAGACCACTGACGTAATCTAATAAAATAAACCGTATGATTTACTGAAAGCGAAATTGCCATATCGTCTGTAAGATAAATATTTTTTAACCTCAATTGTTGCAGTTGATTCTTATTTAAAAACACTCGCTTTAGCAATAAGTAAAGTTAAATGATCATGAACAACAAAAAATGAAGTTCGATATTATCAAGTATTTAGGAAGTTATGCTTTATTCAATTATTCCAAAAATTAACCATAAACGTGCATAAAAGCTCACCTACTTGCTGAAAAACCAACTATTTAAACAGTTATTCACATTTCACAAGTTAATACCATTGTACACTGTAAGAAAGATTGTCACAAATTATCCCCTTAAATTATTTTATGAAGAATAGGGCAATCCAAGGTGCTGTCACCTTGCTGTTAAATCACTTTAAAAATGGCGGCTGTAGGACAAACAACTTGAAACTTGACATATGATAATAAGTAGAAATTTGTGCTCAACCTCAAACAACGTGTCAGTGCATTTCGTACATCGTAGTGGGTGAAACAGATTTTAAAAATAAACACAAAACACGGATTAATTAGCTTGCTGTATGCATTCAATATCAGAAGGCAGTGTCAACTGCATACAAAAATGAAGCTGGTGTCGTAGGCACAGCTGACAGGTAAGTGTCACTGGTAGTAGGCCAAATGTCTCGCACTAGTTCCATCCTTTAGGATTGATAGTAAAAGTCGCCATAGAGGATGTTGATACCGGTGATTTGATCTGGTGCAGGGCAATATGATAAGCTGTGGCAAAGGCAAGGTACAAGTGGAAACAAAACATGTAATATTTTTCTTCAATTGGTGGCCTTAATTAGTTATTTAAATGGTTTTCTTTATAGTGAGATAAATTACACTGAAACGTTGGCAATGGATTAAATGTACTAGGTATAAAAAAGCACTTAAATACATGTAATATTTGTGGAAAGGGATTTGATAATTTCAGTACACGTAAATTGAAAGTTAATATGAGATACTTTTCTGAAATTGAACTAAATATGGTATTTAAAATTATTTTCACGGGCAATATTTTTCTATTAAATGTCTTGTGTATTTAATTAATATTTTTGGTGAATTAAAATATTTGTACTTATTTGAGATTCACCCTGTATATTAATTTTCGTTTTTGTTTATAAATTTCGTAAATTGTAAATAAAGCACTAAACATAGTGCATGCATATAATTTCAGTAGCATTAATTTCATTATTCACAGTTATAGAGCAAAGCCTTTCCAAAAAAATATATTCAGATACTTGTTATAGAATCTGTAACTTCAAATATAAAAGTACACTGTCACACTCGACAATTTTCCGTATTTCTCTTTAAAATTCATGGGTGTTTACGCTCAAGTTGGGAATTAAAAGAGATTTGTTTTATGATAAAAACGAATTCAGTTAGTTATCCTAAAACACATCCATACAATTTGTCCCTAACGATAGCAATTCAGCCAGATTGTCAATGTGCCCTTTCATGAGTTCAGAAGCGCCCCAAGAATACAAAAAAGGGAACAACTTTCTGTGGATATCAGTGAGCTCAACTAAAATCGTTTCCTAAGAACTATTTTATTTACTGATTTAATGGTTTTCTTATATTTATTTTGTTTAATATTTTGCTTTTTTGACATTAATTTTTAATGACTATTATTTGTTAGGTATACTGATTAAAAATATTGCAATACTAAAACAGTATTAACTCTTATTTTCGGAAATAAATTGTTATCTTTAATCTCTAAGAATTATCTTTGCCATCTACAGTTTAAATTATTTCAATAATAATTTTATAAATTTTGATTGACGATTTAAAATTCCGTTTCTAATATATACAACGTAGCAAAGAAAGGTACACCTATTATCATTTTATTTTGATATTTTTTTGTATGTATACTTTTCTTGGTGAAAGTAAAAAATGATAGAACGTAGCATTCTGTTTTAAAAATTTCTGCTCACATTTCTGTTGCAAGTGTTGTGAAGCTTGTTAAGAAATCAAACTATTGACATTAGAGTCATGAATGAGGTATGGCTTTTTTAAGAATAATTCTTCTAGGATTACCAAAACGAGTTCGTAATTTGCACATTTTGATTCACAAAAAAGTTTGGGACGATTATTAGCACATACAACTTTTTCTCATTTCAAAATGTCGTATCAATGTCGAAAATTATTTGATGTTATTTCCATGTACAGATACTGAGATACCCTGTATATAATTTTTGTTGAATTTTTTCTGAAGGCATAACAATGTTTTTTATATTTTATACTGTTATTTATCATAAAGTCAGATTCCACGGCACATGAAGTATTTTATTTGTAATATTTTGCGCCTAGTATATGCTCTAACGGTGACACCCATGATTTTAGATCTCATTTAATTAAACCGCTTTGAGGGGGTTAAATTTTGACGCTCAGGTAAATAGGGTAGGCAAAGAAAATTGTGCAAAGTCAGGTTTTCATTTTATGACCCATAAAAAACACTTCAAGATCTGAATGGCTTCATTAAAATATTGTTGGTATAAAATGGTGATTTTCTGGAATACTAACCGCCTACGGTTCAATTTGTCATGGGCCGTTTGAGCCGCGATAAAAGGTGGATTTTGTTAAGTTGGCATATTTGTTCAAAATGTTCATAAAAAAGCGATACAGTTTACGTTACGTGGGCAATTTGGAAGAACGTTTAACATATTGCGCTGATTTTCTTTGACATTTCTATTAGAGGAACTAAATATAAAACTCCGGGGGTGACAGAAGCGTTTAAAAGTACCGTCAAACGCCGAGGATAACTGAAATGTTTAAGAATAGGTTTTTAACGAAATGTTCAAAACAGAATAAATCTAATAAATAATTTTGTAAACATAAACTCATCTTACAACTTTTCAAACCAAATCTTACGATTAATCTAGTTTATAAGTAAGTGATGTTCGTAATGTTAAGCCACGTACTTTTACCATTTTCATTAGATTATTGTAATCAATTATATTATTTATTTATTCATTACTAACAGTAAACTATGCCTAATTACAAGGAACAACATAACAACAACAATAAAATATAAAAACGAAAAATATATTGAAAAGTGGTACAGAATGAAGTATGCTTAAGTAATGAAATATACAATAACAATCACAAACAACAACAAAGAAGAAATCAAAAGAGAAAACGAAAAAAATCGTATATTTGTAATTAAATATCTTTTGTATACTGTCACGAAATTGATTCAATGAAAGGTCAACATATAAATGTTATACAGGGTGATTTTGAAAGTTGAGTATTAATTTTAATCGATGACAGTATACAGGGTGAGTCAGTCATTAATTTTAAGAGGAGATAGGGAATAATGAGTATAATGCGATTAAAAAAAAACTAAATGCATATTTACCTACGCCGAAAAAATATTTTCAAATCATTATTTAAACCCCCTTTTCAGACTGTCACTGACCGCTCACAGCCTTGGTCGTTTACAGCTCACAGTTCAACTCGATGTCGATCTGATGCAATGTTGTCAAGTTGAAATATTTTTCTTGTACCTACCTACCTAGGTCACAAATAAACGGTTGTACTGACTATTTTAGAATATCATTTTTTCTTGCTCAGTTCAACTTCAGCCAATAATAATTTAAAATGTTAATATCCAATGAAATCAAATAATTCTATTAAAAATTGCAAGTAACGCGGTCCACTCAGGTTTTCCGGTAGAAAATACGACCCAATCAAACGATACCCGTACACTCCTGCCCATACGTTGACAACAAATCGCCTCTGAAAGCCGACAAGTAGCGTGTGGATTTTTATCTGAGCAAATGTAGCTGCTATGACTGCAACAAAACTCTAACGTGTCTAATAATAAACCGAGTAATAAACTATTTACGTTCATTACATAAAAAACCTATACCCAATGGGTAAATTATTAAGAGAAGCTGAAAAGTATTTAAATACTAAATAATAAGAAACCATCATGTTGTCGACAGAAAACTATCCAAGACCGAAATGGCACGCCGCTAATCTAAGTTATCGATAGTGACCTACCGTATTATTAGGTCAATAACCTTGTTGCCTAGTTTTTGTACTATTATTTAACGACAAGGAGCAAAACTATTTTTTTAAATCTAGATACATGAATGAATTTTCCTTAAATATTGATTTATTTGTTAATAAAAACAAATGTAGATAATAAATAAATGTTTTCGAATGTTAGGTTATTACAGTTTAATAATTTTGATATTACGTTTTTAATAAAATTAGGGTCAGTCGCATTTCGTAAACATTCTCCATATAACACTACCATTTCCGCATATTCGGAATTTGTAAAATTATGCATTTACGATGAATACGTGAGACCAAAATAAACGAATTACTTCTTACTGCTTGTATTCTCACTATTCTCCATCCCCCCTCCAAATGTGTGACGTGATCTACAAATTTGGGGGGAAAGAAATGCGGGAAATGTGGGTAAATTTGAATAACACGCTGATGTGTTAGACGATATTATGTATGTAAACATTATGTCGCAACGATGTTTAATCCGGCATTCGATTGTCGTATGGGTGCGTCCTCAGAAAGTTCGTAGCGCACCAGGAGCGTCGTGTTACTGAGTTTTGGAGGGTGATTTGTTTATTTTTTTAAAGGTCGCGTAAAATTTTTCTTTCGATTTTCTGCCTTTATTTGGCCTCCCGAATACATGGTTAAAATTAATGACATTATGACTGACTCACCCTGTATAACTGAGTTTAAAATAATTGCAAATTTTAAATCCGAGTCTATAACCCTAACATATTCTAAAATTTAATAACATTCACAAATAACAACAAAGATAAAACGACAAAAAGAAAGAAGCAGATTGGCGAAAGGACTGGCGAGGGAAACTTATGTATCATATTTGTAATTAAATACACTTGTATACCGTCACTAAATTGATTTAATGAAAAGTAAAACAAATCAATATTATACAGGGTTATTTTGAAATGGAAATATTAATTTTAATTAATGGCAGTAGGCAAAATAAATCATTTTAAAAAAATGTCTTTAATAAATGTTTTGTAGTAACTGGTATAACTGAGTTTAAAATTATTGCAAATTTTGAAGCCGACTCTGTAACCCTAACTTATCCTAATAGGTTAAGCAACTCTATTTCGTGATATGTCATCCGTAATCGACGTAATAATGTTTACAAAACGACGCTAACATAAAAGGTGTAACTATGCTGCTTCTGAATGATTGTTTATTACCCGAAAAATCGAAAGAGGGCTACGGCCAAGCCTACAGACATTTTAAGGTATTGTGCCAGAGCAAAAATACTGTTAAATGTAGTTGGAATGAGGTCATAAATATACTAAATGACTTTATTTTATATCATCAACGTTTCGACATGTATAATGTCATCATCAGGATGCTACAAGATTACAAACAAATTAAAAAGCTTGTAATCTTGTAATGACATCATACATGTCAAAAACGTTGATGATGTAAAAATAAAAAGTCTTTTAGTACATTTATGACCTCATTCCAACTACATTTACCTTAAAAATAATTGAACAAGATCACTATCCTGGAACTACAAAAATACTGGTGTTTCTCGAATGTCGATGCTGGCATATTTCACGGAGAATTAACAGCATTAAAGTCGCCGGTGAATTTGTGGTGTAAGTACTCAGTGATTAAATTTACTATTACTATTTTTACAGAGGATCGACATCCCAAACTTAAGGTATTTCAGAAACGTAAGAATGATGACTATTAACCTAAAAAGATGAGCGTTTTCACAAGAGAACAAGTGAATGATTTTCTCCTGCAGACATCCAATAACACTATTTGCTTGTGAAAGTACTGGCAGTTCTAGTCAATGCAGGCGCAAGTCGCTCTAATAAGTTATGCAAATTTACTCAGAAGGACGTAATGTACAAAAATGGTAATAACATTATTTTGCTACTATTTCAAATTTTAAAAATTATTTATCGCCCAGATCGTATTACTCATCTAGAAATTATCAAGGTTATGGATTAAAACTGACAATTTACACTTCTTTATGGGTTATCAAGCAGGTATATGCTATAACCATCCAATCTGTTAAGTTATTTAAATTTTCTGAACAATTTTACTATTGCTAAAAATATAAATTCATAATTACACATCTTTCCATTTTCTTTTGTAGCTCAAAATCACTTTTTTGATCTAGGGAGGTAAGTGCCAATAGCAATTTTTTTCAGTATAATTTGCTTACCTGCTTAAAAACAACGTACTCACTTGCTATAGTGGAACCACTTTTTTGCTTCTTATAAGCTACAAAAACCAGAAGCTAGCACTTAAAGAACGTATATAGTCCTTATTAACTGAAACATTGAACGTCTTTTATCAAATTTAAATTGGAAGCAACAATTACGGGTTTTAATGTTTCTCCAATATAGTTTAGGTTTCATTAATCCTTGTTTATTTTTGTATTCAATCTTGGTGGTGTTCAAAAAGTTACAGTACCTATATCGCAGCAATCTACAGCCAATCATGTCCCAGACATGTTCAATAGGTGACACATCTGGCGATTTTGGTAGTCAAAGTAAACAGCTGATCTGATGTTGATCTACAAAAACTATTGTTTGTCTGGCAACAAGGGGTCTCGCATTATCTTGCTGGAAAATAGCGTTTTGGTTGGTGTGAAGATATGAAATGACATATAGGGCTCCACCACTTCCTGGATATAGCATTGGACTGCCTCTAATGAAAACTAGTGGTGATCTGCTATCATACGCGATAGAACTCCATACCATAATGCCCGCTATTTGATGGGCATAGCGCTATGTAAGTCAAATTGTGGTCAAATTGTGTAACGCGTTTTTCACCACATTGCCTTCTCACCCTTACACGACCAAAGTGGAGAAACGGCATTCGTTACTAAAGATCACCTTATTACATTCTTGGTCTAACTGATTCCCTTCTCTATACCATTCTAAACAGTTAGCTCGATGTGGACGAAAGAGAGGCAGCACCCAATGTGAACGATAAGATAAGAGACCAAAACTTCGTATGCAGCGATATATTGTACGCATTCCCTCTTGTTCTTTAAATCACAGATTTGTTAAATCACTCTCTGAGAGCTAAAAGTCTCAATCGATGATCTTCACACTATGTGGTTCCTCTACGATAGCCGGAATCTCCCGCCATGTGTACACGGTTTTCTTGAGTTCACGCCTGGTAACATCATACTATGGTACGAAAGGATATGTTCGCCCTTCTAGAAATTTGTCTTACTGATAAACCTGCTTCGTGCAACCCAATCTACGTACTCAAGACATTAACAGCTGTAAAAAATGTCTCGTTTGCAACAAGCTTCACAACACTTGCACCACAAATATGAACACAAATTTTTAGAACAGAATTAACAGATCAACCTGCAAACTTAGTCTTTTTTTTCCAAATAAAATGATATTTAATGGGTGTTTATCTTTCTTTGTCACCTAATATACTATCAATTTTCAACTTTAAAACCGTTATAACTTCTGAATAAAGAACAATATGATCATTTATATGAATATGATCTTTATGGCTAAAGTTTGTAAAGAGGCTAATGAATCACCCGATATCAAAAATGTGATTATTAGCGATCCACACTGTATAATGCAATACAAACACATAATCACCACTAAAAACTCTCCATTGGGTTCAAAACTGATTTTAAATTGGGACCCTGCTGTAAAATAGCAAATCCAATTCCAAAGATATCACTGCTGTACCCATATTTTGTTCCTTTTCAGACACTAATTCACTTTTTGTCCCCAGGACATCGAGCATTGCTACTATCACGGAACAGTTCAAGACTACCCAGGAGCCACGGCAGCCTTCCATACGTGTAACGGAGTCAGTGGGGTCATCCACGTGGGTAACGAAACTTTCGTTATACACCCGTTCTACGGGGGAGACCTTTCGGTCAGTATTTCCCATTCACGCAATAACTAAGTTATTCATTAACCATTTCAGATAGTGCTTAAAGTGCTTGCTATAACTTTGGGCTTTGGGGTTATCCTGAAATAATGTCGAATGGGACAGTTTGATCCATTTTATAATCAGGAAATATTGTTCTAACGGCTCGGAATTACTATCCTAATTCTCACGGTCAGTTTCGTATCATGATTGTGACCATTTTCATGGTCGTCGGTATTTCCCAAATGCTATTTATGCTTTGATGGTTTAAAATCAATGTTTTATTATTATGTTTGGTGAACAAAAACTCGGCGATTAATTTTATTTAAATAATAGGGATATTTACAAATGTAATTTATACCTATAGTCATAAGCGCCGAAAAATGTTACGTTAGCATATTGCTGTATTGAGTAAAATGTAAGTAATGGGTATTTTGTTGCTAATTTGTAAAACCAATTTTAATTTTGTAGCTTGTGCCGTTTTCGAGGACCGTGGTGACAAGACCATTGTATTGCTTGCTGGATTGCTCGGTAACTAAGAACGATAGGAAATCGATTTTTGCACCATATTTTATGACTGAAAGAGTTATAGTGGAAGTGCACGGTGTATAGTTTACTTCTTAAATAAACAAATAAACATTAAACTCATACCTATAGTTAAAAATGTGTTACTGCTGCCTTCCACTTGTTTGAAACTGAAAAATCAAGCAGTCATTAGTCAAATTCCAAAAATATTAGTCAGTTTCTGCACAATTAAAGTGAATTTGAAAACTTTTGACAAGACATTCTGTTTTTTGTTTTTTTCCATGTTGCAGAACAATTTAATGATATGCTAGCGTAGTATTACGCTAGAAGAAACCATTTTTCTTGAAACGGCTGCAAAACTGAAATTGGAGATACAAATTAGCAACAAAATATCCAGAATTATTTTTGGCGGCTGTTTTAGTTTTTCTGTATTTAGACAAATGTATAAGACAGCAACAATTTTTTTTCTATTTGAGTTGAATGGCTATTTTTTTTATTTAAAAAACTGTCACCTTCTGAAACTACTTGAAGAGCAACAAAATATGGCACAAAAATCGCTATACTATCGTTCTTAGTTGCAGAATAATTCTATGGTATACTAGCGTAATATTACGCTAGAAGCCACTATTTTTTTTCGAAAATGGTAGGTACAAGCTATAAAATTGAAACTAGTTGTATAAAGTAGCAACAAAATATCCAGCACTCGTTTTTCAGGGTGCGAAAGTTGACTTACCACTATAAATACATACAGATACTATTTATTTATAGGTTATTTTACGTAAAATGTAAAAGAAAATATTCCTGGGCTAAATACCTATTGCATAAATTGTTACTCATAAAAATATAAAATGCGTAACAAAACAAAACACACCAATAATCACAAAATGGAGGGACTATTTCATATTAGTAACTGCTTGTCGCGACTTCGCAACAATGTTTTAAAACCTTTGAGCTAGGTAGTTAATACTTCTTATACCACCTCAATTTTTGCAACCATAGGTATATTAGTTGTGATCACACGTGAAATTATAATTAATCTTATATTTTATTGTTCAAATAACAATGTTATATAATATACAACTTGCCTCGACCAGCATTAAGCCAGCCAGCATTACACCTAAATAACCTATAACAAATAGCTAAAGTCGTTCGTCAGCGGCGCCACTAATCATTTGCTGGTTTCGAGATTTTTAGCTCTCATTAGTATGACATAGATGAGACACTCGACGACTAACCTGGGCTGTTCTTATTGGTCAATAATTATGCATTTTAAACTTTAACTTATGTGCAAAGCCTATTCTTACGATAATTTTCCTAATATTTATTTGGATTTTTATACACTGGGACGTTTATAAGCTTACATTACATTTGTGATAGTGGTAGTTATAGTTAAACAAAGTAAAACAACAATACTGATTATTTTCTAGGGACGGTATCTTGGGGAGTACCTTGATTTAAAAGAAAATAAATTATGATTCAGTAAGATCATCCGACTTTGATGATGCTCTTTTAAGAGCTTCAATTCTTGGTGATCTACACCAATTAATCCAGAAATACTTATGTACTTTGGCCAGATATTTACATTATTTGGCTAAAGTATAGATTCCGCATATTTTAAGCAAAAATAAAAAAACTCATGTCAACTTTTGTGTCTCGTTGCCGGTTTGTCAACATTTAATTCATCCAAAAACATCGACCATTTTTATTCCAGATTGATTGTTGTTAGTATTACTGTTGTTAAAAACTCAAATTGTACTTTAATAAAATTAACTGCATTTTGGATTCGTTCTAATAGTTCGTATCTTCTTGACACAATCAAATGTATTTTGCGAATTAAGTATGTACCGAACGAGAACGTTGTAAATAACTTAATACATTTATAATATCGAACGACGTTTATTCAAAGTAAGCGGTACAGAGGTATAGTTCACACTAGAGATGAGTCGAATCCGTATGATTCGTTTAAATTATTCGAATCGAGACACTGATTCGTATGATACGAATCCTCTATACTAAAATGATTCGTACCAGTCGTACCACATAACTGGACTTCCGATAGAAAACCTACACCAAATTTTATCTGAACGGAACCGTACCTACGTGACGTGACTGTTGATTCACATTTCCATAACAAATAATTATACAGTTCACAGTTCGGTTCGAAATACGAGCACGGACCGGGCTATTTGTTAGTACTTCACACTGATGCGCACTCGCACAGCCAATTTGTGTTATGATGATACGAATCTTTGGTACGAATCTTATGGTACGAATCATTTTGTAAAATTATTCGAACGATACGGATCTTGAAAAAGATTCGAATCGCCCATCTCTAGTTCACACTGAAGCTAAGCTAGATCTGGAACTCTATATAATAATAGGAAATAACTGGAAGTCTCAGCATAAGATAAAATGACTAATATAACTATATGCTACAGCAAAGAAATAGAATACAAGCAAAAATATATATATGGTATACATGTATATGTATTTTGCGATTCGATGTGAAGAAATTTCTTGCATATTGAACATTTCTTACAATTTGTTGTTAATGATCAGTTTAATTAATTAAAACATGGAGAGATAGAGAGAGGGACTAAGTTGTTTTGATTGTTATGTTCTGTATTTTTTCCAATAAGTAAATACAATTTGTTTTTAAATTTGAGTTTTTTTTTCAATGTTACTCTAAACATTAATAAAATAAGATTCGTTTATATCATATCATATATTATATATATCAATATTAATTTTCTGAAAATAAATTTAAATAGATAGCATTTTACAATTTAGGCCAATTTTCCCGAAAACGGGAGGAATTATCATTTCTACCAAGTGTACCTTTTTTACGTAGAAATCTGAACGTTTCGCCAACAAAAAAGTAAGACAGAAATTCATCATTAGTCATTGCTAATGTGACGCCCTCTGTGCTCTAACCTGATTTAATACATAAATCGTTCGTTTTCAAAGCAAATTTTCTTTGTAATGTAGCAAATTTGGTAGGGAGACAAAGAACTTCAATCGGTTGACTTACTCGAGTTATTACAAAAAAGTGAACAAATAATTTCAACTGTGGTACCCTGTATCTTTTCCCGCAGCAACACTTTACTACTACATACTTAGCTATCGTCAATCGGGACCAAAGGATGAATCGGGATGGCGTGGTCCTGAAGTTATGTTTGATACTTACTTCGAAACAGGCAATGTTTTTCGTTCGTGTAGTTTCACCTTTGATAAGGGTCTAGCCACAAGTCTGAAAAAGTTTCAGTCAGCGTTGTACGTGTGGTACGTATAGATAAGTGTCTATAATTTCGGCTTTTCGTATGGTAAGAATTCACTGGATGAATGTACAGTGCGTTTCAATAACTTTGATAACATTTTGATGAGCTGTAACTTTTCTGTTTTTAAAGATATCGGAATGAAGCAAAAACCATATTGCATAGTGGACTAGCAAGTTTTTTCTTATTTGAAAAACAAAACAAAGACCAACGATTTTGAGAGATCTTAGCCTAACTTATATTTTTTAAATGGAACGCCCTGTATATTATTGGATATTTGGATTCTACTGAAAATTCCAAGCATATTTTAAAAAGCATATCCTATACCTATCTTCAACTGTTTCTGAGAAATAGTTTTACAAACATGTCAAATTATCATAAAAATTGCACTACTTGTTCGTGGCACACTTTGCAATGAGCTAAAGCTGAAGTTCAGCATTGCTTGAGCCGTGCTGGTAACAATCGAGCCTTAGTGTTTTGTTTTGTTGAGGAAAATGGCAGACAAGTAGAGCGATTTTTATGATAATTTGACATGTTTGTAAAACTATTTCTCAGAAACAGTTGAAGATAGGTATAGGATATGCTTATTAAAATATGCTTGGAATTTTGAGTAGAATCCAAATATCCAATAATATACAGGGCGTTCCATTTAAAAAAATATGTTAGGTTAAGATCTCTCAAAATCGTTGGTCTTTGTTTTGTTTTTCAAATAAGAAAAGCTTGCTAGTCCACTATGCAATATGGTTTTTGCTTCATTCCGATATCTTTAAAAACAGAAAAGTTACAGCTGATCAAAATGTTATCAAAGTTAATGAAACGCACTGTACTTACAATATATTTTGGATATCGGTATCTGTTTTATACACATTTATGTTAAAGAGAGGTTCTCTTTTCAGCTATGCCTAAACGCAAGTGTACATTTAACACTAATTTGCAAGCGAAGTACCCGTTTATAAAGCAAAAAAGTATTCCATCGGATGTAAGATGTGAAAAGTGTCATAGAGACTTTAGTGTGGCCCATGGAGGTTCCAGTGACATTGAGCAACATTTAAGGTCAGAAAAACATAAAAAGGCTGACTTTTCCGCCGCTTCAAGCTCTTCAATGTTAAATTTTTTTAAGAAAAGGGATTTGCCAACTTCAAAAGACCTAGAAATTGCCGCTGCAGAGGGCGCTTGGGCTTATCATACGGTGCAAGAAAACCACAGTTTTCGCTCAAATGACTGCGCTTCGAAGTTAATACAGGCGTGTTTTAAACAAAAATTTAGATGCGCCCGAACGAAAACAGAGGCTATTGTTGTAAATGTATTGGCGCCCATGGCAATACGTGAATTAAAAGATCGGCTTATAAAATCCAACTGTGTTACTATATTAACTGATGCTTCAAATCACGGATCTCAAAAAATATTTCCTGTTTTAGTGCGTTTCTTTTGTCCGTATGAAGGTATACATGATAAAAATTTAAGAATTTCAAGATCAGCCAGGACAAACATCGGACATTATTTTAAATTATTTAATGCAAGTTCTAAGAGAAAATAATTTGACTTCAAAGGTTGTGGCATTTTGTGGAGATAATACCAACTGCAATTTTGGTGGGCCAAAAAGACAAGGAATCAATAGTGTTTATGCAAAATTAAAAGCATCTTTGGGAAGAACATTGATAGGAATTGGATGTGGTGCGCTATGTGCGTTCAGAATTCAATTAAAACGGCAGCAGATTGTTTATCTATAGACTTTGAATGTATTATTGTGAAAATATATTCATTTTTTTATATCTATAGTGTTAGTCTCTAAAAGATTTTTGCAATGATGTTGACATAGAATATCAGAAATTGTTGGGCTACAGTAAAACTAGATGGCTTGCTCTTATGCCTGCCATTGAAAGAGTTTTAAAAATGTATCAGCCTTTAAAAAAATATTTTTTGAGTATTGATAAATGTCCCAATTTATTAAGAACTTTTTTTGAAAATCCTGTTTCGGAATTATGGCTGTTTTTCTTACACGCACAGGCAGCAACATTTCATCAAGCTGTATTGAAAATTGAGGGTCAGAATATCTCTGCAATTGAGGCCACAAAGGAAATTAACAATCTTAAAGATAATTTAGCTTTGAAACAGAGTACATCATTTCTTCCCCTAACTGTTCGTAATTTACTGAAAAAATTGCAGGAAAGTGACTGTACTGGCGTTGACGAAGAATGTGTGAAAACTGCAGCTGCTGAGTTCTATAAAACAAGTAAAGAATATTTGGAACAGTGGACAGAATTCTGTAAAGAATTAGAAATATTTGATTGGTCAAATTTAACTAAAACACCTTCTTGGGAAGAAGTTCAAAAAGTAATGGATATATTGATTGAAAATGGATTTATTGATTGTAATCAAGATACACAAGTATTTGACGAATTTGCACTTATTTCTAGTTACGTCACAACGCAGAAAATTACAGAATGGAATAATGGGAATGTTTCCATTGAAAATCGTTGGGTAGAAGTATTTAAACAATTTCGCAATAACAATTTGAACCATAAAAACTTTCGTATAATCGCCGAATATATTTTATGCTTACCCGGTAGTAATGCTCCTGTGGAAAGGGTATTTTCCTTAATGAATAAATTATGGACAAGTGAAAAAACGCAATTACAAGTTTCGGTTTTAAAATCAATGTTAATTACCAAAGTTAATATTAACAAATCTTGCCAGGAATTTCACTCTCATTTAAAACTAACACCAGATATTCTAAAACAAATTTGTTCATCAGACAAATATAAAGCCATATAAACATTTTATTAAAATGTGCTTATTTCCAACTTATAAATAAAAATTACGTAAAAAATGCGTTTTTAGTTTAGACCGATGCTGTAATAAGCCGTTTTGCGGAAACCGCAAAACGGGCGCTATTTGTTAGGGAAAAATATGACAGTTCACTTAAAACAATGTATTTTTGTTATCCCTTCAAACCTCCGGCAACGGCAACCGCAAAATGGCTGATAGTACAACATCAGCCTTATACATAACATAAAAATAAAGGATGTCCCGTTCTGACGAAAAAAATAAATGGTCACGTTAGGCATACCCCATGCAAGGTGATTCACAACTTATCTATAATCAATTGGGAATAGATGCCTCATGAAAAATGAAGTTAATATCGCATTTTTTTAAATCCTTATAGTTTCAGAGAAAAAAGTTATTGATGTTGTAGTAATTGCATTACTTATTGTATTAACATTTTTGTGATGTTAGTTTTTACATTAGTTTTCCAAGTGTCGAAAATGGCTTATGTGTATAGCAATTTGAAGTTGATGTATATCGTTTTAATTTATATATAGTGAAGTGAAAATGGCTTAGCACAACGATTTCCTGGTAAACATGTGTCAATTGCAGCTACTTTTACTGCGATGTGCAGTGAGTGCACGTTTAGCGCAACGGGGGTATGACATGGGAAATTAGCAATCCAATCGTAGAAGAGATAGAGGTCCTGGGCGTCTACGGCCTATTGCAGTAGTGCGGTGTATCAGACACTAGGTTCAATTATATCCATACCACGTACAACGTATCCAATCATTAATAGCAAGGAATTGGACGAGGAGTACGGATACCATGGTCCCGCGATCTCCTGGCTTTAAATCCTTTGAATTTTTTTGTGGGAGTATTCTGAAAATGAAGTGTATCGCACCGAAGTGGATACTATTAATGACTTACGCAAATGTATCATAACTGCTGCCAATAACTTACGAGTTCAAAACAGACAAGAAGCAGAAACATTTGTGTTAGTTTATAGAAATTGAATAAGACTGGTCCAAAATTTTGTTGTTGTAACATCATGTATGTCAAACTATTCTAGTAATTAAAACCACAATTAATTATATTAATAATTAATAACAATAGTAGTAAACGCAGTTGCATTTGCTGTATAAAATAGGCGTTATAAAATGTAATTTAATTCTTTCCTTGGGATTTTCTTTAAATTTTTTGTCCTGTCGCCGATTGCATGCTTTGCCTTGGCAGGTTTCCAATTCCGTACAGAAGTGTATTTTTAAAACGTTTTCAAATTGTGCTTTTTGATGTTTTTACAGAATTGTATTTCTAAGAGTCCCCTGTAGATTCATAAGAATAATTTAATTTTTTTAGATAAGTTCTGAGTCCAGCTGTATACTATATGAGACTGTTTTTTACTGAGTAAATTATATTTGGGAGAATATTTTGTTTTATTTTGTTTTATTACTATTTTATTTATTTTTTAACAGTTTTATGTTATTTTTGTAAGAAATATAATAATTTTGTTACTTTTTCTACTGTTATAATATTTCTATTCAATAAAATTTATTTTCCATATTTTCTGTCATTTTTTGCGAAATTACATTTTTTTTCAATGCCTAAATATATTTTTCGTTCTTAGGTGTCGCGGTTAACCCCACATGCGGGACATTAGGGGTTTTCAAGAATTTATAATGTGTGACTCATGTGTTTTTTAATTAGTGGATTGACCTATACTTCTTTTAAGCCGTCTTTGAATAGTTATATCGGTCTGGATTATCATAGAAAGAAAAAAACAAGAAAGGAGATATCAATCAAAATGTTTTAATTCATCCCGATTCGTTCTGTATATCTTCATATTTTATTCCAAAAATATCGTCCGTGCTCTATTGTCTGTTAATAATGACCCACCCTGTATATAGTTGCGACAAGAATTCAGACGAACTACGTCATAAAGACAAATTAATAATTCATTATATTTTCATCAAAATATTGTAGAAACTGCAACTAAGAATAATAAAACTATATACGAGTATTACACTAAATGATTGTACCATAAACCATACTAAATTACAAAAAAAAAACATTGTTTTTAGCGCGAAAAACTATCGTAAGTTGCCCGAATTCTCCGCAATTATAAGACCATTTTGGACAGATGCATTTTTTGTTCAACATTTAATGAAATACTATGCTGTATATGAGTTAATCATTAGTGAAACGATCCGAAGCAGAAAAACACAAAAATAGCTCTTAAATATTTCATTAGAGAAGCTATTCACATTGACTGCATGATGGAAATAAATTTAATTAATATTTTCGAAGAGGGTGCTATAAATAACGGCGGGAACACTAAAGATATTACAAAACATCATAATAAACCTTAAGCCGGTTATGAACGGAAATTAACGAGCTAAATCCAAAGGAAAGTCCAGACTGGACACACGGAATTATGAAAATTTCCAGGAAATTCACATTCTGGCTATTATCAATTCAAATGTCAATCTCCGGGCTGTATAATGTGGTGCAAATCCAGTTTTCCTTAAACGAAAATCGGGTGCATAAGTGGTGGATACTCACTTATTGGGTATGTGATTAAAAACAGAATAATTTTTTTAATGCAATATAAAAGTTACAGGCAGATTTAATCTAATTCAAAAATTAATTCAAGATTAATTTAATATTACAGTTCCAACAATTACGTTGATACTATACAATTGGAAATAATGTCGCAATAGTTATTTTTGATATAAGCGCTTAAAGTGACAGTTTATTTTGTGATAAGAGAAGTTTGGGACCCGACAACGAAGGCGAACAATAAACAATCACTTTTAGCACATATAGCATATACTTTTTTTCTACAAACACTATATAAAATACAATTCAACGCATTTCTTACGTTATTTTTATAAAATATTATTTTGAAATACACTTATTCGTGAAGTTTATTGTTTGTCCAAAACTTCTGGGGATAACATTGCTCCCTAAAAGTCACATAAATAATTACAACTCCAGTTACTAATGAGACTGGCTATGGAATTACTTATTCTAATTTTAAATTATCTAACTGTACATTTAACTAAGGAACTGGAGAAAGATCAACACAATTTTTTTCAGTATTTCCGAATCACAAAAAAAAATTTGAGCTCTTGGATCGTTTTCGTCTACAGCATCAAAACATAAAATTTCAGAGAACCGTGCCATGAAAGACTTGCAGTTTATTTAAGGTAAATAAATAACGTTGTTAAGCCAGGGTGTCCGACAGTTCAGCGACACATTCTCAATTTAACTGGTCGAAACCTGGTTTGAAACCAATCCCTGACTTTTGTGGAAACAGAATTTACGTCGCACTAGCGCGGCCAAGCATAGAAAATGCTGGCCACGGACACGATCTACAGTAAGGGTCGTTGAAGGTGACGGTCCATGTAGGTGCTGGTCTAGTGTGCGATGCTCCATTAAAAAACAGGCGAACCTTCATGAGCAAGCTTTGCAGATTCGTGCCGTGCTGATCCGTGCAGGCATAATGTGCGCGATCTATTAAACAACAACATTTTATATTTAACTTTTTTGTGTAAAAATGCAATAAAATATAAGTGCCCCATTGTATAACATGTGTGAAATTAAACATTTCATATACATTATCACTCAGCTGTCTTTTACAACTAAAAATAAATCGTACCTATTTGTCGCTCATATTTTATGACGTAAACTTTACAAGGTATTTTATTTACACCCTGTATAGATGTATTATAATATACTTGTCTAATATTGTGGTATAATTGTAACTAAAATATTATTTTGTAAATACTAGATAAGATTTAAAAATAATCTTCATCTTTTCACCATACTCTAATTATTGTCAAGGTAGTAAAATAAATAATTATCAATTATTTAACCAAAACTTTCTATATATGGCATTCATAAATCTAAGAGGCCATCTGGAAAACGTAAGAATAGGCTACAGCAGGAAACGGAGGGCACAGACGACTCGATAAGACTTTATCGAAAGGAGGCCAGAGGATTGACAATAATAGAAAAGGCATTCGTGCGTTACTGGGATCTAGCTTTTAACTCGCCACTGTTTTATTACTTTTTGTTTAAGTTTAGCTCAAACTCTACCTCATTGTTTCAAATGAATCCTTTGATGACTTCCCTTGTTAAATTAAATTGTAATATCTTCGTATAAGACTTTCGCAAGTATTTTAATCTTGAAATTAAAGGTTTAAAGTGCACATATTAGAATTACTTCTATTACTTTTCTGTCGCATTATTAAAATGTAGGCGAATCTGATGGTAGTTCGCGTATTTTTCACCCAGAATTAATTTTTTTTATTAAGTTACAGTTGAACAATAGCAGTACGCAAAAGTATAAAAAATACCAAATTTGGGAATGATAATTTGAATCTTAGAAACGATTGAAGGAAACGAAAATATTCGAGGATGATTAACTTATGACGGAACTGCATAATTGCTCAATCAAATTTCGTTTGAAACTTGAATAAATTCGATTAGTTTAAGAGATATTCGAAAAAACAAATTTTGAAAGTTAGTTATTATATTTTACTAATCACCTTTTTTGTTGTTAGTTATTAAAGATATAACTATATATTGTGTGTGTATTGTGTAAACAATCTGCTGTGGCAACTACAATTAGAATAAAGTAATTCCATGACTAATCTCATTAGTAGCGGTAGTAGAAATTATTTCTGTGACCAGGATAGGAACCGAAGTTTTCGATAAAATTTGGCCAGCGATGCTCTGCGTGCCAGTCTAATGTCCGTTTTTTTATAATGCCCATTGCCAAGCTTTGGAAACCGAAACAGAAACGTACTCGAAACGTTAACTAATATAGTGTGCTAGTGAGATTCTCCACTGTCTCAGTGTAATTTATGCAAACACAATTTGTAAAATTTTGACTGATTTTTAGGCGCAGGGTTATTTGTTAATATTTTATTTCAGTAGCAGAAATACACAATTAAATCAAAAAAAAAGAATAAAAAATGCCACAAATAAGTAATAACACAATCATCTGGCTTGTTTGAAAAATGTATTACTCTGATAATTCTCGTACCTACTTAGAAACGTCATAAAAATTGTCGTATGCCTAAAATATTTGAATTGTATATTGTTATTAATTTACATACGCAAAAAATTTTATTAATCAATTTTTCTCATTTCGATATCTCAGCTATTCGCTGAGATACGAACAATACTTTAAATGTAGGTTTTTTTTTTAATTTTGTCCTGTATCTCAAAAACGAAGAGGTATATGAATATTCTGATTACGGCATCTTAAATTAATCGAAAAGGTAGTCAGTCCAGTGGTGCGAATACTGCATTCTTCTATATTTTGTAGTTTCGAGGTAAAATGCAACTATAATAACATTGGGACTCTCTGTACATGTAGCTGTGATGTAGAAAGTGCACATATTGCAATAATAATGACAGTCTTTAAAATGAATTTGGCGATTTACTTCGAACTGCCGTCATATTCGTTAAATATAATTTTTACTATCAACATTAGTTCTTAACTTTTCCACTTACCAATATAAATGTGATAAAATTTTTACTTAGAACGTCCAGTAGTACAAAACCTAATTAAAGGTGGTTCCATTATTATTTCAATAGATTCTACATCTCTGAGTTTTCTTCTTGAAAAATATACAGGATGTTAAAAAAAGAGTGTAAAATATTTCAGGAGGTAATAGTATGAACCAAAATAAGCAGAAAAGTCTTAATAAACATGAGTCCGCAAAGTAACGCTTGCGGAGATATGGAGCACTATTCATTTTTCAAACATTTTATTTTATTAGGAATAAACCAACAAAGGAAGCTTTTACCAAACAAAAAAACAAAGTTACAGAAGATGTTCAAAGTGCCCTTCGTCCATTTCCAAGCAGACACGACATCTTCGTCTCAACGATATTCGAACTCTTTCGAAAACACTCTCCTTGGTTTGGATTTCTTGACACTTTTATTTAATCCGTAGCTGCAGCTCTTCCAGACTATTTACAGGAGTACTTACCATACACTAATGTCTTCAAATATCCCCAAACAAAGAAATCTAGAGGGTTCAGATCAGGCGATCTTGGAGGCCATAAAGGCTGTTTTATGGCTGCAGCTACGGATTAATCAAAAGTGTCAAGAAATCCAAACCAAGGAGGGTTTTTTCGAAAAAGTTTGAATATCGTTGAGACGAAGATGTCGTGCCTGCTTGGAAATGGACGGAGGACACTTTGAACATCTTCTGTAACTTTGTTTTTTGTTTGTTAAAAGCCTCCTTTGTCGGTTTATTCCTAATAAAATAAAATGTTTGAAAAACGAATAGTGGTCCATATCTCCGCAACCGTTACTTGGCGGACCCATGTTTATTAAGACTTTTCTGCTTATTTTGGTTCATACTATTACCTCCTGAAATATTTTACACTCTTTTTTTAACACCCTGTATAGGAAATAGTGTAACGTTAAATCTTTTCATTGCATAAAAACTTTTGTCTACGACTATGCTATCAAATGCTCATTATACCTGTCCTAAATAATAATATCACTATAGTGACTAATGAAATCATTAATCATTGATTTCAGAGTTTCGGAAATGAACTAATAAAACAAAAATTTACCGGTGTCAGCAATTGAAGCTGAATTTGATGTGTGAAAGCTAAATGCTACCCACAATACCAGTTACGGCAATATTAACACTGTCCCGAATGATGGTAGTAGTTTATTTGCTTTTTGCTTCTTTAAATATATCAAGTCAGCGACAAATATCAAACTTGACAGTAAGGTGTTCTGACTGTTTTGAATTGCATGTTATGTCATGTTCATGTTATGAGTATCAAAATATTGTGTAGCGTTTCAGTACAAAGTTTAGCTGGAATATTGTTAATAGTTGTGGACAAAGTATAGTATTCTACTTGCAAATAATGACTAATTCACCGTCGTGAATTACAGCTATCACTACATGCTTGTTGAATAATATACTATTGTCTCTAACTTTCGATTCAGATATTTTTCAGTACTACAAGGACCATCACCTCTTGAAAAATTAGTTACTTTACATTTACTGCCGCCATAAACGTATCCAAAGGGAATCGTAAAAGCTCATTTCCCAAGCATATGTTGACAATTTGAATGACTGCATAAATAAAAATTGTTTGGTGTCCCACTGCATAGTTCTCAATGACTTTTAAATGTATTGCGACTCTTGTAGCAACTTTAGCAGGAATTTAGTGCTGCAATAAAGAATGTAGATAGAATAGTTACAGCTGTAGAATTTTTAAGTAGTTCTGAAATAAAAAGTCTGTAAGTATTCTACAAAATAACGGCATCAGACATGATTTAATTTAATTTTTCTACGTTCATGCAAAAAACGAAACTTTATTGAACTATATTTAGTGGAAAAAGTGGTTCTTTATTGCTCTAGTGCAATAAAATGTTTATTGCATTCATATGTCATTCTACTACAGCGTTTTGTCATCATGACAAACATAAACGTTCAAGTAGACGTCACATTTTCCTAGACTTAGCGTCATCTAAATATCATTTTTTTGGTTTTTGCATGAACGTAGAAAAAATATTGTATGCAACTCGTACAAACTACTTTTTGTGCTTGTTGCATAAATAACTATTTCTTCGTCTATCGGTTTAGATATAAAAGTAAACTATAAAAATGTTTAATTTTTGTTGATCAGTGTCCGTAACTTCTCCCAAGGAATTTAACTTTATTTAAGTAGCAAATATTATTCTCCAACAAGAAACCGCTTGTGTTTTACATAGGTCACATTCCATCAAGAGATATAAGAGGTACTAGAAAGATTTGGACACTGCTCGATTACAGACACATTATCTATATTTTCATGAATATACAAAGTGTTATTGTCACCTCACTCATTTTGAATGAGATAAGAACGTCATTACCACACTCAGTGGGATAAGAACTTTTGAAGTTTTTAGACAATTTATGATCAAAACTTTTATTAAATATACCTAAACAGGAACTATCTTCATTATTTATTGTAAACATTAACAACATGTTTGCATCTTGAAAAATGTATTCCAGATGAGGAAAATTCGTTCGACTTTTTTGTTGATTTCTAAATCGCTAATGTCGTTACTAGTTGAGACACCCATCTGCATATTCTTTTCTCCCCGAATATTCGTAGCGATTCTTTTCTTATTTTCAATCGACGTTTCTATATATCCTTCAGCTACCGTGTTACTTTTACAGCCTCCATGCCCCTTGACTGTTAAAAGGTCCGTTACTGAATTTGCCAGCAAAGAAGTTGATGACCTTCCAAAGCAGTGTCCGATGTAATCTTTTACATTTGGTAGTTTTAAAAAAGCTCCTACGTTTACCTCCAAGTCCCAAAAGGAGCACAACCTTAAAAATTTCTTTAGGTATGGCTTTCTGTAAAAATTTCGTTACATCTTATTTAGTTAAAATATTTGATTTTTTCTTTTGAGAAATGCCACGAGTTGAATGTATTTACTGTCCTCGTTTTGTTCATAGATATAGTTGCTCGTATCATCGAATAATACGCCCAAAGACTTGAAGGCTTATAGCGTTTGAACAAATTCTGGAAATAAGCTAACAGTACCTTTTCATTCGCCTCGTTCTTAATTTACTTTCCATGGCATCATTCGCACAAACGTGCATAGGCTTGTTCATACTCAATTTTTGATTTTCATGGTAAAAGTGACAAAACTACATTTGTTGCAACTTCTTCTACGTGTGATGGAAGGGTTTCAGACTCACTCAACATGAATAAACAAATATAAATTACAAATTTGCAAAATTGTTGTGTACAAATTTTCTCGTTTCCATGACGTCGGAAACAACAAACAGGAACATTCCTTCGATTCAAATAAAAAATATATTTTATATGTTATTCATCAAATAAAAAGTTATATTTAATAGGTGGGCTAACGGTCATTAAATATACTCATGGTCTTATGCTAACTCGGGCTTTTACAACTTCGTCTATATTTAGTGCCTGGTACGTTGCATATATTTCTTCATTATTTCTCCTTAGATAGCCTTCCTCCTTCTTCTTTCCCACTAGAGTTCTTCTTAAGATGTTCATTTCCCACTTTAACAGATTTTCTATTGACTCTTTATTAAGGATTCAGGTTTCACTCCCATACAGCACTGTTACCCTCAAGCTTGTTTTGCATAGTTTAAATTTTACTCCTCTGGATAAATTTTTTGATTTCAATAAGTGGTTGACTGCTACTGAACTTCTGTTTGCTTTTATTATCCTCCTATTAATATCTTGCTTCTCATCACACTTAGCTGTTATGAGCGCTCCCAAATTCACATATACTTGTACTTCTTCAAACTCCATCTTTCATGCGGCGTTCTCAATTTGAAATTGGTATCTTTTTTGTTCTTCTGTTTTTCTCGTTACTTTTTATAATTCCCTACTATCTCTTACAATTATGGCCACGTCATCCGCATAATTTACTACCTGGTGACTTTTAAACAACATGTGTCTTTCTCTGTTCTCTTATGACCTTTTTTATTACTAAATTGAAAAGAAGCGTTGAGAGTGGGTCTCCTGATCTCAGTCCTGTGTCAATAGTAAAACCTTCATCTTTTATTCGTACTTTACTTTTAGTATTTTCTAAATTGTTTCTATATTTTACTTAGTTTTGATTTTCCAAAATTGTCTTACACGCCATTAATTAACTTTAGAGTCTTAATTTTTAAAGCCACTGTACAACTTCCTAAAATTATAACATCAATTTCGAACAACCTGTATAAGCAAGTTGTTAAACTGAAACAAATAATAACTCAAAGTGCAATTGTTCTGGCAATAACAAAAGTAGATGCAAATTCAAAAGGAATTAAATTTTAGTTTCATATCTGGCGAGGTTTTAATTCAATTGTGTAGGTACAAAGAAGTGGAGTCATGCATCCCAAATATTTTAAATTTACATTTTACTGCGATTATAGTGAGATTATAGTGTCTAGTGGGAGCTGAACAAAATTAACCCATAAATTTCGTTCCAATTTAAAGAAGACTCCCTTGTTTGTATCTCAACATTGCAGAAACAAATTGCAATCTAAAACTGCTTCATTTATTACTACGAATAATTTTGTTGTATCTGGAGTATGGCGAGCTGCATTCGCGGATTGTTTTATAACATACTTCAAAAATATGAAGTGAAATGGATTTCTTCGTGATAACGCTCGAGATAAAGTGATCTGCTCTCCATTTATTGAATAAATAAACTTTGAAAATTCCAACTTCAAGTTGAAGTTTTTAATTGAGTCCTGTTATCCAAAGGACGCCTTGGTTAAGTTTTTAATTTTAAACCTCCATTTGCTTTTCTTTATTTGGCTTAAAACTTTTGAGATAAAGCTATTTCCACAACAGATAGATAGTTCTCTTAAACAAGAATTAATAACTTATTTAATTTAAGTCTTTATTAAAGTTATATGAGTTACATTTTCAGTTAAATGTTCGAGTAAATATTGGTTCTGTTCTTATCCCATTCCCAACTTAATTCAAGAAATATTTTCATAATCCTTTAACAAATAATTAAATTCCAAGTGGACCGAAAATCTAATTTCATCTGTCGAGGTATTTACACAATGAAAATTCAATAACGTTCTGTTATTTAATTCAACAAATTCCGAAATTACACACGTATTGGCTGATCATGAATTCTTAACATAAATGAAAATACAAAAATGTACTCATAAAAACTCTAATTCAAAAGACTGTTAAATTAATATTTTTTATTTTGTCATAAGTACACAATGGGTACACATACGTTCAAAAAACATTTAGAACTGAGAACCGAGAAAACGTTATATTTAGTTTAAAAATATACGTTTATTAAACATTATTAAGCTGCGTTTAAATATCAACAATTCAACAGTTAATAAACGATATGGAAAACGTTTTATTTACAGCTTTATTAATGTTTATAAATCCTTTCACGTTACGTTTTAATAACGTTTTATAAAACGTATTCTTCAACATAAATGAAAAAAATGTATTGTGGCACAATTTTGTTTTCAAATTATAGTAATAATTTAGTGATGATTAAATATGTAAGAATTTCGAGAAAAAACTACTCTAAAGGCTAATTCCCTGACCAGCAGTAAATTTGCAGTATTTACACTACAAAATCCTATGGCCAACAGCCAGTCGAGGTGGTACCAGATATATGACATACCTACGGTTTCGAGCTTGTTGATTTTGTTAGGACGACGGTAAACGTGAATTCTTGATTTTATATCTAGTCGATAGAAGGATAAAAGTATTATATCGAGACATCAGTGCGCACAATGTGTCTATATCTTGTGGTTAATTTACACTTTGCCGATTTGGACGTATATTACATATTACGTAAACGTTATAAAATAAACGTAATTTTCTAGTGTTCACTTCAACCTCTTTTATGCGTTTCAGTTTTTACCTAAAAATTAACGATTAACTTTTAATGCAAAACGTTTAATCAACCACTACAATGTTTTAAAAACGTTATATGAACGTGCGTGTGTCCATTGGGCATATGCTATTATAGTAAATGCAGCTATATAAATAAAGTTGTAACCCAGAATACAATACATGATGAATGAATGTATATGGTAATATAATTTTCTCACAGTCATCAATTCATCATGGATTACTACGGCGCCGGATAGTGGCTAGTGGCTAGTTGCATTCTGGAATTTGGAATTTGGAAATGTAGGGAGGGTAGCTTAAGAGGTTACAGCACTTAGGCCCCATTGGGTCCCTTGTACTTCCTCCCATCTAGTTGCATTTCAGTTTTACCATTTGTATAACACGTTTAATATAAATTTATATATGTAATTTAAAACGTTTAATTCGATATTTTACAAACGTTGCACTTAACGTGCAATTAATATTATTAAAATATACTTATACGTTTATGTAAGTTAGTTGAATAAACGTTATAAAAAAATGTAAATATTACTTGTTTACCTCAACCTTTGTATGAGATATATTATAACCGCATTTAAAATATGTTATACGTTTAATAATGTAGATAGATATTATAATTCAACTTTGGTGTCCCATACCAATGAAGTCACTCGTCACTTTGCGTGGATCACCAGTTTGTAAGGAATGTCCTCAGTTTAGGGATCCAAAGTGTAAAAAAGATCAAAAGCTTTTCTGAATATTTTTTTATATACAGTGTTTTTAAAAAAATAGGTACACACATTATTCCATATATATTGAGTGTATATTTCTAAGAAGAACATTAATTTAATTTATTATGTGCCTTTTTGAGGTATTTTTTGTTTGCAATAATTTTACTATAAAATTGAATAAACCGAATTCTAAGATAGGTCGTTTCAAAATAAAAGAAATCTAAAGTATAAGTGTAAAGTACTTGCTAATACCATTCATGTTTTATTAAATTACAATGGAACATCGCTTGAAACTCTCTTTATTCTCCGATGCACTCCGATTTATAAAATGTATCTATAGGGTTTAGAGAAATTTATTCATTGCATTATCAAATGCAGATGAAGAAAGTTATGTAAATCTTCAATTTGGAACATGAGGCAGAAGAAAAACTTTAATTTAACAAATAATGTATCGCTCAAAATTATCTTCAACAAGTCTCGTACAATAGTAGATATAGTATGGCTTATTTTTAAATGATGTTTAATTACACAAGGTATAATGTACCGTACGTTTATTATTGACAATATTGATTGATGCAAACAATAAAATTGAGATCTAGTCTTAACCATTTTCTACAAAATTGTTTGCAATAATCTTCTCCAAACAACATCAATAACAACATCATTTTTTATGTTTTGGCTCGTCCTGTCGTTGTCAGTATTTCCATTTGTTATTCAATTACTATTAGTCCATTGAAAAGTTACATTTGGGGTTGCATTTTTTAGAGGACGCAATTTTATTGTATAGGTGTGACGGGGGGTCAAGAAAAGCTTAACTTGAAGTTTGTGGGGTCACAACCCTCCAACTTCGGCCGCCATCTTGGAAAAGGGGGTTAAATTATTTTTAGCATTTATCAGGTAAACTATTGGTCATACAATTTTTTTTAAAAAGATTTTTTATAGCAAATTGAATCCTCTACAATTTTAGTCCAGTAACTTTTTGTTATAAAATCAATAATAACAAAGATATTAAAGAAAAACTATCAAAATTTTTGGACAAATTTTCTTTTGGACGCCATAATTTATTTATTTTTTTTATTTAAAAAAAATTACGGCAGATCATTTTTGTAGAGTGGTTTTCAGAGAAGAATTTTTATTATATAATTTTTTTATTATATTCATTAGTTTGGATTTTACAGCGCTGTGAAGTGAACACTAATTTTCCCTACTGATAAGAATAAATTTATAGTATGAATATCACTGAGAGTCTTCCTGCCTGCCTTATAAAATATATGCTCCTCTTTTATTAAATGTATGGTTGCATTTCGGTTTTCTTAGGTCCATATCGCCCTGCTGCATTTTCTCACATTTTTACGAGGCATAGTTTCGTATAGGAAAATGTACATTTCATGCGTCCCATCTGGGATATCCATTATACGTATATTTTTCATGCACTTGGTCCTTAGAAAGTCGTTAAATGATACAAACGTCCATTTGTAGTCCATGGATGGACATCCCAGAAATGTGCAATTTTGTGTAAAGCAGATACCCTACAGACTTCGGTCGGACATCTAACATGCTAAAACGGACGTCCACTAGACGTTCTAATGTCCAATAATGTACGTCTTAAGAACATCCTTAGAACTTCTTTCTGTTACGTGGGTTATTGTCTTTTTCACCATATGTTTTAAAAATGAAGAGCTCATATGAAGTTTTTTTCTCATTTTTGACCAAAGAATCACCTGAAGGTGAATTATTGCAATATCCATTGCTTTGTGTACTAAACTTTTCATACTAAATTCGAAATGCTAATACTTTAATCAATATCCCTCACAACTTGATTCACAGAAACACTCTTGCTGCTGACTCGAAACTGTTTGCTGCAGTCAAAAGTCAAAACTTATTTACAAATATATTTCCTGTGACCGCTTCCGTTTTTATACGCCTTAGCGAGCTGACTGTGACGTTGGAATTAACATTTGATTTGTGAAAAGTTTTCAATATTACGGCGGTTTTCATCGGGCCATGTTATCGACAGTCAGCTCTCACCAAGGGTGGGGGTAATTAGCTGTCACGTGTCAGGCAGCCGAGTAACATCTATAGGGACGTATTCATTAAAACTTATTTAAAGTAAATTTAATTAATCCTCGCACTACTGTTCGATACGGAGAGTAACTGGAAATGAGAAAGTTTTTGAAATTTAAATTACACCTCTTCTAAGTTTAAGCCAAATAATAAATACTTATGTAATTATAATCACAGAAGTAACGATATATTTCACTTTCACAGTTGGCAACAGAACAATGAAAAGTAAATGAAATGCGACCATTAGACTGAACTGTTAATAAAATTAGTTGCCTTAGAATTTCAGGACTATCAATTATTATGCAAAAGTGCATACCTATACAGTAAGGCTGTCAATCCCGCAAAAAGTTTCGATCCCGCGATTTCTCGATTATAAATTTAAAATTCCGAATCCAGGGATTGATTGCTGTCGACAATTTCGATATATTATAAAAAGTTAGCATTGTTTTAAGTTTTATTTATTCAACAATAATAGAACAGTACATGTAAAAAAATCGTTATATTATAATTAATATGAATAATCATATACATGATGTTTTTTTTCCATCTTCGAAAAAGTATATAAGAAAAACTAATTCATTCATTCAGCACATTCAAATTCAAACTCGAACAAATTTTAGTGAATTAGGTCCCTACCGTCTAGTGAAATAAATAATAAAAAATTGTATAATTTTTATATATTTCATTTGGTTCCTTAATTCCTTTGGTTAAAGTAGAAAATAACGAAACTTTCTCGTTTGTACTTGAACCTGGCCTTTTATGTGTTGAACAAAGCTGTATTAAAAATATCTATTATACTGTAAAACAGTTATTAATTTGTAAAAATGTGATCAGTGTTCAATTTTTAGAGCTGGTCACTAAATTAAATATATCTGTGTATTAATTAATTATTCTGTGGCCTCGTGTTTCACATTACAATTACAAAGTACAGTGCTTTCGAAAACTAACGAATAAATTTATTATTTTTGAATTTGAGAAGTTTTCGAAAATATCCCCTGGCACGTCGATTTTGTTTTGAAAAAAGGCACTTTTTGACATACGGCCCACATTTGTGACGTCATCGTTGTTCGAGATATGACGTCATCGACAATTTTTGTAAATGGAAACCCCCAATTTTGACCACGCCATTTGAAAGAGCGTGTCATTCTACATACACATCATGATGAATTATGATGTTACATAACAAATATTTCCAGAAAATAATGTTTGAAGATTTTAAAATTTAATTTTCACAATACTGAAAATGGTAATGATATGTAAAAAATCGACTAAATTAAATGTTCAAATTGTGCACCGTTGGCTGCCTGACAGTAGCCACGACGACTAATAAATTCTTTTTGGACATTATCAATAACTTCAAGAGGTATACGATGTATCTCGTGACGAATTCGTGCTTTTAAGTCTTCTAAATTAACCGATCTAGTAACGTATACTTTGCTTTTTAAGTATCCCCTCATGAAATAACCTAGGGGTGCCAAATCAGGAGATCTGGCTGGCCATCCAATCGGCCCCCTTCTCAGGGGATACATTTCGGTGAAAATTTAATTTTAAAATCTTCAAACATAATTTTCTTGAAATTTTTATTATGTAACACCATAAGTTTTCATGATGTGTATGTATAATGGCACGCTATTTCAAATGGCATGGTCAAAATTGGAGGTTGCTATTTAAATTATATTATTGTTTTAAATTATATATATTTCAATTTCAAAAATAATGAATTTATTCGTTATATACTACAGTAGATTTTACAATGTCAACGAAGTTAGGAATAGACTTGGCCACCACCCACGTTGGGCCAAAATTAGCATTTCAGGTGAAAACTGAAATTTTAAATACTTTTGTCATTCCTCTTTAAAGACACTACATTTATTTCGATAAAATTATCCGTTTTCGAAAAATTTAAGTGTATAACACGTAATTGAAATAATAAATCAGAATACTGAAATAAAACACGTTTTATGTCGTCAGAAATGTGTTATTGACAACACTTGTCAAAATTATTGTCGGATTGATTGAGTACACAACACTAAGTAATAGAGCATTATTCCTACTACAGCGAATATGCTAACATGCATCTAATTTATGGCTAAGAATTTATTCCGATACATTTCCAAATCGACGTTTATTGTACCGAAGAACTTTTGAAAGAGTTGATCGTAGCTTACGAGAAACAGGTAAAGTCAAATAAATTTTTTAAAAAAATGCTAAAAGTAGTTAAGCTTCAGGTAATCGGTTTTAGGAAGTTCTTCGCCACATTGGGGTGGATAAGGGCCTACAAGAGGAGCAAGGAACCCTCAGCTAGAAGAAGAAATTCTGGATGAGATTGCTGAAGGTCCCTCTAAAAGCGTAAGAAAGCTGTCGGTTTAACTTTATCTGACAATGCGGGCGTTTATTAGAATATTCAAGAACTACTGCTACATCCTTATAATGGCCAAAAGATACATGACATGCCTAGCTGATTATTCTGCATGAGTCAATAACGCAAATTGGTTTTTGCAATTATTTAGGCAAAGTTTAAATTTTACTAGTATTGTTTAGGTAACAGACGAAGAAGCCGGTTGCACCCAAGACGGAGTAATAAATAGTGATAATTTGCATATCTGGCATGGGGAAAATTCCCATGCAATAGTACAGATAAAGCATCAATAAGAGTTCGTGGTTAACATATCGACAGGAATTATTGAGAATCATCTCATTGGATCGTTTTGTTTTTTTTTTTTTGAAGATAGACTAAATGATGCCAGATATTTGCAATTCTTGTAACAAAGTTTAAACAGTTTATTAGACAATGTGCCCTTAAGAATTAGAATCAGATGTGGTTTATGCACGATGGTGCACCGCTCCATTTTCGCAATTTAATTTGTCAGCACATATCAAATACTTTTGGTTATCAATGAATAGATTGAGGTGGATCTATTTTATGGCCATTGAAATTTTCCGACATAACTTTATGACAATGGATTTATTTTTATGGGGAAATGTATACGAAGCTTGTGTATTTGTATTGTATGCCAGTTCACATCAGGGAAGACCTAATAAAAGAGATACCACATCATTTCTACGGAATTTAAGGCAATCTTGGAATGTTGTTTCAAGTACAACTAGAAAACTTTTGTCAGATATGGAAATGTATAGAGGTACATGGCGCCCGAGGGGAAAACCACTGGGGTATTTTACTGTACAAGCTGTAGGTAATTAAAGGTATTTTTTGGGTATTTGTGGGTAATTATGGGTATTTTTTCGGAATTTTTGGGTATTTTGTGTATTTTTGGGTACTATCAAGGTAATAATGGGTATTTAGTGGGTATTACGAAGGTATTTTTGGAGAAAATTTGTGTTTTCCCGCCAATGCTTAAACACAATGGCGATGGCGCATGCGTGTGAATAATGATATTGATCGCATAGATTATTTTGACAAAAATCCAAGTTTATCAGTGGAAAGTCCGTATTTAAAAGTAATCCTATCTAATAATAAATCAGAAAGAGTAAAAAAATCTTCTTTTTGTTGGTTGCTGGGTGAAGGAAATGGAAAAATTAGTACGGATAGAATGAAACGATTTATAAAGAAGGAAAAGGAAGGAAAAAGAAAATTTGCAGGGGCAAATACCGATATAGCAAACAAAAAATTAGTTAACTACAGAAAGAAAGCTGTAAGAAAATCTCAGAAAAAAACTAGAAGAAAACTTAAATCTTATTCTGAATCTGAATGTGACTCAGAAGAGTTTAGTGATAGAGTCGAGTGCAATAAGCACTTTTTGTACGAGTTGCATACAATATTTTTTCTACGTTCATGCAAAAACCAAAAAATGTTATTTAGATGACACTAAGTCTAGAAAAATTTGACGTCGATTTGAAGGTTTATGTTTGTTATGATGACAAAACGCTGCAGTAGAATGACAGATGAGTGCAATAAACATTGTATTACACTCATTTGAGTGCAATAAAATGTTTATTGCTCTAGAGCAATAAAGAACCACTTTTTCCACTAAATATAGTTCAATAAAGTATTGTTTTTTGTATGAACGTAGAAAAAAGAATATAAATGCCTCAAAAACTCCTTAAAAAGTAAATAAAAATGGTGTCCAATATGTATCTATGTACTTACATTTTCAACGAACCAACATTATTTAGTTATTTTATATATTAAATATTAGAATGTATTTATTGATTTAGGTAGACCGTATATAAGCTATATTCGTGGAGATTGGCACCCTCTCTGCAGGTATGGTAGGGTGGGAGAATGCTAGCTTGGGTCAATGTGAGAGATTGATTCTGGTCGACGTTTGACTCCCCCCCCTAATTAATGAGGTTTGCCAGGTTTCCCTCATTCTTGCACCGAATGGTGGTTAGGGCCTACCAACGTAAGTCGTTCCTGGGCGCAAATGCGGCCTGCTTAATAATGATATGCCGCCCCCTCTCCCGCACAAGTATTCAACTTCTGGGCTAATCCTCGTGATTAGAATAAGTGGTAGAGATATTATTATTATTATTTATATGAATAAGGATTGGACCTTAGTTTATTTAACAATTCTCTGTTTTATGTTTAATACTTATATAAATGTGATGTCAGTCAATACACTCTTCCTCACAAAAAAATTACTTATCGTTAATGAAATTACTGATAGTTCTATATTATTTACATATATTGGAATAATTTCTAAGAAAATATTATGAGAGAGTATTGAAAAATTGAAGGTATAGTAAGCAAAATCGTGGGTGTAATTTATTTTTTGTTTATTAAATATCTGGGTATTTAAGGGTATTTTTGGGTACTATTCGGTATTTTTGGGTACTTAACGATATTTTTAGGTACTTGAGGATATTATTGGAAATACTCATAGGTATTCTTTGAGCATTTGTGGTTTTTGGGTATTTTTTAGGTATTTACTTATTTGCTGAGGTATTCTTTTGGGTATTTATGGGTAATATTTTTAAAAATGGGTATTTCGTTGTACAAATTTCAAGCAGTGGTTTACCCCTCGATGGCGCCCATTTCGAAAATTTGCTCAAGTTGCGGTATAAAGCGGTTGGGTGACTGGAAGCCTTCTTCTGTAGCACAGACATATAATGAGCAATCAGTGGCTAAGAAGATTGCTATATCAGAATATATACTTAATAGCGTGGAGAATCAGACCATTTGCACCAATAACTGACTTTCAAAATATAATATGCTAATGTTGCAAAATTCCTGTTTTACATGCGTTGATATTGATGCATTTTTATTTTCTAATCATATACAGAGAATTGCAGTTATAATTTAAAAAATATTATCATCGAAATGTTCCTTATTAACTATGACTGTATAAAACGTCCACGGAGTTTTATAACCCAATTCTTTAATTGAAACCTTTTTGCTTAATTGATTCCATTTTTCATGTCCGCAATTATCACATTTTATTACTAATAAAATATTTTATGTAGTATATCACTTTGGGGAAGTTAATAATTTCGGTTTCGAATGCTATTTTTTAAGATTCATTAGTCTTACATCTGGATAGGTAATTAACCTACTGATGAATAAATAAAAAAAATTAAAAACAAGGTTAAATAAATATAAAAAATATAGTATAGTAATTACTAGTGGTAATAATATACAAATTAAATTGATTAATTTGTAAATTTGTACAACCATATGCACCGGCGCATTCGCCATAACATTAAATGCAGATTTAATTATTAAAAACGTTTAAGGGATGCATCATTTTTATGAAAATAATACCTAATTTTATAAAGCTGATTATATCAAAGACAAATATTACTTTTAGTCACCGCATGTCAACATTTTGCGGATGTTACAAAATTTCAACTGAAAACTAAAGAAGTGTTTGCTTCCTCTACATTCAGTGAACAACATTGTAATTTCTAAAAATTGATATCTGCGTGCGAAAGCATTAACGCTACAAAGTAATTTAGAAATAACTTCGTCCCGATCAGGTTACTCCACTATAGAATCTTCTATACTCAACGTGCAAGTACTACAATGTCGACACCATTCTTCTACATCGGTACGACTTCCAAGCCAATAAAATCGTTCTCTGACTTTATTCAAAGTTTTACTTCTTCCTAAATGCACGCCACCTATACCATTATGAAGAGCTTCGAGAACTTCTGCCCCTCTTTTTCGGGGTAATACAGTTTGGTAAATCCTCTCTTTACCATTAGGACTTTCCAGTACTCTTTTCAATACGCCATTCTGTATTACTAAAGAATCACATAGGGTCCAGTAGTTTTCCAAAGGTGAAGTTCTGTTTGAAATGTCATTCCAGTTAGATCTATCCAGGTTTTTAATCTTCCACTGGTATATATCTCCGAAGTCTGAATCTTCGCTCTGTTCTTTAGCAAGGGTTTTATGATCCCATTCATTCGGGCTCTGGAACTTAGTTCTTTGGCACAAAAATTTGTCCTTTTGTTTCGCTTCATTCACTCCAGTGGTCAAAGTTACTACGCTACTCTGTACTTCTTCTTCCACTGATAGTTTTGCCCTTTCTGTTTCTCTCAACTGAGTTTTTAACTTGCTTTTATTGGTATTTAACTTTCACAACAACTGATCTTTATATTTTAATTTTTTCAACAGTTCCTCTTTTTCTTTAATCCACTGAGCTTCTTTTTGTTTTATTTGATCTGGAATTACTTTTATCTGCTTGAAGAGTTCGGCATTAGTAGCTTCCAAAGTTGTATTCTGGTTGTTCAGATCAGTTACGGTTTTCTACTTCTCCAAGTCCTGTCTCTATTTAAATAATTGATTCTTCATTGTCTCAACATTAGAACTCAGTTGTGGCTGAACTCTTTTGTTGCTTAATCTCCAGTTGTCAGACTCTTCTCGATTTCGACTGGAAATATTCCTAGAGCACTGATTCCTGAGATGTCCCTTAGCTCCACAGTTCCAACACAGAATGGGTCTTCATCTACTGTATACCGTAGAATCGGTCCGAACTTGTCCTTTCTGGTAGTTGTTCAATAAATTTCTCAAGTTATTTATCAATCCTTCGTTGTCCTTCTCGGCTTCACGTCGTCCTTGTCGTCTTTCCGTCCTGAATCTTAGTTGTCTTGTTCTGCCTTGACTGCTTCTAGAAGCTTGCCGTGCAGCTTCAATTTCCAAGGCAAGGGCTAGAGCTTCGGATATATTCTTGTGTCTGGCTAATCTTTACGTTTGGCTGATCTCGGAGTCTCGCAGGCCATCAATGAAGCTACTTATTGCTAACTGTTCTTGGAATTCTGTCGGTGCGGTGGGGAAGCTAGCTGCACCATACGTACTATATCCACCTCAAATTGCTGCAGATTTTCTTCGAAACGTTGTTTTCGGTCTTTTAGTTGTGCTTGGTAGACGTGTCGCAGATGGGCGTCGCCATACCTCATTTCCAAAGCACCATTCAGCATTTGATAGTTCTTCTGTTTACCCTCGGCTAGTGTTCGTAATATCTCTATGGCTTCCCCTCGTACAGCAACTATTAGTGATGTAGCCTTCTCTTCCTCTGACCAGTTATTTGCCAAGGCAGCTGCTTCAAATTGTTTAAGGTTTAAGGTTCTCCATGACACCTTTCCATCAAATGTTGGTGGCTTCACCCTTGACGATGAAAGAAAACTGCATTCAGTCTTAATGACTATCCTCGCAGAAAACTGAGATTTTAGATTTGTAACCTAGTGTTCTAATTTTACTATACTTTCTTCTACGACTTTGGTGACTTCATTCTGTAACTTACTAACACTTTCTTCTACGACTTGTACTTTATCTTGTACCTCACGTCTCAATTGATTGATTTCATCTTCAACAGTTTCCTCAAATTAATTAAGTTTAACCTTAATTGTCTCTTCCAACTTCTTATTGTTTTCTTGCAAACTGATTTTCATTTCGTTTCTCAATTCTTCTTGACTACTTTCGATTTTCTCTAAACTGTTCTTCACTTCCTCTTGATTATATTTCATTTCCTTTTTCAAGTCTTCCATCACTTTTTCCTGGCTACTCTTCTTTTATTTCTTTATGTCTTCCTACATCTCTTTCATCATTTCGTCTTGGTTAGTCTTCATTTCATCCTGGCTATTTTTTATTTCCTTTTTTAAATTTTCTCCTATTTCGTCTTAACTCTTCTTCATATCTTGCATCATTCCCATTAACTGTTTCAATGTTTCCTCCATCTCCGTCGCTCTTGATCTCGTTAATGGCATTCACTTGTATACTCCAAACGTCTTCTTTGCGGAACGTCACACTTCTGACACCAATGTAACCTCGAAATTACGTTATCGTTAAAAAACGTCACGTAGATAAACAATCTTTATTGTCACTCTTGATAATACAAGAAATATCCTTCAACCCAATTTCACAACTGTCAACGCTTTACTTTGACGTTTGTCACTCGCGTTTGGCTGCTCAATATAAACTGACTGTGACGGCGGAATTGATCTGCTTACATAGATTTTTAGAGTTCTCGAAGTTTCTGCGATCTCGAGAAGGTGCCGAAAAACAAATAGAATATAGCCTGCAATATTCCGGAAAACGTCAAAATAAAGGTATTACAAGAATTATAAATTCTAACGCAAACAGGAACATAATTAACAAACTAAAAGGTAGGTGAACAGCAGTAACAGTATGTTTCTGGTGCCGAACTCGCCGCGGTTTTTAATTGTTTAGTATAAGTAGAAGGCCCTAGATACATCTAATGTCTCTCAGAAAATCTGTTTTGAACCTTAACTATATATCAATTTTTATAAATGATATGACCAACCTCATCGACACCAGGTCTGTCCTCACAAAAGTCTGGGATTAGTTTAAATATGTTGCAAATATTTGTAACTACTTCTTGAGTTGCATGTATTGAAAACACAACTTAACTGGTTGAATATCTCTGACAGTTTAAAACCAATCCCTGACTCTTGTGAGGACAAACCTAATAACTGCCTTCTGTATGGTGATTATCTCAAGCAGTTCTGTGAGACTGATTCTTCTTAAGGTGCAATAAAATGGCAAGTCTCACTTGACAGTGTTAATAAATAGTGTATAAACAATATGCCATATTGACCTACACTTGAAAATCCAATTTATTCCATTATGAGTATACTTACTATTATTAATTAACAAATTTAATAATCGTACAATAATTTGAGAAATATTAGATATGGAAATTATTATTTGACTTTAAAATAACTTTTTCGCAGCATGTCAACACTTAAATATTCCAAATATTTGGCCTTCATTATCTCAAATTTACGTGATTTTACTGGCTATATTTATTTTATTACTTCTAAACTGGAATGCATTAGGTTAGTATTCTTCAAACAAATATTTTGAACACTTCAAGAGAAAATATTCTTCTAAATTAAATTAAATATACCTTAATGTTGATTACTCGTAATTTCTAATACGATATAATGTACATAGCCTTTTAAGTACATTTAACATACTTTCACAAATAATGGTCTATGAGTTAATTAACAATTTAGTTTGTGGGCGAAGGGTGGCAGATGATATCCACTGAAGGGGTTGACAGTTAGCTAACATTGGGGCCGAGGTATACTCACCACTGTTAAAAAAAGTTCTAAAAGGCGCCACCCGTTTTTACAACCCCGGATGATATGATATCCTATGTAGCGGTGGATGCTATTCGCCGGAATGCCTTCGATTTTACTACAAATAAAAAACGGCAAAAAGTCCACAGATAAAAGAAACTACTAAGATCAATAATATACGTTATATTGTCAGCTGTGTATGTATCTAATAATAAACAGTATCAGAGCATTGTATGTGATAGGATCACTATTGACGGCCGGGGAACACACGTGGTGGAATAGTAACAATAGATTTTTAACGTTCAATGGCTAATGGTATAGTTATTACAAAGTCATATTATGCCAAGGCCAATATCAGATATATAATATATAATATTAATGAAGATCCGTGCTCTAGAGCACATGAAAAATAAAGATTACCACTATACATGCCAATCTCGTGAGAGATAAAAATCTGTTGGAATCTGTGCAACGATATGCTACACGACTGCCTTTTGGACGTATGCGACCTTGCTATGAAGAGAGATTACTTTCCGCCGGATTGACATCTTTTGCTGATCGAAAACTTCATGGAGATTTGATCTTTACCTTCAAAGCCTTGAAAACTAACTTTTTTAGTGATGACATTCGCCAACTCTTTCCAATAAATCCAGATCAACGCTTGAGGGGCCACGGCTTGAAGTTAAAGAAAGAAAATTTTAAATCAACAACCAGGCAAACTTTCCTCTCCAATCGCATTTTTTCGACATGGAACTCTCTGCCATTGCACGTGGTTAATTCCCCAAATGTATCTATCTTCAAGAAAAGACTTGATGCTTCGCTGTTTAGAAGAAACCCATGAACATTTATTTTGTTTTTATATTACGCGTACACATTTTTTTTTGCTCTTGTACTAGTTTTATTTACACTTTTATTGATGTATAATTTTAAATTTGGGCTACATAGAAATTTCTTAGCCCTATTCCATGTAGAATACTAATAATAATAATACGGCTGTACTCAATGGTGTTAACATGGTTAGGTAGGTAGATTGAAATGTAATAAATGTGTATAACATATATCTCTTGTAGTTGCATAAAATGATGGAAAGCCCTAGTGCTACAGCCTAATGGTTTTGGGATGCTTTGCAGCACCTTGGCCACAAACCTAGAAAAAATATAGACTGCGTCGGTTCATAATATAGGTCACGTGACAGGTCCCGCGTTTACTAAGGTCTTATGGTCCAGAAAATGGATATTTTATTTGTTTTATGTTGGTGTTATTATGGCTGCATTGCAATATGAAGTTAACTAACTTGCTGTCATTTTAAATGTAATTAAAGAATGTGACCAATCTCAGTAAACAAATGAGCTTCACGCTACAATACAACCAACGTAAATTGGCATAAAAACCAAGTTTTAGTGATTCTGGACCTGGATTCGGCAATATGACACTGGCACAGTCTATATTTTTTCTAGGTTTGTGACCTTGGCAATGTCAGATACTCAAGCTACTAATAACAATTGAAAACCAGAGTGAAGCTCATGGTACAACAATGCCAGCGAACTTTAAGAGCTAACAATTAACTAGACTAATCCTTAAAATTAAGCTTATCTGGTACTGGAAGAATGTGGTGTACTACACAGCTTCAGGTCGGGTTCTCTCGGGATGGTAAGGTTGAGCCCACGATTAAATGCATCGTAGCGCAGCAGGCACCACACACCCAATCCAAGTAGGTTCAGAAATGATTGTTACAGCTTATAGCAAGCAAGAAAAGCAAATCTACTTCTACACTCTACGGTAATGCAGACATGTAAGGCAGGGCGAATTTTCAGCAAAGCGTTTAGTTTACTTTTATGTCAAGCAGAAAAGGACAGGGTCGGAAGAAAAGACCTAGAAGGAAGAGTAAATGCTAAATACAACTACATATACATTTTAAAATGTAAATAATAGTGTTGAAACAAAAGTACATGTTTTAACTAACCTATACATACCTTGGTTGTACGTTGGCCTTTTAAATTTCTAGTTTTACTCAATCTCCTATCCAACTCTAAGGTTGTAAATATACCAAACTATATATTTTGCCCAGCATATTAATTTCCGAGCAGCTCAGCAGCCAGAAATTAAACAATAAAAAAGAAAATTTTTTTTTCCCTCGTTATCAAAAAAGATTATATTTTGTACCGTAGGAGAATTTTTAACCAATCTGCTGGCCTGATAATAAAGATAGAAGAAAATATTGACATATGTTTACAATACAAACAACTAGGTTAGTATTTAATTTACTGAAAATAAAACTGTTACAGGTTTATTGTTAGGTTTTGCTAGAATTGCTTACTTTGTGTCTATCAATTGTCAAAATACAATAGTGCATTATTTTGTCACAATACCAAGAACAAGCTTACCCTTATATTGGGCGGTTTATTCAAAAAGCTATACTTATAATAATATCATGAAGATAAATTTGACATATTTTATGGATCAATTTCTAATATAAACGTATAATCAATTTGTAGAAAATGCCTTTGATATTGCACGTATTGTATTTATAATTTTGTTGTTTCATTTCATTCTCATCTATGAATGATTACGGCATTTATTTTGTACCGTAGGTTGGTGTAAAATAAAATAATAAACACATCTGACAAAGTCTATATCTAGTACATTTTTATTTAATTGACCTAAATATAGAAAGAACATCTTTTGAGGCGTTAAGAAAAGATGTATTTAGTGTTTTCAGTGTTACATTTATTTTTGTACAAATGTTAGTAAAAATATATGCTGTCAGTATCTAAATAGGCAATTTGCATGAAATTTTTAAATGCTTAAAAATATTGTTATTTTATTATATATTAAGTACTTAACAAGAATATCTTGCTAATTCTGTAAAATTGTTCTTATACTTTTCATAATTAATTATTTTATACAGCAATTTATTCAAATATAATCATGGGTTCGAAAACAACATTCTGATTGGTCCACGTCACAGTATATGGAAACTTCCATGGTGAGACATGTAAAATTGTATAATCGACGTATTTTAGTTAAGTCGGTTAGCGAACTCTTTCCGTAACTTCCATAATCTGTGTTTGTTTGGTGTCCAGCATTGATTATTACATAAGTTTTGGGTTGCCGAAGGGGATGGAACCGATAAAACACAAATTTTATAAGTATTGTGTGGTACCAAAGTGCAAAACTACGGTAACCACCCCGGAAAAATATTCTTCTCAGTTCCTAAATATGAGAAAATGCGTAAGAAATGGTTCATTTCAATGAGTAGAGACGAAAAAGAGAATGCAACATTATCGAACACAACGGCGTTATATTGTTGCGAGGATCATTTCACCGTAAGTCATTTTTCACTTTATTCAGAGATTATAAAGATGATGTGTGTTTTAAAATGAATAGTTGGAAGAAGATATGGAGAATTATTGGCAGTACAAATTATTTGGGAATGTACAAAGACTACAACTAAGAAAGTGTAATACCCCATAATTTTAACTGTCACGGGAAAATGGTACCTACCTGAGCAATAAAGTAATGCAAAACGCAGACGTCTTGAAATTATTCACCATATAATTTGGAATTTCTTCCAGAAACGAAAACATTGACAATGAGTCAATTTTGGGCAGGTTATCTGATTGTCCTTTGACAAATCCACTCTCTGTTGCCATTATTTACTATAATTATATGGATATTATACACAATGCACAGCAACAAAACAAATAATAATTTGACTTTGACAGTTCGATTTTGACATTTATGTCACGCATATAAAACAACATGACATGTTCATATACTGTGACGTCACATAACCGCCATTTGTATTTCTCACGTTTTTGTGGGAAAGACGTAATGAATTTATTAATTTATTACTGAATAATATTTTGGTAATAAAATAAAAAATATGCAAATTGCCTATTCTCATTTCAAGGCATTGGTGTTAAAATTATAATATAATAAATTAATACAGGTGCTAAAAGCAGATGATGTGATTTAATTTTAAGACTGGTCGAAAAGAAAACATTTATGAAATTTTAAATCAAAGAAATATTAATTTACTTAATTAAATGTACAATTAGAAAAAGGAATAACATCAGTAGCTGTAGTAGTAATTATTTCTGTGAAACTTACCAGGGTAGAGTGTAATGTTATCCGCCGAAGTTTTGGACAAAATTTGGCTCGCGATGCTCTTCTGGCTTTATCTTCTTCTATATAACCTTCCGCTATTGTACTGGACTTCCATCCGCCGTGATTCTTAATTGTAGTAACATTAGCACTAGAGTATTTAAATAAACTAGCAGAAGATATTTGGAAGCAATATTCAGTATCAAAGTAAGAATCTGGAAAATTTAGGAATTTAGTAATATTGGCAGACATAATAGTTTAGATATAACGTACCAGTAATAACCAAAGTTCGTTGTATATTAGTTTTTGTGTCAAGCATATGCACAAATAGTGAAGTTCCCAAATCTTTGAGATTATTTATTGATTATGTTAAATAGCACAGTTTCTTGCGATTACTGGTTCCAAATACATCAAAAACTACGGCAACCTTCTGCATGGGATATGTATCATCCTACGCTTCTGCGAGAAATTTGTGGATTTGTTCCCTGGCCAATACTGTTAACTTTTTCGGTTGATACTATTCGCCCTTTCACTTCAACAAAGTTACAAGCTTGTAATTTGCTTATGTCTGGATTCTTTTCAACCAAAGCGTTAACGATTTTCATATTTTGCACTTCTTCAAGGTATGCCAAAAGCACATTTTCATTAAACTTGCCGCTACACATTTTCAAATCACATCATTTCAAGGAACGATTGCACGAGAACTCGTATTGTTACTTTGACTTACTAGGTTATAACTTGAAAGTGGCTTTTGTTCAGCTGCTTTTTCTCTTTCTGCCCGGAAGAAATTATTTTTCTTGATCACTTTCCATGTGACGAGTATTGAAGTTAGTTGTAAACAAACGATCTAACTTTCATTACCTTCGCAAATAATGTACTTCATGGACAATTGCATTTCACAATCATATTTTAGAAATTTAATAAAATAAGAAATGCGTTGATTTGTACTTTTCATGGTGTTCGTAGAATACATAGTGTATACCTTCGAAACCATAAGAGATAGGAAAATAGTTAAACGGGAGAGTTTTAGACAATTCTGTTGTTACCTTAATGGCGCTTGCAGACTGATTCTAGCTCTTCTCATTTTTGAGTAATCTAAAAAAAAAGTAAATCGTATTTTCGAAAATGGTCTGTAATTTTTTTATTTAGAGGAATTTTTAAAATCTGAAAACACTTTTTCATGGCAAGAATTTTCGAAAAATTTCGCTGTATATTTAAATTTTAATTGCGTTTCAGGTATAGAAGAAATAAGAAAACAATGACAATTGTTTCCCGCAACCGAAACGTCGCAATGAAAATGTAAATATATGTACAATAAAATTCCTCGAAAAAACTTTCGTGCAAAAATATTTACAGATCTTAAAAGTGCTCTAAATAAAACAATCACAGACGATTTTGGAAAACACTAAATTTATTTATTTTTTTCAAAATAGCTCATAAACCTGAAGAGCTAAGCCCGGTCTGCGACGCCAATATGAAAACTGTTCAACACTTTTCCCATTTAACCATTTTTTTATCTCTTATAAATTTCCAAGATCAATACGTTTATTACCAAAATGGACCACACTGTAATTGCTAAAAGTGATTTTATTTTGTCCTCACAAACTGTACCAAATTTTGGCAACCTAACAACAACAGTTGACGATTCTTTACTTTTCAGTAAATACCTTAATCATTTATGTCATCACTTTTAGACTCTTAATAATATCGAATTTCAATTATAGTCCGATATGACATTCAAAAGAAAAGCTCTTTGTGCTAAATCTGAATGAAATATCTTTAAAAGTATTCAAGACATGAGCACACAAAATTATTTTCTTTACGTTCTGTTAATTTTAAAACTATTAGTTAGACAAACAGTTTAGTGTTACTACTTTTTCATTAAGTTTGGTATCACATTCTCGAGAAATTTTTCTTTCACTAAAAACTTTTTAAAATAGTATCCCACCTGCCATAACAATTTTTACATTTATTTGTGTATTAGATATTTTTTTCTATAACGATATTATTACATAACTATTTGTTCTTATGTATCTTATCTTGAAACTTTCTAAATAGCATGTCTCACACGAGGCAGGGATCTCAAGCCGGCGACATAAATGTTTGAGATATTTAGTGAAAAGTAAAGAAGCGTTGAAGGTAGATTGTCAAAATTTGGTATAGAAGGGTTTCTAATAAACCTGAATAAGAATCCGTTAAAAGAACACGGACGAGTCTATGGAACGTTAAACCTTTAAGCGTAGGTGGCCAAAATTTAGACAAAGGAATTTCAAATGAGGCTAAATAAGAATACGACAAAAATAATTTTCTAAAAAATGTTATTTCTCGAAAAACTGTTCCCCTTTTTTGATTCTACGTGCAACGCCTATGCTTAAACACGTTTATACAATCTAAATCGCTAGTGGAATGTGAAAAATTATGTAAAAATATCACAGTACCTACTAAGAGAAAAGTCAAGATATTGAGATTTTTCTCATTATATTGAGAAAAAGTCAAGATATTGAGATTCTTCCCATTATATTGAGAAAAAAATCAAATTATTGAGAACAATGTCAATATATTTAGTTTTCTAAAAATAAAAAGTATATTTGACACCAAGGTCGTAGATTAGAATCATGCAAGTTAACATATTTCAGAAAGTCCGGCAGTAGGTTTTTGCTTTTTTATCTAAGCATTTTTATTTTCTCTGAACGGACTACTGGTAGCTGCAGAATCTATAAAAGGGGAGCCGTGTGAAAGGCGCCATTCTAGAATATTTATATGCGACCGCAGCGTCCGCACCCATGGCCTCTACGTGGAAAACAAATTCACCACAAATTGTGGATATCCCGCGATGGGATTTACGCAACTCTTCTCATTATTAATTCCGCAATAAATATTTCAGAGAAAATTAAATTTTCATATGCGTGCGTTCTGCGTTAAATACATTTTCCGGCATGTTGATTTCCACGATTTCGGCTTATTTAGCGTTCTTTAATAAATTCAGCTAAATGAAATACATGTTATAGGATTATGTTCAACATATGAAATATTCGTTCGAGAGAACATCCATCATTACATCAAACTTGAAATTCGGTTTACCTAAGTTATTATTATTCTTAAACGTGCCCTTTACAATATTAGTAGTAGTACTTTTAGGAACACAAGTTTTCAAAGAGTTCGCAACAATTCAGTACCATGACATAAATATAATAAATCTTCAGTAAATTTTATTTGCCTTTCACTCTCATCATTATACTTTCCCGTTATAATTAACTTTTTTTAGTTTAATTGAGGATTTTGCCACACTATCGAAAAAATAAAGATTAATAATTGAAAAACCTTTGTCCAAAAGGTATCGGTCAAAGATTATTTTTGAAACTACCTAACCAAAAAATCTCACACTGAAAAAGCAGATAAGTAAAAAATTACAAAAATCACATCACTATCAGGCACTTCTGTATTTTTTAGCGTTTCGAAAACTCCCTATTTTCATTCTCAAAAATTGTATTAAAAGTAAGTCAAGTTTGACAGTTTAAAATTTGTTTATTTACTTCCTAAAATGATGTTTATTTTATTGTTACTTATATCTTCTTGATACAACTATAGCCAACAATGATCAATCTTTATTAAACACTTGGGAAAACGGTCATTTGATTCAATGGAGTTCAGCAAAAATTTTACAGAGAAAGAATAATGCAACAAAAAGAAAATTAAAAGAGATCACGATAATTTTGTTGAACGGAGATAAGTGTGTCAAACTGTTCAGTAAGCATTGATAATTGTTGGCTACAGTTGTATCATGAAGAAGTAAGTAACAATAAACATTATATAACATCTCCATGGAAGCAGATAAACAAATTGTCAAACTTCATTTAGTTTTAATAGATTTTTGTAACTGTTTACTGATGTGCTTTTTTAGTGTGTGATTTTTTGGTTAGGCAAACTTAATTTCAAAAATAACCCTTGACTGATTCTTTTGACACAAGGGTTTATGCAAATAATCTTTATTTTAGGGACAGCAACATCAATTGAATATTATATTATTATCATTTTTTCTCATTGTATTTAAATATATTTTTTACATATTTCACTACATTAATATCTCTACCCCTCATTCCAATCACGAGGATTAGCCCAGAAGTCGAAGACTTGTGCGGGAAAGGAGGCGGCATATTATTAAACAGGCCGTATTTGCGCCCAGGAACGACTTAGGTTGGCGAACCTTAACTACCTTTCAGTGCAGGAATGAGGGAAACCTGGAAAACCTCGTTAATTAGGGAGGTAGTCAAATGTCGACCGGTATCAATATCTCACATGACCCTAATTCTTCCACCCTACCATACCCGAATCCCCTCCACGAATTTAGCTGATATACGGTCTACCGACTGCGGGGATAGAACCCACAGCGGTATAGCCACATCAATTCAAGTACTGACGTCTTAAACGCGCGACCACTGACTGACATTGATTCTATTGATTAAATTTTAATATTTACTTAAAAATTTCCACCATGTAAGGGCATTTCTAGTAAAATAAGGACACAGGGGCTGTAGTAAGGACTGTCCTTCCAAAACAAGGAAGACAACAGAAACAAACATTGTTGCATTTAATATTGCTTAACAAAAACATATTTAAATGTCTGCACATAAACACAATTACATCACCAAAAATAAATAAGTAAATTTGATATTACAAGGAAATGCCAACGAAAATATAGCTGTTCCTTACAAGAAAAGACATGCGAAATTTGTGCAAATTCTTTACAAACTGTAGATGCTATGCGTTCCGAAAATAATGGCAACAATGCTACAAGGGTTATTATTAACGAAAATGAAGTTAAATGTGATAAAACAAAAAGCAAAATGTGTATTACTAGAAATGTTAATGTCAATAAATAATTAAATTTGATTTATTATTTTTTCATTATTCTACTAATGAATTGAAGTTATTTTATTGCACTAGTAGATGAAGTACCACTTTAAACGGTTCATATATGTGGATAAAAGTCCAATTATAAGGTGACTGTGGATAAAAATTATTGTTATCACATAGTTTGCCAATTCTTGCTTACCACTCTTCTAAATTGGCTAATACCTTCATATAAGTATTTCTCGAATGTGATCAATTATGAAATGAAACAATAATGTACCACATGAAACAAGCAAAACTACTGCACCCTGTTTAATAAACGATATTTGTTACCAAATTAGAATTTATCTGAATAAATACAACACGCAGTTTATAAAACAAACAAATCATGTGTGAAATAATGGTATTCAAATAAATCTATCGAACCAGAATTAAAATTATGTCCTCTATGTGTACAAAAATTTCATCTATTTCGTTTTAGTGTTTGTTTTGTTCAATGTAGTAAATTATGCAGGTGGCATTTTAAGGGAAATAGACAAATTTTGCACGCAGATATATAGACCAAATGAAAGCTTTCACACCTAGTTAATTGTGATGACCTGGAATAAATTTGGATTTAGTCTGAACTGTTACAGCATGCAAATCTTGTCAAATTATTAGTAGTTATCCACCAAAAGCTCAATTAGTTAATTGGAAATAATTAAATAGATGCTGACTGGAATCCTGAATACAGGTAATTAGTGTCAGCACCTAATAAATGTAACATTATCCGCCACTGTAAAAATATCAACTAAACTAAAACTAAACATTTAATAAAATCTATGAAATAATTTAATATTAAATTTAATGTCAAAAATCAATCTTCCTAATTCTAAATTTTTAACAAATAATGAAGTGAGCTTAAATGAAAGCAATGTTACATTTCTTTTATCTTATTTCGGTTGCTGCCAGGTAGGACCTATCAAATAAGAGGCTAGCTTGCTGTAGTTGCAAAAGGAGGATGATACTAACCATAGAAGTTCTTTTATGTAGCCTGTGCATGAAACTATAAGTTATACGTCAACCAAAAACAGAACCGGCGTTAAATAATATTTAGTGATACCTGCATGTTCACTTTCCACAGCCCTGTCAAAAGATTTATATGGAAGCCTTCAGATCTTACCGTTAAAAATTTAAAATTAAAGTATTTGTTCAGATATGATGAAATATTCTTCCAGTGGTTTCATGGATAAAATACAGTGATTCGGAACTTGTCTTAGAAAAACTTACAAAAAAAATTGAATGTACAGGGGCCTCTTACAAGTACAATTCTGTAAAAACAAATCAAAAATGCAGATTTAAAAATACACTTCTGTACGGCACTGGAACCGGGTCCACTGTACAACCTGAACTTGCTTAAGACAAAGAAGTCAGTCGATGACAGAAAATAAGAAGAATTTTCCAAGGAAATAAATAAATAAAATTCTTATCAGCAAATTCAACTGCTTTTGCTGATATTGTTATTAATTAATTAAATAATTTGACATACATGATGTTACAACAACTGTTCAAAATTTTCTAAACCAATGTGGAAACACATTTGGGTCGGTACCCATACATACATACATTTTAATTATTCACGGATACCTTCAGTTATTCGCCGTTTTGAAGCAACTGTGACAGCATCATCATATTCAATAAATAACGCAGTAAATAATATTTTTTATTTGCGACACCTAGTGCTGAACGTGTGAAGAAAACAATTCATACCTGTTTGCAGGTCAATCCGGGATTTCTTGACTTTATGCCGTATCTTTCTGATGGCAAAGAAGTAGATTTTTCTGAAGCCACCCTAAGTGTGCCACCTGAACAACAGCAGTTGCGAGTTATTCAATTTTATTCCAGTACTACAAGTGCATCTGCATAGAGATGTAGAGTGTTTTGTAAACTAATAAACTTAATATGAATAATGTTGGATGCTATAAATTACCAGTACAAGGTAAGATGCTGATTTTAACTTTTTGTCGGTTTCTACAAACATTAATTAGTTTTGTTGTATAGAAATGCTGATATTAAGGAAACATATATGAATGTCCTGTTTGTCACAGAAATAAAAGTGTTTTCATAAGAAGAGTATTGGTGATTATTAAAAAACAACAGATATTTAGCACTAGGTATATAGAATTTTGAATGATTTGATTTTGTCATGAGTCAATGTCGTCAAATTATGAAACATCAAGGATTAGTGCCCACATCAAATATACCAAATAATCCGACTTTCGGTTTCAGAAATACTTCTGAAGGGGAGAGGAAAATGTCACGCAAAACGTAAAGCTGCCTGTACTAGCCACTAACCATTTTATTATACATACTATTTAATACTTTTTGTATTTACTCTCCCTATATTGCGTATTACCATTTTTATAATTTCTATGAGAAACTGATACACAAATTAATTATCGTTTTTTTATAGCAGAGTTTTACAAAATACATTCAAAACAGATACAAAACATTTATCAGTTTTTACTTCGAAATGATACTCACGAGCATAAAAGACCGCATTCAAGCTCTCTAAATTAAGGCCAATCGAAAATCATTGCAATAGAATACATTAGTACTTAATGGGTGTCCACTGAAACAATATCAAATCAAAATCAATAATTGAGTGAAACATAGAAATACATTTGGACCATACGTAAAATAATTAACTGACAATACAACCCAGTTGCGGTGGAATGTGCCACGGGTAGTGATGTGCCTCATATGCAGATGTTAATGAAAGGCTGACTGACAAGATTAGATTAGATTAGACTCTCAGTCGGTTAAGCGGAACGCCTAACATAGAATAATGAATAAGAACCAACAGTGGGCCTCCCTTAAATGAATCAATCACTAGAAAGCTTCATGCTACTTAAGCTATTCGCATAATAGCTGCACAGATGAACTTGTAATTAGTAATGATCTATCTTGCACAACTCTCTTGAAGTTGATTAGTGGGTAAAGATAATAAATTAAGAACGAACAGTTATGTCTTCTTTCCATAAAATCAATACGTAGGGAAGTGACAAAGTAGCGAAAGCCTATATTTTATCCGATAAAGTAATTTCATGAGAAACAACTAATTTTACTTTCCAGGAAGGTCATATATTACAAATGTTGATGATAATATTTAATCCATTCTAATTATGGACATGAAATTATGTCACACCACAAAAGTTATACCGTGTTGGTTAAAATTTTAGGGCAGTTCTTATTACGCTACTTCTGCTTTAATAAAAAGTAAATCTTGAATCAAAGTTGTATATCATAAGCATCACAAAAAGTATATAAAATTACTTCATTTACTGTTTTATTCACTCTCTCTCTCTTGATGAAGAATACTGTGTATACGAGTACCTACTCATTTAGAAAAAAATATTTGTTATTATTAACAGAAAATAAATTTATTAATAACTTCAAACGAAAAAAATTATTACAAAATATTTAAAGAGCTACATTTATTTCAATAAGATACAGTTCGTTATTTTTTTTATCATCTAAGAAATAATTTTAATATGAGTTTCAAAATAATTTCAGGGGTATATATTTTTGAAAACATAACAGCTGCAAAAGAATTCACTTCACAAATAAAAATAAGTATTTTTTTATTTTACTTAATCTGTAGGTACTAACAGTGTATCATGGATTCCGAATAAATAAATACTGGCATATTTATTTTAAATGCATTTTCAAATATAATGAAAAATATCTTTACTCTTAGATATACAATAATAGAAATTAAATCCAATTTCTAAAATACTCAATGGGATCGAAGCTCTGGGTTTTTTTATAACACACTAACGATCATCTTTAGAGTAATTTGCAAGTGTAATATTTTTCTAAATTTCAATATCTTGCATCGCAATAACCAGATCCTTTATTAATACTTCTTGGTCAACACCTCCTAAAGTTATTATTTTGTAAATTATTTTATGGATACTGTAGTTCGTAGATTTTTATATCCGGTGTCAATTGAATGATATGTAAACTTTCTGTGCTGTTTTGCCGTGGTCGATGCTTAACTGCGGACGTTTCGCCATACTTAACAAATGGCATCTTCAGTGCTTCTCGTATCAATAGCACCCAGAATAGCACCTACCGTACTGATATTTATTTTCAGGAACCATTTTATGCCTTCCATGTTTACATTAAAACTTATCATTGCAAAGATGTATTTGCTGGGGACCTCTTGTTTCCCTCCACTCATGTTTTGTTTAAAGCGAGGTACTCAGCCTCACGACCACGACTAGATAGATCAACTCTGTCGGGAAATTGTAACAAAAAAACACACGCAATTGTACACAATTGCAAAAAACACTGACGATAATCATATTTTGTAAAACTTTTTTGGTATTGCACTACCACACGATAATAAGCACATTCCATAAATCAGCACTGTGTCCGTCATTTCGGCGTTTGTAAATACACAAAAAAATCGTGAAAGATTGAATATGCGAAGAGCAAATACTGGAAAATTATTCAAATACCGTTTGCGAAATTTTGTCTTTTACAGAATCTAATGCAGTTGCCATCTGTAGGCCAATAGCGCAAGGTGTACGTCACGCCATTCAATATTATTAAACCAGTTAGTTGGGTCACAACCGACAATTTCGGCTATTTTTATGTTATACGGTTTTTGTTTAATTTTATTGAAGGCGCATAATTTGGTACGAAAAGGGCACCAAATATCACGCTAGAGAGTCTTCCGGATGAAGTGGCATATAAAGCCTATACTGCTAAATTTCCTATAAATATAAAAAAAGTTAACAATTTGAGATTCTTAATCCAATATATCCCCGAGAAAAACAAAGAATTTTACAATATGATATTTGACTGGCCAACAGCGGCCTCCGAGGAGATAGCTGAAGAAGACTTTTAATGCTGTTATAAAAATTCTTAGCTATTATAAACTTACCCAAGTTACTAAATAATATGCAAAACTATGTTTCTTTGGTAAATAATATGTTAGATTTTTATTTTCATTGTTTTATTCTGAATAAGTTTGGAAAAGGGCACAAATGAAATAAATACAAAAATAATTTTATGATATAAATTTTTCAAATAACTGAAAAATTACTGTAGCTTCCTCACATATCAGTAAACATACAACAGCATCTGCATAACTATATCTGCACACGATCAGATATAAAAATGTATCCTACTGTAAAATTTAATGCTATGTAGATGTGCCCTTTCCCAAATAACCGATTCCATTCTGTTCGGGAATTAAATAGTAATAATACTAATAATAGTAGTAGCAAGATTAACAATAACCGATAATTTTTGCATTAAATAATTGCTATAATTTTAATTTGGAGTTAGTTTGAAGAGTACGGTAATCAGTAACACAATATAGGTTGCCAGTTGCCATCAAATGTGCATCCTGACTATGACTATGTGCTCCTGCATCACAGTGCAAGGGGTCAAAATACCGGGAATAAAGAAGCAATACCAGGAATGATGAACAACTGTACGCGGAGTGCGTGTTTTATTGTTAGTAGGTAATCCTGTAATGAGTAAAATTGTAGTTTTTACAGATTGAAACGAAATACGAATGGAAAACATTACAGCTAACCGGATTATTTTATCTAATCAGGTATTATTATTAATAAAAATGTTTATTTTTATGGTTTCTACATTTGGCAACGCTGAAAAAATGTTCGCATGGTAGTTGAAGTCTAAGCCATATCTAACGACGGTTATCATAGCCGGAAAAAATAGGGGTTATGTCTCATTTTGAAATATCGAGTTGGAATTCCGAAATATTTTTTTATTATCTTTTAGACATCCGTGAACGCATGATTAAAATCTTTGTACATAGTTATAGTTATCTATTTATACAACAAAATTATGATTTTTTATTTGTTGGAAGATAAGTCGATATAATACATACATAAATAATGCTATTAAATGTTTCATATCTATTATTTGGGTTTTTAAAATCATAACTTAGATGATTATAATAAGAACGGTAGAGGAACAATATGACTGCAGTCAATTTTCATTTCTCCGTACTTCTTGTTTTCAATTTAATTTGAAAAATTCGTAAGAATAGTGGGGTTATTAAAAAACTATCTCTATAGTTTCACTTTACCTACTTTGAAACTTATTTAATTTCACACAGATTTCTCTACATTTAATATCAACTTTGATTAACTATCTTTCGTAAATATTTTTCTACAAATGGAAGGGTATATGGTCTGTTATTAAATTCTGTAGTTAAAAATACCATTACTTACATACATACTGACATCGTGCAACAAATTACATACATGGTGGACACCTTTTTAACATCGGAAAATATCTGCAATAATTTGTACACGGTTGGCAATCGGTGATGGTCCATCTGCCGTTACATGAGAGCGACAAAGTAAAGTATAGAAATCCGTGCGGTAGACAAGGATGGCTATAGGAAGACGTTTTATAAATTAGAATAACATAGATGGCGATTGGTCGCTGAGATATAAGTGGGAGTGGATTTGATTTGTTAAATGGCGAAACGGGCGGTGACTGTTTAGATTTTAAAACGTTGTCAGTATAGTCATCCTTGTCTATTGCACGAATTTATTTGACTTACTTTGTCCCTCTCAAGTCAGATGGACTATCAGTCTTTTCCAATCCTGTATATACTATTATAGAGCGAGTATTATGAGAATGAGAAACATGAGGTATATCACTACTAAAAAGAATTGTTCCATTTAAAATAATAAAGTTAATAGCTACATCCGGTATAATCCGAAGTGCCATGACCTTGAAATTGTTTGTGTTAAAAAGTATAAGATCAGCAATCTAATTAGCCATATTTTCAGGAAATATCGATCAGCCTTTGCCTCTAAACTCCTAATGAACGAGTCCACGAGTTTCATAAAATGTACACGATTTTTGGCCCAGGAAAATGCACGGAAAAATATATCTGAATCTTGAATATATCTAATAAAATTCCGTTGTTGATACCGTTTTCAGGATAAAACTGCTGAGAATTGAAACAGAAATTTTAAAACCTTTCTTTTAACTGTCTCAATCAACATGATATTATTTTGGTATATCACCAAAGTGGACACCATATTAGAGATGCATATTCTAATTTAGATCTTATGAACGAATAATATAGTAATTTTTTTGTAATGTTTTAGAAACAGTTTCACATAAAAAATCCAAATAATATGTAACCTGATTTAGAAATTTGATTAATATGGTTAGAAAATTTAAGTTTAGTATCAAATACGACTCCGAGATCCTTTTCAATTCAGTACACGGTTCAAGATTGTAATTGTGTGTTCTGCAAATATAATATGACCACATTTAATTACAGAGATTATATCATTAATAAAAATTAAAATAAGTAACAGGCCCAAATTAGACCCCTGTGGGACGCCAGAAGTTGTTATAAAACCCCCCGTTGGAAAATGACATTCTTCGGCAAAAAATTTGGATTATAGGCGATTTCTTTCAGATCATACTTGAGTCCAACCTGGAAGCACTTATTGTTAGGTCTAGTCTTTTCTATTCTTGTTTCGATGTGTTTAACTAAAACATCGTCAAAGTTCGAAATATTTGCTTTTTTTCATTACATAACTTGTAATTATATTTTCATCTATGTTATCAGGTATTTTTGATAAAAATATCCACTTTTTTGAGGCTATCGCTTCTTCCAACAAAGTCATCCGTAGTTTTTCCCGTACGTACATAAATATTTTTTTAGGTTTAACTGCAGCAGAAGACGATGTTTTCAATACTCTTTTTCCAGTAGATACAACTTGTGCCCAAGATGAATCGCCATTGATAATATTCAGTGGGTTAGTTTTTTCAGCATTACCGCTGTCTATAAAAGTTGCTGCTAGGTTAACAGTATTTTTTGTTTGAGCATCGCCTACTGGAGGAAATACAAAAGACAATGTGTTGCTTGTAGCAAGATCCGTTCGAGGAGTAGTCTTTATCAGTGCATTTATGCTCTGAGAATTGTTTCTTTGTTAGAATTTCTGTGTCTCTTGCTGTTTTTCTAGATAGATTACTTTTTCTTCGAGTAACTGTTTATTTTGTTTTAACAATAAATTGCTTTCTCGCAGTTCTTGAATAATTTCATTTGATAGTTATTTTCTTCTCATAAAGATTTTAGGAGAAGAGAATTTATTTTTCCTCGTTGCTGCCACTATCCAGGCTGTTACGTTGGCTTGTATCAGAAATAGAGCAACCTAAACAACACCATCGCTTTCCATTTATTTCATTTTTTTTTTCTTTATTTAATTCCTAGATTTTCTCAATAGTAAGATTCGCACAGTCTCTCTGAAACCAGCTATTACATTTCCAACACTGAACTTTATACGCATTTGTTTTTATAGGTTTAAGACACTACATTAGCACAGAATACGTCCGGCATCGCGGACTATTCGCTGTTGAACTTGAAGCTTTGTACTACTATATACAAAAAGTAATATTCAGTTTAATTTTTTTTAAATTCTACTTCTTTACATCGCAAATTGTTCTTAATTTCCGTAGTAAATCAGGGGGGAAAAGAACGATTTGTTTTTGTAATTTTTGGCACGCATTCATCCATAATGTTAATGTCATCCATAATGTTATGCATTATTGTATAAAATGCACTACAAGCCTCATCACCATTAACATAATATTCCAAATGTGACCAAATGTGTTGATTGGAAAATTCTGTGTAGGAACTGTATTTAACTGAAAGTCAATATTTAACGAAGGATGATGAGCATCTGTAACAAATGGTAGTCCATCTGTAGTAACACAATTCTAGAGTATACCCTTTATAAATATGTTTACACTTTCAACCTTTTTACAAATAAAACGTGTAAAATTTTACAACACAATATTTTACTGTATATTATTTAACATCTAAATAGGTGGATCCAAACTTGTTTGCTAAATCACAATGCAGAACGCGTTTGAAATGAGATCCTCCCGGTATTAAATTTGGTTAAAATAAAATTGAGGTCCTTTTGATGGAAAATTCTTTTTCAGAGAAATGACAGGATCAATGAAGCATGTGGCCCACAAAGTGTTTTGTGCGGAGAATAAACCGAGTCTGCCCAATCCTCTGATTAGAAACACGCCAGTGTACCCATTAAAACCGGATTAGCTCGTTAATTCCAACTACTTGAAAGCGTCGACTGCTCTTCCAGGGCATCGTGGGCCTTTGCCAGCCGCAAAACTCCGACCAACTTTTATAATTTTATAGTAACCCAAATTACGTGATAAAGGGAAATGGGCGTTTGTTACGTTCGTTTATTTATTGGAGTATTTTCATCGTGGACAATAAAACAAGTCAGACTTTCAAGCGACGGTACAAAAATTGTCAACATTGCATAAAATATTAATAAGCGTTGTCTGCTTTTTTCGGTGTTTCGCCATTTAGCGAAATTTAAAAGTATAAAAAATAGTATCTTTCTTCTATTTATGTACCCAATTATTAATCTGCAGAAAAATATACCGAGTTTACCCAAGAACTAGACAGGACTATTACTTAATGTGACAAATCTTTCGCACACTGCTTTTTTATTGTGGCGTAGTCGTAATTTCTCAACCGACTGTAATAGTCAGAGAGTGTAATTAAAATATAATTATACAGGGACTATTATACAGTGACTATTATGAAAATGAAAAACATGACGTATCAGTACTAAATACACAAATAAACATACAATTCTCTCAATTTAAACACATTGGCATTCTTGTTCAAAAATTATGTAGAATTAGTTCTAGTTTCTATGATATAATTTTTAATATGCTATTTTCTACAACATTAACATACGGATTCATCAACAAGGCGTAACGTTAGTCAGACTAGCGGAGGTTACGCGAAAAATTTACGCATCTGTTGCACTAATTTAAATAAAAAGCATACTCCTATTCACTACTATGTATAATACTTACTTTATGATATGTTAACTAATCCGTAGTACTGAAAAGTACAGTTTTTGAATATAAATACTAAATATACAATGAGAAACGCAAGGAACTAGAGGCCGAAGTTACGCGATTTTTAGACAGGTACAATACTGGGTCTAACTTTTGGCGCAAATATGGACGTAAATAAACAGCCTACCTAGCAACGCATGTTTCGTGAATGAGCGCAAAGCTGGTTAGTCCGACCACAGTATACTAAGCAATCAGTAGGGAAACTCAGCTTTCCCGCGTCTTCCAAAAATTCGCCATGTTGTTGGCGACTGACAGTTATTACTATAATTTCACAATCAATACTTCAATTTATATGAAACTACACTGGATTACAACAGTTAATTAAGTATTAATGCAAAGTATTATAACTACGAAACAACTTTGGTTATGTTTACGCCAAATTATTAGCTATTTTTCGTATGTTCTGTGAAATCCGCCATATTCTTGGCGACTTTTTCTAGAGTGGGGGTATTTAAAAACTGCCAAACGTATTTCATTCATAAATTGTCTAAGATTCCGTACTGATTGCTTAATATACTGTGGTCGGACTAGCGCTATGCCCGTTTCATGAATCCGGCTGTTAGACTATTCGATGTTTTATACAAACCACCCATATAGTTAAAGGATATCTTAACATAGACACTACTAGTGCTTCATAGATAACAAAAATAGGCTTCTTATCTAAAGTGTCCCTTAATTAGTAGAATAAATAAGTTTTCAAAAATTTTTGAGTATATTCAATGTGTTCGGTTCAATGAGTATTTTCGTCGTGGACAAGAAAACAAGTCAGACTTTCATGCGACGGTACAAAAATTGTCAACATTGTATAAAATATTAATAAACGTTATCTGCCCTTTTTAATGCTTCGCCATTTGGATAAATTTAAAAGTATAAAAAATTAGTATCTTCATACACTACATACAGTTATTAATCTGCAGACAAATATACCGGGTTAACCCAAGAACAATAAACTAGACAGAACTGTTACATCAATCAAATCTTTGCTGTTTTGTTGTGACGTAGTCGTGATTTATCAACCGACTCTAATAATAAGAGTGTGTAACTAAAATAAAATTATTCCAGATAAAAACGAATATAGAGCAGGTGCATGTAGGGGGTCTCAAAATATTGCAATTTAACCAAACATAGCACGTTAATAAAGCAGAGAATAGAACCTATAGCAGAACGACAAATAGGGGAGTATCAAGCAGGTTTTAGAAAGGGAAGGTCAACAACGGACCAAATTTTCATGGCGAAGGAAATGCTGACTACATGCTTTGAGTATGGGATCAAAGCAATGGTTTTATTTGTGGACTTCAGGAAAGCTTATGATTCGATCAAAAGGAATAAACTAAGTAAAATTCTGGAACAATTTGGGATACCAACTAAACTGATTAGGCTATTGAAAATGACCTTAGAAAATACTAAAGCCAAAGTACGAATAAAAGGTGAATGTTCGGAAGGCTTTACTATTGATACAGGACTGAGACAAGGAGACCCACTCTCAACGCTTCTTTTTAATTTAGTACTAGAAAAGGTCATAAGAGATAGTGAGTTGAACAGAGAAGGACACATATTGTTTAAAAGTCACCAAATAGTAAGTTATGCAGATGACGTGGCCATTATTGCTAGAGATAGTAGGGAATTAGAAGAAGTAACGAGAAAACTTGTGGAGGAAGCAAGTAAAGTGGGAATGCAGATAAATCAAGAGAAAAGTAAGCTGCTGAGAATAGGAGAACAAAAAAAGGATACAAATTTTAAATTGAGAACAGAGCATGGAGAGATGGAGTTTGAAGAAGTTCAAGAATATGTGTATTTGGGGGCGCTAATAACAGCTAACTGTGATGAGGAACAAGAAATAAATAGGAGAATAATAAAAGCAAACAGAAGTTCGGCAGCAGTCAACCACTTATTGAAATCAAAAAATTTGTCCAGACGAGTAAAATTTAGAATGTATAAAACAATTTTGAGACCGACAGCGCTGTATGGTAGTGAAACCTGGGTTCTCAATAAGAAGTCAAGAGAAAACCTTTTAAGGTGGGAAAGGAAGATCTTAAGAAGAATTCTAGGTGGTAAGCGGACAGAGGAAGGCTATGTAAGGAGAAATAATGAGGAAATATATGGAATGTACCAGGCACCAACAATAGACGAATTTGTAAAAGCCAGGAGAGTGCAGTGGCTAGGGCATCTAGAACGTATGGAGGATGAAAGGGCAGTTAAGAAAATAGTAAACCTAACTACAAGAAAAAAAGAGGTAGACCGAGGAAGCGATGGAGAGAGGCAATGGCGATAGATCTAAGGGAGAGAAATGTAACGGATTGGAAAAGAAAGGCGAATGACAGAATGGAGTAGAGGAGAATAACATAGCTCTGGGCCTAAAAGGCTTTATATATATATAACCAAACATAGCATATACAAAGTTGCACACAGGCGGAGTTATAGGCCCAGAGTGGGGCCAAATATTTGGAAAAAAATTAATTTAAATTACTTGGAATAACTAAATTTGATACATGATTTGGGTTTATTATTGGGCTTTTCTTACTGTGACTTCAAGTCAAGTGTGAGATCTCTAAATGATGCCAAACTTTTTTCCCATTGATCGAATTTAAAAAAATATATACTATCCCGAGTAGAATTTAATTTAAACCACTTTATTACTCTCATTAAAGTTTAAAAAACTTTAAGGTTTGCAGAAAAATATGCATTAATTAAAACAAAATTTTAATAGTGTTTATTAAAAGAAATCAAACAGTCAGTTGTAGCTGACTAAAATTATTTTATTTCTGCTGCTGTTTGTTGTTGAAAATGGTTGGAACATTTACATTCAGCGAACAAGTTGACATGTTACTTGTGCTAGATTTCTATATACGGAAACTCTAGAAGAAATGTAGAAAAATATCGTAGGAGATTTCCAAATCGAGTAATTCCCTATAGAGCAGTTTTTCAATAATATCCGAGGACGTTCTAATGTAGTAAGGGTACAAGATGAGGAAAATATTTGGCAAACAGTTGAGAGGGAACTGCAAATATGTACTAAACGTTTATCTGGAGAAACTGGATTATCAAGAACTTCTGTACACCGAATTCTTAAACGTAATCTATACATCCAAATCACGTTCAAAAAGTGCAAGAGCTATTCCCTCAAGATTTGGATCGTCGAGTGACTTTTTACGAGTTTATCTCATATCAGAATATTACTTTTCACGAGAAAATTCTTATCGCTGATTAGATTTGTTCCACTCGTAGAGGAATTGCAAATGTTCACATCTTTCATGAATATTTCGATATAAACCCCTGTGCAATATCAAAGCGAATTTAAGATAAATGTTTGGGCCAGTATTATTGATCGTTATTTGATTGGACCAGTTATTTTGCCAAATCAATTAAATGACGAATTATTTGGAAAATCTGAAAAATTCTCTCCTTGATTTAATCGAAGATTTACCGATGCAACTTAGACACGAATTTTGTTTTTTCATGATGGAGCACCGCCTGATTGTATAGTGCTACTGTTTGAGACTTTTAATTTCAAGTTTCCAAATAAATGCTTATGTCGGGGAAATAAATTGTCCTAAAAATTGGCCGCCACGATCGCCAGACCTCGCCAACTGGATGAGGAATTGTATTACGAATGAATCAAACAATCATCATTTATTAGACCGAGTAAATTTATATTTTAGAGATTATTTTTTGACGTTTCTTAAAACCAATGAAATGCTTCTTTATTTGTCACAAGGGTAAGTTTCAACCAATTATGTCATTATTATAGTGGGAATAAATCTCTTGTGATTATTCTCGGGAATAATCACTGTGGCTTTTATTTGCCTAGCAAGTGTCAGATAGTTGTCAAAATATTTACCTAATTGTGTCAACGCGATATGTGAATCAAAACATAATCTAGTCAAATATAACTCGCGAGTTCCATAAATTAGAAAATAATTTGACAGATTTTGTTCAAACTTGTTGCCAGGCAATAGTCACGAGAGCCCGCAGGGTTCGAGTGGCTATTTTCAAAAAATCTGTCAAATTATTTGAAAAACAAAGAAATCTAGAGGGTTCAGATCAGGCGATTTTGGAGGCCATAAAACAGGTTTGGCCCTTCCTACCCATCTATGTGGAAAAGTTTCTTGTAGATTTCTTTGTTTGGGGATATTTGAAGACAATAGTGTATGGTACTCCTGTAAATAGCCTGGAATAGCTGCAGCTACGGATTAATCAAAAGTGTCAAGAAATCCAAACCAAGGAGGGTGTTTTCGAAAGAGTTCGAATATCGTTGAGACGAAGATGTCGTGCCTACTTGGAAATGAACGGGGGGCACTTTGAACATCTTCTGTAACTTTGTTTTTTGTTTGTTAAAAGCTTCCTTTGTCGGTTAATTCCTAATAAAATAAAATGTTTGAAACACGAATAGTGGTTCATATCTCCGCAACCGTTACTTTACGGACCCATATTTATTAAGACTTTTCTGCTTATTTTCGTTCATACTATTACCTCCTGAAATATTTTACACTCTTTTTTTAACACCCTGTAATGTAAATATAAATAATTTCTTCGAAATTTTACAGACTTCTAACTTGTTATCTTAAATTAGCACATTGTATACATATTAAATGATGCAGAAAAATAAATATCCATAAGCTATAAAATTTGTCAGTTTTAATTAAGAATTAGATCATACTAAATGTATTATTATCAATGTTGATAAAGGTGAATAAAATTTAAATGTGGGTACAATATATTACCAAATTTAATATTTCGTTCAGCTCTATCGAAAATATAGTAGGGGTGCAGGTCGGTTATGTATAAATAAAGATAAGCGGTATTTGAACAGATCTTCTGGCTTTAGCCTACCAAACTGGTTTACTTTAGCTAGCCATGTATCAGTTTTTTTTTGTGAGCATAGAGAAACCTGTAACCATAACTTCAGTTTTCTGTTCACAATTTTTTGGGTCATATTTGTTAATTAATAATAGACATAATGTTAAACCTTAATATGATTTGTCGTTTAACAAAACATGTTTTAAATATTCCTAACTTTTGCGAGGTGATTCAGAACTTATCTAAAGAAATGAAATAGGAGAGTTTGAAAATGATTTAATGATACACATCTCCACGGGACTGAAAACTGGTCCATGTAAAACCTGAAAAGTGGCAATCTGTGACCGGACAAAAAATGCTCAAGGAAAGAAATAAATAACATTTTATAACGCAAATTTAACTGCTTTGGCCGCTATTGTTATTAATGATTAATAGAGTTAACTTGTGGTTTTAATTAATATAATGTTGACATACCTAATGTTACAACAACATTTTGGGCCCGTCTTACCTATTTTCTACAAACACAAATGTTTCTGCTTCTTGTCCGTTTTATACTCGTACGTTATTGGCAGCAACTATGATACGTTTCCGTAAATCGTCAATAGTATGTATTCACTTGTGTGGAAACACTTCATTTTTTAAATATCTCCACAAAAAGAAGTCCAAATGATTTAAAGTCAGGAGATCGTGGTGGCCATGGTACCGGTTTTCCTTGTCCAATCCCCTATTATTATTATTATTAATGCTTGGACACGCTGTACATGGTACGGATATAATTGAGCCTCGTGTATGATGAGCCCCACAATGCTGCAATACTCCGTGGAAGTCCTGGACCTCTATCTCTTTCACGATTCGATTTCAAATTTCCCTCGCATTGCACTACACTTGCACTCACTGCACGCCGCGGTAAAAGTAGCTGCATTTGGCACATGTTTACCGGGATACGCTCTGCTAAAGCATTTTCACATCGTCATAAATTAAATACTACAACTTTGATAATGTTGGAAATTATAAGGATTTTACAAAAAAAAATTATGATATTGACTCCATTTTTCAGGACCCATCTATTCTCGACTTTTTCTGATAAGTTCTATATATTGAAAATTATCCCAAACCGCAAATCAAGGATAATTATCTAAAAATATTTAGGAATAACCAAAAAAATCCGGTTATTAATGTGCTCGCAGGACATTATGTTCAAGGTACAAATGAGGATTATATCCGGCAGTTAGACTTGTATAATAACCTAATTTATGGCCGAGCAATGATTGGCCATTTTTGAGCCTTATGTGGCAAATCAGAATATCGCCGAATGATGGTTAACAAGCAAATAATTTATGATGTACCACATATGGTTTACCTGCGCTACAAGAAAGCCATCAATAACTATAATGGCCCATTTAAGTGCCGCACTTTATGTGTTTGCTGGGTACTGATCAACCATTAACATCTTCAAAGAAGTAAGGCCTCATGATTCCCATAGATCCAGCAGCACACCAATCATCATTATGTACAATGATTTTTCACGAACTTCCCTTGGATTTTTATCAGACCAATAGCTGTAATTCTGCTTATTGACAAATCTCAATAAACAAAAATTGATTTCGTGAGAAGCAGATTTGGAAAACCAGGATTGATTTGAAAGATATTGAGAACATTCTGGCAACAGTAGGGTCTATTTTATTTGTGATGTGCATTCAGTTCTTGGACAAATTGCATTCTACATCTAAGTGCAACATTATTTATAGACTTCTTTCAGAAAGGTTAAGGGTTAAAAAGTGCCGCATTGTAAAATATTTACTCACTCGTTCAATATTCTCTGCATTTCTGAAAACGTCCACCCATTTCTTTTTTGTTGCCAACAGATCGTTCATATTCTCAGTTCCCGATCCATCTACGGATGGTGAATCGAAATGGTACAGGTTGTATTGCAGTTATTAACTCCACATTTCTCGAGAACAATATTTTTTGTTGGCAAAGGCAACATTCATTCATGTATCTATATTAAAAAAAATAGTTTTACTCCTTGTCTTTAAATAACAGTACAAAAACTAGGTAACTAGGTTATTGACCTAATAATACGGTAGGTCAAGGTCAAGATTAACTCTCGATAACTTAGATTAGCGGCGTGCCATTTCGGTCTTGGACAGTTTTCTGTCGACAACACGATGGTTTTTTATTACTTAGTATTTAAACACGAAACACTTTTCAGCTTCATTTAATAATTTACCAATTGGGTATAGGTTTTTTATGTAATGTACGTAAATGGTTTATTACTCGGTTTATTATTAGACACGTTGGAGTTTTGTTCCAGTCATAACAGCTACATTTGCTCAGAGAAAAATCGACACGCGAGTGTACGGGTATCGTTTGATTGGGCCGTATTTTCTACGGGAAAACCTGAGTGGACCGCGTTACTTGCAATTTTTAATAGAATTATTTGATTATTATTTGATTTTATTGGGTAGTAACATTTTAAATTATTATTGGCTGAAGTTGAACTGAGCAAGAAAAAATGATATTCTAAAATAGTCAGTACAACCGTTTATGTGATATCTAAAACCTAGGTGGGTAGGTACTATATAGAAAAATATTACAACTTGACAACATTGCATCAGGTCGATATCGAGTTGAACTGTGAGTTGTAATCGACCAAGGCTGTGACCGGTCAGTGACAGTCTGAAAAGGGGGTTTAAATAATGATTTGAAAATATTTTTTTTCTGCGTAAATATGCATTTAGATTTTTTTTAATCACGTATTCGCATTATACTCATTATTCCCTATCTCCTCTTAAAATTAATGACATTATGACTGACTCACCCTGTATACAGGGTGTTTCAGGAAGAGATGTACATACTTCAGCATGTTATTCTATGTTCAATTTTAAGCAAAAAAAAATCTATGAACTTAGGTCTGGAAACGTTTCGTTTAGGATATACAGGTTGTCAAATTAAAAAAATAATTGCATATTCTTTAATAACTCTCTACTACTTTGAGTTAAATTCATGAAATTTTGTATGTGGAGATTTGTTGGGGCTGGAAATTCAAACTTTATGCACAATTGACTGTATCTTCTAGGGTGCCACAAGCGACCATTAGGATTCTTTTGAATCGCTGCAACTTTTTTGTTCCACGGTGTATATCAATCTACCTGTTTTATGAAGATTTCTTTGTTTGGGGATATTTGAATACATTAGTGTATGGTACTCCTATTAATAGCCTGGAAGAGCTGCAGCTACGGATTAATCAAAAGTGTCATGAAATCCAAACCAAGGAGAGTGTTTTCGAAAGAGTTCGAATATCGTTGAGACAAAGATGTCGTGCCTGCTTGGAAATGAACGAAGGGCACTTTGAACATCTTCCGTAACTTTGTTTGTTGTTTGTTAAAAGCTTCCTTTGTCGATTTATTCCTAATAAAATAAAATATTTGAAAAACGAATAGTGGTCCATATCTCCACAACCGTTACTTTGCGGGCCCATGTTTATTAAAACTTTTCTGCTTATTTTGGTTCATACTATTACCTCCTGAAATATTTTACACTCTTTTTTTAACACCCTGTATACTTTTATGTTGGGAACATTTTGACCGTCTGTAGACTTAGTCGTATTATTAACGTTAATTAGATCCAAATGTGTTGTTTCCGCGTATAAATACGATAAAATAAATAGGATACAGTGAAACAATCGCTTTAATGGTAATATTGGTTTACGTTAAGCCATAATTTGTCCTCCCTTAGAGTATAAACTCATTAGTACTTCAACCGTAGAAATTTACATTTACCTAGTAATTATGAATATATCCTAAACTATAACAAACAACTTAAACCCAACACCCTCTTTGCCTTCAAAACTTAACACAGGATTTGTACAGTAGTAGCCAACTTGATTAAATATAAATTGTTCTAGTATATTAATGAGAATCCTTCGCTTCGTGTATCTCACTCAAATTCTAGAGAACTTTATTAAATTTTACTAGACTGGACATTTTGCTCATGTTTTGCAGTAGAAACTCAAATGCATCAGCAATATATGCCAGAGCCTAGCCTGAAAACTACAATGACAGGTCAAAAAATCACGGTTAAGGTTAGAAAAAGTACATATTAATTATGTATTGGTGGCTAATCGGAAAACATAGTGCTCAAAAAGTAAGTATCAATTCAAATTAATACTGTAGATGTGAGATATACATATTATTTTAATTTCACTCAAAAATAATGGCACGCATTTTTAAAATGAATATTTAATTTTGAACTAAAGGAATTATTTAGCTATGACTAAGTACAAATATTTTAAGAGGGAACGTTTGGTTTGGGTTCCATGTTTGGTTAATGAGATATGACATATCTGAAATCTCACCACCTCCCACTGCTTGGAAAATTAACTTAGTATGTTAAAATGTTTCTTTTTATTTCTTTTTTTTATTGACAAGTTTCTAAAAATAGCTGTTTATTTATGAAGTCCAACACTATACATACACCTGTACATGTCAAGACGAGCTAGACACATTGTTAAATATACCGCCTAAATCTATGTGTATATTGCAAATCGTTGATTTTTTTGTAATATAACTACTGCAGTGTGTGTTCATTTTCTTGGTATACTGACCAACTTGAGCATTTAGAGTCGTCAACATCAAAAGGAAGGAGAGAGGCGCCTCTCCCGAAGAACAAGACACCAACGTTGAGGTAATTTTTAACCACAGTTATGCGCCACCGGAAAATTATACAATAGCAGTCCATTTTTCTCTCTAATAACTAGCGCTTCGCTAACATTTTTTGGTACACTAGTATCAGGCGGAGACCGAGTTGAGTTGGCAGCTGTGAATTAATCGAGGCTATTAGCGGTCAGTAATAATCTGAAGGGGTTAAATAATAATTTGAGAATATTTTTTTCTCACCGTAAATAATCATTTATTTTTTAATCATCTATTCGTATTATATTAACTTTTCCCTATCCTCCTTTAAAATTAATGACATTATAACTGAACCACCCTGTATTTACATGTATATGTATTTCATCATTTAGCAATATAAATTTTGCAGTTCTATAAACTGCTATAATAGATACTTACAGTCCTGTAGTCCTGTAGGGAAAAAGCATTTTATTAACATTTTTCTATAATAAATAAAACCCCGCTTTTCCGAATAATGATTTATTTATTATTAAAGAAATTATTACCTTAGGTTCATTACAAACAATAATAATACACATAATAAGAAATTGGTTTAAGTTAGTTAGTTAAGTTTTTCAATCGTTAAATCCGTGTTTGACCTCATGATCTTTGCTGTTTCGTATTCTCTAAATAATTCTCCACATAGTCTTCTGCCGTAGAAGAAGATTTCCAGCTTCGATGACGAAAACAATGTCCAGTGTATTTTTTTTTAATCCAAGCTTTGTTGCAATCATTTCTGGAATGTTTCCAAAAATATTAACTTCGGCAGGCTGGTGGTGAATTTTCCTTATCTGTTGAATACAAAAAACCGTCTGTGGGCTACATCAGGAGGACGAAATTCATCATATTTTCGAAAAATATTTAAACAGCCACATTTCTTTCTATTATAACAAATTCTCAGACAATTTTTTTTCATTGGGTCATTGTGTTGAATATTATGCTCCAACATTAGCTTAGTTAATATTTGATGATAGGTCATCCTTCATGACTAAATATATTTCGTCATCTGCAGTACCTAACTAGAAACTTACACACTTCTTCCTTTGCAAAAATTCTGGACTTTTTGGCCTTGTGGACCTGTTTTCAAAACTGCGATTAGTTCAGAAACTCTGCTTATATCAACCGAAATCATAATTCTCAACATTGACTAGTGAATTCATAGCGTAGATGGTTTCTGGGAACGTTCCTTTCCGAAAAAAATAAGCCAAAAGGATTTTCTCAGACACCTTGTTTAACTTGTTAGCTTTGCTCCAATCTTCAAGCTTTTGGTACTCAAATTCATACAGCGCCTTAGATTTTGTCGAAACTAGACTAGATCCCTCCGTTTGCCGCTGCTTCTATATCAGAGAGTAAACTTTCATCAAAATCATTCATTTTGAAAAGCGCTGTTTATATTTATGGGTTTCTTTGACAGTAACTATACCAAAGGTAAGAAACCTTGATCCGTAAACTTAATAGCAGGTACTTTTTTCTGTTGCTAGAGAATACACCAGCTTGTTGTCGTGTCATTGTCAAAAAAAATATATATTTGGCAAAGAGTGTCACTCTTTGCCAAATATATATATTTTTTTGTGTTTTAAATGAAAGTAGATAAAATTTTCTACAATATTTTTGTTGTAAATTCATATTACTACATTGGATGTTTTATTAAATTATCATAACTTTTAAATCTTGTGTTGTAATATGAATCTTTGCCACACTTATACTGTAAATAACTATTAGGTATCGTATACTTTTGCAAAAACGTTAATTTTAAAAATGCCTTAGCAGCCATAAAATATAAAATTGTCATAATAAATTTTTTCCGATAAATTTTTGTGTACGTGCTTAAGATAAAAAATAAATATTTAACTAGAAGTGATACAAAAGTTATTTGATTTTGAAATTAGTTCGTTTATCTTATTCATATCGAATATGATGGAGCTGGTTTCAAATCAAAATCGCAATCAAAAACGAGTTACCACTTAGGCCATCCGATATATGTAAATGTATTTTGTGCTTGAACTGTCAAAGCATGTGAATATTACCGAAGTGCTAGAAAATTACATGCAATTCATTGCGAAAATCCTTGGCCAAGGCACCACATCCGTTATTTGTCATTCCGTACTGCCGCCATTTCCTGTTTTCTGGTCGATAAAATCTCTTGGGGGCAGCAGTCCTAGACATGACTTAAACTTTACGTCAAATAGAATATAAAATCCAGTTCCAGTTGCAAACTAAATGAGTTATGTGAAAAAGTAAAATTTAGTGGTATAATACAATCTGCCAGGATTTGAACTGAGAAACAAAAATTAATTTTTAATGCATTCACAACAGCGTAGACAAAAAGAATTAATATCAACCAAAATTATTTATTATTTGTTTTATTTTAGAGTATTATTTATTATAATGTATAAACGAATTAACTTTATCATTAAAAACTTCAAATGTTACTGTACTGTATTCCAGGATCTGAAAGTTTAGGGAAATATTGCCATGCAAAGCGTAACTAAAAAATTAATTAAAAAAGTTCGTACAAACGTGCTCGGAAACGCTTTGTTTTTTATATCAAAGGATTAGAGCTTAATGAAAAATTATAGTTTATTAGGATCGGTCAGTGGTCGCGCGGTTTAAGGCGTTAGTACTTGAATCGAGGTGACTAGACGGAGTTGGTTCGAGCCCAGCTGCCGGTAGACCGTATAAAAGCTATATTCGTGGAGAGGATTGACACCCTCTCTGTGGGTATGGTAGGGTGGAATAATGTTAGCTTGGGTCAATGTGAGAGATTGATGCCGGTTGATATTTGACTACCCCCCTAATTAATGAGGTTTTCCAGGTTTTCCTCATTCCTGCACTGAATAGTGGTTAGGGCCTACCAACGTAAGTCATTCCTGGGCGCAATGCGGCCTGCTTAATAATAATATGCCGCCCCCTCTCCCGCACAAGTCTCCGACTTCTGGGCTAATCCCTGTGATTAGAATGAGGGGTAGAGATATTATTATTATTATATTATTATTATTATTATTAAAATATTGCAAGAATTAATGTATGCCTTCACTTGCCATTAAAATTTAGACAAACTTTAACTATTTGAAAGCACTCACATATAAAAATAGATTTAGCAATGAAAATACTTCTCTTAAAAAAAAATATTTGTATATCATCTACGAGTACATTTATATTAAATTGGAATCAAAAGTGAATACGGGTTGCTTCTGAAACAGAAGCGTTTCTTACAAGGAATTATAAAATGTCTTAATTAAATCAAGAATTAGCAGATATAGTGTGGAGGCCCAAACGTCCATTGTCGACGTTATTAATTTATCGGTCAGTGGTATCGGGATCGGTCAGTGGTCGCGCGGTTTAAGGCGTCAGTACTTGAATCGAAGTGACTGGATCGCTGTAGGTTCGACCCCCGCAGCCGGTAGACCGTATATAAGCTATATTCGTGGAGAGATTGACACCCTCTCTGCGGGTATGATAGGGTGGAATAATGTTGGCTTGGGTCAATGTGAGAGATTGATACCAATTGACATTTGACTACCCCCCCTAATTAATGTGGTTTTCCAGGTTTCCCTCATTCCTGCACTGAATGGTGGTTAGGGCCTACCAACGTAAGTCGTTCCTGGACTCAAATGCGGCCTGCTTAATAATAGATCTTAGATCAACTTTTTTGGTAAACGTACCGAACTCATAGGCAAAAATAACTAGAAAATTTACAGTTTGAGATAATATTCATAACATATGCAAAAAATATATAAAACGTCAGCCAGCTCACTCTACAAGTGATGTGTTCTTTTTATATTTTCAAAATGGCAGATACACTTTCCAAAGAAATGGCATCAATAAATCCCTAGTTTCTTAGTTTCTACGTTTATTTTGTCTAAGATAAACTGTAGAAATGTGTTAATGAAATTATGTGTCAACATCAAAGGAATTAAACAACACGTTGAGTAATGTTTACTTATGTTATTTATTTTGAAGTACAACACCCAACAGTGTATGCCATTAACAGGGTGGGAAAATAAATACAAGCATAGAATATAACAAACAAACAACAAAACACATAAACAAAAATAATAATAACATTGAAAATACAACTAATATTAATTGAATCGCAAAAAACGTACTACAAACCAAAATGAATCGATCTGCAAAATCAACCAACAAAAAACATTATTGATAGATTGGAGGGCTAAAGAAAACTTTCTTAATATCACCAGGTTTACAAGTAAAAATGTGAATTATAGTCTGTACGAAACTAAAATCATGTACAATCCTATGCATTGGTGAAAAATCCAAAGTTAGTATGTGCTAGCGGAAGTTAAAAACCATTTAAATTCCTGCCTGGTGGTCCTGATACATGCATATTAATAAGTGAAAGATGGGAAAAATCAATTACATTATTTAAAATTTCATATAAAAATAGGACTCCACAATATTTTCGGCACATTACTACTATTGTTTAGCACTACCTGCAAAACGCCACGACATGAATAGACACCATCAGAAGAAAACCATAAGTATTTCACAAAACGCCTTTGGACGGACTCAATATTATAACTTAAGTTTATGAAACGTTAAAAACGAATTTAATTTAATCAGTCCGTTAAAGCTACTTAGAATTCCTATCAAATCCTAAATTTATAAGATTCTGAAACAATCTTATTAATGTGAGAAGAAAACGTTAATCTACTAATCAATAACTAATTCAAGGTCCTTAAATTGTAAAAATTTGTTTGATTTAATGTCATTAATATTATAGGCAAAATTAGTTACCGTTTCTTTTTTTTTGGTAAAAGACAAAAAATTACATTTAGAAATATTAGATTTAAAAAATTAATGCCACACCAATGAACTAACTTATTAATATCCCCTTGAAGGATTAAACAGTCATTTAGAGAAGTGATTTCGCAAAATAGTTTGCAATCATCGGCATATAAGAGAACTAAACTGAACTAAACTGAAATCATCCCGAGGTAAACGTCATTCACAAACATGTTAAAGGGAAAGGGACCTAGAACAGATCCTTGCGGAACTCCCGACAGCAATAAAACTGACTTGAAACCATGATACTGAACAAATAATGGGTTCTTGAAAATATGATATAAAAATTGTAAACAATTTAATTTATCATTATAAAAATACTGATTTTATATTACACAGGCTTCAGGTCGCCGTAAAATTTGTGGTGTTATTAGGTACAAAAATAAAACACGTAGAACAAAACTAATATCAAAATTAAAATTATTGATGTTTTGTTTATCCATTTTGACTATGTAAATTCTCAAATAAAGTAATATCGTTTAAAACGCGTTTGTAAGACACACATTATGTAACCCATTATAACCCCATATTTTAACAATTTTTTTCACATATTTATAAACTATGTAAGTTGTTACAACAATATTTACATCTATATTTAAATTAAAAAATATGTATTTTGAAAGATTTCTGTATCTTAAAATTTGTTGGTTAGACCGCTTTCTGTCGTTATAGATTCGTTTTGCGTCTGTACCTTTGAATATTGGCAGATGGCATGAGCATTCTTGTTATTTGATAAGCTCTATATTATTCTACAAAATCATTTGTATTTGTAGAAAGCACTATTTAGAGAATACGGCGCCTTTAACTAATAAGTACATCTCAAATATTAAAACAATTTGTAAGTAAATTTTCACCATTTAGTATAATTTGTATATCTGCCATTATATTTTTAAAACAAAATTTATGACAAGAAGAACCCTATTTAAAACGGTATCTTTTCAGAAATTCAACATCTGAATAAATATCTGGGGGATCTGCTATATTCCGCATATAAAGCTTAGGAAGGTTGTTGTTTGCAGCCTTACATTATTTTCCGTTTCTTCCAAACAATGACCTCCACGAAAAAATGTTATATATTTTAAGAAAACACGAACGTAACATATTTTATAACTCTCTTATTCGAACACGCTTTTTTGTAGGTGACAGATACATTTTTTAAATTTATTTTAAACCCACAATATTTAACGTTTCTTGGGGAAGTTTAATTCGTATTGAAAACATTGTTTTAAATTTTTTTAAAATATTAACTTTATTTAACGAAGACAATTGAATGTCGTATTCGGAATGCTACTCAAAAGGTGACATTTATGAGCAAATCTAGTGTACCAGATTTTGTCATTAAGCAAAAAGTTAAGTGTAAAAAAATATGAATAAGTATTAAAAATAAATTTTTGTTTGTTAGAGTTCTTTAATTTTTATTTATTTAGGAAGGATTTTTTCTAATATATGTACAGGGTCTCCTAAAGCTTTATTTGTGCCTAATTTGTGAGAATGACAACGGGCGAGTTAAGAGCTACGGCACTTTGCAACTGACAATAGAGCTGACAAAATTAGTTAAGTATTTCTTATACGCGCGCCTACTTGTAAAAACCGTTAAAGTGAATAACAGCGTAAATTATTTTCAATATATCTTCTTTTAGACACAACTTTCTAACGAGTGCAAATAGGTAAAAACTTTATAAAGGTTTTTTATTAGAATAAAATGTATTTTTCAATAATCTACCAAAATTATTATGTTTCTCAGAAAAAATACAAATTAAACACAAAGTTTAGGGTTATACCTAAAATATATTGTCCCTTTTGTTTTCGTCTACTAAAAATATTTCTTCGAAAGAAATGTCTGGAGAGCGGACTTTGGGACACCCTGTACATACATAAAAATTAGACAATTAATCAATAGTAACAATATACCTTCATCTGATTTTTTCCTAATAGTAACTTAGTTTGTACATAAAAGTATTCCTTATTCAATAAAATATATAAAACCACGGCAGATACTAAGAAATGCCAAAAATAAGTTTTTTTTAAATTAAGAACTGCATTAAATAATACTCTATAAATGAGACTGCAGGAGACAACTGCTCCGCGGAGTAATGCCCTGACCGGCATTGAATTACACCTACAGTATCTGTGTGAACAGCCAAGAACCCTTGTCGGCCACACCACCAGACATAGACCGGTTAACCGATCTCATCTATGGCATACTGATGAGGGCTAACAAGTCCGAGATCGGTTTCGGGCATTAGTCCGCGGAGTAGTTGTTTCCTGCAGCATCATTTATGGAGTTAATGGCGCTCGCCCAGGGCGAGAGGTCTGCATTTAAGTACCTGCTGTAATGTAGGTCGCTTCCTGCAAGTCCAGCCGCTTAGGCCGAGCAGAAAGTAGTTCACCTGCATTAAATAATGTTATATTATGTAGACACAAGTTATTTTAAGTTAACCAGGAATTAACGGTATCTCCGCCACTGGTGACACAACAAATTTTTAAGTCTCTAGTAAGTGCCAAGGAGACACTTTCTTAAACTGTAATGTCTCCATTACCAAAGCGATGGATTCAAGAGAAAAGTTTATATAAAAATTAGTTTTATTTTGTGAAGTTCTATCCTAGAAATGTTTTAGAAATACATTGCTTCCACCATTTTTGTAAAAACTGCCATTATCATCAGTACGCGATATGTAGCACGTGTTTACATCTAGTGGTCACTAGCTACTCGAAACTGGACCTGAACAGCCACAGAAGCAAACTACCTACCATACTATAAGTATCAATTAAAGCATCTGACATTAATCACTAGCGATTGCAGTATTTGCAACAATCATTGCATTGAATAACACCTGTTAAACCTATAGCAAACAGTCAAGGTCAACGACGATATCTGACATACCGGTTTCGAGTTTGTTAGCTCTCATCAGTATGCCATAAGTGACGCAAGCGACGACTAATCCTGGCTATTCGTATCTCTCATAATCAACAGAAGGGAACATGACATGATAGGTCGGAGACTTTTAATGGTACCTACAATATGGCAGGTCACTGGCTGATGTGACGGTTCAAGGTCCAGCATTAAGTAGCCAGTGGCCACTAGATGTATGCACGTACTAGATGTCGCGTAGTCATGTTCCCCTCTATGGGTTATGACAGACACAGACAGCCATTGTTAATCGTTGCTTCACATACGGCATACTGAAGGCGATATATGTATAGTGACAATGTTGACAACTAACTATAAACGGTTTTCTCATTTGGAGAAACATTAAATAAAATAAATTAAATAATTATATATATGTTTAATTTTATTTTAATTGATTTTCTAATTAAACACAAGAAATGCTTATTGATTTCTTCTAGTTTCAACAATATGATTTTTTTTGTTTAACCAATTATTATCTTTAGAAGTTGTTACTGTTAATTTGTTATACTGGGCACAATAAATTGAAACATATTGTGCTGTGGCGGTTTTGGGTAGATAAGTTTTTGTAAATCTGGCCCTGACCAAATTACAACCTAACATATTTTCATTTAAATACCCAATTTTTTTCCTAGCATTTCTTAGTATTATTTTTTCTGTTTTTCAAAATAAGGCAAATAATTATTTTACCTAATTATTCTGAATTCTGTTAAATTTAAAAAATGTGATTCTACTAAGTATTCGATTGTTTCTAACACCACTGTTTCTTAAAACAATTCTCTTTAATATCTAAAATTATACAGTGCGGCGATAAGGTCTTGCCTCCCCACCCTGAAATTGGCAAATGGTTGGTAGGTTGTCTGGGACGCCACTTATGGCCCAGCATGTTTCTTGTAAATGGCAGAACTTTTTGAAGTGGTTAGGAGTACCTAACCATTTTTGAAATAATCGTATTTGAAATATTCAGTGCAGTGATTGAAAACTGTTATCGTTTCTGGTAAAGTGCCTTTTCTACTGAAAATACACAAAATGTTACTTTAAAAAGTTGTTCAGAACGGTAAATTATATACGTGCAAAATTTCAAAAAGATCGGCCTGTTTTGATAACATTTTTGTGCTTTGTTGAAAAAATTTTTCAAAATAAAATCTCACCGATGTTCTTGAAATATTGTATGTCCCCATAATTTACCGTTCTGAACAACTTTTTCAAGTAACATTTTGCTGTATCTTCAGTAGAAAAGGCACTTTACCTGAAACAATAACAGTTTTCAATCGATGCACTGAATATTTCAAATAGAATTATTTTGAAAACTGTTACTTCTAACGAGTTCAACAGGGTATACCTTTTTCAGATACAACAAGTAGTATAATCGATTGTTTCTATCAGTCAGATGGATACACTAAGCTGCAAAAAAGTTCTGCCATTTAAAAGAAATGTGATGTGCCATAAGTGGCGCCCTCTACTAGTGACGTCAAAATTAGTTAAAAATTCTTATTTGCCGTGCCAAAAAACATAATTGTGCAAACAATTTTTATACTCCGACAGGTTTCAAAGTTATTGAGAATATTGAGATATTTCAAATTAAAATTCTAACATTGAATTGAATTTTCGAAACCAGCAACATTCGGATAAGGCATATTGGGCTCAATGGACTTTTTTTGGTGACCAGTATCTCCAGTTCCGCGATTTCCCAACCTTTCACAGACGCCCTGTATTATAGATATTGAGCAGGAATAATAATAATAATACTTTATTATTAGCTTTAGCTATTAAACATACACACATTTATGAATTTCATACAAAATAAAAATTTGAGATAACAGCTGACATCATACCAACAATAACAACAATACATGAATTTGATACAAATTACCCACTATAATAATTTATCGAGGTACAATTTTGTAACTGCTTTAAAAATTCCCTACACTAACAATTTCTTTCACGTGATCAGGTAGAGAATTAAAATATCGTATTCCGTCATTAAATAATGTTTTTGCAACATACTTGTTTTAACACAAATCAATGTTGTAATTGTACTTAGTTCTCACATTATGTGAGTGAATTTCAGCTCTAGTTGTTAGGAAACTCTGTAGATATTTTGGCAAAAGTCTGTTCTTAATTTTAAATATTATTATAATATTAGCTCTTTCAATCATCTGTTCAACTGGCAGCCATTGCAACATTCTTTGCATATATTTTACTGATGTATATTTGTCGCAGCGGAGAATGCTTCTCATGATCTTATTTTGCAGCAGTTGCAATCTTCCACTACTTTCTTTGATACAAGAAATTACAGCAAAATAATGATAATAATTGACATGAGGAAGTATTATAGCATTATAAATTAACAGTTTGCTTCACTGTGTCAAATTAAAAAAATTCGATGAAAAAAAACTTTTGTGCCAATTTTTATACAAAAATAATTCACATGATCAGCAAAAGTTAGACCAGAATCCAATATAACCCCTAAATATTTTATATTTTTAACTAATTCAATCTTATTATTATTCATATAAACATTTATATCTAGTTCAGAAATTTTACTGCACATACCTTTTGAGCCTATAACCATACATTTTGTTTTTGCAGAGTTTAGTTTAAGTTTGTTAACACATAATCATTTGTACAAAATATCAAGTTCACTATTCAAGGTACACATTACATTTTGGATATTGTCCCCAGAAACTGAAATTAATGTGTCATCTGCAAACAGATTCACGAATGAATTTTCAAAACACGAGCTATGTCATTAATATACACAATAAATAAAAGCGGACCAAGAACACTTCCCTGTGGGACCCCGTATATGCTTCTAATATTGTCCGATAAACGATCATCAATTTTAGTTTTATGAAAGTAGTTAACGACATATTTGTTAATAATGATTGTTTTAACAAATGTGATGTGAACATTTAAGATAGTTAAGTTGTCAAAGCTGAATTTAATAAAAAAAATGTTATAGCAAGCACTTGGTTCTCTGCGCTTCATAAAATGTTTGCAATCTCTGTTTATTGACCTCTTATGGACTATATGTGACTGCACAGCTTTCCTATTCTTTAGCAGAAACATCCACATGTGATATTCGAAGCTAGGACGAAAGCAAATAAGGGATGTGCAAATTCCGGCAGCATGGAGTGGAGGCTGAACACGCACTCGGGCTTCCTTCCCCATACCAACCTCAAAATTAAGAGGGATGTTAGGGAAGCAACGAAATACATTGAAACCGCCCTGGTGATAGATAAGGCCATGTTCGAGAAGAGGAACGGCAGCACGCGGATAGAAGTCGTTCATGATTCGATACAAGTTGCCAATATCGCAGATTTATATTTTAGAACTTTGAATACCAGGGTATCCGTAGTTTATATCGAAACTTGGCAGGGTAAGTCTTCCCTATAAACTTCTATAGCGAACTTTATTCATTATGAACGGTTTGTACGACATGAATATTGAAATATTACTTTCATGCAAATTTCCTCAGGAATATAATGTTCAAGTAATTTTCACTAGACATATTTCTTTTAAGAGCTTTATATTGAAACACAGTTTTTATTATTTTTCTTTGAAAACACCTTATTTTCATCTGTATTAGTAAACATGGGCTATATTGTACTGAAATAAATAATGACATGTTAATTCGAACAAAACGGTTATTAGGAAATCAATGCATCATTTAAATTAAATTGTTTATAAGCTGTTCTTTTTATTTATTTAATAAATTATTATTAAGATTTTTTAAATTTTGCAAGATAGCCCTGATTAGAAAAAGACTAAATATCTCAAGAACGAAGCTTCCTAGCGAATTTTAAGATCAATTTTTTCATAAAATTAAAATAAGTTGTTAATATTTGTATTGAAAAAAATACTTTTCACCACTGGCGTTGAAGTTTACAGTTCAAAACCGAACAAAATCCCATATCTACGCCACTGGCTATAGCCATTCACGTCAAAATATTAACCTTTTATTATTATTACTGTATATCAAGTTTCAATAAAAGATATTTGTTTGTTTAGTAGATAATAACAAATATAACATATTTTTTGATTTAACGCCCTGTATCACGAAAACGGAGCGCTATAGGGAAAAATGTTATAGATGTTAAGATTCCTATTATTTCTTCACGCTCTATCATTTCCCAAAGTTAAGAACGAAAAAACGGAGACACCCTGTATATTACTTTAAAATAAAAACATAGAGCAAGGTAAACTAAATTTAAGAAACTATATGCTATTTGATATTTAACATGTACCTATTTTGTATTTTAATCCATACATGTTTGAATATTTAGATACAGATCTATAATATTTTTTGACGTTTTGTCCACCTTATTTGACATAGATTAATTTAAAACAAATTATTTTTGAAATAATTTAGGGATAACTATGGAAACGCATAATATTATGAAAATAATAGCTATTTATGATATACGTGTTAAAAGTAAGATTTTATTTTGTGAGTGAAGATGATTAAAAAACGAGCGCTCGTTTTTTAACTTCACGAACAATTTTCTACAAAACTGTTAAAAGTGGGATTTTTAATTGTCACTTTTGATGTAAAAAATTTCATTTTTTGACACGCGTGTTAAAAGTAAGTTACTTAACACTAGTGTTAAAAGTAACTAGTTGCTACGAAAATTTTGGTTCATAAATAATAATAATAATAAAAGGTCTTTATTAGTGTTTACAAAGAACACACAACATCTGGGCGAAGTCTAGCTTTCGCTACTTAACCCAGTATAAGGTACAAAAAAATATAAAAACTAACATAACAAAAACAACTTAATGCTACTATTACAATCATTATAATTCAAATATTTTTTTTTTATCATTAACACGTTACTGGCCAGATAAGAAAAACTCTTTAATTCTTTTACGGAAACTGTTCAGAGATAGAATCTTTAGTTCATCATTAAGGCTATTATAAATTTTAATAGAGTTGTAAGTAAAAGATCTTGTAAATACCGCCGTGGAGTACTTTGGAGGAGATAATTTAAAATTATATCTAGTTTGTACTGGGTGTGTCTCATACACAATAAACTTATTTCGAAGATAAGAAGGAGTAGAAGATTGAAACAAACGATACACAAATACAGACATATGGTATTTAAAAACATTTTCAATATTAAGCCAATGCAACTCTTTTATTTTAGCTGATACTCTATCAAACCTCTTCAGACCAAACACAAATCTGCAACACGAGTTCTGAATTTTTTGAATTCTATACTTTGCTACACTGTCCAAACACGGAAAGTAAAGTATGAGACAGTAATTTACAAAAGATAAAACCATTGATTCGGCCAGACTCTTCCTCAATTCAAATGTCATAATATTTCTACTCCTGTAGAGGTGTTTAAGAGCCAAATAAGATTTTTTAATTATCAGTGATATATACTCTTGAAATCTAAGTCGGCAATCAAATATAATGCCAAGATTTTTTGCAGATTGCTTTAAGGGTATAAATTCATCATCAAGCTTTAACACAAGTTGAGTTTTAAGTAAACGCTCTCTGAATTTAGAACATTGCGATCTGTGTGGTATTTTTTGATTTCTTATTTTTATTGAGTTTAAAATTCTTCTGATTGTTTTGTAGAAAAAATAGTGTATGATATACGTGTTAAAAGTGACTTCACTCACAAAATAAAATCTTACTTTTAACACGCATATCATAAATAGCTATTTTTATAATTTTTACATACAAAGTAACATCTTTTTTATCGAAACAAATGTCAAAACGTTCTACTTTATGTATCTAGTTACATATTATTTGAAAACCATTATGCAACTGGTTGCAAGAAGTTCGTTATGTTACTAATTGCAAAAAAGAATTAAACAAAATACAACAGAAAAATAATAAAGTAACTTTTATTTAAGTTAGTAATTTTATAAATATTCACAACGTAGTTGGTATAGTTAGGGATACTAATTCCAGAAGAAATCTTATTTGTTGAACTTGCAGTAATATTCTGTGATATGTTATTGGTATTACTCGGTTCTCCAAGAATATCACCGGAAATTGTCTTTTTTATTTTCTATAGAATTTTCAACATATCCTTCTGCAACAGAATTTGACTTCCAGCCGCCGTGTTGTTTTATTTTTTAAATATTGGCCTCAGTATCTGCAAGTAAAGTGGCCGAAGATCTTCTGAAACAGTGCCCCGTGAATAATGCACAATTCGGCAAACCAATAATTTGAGCAATAATCTTTGGTAACTGACCAATACTATTAATTCCTACTGGTTGTGCACTACATTTACCATTTCTATATCTAACAAGGAATCTTACTTCCTGGCAATGTCAACGTCCTTCTATATCCCCCAGCGTGATTACAAATTCACCAATTACTCTAGTTTTTGTATTTGGAATATTTACTCGAAAATACGTCTCCTCATCTATAGCATCTTCAACACGAAAATATGTTAATTCTGACTTTCGATATGCACCGGCTATTCCCACAACCAACACAACCTAAAGCAAAAAATGCGAATTAATAGACTGACAACTAAATGAAGCAATTATTAGTTACCTTAGCCATTAAAAAATCATTGTCATCCACCTCCGTCAAAAACTTCGCAGTATTTACTTATGAAAAAACGTTTGATTTCATAGCGTGGTATCCATCAGACTGCCTTTTCAAAAATGCTATCAAACTACTGTATGTTTTAAGTCTATACTTTTTTTTAAAGACAGCTCAGTTCTCAACATGGCACTGTGTCCATAGCGTAGAAGCCTTCAAATTCTTCTTACCTTCAAAATATGCCAATAGTACTTTCTCATTGACGGATTTTACATTCTTCTGTTCACGCCATTTCTCAATTTTTTCATAAACCAAGTCATATACCGCTTTGGATTTTTCAGGAGTCAGTGAACATACGGCATTTATTGTCGCTTCATCGATATCGCTCGGTATATCGTCAGAATCTGAATGTAAATCACACATTTTTCCTAATAAATGGTAATAGTAACGATCAGCGTCAGAAAATAGATCAGCGTCTATTAAATGTCAAGCCAAAAGACAAGAAAATTTAAACTGACACTGACCTACTAGTTAATTGTTATTTAAATTATACTTGTAAAATAAATGATCAAACTTAAAAATTGAATTTGCCACTTTTCGTCAAAATTAGAAAGAATCTTGTATGCAATACGTTATGAAACATGATTTTATGTAACTCATGCGATATTGCGGGATCTCGCTTGCACTCGTTACATAAAATCATACTTTTCATAACGGATTACATATATAGCTAATTATTTGTCCATTTCTTATTTCAGGCGGAAACCAAGCTCAGATAGACCGCAACGAAGACATCGGTAAGGCCCTCTCCAATTTCAACGATTACTCGGCGAGGAAGCTGTTCAAAATCGACAAGGATACGACGCAGCTCCTTACCGGGGAGGTTTTCGTGGGAGGCGAAGCCGGAATGGCCGTCCCGGCCACCGTATGCACGGCCAAATCCGTGGGGATTAGCGTGGACATTAACACGTACGAGCCTCATTTGCTGGCGGGGACAATGGCTCATATGATCGGGCACAATATCGGGATGGGGCACGACGATGGCAGGGAAGAGTGCTTTTGCAGGGACTGGCACGGCTGCATCATGGCCCAGGCGATTGTCGGGCTGGACAATGTGCAGCCTTACAAGTTCTCCGAGTGTAGCAGATCGGATTATATTGATAGATTAAGGACGGGGAATGGAATATGCCTGCTGAATAAGCCTAATGAACTGGAGGTACGTTTGTGTTTCAGCTGCAGTAAATACACAGCCCGGCACTTGTGATAATTACTCATTTAATTATGATTTATTACTCATTGGCTAAATCAGGTACACCGGTACGAGAATAAAATTCGCACACGATAATTGAAAATTAGAGATGGATGCGTGACGCGAATAATATAACCCTGAACGGGCATCCATTTCATAATGCTCACAGGAAAATGGGTTAAAGCGTGAATAAAATAATATATGCCGAAAATTTTTCATTTTTAACCAATTAAAAGCAAGTTACGCAATTTTGGAAAAAACTAATGACAACTTAGTAACAATAATTGTTTATCAATAAATGTAAAATTGAAATCTAGCTCTGCCAACCTAGAAGGTTGATTCTCCATTTCGTTCTGTATCTTGCTTTTTGTTTCCATCTTACAATTTGTAGTTCTTGTACGCCTTTCTCCACATCTGTTTTCCATCTTGCTTTCGATCACCCCTCCTCTTCTTACCCCCAATTGTTCATGTCATTACCATTTTTTGGTATCCCTGTCTCTACTATTCTCTCAATATATACTAGCCACATTAACCTTTGTGTTTTTACCACGTTTGCTATGCTCGTCTCAAGAATTCAGACGTCTTACGTCACGGTTGACGTTACACATTTGTTTTTATTGTCAACGTAATTTTCGATATTTGGTCGCGTTAAAAACAATATTTTTTTTTTCAATTTATTGCAATATACAGGGTTAACTATGACTAAGTACAAAAATTTTAACCACGTGCTCAGGGAGCCCTAAAAGACAATAAAAAAGTTATTCCAGAATTTTAGCTCGATATTAAAAAAATGGGGCAAAACCCTTTTTTCCTACGGAAAGTCGGCGCCTATGATGAGTATCGACTGAGAGGGCTTATGGCTTAGATCCAGGTTGACATTACATCTGTGAACAACTTCCATGCGGTCGTTTGCAGTGTTTCTAAATGCAGAAACGACAAAAATTAACATTGTTATTAGTAATAATACCTGATAGGTAGGTAACAGTTAATCCAGTTAGCTCCAGTATTTTGCATTCGTTTCTCATTATTTGGTTACAAACTGGTAAAACTACATTTTCACTCACTACCGATAAACACACTTCCCGTAGGTAGAATGCCTATGTATTATAACAAAATCGAAGAAAGGGATGAGTAGGTAGGTTCTAATAGATAACAGAAAACGTTTAACACCCGCAGCAGTCTCGTCCCATAACCTAGAAAAACAAACCGGCGAACTATATTGTGGGAAAATATCTGTACCCGACACATATTCCTTTATTTTGTAACTATAAAACGTTTTAAATTAAAATAAGGCACTAAAAACTGAAGAAGAACACAAAACTACAACGTAAACACAGGAATTAAATTATAACGTGACAGCGAACCGACTCCACTGGACCGACTGCCGACTGTGGCCGACTGTGGCCGACTGTGGCCAACTGTTGCATGCCGGGAGCTTGCTGGTTGCATACTCTGATTCTCGCATTGGCGGCGTTAAATAAGGATTTAATATAATATCGAAAACAATTTTTTTTCGATTTATAATTCTTATTTTTTTCTATCCCCTCTTAAAATATTTGTACTTAGTCATAGTTAACCCTGTATAATGCAAACTTTTAGTGTGGTACATATATAGTTTTATTACTATCAGTTGCAGTTTCTTCAATATTTTGATGAAAATATAATGAATTATTCAATTGTTCATATGACGTAAGTCGTCTGAATTATTGTCGCGAGTATATAGATTTAATATTTCCTCATTTGTTCTTCTGACCCACCCTTCTTCTGTTCTTTTTTCTCCAAAAATTTTGCTCAATATTTTCCTCTCCCACACTGCTGATCTATTTTGTATAGTGTTCTCTTTGTTTGTCTAGAAATAATTGTATTTCTTAGCATTCTCTGTAGTTTTTCTTCTTTGTTTTCCAATATTATTCTAGCTTCAATTTCCTCTCCTATTTTTGGTTGTCTGGCAAATATAGTTCCTAAATATGTGAACTATTCTTTAAACCTATATATTTTTCCTCGTTTTATGTCTATTTTCAAAAACTTGCCTTTTTGATCTACTTCTTCCGTTTATTCCACTACTTAGTACTTAGTTTTGTCCTCATAAATATATAGCTCCTTTCCCAAATCCTTTCTAATAGTTTCTGCAACTGATCTTTAATTCCTGCCCTCCATATTTAAATAGTTCAACTGTTACTTCCTAGGCTCTTATTACCTTTCAATTTTGAAATTATTTCTTTAATTTCTTCTTTACTTGGCACTGGCACCATATTGCCTTCTTCTGTATTGCTATTGATTCCTTCCCTTTCTGTTTCATTGAATTAATCTCCGTTTAATAACTTGACTTTCAGATGGTATAATTTTACCAAGGGGGCTCTCACTGTTTAAAATTTTGTACATCTATCGCCATTTTGAATGGCACGATCAAGTGCTGCTCATATTATTGTCAATTCCTGCCAGGTATTGCTCTATTTGTGTGGGTCCTGCCTTAATACCTTAGATATTAGCGCTGCTGCATAAAAGCGCCTATTACGATATTTTAGAAGTAGCTAAAAATCCTGTTTTTGACTTTTTTGACATAATTTAATTTAGAAAATCGTTTGATACAGAAATTTGAGTAGCAAATATATTTTTAAACACTTTAACTGAACATTCTCAGCGTCTTCGAAGCCGAATTATTCATTAGGTTAGGTAGGCTAGCTCTATACTCATTTTCTTAAAATTATATAGATACCGTTAGCTAACGGTGGATGCAGATATTAACTTTATAATAATTGTTATAATAATAATATTTATAACAATTTTATAATAAAAACTACTAAAAATTAAATGTTGCATTAGTATATTTTTAATTATGGCAGTAACTAACTGTAGTGAGGAAAAAATCATTTTCAACATTAAAGAAAAGGTAATCATAATAGTTATTTGATGAAAAAACTAACCATCTTTTTTCGATGGCCATAGAAAATAATAATCTTAATAAAATTCCTATTAAAAAAAATTAAAACGGCCAAATTCAATAGGGTACCAACACCTACTGCTACATCCTACTTACATTCCATTTTTTTTAAATGTAAAATAGCCGTATATCCGTAATATTTTTCGTCATTCTTTGATGTAGTGGCTTATATTTTTTCTTTAATAAAAAGATATTTACAAACTGAGCTGAAGTCAAATAATTCAATCTCTGTTCTGATGTTCAATTCAAATAATAACTGGAGCTGAAAACGTTGATACCTTCCTGTTTTCATTTATAATAAAATAATAAAGATTAGAAGCAAAATTTAATACAAATTACACAAAATAAAAAATTATCTTCAATATGTTACTACTCATGTCGTTTCGGTTAACCATGGAACAGAGGGAAAAACTGGCTTGAATAGAATGTCTTTTAGTAGTCTATAATATTGGACGAGGCGATTCCTTTGATCTTTTGAAAAACATCCTATAAACGTGTTGATTTCTTTGCCATAAATTTTCATCAACAAATCCTCCACGAAAAGGCATTTTTGTTTATAGTTAGTACCTGTAAATGCATGTAAATGGTTTTTCATTTTTATGCGATCTGAATCTTTGACTTCATATTTAGAACTTAACTTTATACTTAGATCTTTATCCATAAATAGCTTATCTTATTTCAATTAATAATATTATTAAATATTGCGTTCTTAAGGTGGACAATTAAATGAAATCGCTGCGCTTTGCCTTTACTGTCGTTTCACATAAATGTCTGAAAAGTATGAAGCAATGAAAATGCTTTCATGCGCATGGAGAACGAATGTTTTACTTTTAACAGAATAATAATTAAATAATTCAAGAAGAAGTCAGTTTTCAAAAGTTTCAACCGTATCTATTTGAAATGTCCAGAAATAGTTGCTAACTTCAATTAAATTCCGTGCAGAATTCGTATATTTACAAATGTGTTTAGCAGAGTTGACAAAACTTTTCATGTAAATTGTCTGAATGCCTTCAAACAACGGTTTCCTACTATAATCAACTAGTTTACTAGATATAATCGTGCATTATTAGTGTACTTATTTTCTTGCTATTTGCAGTCGACGGTTTCTCAATGTTTATTTTTGTAAATACCAAAAATTACTTCCTTTAAATTACATATGACTTTTTCTTAAAAACTGATCAGTTATTAGTAACTAAACTGTTTATAGCAGCGGTCTTCATGCTGTGGTACAAACACGTTACCGCGTGTATTAGCATAATAGTCTACAAGGCAGTAAGATTTTAAAACCCTTGATAGATACTGCTATCTAGTAATAGCTAACCTATTTATGGCTCCTAAATACTGTGAACTGTATATTACGTGATCTTACTGTGGTTAAATATGGCGATAATCAAAACAATGTTAAACATGTTAAACACAGACTATTCAATCTATAAATGATACTGCAGGAAACAACTACTCCGCGGGCTAATGCCCCGACCGGCATTGAATTATACCTGCAGTATCTGTGTGAAACAGCCAAGAACCCTTGTCGGCCACTCCACCAGACATAGACCGGTTTCGGGATTGTTAGCCCTCATCAGTATGCCATAGGTGAGATGACCGACAATTGAACTGGCTGTTCCTTCATATGTAGTTTCACATATAAATCGAGTGCAGGTGAGATGTAATTGGTCTGCTACTTTCACACAGATACTGCAGGTATAATTCAATGCCGGTCGGGGCATTAGCCCGCGGAGTAGTTGTTTCCTGCAGTATCATTTATAGATTTAATGGCGCATCGCCCGGGGCGAGAGGTCTGCGGTTAAGTACCTACGATATTGTAGGTCGCTTTCTGCAAGTCGAGCCGCTTAGGCCGAGCAGGAAGTAGCAGACCAGTTACATCTCACAGACTATTCAACTTTGTGTGGAAATAAGTTGTTCAACGTCCACACATTCTTTGATGTGATGCGGTAATATCGATAAGTGTTAAGCTGCGTACACACTTATAACAGGACTTAGTCGCAAACCTTGTCAAGTAAGTTCATTATGCCGTGATGTGATCACAATGAAGATGGATGCTCGCAGCGCTCTCAACACTTGGTATTTCCGGGTCATATCAAAGGATAATACGATATGCGGTCAGGCAGAATGTGGACGTGAACTTTTTTTCTAGCACAGTTGACTGAATCACACACAATATGGGAACTAATATTTTGCCAATATGTTACGCGTACCATGATCTACTTTGAGCCTGCTCAAGACAAAGTTACACAACGTGTGATGTGACTTGACGAGGTTACACAGTGTCTGGTCTACACGGTCGTGTTGAAGTTACGCAACAAAGTTCTGTTACAAGTGTGTACAAGGCTTTAGATGTTCACATCGAACACTCGCGGTATTGCAAAACACGCGTTCCCGTATGTCCGAGAAATATATAAGCTTTGTTCGGGTTCTCGTAGAATTTGGTTCCGAACCCTCTGAATCATGCCTATTGTGAAATGTGCGTTAGAAATTTCTCAGAACGATTCGGAATTTCATAGTTCTATGTTTTGCTTTTATTTGAACTTCACTCGGAATCATTCACAATCATCCGAATTAATTTCTTATTCCAGTCTTGAATTAGAACCATTTATTTGGCGCTTGCGTAATACAGGGTGTTTCAGGAAAAGATGTAAATACCTTAGTATGTTATTCTACGTTCAATTTAAAGCAAAAAAAAAAATATGAACATAGGTCTGGAAACTCTTCGTTAGGATATACAGAATGCCAAATTTAAAAAAATAATTACCTTTTATTTAATAGCTCTTTGAGTCGCCACAAGCGACCATTAGGATCCTTTTAAATCGCTTCAACGTTTTTTATGTACGGTGTATGTTTTCTACTTAAGAAATGTACACCTTAATGAAGTCTCTAGGAGCAGCCGTTTCTGTTAAAAACTCATCTAAAGATGATGATGATGTAATGCAGACGCGTTCCTTATTAAAATCTATGGTCCTGCCCAAAGACGTTTTTCTAACAACTCAATCTAAATAAATGTTTCAGCTTAATAATTCTGTTTCATTTGCGTAAGTTGTTAAGTTTTCTCCATGGTAGTTTACAATAAGGACTGGCTTTGACTTAAAATTTCTCAAGCATCGTCTGTACCTACCGCTCTAGCATTGTATAGACTAGGACGCCGGAATACTAACTTGCTATCCTATCTTGAAAAACCAGCCTCGGATAGACCGGGCATAAATTGAGTTAGTCTTTACTTACTTGACTAGCTTCATTCACTGGCGCTAATACTCTATTAACCATTGGATAATAAGTTCACACGAGTCTAGTATTCAGAAGCTAGCTGCTTGCTCTAGCAACTCGCCTATTTACTAAACCCATGTAAACAAGCTCTTATAGCTTATTTTGCTAAAAGACTTTCGATGTTTAGCCGTTCTTTGCGCCATATGAATAAATTGGAAAAGGAATATAAAAAGTTGTTCAATCTTTTAATAGAATTTGAGTCGTTTGCACATTCACACATAATTAAAATTGGAATAATCCCCACAAAAGATATAAAAGTCTAATTATATTTTCAGCAGAATTTAGCATTTTCATCATCCTTTTTTATTCTTGAAAGAACCTCTCATGTTTCATTAACATTAAAAGTAATAAGATCCGGATATAGAAACATTTTCCGAAAAACTTTTAATCTTTTTAGCCATCAGAAAAAAATGGGTATATACCAGTAATCCTCTATAATATCTCATTTCACGGGTTATTATTACAATTCCCGGACGCAGAGCTATTCTCCGTAAAATATCCACGCAGCTTGATAGAATGCCTTTCAATACATTGCACACACCTTTGGCATTCCCATTCCTTTCATTCGTCCTCTACACAACTATGCTTCTCTCCTACCTCAATTATTGCATTCATCTCGACATGAAAATTTGTATTCGTTATTCGGTAATTATATGTGGAAGATCTCGCATTCAGGATATGCTCAGAAAAAACATTTTAAGCTAAAATAAGTTTACTTGGTTTGCCCTATTCTTCACTTTAGTCAAATTTTATAAGAACAGGTATTCATTGCATTACTAATTTTTGATTAGACGGTCAAAGTCATTTTTTTAATGACTTCACTTTGTCACATATTGTGACAATGCTTTGAACGGACTGTTAACTTTCTTATAAAACCGGTCCTAACTGTTATTTTTTAGGTATAGGGAGTACTTATTTATTTTATGAGAACATAATATTAAACATTGTGAACTGAAATGAAACTTGAGTTTTGGGTATATTTTTAACAGTTAAACATGTATCTAAATTTAGTACATTTTCTTCTGGATAAAAGTTGAATTACTTGTTATAATTTTTTTTCTGGTTAATGTAAATCAGTGAAAATTGTTGGAAGTATGTATTTAAATAGTAAAAAGGAAACATGAATAAAAAGTTCATTGTTTTGATGAATAAACTTATTTATACACTTTAAGAAATGACATTGAAGTCTATTTAATGTTTCAAGATTCAGATTTCAGTTGCATATACTCTCAATTGACTGAGACCTGGTGATCTTAGCGGCATAATTTAAAGTTTATTCGCCTAAGTATGTCAAAATGGGCGTCAAACCAACCAAAAAAAAAATCAAAAACCAACTTAACATTTTCTCCTTTTTTTCAAATAGATAATAATATACCTATAACATTGCAATGATTATCTTTAAATTTAGTGAGTCGAAAAATATATCTCAGTTCTACTTGGTTACATTTGTCAAAGATGTAACTTCGATGTAAAACTATTATATATTGAGTTATTTAGCTGTATCAAATCAACTTAAATTATTAGTACTATATGCATATTGGTGTTTCAACGGTCTACGTGAGTGTCAACCATTGTCAACATTGGCTTTGCGTTGATATATGTTATATACATGGTGAGTCAGTCATAATGTCATTAACTTTAACCACGGATTCGGAAGGTCTTATCGAAAAAAATCACCCTATGCCACGCTCCTGGTACGCTACAAACTTTCTGATGACGCAGCCATACGACAATCGAATGCCACATCATGTTTACATACAAATTATTGTCTAACACTTCAGCGTGTTATTTAAATTTACCACCATTTATTCGCACTTTTTGCATTTCCCGCATTTCTTCCTCCCCAAATTTGGAGATCACACCACACATTTGGCGGGGGGATGGAGAAAATACAAGCAACAAGCAGTAGTTTATTTTTTCGGTTTCATACATTGGTTTTAAATTCACAATACCTAATTTTACAAATTTCGGATATGCGGAAATAGTAGTTTTATATGAAGAATGTTTACGAAATGCATGCCGCAGCTGCTAAATATAGACGTTTCCCTAACAGTGTACAAGTGCTTCAACGCCTTCGCGATACGGGTTCTGTGAAACCGTGTCGGAAACTTACTGAACATCGGCAAAATGACTTAAATGTGATAGGAGCTGTTTTAAATTTAGTTGAGGGGCAGCGTACTATTTCTATAAGAACCATTTAAAGGATTGGAGATATACCAAACCAAAGTGAATTCGTTCAATTAGAATTCAACTTCTGTACTATGAAATTTTAATTCAATAATTGATAACGGTATATCAATTAATACTCTAAAAATTAATGAAGAACTATAGAAGTTAAAATATATTGTGATTAATTTTGTTACAGTCATTGGACGAATAGCAAGAGAATTAAGCCTTGTACTCATGAATTCGTAGTTATTCGCACAAAATTTGCCGTTTTTCATTTAAATTGTTTAATGGCGAGATGGTTTAATTTTTTGCGAATTTGGCAAAACTAATAATACCTAATTAAAGATTGCGCTTCTGTCTTTAGTAGCCCATTAAATCTTAGGTTAAAGTTAATCTTAGGTTTTGTATGATTATAAAATTGAAAATTCAACTTTTCACCATCCGAGCACGTTCTATTTGTACTACACATATATCAGCAATTGAAAAGGTTTAAAGAAGTTTTTTTAAAGTCCTCTTCATTTATAATTGATGAGACATATCTTCCTATTGGCCTTTCACATGAGCTGTTGTTAAGACGTTTTTCTCTGTCAACCCTTCAACCTAGGAGGGAGCTGCACTCAGTTATAATTTTGTATAAACTCACACTTCACAGTAAATAAAATACAGGGTACTAAGACTTGCTTTCCGATGCTCTAATTTCTTTAAAATTTCTGCTCCCCGATCGAACTTTATTATTTACCAAATGATCCATTATTATCGTAATGAATTGTACATCCTTTGTACATGTGCTTAACGGCTGGACGCTGCGGCGGGCCGCGAACGCTGGACCTCGACAATGGCAATGATTTCCTAGACGCGGCACTTCTTGACAATGCAGCGGTCGGCCGCCGACGGTGACGGCTATGTCTCAACTGCTCAAAAATATGGCGAGACGCGGACGCCAACCAGTACTATTTAATGTAAGCCCAATAATATAAAAGTATTATTTGTGCATATATTTTTTAAATTAATATTTAGAGTAATACCATCGAAATAAAAATAAAAAATAAACTGTTTGAATTGATATTTTGCAATATTTTTCTCGGCTGTTAGATTTAAATAGTTTGTGAGTTGGTCTTATATGATCAGCAAGGTTGCCTTTGCCTTATATCAAAAGCAATGCTGTAAATCTTTTTGGATCTATTTTTATAAGAACTTTTCACTTTACAATTTTGAAAACGACTGCTACGACGCAGACGTTAGACGTAACTGCTAGCCGTTACTGTCAGACGTTGCTAGGAAATCACACCTTTAAGCATTTCTACTGGTCTTAAGACTTCCTATACAAGGCGTTCTGAGACGATTATATTATCGCCGAACATGGTACCTACATCATTGTAGGATGCTTTGTGTTTTATGACGCTCAGGTCAAATATGGAGGAGGTGGTGACTACTAGATGTGGTTGTTAATAGGGGCGCAGATTGCCCGCAGCACTCAAGTCTGAAGACCCATTGTACATGCCACTGATTATAGAGTTCAAAACATGCCCGTGCTGCGCGAAAAAGCGAGCACCAGCTCTGCTGGATTCTCTCTAACATTTTGAGGATACAGAAAAGCCACATCAAGATATTTGTGTCTTTTTACCATTAAACAGACACAGTTGCAAAGGATGTGAATCGAATCCTCATCTGCCAACATTACTTAGGCCAATCCTATGTAGGTGCTTGTTCAGATGTCCGTGGCCTGTTAGGAGATCCCTGATATGATCTTGAACACAGGCAGAGATGGCAAATACCTAAAAAACATTTTTCGTACTCAGAGAGTTTGGCAGGCAAGAAGTGTCGAGATTAGTAGTTGATTGCCTCATCTATGGTATGCTCATGATAGCTAATAAGCTCGAAACCGATATATGTCTGGTGGGCCGCTGACTAATGGTCTTGGCTGTTTCCTATACATTTTTTAGATGTAATCCAATACTGATAGAGAGAAGTTGATACTTGTTAGATCTAGACTAAACCGTTCCTTTTATTGATTCGAATCACCGGAGTCAAATCCTTTTCCGGAATCGAATCCTTTAACTCGTTCACGATTCCGCTGATGGTGTGTAAAGCTGGGCTTTCCTAGGAAGCGTGACGGAAACTGGACGGATTCCGTGGATGGTGCACAAAAATGAAATTATAAATTGTCAGGTTTATCTGTTAAGTTTTTTTGGAGTTTGCATAGAGCGTACTTTGATAACGTAATTTTAAAAATATTTACTCATATTTGTTTTGGCCTCTTGTCTTATCGTCCACATTGGGTGCTGCCTCTCAGTCATCGACATCTAGCTAACCGCTTACAATGTAGAGATAGGAGTCAGTGGAACAAAGAATGGAATCGGGTGATCTTTAGTGATGAATCTCATTTCTGCCTCGGGATGCGAAGTGATGAAAAGCGCGATTCACTATTTAACAGAGAGCATCAAGTTCATCACACAGTAGGCATTATGGTATGGGGTGCTATGGCGTATATATTCCAACACTATGCGAAACGCTATTCTCTTACAAGATAATGCTAGACCTCATGTTGCTAGACAAACAATCGGTTTTATGGATCAGAACATCAGATCAACTCTTTACTCTAGCCACCAAGATCACAGATATGTCACCTATTGAACATTGAACAAAGAGACTACTGTATTTACAATACCCCCCACAGACTTTAGCAGCTCTTACCCATGAAGTTCAGACAGCTTGGAATTAAATACCTCAAGAACTTATTGACAACCTTAGATCCCACCCCAAGGGTATCAGTGAATGTATTAGGAATCTTGGGTTCTCAATACACTATTGAACCAATTTTTACAGAAGATTCTCTGATCTTGCTCATAATATAACCATTCAAGTAATAAGTGCCAAGTTTTACCTTTCTAATACAGAAAATGTAAGTAAATGTTTTAAGGAAAAGTGAATGTGTGTTTGACGTTTTAAAATAGGTCCACTAAAAATTTGCGAGTCATTAAAATGTAGATTGAAGCATTTTATATCATGAGTATAAATAAGAGGGCTTTAACAATTGGATAATTCATTGTTATGTTGTACTGTGTGCGTCGAACATAAACTAATTTAAAGAATAAGTAGGTAGAACTGTTGAAATAATGAAGTGGTTAACCTCAAGAGGATGTTTTCTGTTTTTGACTCTGTTTATAAAGTTCCAGTTGTGTGTAACGATTTATGTGGGAAATTTGGAATCGGTAAGATTATTTTGAAATAAATAGGTATTTCAATATTTAGATTTTGATTTTTATAGACGTACTTATACATAGTGTAAAATATATTGGCAAAAAAAGTTCACAATATAGCAATATAATTTAATGAACGTTTTCGTTTTGTGTATAGGCAGTAGTGTGATAATAAGTTTCCTTTTGATTTCAAAGTAAGGAATTGACGAATTTTATGTTGATTGTTTTTAAAATTACATTCATATAAAGTTTGAGGTGGTAACAAGATGAGTGAGCGTTAAAACGAAAAAAAAACTGTTCATCTCAAACTTTTTGTCAGTGTAGAAAAGCACTTTGCCTAATACGTAATATGTGTAACATACTGGATATCCTTTAAAATACTTAAACATTTAAGTTTTAGCTATTATTGTCTTTAAATACAATAACAAAACGGCATCATGAAGATAGTTCCTTTTGAGCCTAATTTGTAATCACTTTATTAGCAATTATCATTAGGAGGCTAACTTCGTGAGAATTGTTCATTATAACTTTTTGTTTCCAATACACACAGATAAATTTAGATTTTAATGGACAGAGTGCACAGAAAATAACAAAGACAGAAATAGTCGATGAGTGATGTGGTTTTATTTGTAAATTTATAAAAATAAATCCATAAAAAAAGTTGTTTTTAAATATCTATTGTTTCACTTAATAACATATCTGTCAAGAATTCCTTTACAAATACTCTGATTTAGCTCTTCTCATTTATAATTAATTACATCATACTTTTGGCAACAACTGGATAGAAATATTTGTTTCACCAGCATGAAGTTCCGATTTGACAATTATGGTTTTTTGTTTTGTTTATGAAGGTGCTGATTTCGAAAACAATACTGCATTTAAAATAATCCATTTAGAAAATACAATAGTTTTAAAGATCTCGGGATATTCTTTGATAATAAGCTTAATTTTGTTGAACACATTGAGACATAAAGAAATTTCGGCTTTATTCTAAAAAACCTAAGTTTTATGAAACTGATGCGACTTCCTTGCTTTTCAACGCACTTGTTTTCACAAGACTGTAACTATGTAGCATAATGTAGGTACCACATCAAATCGATATTAAAAAGTAAAGGGGCATTCAGCGTAAATATGTGCCTATGGTGTAAATTTGACAACATTTATTCAGCTTAAGGGGTGCTACAGAGCACTTTACTAAGTCGATTTCATCTTAATGACCTAAGCGCACGACGTATGTGTTATCCATTGGTCATTATGCAAAAAATTGTCACCGGAAAAATCGATTGTCCATACTTATTAGCTGCATGCTTTCACATTCCTCATTTTGCCACCTTTTCAAAACCTTTTTATTTTCTCACCCTTAAAACTGTCTGGTACAATCTAATACTATATAACTATCTACTTGTACTCTATCGATATACGTGTTCATTAAGGGGACAGAAGTGTCACAAACATTTAGAATCTAACAGTACTAAACAGTCCAAAAATTTGTATACCTAAAGATATTCATATGACAAATTCGTCGGTACCCTGATTCTCAAAAAAATCCAAATTTAGTTTTATATAAAGAGCGATATCCTTTTTAATTCTAACAATTAATAATAATTAATTATGGTAACTTGCACTGGGTAGCCAAAAATTTGGATATTTTATTTTATTTTATTTTTACATACAACTACTCTACAGGTAAACCCATTTAACGAGTAGGAAAAACATATATAACACAAAATATAATTTAACACAAAAAACAATAGTAAAGTACAAGAACAACAAAAAAAATACAATAGAAAACAAAAGCAAACGAAAAAAAAAACAAAGATTTATTTACGGTTTGTAACAGCTTATTTTTATGGAACTGACAGAACAATTAAAAATGTCATAATTCTCACATTCACATCGACAGTTATAGACATTGCACATGAAAAAAAGAGGTGAAAATTTAAGCACATTTGAATTCGGGATAGAGAGGTAGAAGGTCTGAAGTCTTCGAGCATTAAAATAAGATACTCGAAAATTTAATCTGCTTAATAAATGTTGACAATCATATTGTGAATAAGTTTAAATAAAAATAATTGAGAACAACACTTACGCCTCTGTTCAAGTGCCGCAATTGAGAATCTTGTCAAAAGCACTTCCTGCGGAACACCCACTTGTGGATAAACGGAATCTGATTTGTAACATAGTAACTTTAGAAATTTCCTCTGACTTCCCTCAAGACGGTTAATATGGACGTTATATTTAGGATACCACACAAGAGAGCAATATTCAATTTTTGACCGAACAAAAACAAAATATAATATTTTCAAAGTATTTACATTAGAAAAATCTTTACTACATCTAATTTACCAACCCAGCATTTTAAATGAATCGGACGTTTCTTGATCAATATGAGTGGCAAAGAACAATTCTTTATCGAAAGTTACTCCAAGATCACGAAAAGTAGATGGTCGCTGAAGAAGGGCAGTAGCCAAAGTATAGTTAAAAAGGAAAGGTGTAGTTATGGTCGTATATGTCATTATATTACATTTAGAGACATTTAACTCAAGGTTGTTACGGAAACACCAGTCATTAATTTTAAATAGGTTATTTTGCAAAACTATACAGTCATCTTGAGAATTAATTATTTTAAATAATTTTAAGTCGTCGGCATACAACAAACAGTTAACCTCAAGATCGTTCACAATATCATTAACAAACATGTTAAATAGCAAGGGTCCAAGTATAGATCCCTGAGGGACACCAGATGTTGCGGAATATTCAATAGATTTAAAACCACTGTAAGCTACATATTGCTTCCTATTCGAGAGGTATGATTTGAAAAATAATAGCATATTATAAGAAAAACCGAAATTAGCAAGTTTGTTAAGTAATACACTATGATAATACACTGTCGAACGCTTTAGTAAAATCTATATAGATCACGTCCATTTGCTGCCGTTGGTCAAGCGTTTCAGCTATATTCTGGGTAATACACAGCAGGTTCGTAGTAGTCGACCGTCCTTTCATGAAGCCATTTTGATGTTCGGATATTTGAGAGCTGACGTTAGAGTAGATCGAATCGTGAATTAGTATCTCAAATGCTTTGAGAAAACTGCACAAAATAGTAATTGGCCTAAAATTTTTTATATCATGTTTATCTCCTTTTTTAAAAATTGGGCACACTTTAGAGTGTTTCCAAACCGTTGGCAAACAACAATTCTTAATACATAAATAAATTAAATAAAATGAATAAGGGATAGGCAAGAACAGGAGCAAAGTCCTTGATTAAAAATGAGGGAACACCGTCTGGCCCAGTGGTCATTTTAGACTTCATTTTTCTCAAAGCATCAAGTACTTGGCTCTCCTTAAACATGTCAATACTGACAGATAAATTACTCGTTCCTTGATTGATGACAGGATCAGATGATGGTAGGAATGACTCACTAAAAGAATTCGCAAAAGCATTGACTATATCCATAGGATTATCGATATTTTGTCCGTTATAGCACATTTGAGAAGCAATATTAGAATATTTCCTTATTGTTAACGAACGCCCAAAATTTACTAGGGTCAATTCAAATACTGTTTTCGGTATTCCTAATGTAGTTCACATAAGCAATGTCGATGTCGTTTTTGATCAAGCTACGTAATCGTTTAAATTCATTAAGATGATTAGGGTCTCCACACTTTTTATACCTACGCCAACATTTCTCTTTAAGTTTAACATTCTTTATAATGATGTTATCAAACCAAGGCGGGAACGATCTGCTAGTACGTTTAGAAATAAATTTAGGAACTAAAATATCAAATAAGTGATAAAGTCTATCATAAAAGGCTTGACAGGCCAGTTCGATATCTTCAAAGGAGTTAAGAAATGTCCAGTCTTCATTAAGAAATGCATCATAAAGTGCATAAAAGTTTGCCTTTTTGAAATTATAAGAAACACCAGCATTTCTTGGAAAGTACCCCCGATTGTCGTCATAGTCAGAACTAAAAAATGTAATAATTAAAGCAGGGTGGTAGACATCCTCTGGGACTAATATATCATGCGCATGTTCCACATAACATTCCTTATTACTTAGTATTAAATCTAAAAGCTTGTTATCTCTATTAACCACAGAGTTGTATTGTCTAAGATTCAGTACACTCGATAGACTATTTAGAGCTGATATTTTGTCATCCGTTTGCAAGTCGGTTAAACATGACGCGTATTTGGGAATATTAAAATCTCCTAAGATAATAATTTGATTGTTGTGAATAAAAGACAAGAAGGACAAGTAATCTATTAACTTTTCATACTACGAAGTTGCTACGCAAGGAGGAATATAAATAATAAAAACATAAGAGCTCGAATGGTCAAGAGTAATTTTTACACAAAGTAAATCAACTAAAGGAGATAACTCAGCAAACTCCAAATTCAAGGGTACATAAGAAACTTTAAATTTTCTGTTAACGGCAAGAAGTACACCTCCACCCCTTTTAAGACCAGTAGCTATATAGTTTCTGTCGGTACGAAAAACATTAAATTCAGTGCTACATATTTCACTGTCCAATACAGAAGAATCCAGCCAAGTCTCAGTCAGAGCAATATTTGTTTGATTTAGAAGCAAATTATAAATTCTCTAATTTTCGGCACACTGTAAATCTCAATATAGCATGTTTAAGTCCTTGACTCTTATGATACACATTTTTTTTAACAAACTCTGTTAGCTGGTTGTCTGACTAATTTTGAATATTTTAGGAAAACTTTTAAAACGCCCTGTTCATATATGTGTGTGTATTCTTGTTTTATTACTTTCCGTATATTATATAGATTAAATATCAGCACTATTTAATTGCCATTACATACAAGCAAAATTTTTAACTGATTGTAATGTTACGTCCTATATTCAGCTTGTTATGACATTTTTATGAATTGTTAATTAATACAAATCACAGAGTAATTATACAGGATGAATCAGAAATAATGGGCCAATACTAAGTTGGCTATAAATACTAGACACCAAAACATTATGTTTGAGCTCATCATGCCTCATACGAATGTCGCTGGTTTAAGAAATACAGGGTGTGTCAATGTTTAAATTTTATTCTGAAACAACGAGCACAGCCACCTCGTCAAATAATATATCTTAAAGTATAATAAAGTTGGTGACAAGTTTATTTCGCTTTTAAAAATGCACCTGAAGACATAAACCAAAAAAAAAATTGAGAAAGGAATGGTTTTTAACAAAAATTGGTATTTTGAAAGAATTTTGTGAAGAAATTATTCCACAGGGCGTTTTAAAATTAGAGTACAATAACCTTTTAATTAACCCTGTACAATGACTAGAACGCCAGCATTAACAAAAGACAGGATATACAAGTTGAAATTAGTCATTGTATCTACAGTTTGCCTAAAAAATTATAAATATTAAAGTAAATGTAAAACAATATATGAACCTCAAATACCTAATATTACTCCTTGCGTTTTTTGCATGTGTTTATTTTTTTCGGCATAAATATATATTTATTTTTTTAATCGCGTTTTCGTAATAGACTAAATTTTTCCTATATTCTCTTAAAATTAATGACATTATGATTAAATCACCCTATCTGCTATAATCATAATTTTTCCTTTACTTGTTCATGTTTATTTCAATTTTGTATAAAATTTCATATTTTATTCACCACATTTTATTTTTTACTGCGTAGGTAAGACGAACGTGCGGTAACAGTATAGTAGAAGAAGGCGAGGACTGTGATTGCGGCAGCATCGACAACTGCCACAAGGTGGACCCCTGCTGTGATCCGATCACTTGCAAGTTGACCAAGGAGGCCCAGTGTGCCTCGGGACCGTGTTGCGAGGACTGCCAGCTGAAGGAAAAAGGAGTCGTGTGTAGAGAAGCCACTAACGAATGCGATCTGCCGGAACAGTGTTCTGGAGATACAGGAGAGTGTCCGTCTGACATATATAGGAAGAACGGCAGCCCATGCGGAAAGAGCTCTGGATATTGCTTCAACGGAGTTTGCCCCACATTGACGCTGCAGTGTGAACACATATGGGGATACGGTGAGATACAGATTTTTGCTTTTTATTTTATTTTACTTACACTATTCAACAGGTCAAAGCCCAGTTAGAGAATAGGAAAACAAACAGTTAACAAAAAGAAACCTACATAAGGCAAATTACACAATACTTAGACATGACACCCATGTGACAAATATGAAAAATATTCAATCTAAATATCTAGATAAAAACAACAAGTCTTTCCAGAGTTGAAATATTACAATCCATAAAAGCTACGGGCAAGATATCTTCATTATATAAACCATACATATTATGAGTGAAATAAGTCGTTTTACGTCGATCTTCTAAAGTTTCAAGTCCAAATCTAATAAGCATTTCTAATTGAGGGAACCCAACAGAGGAATACTCTCCATCGGCTTTAAAACTAATATATTTTAAGAATTGACGCTGAACATTTTCAAGAGCACATGTACAGTATAATTAGCACACCAAACAATTGATGCATATAGAGAATTGCATCTGCGAAAAGTAGTATACAAAATTTTCAAAGTTTTGAATTCCAAAACTGTTTACTATTTCTTAAAATGAAACCAATAGGTCCTTGCAGTTACATAATGTAGATGACTATTAAAAGTCAAATATAGCACCTAAGTCACAGAAGGTATCAGGTCTAGAAAGCGTATGTTGTTCAATGGAATAATCAAAACAAAATCAACTGTAATCAAAAGACAGTATATACTTATTAATATTTAGTGGCAGATTATTTACCCGCACCATTCATGAGTGACATTTAGGTTATACTAAAGATCAGCAGCATCATCAGAGTTCTTAATTGTTCAAAAAATATTCAGATCATCTGCATACATCTGGCGGAGCACAGTTAAATTTTTAGGCAAAAGAAAAGTCCCAAATTAGACCCTTGAGGAACCCACGAGGTGGTTCGTACTTCAGCAGACTTGCAACCGCGGTAAATAACATATAGACCTCTGTTGGAAAGATAAGAACTTATAAAATTTTATAAGTTGTAAGAGAAACCAAAATAATTATCTAATTTATTCAAGAGTAATGTACTGTATTGTATTCAAGAGTATTGTGTGAAATGTTTACTTTATTCTTAAATTTATTAAGCATTTTTGTAAGTGTTTAATTTATTGCATCGGCACAAAAATAAATTGTAGTTCATTATATAGAATGAGTAAAGTATGTTGAAAGCTTTCGGTGGTGTTAGTACATAAAAAATATGACCAAGAACTCAAATAAATATGACCCAAACGCACCATTTGGAGTTATAGACCTTGCAACCACAAAAGTACTTTTTATGACGCAACTCTTTATTGGAAATAGAAAACATAATGATATTTTCAGACATTCTTTAGCTTTAGGAAGGCAGGAAGGCAATACATAATATGGATATGAATAAAATACGGGAAAGAAAGGATGTTCTTTTATCACCACGTATTCTATTCAGTGGCGGTTCGTACTATGAGGTAGGTAAGGCAGTGCCTCAGTAAAAATTTTGAAGTAATAAGAAATAAGAATCATTAACTGCTTACTTTATTTATTACATTCAGTAACATTAATAATAATAATAATAATAATAATAATAATAATAATAATAATAATAATAATAATAATAATAATAATAATAATAATAATAATAATAATAATATTAATAATAATAATAATAATAATAATAATAATAATAATAATAATAATAATAATAATAATAATAATAATAATAATAATAATAATAATAATAATAATAATAATAATAATAATAATAATAATAATAATAATATTAATAATAATATCTCTACCCCTCATTCTAATCACGAGGATTAGCCGAGAAGTCGAAAACTTGTGCGGGAAAGGGGGCGGCATATTATTATTAAGCAGGCCGCATTTGCGCCCAGGAACGACTTACGTTGGTAAGCCCTAACCACCATTCAGTGCAGGAATGAGGGAAACCTGGAAAACCTCATTAATTAGGGGGGGGTAGTCAAATGTCAACCGGTATCAATCTCTCACATTGACCCAAGCCAACATTCTTCCACCCTACCATACCCGCGGAGAGGGTGCCAATCTCTCCACGGATATAGCTTATATACGGTCTACCGGTTGCGGGGGTCAAACCCACAGCGATCCAGTCACCTCGATTCAAGTACTGACGCCTTAAACCGCGCGACCACCGACCGATCCGATTAGAATAAGTATATTGGCTATACAATACCTATATACGTATTTTTCAAATTGAAAATTAACATTGATAAATACAAGTAAATCAAATATTACAAGAGCATTACACGATGCGCGTGAAATAGAAATCAAAAATTAATTAATTTGAAAGTTCTGGAGAAACCCTTTAGGGGCATGTAACTTTCTAACGGTACTATTTTAGAAACACCCTGTATATTTCTATTTAATTTGACGCAAGGAATCACTCTTTAAAAGTTACCGAAATGTCGTTGTTGCAACCTATATGTTCAACACTCTCAATTTTAGGTGTGCAATGGTAATTAAATATCTTAAATTTGAGAACCACATAATATTCAATTCTATCTTGTCTATTAATTAAATTTCATTAGAAAATCGATTAAATTAATTGCATGAACTTTCTAAATTCCAACTGCAAAATTACTACTGTGACAATAATAGCGTGTTTTCATTTAAATAGAAATCTAAAAGCTCCCAATGTGGAGCCGTACTTCCGTTGCCATCCGGACAAATGCGAGATGAATAACTACGTGACATTTCACGAATAGTTCGATGGAAACAATGTAATTGGAATGAGTTGTTGGGCGTGGCCATTTACAGTGTTTTGGTTTTCCCCATCGGATCACTTCTGGGATGTCATGCTCAGCTCTTGTATCGATAGTAACTATAGTTCCATACCACGCCAGGGATATTGTACTAGAAATGACAGAATGTTCGGCTATTACAACGATGTGATTAATTGAGATTAAGTTAGTCAACTAACTACAAAATCTTGACGGTTTTCAAATTCACTTCTTTGTTGTGAGTGATGTTTTCCTTTTTTACCCTGTACCCTCTGGATCATAATCTAATTCGAAAATGGTTCGCCATCCAGTTAATTTCAGTTCTGAAAATGGATTTTTTATCTTTTTAGGTACCTTTTTAGCCGAAAATTGTGATATTCACAGTTGGCTTTGCCCAGAAAAATAAATAAATTTAATATTTTACGTATAACTTCTATTGCACAAATATTGAACACTGCAGATACAGTTTCTCATAAAGGAGAAATACAAGATATAACATTCAAATTCTATTGCGAAAATTGACGACCTTGTTTATTGAAAGGAAGTATTGTTTTACTTACCCATATTTAGCTTTATAATCCATGGTTTGCGCTCCCTCGACTGGAACACTTATTCAACTTATTAAAAAGAAAATTTCACATTTTTAAATAAAAGTTTTCAGTAATAATAACGAGATAAATTAAGCGTTAACATAAAGGAAGGAAATATCTATGTACAACGGGGTCCATAATCAAATAGTAAACTTTATTGTGGGGTTGTTAGATTAGAAATAACATGTCCACGGTTTGTAACACGTTAAATATATTAATAAAGATATAACAACTGGGAAAAAATGTTCCACCAATACAGAAGTCAGGGCCGCGCCAAGGGTAGCTGCCGCCGGGGTGCGGAACCTTTGCTGCCGCCCTAGCAGCATTCTAGGTTAATCACCAAATAATGGGGCAATAAAATAAATATGGAAATATACATTAATAATAATAATAACAAATGTATTTTTCTTCAACAATTAACAGAAAACAAACAATATTAAAAAAAACAAGAGCTAAGAATAGGAACTTAGTCTTCATAAGTAACACAAAACTAAATATATTTATAATATAAAATACATGTGTAAAAATAACAAAAATACATAAAATGATGCTCAGATATCAGTGTTGTACTGACTTTTCATTTAAATAATAGGTATCTTGTCATTCAAGAAATAATTTTCAGGCCTTTCTTTTGCAAATTCCTCAACCAAGTGATATATATCTACAATCTAGTTTTTTTGAAATTTGTCTTTCGATACTTATTATAGCTAAATGAGAAAGTCTATCTTGTGTCATGTAGAACACAGGTAATTTTTATTATCAATAATTTTGAGAAATATCTCTCGCCAGACCGTTACAGGTATGGTAAATAATATTCTCAAAGCTATGGACAAGTTGGGGAATATATTTATTAAGTCATTTTGGAGTAAATATTCTAAAACTGCTAGAGTCATTTCTGGGTTAATATCTATCCCAAGGTTTCAAGGTTTTCAACTTCATTATACATATCTATGGCATTAATGTCCATTGGTTCTGTTGGATCTGAAAGCTTAGTTTGCAAGTCCATGCAATATTTCATTTTATATCCTTACTTAGACTTCTGAATAAATGAAGATCATTTAAAAGTCGATTTGTGATTTTTTAGCTGTTCAAGGTGCTCCTCAATTTTATTTAAGGCTATATCCAAAATTGTGTAATAAAAATTTATTTTAAAATATCTCTCAGGGCATTGAATGGTTTCATCCTCACTTTCATAAGAAAATATTGTCTTTTAACAGGGAGTGTGCAGTTTAGCTTAACTGACGTCTGCTACTAACCAACAGTCATTTGCCGCCCCCTGGATCGTGGCGCTCGGGTGCCACGCACCCTTGCACCCCCGGGTTGGCGCGGCCCTGACAGAAGTCTGAACGGATGTTACGCCAAAGACGAGCGACAAGTAACTACTGTGTTTTTTCACCGGACCTCTCGAGGAAGGTCTCGGGGGCTGGTTATTCTCTGACCATCTCTTTATTTGAATACAATTGGGCTCAGATCAGAGGGTACTTTAATGGTTTTATTGGCATTGATTTGTTTATTGCTTTAATGCAAATGTCATTAAATTGTAATTGTAGGGATCACAGATGTAGGTCGGTAACCGGTGTCGGTGACCGCTATATTTATAAATATTTTATTTGTACGAGCTCTCGCTAAGATATGAGAAACAGTTTTGTTAACTGATATTATGAATTTAAACTTCATCTTAATGAACGAAGACGGTCAAGTGCCGAACCGTCTGGACCCCATAGATAAATTAACTATCCTCAGATACGTCCAGATATCCCTCGATTACAGCCTTGAGTAAAAGGAATGGTTATTGGCTATTTCTAGGTATATTGGCGAGCACAATACTTGATTGTATATAATTCTAAATGTAACGCTGTTCTTTTTTTATGGAATCCCTACGTCTCTTTCAGTCGTTGTTAGTACTTATTAGAATATCGAAAATTGTCTTTCTTTGATAGTACCAAAGAGACTGACCTGAATGATCTTTTAAGATACTTGTTCCATTTTTCCACGATTTCGTTACATTTCTGTTCTGATATGTTCCAGGAGAAGTAATAATACCTTCATTAGTTTTAATATTTATTTATTGCCTTCCCTCTTTTTGGGAATACATCGACCCTACACTACATTTGGGCTTTGGTTACATATTATTTAAGAGAAAGGCACTTTACTAAATATTGCACTATGTAAATTTCGTTTTGATTCGAGTAAATACGCAGAAAAGCGTAATATCATAGAAGCTGTCCATCTAAACTAGCTCAAAGGCGGATGTCATTGTCACTGAAACCTTTAAAATAACATGGCGTTTTCATTGAAGAGCAAATTAATTGTATAAAATTATTTTCTATTGCAGTTACGCTGTCTGCCATTTTGATAAGGTAGCCAGACAGGAGTTTAGGAGATTACACTCGATCAGGCAAGAAATTACTTTGTAAAATGATAGACATTATTGAACATAAATGCATTTTTGTAATTTGGTAACGACATCTTGTATAAAATATTCTTCAACTGTGGACATTTAGTTAGATTTTTGTCCTATACAGGATGATCCCGAATAATGTGCAAAATAGTTGAAGGTAGGTACGACCGGTTTTAATAGTGGTTCGTCATATAAAATTTGCTGATATGAACCCCCTTAAGGAGTTACGACCCCTTAACAGGGGATGATAAATTTATAGTTTTATTTAATTTCTTCCAAACGCTTTAAAATCAAGAAGTGGAATTTGACAAGATATTGAGGATGATGAAAATTCTTCTGGTCGAGTATTTGTTTATTATCCTTGTCCTTTCACAAGACGTAAAGTAACGTACCATATATTTTTTTAGGTTAACTTTTCCAACTGAAAAAAATCTTTTTGAATACCTGTTAATTTTAGAAGGTTTCTTGTCTCTTGCAATTTTTTTATTATACCGGCATTCTAAATCTCTGGTAACAATGTGCATTTGTGTTGTCTATGTTTCAAAAATCAGCTACTGTTTTCTTCTTCATTCTGCTTAGATTCTCTTACTACTGGTTTGTCATTGTCAAGCCATTTCTAATTATAGCCAGATGTATTTTCGGCACTAAAATTCCAAGTTTAGATAGTATTCGCCTTCTGAACACAGAATGAAGACGTTCCTACCCTTCTCAAAGTTGTTGACGTAAATTTGTAAACTCTTCAACTATCCTTTATCGATCTTCATTATTCACCTCTCCGAAACCTAAGTCATCTTTCCTGCACTCTTAATTCTGGAATCTGGTGTTATGGAAGGGGTAGCTTAAAAAGCACAGCAGTTAAGCTCCATTGAGCCCTAATACTTCTATCAGGAGAACAGCCCACTTGAGCCATTAATCAACTTATTATAGAGAAAAATTTCATGAGTTTGCTTAAGGAAATCTCTCTAATATAGGCCATAGAAGACTATCAGTTTCTCAGTACGGATTCTTTTGTTGATGAGACAGCAGTGCACAAAGCATGAAATACTGTCGCATCTTCCTGTTCGAAATCTCTGCAAAGAGGGGTTTCACATTTCCTCATATAGTAGATGTATTTCCTTAGTCAACAGTGTCCAGTTTCAATACCTACTTTTTGGTTGTACCCTTACAAGGATATTTCAAGAACTCCTTGGTGAATTGGCAGCTATATGTTTCATCCCACCGTCTCCTTAACTTTGTCTTTGATTATTCAGCAAATGCTGCCCTCACCTCACTATATGTTTAAAGGGTAGATTTTTTATACTATGTCTTGGCAACCTCAATATTTAATTGATCTGAAAACCTCACATGGCATCGATGAAAACTCACTACCTACCAGTTGTTCTTGGAACTCTGACGGCGAAATGAGGCACGCCAATTTCAACATATATACCTAAAATTATTGCAAGTTTAGTTCAAAGTATTGTCCTTCTCCTTTTAGTTGTGCCTGTTAAACACCGTACAAGTGTACTTGACCTTATTTAATTTCTAGAGAGTCTCAATGTTTTACTTAATATAACCCTTTTATTTATATTCAGCTATCATTTTAAAAATCTCCTTGGCCTCATATCAGAGAACTCCTACCAAGTATTTTCCATAATAGATGAGTCGAACTGTTCTAATACCTTTCATTCAAATCTTGGCAACTTATTTTTTGAGAATTTGAAGAATATTATCTAGTAGTAAGTATATAAAGTATGTAATAAAATGCTTGGGAGATGTCAGACACGCTAAGCTAAAGCTAAACATACGATAATTTTACACTTCTATCAAAATCTTTATTTTTGATGAACTAATCTTAATTTTTGGCTATTCTTCTTTATATCTTTCATCATTTCCATTAATGGTTTTAAAGTTTCCTCAATTTTATTAGATCTTAATTAAACAATTAATATGGCAAGTAAGTTTTCGTATCAATATGAAAAAAACATATGCGACTTAATTTGATGGCAATTTTAGGAAATTTCTTAGTTAATCAAGTTTGCTTAATCCTTTAATGTAACTAAAAATATTAGCGCCTTCAGAAAATGTTTTATTAAAAGTATACAGGAAAACATTTCGAGAATGCCTACTTGTTAATGTCATGACATAAAATAAACCCAACAAACTCTAACGGTTTCCACCTCTATTCAAATTACCCATTCATTGCAAGGCAGTTAATTAATTGAACGAACCCCATTCAATAAATAATGCTTCGTGCAGCATACACGACAAGGCAGAGAACGATATTGATTTTAAATCCGTTAACAGGGGGCTTTTACGAGTATTTTTAATAAAACCCCTCAAATTTATTCGGAATATACTTGATAAATAACGACAACTAATATTTAGACGTAAATAATTTGTATTTAAAGAATTTTATGCATTGCATAATTTAATCATTGAGAATAACTTACAAAAAATTTAAAGATAAAAAATAAGGCAAAATATCATAGTAGGCGGATAAACTACTTAAAATGTCGTATACCTATATAATTTATGATTCTGAACAACTTTTCTTTATGATATTTTGCTATATCTCTTTCAGAAAAGGCACTGTACTGGATAGGAAAATAACTTTTTTATAAATTTCCAAGGCATACTTGATTTTTGGAAACTAATAATATAACACAAATTAGTTTCTTTCCAAGCAGGTCTGAACCACAAAAGATAAAATTTTAACTCTTAAATGTATTACCTTTTTCACCTATTGCTGCATCCATCGGGGAATACACTGCATATTATAATTTTTTGTAAACGTTCATATAAAATTCGAAAGTCCAGTGAGAATTTAGAGAAATGATGATTATGTACTCATATAAAGTTATTATACAGGCTGTTTTTTAAGTAGAGGTTAAAAATACAAGGGCATATTCTGTGGCCAAAAATAAGGGTTTTTTATATAAATATAGGATCTTAGGACAGTCATTATCCAGCTATAGCGTGTCAAAAATGACAAAAAACAGTTTTTAATTTCTAAACCACTTAACTAATAATAATTAACTAAATAATTTAACTAAATTTGGTGTACATATTTAGTATAACAGTAGGTATGAAACAAAAACATTAGCAGCTTTAGAAACTTACCGTGAAGGTGTGGGTATCATCGATCATTAATTGCCAACCCTGTATAATAATATAATAGTATATTATTTAACGAGCGGTAATGCAGATCATAACTCACGCAGATGTTTACATCACGAGCCGCAGGCGAGTGCTGTAATTCATCAAGTGAGTTATGACCATTACCGCAAGTTGAATACTATACTTTATCTACGACTATAACATATTTTTAGGACTATTATTAGAAATTGATTTGAAAACGTCAAAATTATTTTGTTAAAATATCAAATGACATTAGTCCCCTCAATGATAATAATTGACAGTTCCGCCTACTGACAGGCGTTGGCAATTTAATAATTTTAAAATCTTTTAATTATTCATTCCTTTCCACTTGTTATAAATTCTTTCCATTTTACACCAATTTACATTTATCGACTTAAAAATTTCCAAGAATTTACTGCGTACACTATTTACATACCGAAGCCCAAGCCCAGCGTGAGTTATAATAACTCACTATAAAAACTCACGCTATTTGTTTATTGATACTATTAATTGCTCAAAAGCAGTTGAATAATTAATATATAAATTAATAGGAGTAGATAAATACAGTAGATCATCATATGCGCCATTTTATTACATTCACATTTTGTTTCTTTACATTTTTTTATATTCCAAACCGAGTAACAGCAAAATTGATTTATTTGATCAAGTGCATTTTTACGATACTCATTAAATTACTTAAAATAATTAATTAACGATGGAATTACTTTACTATGATTTCCTATAACAAATGTTGGAAATGGCCACCTTCAATTAAAATACATGCTTCAGATTATCTTGAAATCGCAGCTCAAACACGTTCAAAACTCCAGGAGTAGATCTTATCACATCACAATCATCATTCTATAATTTGTTAACGTAAGTGCTCCCTAAATTTAATGTGAACCTAAGAATCTCAAGATATTAGTTGTAAATTAATCTTGAGATGTCCCAAATAATAAAAAATCAATAAGGTTCATATCGAGTTATCTGGGTGGCCAAGGTTGACCTGGGTCTTAAGTGCCCCGTCCAATCACGTTATTACCAAGTCTTTCATTTAAAAATTCACGAGTAGTGAAATTAAAATGTGAGGGAGCCCCATCGTGCATAAACCACATCCTTTGTCTTAGCGCGTGAGGAACATCGGCAAGTAGTTCAAGTAAAACGTTTTCAAGAAAATATCTGTAGGAGATACCGGTGAAAGTGCTTGGTAAAAAGTAAGTCCCAACAGGAAAATTTCCAATAGTACCCATCCATACATTCATAGAAAACTGATGTTGAAATCGAGATAACATTGTGGCATTAAGGTTTTCATCAGACCAAACGTGTTTATTGTGGATGTTCATTATATTGCGGTGACTAATAAGTACTTATTCAGAAATAAGTAAATGTCATAGAAAATGTGATTATTTTCATAATTATCTAGATAAAAAATTATTCGAATAAAGCCAAGCTCTCACTTTTTTAATTAGAATGAGATCTATCGACCGCAAAATTCGACTATCTACCTACAGTAACGTGACTCAGTCTGTAATAAGTATATGCAAGAAAAGTGTTCATTTATTGGTAATTTATTCAATAAAGTTTATAGTTCTGAATTCGTGCCGCGTAATATGCAGAACTACAGTAAAACCTGTTCAAGAAGCAGTAAAAAAAGCAATACTTCCATTATTGAGTCAAAACTGTTTCCTTTCCTATAAAGAGTTATAGGGGGTCGTTTTTTCCTATTCCCCGCTGCACTTTGTTATTTAAATTTATGTATTCAAGGAGAAAAATTGAACATTCTTCTACTTTTCAGGAGGTATAGCTGCAGACGCGCAGTGTTTCGAGCAATTCAATTCGAAAGGTTCGATAAACGGCCACTGCGGCAGCGACACCAGCGGCAGATTTCTGAAATGCTCCCCTGAAAACGTGAGATGCGGGTCCTTACAATGTCAACTGGGGAATCGGTACCCCGTCGTCGAGGGTCTCGAACAGCCCCAGGACCATTCCAGGACAATTATCTCGATCAAAGGACACGAGTACGAATGCAAGTAAGTAATTCTCGTAATGTAAATATTCTTGGAGTTATTAAATTACTGTCAGCAGTTTTGCTTTAACCGCCTGATGCCTACATTGAAAATATTCTAGAATTTTTTTCTTTTACGATTTTGTGTTTAATTTCTCACGAAAAATATACTTCAGACACGTGTCTACGAATTGTTTGGAAATAGACAATACAAACGATAATAAATTATGTATTAGATTTAAACATACTGTATATAAATTTTGAGTGAAAAATTCCCGTGGTTATCGGGACAAAAAATTTTTCAGATTACAAAAATTTAAAACTTAATGACTACCTTGTTATGGTATGTCATTATCTATGTACACAGGGTGTTCCACAAGCTATATGAAAAACTTTTGTAGCTGGATTTCTGGATATGAACATCAGATCCGTTTCGCTTTTGTTTAAAGTTACAACTATTTTAATAAATATAATTTCACATTTCAATCAGAGTAGCCTGCTAAATAAAAATGATGGTTGCTTGTCACATCTTTTTGAAATGTGACTGGCCCGGTCTCAGATGTTATATAGTAGGTCGTGGTTCGGAATAAATGTATGAAATAATTTTATTTAGATGTTAATTGTTGAGTGCCACCAACCGTTAAAATAATATCTGAGTTTTCAAATCGGGGATGGCCAAATCAGACATTAATATTCAACTTAACGAATTTTAAATATTAATTCTAACAAGCATCTAATATTTTCAGAAAAAATAGCTATTTTGTCCTTTACACTGTTTAAATAATAAAATTAAATAGTTAGGTAATAGTGGTTTTACATATGGCTCTTAGCCTCAAAAAAATAATAATATCATAATGACCAAAACGTAATGATGGTTGCAGATTTTCAATATGGCTCAAAGCCGCAAAAATAAATAAACCGTTATCTAAAGAATCTGTCTGTTGAATAAATTTCAAAATCATAAGGAAAATTTGAGTTTATCGACCTCACCAAAGTCAAAAGCCACCCTGTCCCTATTCCTTGAATGTTTCTTCTGCTTAGGCAACCATGAATCCCTTCCGTAGCCTTCGGAAGAACCTTCACTATCAGCCGTCTTATTGGTACCGCAGAGTTGTTTTTTCAACTTAGACCCAAAGTCCAATTTGAACCAGTAATGACTAATGTATGCCCAGCATTAAAACTCCAAAAATCTGAAATTATACCCTACTTACAATTTATCTCACACTTGTTGGATAAACCTCCCCGTTTGAACTTTTAATTAATATTTGACAAAAATATCGGTAATAACTCGATTTCCTTAAATTGGCCATTAACTACGAATATAAAAAAACTTTAAAATATGACCCTATGAATTAAATTTAATATAAGAGTTTTTTCCACCCTGTAACCTATGCTACATGAAATTCTTTATTTTAATTAAAAATTCCCAATAATACGCTTGAAATCTGAAAGTTTATAAATTAAATAATCAAGATAATATATTGTTTTAATAATAATAACAATAATTTATTTTTCCAACAGGTTAATAACCCAATTAGGTACAGGAAAACATATAAGAAAAAATACATAAAGACTGGGTGTTGCCAAACAGCAAAACAATTAAAATAAATAAGCAACAAATGTAACTTGAAAAAAACAACAAAAATTACACACTATAATATACTATAGTTACAGAATATTCCGATAAACTTTGTTAAACAAATAACGTATATATGTATGTAGTATGGTATTGATTGGCGATTTCACCATAACATTAGTTCTATTAAATGTACAATAGAATGTATCACGCGAATGTGAATTTTGCCTACGTACCACAAATGATAACTGGTTCAACAAACAAGGACAATCAACCAAATAAAGAATCAAATTATACCGAAAAGTCAATACAATGCAGTCTCTCTTATGCTGGAGGGAATCTAATTGAAACAAATTCAATAAATAATCATAACCAGTACCCCTAGGATGATAACTACCATACAGATTAAAAGACATAAATTTTAAAAACTTTTTTTGGATGATACAATAGAATTTTGGTATAGCGGATACCAAATAAGTGAACCATATTCAACCTTACTTCTAATAAATGCCATATACAATCTCTTAAAACTATTAACGTTAGTAAAGTGATTTAAATTTCTAGTGAAAAATCCTCTCAGTTTAAGTCTTTAAGTGACTATTAAAAACTCAGAACTGAAGGTAAGAATAGCATCATTGATGATATAATTAAAATATATAGAATTGAATTTCTTAGAAAAAGTCAGAATTTTACATTTAGAAATGTTCAGATTTAAACCGTTGTCAGAGTACCATTCGTTAAAGTATTGTAATTCCTCCTGCAATCAAACCGAGTCTATTTTTGAATATATTTTTAATTCATCCGCAAATAATAAGTGCAATGTTTTTAATTTAGTATTGAGGTCATTGACAAAAAGTAAGAATAGAAGTGGGCCAAGGTTTGAGCCCTGGGGCACCCCCGAAGAAGCCACATAATTATAAAAGGAATAACTGCCGTATTCATCATATTGATGTCTGAGAGACAAGAATAAATTAAGAATTGCTGTTAAACTATCTGAAAATCCAACTGAACTGAGTTCAGATATTAAAAAGAACTGATCAATTCGATCAAATGCTTTCTGAATATCTGCATATACAGGGTGTCCCTAAAAGGTCTTTCAACGCTCGACCAGATACAGTGCAGTTCAAAATAAGTAGATTTAGCTAAACTTACCGTAGTTCAAATTTGCCCCGTTTAGGAGCTATACGACCCTGAAGTTGCAATTTTGTATTCGTTTTTTTGTTATAGGTAAATTTAAAACGCCTTATGCGATTTCACTAAAATTTGGTAAGTTGACACCGTTCTATAGGACAATAAACCCTATATCAAAATTATGAGTGATATCATTTCATTGACATGGAACTTGGGTTTTTTAGTAATTACGATACTTCTACGCGAATGGAAGAAAAGATTTTTTAGTATAAAATTTAGATTAAGTAAATTATTTACTACAAAACGAATACAGGTGACCGTTCCATGTAAAAATGAATGTTACGTGCTATAGCAATAATTACTTTTTACTTGTATTTTAAGTTTAAACGTTAATTAATCTTTATTAACCAACTTAAGACTATAAAAATTGTTCAAAATGTTTACCCTCGACTCGATTGCAAGCCTCACATCGGCGAACTAAAGATTCTGTCATTTGACGTATGAGATTTGGATCATTTCTCATCTGATTAACAGCTGCATTCTATATTCTATGAAGTAACTGCTGACGGGTAGTTATTTTAATATGGTAGACAAACTGCTTCATATGTCGCCACAAATAAAAATCCATAGGATTTAGATCTAGGCCATGCTATTGGACCTTGTTGAGTTATCCACTTATTCGGAATGTGATCACTTAACCAAGCAGTTACTTATCTCCCTCTATCTGGTGGTACACCATCCTGCATATTAAGCCCTACGTCATCAATAAAATCAAAAAAGTTGTTTTCCAGGAAAGCTACAGATGTGAATTTAAACGATGATTTAAAAAATGCACAGGTAGTAAATTATTGTTGAAAATGCTACCCCAAACGTTGATACTGAAACTTTGCTGAAATCGTCTAATTGCATGCGGGTTTTGTAACACTAGATATGGTCATTATGATTATAATTTATGCCGTCCCTAGTAAATCACGCTTCATCAGACCTCATAACAAGCGAAATGAATCTATCATTTTGTGCTTGTTGAAGTAACTAGCGACAAAATTCTGATCCCATCTACCATCTGCCAAAGTTTGTCATTAAGCTTCTAGAACATCCTGTATATGTAATAAAAGTGTGATTATTCGAAAGAGAACTTTACAAACAAATTTTGTTAAATAAAAATGTGAAATAAGAGCAGCTTCCTCCGAGACCTCAAAAGGAGTTGTGCAGACAGGCTGATTCATAAAGAATGGGTAATATTCCAGGTAGCACACATTTAATGAACCAATTTTGGCAAAATATTTCAACAGTGGTCCAATTAAGAATTTGCCATTATTGGTAGGTATATTAATGGTTTCATTTAGTGAACTAATATTTCAAAAACTATATAAAACCAATATTAAGCAGTTATGTTGATAAAAATAAGTATATGTTTATATTGGTTAGATATATTATTATTGGCATAACATTATTTAATCTCATTTTATTTTATTGTGTCAATATTACGTAAAACACAAGAGGCTTGTTGGTTGTTAACTATGATTGGCACAACATTGGCCTTATCTTCGTAGATAGCAATATCCCATCACTGGATAAAAATATTAGACCAATATATTATTACAATGAACAGCTATAGGTGGAATATTATTTAAATTAATTGTGCCAGTACCTACCGCCAAAGGGGCAAGGGGCCATTGTACACCCTGTAATCTGTAGCAGCAACACACTCGGTGGTCATTTACTGAGTTACCGAATTTGCCATTTTCTTCTGCGTGGTATACTGATTTGTAATCTTGTAATGCTGTTTCGAAGCCGTGAGAACAAACACATGTAAGTACTTTTGATTTCAGATCAATATTTTTGATATTTCTTGCTATCTACCTTGTAACATTCGTGATTTTAAAGTATGATTTTATACTTTAATAACTAATTCTCGGCCAAGAATGTGTAACTGTTTAAAATATATAAAAGAATCAGTAGAAGTAGTAATTTTTACATCTGACCCGCAAAGTTGTTTCAATTAATGAATACATTCAAACTTGGTCTAACAATAATGCGAATTTCGAAATCTTTGTTAATTTAATAGCGTTATAAGAGTTCATGCCAATAGCGTTTAACGTTTAAACATATACATCAGGCTAATTCGGAAATGGTTGGAAAAAATAAGATGGTGGAATCCCTATTCATTTTAAGTAGGATGTTTAATTAAAATTTTTCCATCCAAGCCTCCTCAAAAGTTGCATCTTCTTTTAGGTGGAGGTAGGAATCTAGTTGTCAATCATTTCCGAGACATCAACATTAATGAGATAATTTGAAGGTGGAACATGTATATAAAATATTAAGACAATAAAAATATATAGCCCAAATGCATGTAAAATATTAGGCCTGTAATGTTTAAAGACCTACTGAAGGACCAATATTGTACATTGTTGACATATCTCTACACATATATCATCAACATAGCTACACAGTGTATAACCAGTATTAAAACCACGATTTGGCCAATATGGGACCTTTTTTTGGTACTTGGGATTTTACAAGCAGATTCAGAATGTGATATTTCACACATAAACATAGATGTTGGTGCACTTAGGTTGATTTGGAGTAGGTTACAATGTAAGGTATCTTGGTTTAACAGAGTCATAATTAAGTATAACATAATCTTATTGCAAATATTTTATTTAATCATTATTTTTAAACGAAACGCTCTTGGTTGATGATATTCCAACTAGCTTTAAGTTTATTACTGGATGTATTTATATAAGGTTCGTATGATCGTTTTGGCTGCATTAATAGCAACAGAATATTTTCTTTGCATATTTGTATAGATATTGCAGTGCAATGGATTTTTTGTAACATTGCATATTATTTTAATGGTGGAAATTGTTTGCCTCATGCGTTTTAGTGTATTATTAAACCACACGATGGTAGGTTTCGTTTTACCCATGTTAATTTTTCTTAGGGGAAAGTGCTCTTTTATTAAATCAGAGTAAGTCGTACAGAGAAAATTAGATGCCTCTTCAACATCCACGTCTTTATTAATATCAATATTAAACATATCCCAATTTACGGCAATCAGTGAATTTTTTAACTTCTCTAAACCTGAATTAGAAATTTTTCTTTTTAGTACGGGTTCTGGTATGGTATAATCAAATTTAATTTTAATAAATTGACCACGATGGTCAGAAAGGCAAGGTTCTACTACACCAGCCGCATAATCATTGGAATCAAAATTAGTGACAATGTTATCAACACATGAAGATGAAAATTTCGAGACTCTTGTATAGTCAGAAATAGTTGCATGCAAACCGAATGAGTCCATTACTGTAATCAAATCAATCAGTTCTACCGAGTTAGATCTGAAGTCAGTGTTGAAGTCACCCACAAGCACTATGCGTGAATTTATTTTACAGTACTTGGTTAGTAGGTATACTTTCTATATTAGTTAGAAATATGTCAAAACGTTTATTACCTAATGGATTGCATGGCCTATATACGGTAACAATAACCAATTTTGCGTCGATCAATTCAGTTGCACAAAATTCTGAGATCAACTCAGATGATAAATCATCAATTACCAATTTTTTGGACTTAATGCAATTTTTTACATAAATGGCAACTCCACCGTGTGAATTGTTAGACCTACAGAAACTAGTAGCCAAAACATATTCACCCAAGTTGATATCCCTTAACTGATTTTCATGCAAGAACCAGTGTTCTGATAAACAAACAACATCATAGTTATATTCCTGAAGATAACAATATAGTTTATTAATTTTATTTGTCAGACTCTGCATATTTATGTGAAATAGACTAATTATTTTATTATTGAGATGACTACTGTTATAAAATTTGTTATCATGTTTTACCTGTCGCTCGTTTTTTGAAGTAAAAAAATCTATTAACATGCGTGCCTGCAGGCCATTTTGAAGGACACATTGCAGATTTAAGATTGTCCTCGTTCAATGTTATCTTGAAAGAGGAATAGCTCTCCGGGTGTTTAGAATCTAATTTTTCACAAACAACTTCTGGATATAACGGTTTCAAATGATTTACAATATCATCTTCCGATGTTTCAGGAGCCACCCTGTATACGTGAAGAAAAGACGGCTTATGTATAGTTTTAAATGGGGCATTGTTTTGTACCATGCTTTCCATAACTGGATTATTTCTTGACCGTTTAATTTTTCGAGATGCCAGCTGATCTAGAGATATCACGTCCTGTATTTTCGTCTTGGTTTCAGCTTCCATTACAGCAGCTGCCAATTGTTCTTTCTACTACAATCGTTGTCCTTCACCACTGTCGAATACGATGCTCTCTCTGGACTAGTGTTGTACCACGGGAATTTATTGTTACTTCCTTAACAGCAGATTTTTCTATGGATTTTGTTCGTGGCTAGTAGAGGTCTCTGATCGAATATCAGAATTGTTAATTTTCCCATATACAATATTGTTTAATAATAATATTTGCTCTTGTAGAGAAATAATTGTCGTTTGCTGTTGTTGCACAATAATGTCCTTTTGTTTTAGCAGTTCTTTTAGGTATTTTATTTCAGTCACGCATATTTCAGTGCTGCAGTTTATGTCACTTTTTTCACACACTGAACCTTCACAACAAATTATCGACTTACTATCAATAATTTTCACATTTTTAATAATGAAGCATAACTGTTGTGAGATATAGATTCGCACTTAACACATTTTAGGCCAGATTGAGCCGGTTTTAAACATCTTTTACAAACTTTTACGAGAGGTTTGCTAGGAGACGTGACTCCTACCGGCACCATATTTGATCTACTACATGTCTAATACATGTTTTATGTTCATAAAATGCACCCTTATAGCAATATTTACATTTAAAAAAAGAAAGGATCGTTGTACAAAAAGTAAAGAGTGCATTTTATGTTGATAAAACAAGTTAGTATTCCTGTTTTGTTTAAAAGCAATGAATAAATGATCGAAATATAAAAAGTTAAAAGAATTATGATTCATTCTGTTAAATCGAGACGTCAAATATTACATATTCCTTATGCACCCTGTATAAGTGCAAAATAGTTGTTTCCATTGCCGCCTGATAGAGACACAGATTATTTATTCCTCACGAAATGACATTATTCTTATAGTTAGTATGAAGTTTGAAGGAACTGAATATAAGTAACGAAATAAAATTTGAAAAGGCATAACATCAAACAAACGAAAGTTTGGTGAAAATTAAGAAATATGTTACATCAGTTAATTATGGAAAAACATATTTTACATGGTTCAGAAATGACAAGTCGTTCCTTTGCGATAGGCGTCCTCACCACTTGTGGGACATATAAACTGATGCAACGAATTACCGTCCAACCGTTCATCGGTATACAGGAAGAGGAACGTCGGTAGAAGGAAAACGGAAGTGGAGCGACCTATTAGAATATCATTGTACTGTGGGCGCGTACACTCCCACTTGTATTTCAAAGCTGTTCGTTTTTAGTTTATGAAAATAACGGAAATAGAGCGCACAAAATATGAAATAAACAGATATTTCCAGTATGGCAATGTTGGATGTTGTTTCTCTATATGAATTACTGTAAGACAAGTGTTTATTTCCTTCTTATTGTAGACTAACGTTTGCACTTCCCGTATATGTATAACCTCTTTCGAAATCTAAGAGGAAGCTGTCGCTATTTCACTTTTTCATTTCACAAATTTCGTGCGAATGTTTCGTCAGGTTGTAAGAAATTATTCTCCAAATAACAGTACGTGATATTTTTTTATTTAAGTTATTTTTATTTTGCTTGAACTTAGATTTTCGCTACACCAAACGTTATTCTCCCAGATTGGTATATATCTTGTCTTAATATTTATTTGCAGTTCTATATGTAATATCGTTGCAGAAAAATATTACCACTATTTTTAGTTGTTTAAGTTTTCATTTTAATTTTCTAATATCAATAGCAAATATATAACTCCATTTAAGGAAAAATGTATTTCTTTTATCTGTTCAATTAATCCAACAGTTTGTCACAATTTGATACCCAATTTCTTAAAGAGAAACTATAAATTCAGGATTATATAATATTAAGGATTGTGGAAACAATAAAAAATTGTAGTTTCGATTATGTTTTTCACTACAAAATAAAAAATATTTCTGTTACAATATACAGAAAAAATATTACATTAAATCAAAGTAAAATTATTTGCTTTTACAGGGCCTTTCTCATTTGAAGCGAACTTTGCTATCTCAAAAATTCGAGAACTCGGAAATTAATAAAAATATTCTCGATGTATCTTTCGAAAATTATTGTTCACTAGATTATTCAACATTATTTCAATATAATAATTTATCTATCTCTAACAATATCCTTAAACAGTTGTCAATATTCAATAGAGTATTTTTACTGCGGGATTTATTTAATTTCAAAGTTATTTTAAGGTCAAATCGAAAGACAACTGGACAAAACCATCGTACGTCTTTATTTTTGGGGTGTTGTATCTGAATTTAGAGTTCATTTAACACCATCAGGTCAGCTTAATCTGACAACCTTATAACTCTAAATATCCAATAACGCCCGTAACCCTGTAACCGATGCATAGAAGCGTTAAAAATCACATGTCTTGAGAATAAGACATTTTATACCTTAACAATCATCATAAGTTTGAGGGTCTTCAGTCTTGTAGGTTTATAACGTGTGATGTTCTTTATCTGTCTTTATGATATCTACCTTTCTTACGCTCAAAGGATCTGCAATGGATGTCTTTTACGTTTTCATCCTCTTCCTGATATATCTCTTGCTTATCGCCCAATAATATTTTCTATCTACCTTGGTCACTCTGCACTCTTCAGGTCCTGATTAAATCTTTCACCTTGTTTATTGAAAGCACCCAGATTTTGTGGGAAATAGTCAATATGGAAATCCCTGAAATGTAATTTCCCAATAAATGTCTTCATTTGCTCTACTTTTTCTGTGTAAACTAGACTTTTATGGTTTCCCAGGAAGTTCTCCATAATCCATTTAAAACTAAACAATGCCACTTTTTCGTCTTCTCTCAATTTAGTAACAAAAATGTTGTCTCTCATTATTTTGCGAATCTGAGGCCCATCAAAAATTCCTTCTCATAGTTTTACATAAGAAATATTAGGAAAAACTTTTCGCATATAGAGATAGCATTCACCTTCTTTATTAAGAGGTTTCACCCATTATTTCACGAGTCCTAACTAGATCTGAAAAGGTGGAGTAGGACTTTGGAAGGGGGAACTAATGCTTTTCTGATGATATTCTTAGAACCTGCTTCAAATGAAGCTCTTCTTGGCCATTGTTTTCTTACGTAGTGGTTATTTATATCTCTATTATCCCATTGACATAAGACGCACCGATATTTTGTGAAACCTAATTGGTGTTCCAATAAAATAGTGTGAGTCCTCCATGTTCTTTGTAGTTAATTTTTTCAAGGACTGACTTCATGATTGTATCCTCTTCTTTTATATCTACTGAATGCGCTACTGGAATGGGGGCGTATACATTAGTGTTATAAAGCAGGACGACTTTCAGGCTTCTCTTCGAAGAATCGATGAATAGTCTCCATTCATTGTGTTTGCACCATCGAAGTTTGAGTTTGTTCAATAACCGGTTAATATCTTTACAGAAAGTAACTGAAGAAAGTACATCTTTTCAAAAATATTCCAACAATTCCATGTTTCTATGACGATAAACGAAGGATTTGATTTTACCGACATTTTCTCAAGAGATGTGAGGTTAAGCTGACCCGATGGTGTTCAATCAACTCCAAATTCAATTTCAATGACCCCAAAAATATAGACGTAAGATGGTTTTACCTATTTGCATATCTATTTTTTGGTTTGACCTTAGAATTACCTTTAAGCTGACCTGATAGGGTTAAATGAATCCCGAATTCAGAAATCCCAAAAAAAAATGTACAATAGTCTGTACACATGCTCATATCTATTTCGCTTTGACCTTGGAATGGTCTTGAACCTAAGACGATGGAGTTAAATGGACTAAATATGAATTCAGTCTGTGAAAATACGTAAAATATATAATTCTAATTCGTCGCATAGACCATTTCTTCTCGTCGTGCTATGTTATTTAATATTTATGGTATATAGTTTATATCTATTATTTTGAATTAATTTAAATCCCAGCAGTGTTTCAGCACATTTTCACCTAAAAAATGTATGTTATTTAGCAAATATAAATTTTGCCCCTTAGGATTCTAAATGAAAATCGTTTTTCTACATTCATGCAAAAAGAAAACTTTATTGAACTATATTTAGTGGAAAAAGTGGTTCCTTATTGCACTAGTGCAATAAAATGTTTATTGCATTCATCTGTCATTCTACTACAGCGTTTTGTGATCATGACAAACATAAACGTTCAAATCGATGTCACATTTTCCTAGACTTAGTGTCATCTAAATATCATTTTTTAGTTTTTGCATAAACGTAGAAAAAATATGGTATGCAACTCGTACAAAAAGTGCTTATTGCACTCGACGTGTTGTCCTGCTCGGTCTAACGACCTCGTTGGACAATTTCACGTCGCGTGCAATAAACACTTACTTTTTGTACTTGTTGCATAAATAACTATTATATTCAGTTTTTTTTACATCTCTAAAGGAACGCTGTTAGAAACACTGTATATGTAAAGAACACATTATTCTTAATTAAGGTGTTAATTGCATTTATGTAATGAATAGTATTAACAAATTAGTTCTCAATCCAAATCATATTAAAATTATATACTATCTTCCAATAATATACTCGAAAAAGAGAAATACATTTTTCCGTTATCTATTGTTGTATTTTTGTCTGCTATAGGTTTAGTAAACCTTGAATTAGTGGGTAGAATTTATTTTATTATTACCTCTAAAAACCGTAGTGAAACCTAATAGTCATAAATAACAGATCTATTCACAGGACCACGACAGGAAAAAAGGGCAAATCTGACACGAAGGATTCAGATCTGCCGCATTTGGGTCTCGTTAGAGATGGAACACCTTGCGGGGAAAACCTTATATGCCTTAACCAAACCTGCACCAGTATTTTTCCACATATTACCCAAGAAAAATGTCCGTCGAATGATGCAAAGAGTGAATGTTCTGACCATGGGGTAAGTGTATCAAAAGAAGCAGACAAATATCTGTTAAATATTATAATAGCAAATTTTGAGTAGATTCAAATTGGAAATATTTAAGCAATTTTATAATTTGCATTTTGTGATTAATAAAACCATCAAAATACTCGTTAAAGAAAATGTTTAGTCCAATAAATGGCGGTTAATATGAAGAAATTTATTTTTTCAACACTAATTGCAATCTTTTAGCATGAGATAGCTTTAGAAATGGATAACAAACAACACGTGTATAGTTTATATGAGACAATTACTAAAGCTTCGTACAAATACTTCCTTGTTTTGTTTACACAGGGTCATTCAGAACTTATCTAAAAAAAATTAAGAATAGATGCGTCATGAAAAATGGAGTCAATATCGTACAAAAAATTTTTGTAAAATCCTTAAAGTTTCCGAGTAGAAATTATTGAAATTGTAGTATTTTCAATCTTTATATGGCTGGGCTACTGTAGTCTCTAGACAGACGATTCCAAATATCGAAATCCGATTACCTTTCGTAGGTATTAACGTTTTTGTGATGCAAGTCTTTTACATTAGTTTTTCAAGTATCAAAAATGGCTTACGTCTATAGCAAGTCGGAGTTAACGGATATCGTTTTAATTTATGGCAGTGTGAAAATGCTATAGCAAAACCAACATGTGTCAAATGCAGCTGTTTTTACCGCGGTGTTCAGTGAGTGCAAGTCTAGTGTAACTCGAGTGTAAAGCGGGATATTTGAGACTGAATCGTGGAAGAGATGGAGGTCCAGGAGGTCTACGGCGTATCAATCAATTATATCCGTATGATAGCACTGTACATCCAAGGATTAATACCAAAAAATGGGACAAAGAGGCCCGTGGCATCCACGATCTGCTGACTTTAAATCATTTGGACTTCTTTTTGAGGGTATATTTAAAAAATGAAGTGTGTCTCACTAAAGTGGATGATTTACGCAGACGTATAATAGTTGCTGCCAATAACTTACGAGTTTAAAACAAACAGGAAGTAGAAATATTAGTGTTGGTTTAAAAACTGGATAAAATGGGCCCATAATTTCATTGTGACATCCTGTATGTCAAACTATTTAATTAATTGAAACCACAAATTAATTCTATTAATAAGAATAACAATAACGACAAATTGCAGTATAAAATAGATGTTACAAAATGTTATTTATTTCTTTCCTTGAGATTTTTTTAGATAAGTTCTGAGTCACCCTGTATACGGTGCGGCAATACAGTCTTGTCCCTCCCCCCCATCTTGAAACTTGTAAACGGATGGTAGGAAGCGTTTGAGATAAAACAGGTCGATTTTTATTGTAAAAATAACCTCCTTAAGTTATCAATATTTACGTCGTTTTTCCGGAAATGATGTCACCTCTCTTATTTCAAAGGGAACACTAATATTTTTGTTACAGATATCGAATCTAAGGTAAATTCTGAGTCAGATGATATGGCACAATACCAAACTTTGACAGATCGTTCAAACACGAAGAAAAACCTATCGTTAAACTGAATAAAATTTTTAATTTCCTCGCAAACGATTACTTTTTTCGACTTCAAATTGTATGATAAATCGTCAGGTTTTAAGGAAATGCCCTCAAAATTTCAATAAAATTAAAGACATAAGTTATAATAATTTTTTACCTAGCACATGTCTTTTCTACCCTTTAGGGAGCTGCAATTTTTTAAATATTTTACCTGAAACTGTATCTCTATAAAAGTAACAAGTGTGCCAAATTTAAAAAAATATGTTTCCAATATAAAAAAAATAGCCAAAAATCAAATTAAAAAAATAACTTTGAAATTACGTAGCTCCATTAATATTGACTTTTTGAGAAAATATTACATGAACTTGACACATTATTTTTTCGAGTAGTGTCACCGTCTAAATTTTCTGCGTGGAGTTTGCGGACACTAGGATAACACAGTTTTTGTTAGAAATGATGTCCCTTATTTCCTGCTTCCATATAGATCCAGATTTTAGAAAGTTTCACCCACTACAAGTATTGTTTAAGTGAAACTGCAACATTTCAATTTGATATGCTATTTATATTTAGAAACTAGATATCCATCTTCAAAAAGTGATTGTTATTGTAAATATTTAATCAGATTTTTTGTACGACCATTCTATTTCCGATAATTTACCATAATTAGTTTTAGAACAGTATGTTATGTAGACGATAATTATATTCCTGAAAACAAAGTGTCTGGTATTTTAACAGTTGTTAAACACTTTCATCCAAATTAAAATTTACAATGGAAAAAGAACATGATATCTCATTTCTAGACTTCGATATAATAACAACTTCTGATAATATCATAATTAGAGACTGGTATCACAAACATACGTTTTATAAAAGGTTTTTAAATTACAACTCGCAGAATTCTTACACACAAAAACTTAATATCACAACGAATTTAAATACCAGAGCTCTCAATCTTTCCTATCCCAATTTTACAAAAAAAAAAAAACTTAGATTTAATTAAGACATATCTCCTTAAAAACAATTATCCTATAAAACTCACAAAAAAGATTCTGTTCAATAATGTTAATAATCAAAATTTCATAATACCATCTCGTAATATTGTTACTGAAAAACTTAATTAAAACTTTTTCATAATTCCATACATAGAACATCTTTTTGAACAGATAAGAAACACTTTAAAAAATTAAAATTTGAGTTTAGCGTGTAGTAGAGAAAATACTTTACAAAACAAAACATGTCATATAAAAGATACCTTGTACGGATTGTGATAAAGTGTACATAGGTCAAACAGGACGGTACCTCAAAACATAAATTTGAGGATATATACGCAGTGTAAAATCAATGTCACTATTAAATAATAATATAACAGCCCTTGCAGACTATACACAAACACAATTTTAGTTTTGAGTAAATTACAATTATTGGAAAACAAAAGAATTATAAAAAAAACGAATTTTTCAATAAATGATTAACATTAAGAAACCCAAATTTAGTTAATAAAAAACGAGATATTCAAAACTTAAACACATATTTCAATTTAGTAGACTTAATTGATAAAATTAAACAACAAACTATTTAATTATTCTAATTCCCAGTATATACAAAATCATAGCAATTTTTTTGTTTTCTTTCCGAATTCTATTTAAGGAGAAAACAGACAAAATAACAACACCCCAACCAACCTATCTAACAGATACATTTTAACAAACCATTGTTGGACAATTTTTAAAAAGTTGTGTAATATATAATTGTACCTTGTAGAGCCCTGAAGAAGGCCCAAGATAGGCTGTAACGTTGGCAGTATGTAAAAAATTGGTTTTCTTTATAAATCTACTGATCACAATAATTTCCTCCACTAAAATACAGTGTGTTAAAAAAAGAGTGTAAACTATTTCAGGAAGTAATAGTATGAACCAAAATAAGCAGAAAAGTCTTAATAAACATGGGTCCGCAAAGTAACGGTTGCGGAGATCATGGACCACTATTCGTTTTCCAAACATTTTATTTTATTAGGGATAAACTGACAAAGGAAGCTTTTAAAAAACAAACAACAAAGTTACAAAAGTTGTCAAAAGTGCCCTCCGTCCATTTTCAAGCAGGCACGACATCTTCGTCTCAACGATATTCGAACTCTTTCGAAAACACCCTTCTTGGTTTGGATTTCTTGACACTTTTGATTAATCCGTTGCTACAGTTTTTCCAGGCTATTTGCAGGAGTACCATACACCAATGTCTTCAAATATCCCCCAACAAAGAAATCTAGAGGTTTCAGATCAGGCGATCTTGGAGGCCATAAACCAGGTCCGGCCCTTCCTACCCATCTATGTGGAAAAGTTTGGTGTGATGCTCTCTAACGGCCATGGAACAATGAGCTACTGCACCATCATGCTGGAACCGCATTTGTTGCCTCTGATTTAAAGGAATGTCTTCCAAAAACTCATACAATGTGTTCTGCAGAAGGTTGAGGTAAGCAGCGCCTGTTAATCGGTTTGGTAAAACAACAGGACCTAGAAACCTGTCACCTACAATACCCATCCAAATGTTTAATGAAAAACGAGCCTGATGTCCAGATTCTATTAGAGCATGAGGATTTCGTCGGCCCAAATATGCGTATTGTGAAAATTAAACACTCCATTTCTTGTGAACCCGGCCTCATCAGTAAAAAGAATGTTTGCATGAAAACGAGGGTCTTCAGCATCATGACGTAGAAACCAGCGGCAAAAAACCAAACGTGCTTGATGATCATTTATTGGATTTAAGGCCTGTACTCGTTGCACATGGTATGGATAAAGCAGTTGCTCGTGAAAGATTCTCCAAACAAGAGGACCACTAATTCCTACCTCGGCTGATATTCTCCGCACACCCGTACCTGGATTCTACTCTACCAGTGCTAGAATGTCTACTTCTGCTCTAGGAGTGGATACCCACCTTGGTCTTCCGGATAAATGGCACTGTTTGCTCAAGAAACAGGTATCACGCAATCTTTAGTGAATTCTTCCAAACATGCGTTGGGAATCTGGCGATTTGGATAAGCGTCAATATAAAACGTCGCGCTTCGGTGGCGTTCCCATTAGCACGACCAGCCATAGCGAAAGAAAACTTGTGCACTGAGAACAACTGTCAAATACGTTTATTGCACTAAACATCAACCAACTATTATAAGAAAATACGCAACGTTTTTGCAAAATAAAAAAGGGGCTAAAAACATAAAACTTTCCATATCTCCGCAACCGTTACTTTGCGGACTCAACATGTTTATTGAGACTTTTCTGCTTATTCTGGTTCATACTATTACCTCCTTAAATATTTTACACTCTTTTTTAACACCCTGTATATTGACGTTTAAAAATAAATTTACAAGCGTATCCTTGCTAACGGCAAAACCTACTTAGTTTGGTAGATATACTAGACACGACACAAAAATAATTTTAATATTTTCGAGATATTTTGTTAGTTGACACCTTTGTATTCATATAATGGTCGTACAAAAACTAGTATAAGCATCTCGAACGGTAACGTCGATTGGTAAACTTTTCTTATTATTCTTGGCACTTAATATACTGTTGCGTTGTCTTATTGCTGATTTAACTAACCTGTCTTTTATTTGGCATTTTCCAGTATTGCACGAATCAAAACAGGTGCTTCTGCGAGAATGGTTGGACAGGAACGGATTGCTCAATCCCGGTGGAAACGACCTCACCGCCCTCACTTCCAACGTCGAATCCAAACCTAGCTAAAGATAACATAACTCGCTATATGAAAAAGAAAGAAACCCCCTACGGTATGTAACGATCCATTTCACACCATATGCTAACATCCAGTAAACACCGACATAATTATACACGTTGAGTAGAAACAGTTGCAACAAATCACGCCCAAAACCGTATCGTGTTGTGGAACACGTACAAACATAACGGCAGCGTTAGCCATTCTCATTTCCTGCTGGTTTAGGTCAATTTAATAATTCTTGAGCGTAAAATTATGCTTGGAAATACAAGTTGAACCAAATTTGATTACCACTATCAGGGCTTTGGAAACAATTAGGTACAGAAAGATGTAAAACTTCTGTGTACTGAGATGTTGCAGAAAAAAAGAAAAATAAATTTTCAACTTTTTTAAGAAAACAATTTGTAAGCCGTAGTGACATGATTTTAATATGTTTTTCAGTGGATTTTATTAAGAATTTTCAAAGAATTGATAGATACTTCATTTTTCGTTATTGGCTTACAGATAAGAAGGCTCATCAAATTCAGTAACTGCTAATTAAAATATTATTTGTCATACTCCAGAAGTAAAAAACTTATTAACTTACTATTATAATTGTAGTTGTTTTTATTGTCAACATAATTTTCGATATTTGGTCGCGATAAAAACAATTATTTTTTACAATTTAATGCAATATTAATGCAAAGATTTAACGTAGATTCTTAAATATTTTGACGAAAACATAATTCATTATTCATTTGTATGACGTAAGTCGTTTGAAGTCATGCCGCGACTATACACAAAAATTGAACTGTGATAAAATTTTATATAAATAAAACATAGACATTTAAAAAAAACTGTCATTGTAGATCGGAGGAATTAAATTTAAATACTTTCTAAAGTAAATGTTGTTCATTTAAAGCACACATTTTTCAAAATATTCTCTGATTATGTCCCCACATCTAACATAAGTTCCAAAACTCATACCGTTTTCTCGCTGTAAAAAAAACAAAACAAAGAGTAATTATTTTTCCTAAAATGATTTTTAAAGGTTGTATGATCTTTCAATTGGTAGAGAAACACAATTTTTGATTGTCATGAACGACTAATATACATAAACCAAATCATATCAGAAGACATTGCCAATTTAGAATATTTTGATATTATCTAATAGCTGTTACTGCCTAATAACCATTAAAAATAAATTCACTACGCTACTGAAAAACGTATAAATATCACATTAGAAGAGTTCAAAAATTTTTTTCAATGGAACTATACAGAGTGTTTCACAATTGAATGTCATTTTAAGCGGGTTAATTTGCACATAATGTTAAGACAAAAAATTCATACAAACAGTCCGATTTTGCTTTGTTCTTGATATACAGGATTTTGCAATGAAAATAGATTTGGATGATTCTAAATGAAAAGCAGGATATTTGTATCAAGTAGACTGTGGCTGTAAAATTAATACCCTTATTTTGAAAGTTCGGTTTTAAACTCTACTTTTATCTACTCAATTTGATAGTTAAAATACGATATATATCACGCGTTCTACACTATTTTATCTTTTTATGATTATCCATATATGTATTTAGGTACTACATAAAAATTTGTTAGATTTCAGTGCTGCTGTTTGAAATTCATATTGAAAATGTCTTGGAGTGTTTAAATAATTATTACACTTTGTGCAATATTTTTTTATATTGTTTATTTACTCAACTTATATTCAGGATTTCTTTAAGTCACGTTAAACCGACACAACGTGGTGTAATTTAAATATATCTAATTGTTTAATTAGGTATATTGGCGCCAATGCAATGGGAATCAAATTTGGTATCATACGTAAATTAATTGACAAATATATACTTAGTGCATAATTTTTAATTGAGGCTAACGTTGCTGGGTATGTTCCTATGGTCAGGAGTAATTCAAATAAGTAATAATTTTAAACGGCATTTTTAGTAGGTACTGTCAAAATTATATGAAAATATTTTTCTTATTGTAATCATCCATTAAGCAGTATTTAATTGCTTTAATTTCTCATTATCAATTCCGTACCTGAAGCAACTATTGTTGCTCTTTAAAGTTGGGTACAACTACAAATTAATATCGCAATAAATTCACATTCAAGTACCCACAAATTTTTTGAGATATTTCAAAATTTCTTAGTAGTATATGACACAGACTTTTAAATATTTATTTCTGGTTTAAATGTAAATGAGACACACAATATTTTTAAATAGTATTGCAATACGTATTATAAAAAAACCATGTAGAGTAAACCAAAAAACGCATAAGACATTTTTTTTTTCTTTAAGGTATGTCAAAAAAGAGCACAAGCAATAAATTAGCACATATCCAATGCTAAATTTTGTATGTTCATCATGATTCGATAAAACAATTTTTGCAACCTCCATTTAAAAAAGCTTTATCTAGTTCTATCCGATAATACCCCACTATGTGCAAACTAAAAATAAATACCATTCTAAATACTTAATTTTAAATTATAGCATCTTCATTCATATAATAAAACATTTGATGCTGTTTTGAATTATTTCAAACTGGAACAAAATATTTATGGCTTACTTAATAAAATAAATTTATTCTTTTTAAAATGTTTATGAAGTAGGGTGTTTCTTAATTTTGTAGAAATAAAATTTTCAACGTTTTGATTATACGTTAATATCTAGTTTTGAAGCAAAAATCTACAGCATACTATATAAATACCTATACAAGTCATGGCGTCTTTAATGCAGAGAAAATAAATTATAGATTCCTAGGAATATTCAGAATAAAAAAGTGTTACATAAAAAAATCTTATATTCACGTTTTGCCAACAAATTAGGACTTTAAATTCGTGGTGAAGAAATTCATCCTAGTACATCCCTAGTCAAAATGTTACCGTTTTACAGCTATGAATTTAGTAATTGTCTTCTATTCAATGCACTAGTCAATGTGGACAAATGGTGAAATTTTGTAAAACAAATAAACAAATAAATTTCATACACTAGTTAGTTTTGACTCGGATTTTTTTACGGAAATTTAGGCTAGTTATTAATAAAAACCTGGTGTAATCTTACCGACATCTCACAATTATTTTTATTGTTTCTTAAGTGCTAAACTAGAATCATTAATAATTAATTGCAAAAATTCAGTTCAAAAACAGTATAAATGTGGGCATTCATTCATAATTTTTATAGTTTCATAGAATCTTTGTTTTAATGAAGAGAACTAAATTGTGATAATGAATTACTTCTCTGTAAATGGTAATGTGTGATCCGATATAAAATGTTTATAGAAGTAAAATACAGGATATTACATAAAATACTACTATTATTTTAACAGGTTACAGGTAGAATGCCTACAAACAAGATTAGGTGCAAACTTACCGCTTTTATAGAAACTTATATTGATTAGGGCGGAAGCAAACCTGACAGCGACGCATCCGATTTAGGCGAACAAATGTCACCTGAGGTTTCTTATTTTTTTACTTATATCATTTTCAATAACACTATTATACACCTTTCTGTTACTCAAATTGAAACAGCAAAACAAACACAACACAATGTAAATCCATATATACAATAACGTAAATACACCGATCTTTTTCACACAACTTGACTTAAAAACTTGAACAGATCTTCACATAACAAAAATCTTATATGTCGCAGTGCGAGGTACGGAATCGGCGCCACTTTTTTTAATTTTTCATAAGCGACCTATGCTAACTTACATATAATTAATTTACTACCAGATATCTAGGTTTTTAATATTCTGCATTAAAAACGCCATACCCTGTATGTCTAATATGCTATGGATCTTAATAGGTATTATATTGGAAATGAATAAGTATACAATCAAAACATGACTTCAATTACTTTAGATAGTCAGGGAATAAATGTAGATAGTCGACTTTTATTACAATGAATCAAAAAATTGTAGAAACCATATATTATATATATAGTATTTTGACTGTGGGGTTACCTCTGTTGCTAATTCGTTGAGAAAAAAACAGTAGACGCAAAAACTGTAGTCATTTTCCTGGACTAGTTAATGGAGTTTCCAAAACACATAATATTACGTGTCAACCCAAACTTCTGTTCTTTTATAAAGGAACACCCTGCACATTTTACAAAATTTCACGCTAGCATTTCTATAATACACATATTATGCATTTCTCAAGCTATATACAATGTAAAACAAGCGGTTAAAACAAGGGGTTATTGTTGCAAAAATACCTAAACTTTTTTGTGTACTTTTTTTTGATAAATTAATATTAAAAATTAAAATTGTATCGATTTTTACATAAAAATATGCTCTTGTTGAAATTCGATATCGGCAACAGTTGTTGTTGCGAAAAATGGGTTTTAATATTACTCAGACGCTGAATATACGGATATGTTGTTAACATTAGGTGAATGCTACATTTTTTATGTAAAAATCTTTCATTTTTGCAGTTGAAAGTATAAAAAAGATTAAGCATTTTTCAAGCACTATCACGAATCAGTTAATGTTAACAATAGTGCCTTTTAATGTAAAAATATTTAATTTTCATTTTTATTATGGTTATGTATGTCAAAAAAAAACACACACATAAAGTTTGAAGCACTACCCACCTTGTTTGACCTTCGCGTGAAAAAATTGTGTTCATTTCCGTTTGGATTTTCAAAAAGAGCGTATAAAGTTATGGAATTGTGTCAAATTTCTACACGTTTGGGAAATACTAATTAAAAACCGTCACCAAAAACATTTCACACCCTGTCTACCGAAAACGAAACGATTTACGACACATGTTTACAAAGACTTTTTGTTTTCTTTTGGGGTCTAGAAAACATACCTAGTTAAATTTATGGTACTACTTTTAGCTGTATAATATATTGTTGGAATCGGAAACATTATATTTTAGATATCAAAAAATATTATAGGATATTCCATTTAAAAAAACATAGTCAACTAAAATGATTAATTCAACAGATATGATATTTTTGAAAATATGAGGTTTTTATCATTTCATCTTTATCCGCTATCCCGGCGACTTCGCCAAAATTAAAAGTCTTTTCACAGAAATTAGTTTTTAAAGTAAATATTAATTAAGTTCGTAAAAATTATCCCTTCGTTAACCAATATAAAAAAAATACTTTCCACGTTATTCAAAAAGTAACGAAATGCCTTTAAACATCAAATAGAATATTTCATATCTTAATACGTCTCTAAAACATATTTTAAGCAACAAATAATTCATGTTTAATTATGATTAATATTTTCTGTAATGCCTAGAGCCTGATTAGCTTTGATATTTTACTTTATACTTCATAGAGCTCTATTTAAACAGCTTTATACTTATTTCATAATGTATTAAAGGATACATTTATATCAATTTCCAAGAAGGCGGGTTGAAGCTAGAGTAAAACATATGAGAATAATGTTAAAACCGTTCTCGGAGCAGAACGCCGAGGGCCAGACAAATCCGAGTCGCGGAACCTAAAATAATTTATAATTCATAACCGCCGATTGCTTTCCCCTTAGTTGTCACTTTGAATTACTCCTGGTCCACGTAATATTTCCCTTAACGAGTACGTACACAGAGCACGAAGATAAACAAATTTAGCACGGTCGGTGATGTTGTTTGCCTGTACGTGTTTACAGGCGCCAACAACACGGACAATCTGAGCACGTTGGCCATGGTGTTCATCCTGGTAGGCGTAGTGAAAGCCGTCTTCATTTCTTTCGCCATGTTGGCCGTCTGCTACAGGTACATCAAAGCATTCCGTGGTCGTGACTAGTAACGTGCAGTGATGTTTGCGCTGTGTCCTGTACATACGCTTTCGTATGTGATCCTGTGTACACTCTCGTTGTTTTGACATGCTGTATACTGTACATATTATATTATTTATACACATATATATTGTGGTATTATTTAGCAAAGGCGGAATGGTAAGCTGACTCCTACGCTTTAGTTTGTACGACAACCGAAATCGCATCACAGTGTTTGCTAGTATTTCCTCCAACACAACATTTAGCAGTCCGTGGAACAGCACAGATGTTGATTAGTAGTCGTCACTCTCCTTACTTATAGTGTTACTTTTAAAAGACAATTAGATAAATGCTTATATACTAGATAATTTATGTCATATTTCATTTTATCTTTCACCTGCAGTAGTTTATTGTGACTCTCTGATAATTGTGTTATTATTTTTATGCTATTCCCTTACGATGAAACTTTTTTCACAATTACTTTAAAAAATACCAAGCATCACACAACCACATGTTACTCGATAATACATACAAAGTGTAACTAAGAAGCAGGCCAGTCTATTAAATGCGTATTTTTGGAATATGACGATTTAACCGTACTAACCTCCATACCGGGCGTTAAAGCTGAGCCTTTAAAATTGTTTTCGTTAAAATTTGTATGTATCAGTTTGAAAATTAATAGTGATACTTCTTGTGATTAACAATATCTTCGATATTATTCATGCGATTCAGAATAAACTTACATATACATATACATCATACATATACCCACAAAAACAGAAAGAAATCCAATGGACTAGAATTGTGGTGGCAACTGACTGTGTTTTGTCCACGTCCAATCCAACAATTTAGAAAAAATATTTTTATAGTTAAAAAGCAATAGTTATTTAAATCTGTAAGTGGAAGTATACAACTGCGATGGGAAAATTTTGACAGAAACAATAGACTTTCTTTAATTATAAGAAACTGTTTATGTAGAAGGTTTCCTCATTGTGCGCAGACAAACCAGGGGCAGGAGCGTATTCTATGGTTAAAACTTAGATAAAGTTAAATAAAATTAAAAACAAATCAATTTAAAATTTATATTTAAACCTCCTGAGATATTTTTGGCAAATATAGCATAATTTTGTTGTTAGGTATAAAATTTGCGGCTTACGTAAAGTACCAGTGGCGTACCCCTGTTAAAAAAATCAAATTTATCTCTAAACGACTAAAGGTACAAAAAATGGGCAGACGGAAAAAATGATGAGAATGCAATGGAGCATATGAAAGCCAATTTTGTTTGCGTAATTATATAGGGTGATATACGTTATTTGTAAAAAAAGTCATGATAGAATTGGTAACCCCACCGCCTGTATAATGCTGAGACAGGTCTTAGATATACTGAGTAATTACTGTGAGTGTTTTTAACTAATCTGTTTGTGTAAAAGATCTAAATATGATTACCCTTATGTTCAGAGATACAGAGATAAAAGCAATTAGGAGATTTAAAATCTTGATAAATATCTACAAATTGTTCCTCGGATGTTTCTTTGCAGTTTGAAATTTAAAAGTTCAATTTATTTCTGTGTGACTATCTACCACGTTGCTGCATACTTTCAAAAATCGAATTCAGCTCGAAAAAAAATGTTATGAAGAGTTAGTAATAATAAGTAATAGAAAGTAGGTAATTAAATATTCTAATTAAAATTTTACTCTGTGACACTGGAAGAATTGTCCATGAGCGTACATCAGAAAAAATGGGAAAAACAAAGTACTTCCAGCACCTACGTTTGTGTTCTAAGTCTATATTAATACTCTTGAGAATTTGGTTAACCATAAGTATCTTTATTAAATTTCAATTTGATATGTGAAACTATTATTGGAAAACAACAACTTTAACACTTCAACTTTAATAATCTGTATCTTTTAAAGGAGACATTTTTTTACAATTAAATGGTTTAAATCATCATATTTTGGCGCCGAGAATACTCAGATAATAGGATGACTTGTTTTTTTATATACTGTATAAACAACTTCATCTTATACCTTACCAATTAATTTACCATCTGGATTGCGAATATTGTAGGTGTAATTTAAAACATAATTACTTTAAATCTATCCTGGAATTTAATTAACTTGGTTAATCTTTAAGTGTACACCATAGAATATTTTTCTATAGTCGTTTAAAAAAAATTTCCGTGAAAGAAATCTAACAAATTGCTATTGCGTATTCGGAAGAGAACAGCAATTTTATATAAAAATATATTACTTAATTATTATCATGTTTTGGTAATAATAAAACATTAAAATTTTCTACTAAAATGCTTGCTAATTCTTTTCCATATTTGCTAAATTATGGCAAAATTACAGATACTTACTTAGGCACAAATTAATAAAATTAAATAATTAAAAGAAATATTTAAGTGTAATTACCATATACAGGGTCTTCTCTAAATGGTCTGTACAAAACATTAGCACTCAACTAGAAATTTAATGTACCGGCACAAGATAGTTATGAACCTTTAGATGTAGGTGGCGCCCTCTACAATGTATACCAAAGCTATGATCAAATCTCGATTTTACTTTATAAAACCCCTAAGTATCAAATTTCCTGCGAATCATGCTATTATTAACATAAATATTTACAAAAATGTTTTAAAGAAATAATAACTTTGACACCCTGTATTTCGGTAACAATCAACTTTTGGATTAAGGTAAATGGGGTTAGATCCTCATATTTTAGCCTCAGCAATTTGTGCTAGTGCTTCTGTACAGACCTTTTAGAGACAGATATAGCAGTATTTTAAAACACTCAAAAATTGACAACGTATTTTTTCATAATTGAAATAGGAATAATGGCATCATTGGCTATAGCTTTCCCACGAACATACGCAAATATTCTCATCGTCAATAGAATGACATAGTTTTGAAAAATTTTTGCTATTATCATATATCTCCTCTGTTGCCAGACATTATATACACCTCCCAACAATTTATTCCTGTATTTTTATTGTCCATTTGGTTTTAAAATAATGTTCTTTAGAAGTTATTTCGGTTAGAAAGTAGAATTTTCAAGAGCAACCAGATGTATTCATAACCATATTATTACCTTACTACCACATGGATTTATACAAAATTTAACGTTATTTTTATTAAGAGCATCATACGTCCATTTTTATTTAAATATTATATGTTATGAAAGATAAATCAGTACTCCATTATGAATAATAGAATAAAGAAAAATCTATTCTATATATTTTTTTCAACAGTATTTCAGATATAATATGACATCTTCAATTTATTTTTATAATTTTAAGTGACACGAAAATGCCTGCTTATATTTTCTTTAATTCAACCACCACTGTATATCTTCTGGTTTGTGAGATTTTATACAACATTTTCTAGCCAGATATATGCAACTGTCTCTACATTATTAAAACACCTAATGACTTTTCTTCCAAGATCCCCACAGACAAACTTCTTATTATTAAACTAAAAATATGAAAATTATAGTTTGCTCAGTAGTTATTATACGATTTGGAAATTTTGAAAATATGTCGTATAAGTGTCATAAAGAAAATTTAAATGTAAAATAAATATATCTATTTTCCTGGCGACTTCGCCAAAAGTAATAATTTATTGAAAAATATTGTCATTAAGAACACGAATTAAAGGATCTGACATATTTTGAAATTTGAGTTACATTAGCCTTTATAATTTTGGAGGAAGTTACAGTATTATGTAAAATTGAACGAAGTACATATTACAGACACAGAATACAAAAGAGCACATAAAACGTGGAACTTTTTCAATTGATAAAATAGGATGAATATTTCGACACTTACTTAAAATTAGTATTTCAAAAATCGAAAATTGTATCTAAGCAAATATCCTGCAAAGCATCCCATGACATATGATATATTAGTTTCCAGCCTCTCTTGAGGTCAAATAGGGTATTCGAGGCGGCATAAGCCAGTGCTCTAGTAGAAAACAAATCTAAAACAATAAGTTTTAGATATAATTAATTCGGTCACAAACATAACTTTAATTTTACTTCATTTTCCATTTACGGGAAGAATATTAAAGTAAAAGTATTACTTACTGTATTATTAACCATTACATCTACCTGTATACTTCCAATTTAGCTCTTTAGTATGAATGTATTAATGAGTTCGTTTTTGTAGCCAGCGTGTTTGAACAAGATCACTCAGAAAAATAGACTGCATATTTTTATTGCATTTACTAACTTACTTTTAGAAGTTTGCATCACCATAGAATCCAGCAAACATTATTTTTTACAGCAATTTGTTGATACTTCAAAAATAGGTTTTCACTGGTGTCATTAAACAATGAAGGTCGTAATAAAAAATATTTTTTCGGATCTTTAGTAATTATTATAACAATTTTGTTATACAGGGTGTTTCAGAATTACATGGCAATATTACAGGAGCTGATAAAACATTGAAAAATAAGTGGGATTTGCTAAATAAACGTATGTCCTAGAGCCAATTTAGTTTTAAAATTCAAGGCGTTGTAAGATAATTTTAAAAAATCAAATTTTTAACGTAAATTTTTTAAAAACTAACAAATTTGATTAAAATTTGACACAGGTACGTTTATGATGGAGCCGAAGACGCTGGTTTTATTAGTTTTTTTGTATGAAGTGGAGGGCGCTAGTTACTAGCATTTGCGCTGACATTTCGGATTTTTTGTTTGTTTTATTAAAAATAAAAAATGTAAAACTTAATTTTACACGAAAAAGGTACTCTGAAGTGAAGTGAGTTTGTTAAAAATGCACCGTCTTCGAAGAAAATGCAAAAACTGTGTTAACCCCACTTATTTTTCAATGTTTTATCAACCCTAGCAATATTGCCGTATCTTTTTGAAACATCCTGTATAGCTTTAAAGTTAGCCAATAACAAAAATATAATGATGTAATAAAGACAGTGAGAAATATTTTCGAAAATAGAGCTTTAACATATACTTACTCTAATGTAAATCCATAGTTTTGCTATAACATACAGAACTACTTAATTTGTATTTCTAATCAACTTTTTTCAATTGCCGCAGAATAATACAAATAATATCACCTAATTCGTCAAAACCTTGTTTCCAGTTTCATCAAATATAATGTCATGATCTGTCATGTAGGTAGGGTATATTTCAATGCGATATCGCAGTACAACAAACTGGGCAATCTAATGATGTATTTTGTCATCACTTCGCAAATTAACAATATTTCCACATATAGATGGATTAAACACTGTAACATACATCATGCTGTGGCAATCAATCAAACTTATTCCTGACAATGATGGCAATTTGCAATTTGAAATTGAATAGATGCACAAATAAATTATTTTCCTCTATCGGCAGAGAACACTTTATTTAAATTCTAGTCACGGTTTTTCCATTTTACACATAAAGTTAAATACAAATTTGTTCTTAATAGAGATGATGATAACGTGAAATTGGTAATATTTTTAACAGAATTTGAAAAAATTAATTGACAAATAATTAGATGTAAGTTGAACGTACAGGGTGATTCTTAACCTATACGCAACTTGGGAAATTATAGCTCAGGATAAATTATAACAAATAGTGAAAAAGAATGTAGTAAATATTTTTAGTTCCGAAAATTTTTTGTTCACGTATTTATTTATTGCAACAATCAACAGACCAATACGATAGTAAGTAGTAGTAAAATAGTAACAGTTTATTAAAAACTAAGACATAAAAGTCTTTGTTATCAGTTCTAGTCTTATTCGAGTTTATTTTCACGCGATTGTAAAAGTATGACGCATAATTTCTCAAGCGAAGAATTTATGGACATGATACTGGCATACGGGGAATCACATCAAAATTTCATGGCTTTTTACGTATAGTACAGGTAGATAAATTGGCAATTTGCGGCCGAGGCCTGGGCAACATGGGAGAGCCATTAGAACTAGATAAATTGTGAAGAAAGAGACGCTAGGACCATTGCAGCGCATTTCAGTATATTGTAATCCACAGTTTGGCGAACGTTCAGGAATGACTTACCCTACCCATCTCACGTACAGCGGATGCAAACCTTAATTCCAAGAGATCTTCCGCTTCAAGTGACCTTTTGCGAGTGGTTACATCAGCAGCATTTAAACCCAAACCTTATCATGAACATTTTAGTTACGGATAAACAACTATTCACACATACTGGTATTCATAATTTTCACAACACGCATTATTGAGCATTGGAAAATCCACATATTGCGCGGAACACACTTTCAACAACCATTTTCACTAATTATGTGGGCTGGAATTATGAACGGAGTAGTTATTAGCGCTTTAATTATGGAAAATCGGTTAACTGGTGATCTTTATTATTTTGGCGTAATAAGTCACCGGTATTCCTAGAAGATGTGAATCCCAACATTAGACATCATATGTGGTTTCTCCACGATAGTGCCCCACAATATTTTGCTTAACCAGAGCGACAACATCTGGATCATGTGTTTCCTGAACGATGGATAGACCGAGGTGGTCCAATTGGGTGGCCCCCTTGATGGCGCGACTTAAACCCGCTTGTCATTATATTGGGGTTGCATAAAAACTGTGGTGTATCTTACCGAAGTTAACATTGAACAAGATTTGCAAAATCTCATATATGCTGTCCCTGAGGCAAACTGTCTACTACTATAGTCGAGGCAAGAATTCAGACGACTTACGTCATACGAACAAATGAATAATTCATTGTATTTTCATCAAAATATTTAAGAAACTGCAACTGAGAGTAATAAAACTATATACTACACTAAATGTTTGCATTATATATTGAACTAAATTGCAAAAAATATTGTTTTTAACGCGACCAAATATCAAAAATTATGTTGACAATTAAAATAATAGCGTAACGTCAGCCGTGACGTAAGACGTATGAATGTTTGCCTCGAGTATGTTTGGGTCGTGCTCAACTGTGTATTGAAGATCATGGACATAACTTACAGTTACTATGATAAATTTAATGAATTTAAAATTTTATGAAATTCACGATCTTTTATTTTTATTTGAAATAAATTGTGATATCTTAAATACATTTTTTGAACTATTCGGCATTATTTATCCTCAGCTATAATTTTACAAGTTTATGCATATATGTTAAGAATCATTAGAATCATCAAGGTTAAAGAGTATTTTCTAAGTCCATGTAATAACTTGAGCGAGTTGTTTTTCGATTATTTTATACCAAAAAACCTTAGTAGACAGAGGTTAATTTCACATGGTAGGTATATCATTATGGTTTTAAGGTATGCAATGCTTTATGCAAATAAATGCAACTGGATAAAATAAAAGTGGATAAAAAATACATTACCTACCATAGCAACACTGTTCCTTATGTAGCTGAGCTGTCAGAAATACCAGACATTGCGATCGACAGAAAAAGAGGTAATTTGTAACTTCTACTATTTTAATAGAATAGTAAAAACAATAAATGTAATAAGTTATAATAATACATGCTTAATTCGTTAGATCTGAGGACGTCGATTGCAATGCCCTCTGGATTCGGACGGCCTCGTTATTCTGGACGGCCTAAAATTTTTCGCCAAAACTGAAACTTTAACTTATCTGTCTTATTGGGGAAAAACATGAAGTGGCTGACATCTGTTGTTAGATTTCGGAACAAGAGTGAACAACAAATCACTTGTATAATAGAAGTGTGAAATTTTGTGTATTTTTTAATGTTTTAATATATTATTTCTGTATAAATAGAATCAGAACAGTTTGAATAAAGAAAAATGCAGAATCTTCATAGATAGTCAGGATTCAAGATAATTTCTAATAAGTCGGGTGTGCGAGTCAACAACAATTCAACAAATCGTGTTTGTATGTGTAAATGTAGCGAAAATGCTACATATTTTTTTATAATTTTTCATACGTTATTAATATTTAGTTATAAAATATTAAAATTAAAATAATTTTTTGGTAAGTTCTAAAATACACTTTGTCCTAAAAATTACACCATAAAACACAACATTCCTGCCAGTTGAAAGCTTTATAATCTTTAGCGGCATATTTAAACAAATTTTTGTTTATTCCTATTTCCGACATCTTGAATTTTATAGCGCCATCTAGTGATTCGTGAATTTCGCAAATATTAGATAGCGAAGCTTATAAAACAAATGTTGACAATGCCATAATAGTTACTAGTTAAAAATCAAAAATCAACATGTCTTCATATTTAGAATACCTACGTGTGAAGAGGAAATAGTAGTATTCATTGTCTTTTGTTTTTCTTCTATTTTTACATACATTTTAGTTTAACTTCAGGATTATTTTATTTTTGAAATTGTTTTCCAAATATTATTCAACGTCAGATTTTCAACTAGATATTTTTTGTTTATTTTCCGGTACATACGTAGATAATTTAACTTGAGCTATTGCCACGCCGGTGTGTACTAGACAGCAAATAAAAATATCAAACAAAATCTGAGGTCTTATCCACTAATAACTTTTTAGCATTTCGAAAAGATATAATTTTAGATTTTTAGCAAAAATGATCCAAGGAACAATTGTTTTTAAAACTTAGATAACAGTCAACAATAAATAATTGCGATTTAACAGTAAATTATAACAAATAATTGAATGCGTGTTTTACAAGTTATTTTGGAAAAAAATATATAGGAGTCAGCTGCCAGGTAAATCGGCCGGCTTCGGCCGGAAGATTTAGCGTGCATAGTAAATTGTCTTACTGGTGCTTTCTTCTCTTTCTTCGCCTGTAAATTGATGCATGCGATGACTGCGTTGTGGCGTGGACCCGATGCCACTGCGCCACTGGTGCCGCCATCCCACGACAACCTGCTGCTATGGACCTACAGAGGACTATCACGGGTCGAACACGATATTTCTCGTGGGTACTCTCATGTCGGTGGTAGGGGGTGTGTTCGTTGTGTTTGCAACTATGGCCCTTTGCTACAGGTCAGTCGTAGTACACAAAAACTTCTCGCTCTGTCTCAGGTTAGTGAGCAGGCCATTCCAGGTAGCGATCCACGTTCTCAGCATCCGCTATAAGCTTCTTCCGTTCCGTTGCGATGTCCGTACAAAAACTACTATTTCTCGATTTTTCAGTTGCCTTCTAAGCTCTATAGATGCCTGTAGCTCTACTGAAATTTCAGCTCTTGAAAGACTCGAATACCATTTCGTAAATTATTCGACATGTCACGTCAATATACCTCTTGTACATTTCGCCATTCTAGCATGTTCGCAAAATGCTTTTAAATTTTTAAATGCAAATTAAAGCTACGCTTTTGTTCACTTCAAAACTATTTTAAGAGAAAATCAGTACAGGTTACTTTACATATCCTAAAATGACAACGGCATATTTTATTGTTTTATTCCGACGTACATTTAGGATAACGCTTCTTTGTAACTTTATTTTTTTACACATTTATTCTATTTTCTTACTTATAAGAAAGATAAAGCCAAATAATGAATTCTACAGGATCAGGTTAGGTTAGCTACATACAATGATAAAATATTTTATTGTTTTATTCCGACGTACATTTAGGATAATGCTTCTTTGTAACTTTTTATTTTTTACAGTTATTCTATTTACTTACTTATAAGAAGGATAGAGCTAAAGATTGAATTCTATAGGGTTGCTATAGCAAATTTATCCATAATTTTCATTATATCTATTAATTACGCGTATGCTAGCGCTATAATACTGAAAAGTCAGCGCCAATAAGTACAGGAGAAGTTTTGCTTTTAGAATTAGTTTAAAATTAATGATTATCGTTTTTATTGCTACCACCTTTAGATCCATCCATCTTAAATTCATTAATAAAAATTTTCCATTATGGAAGAGCAAAGTAAATATTATAACGCCTTTTATGACATACTGAAATACAGAATTTGGCTATATTCTCTGCTATTTTTCATACTTACTAACGACCTGTCAAAAACTATAATAGTTTAATGGCAGAATATGAATAAAATGTTGTTGCAAGAGAGAGCAAATAAAAAGTTGAATCATTTTAAATTAATTTACCTAAATAAAGGAAATGATAATAATAAGGGGACTCGGCCGAAATGGCATAAAATTCTTCACTTAATATGAAAAATGTAGTATCTATGTGCAATATATAATATTTTCCGAGGATATCACTCATATAAATACGACATATATGCTATTTTATAAGATAAGAAGAAACAAGATATTAGATAGGCATCTATCTTGTCTTCAACTGCTACATCATGGTCACCTGGACAGGAAAACGGTCCGAAGGAGATACTCTGTAGGTGCCACGCAGATACGAAAGAGTGCTGATGATATGTCTTTGCTGTTAAAGTCGTGCATATTATACATGAACTAAACAGCACGGCTCAAACCATGTTATTTAATGGGGCACAGCACAACGCACAGATAAAGGTATCCATATTATTTATTGGAGCAGCGCATATTAGACCATCAGCAGCACGTACCGTTACCTACAACGTTCGTCAAAGTAGGTTGTGTCGGTTGAACTACAATTATGACCTACAATTTATATATAGATCCACAAATAGTGTTGTTCATGCAATTTCGTTGAACTTTCGAGCACCTTCGCTTATCAACAAACCCTATTTACTTACTTTAAATAAACTGTAAGTCTTTCGTCAGATGACATTGCTCTATGAATTCTTGTGTTTTAGTGCTGTAGGCGAGGATGAATAGTATCTAAGAGTACGAACCAACACGGACCAGCACAGCACGGTTATGAAACCTGCACGACTTCGTTCACTTGTCCAGTCTTACCAGCAATTTTTAGCGAAGGTTCTTGTTTGACAAACATTTTGAACTATTCAAGTAGTAGTTAATTGTGTGTGAGTGTTGGATATGTGTATTTCGGAGGAAGTAACTTTTATTTTATCGAGAAAAAAGAGAACATTTTGGGTTCACTCCATCAATGAAAATATGAAGCAATATGATTAATTTCAGTATTTGTTTCCTGAAAAATCCTGATCTCCTGTATCTGATCCTAATTTCATCGAAAAATCTTCAAATAATTTCGAATGTCACAAAATAAGTTTTATGAGCTCCTGGTCGTCATTTATTCTCACTTACAGCATCAAGATTTCACAGAGCAGTGCCAACTAACAAAAGACTTGCAAAGTGCAAAGTACACATAGGTAATGTGTTTAATATGAGACATGTGATCATGTCCAGTATCTACCATGCCGAAACAAAATAGCTATATAATAATAATAAGAAAACATAAACGATTGAATAAAGAGAGCCATCAACGCGACTATCATGTAGATAACAGTATTTTAGTCATCCGATTTTCGAAATTTATATTGGCGCATCAGATATGACAGGCCAGAAAATTAAAAAACGAAATTAAGTAAAAATTTAAAAAAATAAAACATTTATATAAAATTTAGTAAGATGCTTAAGTTAACTTTTTACTCTTTCGATAGCAATACTATTTTCGGAAAATATAAACATGGGTCATTTTGATTATAATATAATTTATATTATTCTACCTCACAAAATGGAATTGCAATTATTTTAATTTCCTTAGAAAATATTTACCAATTTTCTAGTTCACTTACCTTGACATATCTAAATCTACAATGTAAAATGTGATATTTATTCCGTTTTTTTTCGGTTGCTTTGCCGTGACCTAGGTAACTGGTATATAGATTTGGTCGGCGGACGATGGTGGAAGATATGGAATGTTTATCTTTTTTTGTCGCGTAATATATTTTATATCTTATACAAGTTAATGTCTTTTTCACTTTATTTTTTTCTTCCAGAAAATAATATCGCTATTGTGAATATTGTGACATATTTTTTAAAGATAGATAATTGTTATGTGCGTTCTTGTTTTACTTAATATACCTAATGAATGAGCATCTTACCAAATTTTATGCGATCATACAACTCCTCAAAGGTATAAAGAAAATTTTTTGGATGAATTTAGGATTAATGCAAATATTTAAATCCAAATGCAATATTAGGTAAAAAGAATTTAAAGCGTGTCACTGTGCAGTCTCAATAGTTATGCCATATCAGCCGCGTTCCCTTGTATATATAACAAAAAAGTCTTTAGGATAATAGTAAATGTCAAAAAGCAACTGAGTAACAATTATTTTCATTAAATTTATGTTTTATTCTTAGACTTAGAGATTTATATTGTTTGGTATGACAGTTACAAATCGTTTCTAGTGGATTATTTTCAAGGATCCAACAACAGGTCTGTCCACAAAATTTTGATATTACTTGAAAAAGTAGGCTAAAAGATGATATAAACAACTGCGAAGATAAAAGAATGTATAGTATTTTTCTTCCCTCAGGTATTCTTGGTAAAAATACATTTTAAAGGCGAGGCTAGAAAACGTTATCTCAGTTAGAAGCTAGCCCTGTGACGTCACATGCTCGCTGAGGTGGCTGAAAACGCTACCTTTTAGTTTACAAAATTGTAGTGAACTTGTCAACTTTGTAGCATATGTATTTATTATGAGTTACAGTCTGATTATATTAGTTGCGAAATTTTTGATAGACATAAAAGAAAAGTGTATTAAAATAGTCATAGTGGCAGAAAAATGATATTTTATACCAGTATCCACAAACACAACAGCAAAGACTCCAACTAAGACATTTGTAAACGTCCCAAAACAAATAATAAATAGGAGACAATTGTTTCCAGCCGTACCGCAAGATCTTAACAAAATTTCCGCTTTATCTATCTACTTTTTACTGTTGTAAAATCATTTCAATGTATGTATATCTCCAGCTATGTAAATAATACCTAAGTAACTTACATTTTTATAGCTAGAATAAGATATGGAAAATTATTTGGAATATAAATTATGTAATAATACTGATGGACCAACGAGCATATGACTCCAAGCCATTGATTTATTTGTGGACATACCTATTGTATTATTAGTAAAAATGAAAGACACGCTTATTGGTTTCCTTATTAAATATGTATGTAGATTTTTTATTAAATATTAGATATATAGAAATTTCTCTAAATATATTGTATCTACAAACTTAGTTGTTTATACTTCAATTTCAATATTTCTAGGTAACATCAACATCTAATTTTTTTTAAACTCTCGAAATAAAAAAAACCCTGTATTAATTATTTTGCTCATAGTATTTTAGACAAATATTTCAGTAAATAATTTTCAAAAAAGTTACTATGAGTATAGAAATTTTAGGGTTAGAATACTTAATCGTAGAATATTGATAAACTTCATACAGAATTTACGAATAAAACTGAAACAGCTCTTGTAACTTCAAGAAAAACGGAAATAAATTTGTGACAAATCTAATATTCTCAGTAATATGAATGCCTCTCTTTTAATTCTCTATACGTGTGTTTTATTTTAATTGATTTTGATATTAAGATTTTAGGGTGACCACCTTATGTAATGTAATTCTAAAACACATGGACAAATTCCCCAATAAAAGTTGTTTTTCGTTTTCATTGGCACATTCAGACAAAGATTTGGAAACGGCAAATGTTATGAAACGGCTTAAATACTAAAAAACATTACGACAAAAACAGTTCATATTAATTTCCTTGTCGTATAATTTACGAATGGAATTCGAAATGACGAATTAAATACACTACGACCTGCAAAGATTCTATTTTTCCGAAGAAAATATAAAACTTTGTGTGTGAGAAGTGTTTGTCATATGTCATAATCCTAAATAAAAGATGCTCCGCACACCATGGATTTACAATGGGCCGCTCGGTATAGCAAAGGTCGCGAACTGCGCTTTTTGATAAAAAGTATAATGTGTATGACAAAAATACGAACTCAAAAGGAATTTAGTTAATTAACACTTAATTTAAAGAAATCAATCATTGGGAAGGCATTTCTATAAGAAATTTAATGAATATTTACACAAAGTATATGTATGTACAGGGTGTATTAAGTGGCACTACATTTATATTTTTCTGTGATTATTAAATTCAAACACAAATATCAGTTTTTTTCTTCAAATCAATCTGAAAAATAGCATTTGATTACAAAAGACTAAACCATTAAATTATTTTGTATATTTCCATTATCTACTCAAAGAGAAAGTATATATCGTATCAATATCGTAAAAAAATGTATGTAAAATTCTTATAGTTTTCAAGAAACAGAAATATTATTTTTAAGCTTTACATCGTTGGACTACTGCAGTCTCTAGCATTATCGAAATGCAGTCCATTTGCGCTTTTAGTAGTAACGTTTTTTCGATAGTGTTTACATTTGTTTTCAAGTGTAAAATATAGTTGATTGATATCGTTTTAATTATTGGCAAAGGGAGACAAAATTTCTCGTCTGTACGCAGAACGTTTTCCCGACAGACATGTGCCAAATGCAGCTACTTTTACCGCGGTAGTGCGAGCGTGACACGTTAAATTTTCAACTGTATTATGGAAAAGATGGAGGTCCAGAACATCCACGGTGTATTGCAATAGCTGAGGAATACATTTTAGAAATGTTGAAGGGAATCCTAAAATAAGTACTAGGCAAATCGCTCAACAAGTACAAGGATTGTCCCAATCAACAGTGTGGCATATCATACAAGAGACTCTATTATGCCAATAATTCACGAATTCAAAGTCCACAACTGGAAACATTTGTGTTAATTCGTAAAAACTGGGTAAAATGATCCCAAATGTGTTTACACGTCGGTTTACACAATTCCGCACACTTAAACATTCAAAAAATGTTTTAGATAAGTTCTGATTCACCCTGTATATACTTATGGCTATAACATACTTACAAAATAACACCAGTAAATATGTCTAATTAGTATTTGTTTATATGGTTTCGTTGGTATTCCTCAATATTATTAAAATGGAAGAGCGATGACAAACTATACAGGGTAAATCAGAACTTATCAAACAATTTTTTTTTAATATACAGGAGAAAAAGATAATGGCATTGCAAAAATTATGTACAGATAATTCTGAAAAATTATATGTTTTATTTTATCATTTAATCCAAAACGACGACCTATGAATTCTCCTTTGTAACAAATTAACTAAAAGCTATATAGGGGAAATGGCAATAGAAACAAATTTCCATATTTTCTTGAAAAAATCAAAGAGAAAAAAAATTATCACCCTGAACATACATATATTGTTTATTAATACCCTCTGAATATAGTAAACATCAAAGCATCAAATTGTCTGAAATTACTCACTGAATCCACAAAAATGGAGAAATTCGAGGGTAAATTGAAATCTAATAAAAAAAAATAATTTCATGAAATAAAATTCCTAGCTCAAAAAAGATGAAATATGGGAATTATTTAAATATGCAACATTTTCAAATAAAATAATAAATAAGTTTGTTCTACCAATAGTCAGGAACTAGTTTGAAACTATCAGAAATATTCGTCCAACTACTTTTTAAGTTATTTACTGTATTATAAAGGTATTTTAAGCTAATGTAAATCAAATCTCCTACAATTCCTATCAATGAAGTCATATGTATGTTCTCTGATACCAAACATCTAGGTATGCTAATGAACAATTCCACAGACAAAGCTCTATTCAATAATTATCTAAAGAAAATAATTTATATAAATTTACTAACCTCTATAAATATCTAACTTCACTTTTTGGCAGTGGGAACACGACAAATTCAACCACAATAGATGAGATCTGACCTATTTCTATATTTTTAGGATTGCTTCTTCAGGTGGTCTCCTTTGAATTGAATCAAATATCTAACTATAAAAATTACTATAAAAATTAAAATTATTTGGAGTTAAATATCGACAATGACAAAAAGTGACAGACTGTCAATGAATTAAATATGACAATACCTACTTGAATATTGTTCACCTTTTTTGTAAAAGTTTTTATATAGTTTTAGGTATTAATAATATTGTGTGAAACTAACTACTCAGTGGACAAAAGCGCCAACCTGCGTTGAATTACACCCACAATATCTACCCATGTATTCCTTATTATTAGCTTTTGTAACATTTTTGACTGTATTATAAAGGTATTTTAAGCTAATATAAATCAAATCTCCTACAATTCCTATCAATGAAGTCATATGTATATTCTCTGATACCAAACATCTAGAATTGTAGGAGACTTGATTTATATTAGCTTAAAATACCTTTATAATACAGTAAGAAATGTTACAAAAGCTAATAATAAGGAATATATGGGTAGATATTGTGGATGTAATTCAACGCAGGTTGGGGCTTTTGTCCACTGAGTAGTTAGTTTCACACAATATTATTAATACCTAAAAATATTTAAAAATACGTTTTAAGTCTTGAAAACACATTCTCAAATTATCTGATTGGATATTTCTGACACTTTCAAACCAATCTCTGACTCTGCTGGAACGAACTTAATGCTAGTACTTTGTATTTTACAAAACTTAGATCTATATCGATGTATTATTTACAAGATAAATCAGTAAATATGTGGTACCTAAACGTTATTTCCGAAATTCTTGTAAAATTTCGGATGACATTGTACAAATTTACTATTTACTATATTGTAACATTTTTCTGAATTGGTTATGTTTAATATCAATTTTTCTCTTATTAAAATCGTTGTATGTTTTAACGCTAAAATCAGAAGTAATGAATAAAAAAATAACCATTTTATCCATTTGCCAGAAAAATAAAAAGTTCAAACAGCTTTCCTTTCTTATGTGATCTACAATAATTATCTTAATTAAAAATAACAAGAAATAGTAAAACAGCTTTCATACTTCTTTTATCAGTGAAATAGTTACGGTGAGAGGTAATATTAAAATATTTACATCAAAACTAGTTCTAGTTTCTGCAACACAATATATTCAGACGTCCGAGATATTTTCAATTTGAGTTCGTATTTTGCAATCCTGTCAACCATAATTATACAGCGGAACTTCATCACGTTGGAAGGAAATAGTAAACTGCCCTAAAGAGAAATAATTTTGAAACGAATTAGACAATCAAAATAATTATAGTTAGAAATATGATTTGAAGTTATCACTAATTAGAAAATCCTAATTTTATTATGTAGTAACATCCGCAATTAAAATTAATAAACAAAAAAATCCTTTATGTGCAAACCATTGGTTTTGAAAAAAAAATTGTATGAAAAAACCTGTTGATTACTTGACAACAAAAATAGTTAATATCCGAGTATTTTTAAAATATAAAACAGTTCGTATGTGACTGGTAAGGGCAGTTTGCGCGTTTCGCTTCTTGTAAACAGTAATTTCCGTCTATCTCATTTCTACTGTAGCTGTTGCAACCGTGATATTAATACCCCCTCAACCCCCTCCACCGTTAATGATTGGGATGCTGCGGAAAATTGTAAATCTAGAGTACAGACTGTACTTTCCAGCATGATTCTTCATTCTTCATTCTTATACCTATCGCTTCTCTTTATCTTATATGTAAAATCCTGCATTTAATGAGCAGGACTTCAGGGAATATTAAATATATTATAAGGTCACTTAATCAAATAAATTTTATTTAATCAAAAGTCCTAATTTATATCAATTGTTTGTTCTGTTTTTATATATTTATTTCATGTCCTTTTGGAAAATTTGAAACTACCAATTTCCAAATAAAAAAAAATGTATCAATCAATAATATGTCACAATTTTATTGCAGACAATAATTTTGTGCTTGATATTTCTACGTCCTCTTTTCATCTTCATAGATTGCATTAAAAATACCTTTATTTATAATATATTGTCACAAAAATTGTCATTCATCTCCACCTCTGAAGTTCTGGTTATGGAATGTAGGATGCCGAATAAGCATGACAAGACAATTTTGTAAACCACTTCTCAAGATATCTCTCCAATAATGAATTTTTGACATCTTCGTCGCTAAGCTTGTACAAACAAAAACCACATTAGTTAATTCAATTTTAAAATCAACAATGATTTTTGTTAATTATGAACTTCAAACTGTTATACCTAGCTGTTTTAAATAGATTTGTGTTTTCTTATTTGAATTATTTGCTAAATTTTATTTTGACAAAACCGATATAAAGATATATATTACCGAAATTTTGTATGTTTTTATTATTTAATAACTAAAAAGGAAGAGAAAGTTTACAGTTTGCCAAGAATATTATTATAGTTGAAGTCAATTTACAAATATTTAAAATATAATAATTTGTCATTTAATACTTTCTACTGCTATCAATTTTTCAGATATAAAATTTTAAAATATAAGGGGGTAAAATTTTACCTTAATATTAAAAATATTTTTTTAATCCCTTCTGATGAATAACGGTAAGTAAATATCCTAAGATACTAGATAGATGGATACGTTGTTGTTAAACATGATAATTATTTGAATATTGACATAAATATTGACAAATTTATAAGCAATCTACATTGCAAATAGAACTTGTTACTACGTATTAACTTTCAATATTGTTTTTTTTTTCATTTTAGAGTCATTATCAGTAACTTCCCGTAATTTTAAATTACATTACATACAGGGTGTGTAGAATATTGCAACAAAATCAAATAGGAAGTAGGAAATCTAATTTTAAAGAAAAATCATCCTACGAATATGTATCAGAAACAAAAAAATAATTACAGCTTAGTGTATGGTCAAAAAATTACAATGTGGAAAAATTCTACAAAAACTGCTCAAAATTATTTCCACGAAATAATAAGCACGCTTTTAAGCGGCGGTAAAAATTATTTCACACACATATGTGTACTCCAAGCATTTATATTCATCAGTTACTGCCAAAACATGCTGTTGAAGTTCAGTACACACATATTTACATAACATCTAATAATTCTTGATTTGAATAGAGGTGTTTAGATAGAACAAAGTAAACCAATCAGTAGTCGACTAACTGGCCCCAGTTTGGAACCAGATGAAAAACTATGGCAATACAAAGTCGAACTAAGTTTTACGTAATAATAAAGCTTGATAATTTTTTTTTTTGAAAAATGACTATTTGGACGACAGGTTGTTTAATGACAAATTTTTAATTTAATGTCCTCTATTGCCCCTTTAAATATTGATTACTTCAGAAACAGCCTGTATATCATAAGTAAATTTTATAATCATAACATGCTTATATATGTGCGTTTAAAACATAGTGCCAACCTGACACAATGGATAAAAAATGATATTTCAAATAAAATAAAGTTCATATAAAACATATACCGTAAATTCTTCGATTTTAAGATAGAGTGTTGAAATTTAGTAAATAATGTTATTATGTTTTATTTCCTTGACTGTTAAAAAATATATTTGGACATTTCGAACTGTATTATACTAAAAAATGTCATGACATATTGTTTGTTCGAAATTCGGGCAATATTTCTTTGTTGGTGACAGTAATTACCCATACTTTAGCCTCTACTAAAGTTAAAAAATTGATATTATTCGCTCATATGGCCTTTTAGTCATGTATTTTACATACCAATTTTTTGTTATTTATTTTTGACAGTTCATAAAATAACAAATAAAAACTTTTTTTTGAAAATTGTAACGATCTCTTTTTGCAAATTGAACAACCTTCGAACCTATGTTTTATGAAGTTTTTGCATTCAAATAAAATTCTCTATAAAATTTCAAAGTATTAATTAATGAAATCAGGACACCCTGTACATATAAGATTTTTTTCACTGTACAATTCTTTAGTGAATCTCGTGCAGGCTCATATTCATAGGAAATTTTTCGCTTAAATTGATATTTCCCACTTCGTGTTTCAGTTTGACATATAAAACATCCTGTCGTAGTGGTTTAACTGTTAAATAAAGCATTTCTTATATAAGAAACATCTGTGCGAACCAAATGGTTTCCCAACTACACTTCAGATAAATTTGTACAGATTAATCTGTGCAAATAAATCGCTACGATTTATGTTTCAATGAATATACAAATTTAAATTTTCATAGTTATTAGTTTCCGCTTTAGCTTTATTGCGATGTTTAACTAATTGGCAAATTAATATATTTGACACCTGTATTATTGGAAAATGTTATATCCATCTAATTTTCCAATTTCATGCGCCAGTTTAAATAAACAACAATTCTGTGCCCATATTGCTCCTCTTCGGCAACTTTAAAACCGTGGAAATACCAAGAGAGATATTTTGCGAAGGGAACAGCTACTATATATTGCATGTGAACAGTTCTTGCCATTTTACAGTTTGTGGATATTGTGCATATATGTGAATATTACATGTGCAAATGGTTGTGTCTAAGTTTATTAGCCGCTATAGTGCCTTTTTGGATGTGAGCAGAGTGTTTGCCACCTGTCAACCCTTCCTTATTTTCACTTTCACACCGAAACAGAAACGACTCTCCCCACACGATCATAGAAACCCACTGAACACAAATTCTCACTTAATATTTCGCTTTTATTACATGTTTTCTCCACAGAGTTGGGTCTGTAATTTGTTTGCTATTTTGACATGCTGCTTACTACACGCATAAAATCGAGTAAATGAAATAATAAAATTGTTCTAATGAGTTTGAAGGAAATCTTTCTCAATCAAATATTTTAGCCATTTATTTATTTTATGCATCCGAAGTACTAATAGTGGTTTCGAGTAATTTTTATCTACATAAATTACTTTTATTGTTATTAAAACATACATATTAGTCAAAGATTTATCTACACATGTTAACTGTTAAGTAAACTAATTTCGTCAAAAATACTAGAAAGCCCAGAAAGGTTGGGCTACCTCTAGAATCTCTAGATGTACCAATAATAAAATTCAAGGCCTATTAAGATATAGTTCGTTGATCGTGATACTATAACAATTTTTTAAATCACTTTTAAACTATGTTAACTAGTAGCTTTATATTTAATACACATCATTATTTAAATGTAATAAATCAAAACATGTTAAAAAACATATTTTAGAATTGTATTCAAACATCGTGCTACTTATAAATATTTCATATATTATACTACTTCAAGTAAAATAATTCATTCTTTTTATGCAAAATCAATATCATGCCATGATGATAAAGAGGGATGGCGATTCCAAAAACATATTAATATATATTTTGACGTCAAATAAGAAATTAAAATGTTGTTCGAGTATACCACACCCGGACTTTTTTTTTAGTAGGCATGCCAGTGTAAATCGTCTTATTTTGGTCTTAGTCTGTGGTCCAATCTTTCTGGGACATTATTTTATTATATAACAGTCTGTCATCTTTATGAAAACAGTAGATAATACAGAAAAAAATGTTGCTTCATATTTAACACTACATGATAAAGAAAGTTTGCATTCTACTTAGATTAGCAGAGATGTTAAAATACCTGTTTTAAATGAAAACTATAGGCATATTGTTACACTTTTCATCTTCCTAAATGTAGAAGTTTATTTAACATATTTTTCCATTTTGTCTAATTATTACTAAAAGCTATAGAACCAAATTTATTATACTTCATTTTTAATCGTTAAACAACTAGGTATATGTGAATTTTTCTAGATATTTCAAATTTTTTACTTTTCTCTGGATTAGAACATCTCAAGTTTTTACAGGAACGGTAACTTCACAAGAGCATACACTGTTGCCATCAAAGGTTGCATATCTCTTAACAATGAACGTTTGCAAAATATTAGTGGTAAAAAATTCGAAAACATCTTCCAGATATTTTAAATTTGGCTGTATTTTACTAAAATACTAGAAAAGTAGTAAAATCAATTAAATTACAAAGAATTGGCCATGCCATATTTACCAAGAAAATAGTAAAAAAATTTAAAAAATCAGGAATATTTAAAATATAGCGTCAACCATAAAAAATATGCCGATATTATTTATCTAATTTAAAAAAAATTAAGTTAGCCATATTTATAGTTTTCAAAATTTAGAAATTTAGTCTTAGCTTTTTTAATTAGTAAAATAAATACCTAGTGGAAGAATATGTAGTAAATGTGTCATTTGAAACAAGTTAAACAATGTGGAATTAATGAAATTGAAAATTTACTTTTGACAAAATGATATAAGATGGAATTAAAAAATACAAACACATAGAAGTAAATAAATAAGAGTAACCAGAAATAGAATAAAGAAACGAAAATAATTGTATTTTTAACGTTGTATAGAAAGATTTCCTCCAAGATTCTCCTTAAAAAATTATATCAATGTCACCCAATATTATCATGTTTTAATTTTTCATGCAGCTTAACATTATAGCAAACAATTATACACAGTACACTAAATTTTATATAACTCGCACTTATATTGTCATTATGTGTTATTGTGCCTGCGCTTATATTTATGTAAATTAAAATTTCAAAAATGTGTTTGATATTTTTCCGTAACTTGTTGATATTTACAGTTTCATCATATTATATTTCACAATCATAGAAAATTTATTTATTTATTTATTTATTGTACATATTCACCGTTTATCAGATGAGGTTGTTAATTAAATCAAGTACTATTGTACCGAACATACATTGTGTTCGTAATTTATAAATTCAGTTTGGAAAACTCAGTCATATCTATTATTATTGACCATATTTTAATAATAATTTTCTGTATAGATTTGAACACGTGTTAGAGATGACGACATTGATGATTTTTCTAAACGAAATGTTGAGAATTGTTTTGAATTATAGAATTGTTTGCGTCTTTCAGTAGATATTTTAGTAAATTAAAAACGGATAAATTTTGGGTTTAATAACAGTTTTTTATAAAACTGGCATTATATTATAAATAAAATATACTTGACTACATTTTTGCAATTTTGTATTGTAAGTATTAAGCGTTGAACTTTAAAGCCAAAATATAGGTCGATAGATAACATTTGTTTAAAAATATTTTGTTATTTTTCGTGTTTGCCATCTATAAGAAGCGCAAACTATAGCAAATATTGCACATAACAAATTTCATTTTGGTAACTTTTCATTACATGGAATTTAGGGTTTTTATTACTTATCAACTAAGTTTGTTTTGTTCCAGCAATTTTCGGGTCGATGTCAGAATTTATTTTGTTTGATATTTAGTATACTTAGAATAAAATCGAGTAAGGGAAGTGTCAAATCTGACAACTGAATTTGAGACAAATGGGCGAGATTAGTTTCTCTACCGACGCCACTGTCCCATATACAGTCACGGTATAGTATTGTCTAGAAAAAACACATTTTTCTATGTTACAAAATCATCATATTTTATAAATATTTTTCAGTCATACACTTTTGTACAGATGCTCGTACTTTGAAAACTATAGGATGGTACGGAAAAATCACTACCCTGCAAAATATTTCAGCCTTAAAATGTATTTTTTTTTTAATTAACAAAATTAGTTACAGCTTTAGGTACGTATTTCATTTAAAAAAAATGTATTTAGTATTATACATTTAAATAAAATCAAAAACCAACCAGAATAAAAATAATATAACAATGTATAAGTCTAAGATATCTATATTTTTATTATATAAAATTTATAAAATTTTAAATTTTAAACACGTGGACAACATAACCCTCTATCATTTTTTTTTTACTTTATGTTTAATATGTCACGTAATTAATAAAAGGTTATAAAATTACAAAAATATCGTTTAAACATTAGAATTTTATCAGTAAACCTAATTTAATTAAAAACCTCATCTGATTACAATATTACAAATATTAAATAAACATATATTAATTTACATACTAATTTACGTAGCATGAAATTTACTACATATTTGTCTCATTCTTTGTTAAACATACTTTTTCTTTTTGATTTTCTTATGGATATCAAACTTCATGTAATTTGAGTTACTCAATGGGGCTCCAATGTTACTTTTGTATATAATAATGTAATATATAAATGTATATAATAGTAACTACTGCTTCAAGAATACAAATGTTTGAATTAATCATATATCTATTACACAGGGTATTACAAACTTGTAAGTAGAGCCGTTAAACACATATTTGCCATTTTTTATTTCGGACCTCTATTTTCAAAATATAGGGTGTCAAAATAAAAATGTTCGTTGATTGCTCTGGTGATTCTAGAAATATCTGTTTGAAATTTGGCACATATTTTTATCTTAAGTAGGGATACTTTCTGTGTAATTTTAGTTGAAAATAACAAAGCATGAACGGAGAAATGAAGGGCTGTAGTATCCACGGAATCCCCCCCCCCTTTTAGTACGCGTATGTTTTCAGAATATTTTTGTTAGACAAAGTTTTTATTTTAATTTTTTCACTCTTGTGAGATTTTTATTTCGGGTTCGGTTTGAGAGATAATAATAATAATAATAATAAGATGTTGCAACTTTTTTGGATGTGTTAGGTTTGGCACAAATTAAATGTCACTAAGTACTAAATGGTCATTTATTTAGTAAATTGATATCAATAAAATGGCACAACTACCAAAAAACTGTAAGAAAAGATAAAAATTTAGTTAAACTAAATGTTAAAAATGGGTACCACCTCAACGAATACATACTCGGACTCTTTTAATAAGAGAATAACGAATATATTTGGATAATACCTATGTGATTTCAGCATAAAGTGCTCTATATTTTGTAAAATTCGTTCTCTTAACTGTTATTTACTTAGTATTGCAACCATATAAATTAAATCTTTCATAAATCCTAATGAATTTTTATAAAACTCTTTCATGGATATGGATGAATTGCGGAATATGTGGTTTCAATTTGACGCTGCTCGTCCATATTAAGCCTCGTTCTTATGGACGCGAAATTCGCAAAAATTCACGCAAATTATTTAATGGTGAGAAAAGTTTCAACTTTTAACGCATTGTGCCAATTGCAGTATTTTCTATAATTTTCATCATAAAACTGTCATTGACATCGTGGTAGATTGTCAGAAGCTCAATTAAACTTACTAACCCCACACAATAATGAAAATAGCGAGAATATTCCTGTTTTGCGAAATTGGCGAAAAGTTGACACTTTCCTGCCATTAATAATTTAAATCAAAGTCTGCGAATTTTTCGCGAATTTCGCGCCCATAAGAACAAGGCTTTACGATAAAAAAAACTGTTTAAATAAAATCTTTCCTAATCGATGGATTGGTAGACGATGGCTTGCACCTGTTAAATGCCCATCCTGTATCCGGACCTCAACCCGTTTAAGTTTTATGAAAGATTTCGGTAATAAGGTTTCAATGGTACCTACGGTTAGTGGTGGAGCGGTTAATACCTGAATCAATGTGGCCAGTCCACTGTGGGATCGAATCCCGCGGCCGGTAGACCGCAGACCAGTTATATTCGTGGATAGGATTGGCACCCTCTCTGTGGGTATGGTATGATGGAAGAATGTTGGTTTGGGTCAATATGAGAGATTGATACTGGTCGACGTTTGACCACCACCAATTAATGAGGTTTCCAGATTTCTCTCATTCCTGCACTGAATGGTCGCTAGGATCTACCAATTTAAGTCGTTACTAGGCGCAAATGCGGCCTGCTTTATAAAATATGCCGCCTCCTCTCCCACGGGAGAGCACTTTAGGCTGACCCCACTTATTTTCCAAAATAATCATTACTTTCTTATTCAAAAACCCCTAGTGAAGATGACAGTCGTGGAATACATGTTGAACATTTGATTTGAGTTAAATTTTTGTATTTTTTTACTGTTGTTAATTGTGTCATTTTGTTTATATCAATTGACTTAATAAAAATGACCATTTAATACTTAATGATATTCAATTTGTGCTACATCTAACACTTCCACAAAGTTGCAATATCTCGTAAATCCAGCCTTAAACCAAAATTCTACAGAAGTGAAAAAAAATTGAATATAAACACGCTCTATTTAAAGAAAAATACATTGAAACCATAGACGTACTCAAAAAATTTCAAACAAATATCTTTAAATTACCATCATCATCAAAAATCATTTCCCATTCTGAAAATGGAGTTACAAAATGAAAAATGACATAAAGTCCCATTATTTTAGTCCAAAGAATATGCGGTTAACGGCTTGACCTACTAATTTGTTACACCCTGTATTTAGGTTTGCTAGTTAATAAAATCCTAATATATCTTTAGTTGAAAAAAAATATATCTCACTGATTTATTAGACAACATCGACGTGTATCGTACCAAATAATTCTACAAGGAAAACCAAAAACTCAAATTACATGTCGACAAAAATTCTATTCGAGGCAAAACTAATGCGGTTTTTGGTTTCCTTTTTCCCCTCCTTTCTTTTATGTAAATTTCCAACTGGAAGGAAGACGACCGTTAGCAAATATGAGAAAACTTACAATAAACCTATCCCGAAAAACTACATCCTCACCACAGGCAATCACTCTCAAGAGGACAGTTTAGATAATGCTAACAAGATACTATCGCTTGGTTCCGGAAGTGTATCGTCGTTTGGGTAAGTTTTTGAGGACATTCAGATTTAAAAGTATTGGTTTCTTTGGTTGGTACCCATAAATAAATGGCTAAGTAAATTATAAAATACTGTGGTTAAAGATATGTAGCGACATTACTATTTAAACATATGGCACTACTTTAAAGTAAAAGTCAAAAGTGTAAGCAGATCCATTTGTTCAATAGTACTTTTTGCGTGTCTCAATGGCTACATATTTTCCGCCATGAGCTGTTTTTTGTTCAACTAATATTTATATTTCCACCACTATTTTAACAAAAATATATATCCTCTTTAATCTACTACACCTGTGTGAAAGGAGGTGAATGAACATTATATTACTTTCTGCAATGTACTGCAAAACTTCATGAATGCAAGCGTCTTCATTAGGTTTGTCGTATCATCTAGTACGTTTGCTCATTAGTTTGAGCTTTGTAACACATAAGCAATGCTCAGTTTTAGAAAAACTTTGAAGCTTGAAAATTAATTATAACGTAAGTTAAAATTACATTAATGAACAAGCTCATGATCCATTGAAAGATGGTTTATATGGCAACTTTAAATTTGGCAGAAAATGTAATTTCATCTACACAGGCTGATTCACAGCGATGAACCGTTAGAAGTTTTCAGGGTTGTAGCGATTATTTTTTTCTGAAAAGTTGTGTGATTGAGCGTGACCTTTTCAATGAAAATATTTTCAAGAATCTGTTGTCACTTCTGGATATACCGGAAGTCGTCACCAACTTCATTGTTTTGAATCGAATGATTTTTGTCCAAATTAGATTTCCCACATTATTTCAATGAGACTTTCATGAGACTTTGCTATACCTAATACTTGTCATTTTCGAGATATTTAAAATAATTTTTCATCACATTGTTTGAAATTAGCTATATGGAATGCTATCTAAGTTAAAGAAATAATCATACGAGGCATAGTTGAATCTTTCAGCTTTCTAACAATATGTTAAATTAAACTAAGTGCTTAATTTTGTTGCCACATTATGTTTCTAATGAAACGCCCTGTATATTTTTACATTTTCTAGTGCAGCATTTTATTATTTATCAATCCTTATTCCTCTTCCGTACATCTGTCTATCTTAATTACTGTGTAAATGAAATTTTTGTTAAAATGAAGTGAATACATCATATATGAAAATTTTACGTCTAATTCAAAGAAACATATGATTTCAATAGTTCAATTACAAACATACCGTTTTGGTTTCTACTGTATGCTGGGATTAAAATGCAATATAACCAACAGCTTTTATTAGGTTTTCCGTAGATGGCTACTTAAGTTGTTACATAGTCTGACAATTTTTAAGTGCCTAATGCTTTTTATGATTTTATGATTTCTATGCATATGATATCTACACAGTTTTTTAAACTCTACTTCCACAGATTTGGCATCTCTTATTCGTCTATGCAACAAATTTATATACAGGGTGTACCATTGAAAACTTTGCACCCGGCTTATTTTGAACTACGTTCCAAAATATTAAAATTGCCGTGACACGTCCATTTTTTTCGAGGGGGACACATTTTAGCGTTAAATACAGACTCGCCAGAGCAACCCTCTCTTCGCTTCACCTTTAGAATCTTAAATGGCACTCTAGGTCGAGTGACACCTCATTCAAAAGTGTTTGCAATTCTGGTTGTCATCATGTAATTTTTTTTCAATTTTAGTTCATCCGTGGTTGAAAAAAAAATGTTTACTTATGCTTAGGAATATAAGACAATTTTGTATTAATCATTTAATTAATTGTTCAAAATGTCCGCCTCCCACTTCCATGCAATAATAAAAACGTTATTCAACATTTCGACGAACATTGTTAAGAATTTCGGGGGTAATTAGGTGGCCATTCTTCAATGATACGCCGCGCCGCCTGAGTTCTTCTAAAGACTGCGGCTGAGTGGCATAAATTTTAGACTTTAGACTGGGTGCCCACGCAATAGGTCGATGCGACCTATCCATTGATTTGGAAAATGTTCCTTTAAAAACTGACTAACTGCAACTGTAAAATGTGGAGGTGCGCCATCTTGTTGCAACCAAACATTGTCTTTTAAAATGTTATCATCATTTTCCATAGTTTCAACAATCATTGGATAAATGTTGTTATTCAAAAGCTCAAAGTACATATCAATTAATTAAATGATTAATACAAAATTGTCTTTTATTCCTAAGCATAATAAACATTTTTTTTCAACAACGGATGAACTAAAATTGAAAAAATTACATGACGACAACCAGAATTAAAAACACTTTCGAATGAGGTGTCACTCGACCTAGAGTGCCATTTAAGATTCTAAAGTTGAATGCGTCCCCGCGAAGGGGGTTGTTCCAGCGAGTCTGTATTTAACGCTAAAATGTGTCCCCCTCGAAAACAAAATGGACGTGTCACGGCAATTTTAATATTTTGGGACGTAGATCAAAATAAGCCGGGTGCAAAGTTTTCAACGGTACACCCTGTATATAAAACAAAATGACTTTTCGTTTATTAAAGTGCTCAGAGATAAAATTTTATTAATATTTTTTTGTAACAACATGTTAATACAGGTCCAGAACTTTCTATATCTGCTTTTATTTTTCCAAATTTTAAAAGAATTGATAATAATCGTTTTTTGTTTACAGGTAATTGTGAACATCATAGTTTGATTAATCATTTTCATTACTTGCCGTTATAATTGCGCAGGTATGATTTGAAGTTTTTAAAAACAGATAATAGCTCTAAATACATACTTTCGTTTTCATTCCTATCTCGGGAAAAATATGACAAAATCACTTAATTTTGACAAAAATCCTCATTTATACAGAAAGTATGATAGATATGTATAGAGAAGTGTAATACGGATGGACATAAAATACAATTCTGCACTAGAAAATGTGGTCCATTTAACAAAAAATAGAATTGACGGTTTGAAATTAACAACACTCGGCACTTGATTTTTCAACACCTTGTATCGAATTCTGCTAATTGTAAGACATTGTTAGAGAGCTGAAAGATTCAACTATTCCTTGTATGAAAAACTTCCATAGCATTCGATATAGCTAAGTTAAAACAAAGTGAGGAAACTATAAATGATACTGCAGGAAACACCTACTCCGCGGACTAATGCCCCGACCGGCATTGAATCACACCTACAGTATCTGTGTGAACAGTCAAGAACCCTTGTCGGCCACATCGCCAGACATAGACCGGTTTCGGAACATGTTAGCCCACCTCATCAGTATGTGTATAAGTGAGATGACCGATGGCTGTTTCTTCATATGTATGTTCACATATAAACCGAGTGCAGGTAATCTCACAGTGATAAAAAATTATTATTTTCGGAAGTCGTAAAATGGAATTGAAATAAAATAACGCGTGAAAGCCAAAATTGAATAAAAATTATATCATTTCATTAAAAATAACGAAGTTGTTGACGACTCCCCGTATGACAGCTTCTTGAAAATATTTTCGTTGAAAAGGCCATACTCGATTATACAGGGTGTTTTTAAGTAGCAAAAATAAGACCACAGATTCCTTAGGTGAAAATAAATCGATTTAACCTAGCATACCTATATCCCAAGTCGCATAATAAAAAAGATACAGGGTGTCAAAGTTAAAACTGTATTTTTGATATTTGTAGATAAGTTCTTTAAAAAATCCAAATATTTACATAAAATTTGTTTATCAGGGGTTTTGCGGGCGAGAAATTCAAATTTGTTTCTAATTTTGACATCACTAGTAGAGGGCGCCACTTATGGCACATCATGTTTCTTTTAAATGACAGAACTTTTTTGTAACTTCTTGAAGTCGTTAGGAGTAACAGTTTTGAAAAGAATCTTATTTGAAATATTCGGTGCACCGATTTTTCAGCAGAGAAGGCACTTTAACTGAAACCAAAACAGTTTTTACGCGGTGAACTGAGCATTTGAAATGGGATTATTTAGAAAATGGTTACTCCTACCGATTTCAGCATCTTCAAATAAAAAAGGTAGGAGAATCGATTGTTTCAATAGTCAGATGGATACATTAAGCTGCAAAAAAGTTCTGTCATTTAAAAGAAACATAGTGTGCCACAAGTGGCGCCCTCTACTAGTGACATCAAAATTAGAAATAAATTTGAATTTCTCGCCCGCAAAAACTCCCAATTTACAAATTTTATATAAACATTTGGATTTCTTAAAAAGTTGTAAATAAATAAATAGTAAATTTGACACCCTGTATCTTCTTTATTATGCAGCTTGAGATATAGATGTTAGGTTAAATCGATTTATTTTCACCTAAGGAATCTGTGGTCTCATTTTTGCTACTTCATTTAAAAACACCCTGTATAGGGAGTAAAATTTTCAGAAAAAAATAAATTTTCAAAACTTTGACTGTCGATCGTCGTGACTCAGGCTATACTTCATCAAGCAGTAGTGTAAAGGACTTTATACTTATGCCACATCTACAGTTGCTTTTTGAGATAGACAACTAAGCTCGCTTTTAAAGTGAATCAGCTAATTCAGCTTATAAGTACCCATACATCGGTCATAGCTTAATAGATATTCAGCTGCTACCTACTGAAAAATCGAGTTTTTCTCCGGCAAATTTAATGCTAAAGTTAAGTTTTAAGGGCAACGGATCCAACTGTCTCTCCAATCCCATCTCTCTTTGTAAGTTATATTTTTACATTTCAGGCCAAAACATGTTTGGATCGAGACTTCCGAGTGTGAATATTCTCTGACAACTTATTTATTAATTTTCAAGCTGAAAAATTTACGGTATTACACTACAGCAAGGTTATGTAGAACAGCTGCATGATCTCGACAAAACTTGCTATAGTAATAATACTATTTATGTATACTCAAAAATTGAACTGCAACTAAACAATTTTTTTTTTGTTAGCCGGGCAGACTCCCAAAGGGTTTTATTTCGACCATCCAACCACATGGGATCCGGAGGACCCTCGCATTTCCAGTTAGTGTTTTACCATAATTAAATTTAAACTATATGTACAAAACATAGCATAGATATAGGACGAATAATTACTGAATATTACTTACAACATGTTTTTATTTCCATAGGGAACATAAAATGCAGCAACTGAAAAGGATGGGAGTAGGCTCTGCTAGTGAGGACGACCAAGGACATTCAGGTTATTACTCACTTATTTACTTTTTGAATCAATTTATAACTGATTGTAATTTGCCATACCTACCTACTTCTTTTTTCGTGATGTAATTAGTAAAGTATGCCCACGATTGGACTGTAATTTTCTTATTTTACAATATATAGGAAAATTAGAATGTGCATGTATTGTCTAGTTTTTCACAAGGATTTCGATTTTTTTATAAAAAAAAACAATCGAGCATCGCACTACTGAGATATTGATATCAACTTAATATTTTCTTATAAAGCACCCTGTATATTATTATAATTTTAGATCCTCCACTTTTTCCTGATTGCATCGATATAAACATGTAATACATATCTTTTACTGTTCGTGAGATATTGATGATTAGGTAATTCCATAATTAAAATTTTATTTTTTTATTATAAATAATGCAAAGCTATATTTGAACTCATTTTATGGAGTAATTTAAAGAATAAAGTTTATAAAAATTGTAAAACTCATTTCATTGCTTGTCTATCCAAAACCTATATGGATTATTCATAAGAAAAGAGAAAATTGCTGATTTCCAATAAAATAGTTTTTAAGAATATATAAAAACCATTTTTCTAAGCATACATAGAAACTTTTTAATGGCTTTAAAGTGGTGCTATCATATGAACGCAATTTGGTATTCTGTTTCACTTTGTTTTTTACAATTTAAATCGAATTCATCGTACTCCGAAACTGAAACCACAGTATTAGTAAAAACTTCGTCAAATAAACTGATTTATGTAAAGGTTTGTGTTTTGTTTGATTAGGATGATCTCCGTAGTTGTTTGCGTAGTTGCTAATAAACTAATCAGAACATTTTTTTTGCAAATATCGCAATTATAGCGATAATATTAAGAACCTTGCCAAGTAGCACTTTTTGAGGTTATTTTTCTCGAAATATATTTTAATGTAACGATTTAATCATCAACCAGAAGTTAAAAGCACAATTAATTAAGACAGGAACTAAAGCAAGAAAATATAAGAGTAGATATTTCATGTTAAGGAAAAAATCAAAGAGGAACAGTTCAATAACCAAGCACTATGTCGGAGTGGTTACAAGTTTAAATGGTGACAATGTTCTTATAAAATTCCTAAGAAGGCGAGAATGTAACCCTGGTTACTTTGTATTTGCATTGGCAGACGATATCAGTAAAATTGGGAGAGAAGATATTGATATGAGACGAAGTGTGGCAGAAAAATAATAACTGATTTTTTATTTACTAAAATTTTAATTTTTTTCAAACTTCAATGGTATCCCCTTCAAATCAGTTCCCTGGAGCAGCTATAGTGTGTAGAGACGTGTGTGATGGAGATGTTGTTCCCTCTTTTGGTAGCAAGCTAGAAGTTTTCAACCGGTATGGTTCATGTCCATTACACTTTTTTGGAAGTTTTCTAAAGTCCCGAAATAACGTCTTCTGAACACATTTTTCAGTTTCGGGAAAAGGAAAAAGTCACAGGGACTAACATCAGGTGAATAGGGGGACTAGGGAACCACAGGAATGCCTTTCAATGTCAAAAATTCTGTGACGGAGAGGGTAGTGTGACATGGGACGTTGTCATGATGGAGCATCCATTTGTCTGCATTGTCTGATCACACGCGAATGGCCCTTTTTCTGAGCCTTTCAAGGACGTCTTTATAAAAAACTTAGTTGACAGTTTCTCCTGGAGGAACAAATTCTTTGTGAACGATTCCCCCTCTGCCAAAAAAAAACATATCATCATTGATTTGACCTTCTATTTGCTTATTGAAGCTTTCTATGGTTGATGAGAGTTCGCAGTGTGTCATTCCTCACTTTGCCTCTTGCTCTCAGGATTGTATTAAAATATCCATGATTCATCACCCGTGATCATACGACTAAAGAAATCTTGCTCATTGGCGATTTTGTGAAGAATATCAAGACACTTTTTTTATTGTTTTCTGCTCAATTGTGAGGTTTTTCGGTACCATTTTGGTACAGACCTTTCGCATGTGCAAATGTTCAGTTAACATTTGATGAACGGTAAATCTGTTCAAATTTAATTGTTCACTCAACATTCTTACACAAGAGTGTCCACACGTTCGATATTTTCGTCGGTCTTCGCAGTTGAAGGCCTCCCTGAGCGGTGTTCATCTTCAACGTGTTCTCTGCCTTCCAAAAATAATTTGTGCCAGCGAAAAACTTAAGACCGGGATAAAGAATGTTCCTCATAGGCCTGTTTTAACTTTTCAAACATCACACTTGCCGATTCTCCAAGCTTAACACAAAATTTAATGGCAGAACGTTGCTCTAAATTCCGCTGTTTTATTTTGCGTGACGCACAACCATACAACTTCACTAATAGCAGTCACGTAGTTAACGGAAGGAGTTGAAACTCATCAGTGTTGCCAGAGCGATCTACTGAAATATCGCCACGAGCGGATATGAAAAGTCGCCACTTTGTCGCCACATCTTTCAAGTACATGGGAGAGTAAATATGTAAAATAAAACAATGTTTTTTACGGAACAAACGAAAACAAACTTTATTATCCTAGAATAAATATAAAAAAGAAAATAAATACATCCCTAAATTTGGCAAAATAACAAAAATAAAACAAAGTCTATTACTCACAACAAAAAATAAATAAAAATAATATTAAAAAAATACAAAATACAAGAAAAACAAAACATTCAGTTTGATTCACTATCGGAATCTGAACATAATTTTACATCATCTTTTGAACTTTTATATATATTGCCCATTCGTGATACATTATTGCGACTTCTGGCGAATAATATTAAATTGTTTAAGCAACTGTTATCGATATTAATTAGGTCAACACTGGGTGTTTCTGACACTACTAAAAAATAAAATAATTGAAGGTAATGTTCTAAAAGTCGCCAAAAACGGGCACTCTTTGAAAAATCGCCGCCAGGCTCGAAACATCGTAAAAAGTAGTCATTTTGGCGACAAGTCGCCACAAATGGCAACACTGAAACTCATACTAAGCTGCGGGAGGGTACTGATACACATGCTCAATCAAGGACAACAGCGCATCATTGCCAGATCGCTTGCAGTGTTCCTAGTGTCATTACCTTTCTGCCACACCTCATATTACCCGCATCCAGAATTGATAAAAAAATCATTTTTTGGTATAGATTTTGATAAGTATAAAAATAATTTGTATTAGATAGTACCTTGCCAATAACCTTTGTTTTCTTGGCGTAATTTTTTTGTTTTATAAGAAGTGAGAAATTGCCATTTTTTAATGACAATTACATATTAATAAATGTTTACGTATTTAAGGTGTTTTTCTTTTATTGATTTACCCAGGTTAATTAAATAAAGATCTACTCTAAAGTATTATTATTCAATTCCGATGCACCTATACAGGGTTAACTATGACTAAGTACAACAATTTTAACCACGTGCTCAGGGAGGCCTAAAAGAGAAAAAAAAATTATTCCAGAATTTTAACTCGATATTTAAAAAATGGGGCAAAACCCTTTTTTTCCTACGGAAAGCCAGTGCCTATAATAAGCATCGACTGATATGGCTTAGATCCATAGATAAAGCTTACATGTGTCAACAATGTCAACTACCATGCGGTCGTCTTTTGCAGCGTTTTTAAATGCAGAAACGACAAAAGCTAACATTCTTATTAAAAATAATACCTGATAGATAGGTAACAGTTAATCCAGTGAGCTCCAGCATTTTGCATTCGTTTTTCATTATTTCGTTACAAACTGGTACAACCACTCACTACCGATAAAACACACATCCCGTAGGAACAATTAGATACAATGCCTATTTATTATAAGAAAATCGGTCGAAAAGAACGGTTGGTACCAATAGGTAATAGAAAACTTTTAACGGCGAACTATATTATGGGAAAATATCTATACCCGACACATATTCCTTTATTTAATAATTAGAAAGCGTTTAAAATTAAAATAAGGCACTAAAAACTGAAGAAGAACACAAACCTACAACGTAAACACAGGAATTGAATTATGACATGACAGCGACAACGACCACCTTTGCTTGCTGATTGCCTACTCTGATTCTCGCATTGGCGGCGTTAAATAAGGATTTAATATAATATTAAAAAAAAAATTCACTTTTTAAATAAGTTTGGAATTTTTTTAAAGGATATATTGTTAATTCTTATATTTTTCGATCCCCTTTTAAAATATTTGTACTTAGTCGTAGTTAACCCTGTATTGATAATTAAAATCACTAAATAATCTATATCTTACAACCTTCTCCTAACAACTAGTAGCAGATTATGTCATAAAAGATTTAATTATTTATATGCAATACCGCAAAATTTTACCATTTATTACTCCAAAGCCAAATATCTCGAAAATAAAAAGTATCAAGCTTAACTGATGGTAATGTATTAAAGTTTTATCAAATTATTTTTAAAATTGTTTCATTATTTAAACGGCCAATACTTAGAGCTTTTTAGGTCACGAAATAAATGATTTTATTACCCAATCCGATAGATCGACGGGATGATATGGCAGCAAGATGGAGCTCCACTGCATAAGATAAGTTATGGAATATTTGAAAAGTAACTATATAGAGTAGTTAGGAAAATATGATACGATAGGATGGCTAGCGAATAGTCCAGAGTTGACATCACACATTTTTGTGTGAATAGTGTTTATAAAAATAAACGAACTACTATTTTAGAAATTCAAGATAGAATACAAGCAGCTATTACATAAACCAACAACCAAAAATCATTCATATTTGTTTAAACAATTTGCAAAAACCATATAAGTTTTGCATAGTAAAAGAATGAAATGAGTTTGAACAATTTTAAACTATTCTTTAAAAATTGCTCCATGAATTGTATTCTAATATAGTTTTGTATTATTTTTAATAAAAGATTAAGGAATTAAGGAAATACTTAATCATCAGTATTTCGCGATCAGTAACAGATAGGTAACCATTACTATCAGGAAATAGTGGAAAATCAAAAAATATAATATATAGGGTGTTTCATAAGAAAAAACTAAATTTATATTAATATTTCTGTAGTGAGAAGAAAACTGAAAAATATTCTATGAATGCGAGTTTCAATAGCTCCTAAAATAACGTTAAAGTTACAGTCCAATTTAACGTTTACGTGTGGCCATCTTGTATATTTTGACCGGCAGCCAAATTGTATTATAAACAAATACCAAAACCTCAACCTGAAATATATATAAAAAAAAATAAAAATTCGTCTTAAAGTGATTTTAATTTTCAAAATCCGTAATGGCACTGAAATTATTAATGATAGTGTTCCTACACATTGGCATCTCTAACTAGACTTAAGTCAATTCAGTGGAAAAAAAACAACTCATATTGCAATAAAGGATCGCGCACATTATACCTTCACGGACCAGAATGGCATGGACCAGAAAATCCTGCTCATGAATATACCCATGCTATTTAATAGAGAGCGCAAACAGCACCACACTAGACCAGCACCAGCACGTACTGTCACCTGCTAAGACTGTGACAGCAGGCTGTATCAGTCGGGATATAATTATTATATCAGCTACAATTTACTCCTTACAGCGCCTAGTCCTATCTAATGTGCGATTCGTGCAAGTATAATGTGCACGATCTTTAAAAGTAAAATAATGCGTTTATTAGGAAGTAGCAGACCAGTTACATCTCACCTGCACTCGATTTATATGTGAAACTACATATGAAGGAACAGCCAGTTCAATTGTCGGTCATCTCACCTATGGCATACTGATTAGGGCTAACAAGCCCGAAACCGGTCTATGTCTGGTGGAGTGGCCGACAAGGGTTCTTGGCTGTTTCACACAGATACTGCAGGTATAATTCAATGCCGGTCGGGGTATTAGCCCGCGGAGTAGTTGTTTCCTGCAGTATCATTTATAGATTTAATGGCGCATCGCCCGGGGCGAGAGGTCTGCGGTTAAGTACCTACGATATTGTAGGTCGCTTTCTGCAAGTCGAGCCGCTTAGGCCGAGCAGGAAGTAGCAGACCAGTTACATCTCACTTATACCTACAATATCTAGCAAGCAGAGGCTCGAAATTGTATTGCTTGGTTTGACTACAATTTGGTTACTGTATTGACCTGTACCGACATTTAGTTATCGGCCTGTGTAACAAAACCGATTCTACAGAACCATCGGACATGCTCAGCAGTATCGATGAAGGCCTTCGATATTTCTGACGCATCGGAGACTGTCAACATCTCCATTTGAATCAATTTATTTTTAACTCAATCCATCAGTACCTACACCGATAATATCGTTATGTGTGAAACCGCGCATACGCTAGGAGAACATAATATGTTGCGCATTTTTTGCTTGACGATTACTTATGATTCGTATTTTTACAAAACAGGCGAGGAGGAGTCAGTTTCTTTCATCGATCTGCAACATAACAACCTGAAACTACCAGAAAAGAAGGGAATCCTCAAAAAACACGACTACGGAATGATGATGGGCGATGGTAAGGACAGTTGGGGCGATGGGGCGCAAGCGGACGACATTATGAGCCAGGCAGAAGCCAGTATGGCCCAGCTAATTAGCGGTTCGGGCCCCTCAGAGGTCGAGCGAACTCTGAAGACCCTCAACGGCTACCACGAGGACATCCTCAAAGCTTTAAGGAACGCCGCTTCGCACAGAGGTACGTCCACGCCATCCGGTAGCAGCAGCGTACTCAGCGAAGAACTTTTGCGAAGAAGTTTGGCGCAGTGCGCTGAAAGTTACTCGGATTATAAAAGAAGCGGGAGCAAAGAGAATGTGTGCGAGCAGCAGGTAAGTTTGTTAGAACTTATAATTTATTTAAAGTACGGTGCGTCAGTCAGATCAGCTAACATCCTAACAGGATTTGAAGGTTCTGAGTTTATTACATTTAATGAACTACGTACTACGAAGTCTTTAGAATTAAAGTCATTCACGTCGACTGTCAAAAGATATTAACTTAACATTAAAGCACGTGACTATCTGGAATCGCTACAATAAATGATTTTTTATTATAAAAAATGTCCCAGCAATGTACATGGTGCCCCAAATTCGATAGTATGAGCCTACTGTGAGAATACAAAAAAAAAGATAAGTAAAATTTGGGACACGTGGTATTACATGGGATGAGGTAAGTTCCATTTTAAATCGAAAGTATTATCTTTGGGATTTGACCATAACGACTAACTATATTTTTTCCAGAAACATACCCAATTTTTTTGCTGTCAGAAAGCTTTCCTTTTTCTAATAAACTTTTATTACAGAAATTTTTCTGTATTACTTCCCGTTTAAAGGTTATAAGTAATCTGGTCCTAAAGAGTCTCAAAATAAATAGCACCTAAAAATCACATTAGCTGTGGAAAAATCAAGCAGTCGTTGGAAAATAATTGAAAGTCCATATTATTATCATATAATTCAGATTCTTTGAAAATGTGGAGTGTTTGTCTAAAGAATTAATGCAGTCAGAAATTCTACTTCAGCTTTTTTGAAAATTATATCATTTATAACCTTGAAACAAGATCACTTTTTTTGTTTAAAATTAATTACAGATTGAAAATCACCTTTAAACTGCAAAATCAATATGAGCTGTCTCTGATCTGTTAGATCAGAACAAATATCATATTTTTAACAACTTCAAAATTAATTTGGTTCCTTGAATGATAGGTATAACTGTAAATAATTTTTAATATTTATTTCTTCAAAAATTTTCTTAAATTAACATCTTGTACTTTAGTAAGTGGGGACTATAATTTTGATACAGTTGTAGTCTCACTTTGACCTGATTTGCAGCCCGGTAAATTTTCGAACGCTTACATTTGGACACACTGTATATTTTACCACCCTCAGTGTTAGTTCTGTGTGAGAATTGAACATTATTTTTTGTGGTTTTCTATAATGTTTACGTCCTTAGGTGGTGATAGAACACGAAGATGAAGACGAAGACGAAGTACCGCCTTGTGGACCAATTCGAATTCGCAACCTAGAGGACCTGATTAGACAATTGGAGCACCATTCCAGGCACATGAGCCCCAGTGGGTCTGAAGATATCAGAATGTCCGAAACCGAAGCTGATCGCCACTATCGACAAGAATCCTCCTCGGCCTGCAGCGAAAGCTCTCACCAATCGCATAGGGACTCCCGGTTTGTCTATGGACGGTACAGACAACCTACAGGACGATTGCCCTACCCTCATCCACACTCACACCACCAGGCTGAGGAGGAAAGCATCTACGAGAGCGCCGATCATGACAGAGGGGCGCCATGTGGTGATACACCTGACAGCGAAAGGTATGTCATCGTGTTTTCAATAAAGATACCTTCCTCACTATTCAAACTACTGTATTAATATCTACTCTAAAATAACTTTCATTAGTCAGTTTCTGCTTGTTTTATTTAACAATAGACTCGTTTCATATTATTTTTAAGATTTGCGTAAAACATTGATCATTCATATTTTATTTTATTGTTGTATATTGTGTCCAAAAGAAAAGTGCGTCATTTCAGTTACTACATCAGATCATGTACTTTGTGGAAACTTACAATGATTCAGAATTCTGTTTATGATTCATCCGGTGAGATTATTTGCATTGGTATTTCCATTAAAAAGCCATTTTTTCTTGACAGACTGTTCAAACTACTTTAAATATCGAGCACATTATACTTGTGCATACCAGAAAAGCCTGCTCGTGCAGGTACCCATGTTATTTAATGGAGTAACTCATAGTAGACCAGCACCAGCACGTACTATCATCCACAATGACCATCAAACTAGGTCGTGTCGGTCGGGGTACAATTATTATCAGCTGCAATTTCTATGCCTGGTTGTGCTAGTCCGGCACCTGCGCAGATTCGCGAGAGGTGTTGTTCGTGCAACTTTGCTAGACCCTTGAACACCCTTGCTTATTAACAACCTTTATTTACTTACCTTAAATAAACTGCAAGTCTTTCGTCTGATGACACTGCTCTGTGAAATTGTGAGTTTTAGTACAGTACAAAGAACAGCTGATATCCAAGAGTTCATAAAATTTATTTTGTGACATTCGAAAGTATTGAAAGTATTTTCGTTGATCTTTCTTCAATTCAAGAAAAAAATAATAAAATTCACCATATTACTTCTTCTTTTAATTGATAGAGTTAACCCAAAACTCTGACATTCCCGTTTTTCCTCCTTCTCCTCATCTTCACACGACATCATTAAAATATCAATTTCTGTCTCTGAACACACACACACTTTCAAGTTGCACACTCAACTACTACCTAAAAACTGAAAATGTCTGCCACACAAAGAAGCTACACTAAAAGCTGCTGGTTCGTGTTCGTCCCTGCAGGTATAATGTGCGCGACTTTTACTCATTCAATTTATTCTGTACAGCGACGACAAAGTTAGAGAAATAAATAAATTGACATCTAGATCGTTACAGTTTATAGTGCAGGTGGATGATTGAAAAGTAATCAATTGTTCATCCTTAGAAGGGCTTCAAAGGATCTGAAACGGTTGGACTAACATAATTGCATACTGCATTCACACTACTCTAGTCCACTTTAAGTCAGATGTATGCTGATTTTGTTTTGTATAGTCCTTAAACTATCAAAACGCAGTCCAAACTATTTGAATCAGATCAGGGAAAATCAAGGTTATATTCACAGTTACTCAAAATTGAGTAATAGGAACGTTAAATTGTCTATAGCCAATTTTGTCACTTTAAGTCAGCTGAATACTGAATTCTGGTTTTGGATAATACTTAAATATACTACACATGTCCAAACTGGTTATACCAACAAAATTTGGTTCATTCACACTACTCAATTTAACCAATAACCAGTTAGGTTGTGGCAGCTAATATGCAGCTTACTTTAACCATTTCAATTATTTATTACATCCAGTAAAACATCCCCGCATTCAACATTTTTGTTTAGATGAATTAGAACAATAGAATTAAGCTAAGCTCTTTATTATAAAAAAAATAGCAACTGTAAATAATGTCATGATGACTAACATGCTCTATAATTATTATGTTTCATTTGCCGTTATCGTTATCTCTACCTTGTGTTCTTTGGTACAAAAACTCATCTAGAACATTTAAATTTAGATTGTCTGTTTAATGATTACTGATCACAAATCTTTACTGCTACCATTAAATAGCAAAACTTTTATAATCAATGTAACCACATAAAACACCTACGCATATGAACAGTAAGTAGCCTAGTAGGCAGACAATGTGTTGAGCGAGATCAGTTTCGTCAAGAAAAAATGCCTTCATTCTATGTGTAGTAGACTTACACTGAAGTAACTAGCTTGGCAACGACCAACGACCTAGTGGTATTGTCAGAATTACTAATACAAATATGGTTGAAATTTCTTTAATATTATTTTGAACAATTTCGATAAAATATGATAAATAAGAAAGTAATTATGTATTGACTTTATCTAATGTTTAGTATATAATATTTTATATAGAATTTCACTTATGGAACGAGCCTATTGTTTATATGAAAAATGCAAATACTACCAAATTATATAGTGCGCCTCATTAGAATAGAATTATTTATTATAGAAACCATATCTTATAATATTGAAAAATATTTTATAAAGTTTAAAATAAGTACATATAGTACAAAAAAGATATAGTAATAGGTATTTATTAAAATATAGAAGAAGCCACGAAATAATCAATGCAGCATAATTTTTTTTACAACTGATAAAAAAGTAAAATACCTACTTTATTATCAGTTTATTACGCAAAACTTACTTACCTTATTAGTTAAATAAATTATTTATTATGTGTATACTTCAGCTGAGCAAGATAGAGGTTGATAACATCACAAAATAAATGGTATTTTCAAAGTGACCTTCCAACAATAAAAATATATCAGGATTGAAACTTTTCCAGAATATTTAGAAGAGTGCTTTTGCGAATTATGTGTGACATACATTTCCGTTTTATTAAACACAATCAAAAGAGGACGCTGATAGAAAAGACGAAATAATGATATGGCGAAGAAATTATTTAATACCAATATTAGAACGTTGAAATTTGAGTCAACCGAAACTGTCAACTGTCGAAATATGGATAAATGAAGACCATACCGTGACAAAAGTGTGGCACGATTGTAATATCCGAACCAAACACATACATTTTTTGAAGGACTTTTGATTGACTAATTATTATTAAATGTTAATCCCATATTGAGAATACACTAGGGTTTTGGAACAGATATGGAGAAATAGCGAAGTATTTGAAAAATGAATTAGTTTTCCACATATGAAAACTAGTGCTGTAGTTGTAATGCATATATATCCGACGATGCGTGTTAATGTATTACCGCTATAATGACAGTGCTAGTAATCAGTGGTGTACAGTGCAGTGCATTAGCGTTAAATTGTGATATCCGCGTAGTGCGCATCAGGGTGGTTGTGGGCCATCGCATTCCATAATTATTGTGAAGAGGATGATAGGAGTGAGTTCATAAACTTTTTAAACACAAACGTATTTTTGGTAATTTTATGTTCTTTGAACCGTTCTCTAGTCGTACGTCTATGGAATCTTGTCCCCTGCAACTCTCACCTCCCGTACGCAAGTGCTGTGAATTAGTCATTCTACTATTTAGGAACTCGACTTATAAATTTATGAATACCTACCCTTATTTTGTCGATTTCTAGAACATCCCAGGCTGTGTTCGGTTTGGTTCCAGATGCATTCTCGAGGAATTTGGGAACTTCGGGAACCCAAATATATAAGCGGATCGGCTCTGCCTCCACGAAGAGTTCATACCGAGAAGTCGAACGCAAAAGACATAAACTTCAAGGTAGAGATTTATTTGAATGGTGAACTGTATTGCCGTACATAATTTGTTGTAGTACAATAAAATTTGGTTTTCTACGTGAATTACTTGAAGGTTAATTCAATGTAGAGATTACACTGGTGTCAGAAGTGTAGCGTATTACAAAGAAGGAATTTTGAATTGAAAAGTGAATGCTAGACAAGATAAAAAAATCTACAGAAATGGAGAAAAGAATCAAACAGTTACTGGAAATTATGAATGATATGAAGAAGAGCCAAATAGATATGAGGAACAGCCAGGACGAAATGAAGAGTAGCCAAGGCCAAATAATGGGGAATCTGAAAACGGAAACGAAAAACAGTCAAGTGGAAATGAAGAACAATTAAAAGCAGGAAATGGCAAAGAGCTTAGAATAAATGAAAAATCCAAGATCAAATGAAACAAAAAGAATCTTAATGGAAGTACTATCGAAAAACTTGATACAAAGATTAGTTGCTGTAGATGTTAAATACTGATACCATATTGAGACTACACAACAAATCTGAAAGATTTATAATCAAATCATTCAATCTAGCTTCAGTTTTCTTCTTCAACTCAGTAATTTGCTTCTTGGTCGTATTGATATTTGACACCTCAGACCTCAACTAACTACGTCTATGAAATGTTGAAATATCAAGATATTTTAAAACACATTTGAAACATAAACTGCAACTTCTAATTGTTGTCTCAGTATACTACTGTTTGCGAACTAGTATAAGGGGATATTTAATTTAAGGTAAAAAACACTTAATTTGCGAACTTTCATCGGTTAAGATTTTCCAAATTTGTGATGTAGAAATATATAGCCAACTATGAAGTAATGTGTGCAGATATTTGTCGGTACATAATGTTATAACTTTGTCAGCCATGCTCAAGAAAATGGAAAATATTTTAAAAAAAAGTAGCATTAATTGACATGTTTCAGAAGTTGTTTTAATATCAACTAGAAAAAGAAATATGAATTGTATTCTATTACAGTGTATAACTTTATCTAACTAATTTTTATTCAAAATGGTGGTAATGTAAGCTTACAATGTGGGTTTTGTTTCAACCAGACAAAATAATTAAGCACCTAATATCCAGCATCGTATTATCTTTACAAAATTATGTTTCTGTTGGATATAGTATAACGTTGCGCAATTTCATATGTTTTCAGACATTTATTAACAACTCCTTACATCCTTTGTGTACATTGTTGCAACACTACACAAAGAGAAAATAATAGAGCATATATATTTTATTATACGCTTTATGTGAGTGTGAAGCTACAAGGCGTACTAATTAAAGAAGTTTTTATAAATACTACTAACCTGAATGCCAAATTTCAGGACCAGATAGATTTCACAAATATACAGGGTGTCCCGAAATAAATGCAACAAAATTTGGTCAGAAATTCTTAAGAGAAATTTAAGGGACCCGTATTTTTTACTTTTGATAAGTGCGGCCCCCTTTCGGAGATATAGCCCCCTGAAACAAGCCCCTAAAAATTTAATTTTTTTTATATCTCAGAGCTATATCGCACAAGAACCACCAAATTTGGTACACAGGATTTTATGACATGTAGAATGCGATGCTGATAAGCTTTTGGCAAGGGGCCCCACAAGACACTTTTTCGGGGCCCCTTGCCTTTGGGGCCACCGAACTTTAGTTGCATATTTAATTTTTGAAAAATTAGTAGCCTCTTAGAAACTCCAGGAATTTAAAACTTTTTGTCTCTTAAAATTTTTCGAAAAACGCTGCGTTTTTCGAAAAAATGGCAAAATGTGATTGGATGCATATCGAGGTTCATATGAAATTTTAAAGTGTTAATTGTAGGTGGCTGGCATTCGCAATAAACAATCAATTTTATTCTGTGACGGTTGTCATTAACCATCATCGGGAGCTCATAGAGGAGTAGTTGTAAAAAAATCACAATTTAAAGAAATTTAATTTTAATTTAAAGAAATCACAAGTTAAACATTAACAATTAATAAGAAAATGTGAATATCAAAATAAGGTACAATAAACTTGGAAATTAATAACAAAATTAATGGTACTTCATGATTAAATAATTTAATTCTAAAAAGTTTGTTAAAATCACACTGGTCAGTTCCGTAAAACGTGTTCAAAGTGAGAACCGTTTTGTTCAACACAAGCCTGCAAACGTGACACGAAATTTTGACGTATTTTCGTGTGAATGTTGGGAATCTGTCTAATTTCTTCAGCCGCAGCAAGGATTCGTTCATGTAATTGTCCCCGGGTTCTAATTGGACCGGCATCGACGCGATCCTTCATGGCCCCCCAGAAAAAAAAGTCCATGGCATTTAGATCGGGAGAACGGGGGGGGGGGGCATGTTACATGAGGAGAATTGTTACCTATCCATCGCCCTTGGAAATTTTCATTCAGCCACTCAGTTACGAAGTGCCCCGGATGTGGTGGGGCACCATCGTGCATAAAGAACAAATTGCGTCTAATACCGAGAGGAACATCTTCCATAAGAGGCGGTAGTTCATGCTCCAAAAAATTAAGGTAACTTTCAGCATTTAATCGTGGAGGCAATAAATATGGACCGATGATGCAATCTCCGACAATTCCAGCCCAGCAATTAATTGAAAATTTTTCTTGCGAATGAGTCTGCCTTAAGACAAATGGATTTGCCATAGCCCAATAATGAAGATTGTGCAAATTTATTAGGCCATCTTTTGTAAAGCACGCCTCATCGGTAAAGAAAAAATTTCGTATAAATCCCGGATTTAAGTTGTAACGTTGAAGAGCCCATAAGCTAAAATGTCTTCTTCGTGGCAAATCTTCTACTTTAAGTTCCTGGGCCTTTTGAAAGTGAAAAGGTTTCAACAGTTGTCGTTTGATAAAGCGGTGTATTCTTGTTCTGGGAATCTCAAGTTGAGATGACGCGCGTCTTATGCTTATTTCGGGATTTTCGTCAATTAAATTTAAGATAATTTCTTCCTGTTCGGGAGTTAATAAATAACTTCTCCTGAGTTAGGTTTTTCACAACTACGGATCCTGTCTCCATTAGCTGCCGATGTACTTGTGCAAACATTGAATGGTATGGGAGTATGCGTGCAACTGTCACAGAATAAAATTGATTGTTTATTGCGAATGCCAGCCACCTACGATTAACACTTTAAAATTTCATATGAACCTCGATATGCATCCAATCACATTTTGCCAAAAATTTTAAGAGACAAAAAAGTTTTTAAATTCCCTGGAGTTTCTAAGAGGCTACTAATTTTTTTAAAAATTAAATATGCAACTAAAGTTCGGTGGCCCCAAAGGCAAGGGGCCCCTGAAAGTGTCTTGTGGGGGCCACTTGCCAAAAAGCTTATCAGCATCGCATTCTACATGTCATAAAATCCCTGTGTACCAAATTTGGTGGTTCTTGTGCGATATAGCTCTGAGATATAAAAAAAATTAAATTTTTAGGGGCTTGTTTCAGGGGGCTATATCTCCGAAAGGGGGCCGCACTTATCAAAAGTAAAAAATACGGGTCCCTTAAATTTCTCTTAAGAATTTCTGACCAAATTTTGTTGCATTTATTTCGGGACACCCTGTATAATGTATAAAAAAACTTTTTTTTTTCTCCAACCGTCACAGAACTATGATATTTTTTGACTCTCAGAAGTCTCTAAGGTAGACATTTTCCTTACTGAGACAGAAAATAATATTAGCAACAAAAATGTTCACTTTTAATCCTAGGAGCTACACTTGACACTTTTAATCCTTAGATTTAATATGTTAAACAAGTCTTAATTATAAAAGTTTATTCAATAATATTTAGAATCATGTTTGTTTATCCACATTGATATTAAATACACAGTTTGAACAAATATTAAAATTAAATAAATCACTGGAACTGCCATTACTCTCATTCTTGGAGCAATTCTCAAAGCAGTCCAACACGTTTTCATTAAGTTATATTTTCAGATGTTGTGAAATCAGAAATGGCAAAGGTGTTTAGTTTACCATTACCGCGTAAGTCATCAATGTAGTCTTCCGCCACAGCGTTTGATCTCCATCCTCCGTGTCTTTTAAGACAAGTGAGATCACCACCGCCGTGAACTAAAAGAGTAGGAGACGTTTGTCGTAATACGTGTCCACTCTACTCTTTCCAGTTATCCAGCTTCAAAAATTTTGCCACTTCTTGCAAGACGACACTGATTTTATGAATACCGACTACCATTCGATGACACTTTCCACTGACATATCTGAGAAATAATCGACGTTCTACCAATCCGGGTGGACGTAAAACAACATATTTTCAATAAAAACTTAAACAATTGTCTTCCACCACTTTTAAAAACCGTGGTATCTTGGTTTATGTATTGGGAATTTTTATAATTAAAGCAGACTTCACATCTTCAACATTATCAATTGTCAAATTGATTAAATCATCAGAACGGCATGCACCTGAACCCCCAATATTAGGAGACCTATAAAGAAGCTTTTCTGCATTAAATTCCATTTTTACAGACGTTTCAGAAAATTGAACCACAAACAAGCACAAATGAACTCAGTTAACAATATGGAGAGTAACGTTTACAAAGTATAAACTAGATAGAGTTGAATCTCTAGGATCACTCGATCCTAGAAATTGTATAAAAGTTTCAGCGCTCCTGATGGATGGACTGTGAACTATTTTTTTATATTTTAGCTCTATTTGAGGATATTTCATATAATAGAATAATACACATTCATCAGTAAGATGTGTTTTGTACATACTATATGTACCTACCTAAGAAGAATAATTATAAAACATTTAATAATTTATTTTTTTCTAAACAAGAACTTACATAATATGGTACACAGCATTTAATAAAATATTGATACTTATAGTATAGTATCACCTTATTTTAAATACAAATACTAGAATATTCTTCATGTTCCTGATTCATGCAATTTTCTTTAAAATTCATTTCTTCAGTAATAAACCCCACATAATGATATATAATATGTTAATTTATTAAATAAATGGACTTGTCAAAACCAGAAACAGTCATAGTAAATTCATAATTAAAACGTTACAAATAAGTTGAACCTCAGTAACTCATAAATATACACTACATGTACTTAAAGTACTACAGCACCGCTTGCAGTGGATGGACTTGTCCTTAAACAATAATTTTCATGTGCTATAGTAATCAAGATACCGCTCTATATAATTTATACTTTGTGGTAACGTTTGACAAAGTATCCATGACTACATCGATATAGCCTACTTACCTACTTTGCTTTATTATCCAAATTTGGTTTGAATAATTTTAAAGCACAAATTAATAATTAAATGGGGAATTTTTCGGTTGGAGTGAAAATAGCATGTTTTATTCAGATTAAATGTCTTTTTGTCTCGCAATTTTGCTCGTCACAAAAGTGAAACTTTTAATACAAATATAACAATATATTAATTTTCATATTGGTACCTATATAATTATTAAACATAATATACATAATATAGTAAACTAAAACAAACCTAAGTAACACTATGCAAGTGTAGTAAGGCTTTGTATGCATAATGTCTCTAAACCTAGTGGCATTAATTTAGGAGATTGCCAAGCAAGTCAAAATAAGACAAAAACTTTCCCTTAATAGCTCCTCTCTTCGAGATACAGGGGATACATTTCAAATTAACATTGATGGATAAAAATACATAAAATATTACAACGACAGTGGATGATGAAAATAGAAATTGAAAATTAATTAATTTGAAAGTTCAGGAAAATCGTCACATTGTTAACAACTCTGATATTAATTTATTCGTCTAAAAGTCTAAAGTAATTTCAAACAATTCTGTTACTGTTATTATATTCAAAGTTATATATAAAATTTTGCATATTTTTTATCTATTACATATCTATTACTTAGAAAATTAAAAATATGGTTTCTGTAAGGATATTTCTTAGTTATTTAAACCAAATTATTTTATGTGCGTAGAAAAAATACATAGATTGATTTTCTGTTACGTATTTGCATTTTTCAGTTTTGAATTTCTGACACAAAAATTTGAATTATTTTTTTAATATCTCATGAAGTTATTGAATGAATAAATATTCCATCTGCGAAATTGAAACAGATAATAAAGATTAACCTAGCAGTAAACTCCTTGCCATTTATTATCCAGAAAGTAATACAGTTTGAAATGTATTCATTATAAATACTGCAGCGCATACCTAGTTATTAGTTTTCACCCTCAAAACATTTAAATAATTGAGTTAATAAAATCAATACCTTGATTAATTCTTCTAGTCAGTAAGTATAAAATATACTAGAAAATAATCAGAGAGTATCTGTTTCAATTTGGAAAAGTATCTAGAATGTTCCTTGTATTACTTATATTTTTATTTTCAGTACTACATAGTGAATCGTATCCATTTCTTTCACTGCTTCCTGTTATATATAACCATTGTTTCTTTCCTTTATTGTACCGCATCCTCCTTGTCTACATTTGAACATAATCATTGTCCATTATCCTTATTAAAAACATTTCTATAACCAAAAGTTTCAATCACTTATGATAGTTACAGTACTATCACTTCATCGTTGTCGCATGTCGATTTATTTTCTTAAAATTTTGCCATTTTTCGATTTATTTACTGTTTTTAATAGAAATGTTTATCGTTTCTATCAAGCTTATCTTCTATCAATTTGCTCGAAATACATTAAGAATATTGTATTCAGGATCATAGTCAGCATAAAGCAATACAGAAATGGCCTATCATCAAATATATTGTCGATCTAACCAGAAAAGCTAGCATAATAAAACGTGAAAAATATTTACTTTTCACTGTTTCTATGTGTATGCTTTTCTGTTGATAGTGCATTTTTTTCATTCCTTCTCTTTCAACTTCCTTCTACAGTAGGGTAGACCTACTGAAACAGGCTGAGTATATTAAAAATTACAACTTATTGAGTTGCCTCTTCTCAGTGTTCAACTGTGATCGTAAACTCAGTGCAATAATACAATATACATAACATTTGCTGCATGTATTTAAAACCTATATCAAGGCTGTCCAACATAAAGTCTGCGGGCCGCAAAAAATATAGAAATATGCTTGAAAAGCGAACATAAGTATATCAAATGGTGAAATCAAATTTCACATACATAGGCTATGTGCCTCCACTGTAGTTGGATAGAACATCGCAACAAAGTCAGTGGAACATTTGAGATCTCGCTGGACCACTCTCGAACATTTGGGTGGTCATGCGCGAGTATATAAGAAGGTTGAGTAAAGCAAAACGAACAGAGGTAATAGTTAATAGTGTGGAATAGATACTCATAGACACAAAAACGTTGAATACGGTACGGTATGATCAAGTGTTTTTGAAGTCAATTTAAGGTTTTTTAAGTGAAATATATCTTCAGAAAAAAAGAAAAATAACGAACGAACATCGACTTTATAATGACCGTGAATCAGAGTATTTAAATCACAAACAACAATAATAAACTTCAGTGCATTGCACTATGTTACTCGTGAGAAAGTTTCAGGAGTTTACATGGGAGTTTTTATCATTACGGATTATAAGAAAAAAACTTTTTTTCAAAAATTGTGACTGATAACAAATGTAGTATTGCCGCTTCTTACAAAGTAGCGCTGGAAATTTTCAAAACAAAAAGTGATGGAGTGCTTATTAAAAATTGTGCAATCAAAATGGCAAAACAATTCAATGATCAAACAACAAAAATTGTAAAAAAATTCGAAACAGTTATACTTACTCTATTTTTAAACTAAGAGGAGTAAATGAAAAAGTCATATATACACAGGGAAAAGTAACTAGAAAATATAACTAGATCATTTTGGCGGTAAATTTGAAAAAAAAGAGAAAATAGACAAAAAGCAATGCGATTTGTTGCTGAATTATAAACAGAACTATTTCATTTGATTTAGGATTAACTAGAAGGGAGAATAAACACAAAATAATCAACGAAGTGGCAACGTTAACTGACATTTTAAATGTTAGTAGCTGACAGTATTGACATTGACAATAAACATGAATTTATGTGAAGCTGTGTAAACTTGGCGACAAATTAACCAATAACAAGCTAGAGTTTAAGCGCGAAAAATTTAAATCACTCCTCTTAGTTTAAAAATAAGGTATAGTGTCGCATCGAACAACAATTACAAAACGTGCAGACCACATTAATCTAAATATATCAAAAACATTGCGCGACACAATTGAAAAATGTAAATATTTTTCACTCTGCCTGGACGAAAGCACAGACTTATCAGCCAACTTGTAATTTTTGTTCGGACTATTCAAGAGGATTTTAGTGTAGCAGAGAAGATGCTTGATCTCATTCCTCCCCATGGTACAAATAAGGATACGGATATTTTTTTAAAGCTGTAAATAAAGTAGTAGATTATAGGAGATTTAATAAATGTTCTTGTATGTCATTGGTGGAGCTAAAGCTATGATAGGAACTGAAATTGGATTTGCAGGACTCTTAAAACAAAATAATGTCAACTGTCCTGTGATATACTGCTCCAGGAAGTTCTTATGTCAAATGGATGCCATGCAATTAGTTGCTAAAATAACTAATATTATAAGAGGGATCAATCGCGCTTTGACTTACAGAAAGTTTCGTGATTCTTTAGCCGAAGTAGATGCTATATATAGCGACTACTTCACGCGCACTGAGATCTGAGAGTTATCAGACCTACATCCCACCTTAACGAATCAAATTTGACGCTACAAGGAAAGCACCAGAATATTGCCAATTTATATCGTTACATAAAAGGATTTACAAATAAAAGTCTTCACTAGAAAAATATGGTTTTTCATTTTTTCCAAGCTGTAAAGAGCGGTCAAAATTGAGTTACTTCCAGGAGAACTGTACCTCAACTTGCAAAACTTAAGCCTTATGATGGGCTCAATGCTGGAAAGCCCGTATCTTTGTAAAAGCAGCTTTTCCAATATGAAATTTATAAAGTCAAAACATCGGTGTTCCCTGTTTGATAAGTCGCTTACTAAGTTGCTGCGTTTGTCAACAACAAATGTTAATGTTAATATTGAAAACCAACATCCCCAAACTTCCCACTTATTTTTTGTATATTAAAAATAATAATAATGCACAAACATGTTTTTGTACCTATTACAAAACACTGATAAAGTTGGATAAGAAGTATTTTATGATGCGGCCTTCACAACCACAATTTTATTTACAGCGGCCCTTGGGCCACTTGAAGTTGGACAGCTCTGACCTAGATCAATATTCATATTTATAGTCGTATGTGACACCTAAATAAATTTATATTAGGTCATTATATTTTAATTACCTACTACGTGATTGAAGAATATACATATATAGCAGTTATTTTCCTCTGTCTGCTTTCTATCGCTAACAAAATACCGCAGGATGGCAAGTGGTGATTCTTGGCAATTATAATATATTACCAGTGACATTTACATTTAAAATATTGATAAATATTTTTCTCATTATTCAGATCGTTGTCGACTAAAACGAATAAAAGGACCACTGTCCAGCAGGGCACACAAACAGAAGTGCAAATTGTCAATCAAGAAGTAGCAAACCAGGATACAAATAACACTAAAAATTAAATAATTTATTATGTACCGTGCGTTGGTTTATAGCTGATATTATTTTAAAATTATCTGAGTAAATTTGATATAAAGCTGAGGTATGTTTAGTTTGTTTAGTTTGATACGGGTCAAAATCATTGAAAATGAAAGATGTGTATGAGGTGTCATGGATCAGCTCTTCTAAAAAATATTTACGCTAATTTTCTATTAAGTATATCATTAGTTCTAAGCAGAAACGATAATATTTTTATTATACTTTTTTTAATTTATTTTATTGTAATTTTTACTTCTAATGTTTATTATTTATATGCCTTTAATTCTGTTGTTTTTTTTAATAAACTATTACAATTTTACTTTTATTACAAGCTTTGTCTATGATTTCCAATGGAGCCTGTCAATTTAATTGGTCAAATAAACATAATGATTTTTCGCCTATTTCAGCATGAAGTTGAACCAAATTTAAATTTTTTATTTGTTTGTTGCTTATTACTTATTAGTTAATTGTCTTTTATTAATATAAACCTGTTACAATTCTACATTTCTTAAAATCTTTGTCGGCCTGGCGTCATTTGTATGAATGATATCAACTAACAGCTATTATTTATTTTATTTTATTCCCATTTAGCTAATATAAGCCCAAATTTGGATGGTTGGAAGCAGATACTCATGTCACAAAATCTGTAAAAAAGATACTTCAGGCACACTAGAAGAACAGTTTTTGTGTAACATCGTCACGCATCGGTTTCATGATATTTGTAAAGTCAAGTTTACTTAATTCACAAATACGCAAAAAAATTTAAAGTTATTATTGGTAGTATATTTTCAATAACTGTACTACTAAAAAACAATTTCTAAGTATATTGAGCCTTTCAAGTGGGCTAAGGATTATGGTCACTTAAGCGCACAACACACAATTGTGACTTAGGAACGACTACCTAATTGTTTTCTTGCTTTCGTTTTATCTAATCATACGGGTGTTATGTATAAGGTAGGATATCAATGAGAAGGTGATAGACGTCGTAAAATCAAGACAAAAAAATTATAATAACGTGTCCTAAAATCCTTAAGGTTCGCATACATCTGGACATTTAGTGTCGACACAAATGTATAAACCTGTTGAAATAATATACACATTATATTTTAGTCTAGACACCTAATGTATACCTACATCTAATGCTTATATTTGTACACTCTATAGAGCAGTATCGTTGCCAACTAGCGAGACAGGAATTTTATTGTGAGAGTCTGTGTCGATGGATCAGTTTATTCGACACTGAAAAATTGTTAGCTAGAGCGCGATATCATTCAAAAATTCAACTTGTCTCGCCTGTAGTTCAAATAAAAAACTAAATTGTAAACTTTGTACTAAATAATGAAGTAGGTATGTATATTTACATATTTTCTTACCTGAAGCTAAAATCTCTAAGTTAAAGCTAACAGTTTACTTGGAGATAGCCTTTCTTAAAAAATGTATTCAAAATCAGTAGTTGACATGCGTAGAAAGTCTGTGTAACCGTTTTTCAAATCCGTCATCAATCGCACCCAAAACTCGTCCTTTTGCCAACATTTGTCTTTCGACGTTCGACGTTTGTTAAAATACAAAATACTATTGCTGTAGCACAGCGTTCCTACTGTGAAATTATAAAAGCGTAGTAATTAAACTATATCGTATGTGTGGACACTCGCTAATATGTGGACATTGTATCTAAAACAGTGATCTATACACTGTTTTGTGTCGACAATTAGTGTCCAGATGTATGCGTACTTTTAGTTTCCAAGGTTCAAATGCGTCAGAACCATACTTTTTAATTGAAAGTTAATTGTTTATAACACATAGCTATAGTGTGGAGAGCTCATGATTATCTGTCATTAATAATAATAATAATATGTGCCAGTTTCTCCTAGCATTTCATAAAATTAAAAAATTATAAAATATATTAATATTTAATGCTACTTCGACTACTTGTAAAAAGATAAATAAGTAATAGTGGAAATTAACAAATGACTTTAAAGATATGTAAATGATACTACAGGAAACAATTACTCCGCGGACTAATGCCCCGACCGGTATTGAATTACACCTGCAGTATCTGTGTGAACAGCCAAGAACAATACCGGTCGGGGCATTAGTCCGTGGAGTAGTTGTTTCCTGCAGTATCATTTACAGATTTAATGGCTCGTCGTCCAGGGTGAGAGGTCTGCATTGAAGTACCTGCTGCAATGTAGGTCGCTTCCTGTAAGTTGAGCCGTTTGGGCCGAGCAGGAAGTAAGCAAATCACTTATATCTCACCTGACTTTAAAGATGTTCAAAATACCTTTCTCTCGCTTCAACATACATTTTAGGTATTTCTCTCATGGGAACAAGTGGCTTTAGGCAGATCAGTGCTGGTCTTTCACAGTAGATATATCTACATAACATTCAAAATTTCACCTAGTCTTTTTAAAATATGAAAATTAAAGAACCAATATGGCTATTATCCTTGTTACACATTTATGATGGTGACTAATTTTTCTATTGCCCTTTAATTAAAATATTTCATTGCGGATTTTTTTTTTTCTTAAATTGGCCATTTTATCCCAATAGCACTTTCTACACTAGTGTTTCAGTTGATTTAACGTTTCAGCAACTTTTCTCTTTTGAAGAATCTATTGGATTAACTCAAAAATTATACTTTCCCGCCCATTTCGGCAAGAATTTAATCCAAGTTCAAGTTTTATTATTTGTTTCTTTTCAGTATCATTATCTACACCTATGTATATTTTATAACTTCAGTGAAATTAAAAAACAAGTTTGAAAAATTGCTTTTTATCGTATGTTAATAATAGATATATAATTTTGAGCACAGCTGAAAAAACATTTACCTTTAAATTTAAAAATCATAGGAAAACGAAAAATGAATAGTTTCTTGACAGTTTAATATTTTAATAATGTAATAATGTTTCCTTCATATGGAAGAATAACCAGTGGCAATCAAAATTCTCGCATGTGTGGGTAAGTAGTCAAGATGTATTATGAATTTGAAAATTTGGTTACTGATAAAATTAAATAAATAAACTGGATATTTTTAAGGGAATACAATAGCTGGTTAGGCTGATAAGTAACTTAATGCGAAAATGCAGCTGATATGTGACATAGCTTTAAAAAGTTATAAAAATAATGTGGTTCTTTTTCACTTTTTAGAGGTCAATACTATATTTTTTTTATAGATGTGAAAGCTTTTTTAAATAGGAAAATGTGCTATTTACGAACCTCTGGTTTTAATAATGCTAATACCTAGAAGCACATTTAAAAGAGGGCTTAAAGAAACAAATTTAATTTGTTATAGATCAATAGGGGTTTGCCACTTATACAAAAACATGCATGGCAAATAAATTCGAAAACTGAGTAAATGAAATAATATTTTGATATTAAGTGTGACATTTTCTAAAATTTAGCAAATTTTCAGATTTAGATTTAAAAATAAACAGTGAATTAATTATAGCCGAAAAATTGCAAATAGAGAACTAAATCGTGTTCTGATGAGCGTATGAGCCGATATATGGATTATGTTTTTAATTCAAAACCGACAAAATGTGAGTTGTGCTGAAGGTATCACAAATAACATTAATTTATAATAGTAAACATTGAAAGTAATAACTCATTAACGTCATGGTTCCTTACTTAGAGTTGTTTTAGTTTCGATGGAGAACTGTTCCAGAACGATACAAACTAACTGAACATTTCATTAATAATTACACACAGCTACCAAAATCGTAGCCTCCTTTGTTAATTTTAACTTGTGGTGTAATGTAAGATAATCATTTTTTGTGTATAAATTCGATATTATCTTTCCATGAGAACATAAACTGTACCGTAGTAAAAAATTACTTTCGTTCGAAAATGTATAGATATTCTTCTAGCTTTTGCGCAACGAATTTAGACAACAATGTCAAGCTACATTGCGTTCAAAAAGTGTAAAATGTGGTGTAGGAAGGAAATATCCAAAGAAGGAACTGTCAAGTAAACTCAACATACATGAATACCATTGAATATTTCTGGAAGAACCGTAGGTACCAATATCCCATCGAGAAAAGCTTCCTGTAACGGGAGATACCTACCTGTTCATTTTATTGATAACCTATAATTTGTGAAATGCTGACGCGCGTTGGCCAATTGATTGAAAGAAGAGGCGATTATACCAACTATTAAGTTATGTTTTTATTACCACATAACATTGTTTTCTCAAAATTAAAAATATTTTTCCTTAAAATGTATTAACATTTTTCGATATTTGTTTTATCTCGCGGTATTCGGGAAGTCAATTTAAAAAATTGTGTAGTCTGGTATTAAGACACAGAATAAGGTCTACCCTATTTTGGAAATTTTATTTAATTATTTTGTAAAATATTCAAGGAGGGGCAAAAGCTTTGGAGATGTGAATACTGATCGATGACAAGCTGACAATCCAAATGTATGCTTATTTATAAATGTTCTAAGATCATTCGAAACCAAAACAAGCCTCTTATCAAAACTACAATTATTTTCCAGTGGCGAGCAAACATCAGTTCCAATTCACTCTAGACATTTGACACTGTGTTAAATGTGATAATGATAATGACAATCATCTAACCTGTAAAAATAGGTATCTATTAGATACTCATTCACGTTTTTCCTGAAGAAAAATACAGTTTCAGGTTTGCTAATATACAAATAAAATATTGTAAACTCGTAAGTTCTAATACCCTAGGTGAGTTAGATGTAACTGCTAATTTATTATAGGGAACTTAGAAGTCATTATTCTGCCTCGTATTACGTACGCATTTTTATTTAAAAGAAAATAATTTTTATTGTTGAATACATATAAATAAATTTCACAAATAAAGGAGATGGCAATGTTAAAACCTAGTATGATTTAAAAATATATTTACAACTTGTAGTAGGTATATGGTACTCCAGATATGACTTTTTTTATACGAACACTTTATGTGACATACTAGAATTACTCCATAAACATAATCCATATCGGATCCGAGATTCGACCTCTACATAATATAAACTGATCAACTGGTCACACTTCAAAACTGTTGCTGATATTTTTAAATTAAAATATAATAGAATTTAATTTAGTTTTGCATTTTCACAATGAGTTTTCCAACTCAGAAATTTATCCGTATACAAACCCAAAAAGTTGGTCAATATCATTTGATTTTTTCATTAAAATTAATATCTATATCACTACATGATTTTTGTTTACTGTGAAACCTCATTGTAAATGTTTTGCCTATATTGAAATAAAGACTGTTCGTTTAGAACCATATCCCCAAATTATTCACTGTATTATTACACATCGATTTTAATATACCTTCGTTACTATTTGATGGAATTGTATATCATTAGCATATATAGCCAATCGAGCGGATTTATCAATGGCATTCATATAATACGGTAAAAAGAAAACTGGACCTTGCGGAACACCCATATCAATTCAATTTCTGTCATTGCAGAGCTAATAGTATCTACAGATTTAGGACCAACATAATTAAAAGTGACGTATTATTTTGGATTACAAAGAAAACTCTTCAGCCATTCTAAGGCCATGCCCCTTATTTCATATGAATACAGTTTACTATGATTGATGCAGTCGAATGCACTGCTGATATCGCAAAATATCCCAACAAGACATTCGCCTGCCTGCACAAGTTTAATAATTGTGCCATTAAATTAATGAATGTTGGTTATGGTACTTTCCCACAGTAAAGCCATGTTGATTGTTAGATAATATTCTGTGATTATTTAAGAAGGAAAACAATCTATATAAAAAACTATATTCAATAATCTTGAAAAAACCCATAGGTATAGTACCAGACTTTTTTGTGAACTGGGACAACTGTACCGATTTTTAATATATCCAATGTCAAATGACAGATTAACTAAGAATAACAAAGGTTTTACTATTAAATTCAAGTGTCGAGATATAGCGACCTTCTCCAGTGATATCCTACCTCATTATTGATATTCTGTATACTATTGGTAATACAAGAATTTTATACATGAAAATTTCAAAAAACTGGTGGTCGAAAACCAACGGTTACATGGGCATTGTCTCCTTTCATATCTTCCTCTCCTTTCATATTATAATGTTGACATAATATGCAATACTACTACCATATATTGGTAGTACTGTTACTATCATTGTTTTCTAGTGATGAATTTATTCAAGCTCAACAGCAGCTAGCCCGGTGGGCCAGTGAGGACGCCGTGGGACAGGCGAGCACCAGCGGCGGAGGCGGCGGCGTCGTACCCCGGGAATATTTTCCATCGCCAAGCAGTTCCACAAGCGAGGAGCCACCCAGCATCGCCAGAGCGCCTGTCCCAACACCGGGCCACCTCCCTACAGGTCACCCGCATCCCGACCACGCGACCATCCACCGGCCCAAGCGATATCCTGAGTATAAACACTGATAGTGACTGAAAACTAACCGGGGTGGGTCGCACCGGTCGCGACCCAGCCTCTCTTCGACGTACACACGTGCGCGATACCACGGAAACCGGCTTCCCTTCACGTTACCAGCACGATCCAATCCTTGGTCACTCGAAGACATCTGATAAGGATGGGGTGTGAGATCTATCACTGCTAGGTACCGCGCTGTCACAGTGTCACGGCTCCAGATGCGTCCCCGTTATTGTTTTGTCCAGCTTGTTCAATTAGTCTAAGATCCGAACCAAAGTCGAAACTGCAGCCATATCCAAACATAATATATTAACAAATATATCGTAAATGGCTGTCCTAATGAAATATGTTTTGTTAATCTTGCGCTCACTTGCTTACCAAACAAAAATACCAGTTGAAAGTACAAGGCATAAGGAACACGCAAAAGTTAGGTTGCCTTTCTTTTTCTGGTCAATATTACCGGGTTGCCCGGTTGTATAAATATTGAAATATGCAAGGTATAACAAAAAAGCAAGTCATCCCATTAACAGCATATTTTTGACAACAAAATATGACGATTTAACACTACTTACTTATAGGGGACCCATTAAAAATTGAAACACTCGTGTACAAAAGTTGTTTATGGACCGATTTGAACCGGGTTTCATTTAAAAGATAGATTTCCAAAAGCTCTATCTTGATGCAAAATTTGAAGACAAAACTTTGAATTTCAAGGCCTACTATGAATTTTCTTTGAGAGAAAACTAGCAAAATTTTGTTAGCGATTTTTTTATCAAAAAAATTGACTACACTACTGGATTTAGGAGCCCCTCGAATGCAATTCTACCAATTTTTGCGAAAAAAGTTTATCCCTAAAAAAGTTATGACAATACCGGCATCACCAGTGTTTGCTGTTATCGGCGAACTTATTCTTCCATAAAAACCGAATAGAACCCAAAGAGAAACAAAATAACTTAAACACTGGTGTAATAATTATTAATAAAAACCATACAAACCAGTACACAAAATAAACAACAATTGATAGGTGGGAAGTTTATCAAATTATTATTATTTCGTGGTTATTGTGCCATTTATATTTTTTGATTCAAAAAACCACTGGATTGTGCAATAATAATCCAATTCTTCCAATTCAGTTAATAGGATGGTCTACTTTTTTGTTACATCTTGTATATTTCAATGTTTATACCGGGCAACCCAGCAATATTGACCAGAAAAAAGAAGGCAATATTAACAGAAACATTAATTACAATATTTTTAATTAAGGGTAGTCATGAGCACATTTCATTAGCCAACCCAGTTGCGATATATTTGTTTACATATCAATTCATCATTAAAATAATGCTTTTCATCCGGTAAGCAAATGGGTGCAGGACGACATCAGTTCGGATCTTATACTAAATAATTTGTCTAATTTATTGAACACGCCACTTGTATGTTCTTCAGTTCGTCTGTTAATTGAGTAATTTAGCTATCTACAATCTAAGTACGGATATTGTAAATATAAAATTGTAAGAATGTTCCGTCACAATGTGTTTTCTTTTTCGCTTATACTCGATGATTTCGTAAGTGGAGAAATTCCATATCATTGTGCTTGTTTTGAAATGGCTTGCTGCAACAGTGACGGAATATAAGTAACTGATTTCGTATAGGACAGTGTAGTATCACAGAATTCACAGAGACTGTTAAAGTGGCAATTTCACCCATTTCTTATTTCTGATCATTGTCGAACATGCCATTAATGGTCTTGTTTCCAATGAAGCATTGTATAGTTATAGTACAAATATATTAGCCCTTGTTTATGGTAGATTGAACGTATATACTTAGACAATGGGAACAATTTTAAGGTCACGTTGAAGACCCTTAAGACCCTTTATCGGTAAAATTATCTTTGATGGTTGGTTGCAATATAACATGTAGATGTGAAGAATTAATATACAGAGTGTTCCCGTTTGTTCGCTCTGAGTTTTGGTAAAGAATATTGTATGAAAAAGTGATAGAGGTCTATCCAGTAACACTTTTATCTATGATACTCCGATTTGCCAGAAATTTGATAATTTCGTAGCGGAAGATATGGCGATCTTAAGAATTGTTAAGGTTGCGTTAAAGAAAATTCATCTAGGAGGTCTAAAAAAAATCTGTTGTTGACTGGTCTAACCATTGTCATTACCAAGATACAGGGCATTTTGATGATTTTGGCTATTTCTTTAACTCGCCATAAAAGGCGGACCATTCTGTATAATCAAATGATTTTTGGTAGGGGTACTATTCTTGCTTCTCTCAATCCAGTAACGTTATAACCGAAACAAAAATATACATCTTATTTTGTTTATTCGCAATTACAACACCCTGTACGTAGGATTTTGAAAATTTTGTTCACGCTTCTGAATAGAGTAGAAATAGTACAGTTTATGTAATTTGCTGTAATTGCGCATGTAGTAGTAGTCTTCACGTGTGATTGTTCGATCAAATATCTGTCTGAGAGATTTTTTCCAGTAAAAACTAGTAAATATACTTTTATCATCAAATTCACAATTCATTCAAATTTTATACGTCAGGCTACCTATCCATTGGGGAAAAAAATATAAATGACAATTTTCCAAACATGGACATAGGTCCAGGTGGCCTTCAAGGTCGCCAGATACCACTCCTGTTGATTATTACGTATGAGAACATTTAAAATCGAAGGTAGGTGTATGCAATTGAAATTGACAGTCTGGAGTAACTGAGCGAATTGTAAATACTTACCTAGAATTAACTAAAAAATAATCCTGACATAATAAAAATATCTGTAACAGATGTTATAAAATAAAAATGAAAGTATGTTCAACATAACGGTGGACACGTGAGCATTTATTGTAGTGTTTTCTAAAATTGTTTTCATTTTTTTCTTGTCTGTTTTTATTGCTATCTGGCTTATAGCATACTGTTTTATGTTTCTCTTTAAATAAATTTATCAGATGATTATTAACTGAATTAGACAATTTATAAAAACCATTCAAATTTACAACAAAATAATAAATGATTATTAGCATAAATATAGTTACTGATAACTATTTCAAATTTGACAAAAAGAGTTTGAGTTTTCTGGCATTTACTGCAGGATTTAATCAATATTTAAAGCTTGATTTCATATTATACCCTCGATTTTAAATGGTTCCATAGGAAATAATGTCTGGTGACCTTGAAGTCACATGCCCACCCCGACCTAGGCACATGTTTGGAAAATTGTCGTTCAAAATATTTTGTCCCCCAAATGGTAAGGTAGTCTTACATATAAAACAAGAATTAATTGTAAATTTGATGATAAAAGTAGGTTTACTGATTTTTACAATCAAACATGAAGACCTACATGCGCAACTACAGTAAATTCACCATAAATTCTACTATTTCTGTTCTACTGAAATGCCTGAATAGATTTTTCAAAATCCCACATACAGGGTGTTGTTTTTGTGACTAAACAGAATAAAAAATATATGCCACCATGCCAGTATTTATGTTTCGCTTATAATTTTAGTGAATTGAATGATATAAGTAGAATACTGCTACCGAATTTCAATTGATTATACAGTGGTTTGCATTTTATGACAAGTTAAAGAAATAGCCAACATCGGTAAAACACCCTATATCTCGGCAATGACAATGGTTAGACACGTAGAGCAGGTTTTTTTAGGCCTCCGGTATTCACTATTAACGTATGTACATTTCCCAATGAAACACCCTATAGCTCTGAAAATTTGATCAGGATTTTCGAGAATAGATTAAAACTGCCTCTAATATTTCCACTGAAAAAATAATTTTCACGGTTGGTGTAGAAGCTTGAAGGTACTCAAACTCTAACAGAATATAAAATATTAACGTTTTGTTGCGATTACTGTGTCCAAGTTTGAACTGAAAATATATAATAGTTGAGCAGCTAATAGAGAAAATAAAATATTTAAAATAAAAATTAAACACCTTGCATTACTAAAATGTAGTTTATAGAGAAAAATGTTATAGAAAATATCCCTATCATTTTTTCATGTTACATCCTCCACCAAAGTTAACAACGGAAAAACGGAGCTACTCTGTATATGCATAATGTGTCAGGATAACATTCCATACCTTTCAAAGGATAATGCAAAATTAAAAATTATATTTTTTTTCCTATAAACTATAGGTCTTTTATTTTCAAGATACATAACCATAAAGTCTTTGTACACAAATTTTGACATAATCGTAAAGTCTTTTTTATTTTTGGCCAATATATTCATGTCAAGCAACCGAGACAATTCAATTATACACAAAAAAACTGTACTCAAAATTCGCTAAATAGCGAGAAACAAGTCAAGAATTAAAATGTGTCCATCAAGCATCAGGTAGATATATCAATTTTGTTAAAATAAACACAATATTTTATTACTCAGACTATGCAGAAGATATATTAATTTGTGTTTATTTTAAAATTAATCATAAATTAGACTATTTATTTGGAGTTTCTCGAAACAAATGTTTACAAAATTTCAATACGATACCTATGTTTACGAATTTTGGATGCATTATCAAAATCTTAAAAATAATGGACTATAGAAAAAAAATCTTATTCTAAAATACCTGTATTTGAGAACACCTTTTTATACATATTGTATAGTAGAAACTTTTTTTAAAACTGAGCTATTAAAAGTGTTTCCAAAATCAAAACAAGTAAAATTAGATTTCAATATAAGGAAAGGGCCAAAAGAATTGTTGTATATTGCCGTTATACCGTACCTACGCTCAATCTGAAAATGTTGTAGAAAGATTTTACATTACGTAGTTTAGTATTAATTGAATGTCTTAAATAATTGGACAATTAAGCGCCCTTTTAGTGACCAAGAGCTGAAATCGTTTCTAGGGTCTAGGTGAATTAACGTGCGTGATTTCGAACAGAAAGCTCCTGCATTATAATCTAGTATGTTACTCAGTGCTTAATTAAAGGGCAATTTTATTAAGTAGAAACAAATTCTAAAATGCTACGTAAGTCATACAGGCCGCAGGTCTGATACATTTTGTGTTATTAACGAAACAATATAAAAATCATTAGATTGTAAAAGGAAATATGGCCCGCCATATTTTAGCGTTTTGTAAAAACTAATGGATCACGACGGGGCATAAATAATGGAAGTTGTTGGTAGCAGCACTTTCTTCACCGTCGATCTCGGTTCAAGGTTTATGTAATGAAAAGGCTGCCTTGTTTCAAGAGACGATGTTGTTAACAGGGAAGCTTCCTACTAGTAGCCGTTCCTCTTACAATTTATGAGAGAGCATTATAAATGACGCAGGTGTTTCATCTGCGTTTGTTTAACAACTAATTAATGAATGTAACCCGAATGTATCAAGCCAAAACCTGTATGCCTTTAATTGGGCACGCAAAAGTTCGAAATTGTGACGTGAGTTGCTGAAGATCGATAAAAGACTGAACGTCCCCGGACGCGCGACCTCGCCCCATGAATAGCCATAGCCGGTGGTGTGACACGAACTTACCTACACGTGTTAAGTGTTGTGCAGTCGACATCGACTGACTCTATAGTTGTTGACTTATTTAAAAACAATTTGTGACATCGTGCATCAAAAACGATGCATGGCCTGCTGCAGTGCGATTTGTAGGACCGTGCATCCTCTATGATACATGAGCCAACTGGCCATCTCGAGAGAAAATCCCGCAACCAGATCCCGCTCTTTGAAGTTGTTGGTATATCAGTCTCAGTATCCGGTTTTTTAATGGAAGGAACACGATGTTAATCCAATTGTGTGGTAGGAAAAGTAAAACGAATGAGAATTCGGACTTTCTCTCCAGCTTGTCCAGCCCGTGCATCCAGTGGTGCATGCATAATTCTAAATCCGTGGTGTCATGTTGGAACAGTCCCGATTTTGCCTTAGTTGTTGGTAACCTTGTGTCCCTAGCTCTATTTCAATTGGGCCCTGGACACAACTGTTGCTCACCACGTTATATTACGAAATCTTTCGGTAACGAAACGATTTTTTATTGTAGTTTGTAAGTTAGTCACAATTTCTATTTAGTGATAAATTTCACAGTGCCGAATGGCCTAAAAATCCCGTAATCCATAACGTTTTGTTAAATGGTTGGCTCAATTAATACATATTTTAAAAACTCACATAGGGCAAATTTAATTTTAAATAACCTTTTAAATGTAATTACTTCATTCCTAGTTAAAGTTAAGATATATCAATCACACCTCACATTATTCAATTTAATTACTTCAAAGTAAAAGGAAATAGATAGGCATTTTCCATACAAGCTAACTCAATTTCTGTATTTTTTAAGTATTTTACAAGTTGTGAAAATAAAATCATTAAATATATACCTTGAAACAAAAAAGATCAATCAATTACCTATTGGTGTAATAGAACTGTACGTGATATTAATAATAAATTTGGTCTTCACTGACGTATTATGTTGATGAGAATATTGGAGTTTGCCAACAAAATTTTGCGGCACAAATTGATGGGGGAATCACCTTCAAATTAGTAAAAAACAAACAAGAGGCTAGACCTCCATTATCTATAGGAACGATGGCAACAAAGAAATAGTTGACATTAAAAAAATATCTGTTTGAAAATTTGAGTTTTAAAAAAATTATTTACAAAACATATTACGTATACTCTGAAACTCCCTATTACTATTTTGATCATCATACTACGTCAGGAGAATTTAGTTGAACTTATCATTAACATGCTGTATTTGCCTAACAAAATCTCACAATGAGAGAATAAAAAAATAAATATCTGTAAATTTTGATTTCTTTATTTTCAGGCATTGCGAATGGGTATACTGAAACTCATGTCTCAACGAGCCACACTAGATTATTAGGGTCACAATATCTACTATTTAATATTTATGCTAATTTACATGTATGCAAAAATGTACCGTTAAGGTTGAAATATTACCAATAATCGGTTATAAACATTGAACGATTACAATGAAATTTGTTATATGGGAATATACTGGAAAAAGACTTTTCTTGATTGCCTGGCACAAATGTCTTAAAATCTGGATACTTCAGTTAAACAAATATTCATAGGTATATTTTTTTGTATATTGTTTGAGTGCCACAATTTTTTCTAGTAAAAAGCAACTTATTTATACTACATTTCCCTTCTTATATGTAGGAGGCTATCTCGAAAAGTACAAACTGCATTTAAGGGACTGTTTGTATCTCAGAAAATAGTTGAGATATCAGGATAGTGAAAATTGCTTCTAATAGAGTTTTTTATGTAGAGTTCAGCGGTGTATTTGTAATTTCTCTACAGAATTAAAATATGATCTAAACATACATTTCTTTAAACTTAACATTCTGTATATTTTTATGCCATTCAATTGCATTTTGCGTCATAATAATATGTACCTAATAGTTCCTACTTTTTAATTTGGAAATTGTCAAAAAACGTTAAATTGATAAAACTGACGTTGCCTGATGCATAGTTGATCATGCATTTTCATATAATTATACAAGACTGATTCATGAGAATTAATTCACTTTAATAATTCTAAAAATATTTTTTTCTTTAATAATTCAAAACATAATTTTAATAATATAATATCAGCAATTAACAATTTATAAATGTCTTTAATTGAATAAGATTTTAAAATAAGAGAAAACAAACTAAAAAATAATTAATAAGAAAAAATTAATCCACAATGTCATTTGATATTGAAAAAATATTTAGAGACTATTTAAATTATTTTTGGTAAACATTTTAAATATAATCTTGAAAATAGTCAGCAAATTATATTGAATTTTTATTTTTTCTATATCAATGAATATTAATCTTGAAACACATACCATAGCTAAGAATATGCTAGCATCAAGGATATTGACTATTTATTATTTAGATAACTTATTTGTTTATTTTCCATGCATTTTTCTTTAAGTAACTAAGGTAGACTTCAGTAAACAATTTTGTATAATTACATAAAAATGCATGGCCAACTATGCAACATCAGTTTTTTCAATTTCCAAAACTTCAAATGTCAACTATTATATACTATTATGAAAGAAAAAAATAATGCAATTGATTGACATAGCAATATATCAGGTGTTTCATTTAAAAAAAATTATGTTTGGGTCATATTTTAAAAGAGACACCCTGTAGAAAAAATTCAAGTACGCTACTGAATTCTACGTAAAAAAAATCTATAATCCCCTAAACGCAGTTTTTTTTAAATTTCTCCGTTTATCAATAACGAAAAGGTCTATAAACGTTCTGATTACGGCATTTCACGTTTATCGAAAAAATAGTCCTATAGTGCGAAAACCGCATCCTACTTTCTCTCATAGTTTTCGAGATACCCTGCAATTACAAGGAAATTGGAACACACTGTACATTTTCTAATTTAGCGGGTAAAATTGTTTATAAGAAATTCAGATTTTCCGTTTAAAAGGGCTGGTAATCTTACTAGGATTTGATTGGTCACTTTAAAAGGAGAAATGTATCTGAGCTTCTTACAAACAGTTCTATCCATTTTATTAACTAGAAAATGTGCTCATATTTTTAAGACAATAAATGCTACGGCCCATTTGCATGAACAGAATTTTTTGCAACTAATCGGTATAAGTTGTAAACATTTTGGAAGACAGAATTTAAAAAAAAAGTTTTAGCCTTTACCAGAAAAAAATGTGACAATCAGATAATACACAAAAACATACATGAGTATGTTTATTAACTGAGGTAATTAACATTAATAATTGTATCAAGAAAAACCTTTTAGCAAAATATTTTCATATTCCAAATTTCATTTTAATCATTCAACGTTTTTCCATTTAATAACTGATTATCAATAATTAAATACTTTGACGCCCTCTAACGGTGCATTTTGGCATATAGGTAAATTAGCATAAATCGTATTCTGACCTTAAGAATCTAGGATAGCTCGCTGGCAGATGCATTTCAAGGACACCCTGTATATTAAAAAAAATGGTAAAAAAATCTCATGAATATATTATTTTATTTTCAGAGGTGGTAAAATACCCTTTTATGAACCCAAAATAAATTGTTGCCAAATAGACAGACATAAACTACCTAACTTCATTCTAACAATTGGTTGTATAAAAAGGAAAAGTTATTTCTACATTTTATTTATATATTTATTACTTTTTTTATAACTGCTGTTTGTGTTACCTATCTACTGCAATAAATATCGTGTAGGGTTTTAGATATATGTATTAGTTTAGCCTCCCAATTTCGTTATACTTTGAGAATATTTAATATCGAGCTGCAAAAGCTGATTTTACACATTATAATTTCTATGAAAAATCATTAAATTGTTATAGAATATTTTTATGCTCCATTTCGATGAATATGTACAGTACCTTTTCATGTCGTTGGTGAGTCAAAAATTTACAAATATACATGGTGATCAGCAAAAACAAAACATTACTAGGTAAATTAAGATATGTTTCACTTAGCTTAATATAACGCAGTTTTGATATCATAGTTTGTTACAATTAATTAACATATGTATCTGTTTTAGCTGATACGCCCAATAATAAGTAACAAAAGCAACGTAGTATCTTTCTTTTGCAACATATAAGTAATTGATTAATTATATGTTTAAGGAGTAGTAGAATGTTATTAACTAACCTAAAGATTTGATGGCTAGTGTATTTTTATTTCATTATAAAAAAAAACAAGTATCAGAGATTTTAGATTTGTTTAAACTTCAATATAATATTTTATTTAAAGAAGTTCCACATACATATCAACATATGGTTTAAAAATATTTCTTTTCTTAAATGATTCAAGAACACTAGGTATAATTTTATTTTGAAATGTGTATAAAGGTATATACAGGGTAAAATATTAAATACTTTAATTATTTCTTTTTTAGCAAGTAGTTTCCAACGGCCAACATACTGTTTTTGTTTTTAATATAAAAAATTAATGTACAACGAACAAACACCTGCATATTTTATTTAATAATTATTTAATTTATTATTTTTTATCAATAATATATCCAGTAGACAGTAAAAAAAAACAGATGTATCTATATTAAGTTTAAATAACAGAATAATTTTCAAAAAGAACGTTTAGTCATATTAAAACAAAATGACTTAGCATAGATATATAATATATGGAACATGTAACGCATCTGAGAAGTAATAGGTGTATACCTATTCGTAAAAGTTATATGTATCATAAAATCATGTATTAAAAACTGAAAAATATAAATTTAGTACATTATGAGAAGCATTGTCGCAAAAAATAGTAAGCAATAAACAAAGCACGTAATAAAATTTATGAGAACTTTCTATGGACAGAAGCAAAATAATCTGATAAGTTTCATGGTTTACTGTCAAAATATCCACATAGATTTGAATAATAACACTAAATAAATACACACGAATTTTATACATGAGCGACAATCAGAATTGCATTAGTCAGTGCTTTTGATTCATTTAATCGGTTAAATGATAACAAATTAATCAAAATTTTATAATTTTCAACATATTTAAAGCAATAAGTTTCATATCAAAATAAAATAAAAATATGAAAGTTGTTTCAAAACTTAAAGCTATAAAAAAGAAATTGTTATAGATATACCTACATAAAATTCGTAACTACATTTCAAAATTCGTTTGATTTAACTGTACGGAGTGGTCCGCCATCATCCCCTATTGCCTCTGTTGTTTTTTAACTCAGGAAAAAGTTGTAAGTATAACGTTTGTAGAAAACTATTTAAATTGTTCAATATCTAAGTTGAGAAAATAACTGGATATCATGTTACTGAGCACAGACCTGTAACATTACGTACGTTTATCTAAATAGAGCATCGTGTTTTTGTAAAGAAGTAATACAAAGTTTGGCCAGTCTATCCTAGCGATAAAGGAGATATTAACAAGAAAATTTGTTCTGCATATAATACAGGGTATTTCAAACACATGCCAATATTACTGGGACTGATAGAACATTGAAAAATAAATGGGGTTTACTTAATAAACGTATGTCGTAGAACCAATTATTTTTAGGTATTAGATAATTTTAGAAAGTCAAATTTTGAATGTAATTTTTTTCCAGAACATATTGGATAAAATTTTGATATTAGCTTTTTTTGTACGATGTAGAGGGTGCTAGTTGCGTTTCCACTGATATTTTATTCTTCAACTTTTTTTAAGTTAGATTTTCCCACTCCAAGTCTCCTGATATTATGTAATATTTTAGTAAATTTGTTAATAATGCACCGTTTTCAAGGAAAATGTGGTAAAGTTGACCAGGTGATCCATGTAAGTGTCAAACCCCGAACTCTATCATTGATAAGTCATATTTTGTATAACAGAATATTTTTTATCGCTATTTTCTCGGCAAGGTACCAAAAATGTTTTTCTATTTGGCAGCAATTTTTTTTTTTTTTTGGAATAGCAGTTAAATACTTCTTAAGTCAATATCTGCAATGCTGGTATACTGCCCTATTAAAAATAGAAGTCGTATCTACATTTTTTATTATTTCTCGTTTATGACACCCATGGCTTGGTAATTATTATATGTATGCACATGTTAATACTGAAAGCCGTATTATCTTCTTTTATTATATTTAAACATATATGCATGTATGCATGTATGTTAAATAAAATTTTTATTAAAAATAAAAAATTTGATGGCACAGAAAATTACTCAATTCAGACAGAATCTCAGAATGAAGATTTTGTCAGTTACGGATTCTATGCTTAACAGTATAAGTTTTCATTATTATTATGTAGTAACGCATTACAAATGGAGAGCAGAATAAAATCTTAGGAATTTTATAATATTTGCTAAAAGAACAAATTACTGTTCAAAATATACAACATAACAGAATTTGTTTTATATATAGCAATGGAAGAGTTCGAGGTTTGACACAGCACACACTTGATAAATAAGTACTATTACCATCCGACTAATAATATTTATTATGGAAAACAGTATGAGTATCTTGATCCTTTTTATAATAATTGTTGTACTTTTTATTAATGGCAAGTTATTAATAGTATTATCGAAAACTTGTCATCCAAGATTTCTTTGTTTTGATACAAAAACTGAAAAAATGCTTGGACCTATCAACTTTTTAAAGGGGTATATTTTATGAATATATGTTGTCAAATTTATATCCTTAAACGGCAGTGAGTTTCACCTTTAAAATCTTAAATGGAAAGTAGTATAGTGTGATTTGTGTGATACATCATTTGAAAAGTCATTCAACTGTCTTTTCAAGGCTATCCAGTTTTTTAATTTTGTATAACCAATTCTGAAAAAAGTAATGTAAATAATTCTTTAAGGTTCTTTCTTTACAAGAAAAACTGTTTGTAAGAGTTTGCAGTATTCTTTCGAACAACTAACAGTGATTTTAGTGTTTAAACAGTGAGTTGTGTTGTTTCGGTAGTCTATATACTATTCCTAATGGAAAAAAAATCGATTGGTGCACTGAAACCAGTAACAAATGAGAAACTTCAGTAGATATATGCTTGGACCATGGGCCCCCACCGAGAAATATGTTTTCCATTTTGGCGCCCATTGAGAAATTTATTTTCCATCTTGGCTCCCACTGAGAAATTTGTTTTCTATTTTGACCCCTCACTGGCCTACATTGTGATGGAACCTACTATGAGTAGGTGCAAGAAAATTGTCTCAGGTGTTTCACTCACAACCGTTCAAAGAATATTAATCACCATAAATTTCATCTATATAAAGTTGCATTAGTCTAAGAGCTTGATGAAGATGATTGCGCCCAACGTTTAGAATTTTGTGAAGTCATCAATCAGCGAATAAATGACAATATAAATTTTGTTTTTAATATTTGCTTTTCTGATTAGTGTTCCTAAGTCCGTCATCACTACCGTTATTGGTCCAACAACAATCCAAGAATATTTCCTTAGGTACACACCCAGCATCCAGAACAATCCAACGATTAGGCATAAATTTTTGGAGATCGCGTTTTTTCTGGAAATTTAATTGAAGAATGTATTTAGATGTTGAAAAATGTTGTTAATCCCATTCTAACAGACACTTCGTCAAAATTATAGTTACCATGCCAAAACGTTAATTTTCAACAAGTCGGAGCTCTTCCACATGCCAAGCCTTTGAAGCAAGTTTTAACAAAGTCTTCAAATTTGCACTTTTAATTTCTCGGAATCTACCCTACTCATCCAAAGTTAAAAAACTAGATAGTGTAACTGAGTGTCTCTTATAATAATGTATCGGAATGTCACTTTCCATTTAAGACTTTAAGGTCACGCCTGCTTAGGAGTACAAATCTGGTGCATCCATAACGTCGCCTTTATTGCATAAGAGCGTATATCCGTTTTACTAATCTTTCAGGACAGCCTTCAAAACTTTTATATACACTTTACATTAACATTTCGAGAAGGTTGGTATTGTAAATAGAACTTGCCATTATCTGACGGAGTTTGACTGTACCAGTTATACTTCTTTAGAAACATTAACGACAACATCAATAACAAACTGGCGTATATCGAGATGTCTTTATGTCAGCTGGTAATACAGCTTAAAAGAGTATTACATCAAAATGCCTCTTGCGTTGATTCTTCAGATGCACCTAATCATAGGCGCCGAAACTTGAAAATTGTTGGGGGGCTAACGTTGGTGATGTAAAAAGTCCCTAAATTACGTTAGCTCATTTGCTGCATTGAATAAAACCTTTATTACCTTGGCAAGCCAACTTCAGCGGGCGCCAAAAAACAAGTAATGGATATTTTGTTACCAAATTGTATCACCAGTTTCAATTCTGTAGCTTGTGGTGTTTTCAAGAAAAATGGTGGCTGCTAACGTAATATTATAATCACAGACCATTGTATTGTTTGTCAACTAAGAACGAATGAGAAGACACAGTCTATTTCAAAATTTATAAGAATTCAGTTCATGCAGTCAGTTAAAAATTTGTTGCAGGGCTTGTCCAAGAATCAAAAATCAAATAGTCATCAGTTAAATTCCAGCAATAGATATTAGCCATTTTCTGCACCATTAAAATGAATTTGAGAACTGTTCTTGACAAGAAATATTTTTTTTTTTGTTTTCGATGGTATGCTAGCGTAATATTACGTTAGAAGCCATCATTTGTCTCAAAATGGCACAAGCCAGAAAACTGAAATTGGTGGTACAAATTAGCAAGCATCAGCGGCAGTTTTTGGCGGCCGTATTTGATTTTTCATTTTCAGTCAAACCTATAAGGCAGCAACAAATTTTTAACCTCCCCCGAGTTGAATGGCCAATTTTTATTGTTTTTGAAAAAAACTATACACAAAATCGCTTTGCTATCGTTCTTATTTGCGCAGCAATTCTATGATCTACTAGTGCAATAATGCGCATGCGCTAGCAGCTACCATTTTTCTCAATAACGGCATAAGCTACAAAATTGAAGCTGGTCGTTTTTAGACAAGCGTAGGTATAAGGCAACAACAAATTTTTAACTGACTGTACGAGCTGAATGATCAATTTTACATCTTCTGAATGTATTGGAAGAGCAACATAATATGAGCCTCCTCCCCCCCCCTTCTGAATGGTAAGTTTTCAGTGATCTACTATTTGTATTGGATAGAGTAGTAGTGAATTAAAATGCCAAAAGAGAAATAAAATTAACCGGAATAAGTGTTTGGAAATAATATAAGAATATAAGGATTAAATATGAGATGTTACTATTAAAAATAAAGTAATAGAAAAAATTGCTTATTTAAATTTTAAGACATCTTATTGGTAGAAAATGTACAATTTGACTATTAACCTTTTTCGATTTTCAAATTACAGCCGCTAGGTATTCCATTTTTTTTTTTTTTTTGGAAACTTTGAAGGGCTGTGTCTCATAAGGGGTTGACATTTTACTAAGGTCATTTATATGCAAACGTGTTATTTTGAGCTGTAGATTCACCGGTACAATTTGTGCTACTTATTTTGAGAACCTGAAACGAATTTAGAGTCTATATTTCAGTAAGTCGATGTTCAAATTATTTTACAACCTAGCTATGGTATTTGAAAAATATAGTTTGCTACCAATTTTGCTACACGCTTTTTTTGATTGGAAAAATAATAGGGGAACTAAGGGATAGCATGGACCACCTATGTACCTCAAAACAAATGTAAAACGTTAAATGTTAAAATATTGAAAAATAGACAAGTTATAAATTTGAAATGTCCGTATATATTGCAAAAGAAGACGAACACTCACCACGACAAAAACAATTCTAAATGCTCATATTATAGAAAGTCTGCAGTTATAAGAGAACATATGAATATAGTCCAGCGCAAGTAGTGTGCAAGTGTATATAAGAGTGTATGGTAAAAATATATACAGTTACCAGAATAATAGACTTTGTTGCAACCTCTAAAAGTAAATAAACCAATAAAAATCAATCATTGATTCATATTCTGTTTTATTATACAAATTTTCAACAGTTTGCTTTGCTTTTCATCAATTAAACCGAATGTTTTGTTTTATTAGTAATTGAATGTCAATTATAATGTCCATATTGACCTATGTCCTGGTGTAAAATTGATTATTTCATATTTAGGTGACGAGTTTGAGGTTAGCAGAACACATAATTATTATCTACCACACACGTAATTTTGCAAAATATTATTAATTTCTACATTTTTTATGATTTAATGTCATAAATCAATCAATAGAACAACAATCTATTTTTATCGTATAACTATTTCTCCAGTTATAAAAAATTGTAATCGAAATTCACTTGATATATTTTGAAATGAAACGTAATTATAAGTTTGGATGTCAATGTATCTAGTACAAAATTACTTGTTATATTAAATATGGTTTATAAGTTGGATATCTGTAGACTCTATAAAAATAAAAATGGTTGTTCCTTACCCTTAAACAAAAAACACTCGATGTCCCTATGAAATAATCGATTGCTGTTTCTGAACCAAAAATAATTGTGTAGCTTAGATACTTGCTGTACAATATATTCGTTTAAATTTTAATTTAGGATTTATTGAATATGTGCCAACATCAGACAAAATAACAATAGCTACATAATATTCAAACAACCCAGCACAAATGTTTTAATTTTAGCACAAATCAATCTTTCTTAACCTTATATGAAAGAAAAATGTTAAAATTTGCTCATTGTTGTATTATTTATTAAAATCTTATACCCTTGCTACAAAATAACAGTGTTATGTTTGAAGTATAACAAATATCTTATGAAAAAAAAACTAATATTTAATGAATTTATGTATGTTATTTATTCTGTAGAAGGGTATATGATTCCAGGGTAATATTAAGGAGGGATTTTTAAAGTACTCGTATGCGAAGACGTTCACTTGCAAAGTTTTCTAAGAAAGTCAGATGGATGTATATATAGTGTTATGATGATATACACTGCCTAATAAATTATTATTATCTATTACCTTCTATTAATCAGCGTTCCCCAGTAATAAATAACAGAATATAGTTATTAATTACATAACAGAATTAACAAGTCTGCCTGGTTGATTTCCCGAATGTAATTAAACTTTTTATCCAGGACCACGGCTCAAACCGGTCAATTAGGAGAGTGAAAGCCGTGTGAGAGCACGTGAAAAAATGTTGGTTTTGAAAAACGTCTTATTTGGCAAATTTATTTTAATCAAGCTTGGTATTATGAATTCTAACCAACTAGTGTGTTAAAGGGCCTTTAATCCACGGAAAACAGACGTATTAAACCTTAAGGGTTACGGTGAGCGCTCGATCCAAGGGGATATAGTTTTCGCTCAATAACTCCTCAACGAAAAATGGTAAAAATATGCGGTTTTTTTAATAGACTACAAATATTATTTTACGTCGACGCTGTGTTTTGAAATTTTGAAAATATGCAACATTCATTAAAAAAATATATTTTACACTTTCAACCGCATATTTTTATCATTATCCGTTAAGAAGTTACTGAGCGAAACTATGAGTTTGTTCCAACACAGCAAGAATCGATTCGGAACCGTCCAGAATTAGTCAGTCAGTTCAGTTGTTAATGTACTCTCGGCGAATGCGGCGTAAGACGGTGTTGGTCAAACATTTCTCACGGTTCTGAACCAGTTCTCGACGGTTGTTGGAACAGACCTTATATATCGTTTGATAGAGCGCTCACCGTAAGCCTTAATATAGTGGTCGTGGATAAATCAATCTATACTTGTTTTACTTTTACAAATCTTAGATAATTGATTTTTTTAAAAAGATGGTCTGAGGGCTTCTAGAAAATAAATGTGAACATTAGGAATATAAAAAATATTAAATAAACATTATTCACTATCTAAATAAACTAAGAAACAGTTAAAGTAGATCAATTAATTATTGCAACATGTAGTTCATTCGAGTGAGCGATTGAAAATTTTAGGAACAAATTTGTATACTGATTCACTTAAAATGTAACTCAAAATTGTGGTTTTTGCAAATATCTCCTGAATGCCTCTTTTATAGTATAAGTAGCAAAGTATCTACATACATATACCCTGTCGGTTATTTGTATTTCTAAGGGTCGAAACTCAGGTTCTCTATGCACAAAAAGTAGGCTCTATAATTAAGGGTTAATTATAGGGCATTCTCAACGACTACAACTAGTCATTGGAACGTAGCCACGACTATTGTAAGTACTTTCAACTGTTTTGCCACTAGCTATGGCGCGTAATAGAAATGTTACCATTACCTGTCTACGACTAAAATGAGGAATAAGTTTTTGGTGCCTGCTACGTTCTGGCGAGGTTTCCGGAACTTGTACAACCACGTTCCAGCGACGTTGTGGTTCCGTGGAGATGACATCGCTGCGTGGAAACCGTAAATTTTAAGAAACTTCAACACTCTCTCACCACTCTTTCATATTAGTATGTTGTTTGACAGCTAATATTGTTACATTCTTTCTACATATATTCCGTCTCTATTTCTTTAACTCTGAATCAAGTAGGCGGACAGATATTTATAAGTGCAGTACGTAGTAATTACGCAAGTGAAACATGTAGATATTTCGAAATAAATATTATTGTGCGCTGATCCAAACTTCAAAAATAAAATGTATATGTTTTAATAAAAATGTTGTTTAAAATATCTAGTAATATTATGTGTGAACGTGACACTTTTGATGGTGAAAACTATTTTTTATTACTTGTCGGAAATTAATTCATTTGTTATGCACCAATTTATTCAATTTGATGCTTTATTTGTGAGGTTAAAGTTAATATTTTGCAATAAGGCAATCCAACGTGCTGTCAAATCACTTTAAAAATGGCGTCTGTAGGACAAACAGTGCGAATTTATGTAACACAACAAAACAAAATCATTATTATAATCTAAATTTTCCTTGATATTCCGAAGTAGGTATAAAATACAATGAGCAAAACACACAATTCACAGTTCTAACAAAAGCGCAAACTGCTTGTTGTTAGTAGGTAATTATAGCCGGAACTGAGATCCCCCCACCACTTTTAACCTTGGGGTCGGCCTTGGGTGACGTCATCCGTGACCTGGATGACATTTAGAGGTCACGTCAGTGGTTGACATTCATTTGACCTATTCATATGAGAGAAAGCATTTGACATTGAGTAGTTTTAAGTGGTGCAATTTAATAAACAACGAATGCTCCGCCCCAACTCCCTAATCCTACCTTTAAAAGGAGGGAACGGATAAACTGAAATCATTTAGAGGTCACGTCAGTGGTTGACATTCATTTGACCTATTCATATGAGAGAAGGCATTTGACATTGAGTAACTTTAAGTGGTGCAATTTAATAAACAACGAATGCTCCGCCCCCACTCCCTAATCCTACCTTTAAAAGGAGGGAACGGATAAACTGAAATCATTTCGAGTTCGTATCGTCGTGGGGAACGTGCATAACAAAATGTATATGTGTAGTAGTTGTGATAACACGTTTACTCGCAGCGATAATTTACGTCGTCATGAGAGTGCATCTTGCAAAGCGAGAATCACTAGTAGTGAGGAGGAACCCAGTGGTAAACGTATTAAATTCGAATCTTTAAATATCCAAACTATTATTAATTGCTATAATAAGACTATACCCGCTAATCAAATAAACTCACATCGCAGAACACTGGAGCATAGAACAATGTCCTCTACTCCTAAATCTGACGGCATTCAAATTATCAGTGCATTCAAGCGCAGAATTATTAGTTATCGAGTGTGGAGCCAAAATCATTACATAGATTACAATCTGTTTTTTAATGAAGTAAAAGAAAAGATATTAGAATTGTTAAAAGAAATCTTGAATATGCACAAATCTGTAAAAGTCAATATAGAAACCTTCGGTAAATACGTTTTACCAACGCAAGAAGAAACCGACGTTAAAGCTTTCAATAGTTCTAACAGAATTATAGACGAATCCAAGGATCTGAACAGTATTTATCAGGAATTTGTCGATTCAATGATATCTCAAACATCAGAATTCGAAGAAAAAGATTCTAGTAAGTAATTCGCAAACCACAACGGATGCGTTATACATATTTACGTATTTAATGTTTTAGGTTGAGCTATTGTCGAAGTTTTATATGTTGAAGTAAATATAAATAAAACTAGTCCTCTATGTGCATCTTCATACATGAAGTTACCGAAGTTCATCGAAAACAAGAAAGCCGTAGTGAATATAAGAAATGAAAATCAAAATTGTTTCGCATGGCCAGTGACATCGGCGATATATCCACCTATAGGTCTAGTTCAGAAGGTGTCTTCGTATTCTCATTTTTCTACAGTTCTAAATGTGACGGGTATGGATTTTCCAATTAATTTAAAAGATATTTCAAAATTCGAAACGCTGAACGATATATCAGTTAGCGTATACGATTTAGAAAGGGAATTTGAGAATAATAAAATAAAATACGAAATAGTAGGACCACTGCGGTACGCGGCAAAAAAATTACGTTATCACGTTAACTTGTTACTTATTACAGAAAATTGTGGAGAGAACCATCATTGTAGAAAGGAATGCATAAAAAATCATTATTGTTGGATTAAAAATTTCTCAAGACTAGTTTCTAGTCAAGTTTCACTTCACGAACATAGAAAATATTTTTGTAACGGTTGCTTGATGTATTTTAGCAGCAAAAGATAATTATTACAACATCAGAGCAACGACTGTAATCATGTTTATACCACAACACCTTCAAATAACCTTCATATAGATAAATTTAGAAAAAGCGTTCCCGAAAACATACTAAAATTTGAAAACTTCGAAAAACAATTGAAAGTACCTTTCGTAGTGTACGCCGATTTCGAATCTATTCTAAAACCTTTCGACACTTACTAGCCCAATGCTGTAAAATCTTTTACAAACAAAATGTTCAGTCACAAACCATTCTCATACGCATACTTAATAAAATGTTAATTTGTCGCTAAGTTATCTAAATTCGTATTATATACAGGGCAAAATGCCGGGAAAGAGTGTATAAAACGTCTCGAGTCGAATTTAAAAGAAATTTATAATGAACATTTAAAAGAGATCGTTCCAATGATGCCTTTATCTGAGGAGGAACAAGATTGTTTAAATGCAACCGTTTGCGGTATATGTGAAAACCGTTTATGGAAGGAGAAGTAAAAGTCAGGGACCACTGTCATTTGACGGGCAGAAAAAAATACGGGGTGGTCCATTCCGTTGGTAATTTAAATTATAAACTGCCCAATTTCGTTCCCATCATATTACACAGTATGAGCTCCTACGATTCCCATCTTTTTATTAAAGAGTCGTGTTCTAATAAGGATAAAATAGAAGTTATAGTTCAGAGCAAAGAGAAATACATATCCTTCACGAAAAACCTGTATTTGCACGATTATATCGGTAAAGACGGAAAAGTAAAGAAGCTCTTTCTACAACCAGCCCATAGGAAATGTCAAGTGAAAAAAATGAGGTTGGCAACATAGAGTATAGAAAGTAAGGTTGGAAAAAAAGAGGTTGGCAATACCGGCAAAGTCGGACACTCGAAGGAACATGCTGGTAGAGCGAAGCGTACCCAAGCTGCGTAGAACACAAACCTAGAAAAAATATAGACTGTGCCAGCGGCAAATTGCCGACGACCGCTAATTCATGGCCACCCTAAAAGGTCCGTAATCGCTAAAACTTGCTTTTTATGCCAATTTACGTTGGTTATACTGTAGCGTGAAGGTCATTTGTATGATTCTTCTTCTTCTTTTCCTTGTTTATGGTCTTCGTCCCATGGACATTTAACCAGTTTCACATTTGTTTATTTTTCTAATGACAAGCACACCGTAGAAATGTATCTGAGATCTGCTGGTTGCTCATATTTTCTTTTCTTGTTGTGCAATTTTTCATTTTAAAGGAGTTAGTGGACAAATATGTATGATTGGTTACAATCTTTAATGACATTTAAAATGACAGCAAGTTAGTTAATTTCATATTGCAATGCCATCATATTTGCAGAACTGCAACATAAAGCAAATAAAATATCTATTTTCCGGACCTTAAGCCACGCGGGACCTGTCACCTGACCTATATAACGGAACGACGTCATGTCACTGAAATATACGATATGGAATGCGTTAAGTCCCATTGCGCATCCAAACCATAGACCTTATAAATCATGGACGCACCCAAAACCGTTTTCTGCATATACAAATCGTTGATGCTCAGATATGTGCGACAGAGATAGAGTTACTCCGGGCAAAAACCCACAGATCATTGGCCGAAAAAAACCAAAACCGTAAATTACAGACGTATGACATTTACGATGACAGACCGTCTCCACCATGGTTTATGAGTTTTTAAAAACTATTGCTAATAAACACAACTAAATCACAAAAGGCACACAAATCATTAACAGGAAAGGTTTTGTCAGGTTATGTTTATATATTTTTCTGTCATAGAACATCTGTTTTTTCCCGGACTAGCTTCATCCCTCTTGTACACATCAGGACACCGGACCTCTCTTTCTAGGGCCGGTCCATGATTTATAAGGTCTATGATCCAAACAAAGGTACCAACCCTAGGAGCAGACAAAAGGAGGCACACAAAACTCAGCAAAGACATACTTCATTGGTTATGTATGTGGGTGAGAGAGAGACAACCATCTGCACGTACGATATGAATTGTGTTCTTAATTTCCCATTATTTTGTTTGTAAACACGTCATTGGCGTACAGTGTGGCTTCTTCTTTTATCTTGTATCTCAGTGTTATTATTTGTGTATTTTTGTGGGTGTTATTGTTGGAACAAGTCATGTTTTATAAGAGACTGTAAAATTAACCAGCATATAGCACGAAATAATTCTTCATATTCAGAATTCAATTCCATTTCAATTCACAATCAGCTAAGCCCCTACTGCTCCGCCATTGCTAGAGGTACAAAACAAAATATGGCGCTGATCATAAATAATCCATTCGCGCAGCTTTTAGCGCATTCCAGTCATCATAATATAAAATTACATTTCAGTGCGTCGTCTATATTTTTTCTAGGTTTGTGGTGTAGAAGCACCGTGGGAGAGGAGAGCATAACGAAGACCATATGAGTAACTAAATAAGAGTCTTCTTTTCTCTGTCTTTCATGGGAAGCACGACTTGCTCCAGACATACCTGACGGCATCTTACATTCATTTGGAGGAAAAAAAAACTACTGCACTATGCTACGTTTTCTGTTTTGAGAAAACTATCTCTTAAAATCTATACAATAGATGTCGCTGTGTAATAAGCTTCATTACGCAGCAGTTGGCGGTAAATTTGTATTTACTTTAATATATAGAGTGCAACGTACATATGAAATAAAATTCATAATCCTCGATAACAAAATTTCGTAAAAAATTATAAGTTCAAATATTAAATTTGAATAGATTTTTTACAAAAGTATGTAGTCAATGATTTATTAATTTTGTTTCATGTAAGTTACACACTATATAACAGTATAATAAAACAATGAATTTTATAATATATCTATTAAAATAAGACAAGGTTTGAATAAAAAGATAATTGTTTTTTCAATGTTTTATTCTATTATAAACAGGAAAAGAAGTTTATTACAAGACTAGTTATTAATAGTGATTAATATGATAAAAAATAGATGCATAAATATTATTGTTAAATACATTTGTTCCGAACTACAATGGTGATAATTTTTTTCTGTGAAAATTTAAATATACTCAGTATGAACAAAAAAAATCAGTAGACTCGTAGATACACATATGTATTTACCATTACCTACTTTTATATTAACTAAAAAACGAATCAACCTTAAATAAATTAATACCAATAAGGTGAGACTATTCTTCTCAATATTTTTAAAACATTTAATTTAATGTGGTATTCGCAAAAGTAACAATTTTTGTTTGTGAGATTAAAATCTTCTATAAATGATACTGCAGGAAACAACTACTCCGCGGGCTAATGCCCCGACCGGCATTGAATTATACCTGCAGTATCTGTGTGAAACAGCCAAGAACCCTTGTCGGCCACTCCACCAGACATAGACCGGTTTCGGGCTTGTTAGCCCTCATCAGTATGCCATAGGTGAGATGACCGACAATTGAACTGGCTGTTCCTTCATATGTAGTTTCACATATAAATCGAGTGCAGGTGAGATGTAACTGGTCTGCTACTTTCTGCTCGGCCTAAGCGGCTCGACTTGCAGAAAGCGACCTACAATATCGTAGGTACTTAACCGCAGACCTCTCGCCCCGGGCGATGCGCCATTAAATCTATAAATGATACTGCAGGAAACAACTACTCCGCGGGCTAATGCCCCGACCGGCATTGAATTATACCTGCAGTATCTGTGTGAAACAGCCAAGAACCCTTGTCGGCCACTCCACCAGACATAGACCGGTTTCGGGCTTGTTAGCCCTCATCAGTATGCCATAGGTTAAGTACCTACGATATTGTAGGTCGCTTTCTGCAAGTCGAGCCGCTTAGGCCGAGCAGAAAGTAGCAGACCAGTTACATCTCACCTGCACTCGATTTATATGTGAAACTACATATGAAGGAACAGCCAGTTCAATTGTCGGTCATCTCACCTATGGCATACTGATGAGGGCTAACAAGCCCGAAACCGGTCTATGTCTGGTGGAGTGGCCGACAAGGGTTCTTGGCTGTTTCACAGATACTGCAGGTATAATTCAATGCCGGTCGGGCATTAGCCCGCGGAGTAGTTGTTTCCTGCAGTATCATTTATAGATTTAATGGCGCATCGCCCGGGGCGAGAGGTCTGCGGTTAAGTACCTACGATATTGTAGGTCGCTTTCTGCAAGTCGAGCCGCTTAGGCCGAGCAGAAAGTAGCAGACCAGTTACATCTCACCTGCACTCGATTTATATGTGAAACTACATATGAAGGAACAGCCAGTTCAATTGTCGGTCATCTCACCTATGGCATACTGATGAGGGCTAACAAGCCCGAAACCGGTCTATGTCTGGTGGAGTGGCCGACAAGGGTTCTTGGTTGTTTCACACAGATACTGCAGGTATAATTCAATGCCGGTCGGGGCATTAGCCCGCGGAGTAGTTGTTTCCTGCAGTATCATTTATAGATTTAATGGCGCATCGCCCGGGGCGAGAGGTCTGCGGTTAAGTACCTACGATATTGTAGGTCGCTTTCTGCAAGTCGAGCCGCTTAGGCCGAGCAGAAAGTAGCAGACCAGTTACATCTCAGATTAAAATCTTGTTTACATAATTTGCGAATTGATTCTAACCCCAAACATTTCCCTGTCTGCAGTAACTCTGAAGAAGCTTTGATTTCTGTAAGAAGTATCTGTGATATATAGGACTAATATATATTTTTGCAGTTTGGTACACAGCAGTGTATTCAGCAGTATTTAATATTAAAAAATAAAACAAACAAAAGCAAGCAAGGCAATTTAGATAATCAATTCACTAATTATAATTAACTGTTTGCGTTATATTAAATTTTAGTCAAACACAGAAAACAATTATCAGAATGCACTAGAGCGATAACTTACCTTCATCACTTTGCAAAAAATATTAATTTTTTAACCATCCATGTTACATGTTTTATTTTAACCTCAGATTTTTAATTATTGTTTCTTTTCGCTAGAGCGAACTCTACCAGTTATAATGCCAACTTTACTTTTCTTTTTAAATTGTGACAGTTTTCTGTATGCTAATTTTTCTCAAGTAGTAGTGTTTTTTCAAACGACCGTAAGATGACGCTCATGCATGCGATGTTTGTCAATCTATCATCTATACTTTACTTATTATTTCTTTAGTCATATGACGATGGCGAAGACCCTCAGAGCAGGTAGTGAAAGTCAGCGTTGCCAGCGTCAGTACTAAAGTAATGATATCATTACTTTTATGCGTCTGTCAGTACTTCAGTGCTACTTTTTCTGTATCAGTACTATTAGTCAGTTTCGGTGTTTAGGGATATGTGGTCGGTACAGATCTTAATAAATTTAAGGTGAGCGGTCTAACGTCCGATCTATTCACTACAAATAGAACGTGGTTTTGCATCCTAGCGTGTCATGCCACGGTACAAACTTTCTAAGTATTGTATTTTCTATGCGTCTAGGTCTTTGTGTCATGGTTTTGTGTATTCTTCTATTAAAGAATATGTATTAAAATTATAACTGTTTATTTCATAACTCGATGAATTTGCGCGCCCTTTCACGGTAGATGGTTTTGCCAATAGATTGAAAATATGACGGTAGATTCAAACATTTTAACCAGAAACGGTTCAGCGTCCGTAAATCGTTTTGTGGATTTACCGTCCCTCTATTCAACTCTAATTTCAGTTACCGTAAATAACCACGGTAATATCTGTGGTTTTATGGTTGATTACGAACTATGAACTTTAGTTAGTGGTCTGTGCTATGAACTTTATACGCAGCTTAAATAATTTTAAGCTGTGCTTTATACGTACTTAGGGCGTGTACCGTAATTTAACAAATGTTACCGTGGTTATTTACGGTAACTGAAATTAGAGTTGAATAGAGGGACGGTAAATCCACAAAACGATTTACGGACGCTGAACCGGTTTCTAAAATATTTGAATCTACCGTCATATTTTCAATCTATTGGCAAAAACCATCTACCGTGAAAGGGCGCGCAAATTCATCGAGTTATGAACTAAACAGTTATAATGTTTAATACATATTCTTTAAGCATTTTTTTTTAAGAAATTTTCATAAAATCTCTTTAGGTTTGAGCAACTTTCTATGTCAGTCTTGTTGGAGTGTTTGCGAATTAAAATACTATGTGTAACCACTTTTATTTTTATTACAAAATATATTTACAGCACTGCAATTTGGATGTACAAGATATAAAAATCAATCGAATGAATATCAATACTTTTTTCCTCGAATGAGTGCTTTTTTTATCCTTAGATCTAGTACCTTAATTTTTTTGATTCTGGCAACGCTGGTGAAAGTGAATAGTTCTTTATATTTTGTGGTGAATAGATTGTATGGGATCGTATCTTTATCTATGGAGAATAGTAAAATATGTTTTGTGAGTAAAAGTAAAATTCTTTCCCTTCGCCTTCGTACCTGCGCCAGGTGTATACATGCGTGCAAAGTATATGAACTTTGATACGTGTGTTCGCTGTTGTTTTTATCGCTGTGAAACTCATTAAGAATGGTCGGTTTACGTCGTCCCAGAGAACGTGTAGCAGCCGAGGCAGAAGAACGCCGTCCTCAGTCGTTCGTGACGTCCGCCCAACCCAACGGAATCAACGGATATTACAACGACAGTGGCTACAACCAGCTCGTACACCTTCCCCAGGGTACGGAAATCTCCCTGGTACCGGCGGCCTCTACCACAGAATATATAATACAAGAAGGCCCCGTTTATTGTGCCAACATCGAAACGGCACTGATATATAAACGACGTGTCGCCCTCATTGTCCCTGGCAACCAAAATAATTGAACTAAAAATAAGATCGCCAAGTCGGTAATAATGTTTACTTCATAACTTACCGACTTAGTCGATAAAACAAGGATAAAACAGATATTTATTGTAGAAGGAATTTGTCAAATTATTTTATTTAACTTCACCGTTGTTTCACATTTTCACAATAATATTTAAAAGAGTATATGCAACAATACCAGTTATGATGGTAATATTGTATCATACTCATTTAAATATTATTATGAAACAACAATATAAAACACTCATGACTGGTAAAACAAATTTATTATATCACAAAACAATAACAATAAATACATTTATAAAAAGTCAATCACAACATTCTGCATAATAGAATAAGGTATTATTATGAATGATTATGTAATACCAATTAGTAATATTAATCAAATTTATTCTGAATAAATACTTCTATGCAGAAACTTTAATTTTTTGTTAAAATTGTTTTTTAAACGCCATATTAAACTGTTCGTCTAAGGAGAATTGTTATCAATGTTTGGAATATCTCATTACATCATCATGATTATTAGCAAGGGTGCTTGAATAACATGCACTATCCTCTATCGGAAAAGAATTTGTAGTAAGTGACAGTAATTGAGTTTGTTCTGGTTGTTTAGAACCTTCAAATTGTTTATTAGATTTTGCATGTATACGTTGAAACAGTATTTTATACAATACAGATTACAAATCTTACCACAAAATCAGAATCTATAAAATAACTATCACAAAGAAAAACATTGACAGTATTTGGTAAAATTGGTATGTTTCTCATATTTCCAATGATTACAATCCCATGGTAGTAATTTATAAACGAATTTTTGACACAATATATAATTATTTGCAAGAATAACTAACTTAACTTACCGATAACAGATCATCGAGATTATATAATACTAACAATTCATATAACCAACGATGCTGTAATGAGATTTGACATGATTTATAACTTTCCTATTATCATATTTCATTCAAAATCTTAGAGATGACAACGATCACAGCCTGTTCTTTGTATACCTATATCCAATATCTCAGGCCAGCGATTCCAGCTGACATCTAGCTCATATAATGTATTCGTTTCGATCCCATCTGGTGATAACTTTTGTGTTACATGTTTCCTTACCTACAATTATTATTAGTGTAGTGTGAAAAGCTTATTGTAAATTAATTTACAAATTCATTTTCTATATGAGCGATTCTAACAGCAAATTCAGAAGAATTAATTTTAAATTTATTAGTATCAATACCTACATTTATTTAGAAGTCTTGTACTAACTACTTACCTTTTTCTTTTTTGTCTGTATTTTTTAATATAACCAAAAAAAAACTAGACATCGAGTCAGCTAAACGTAAACAGAGACAGTGTGGAAAAATTACTAAATTAGTGATAAATTTAAAGACACTAGATTTTGCAGTGAGGAAAAACTAGTAATAAATTGAAAGTTACTTCCTTTTCCGTGCGTCTATCCTCACCTCCTGGCCGGCGCTCCATCCCTACTCTGCTACTCTGTTGCGCATTTCCTTAAGCTACTTGCACAGCCATGGCCTCTACGTCGTCCGGAATTCGGAGAGATTTAACCGCGGCATTTCCATTTCCAAGCAACCGTTGACTTACAAAGGATTTTATACCTCCTTGGTAAAACGATGCCGAGCATGCATAGAAGTAAATGGACAGCATTTCGAACATTTATGTTCGTATATTGTGTGTATTATATTATGTAATTTTGTTACTGTCGTTTTTCTTTTGTACTTTAACGTTTATTTCTCGATGTTTGCTTTTAATCATTTACTTTAAAGTAAACTCTTATGTATGTTCGTATATTGTGTGTATTATATTATGTAATTTTGTTACTGTCGTTTTTCTTTTGTACTTTAACATTTAGGTGCTGATTTCATATTGTATTTTCTCCCTTATCCTGTAATTGAGCTTCGGCCCGTTGGCTATTGTAATAAAATAAATAAATAAATAATTATTGTTAATCTTGTTATTTTGCTAACATAATTTCATTTCATGTTAAATAAATAGGTACATTATTTTAATTTTATCTTTAGTTCATTTTACTTACTAGATGACAACAAATAAAATCTTTGCATGTATTTTTCTGCATAAATTAATGCAGTCGGTACTTTGGACTCAATTTACTTGAAAATGGTTGATTTTGCAGCTGTGTAACAAAAGCACCTTTTTTGTTCAGAATTGGTCACTGACTGATTAAGGAGAACTTAGTCAATTCACGTAAAAGTAGGATATGCAAGAGTTATGAAAACAGAATCATAAGGAATAGTAGGCCACCACTGGTGTCAGATTAAAACAAACACCATGTAATTTTAATAATAAACCTAAATCTACGAAACGGTTTTTAAGTTATTGCTGAAAATTGTTATATTTTTTAAAAAATAACACCTTGTAACTCGCTAGGCGTGCATAGGAGAAATTTTTTTATAAGAATTTTATTCTTATTTTGGTCTGGTCTACCCCCTGGTAAATTGTACGCTCACACTGGGACACGCTGTATAGTTGTTTCACTCATCAATATAGATTTAATGAAATTTTTACTAAGCTTCCAGAAGTTCAAAAATTGTTTTTAGTACATGCTGTACTTATCCTGACACTACTTTCAGAGTAACTCCCATACCTAATAATGATCCGATTTCGAAGCCGTTTGCATATCTTCAGTTTTTTTTAGAAAAGAATCTAGTTCCTAGAATGCTTTAAATCATATTTTATGATAAGAATAAACTAAGTAGAGAATAAAATAAACAGAAATCCTATATTTATTTTATATACATCTATATCTGAACACAATTGATAAATTTGGAACTAACAAAGTGCAAAGTAACCGCTTACATTCAAATAGATCAGGCGAGATGATACTAGGTAGGCAAATATGGAATATGTATATGCATACCCAGAAGGGGTTAACTTATTTGAGCAAACAATCTATCAAGTCTATTAGGAAAAGCAATCTCAATTTCTAAGTGTACCTATAGGCTGTCTAACATTCAAAAGTGTCTAATGGAATTTCAGAAACTATAAGAGATATGAGAATGCTTAAATTAGGACAAAGTTACGCAATTTGGATGTTATTCAGATTCTGTTTAAATTATTGAAAAAATTCGGAATAGCTATAGGTACTTCCGGAAAGAAATAAAATTTAATTTATTTCTGCTTTTATTTGTAAGAGAGAAGTAAAGAGATTTTGTTATGTACCTATATTTTTGTTTAGGCAAAAGTTAACAAAAATATATTTATAATATTAAGTACGTTTTGTTTCATAGGTATTTCTAATTTATTATTTAAATTTTGTATTATTTACACAATACCTGCATTATTTGCAATAGCTGACGTCGCAACTTTCATAGACCTGACTTATTAACAAATAATGTCATACATTGTTGTTTTTAGAAATACGAGACCTCTGTGTTAATCTGTAATAAAAAATCTAGCAGGTTTGTACTTGAAAATATTAAGTAGATGATGTGCTGTTAATGATAATATAATTTTGTAGAAAATAAAAAGTAGCAATGGCAAAGTCCAACTGATTTTTAAAAATTTCTTCAAATAGTCAGAAACAAATTTTTCCGGATATCTCAAATATCATATTGGAAATATTTGGAATTTCTCCATTTTTTTAATGGCATTAGGATGGGCACCAAAATACTTAATTTTGCCCTAATTATTAAGCCTTATAGTATCTCTTATAGATTCCGAGATCCTAATAGTCACCCTCGAATTTGGGACAGCGACCTGTGCAGCAATCTTGCTGTTTCCACATTTCTTTCAAAAAGTTAACTTAGAATATATCCACATATAGGTAGGTACTTAACTATATTTTAGTTATAACCAACAAGTATATACCTATATATTCGTATAGGTACCTTTCTGACAGTGAATCAAGAGTTTCAAAAAGTTATTGTCAAAATATTAAACAAGAATATTTGGAAATCTGTAACTAAAGCAAAATTGTAGGTACTACATGGTAACTATACCTAATTCAGTATATTTTTACCCAATGATAGTCATAGACAAAAGTTTTCCATTATCTTTATTAGCTTATTGGCAAATAGATTATTGTTTAAAACAAATCAGAGCAGAGCAACAGAGGTTTTATGAATACATCATTGAAATGGGTGTATTAAAAAATGGTTACAGGTATTTGTTAAATCACAAGAAATAGAAGATAATATTTTCCATACAAATCATCTCTCTTGTGTACGTACTAAGAATAGGTACTTTTATACTGCGATTTGTCACCAAATGAACATGTTCCAAGTATCACTAAATAGTCATTAATAAAAGCACTAATATTCTAATATATATGAAATTAATAGGTAATAATTAATGTATGAAAATAATTACAAGTAAAAGCGTTATTTCAGATATAGTTATTACATATTAAGTTCAAGTCTACACTGTATAAAATAAATAGTCAAGGAATAATTTTCATATGATTACAAACTGAAAAAAAAAACAGTGGCATTTTTTCTCTTAAAACGCTGGGAACACATCACAGTGCAGTCAAGTTCTGATGTGACCAAAATGTGTTTTCATGTGTTTTATATTTAAGAAAATTAAATATAAACATGTATGATAATGGTATAGATGTAATAAAATGATGTCTAAATTTAAAGTAAATATTTGTCAACCAAACAAGATAAGCAGTTTATAGTAGGTAACTGTTTATCTTGATTTATATCTCAATTTATATTTGGTTATCTACTATCAACAAGCTTACACTAGATGTCCAGAAACCAGTGGTCAAAAATGACAGGGGAAGTCTAAATAATGTCAGTACTTACATTTTGTTTCTATCTGGCTTCCTTATGGATATACAGAATTTCCAACAAAAGTTAAATATAAAATTTCGGTCATAATTTTTAAACTATTGCCTTGGCAACCTCAAAATTTGAGTGATAATAATATTGGCAGTACTATTAACTATTTAAATTAGAATTTGGCATAGTTAAATATACATATAGGTATGTACAGCCGAAATTAAGTTTTTAAACTTGTACAGTTTTGACGGTGTTGCCATACTTGAAATTTTGCATTCGCAGTTCGATTCCTCTATTAATTTTCTATAAAAATGCTATACCTTGCTTTATTTGAGATAGATAAACCTATTTCATTCAAACCATGCAATGTTAGAACTATACTAGTTAATCCATTAGTAGCAGGCATACTAATTGTTAACCAAAATAGCCAAGCTACAATAAATAAGCTTTGAAGTAAGTACCTGTCAGAAATGTTGAATCCATAATAATATACGGAAGAATTAAGAGTTTACATTTGAATATTTGCAAACATGCATTTAATGACTTCCCCTATGGTCCATCATTTTTGACCACCATAGTTTCTGAACACCCTGTATAACCAATGTTAAAAATATTAATGCAACAATAATGCTGTTTAGTTATTGTCATAGTGATGAAAGTTAGATCAATATTATAGTTGCATCTTGTCAAAGTGAATCCAAGCAAAAAATGTTTTGGGGATTAACACCAGCTCTTAATTTACTAGAAGAATATAAATTAACAAAAAAGGACCCTCCCGAAGAACTTAATATTCTCATAATAGGAGGATCGGATTGTCGACATGTTTTACTAACTGAAGCAAGAAAATATCTTTATCCAAAGTGTAAAATCAATTTTTACTTATTAGATGCCTGCATGGAAAATGTAGCCAGGCAGTTATTGTTACTTAATATAGCCCTTCAACCACCAGAAAATTTGGGACTGGAACAGAAAACGAAAATATTTATGGAGATATATGGAAATACATTGGTCAGACCTTCAACTGCAAAATATTTAAAATCTTTAGCTTCTAATTTAGTCAAAATGGTTACAAATTATGAACATTTAAAAAGTTTCATGAGTTTCGTTACCTTAGAAATAAAGTATAAAGAACGAGACTATCTAGAGAATTTATTGAAATTTTGGTGCGGTCAAGATGATTTTAATATATGTGACAGCTGGGATCGCAGGCTAAGGAAAAATCTAGGCATTAGATATGATTCGAAAATTGGAGCTTTTGATTGGGATCTAAATATGAGATTTCATAGCATAGGTGGCAAACAGGTCTGTAATCAAGAATACAAAAACTTTCGACTAAATGGAGTCGCATTTTCTTGGCTAGAATCCGAAGTGTCAAGACCAAACAGATCCTTAGTGTGTGCAGTATTCCCCAATGGAGAAAAATATGCACATTACGGCTATTTGGGAGACATGCAGACAGGACCTTATGTAGCGTTCGGCTTAGATTGTGAAGACAAGTCTTTTCTTCATTCATCTAATGGACAAAATTCTTATAGGGCCACTGATGTTACAGAGAGAAATTTGAAACAAATTTTCTATGAAATACATGATAAACAAAGTTACGATCACAAAAAAACTTCAGATGTAAAATTAGGTTCCATCGTAATGAAAGAGGAGAAACTAGTAATTGATGTTAAAGCACTAGACTTTGCTCCAAGACCACCTCAAAAGTGTGTAGAGTTGGAAGATCATATAAATTTTTTATCAATATCTGCTTTAGACACAATGAAGTATAAAGAGAAATATCAAAGCTTATTTGACGTTGTGTACTTTGGAAACACTTACATAAAGTATCTTGGAAAAGAACTAATAGAATATATAATGAAAAATGGGTCCGTACTGATCATAGAGAATCAGTTATTTGTTTTAAACAATAGAGACAAAGATTTAGAAGAATTTGGGAAAAAAATATATGAAAACATTGAAGGCCTCAGTGTTACAGAGCATGATTTTAATGTTCTTAAAGACTCTTACATAAAATTTACTTTAAATAAATAATATAGCACCTATTAGATTCTCAAGTTATTTCCATATTGATGTTAATATTCTGTGGCATTTTAAATATATTCCAGAGATTTATCCATTGGCCAGAAATAAAAACCAATAATGCACATTTTCTCTGAGTTTTACGTAATACTTAGCGATACAAGGACTTTTGTATGATTTTTTTTTTGTGTAAAATGACATCAGAATATTTAACGTATGATTTCCAGTCACTCTGTATGTTGAACATTTTAGTAACTACTAAAGTAGCTACACTTTTCCATGGGTACTAATAAATATATTTCAATGTCTTTCAGCACAACTGAATAAGCCATTTTTTTAATAAAATTTACTGATTTACAACATCCACAATAAAACATATCGATGTTTCTCTATCATCTATTCACAAGACATTAAATTTCAAGTGAATTATTAAAATAGAATTTAAATTAAAAAACATTAAGGGGACGTGCAAAATTTCAAGAAGATCCGCAAAATTTCAAGATCAGCAAAATTTCAAGATCGGCGAGGTTTGATTTTGAAGAAATTTTTCAACAAAGCACAAAGATTTTATCAAAGCAGGCCGATCTTCTTGAAATTTTGCACGTTCCCATAATTTACCGTTCTGAACATCTTTATCAAGTAAAATTTTGCTATATTTTCAGTAGAAAAGGCACTTTACCTAAAACGATAACAGTTTTCAATCGGTGCACTGAATATTTCAAGTAGGATTATTTCAAAAACTGTTACTCCTAACGATTTCAACAAGGTTTAGATTTTTTAGATACAACAGGTAGGATAATCGATTGTTTCAATAGACAGATGGATACACTAAACAGCAAAATAGTTCTGTCATTTAAAAGAAACATGCTGTGCCATAAGTGGCGCCCTCTACTAGTGACGTCAAAATTACTTAAAAATCTTATTTGCCATGCCAAAAAACATAATTGTGGCAATTTTTTTTTTAATACTCCGACAGGTTTCAAAGTTATTGAGATATTTCAAAATAAAATTCTAGCATTGAACACCCTGTATTTTTTAAACCACCAACATTCGGATAAGGCATATTTGGCTCAATCGCCATATTTTGATGTGTAGCATCTCCAGTTCAGATTGCCCATTCTTAATGAATCACCCTGTATGTACTGTGACCATATCGACAACTTTTCTGCAGTTGCGAAAAAAAGGTGCAATTGTGCAACTTCCCCTAGCTGGTAATTTGACTATAAAACTATGAAATAACCTTACAAATACAAAATGTAATTGTATCAAAACATTATAATTCTCCATAATGTACATTAGCGTGGACTAACACAGTGTAATATCGCGTCATGCTGTGTAATGTAATGTGCGTGGCCCCTCAAGAATATGATAGATTATAATCGAAAACAGTATATGCAATTAAAAATTCACAAGATCACAAAAAAGGATTGTCCAATTATGGTGTTTGAAGAAGATTAAATGAGGCAGCTAAATATGTAAGAACAGTTAAAATAATTTAGATTGGGTAGTGAGACCCATGGTAAGTGTCCCAGCTTTTTTTTTCATTAATATTTTTCAATTATGACTTAATATGATACATCACAAATTTCTATATAAAAAATGTAGCTTCATTTAAATTCAACAAAACGCTCCGATTTGTTGAAAAATGAATTTGAAAATTTTGTTAAATACAAGCATTATATTAATCTGTCATACCATTTCCAACGTCTCCATGAATTTTATGAATTTTTTCACAACAAAAAATAAATCAGCTCATCATTGGAGTGACGAGCTTATTTTCAGTAGAAATAGGGTGTATAATTTTCACGTTTATTTTTAGATAGATGAAAATCTCTGTGTGGTACAACAAACCAACTGTTTATTTCTATTTTAATTTTTTGTGAAAACTAGAAAATATTTCGGAATTTGTGTAGACAAAAAAAAGTTGTTTGAACCATAAAAATTTTTTCTACATTTTTAAGAATGTAAAATTTCTGATAATAAACTTACAGGGGGTGTATTGTACCCTTACTGTGAAGTGATGAGTGGAATAGGTCAAGAAAGTGAAATTCTAACACAAATGCATCCATGGAAACTTTATTCCAGCACCCACTTCCAAAGGGGGAGGCCAAAATAATTTTTTTATGCATACTTATAAAATAGGCTGAACAATGGATTTGTCTCATTTTCCTCAACTATTTTTGAAACACTGCAGACATCTATGATCTATCACAATATTAGGTCAGAATCAAATACATTGTCAAGGAGAGAAACTGACAATTTTTACCTTTGGGCCCACCCGCTCCACCCTGATTAAAATTTATGAATTATTCTTTTGATAATTTTACATTTACTCATTCGAGACATTTCAAACATGATGCATAAGGTCTTATTTTCGAGGGGCATAGACCCTTTATGAGGCTTTTTCGGCCTATATTGATAGGAACGCATTTTCTTTTAATTGTGCTCAGGTTGAAGTTTGGCAGAACAATTTTGTAATACCCTATGTAGATTCATGCAAAATATTCCACTTTTTTCTTAATGTAGTACTTTTTTGTTATTAGTTTTATTTTGTAGTAATATAAACAAAATAAGTTAAATAAGAAATTTATTATCAGAAACAACTTTTAAACATATACAAAAAAAAACAATAAGTAAACTTATTTTAATTTACTTTTATGTGTTGCTTTCTGCTTATTTTTACTTACATTACTATTTTTCTTTTTGAGAGATGTAACAGAGGCCTTTAGTTTCTTCTTACCCTTCTGTAAAACTTTATTTTTCTGTTTATTTTTTTTATTATCTTCGTTATTTAAGTTTTCAGTTGATTTTTTATTTATAATTTCACTTACTTTTTTCTTTTTATTGGGAACTTCAGATACACTTTCTTCATTAGGTCTTTTTTTATTTTGGTCAGAACTACCTTTTTGTTTAATTTTTCGCTTATTTTTATTGGCACTACTTACATTCTTCTTAATAGGTGCTTCGGACACAATTATCTTGTTTGATTTCATGTTCTCCTGTTCGGAACTTGACTCACTTCGTTTTATTTTTTGTTTATTTTTATGACTATTTTCGTTTAATTTTTTCTTTTTTGGGGATTCGTCTACTACTTCTATTTCTTTTGATTTCTCATCATCATCCACAACTTCTTCCAATATCTCGTTGTCTTCAGATTTAGGGATGAGGTTAGAAAATTTCTTCAGTTTGGCAACGAAAAATCCATCCATATTATGCGAATGTGGATAAAATCTCTTTGTTAATTTCAATGTGGGATGGAATCTGTACTGGCGATAATTTACAAAGCCTTCAGTTCCGAATTCAAGTCCAGTATCGACCAACTTGACGTTGCGCTTCTTCAAGGCGTAATCAATAACCCATTCATTTTCTTCAGGTAAAATGGAACATGTCGAATATACGATATATCCTCCAGATGCAGATTTAGCATTAACACAGTCTATAGCGGCCAATAATAACTGTCGTTGCAAGTTGTAACATCTCTGAATATCTTGATCATCTTTGCTCGTTTTAACACTCTGGTCTTTAGCGACAACTCCAGTGCCTGTGCAGGGAGCATCTAGCAAAACTCTATCGAATCCTGTCATAACTTTTGGATATTTACGACCATCCATGCAGGTGATCACCGAATTTACTACTCCTAAACGGTGGAAATTGCCGACAACTGCTTTGATACGATCCCTACTAATGTCATTCGCAAATAAAACGCCAGTGTTTTTCATGATAGCAGCGATATGAGAAGCTTTGCCACCTGGAGCCGCAGACATATCTAATATTCTTTCATTTTCCTGGGGTGCTAAAGCCATTACCGGCAATAAACTCGAAGCCCCTTGAATAATGTAATGTCCAGCAAGATATTCTGGTGTAGCACCTACAGGAACTTGGGAAGAATAAATAACTAAACCTACTTTGCTCCACTTTCCAATTGGGTCCAAGTTAACTCCTCTATTTATCAGAGCTTGAGCCAAATCTCTCCTACGTGTTTTGAGACTGTTAGTTCTAATAGTTAAGGGACGTTGGACTTCACTTGCTTCAAGAAATTCTAATAATTCAGAGAGTGGGAACAACTGCATGAATTTCTCCATTAAAAATTCATTGTAACTGTAATAGGTACACAAATCTTTCTTTAAAATATCTAAGTATTCTGTGCGAGAATGATTTTTGTCCCTAAGTTTATTAAAATCTGTTAAAACGGCAATAACTTCTCGTATTCGTTGCTGGACTTCTTGCAAACTTTGGACCTCTTCCTCTGATTTTTTAGGGAAAGAAAAAACTTCTTGGTTTGCTATGTTAAGCTGCATTTCTTCTTCAGCTAATTTTTGTTCTTTAGCTTGTTTTTTCTTTAATTTTATGTTTTGTTTTTCAATGGGTAGCAAATCTTCTTCCTGGTCGTCATCACTTTCTTCTTCATCAGCAGACTCAAACTCATCTTGTTCGTCAGAGTCGTCATCTGAAATATCATTCAAATTTCCAACTTTCAAGTTTTCCTCATCACTTTCCGAGTCATTCTCATCACTTTCAACGTCATTGTCTGAGTCCTCTGCAACTTCTTCCTATAGGAAAAAAATATTAGTTATCTCATCTACAAAATATTTCCATAGTTTTAATCAATTTTACAGCAACAATTTAACTTCAAAATTTTGTCGTAATAGAAAGTCGACATGTTTTAACATAGAATGTCAATATAGATATTACATAATTGTAGTTTCATTATAAAGTTAATCTATCAAAAATCATCATCACTCTTATGCATGAAAATAGCCTCCTATTTTGTATCAAAACATTTCACTAGGAAAAACTATGTTTGTAAATTTTCCACCTCAAAAATATCATGCTTTTGTTACATGTACAGTTTATCTATTCAATATAAGGGAATTAGAAAAACGGCATAAGAACTGCCATAAAACCTCAAAGGTTTCCGCGTGTACCTTTGTGAACCATAGACAGGACCGTATTTAAGTCATATTTTCATATAATAATGTAAAATATAACTGTTTGGAAAAAAAACAAAATTTTGATTAAGTGTCAAGGGTACATAAAGGGAACGGAAAAAAAACAGAAAAATATAACTAATAAATTAAAATATACTTCTTTAAAACAAAAACATAATGAAAAAATCATAGAAAACAATTATACAAAAATATTTTTGAATGATAATAGTAATAATAATATCTCTACCCCTCATTCTAATCACAGGGATTAGCCCAGAAGTCGGAGACTTGTGCGAGAGAGGGGGCGGCATATTATTATTAAGCAGGTCGATAAAAACACTATTACTATTAAGCGTATAATATTTTTATAAGAGATTACACATTATTTACCTCATTATTATTATGCCGCTTTCTATGCACAGCGATACTATGCTCACATTTACGGCATCACGATAAAGACTCGGTCAAACTGAAGCCCGATGTATTCTCTATCTCTGTTTATTGCATTGTGGAAAACAATATTTTGGTGTGTGTAAACCGCCATTAGAACATGCGTACATTGAGGGATTTACTGCTATTCGCGGGGTGTAATTTATATTATATTAAATGATAAAAATAAATTATTGCAACCATGAAGTTAACAAATAACAGTTAAAAATGGATCAAAGTGCCAGTTCTAGTAAAAGATCTGTTAGTAATCGACATAACCTATAACCTGGACAATTGATAATAATAAAAAGCGTATACGAAAGAATTCGAGCGCGAAACTCTAACATAAGTGTTAGTAAAGCTGTTGATATGTGTAGTTTGTTAACACAAGTGTCAGTTTCTAGTGTATATCGTGCTATAAAAAAGAGAGTGGAAGTAAATCCAAAGAAGAAACACGAGGAAGGAAAAAGACAGAAGTCAATGGTGACGTAAAATACATCATTCGCAAGAAAATTCATGGATTATTTTTCAGAAATGAAATACCGACGATAAAAAAAATTCAAGGCACGATAGCTGAAGATGTGGACATGCCTCAATTATCTGACAAAGTTCTTAGAAGAACAATGCATGACATGAATTTTCGGTTTTTAAAACGAAATCATAAAAGTACGCTTGTGAAAAAGATGAAATTGTAGTACGGTGATGAGAATATTTACAAAAAGTAAGAGAATTTCGTACATCGGGCAAAAAAATATATTACATGGATGAAACATGGGTAAACAAAGGTTATATGGTATCAAAAGCTTAGCAGGATGGTAACGTTTGAAGTAAAAGAGAAGCATTTTTAGATGGATTTTCTACAGAATTAAAGGCGCCTTCTGGAAAAGGATGTAGGTTAATAATAACACATATTGGAAGCGATTCAGGATTTTTATAAAATGGTTTGCATGTTTTTGAATCACGTAGGACGGGAGATTACCATGAAGATATGAACAGTGAAGTATTTGAAAAATGGTTTGAATCTATTTTATCATAATATGTAGAACCAGGAGCAGTTGTTGTGATGGATAACACAAGTTATCATAGCAGAAGAGTCGAAAAGTTACCGACATCAGCATCAAGGAAAGCAGATATTATTAAATCGTTAAAAGTAAAGAATATTGAATATACGGACACCATGCTCAAACCACAATTATTAAAAATTGTCCAAAAAAGATCGATATATTAAGTATGTAGTAGATGAAATGGCCAAAGCGCGAGGAATTCATATACTCCGTTTACCACCATACCATTGTGAATTAAATCCAATAGAGTTAGTTTGGGCACAAATAAAAACCCAAGTACCACGAAATAATACCACCTCTAAATTAAGTGATCTGAAGTTATTATTACAGGAGGCCATTAATCATGTCACTGCTGAAACATGGTGTAAGTGTATTGGGCATGTGCAGAAGGAGGAGCAACGTATGTGGGATCTGGATACAACAGTAGATGTTTTGATAGACCCACTCATTATCCATTTAGGGGAAGATGGTTCAAGTGACAGTGATAGCAACACCTCTACTGATAGTGATAATTAAATACAATGAAGTTAAAACATAGCTACATAGTGGTAGTAAGGCAAAAGTGTTACAGTGAAGATTAAATTGTGATAGTGAAGTCGATGTGACACCGAAGTGAACATGTGGTGTTATTTTTATTTTAATGAATAGTGAACATACAGTGATAGTAAAGATTGTTATGATTCTGACGTAATGCGTACTAATTTAGTGATAATGATAATATTAGTGTGAAACAATTACCTATATGAAATGTATAAATAGTCAATATCTTGTGGCGGCATGATCCGGGTGGTGGTGGGTCATCAATGCCCAAGAGGGCATCATTTTATAGGATATATTTACAATGTTGGTAAGAATCTTTTCAGTTTATCTTGATAAAGTTTCTAAATTAACTTAGGTACACCGATATACAAAATAAAAACTTTAAATTTTGAAATATTATTATTTTTTTTATCTAACGCCTCGAAATTGGTAAAAACTGTTATATCACTGTTTCTACTCTAAAAATAATGGATATTACGTAATGCAACTAGTTTTGTGTATTTTTCTGATCTGATCGCATTCAAATTTAGTAAGCCTATGAAATGTTGCTCCCCGCACGCTTTGCCCGTCGCGCTTGTCTACAAACTAGCGATTAATCACTATCCACAATTTCGACCGCTGACTATAGTACCACACATTCCTTTCGTCCGATTTTCTTATAATAAATAGGCATTTTTTCTAACTGTACCTACGGGAAGTGTGTTTTATCGGTAGTGAGTGAAAATGTAGTTTTACCAGTTTGTAACAAAATAATGAACAACGAATGCAAAATACTGGAGCTAACTGGATTAACGGTTACCTATCTTATTATTACTAATAAGAATGTTAATTTTTGTCGTTTCTGCATTTAGAAACACTGCAAACGACTGCATGGTATACTCGCGACAAGAATTCAAACGACTTACGTCATATGAACAAATGAATAATTAATTATATTTTCATCAAAATATTAAAAAAACTGCAACTGATAGTAATAAAACTATATACTGCATAAAAGTTTGCATTATATTTTACTCTAAATTGCATAAAATGATTGTTTTAACGCGACCAAATATCGAAAATTACGTTGACAATAAAAACAAATGTGTAACGTCAGCCGTGACGTGACGTAAGACGTCTGAATTCTTGACGCGAGTATAGTAGCACATTGTTGACAGATGTAAAGTCAGCTATGGATCTAAGCCATCTAATTCGAAGCGTATCATAGGCGGCAACTTTCTGTAGGAGAAAAGGGTTTTGCCCCATTTTTTAAATATCGAACTAAAATTCTGGAATATTTTTTTTATTGTCTTTTAGGTCTCTCTGAGCACGTGGTTAAAATTTTTGTACTTAGTCATAGTTAATCCTGTATATATGAGTAGCCTACTTACATTGTCTTCTTCACTGGTTAATTCTTCATCACTACTGCCTTCTTCAAGTGTATCTTGTTTAGGTTTCAACCAAAGTTTATTATCATCAGAAAATCCTTTACTAGGTCTAATAATTTCCTCCTGTTCACTTTCATTTTTATCCGATTCTTCCTCAGATTCTGTTTCTGATTCTTCACTACCCTTAGGTGGTATATCATTTTTCCTTCCATTTGTCTTGGGAGTAATTTGTCTTTGACGTCCTTTATTTTGTTGCAAACGTTTCCGTGCTCTAACCTTTTGGTGACGACTTAGTTTTCCCTGGACTGCATCATTTTCTACACGAAAAAAAATCAAAAACATGTAATTTTGAACTTCAGATTTAGACACTAAATACCTTTCAAACTTTTTGGGAAAACTGGATCCTTTTGTTTTTTTGCTTTCCTCCCAGGTCCCTTTTTAATAAGCACTCCATCATTAAACTTTGCTTTCCTACCCATATTTTATATATAAATATTATAGTATTAAACGTTGTAAAAAAATAATATTAAAATCCACGTGCTGATAAATATTTTTCGAATATTGTAACTTGTAATGATGACAACTTTTAGGTTAGGTTAGATATTTTTACGGTTGTGCGTTGTGCCCATAAACTTCTATTACTTTAGTAGTTCAGTAATCTGTGTATTACTTCTAATAAGAATAAGGTCTATGGTTGTGCCACAGACACAAACCTAGAAAAAATATAGACTACGTCGGTTCATGATATAGGTCACGTGACAGGTGCCGCGTTTTCTAGGGACCTACGGTCCAGAAAATGGATATTTTATTTGCTTTATGTTGGCGGTTGTGCAAATATGATGGCTGCATTGCAATCTGAAATTAACTAACTTGCTGTCATTTTAAATGTCAGTAAAGAATGTGACATGAATGTGACCAATCACAGTAAACAAATCACTGAAATATACGATGGTCGTTCTGGGCGTTGCGATCGCTTAGTGGAATGCACCCATGGAATGCGTTAAGTCCCATTGCGCATCCAAATAAAGGTACCAACCTTAGGAGCAGACAAAAGGAGGCACATGAAACTCAGCAAAGACATACTTCATTGGTTATGTGGCTGAGAGAGACAACCATCTGTACGATATGAATTGTGTTCTTAATTTGCCATTATTTTGTTTGTAAACACGTCATTGGCGTACAGTGTGGCTTCTTCTTTTATCTTGTATCTCAGTGTTATACTTTGTGTATTTTTGAGGGTGTTATTGTTGGAACATGTCATGCTTTATAAGGGACTGTAAAATTAACCAGCATACAGCACGAAATAATTCTTCATATCCAGAATTCAATTTCATTTCAATTCACAATCAGCTAAGCCCCTACTGCTCCGCCATTGCTAGAGGCACAAAACAAAATATGGCGCTGATCATAAATAATCCATTCGCGCAGCTTTTAGCGCATTCCAGTCATCATAATATAAAATTATATTTTAGTGAAACAAATTAGCTTCACGCTACAATACAACCAACGTAAATTGGCGTAAAAACAAGTTTTAACGATTTGGACCTTTTAGGGCAGCCATGAATTTGCGGTCGCCGGCAATATGACACTGCTACAGTCTATATTTTTTCTAGGTTTGTGGCCACAGAGTGGTTGTGCCAAGAAGAAAATGATGCGTTCCCCATTTTGTACTGTTTTACAGTCCCGTTCAGACACTGTAGCGAATAGTTCTAAATTGTAATACTGAATAACATTTTTGGCCGTAATAATGCCTGCTCATTATTTACCTTGTATTTTGTAACTTAATTTTTGTTGTAGATTTATTGAGTTGTTATGTCTATTTACTCCTTTTGGTAACAACAACCCAAATTACGATGTACAACCTATGTTTAATGATGAGCACTACATCATAAACATTTTCTGCTATATAAAATGGTTGCTGACAACTGATGATAATTATTACTTATTACATAGCGATTATGTCGATCAGTAAACAGATTAATAAGCAATCGATTAGGTGTCAGTGTACGGAACACAGTCTGTATGTTTTCTTGACTTTAAAGTAATAGCACTAGGTGTTCTGTGGTAATAGCTGTGTTTGGTATGCCAATCGAGTGTAGCAAGTACAGTGCCTTCATAAATGATTACAAGCTACGTGACACGTGACAAGGACTGTGATTCTCGAAGAACAACTCGTATGCAAATAGATTTCTTGTCTCTCAATTGCCGTAGTGAGGAAAAGGATATTCGCATATGAATTGCTCTGCGATTGATTTGAGAACGTAGCTTGTAATCATTTATGAAGGCACTGTATATGCCGCTAATGCACATCAGTGAAATAAAAATGAAAGATGCAGAACAACCGATTTTGAGCAAAGGTATAAGATGAAAATAAACGAAAGCATTATTATCATCATATCTTCACTTTTATCAAAACAGATTAGTATGACGTTAAAATACGGAAAGATATCCATTATGAAAGAATAAAATAAGTTATTTGAGATTAGGTTACCTAGACTACCTATTAGTCTGTGACCTAGCTACATTAAAAAATTGGCGCGAAAACTTACCTGTAAAATTCGACCTTAAAGGTGACCTAAGAGTCAAATCAAATCACTAAATTAACACTTACTATTTCCTTTACTTATTCAATTACCACTCTTATTTAAGAAATATATCATCTCTGAGATTTTGCATATCATAGAAGATTAAGTTACATTTTGACCAGTCTGGATTTTAATATAAGTTCAATTTTAATCAGATAAAACTAACAACAGTTCTACTAATTTCATTGTGAATATATCGTTAAACACAGAATATTAGCGATTACAACCATATATTTAACACCATAAAGCATATGAAAGGACAGATAAAAGTCACTTATGCATGATTTAACACTAAAAACACACGAAATAACATAATCTTGCAAAGTTGAAGTTCTCTGACAAATACACCAAATAAAATTAGTGACTCAATTGAACTTAATTCTATATATAAAACATCCCCTTGTGATTCCGTTTCACTATTGGTGGAGAAAGAATACATTTTAAAAATGTATTTAAAACATAAGAAGAATCAAATTTAAATGTCTCATTTTCAGTCAGATAATTTTACCCTTACGTATAGGTTCCATAAGATTGAAATGAAATTTCTTGACACAAAGTACAGCAGGTTACATATACTACTGTGACGTCCCACTAATGCAGTCTATTACGGACTGTGCAAGCAGATTTTAATAAAAATATTTCAAATAAGTCTCTAAGGCCCGTTTGTAGCTTTACAATATTTTGTACAGTTTTCTAATGATATTTAGTTCAGCTGTTTGGAATGATGTACAAAGTATTGCATATGAGCATGCGCATTTATGTCATTTTGTAGGTATTCATATGCTTACAATTTTACAAGTTCATTGGTTGGGACATATCTACCATGTTGCGCATATTCTGAGGCACAATTTATGTACAAAATATGTACAGTTTTTTTGAAACAGACTTGTTCTTTTACAACACAATTTACTACTAGACTACTATATACTATACTAGACATTATTGTGCAGAAAATTGTAGAGCTACAAACGGATCTAAAACGTAATTTGCAAAATTTACGAACCACTAGATGGTTTGATTCTTTCCATTTATGTGATTTTTAAGGTGAAAGTGTATTTTAAGGACTTATCAAAAGAATTATTTTAACTTTAATGTAAAAAAAATTCCTAGAGTGCATTATATCGTGAATTACTAGTATGGACTTGTTGGACTCAGTATAGCGGCGTTAGGGTAGGGCGCGGTTGGGCGATCGCCCAGGGCGCCGGAGTTCGAGGTCGCTAATAGAAAGGCCAGAAAAGTAAAATTTTATTAGTTTTTTCTAATAAACGGTTATTTTTTATAATAAATAATTATTTCTTTTAATAAATGGTTATTTCATTATATCCTTTCCTTTTTTTCGTATGGGTTTGAATTGCAGTTGGGAGGCGTCGTAAAAATCTCGCCCAGGGTGCTATAGTAGTGTTAAAACCGGCAACTTTGACTGTTATTCATCCCACACCTGATTTATTTCAAATTGCATATTTCTTCATAAATAATTTGTTAATTACCTCTACAGCAGTTCCGAAGTCTGTCAACAGATGTCAGCCAAGATTTTCGCCAATATTTCGAATCATTGCATAAAACGATCTATTAGCACATTAGGTCAGTAATCTAACACGGTCGGTTTCGAGAAATTATTATTTTGTCTTTATTTACGACAATTATACCTAGTTAATAATAGACCCTGGTAATCTGATAGAACTGATTAATAGAATTGCAGTTTCCGAAAACCCTAAAGATTAATATAATAAACATATCTGTGCTATCTGTATCTTTTAGGAATAAAGCCTTGTCTTCAGTGACGCGTAATTTGCGCAAATTATTTAATGGCGAGAAACGTCTCAACTTTTAGCGAATTTTGGCAACTGCAATATTTTCTTACCATTTTCATCATAAAATTGTCATGGTAGCAGAGTTCAAGTTAAAAATTACTAACACCACAAATGATGAAAACAGCGGTAATATTCCTATTTTACGAAATGTTAACACTTCTCGAAATTAGCGAGAATTTTTGCGAATTTCGCGTCAATGAGGATAAAACTTAATCCTCCAAATAGGTAACCGACAGCTGGTGTCTTAGATAGTGGTCACCTGCTGATCGTTATTGTCAGTAGACAGTAGACTGAAATTGGTATATGTAGTAGATATCGCATCAACACTGTAATGCATTATGCTTACATGTGACCATGGACCTTTTATAGATTTGTTTTGTTCCAACCACCGCAAGAATTGATTCCAAACCATCTTGAACTAGTGAGTTTAGTTCAGTTGTTAATGTACTTTCGGCGAATGCGACGTAGACGGAGCTGTTCAAACTTATATTTCTATATTATTATAACAATTCTGAACCAGTTCTCTACGGTTGGAACAGAGCTTATATATGCCCCACGGATCATGTGAACTGAACTAAGCTCATCCCTGGCGTAACAAATGGTAACAAACTCGTATTGTCGAACGCACTAACTCATATAAGAAATGTCAATTATTTGTCAACAGGTTAATGTCAAAGAGAAAATAAATTTCTTTTAAAAAATAATATTTGTGAAAGTAATTATATTATTTAAAATGTTTCTGTGATATGAAAATTACCATCTAATTAATATATTGATAGAAGCTATAAAATGTAATAATCTATCTACGTTTACCCTTGTGTATTTGTAAAGGATATGGAGCAGCAAATAAATGATTCACATAATAATAAACAAATAACTATAAGAGCTCTACGAAGAGGCACACGAAATATAGTTTCTACTTTATTAAATCCTTTTAAGGTTATACCTAACGATAAAGGACTCCCACGGTATGTAAAGTAATATTATTAATTTGTAGATATTTGTAATAATTATGGTAAGTATCTCATTTTTATACTTTGCATTATGTTTTATAGTGATTGGCAAGGACTAGCAGAGTTATGTGGGATAAGTGGCGAAAAAATACCTAGCTTGCAACAAGATCCAGATCCAACTAATAAGGTTTTAAATTTGTGGAATGAGAAAGACAAAATAGAAAGCACAATTGATACATTTCTTAGATACTTAGAAGAGTTGGATAGATTCGATGTTATTGAAGATATCTCACCATTGATAGGTGATTTTGTGTTTTTTATATACTGAATGTAACAAAAATATACCATCACTTCAGGAATATACAGGGTGATTCTTTATGGATTGAACATAGAGCTAAGGCATACTTATAGAAAGATTAAAAATATGATTTAATATAAATTGCCTGGGTAATTATTTACACTAGCGGAAACCTCATCAATCTTCAAATCTAGTTTTTGAAAAAAAAAAGAACTTTTCAAAATTGTAACGTTTATGTATACATTATAATAGGTTGAAATTGCAATACAACCTCCAGCTAGCTTTAGTTCATGATGTCACACTATTGTCAAATTGAATAGGCGTTGTATTGCAACTTCAACCTAATGTAGTAGGTACCTATAGGTACAATTTTGAATTTTTTTTTTTTTTTTGAAAACTACATTTGACAGCATAAAACTAATAAACTAACTAATGTATACAGGGTGAGTCAGTCATAATGTCATTAATTTTAACCACGTATTCGGGAGGCCTAATAAAGACAGAAAATCGAAAAAAAAAAAAATTTTTACTCGACCTTTACAAAAATAAACAAATCACCCTATAAAAAATGAGTAACACTACGCTCCTGGTATGCTACAAACTTTCTGATGGCGCACCCGACGAAAATCTATTGCCACAGACTTGCCGTATTAACCATGGATGCCACATTTACATACATAATATTGTCTAACACATCAGCGTGTTATTCAAATTTACCTCCATTTAGCACTCTGCATTTCCCGCATTTCTTCCCTCTCAAATTTGTAGATCATGCCACACATTTGGAGGGGGGATGGAGAGAATACAAGCAGTAAGCAGTAGTTTGTTTATTTCGGTCTAACCTCTCGTATTTGGCGTAAATTCACAACGCATAATTTTACAAATTCCGAATATGTGGAAATGATCGTTTAGTAAATATAAATACAGTAAAACTCGGTTACAACGTACACGGTTATTACGTACTTATGGTTATAACGTACTGAATAAACAAGTCCCGTCATTATTATAGGGCCTTCAATAGTTAATTATTTGCTTTTAACGTACTACGTTATTACGTACTTCTGATATAAAGTACCAAAATACCTGGTCCCCGCGTCTAAAAATTTCAAATTATAACGTACTTTTTATACATAAACTCAAAAACTTATTTCGGCAAGTACGGCAAAAGCTCAGGGCGCCGTGTAGCGCGCATGCGATATCTAAGTTGTCGATACATAAGTTGTCGCCGACGATAACTGCCCTGTATCCATCCTAAGATGTTTTCTCCCAACACATGTTGATACAATGCAGTTGTCTAAAGTTATTTCTATCTCTCTTCTAACGCAATAAGAGGAATAAAAAATGTAAAACGATTTTTAGAAAGTAAAATTAATACAGGAGATCGTATTTTAAGCGCATCGTTGGAGATAGAAATGTATTTAGAGCAACATATCCTTATAAATCGCAAAAAACAAACTCACATAACAGACTTTTTTGGAAAGTAGTTTTAGATATGTATTTTATTATACATACATACATATGTACCTACATATGTGTGTTGTATTTTTAGTTTTGCTTTTAAGGGTTAAGAACGAATACCATATACATATATACTGTTCTTCTGTTGCTGTTCGTTTGTATTTTTGTTAAGAATTGATATTAATTTAATATAATTTTTTAAAACGTACTTCTGATATAACGTACCGATTTTTTAAGTCCCCGTCGGTACGTTATAACCGAGCTTTACTGTATGTTATGTTAGTTCACAGAATTTTCATTTTTGGCTACATTATACCTAATAAAGTTTAAAAAATAAATTTAAATTTGTGAAAAATTATAAAAATATATATTTAGATGTAATAGTGATAGTTGTTTACGAAAATGATTTACATTTGCATTGAATGTTGTAGAAGTTTGATAACATTTCTCTTGACAAACAATTTGCATTTAAAGAAAATTAAATATTATAAAAAATTATAATTTTTGTGAGAGACTAATCGACAATAGTTCATATATGCAGAACTATTGTCGATTAGTCACACGTATATACCAACTGTGTATTAACTACATAGTATTCCTGTTTTCAGAGGAAGATGTTAATTACTTCAAACAGAATCCAAGTGGATGTAATAATAAATATCCAGATATAGATAGCGACAAATACATATTGACCATTGATGACGTGAATAGAAGAAGTGAAGGACTTGAACCACAGACATACGATGCTTTCGTTCTTTTCGCCGACGATGATATAGATTTTGCCACTGAACTTATTGAAACTATGGAAAAGCAGTACAATCTAAAATTGTGTGTTAAAGGAAGGGACTTGGTTGGAGGAGGGTTTGAACATGACTCTGTGATTAAATTAATTTCAGAAAGGTGTCGAAGACTAATTGTTATATTGTCACCTGCTTTTTTAGAAAGTTCAGCAAATAAATTCTTCTATAGTTTTGCACAGGCTATCGGAATAGGTATGAAATGAATTTATATGAGATCTAAATGATGATATAATGAATTAAATGAGATGTTTATAGAGAACACTCTATTTTGTGACGTTTACATACCATGGGCGTATCTATGATTTTATCTTGGAGGGGGTAAAGTTGTAAAGACTTATAACATCAACAGACTAAAGAACTAAACATAAATAAAGACTTTTGTCAAATAAAAGAAGTTAATATCCAATATCAATAATAAAATATAAATTAAAAATTTATACATTGCAGCAGTATTATAAAAATAAAAGATAATGGAAATTAAATTAATTTTACTATTTTTTTTTACTTGCATATCAATAATTGAAATGTCTAACTTAATATGTCTATGTATATGTAGAAGAGCAAGGATTTTTTATGAACAGAATAGGGAACGAGCTGGGGACGAAAGCATATTTAAAAATATTGTATTTTTCTAGATCAGAGGTATTTTCAGCATTCATATATGCAGCAACATCGAGCAAAATTACAGAATTTAGATTTGAAAGTCACATTAGTAAACGCTAAATATTACTTATAGAAATATTACTTATTACACAATTTAATATTGTTTGCATGCGATTATCAAGTAATTCAAATTACAAATACTTCACCTCTGTTTTATTCGAAAATTATAAAGTAATGGATTTCATTTCAGTAAGCTTCTTGGGGGGGGTAATTACCCCCATTACCCCCCCATGGATACGCCCCTGTTACATACTTGTTATTTGCAAATATATAAAAATGGTTAAATAGTGAGTTAAATAGGTAAAATAGTGCAGATTTTTGTGTTGCAAAGGAAAATTGTGTCAGATGTGGTTGAAAGTTTCAATCATACTAAATTAGTATTAATCTTAAAAAATTATACAAAAATATCTTAAACACTTCTCGTAACTTTTCAAAAATAAAAAGGAAGCTGTAGGTGATAGTTTTTTGTAAAAAAAATTAATTTATACTGAGAGAACCAGTAGCGAGACTCAGTAGCTTAAGAGTCCGTCGCGCGCTTGAAATAAACCGAATTTTTACGCTTGGCCCATAACACTTATTTAGACAACGAATAAACATAGCGGTCTAAATAAAAAAACAATCGAAAGACAAAGTTGTTTCCTAAGGCTGCTGTGTAATATTTTTTTCAAAATTAGTTTTTAATTATTTAAATTTAAAGAGTAAACTGTGCAAGAAATCGTCATATTTACAATTTATTTACTTAAAAATAAAGGCTTAAATCGAAATTTGGTTACACGAGGGAAGTAAGTCTGTCTTAGCTTTGCAACGATACCAAAATTATATCGAATTGACAAAAATTACTCAAAATTCTATGTTAAATGCCGAACGTCTACAACTTCAGAATTTTGCACAGTTTACTCTTTAAATTTAAATAATTAAAAACTAATTTTGAAAAAAATATTACACAGCAGCCTTAGGAAACAACTTTGTCTTTCGATAATTTTTTTATTTGGACCGCTATGTTTATTTGTTGTCTAAATAAGTGTTATGGGCCGAGCGTTAAAAATCGGTTTAATTCAAGCGCGCGATGGACTCTTAAGAAAAATTGAGAAATAAGGAAATAAAAAAAAATGTCTTTATTACCTTCAGCAAAGTCGACATTAGATGCTATTGTGTTATTCATCTTGAATATTTTGTTTTTATTTAGAGATTAAATTTAAAGTTTCACCATAGTTATGTTGGTTCCTTTGTTTAAAATTTATGGATCTATAGTATGGACAGTTTATATTTTCCATATTCTATCTGTTCTGAGCATTCTCTATCTTTTCGAATAAATGTGCCCAATACCACAGACTAGGAGGAAAATGTACCTCATGCAAACTTTCTGATTTACGCAATCTCTATAATGATACTACGAAAATTGTCCCTCACGACAAAATAATAAAATTTTCTTTTACAGAAATTAGCCATCTTATACCCGAGGGGGAAACCGCTGATCAGTATGGTGTACACTATTTTCGTTTATTTCCCCTAAACTAGCATTTCCTGGGTAATACTTAGGTATTTCCCCTCATTACCTAGAATTTCCCCGTATCACCCCAGAATTTCTACGTATTACCTAGAACTTCCTCGTATTACCCCAGAATTTCCCCGTATTACCCAAAATTTCTTTGCATTACCTAGAATTTCCCATGTATTACCTGCTATTTCTTTTGCATTACCTGTACCTTTAGCTAGCTTGTATACCTGTTACAAAAAAATGTATATATTTTATAAAAATAGTTTTTAACAAGAAATCGATTAAGAAAAATATATTTCAGTTAGGATTAATCAAGATGTATTTCTTAAAAAAAAGAATATCTAGTCAATATCTAGTATTTAATTATTGTTATTCAGTCTCTTGATTAGTTTATATTTTTTTTGTTATATTTAAAATGTCGATTTATTTCACTTCAAAAGGTCCATTTCCTGACAATTGCAATGGCTCATAAAATATATAATTTTTATTTATATGTATTGGCAATATCATCACAACGCTGCCATACGAAGTGTTCAAGTTCGGCTTTTAGAAATTTCATTTTGTAATAATTATCTCAACATTCCTCTATAACGCGACCAATATTCCATTTTTCTTCGTAGAAAACGGCGTAGTATTTTGCTCCGTTTGGATGTCCAAATTATGTATATTCTCTTCTGGTGGCTCAGAATCTGACTTTTCTGCATCAGTGGAATCAAGTGGTATTGCTTCTTTTAGAATTTTGTCTTCAGAAGCATTCAACATATTAGGTTTTTTTTCGTATCTTATCTACTACTCTTGGGCTTTCCAATGGTCGTTTTCTTGAATCACTTTCTGGTTTACATAAAATCTTTTTAATCTGTTGGTACTCACTTTTACATTATTTTCATCAAACAACCAACGATGAAAACTTTTTTACAATAATTTTCTTATCATTTGATAATTTGACTTCTATAAGCTGCGAATTGTCCTGTATGTCCGTCACTATATCAGAATAATCCTTTAAATTTATGTCATATTTGTTAGAAGATATCTCATCTCCAGTTTGATTTTATGATGAAAAAAAATCTAAATTCTCTTGATGGTGTTTAACATTAGTTTGTAGTTCATCCATTTCCTTTTCTATATCTATATCATCTTTGTCTTGTGTTTTATTGTCAAAATTTAAAGAAATATCAACATGTTGCGGATGAACTGCAGCCTCCATACGCAACATTCGAGGACCTTGACGCGTTTTTTATAGGTATAATTACCAAAGCAGTGGAGATATACTACACACTGTAAAAACGAATTAGGGATATTACGTAATTTTTCGTTGAATTTTTCTAACCAGAATTTATGCTGTATTTATTACAATATGTTAAACTATGTAATTCAATTTTTACATAATTAATAAGAGTTTTTTTTTTCATAATAGTTAATGTAACAAATACAGTATAAAACGTAACAAAAAACCAATCTAAATTAATGTAATTTCACTAATTCGTTTATACAGTGCATTTGGTCTTATGATTAGGAAGTTAAATTAATTCTACTAAGGTCTTTGAAATATGTTTTTGGCAAACACTTTTGTCAACCAGCGATACGGGTAGTTAATATCTTTAATTTATAAAAATAGAGTTATTTATTTATTTAACAATACTCTACACTACAGATTACAATAGGACGATTTAGAACTATAATTAACATTTACAACAATACCACTCTGTATAATGTTAAAATCTAAGAGTTTTTAAAAATAGGTTTTAATATGAAACAAGTGTTTTATAATTTTTTCATATCTGTTACGTTTACATGGCAAATTAGATTTTTTCTACTTATTTACTTGGTAACTACATACTTAAAAAGGTCATTCGTTATAAAGTCTCAAAACAAAAAAGCTTCTATACCAAAGTGACATATTTCTTATTCTACTATTCTCCCTAGTTTGTTCATTAAATGCTGATACTTAGGACAATTAATTCTATAATAGTTGGAATAGGTGGTAAATATGCATTCTAACGTCATACTCGACGTCATATTTACAATTATTAATCATTTATTCAAATATCTGTACTCAACCTTAAAATCGGTATTTTAAAATAATTTGAGAAATATTAATTATTTTTATTTCAGCCTTTATTATTGCGGTTTGGAAAAAAGCGTATGTATCTCTAGCAATTACCGTACATAATTCTAAATCACCTTGTTTATTCGCGTCAAAACACCTAGTATATTACGTACACATAATAACGCCATATTATCGTATTGAAGTTGAAGGTTATATTTTTTTTGTCCGCATTGGGAATAAATAACCATTGAAATATATTTAAGTAAGTATTACTTCTAAAATATTATATCACATAAGTTACCTTGCTAATTATCTTATCAATGCATTAGGTAGTACATCACAGATCGAGACAGACTGAAATGAAATGTGTTGTGCTGTTTTGTTGCGCAAAAGCTCATCTTTATAACTGTATGCTAACTTTGCGTGCGATATAACCCGTACGCGCATTATCCCGTATTGCCCCCGTATTACCTCGTATTATCTCGAATTTCCCGGTACTTCCCCAGAATTACCCATTATTCCCTCGCATTACCCTTGTATTTCCTTAATTTGGTGTACAAATTACCTCAGCAGTTTCCCCCTCGCTTATACCTATTTCCAAACTGCTATATTATTAACCACTCAATAAATTTACGCTATAGGAATACTAATACATCCGATTAATTATTATTCCAATCATCAGAATCTTTTAACTTGATATACTACCAATATCTTAACTAAATCATTCCAATCTCTAAATAGTCATAGTGCAAGTGACGAAAGTATCTTGAATTTTGTACCCAGTTCCAGCACGTCAATGCAATTCATCCCATTGAATCTCAAAGACCATGTTAATCGACATTGCATTTGCAAAGCAAATATTGTCACATTATTTAATATTTTGACATATACTTAAAAGAAATGATTAATCCTACATAAATCTAATGGAAGAAATGGAAGAGTAGAGAATGCGGCTTATAGAAAGAAACTATTTGTCAGATCATACCACTTTGAACTACCGTACAGATATTAGAAAGTATTGTTTAAATAAGGGCTCACTTAGGCTATACGACAGTTTGCATCTTACATGAATATATTTATATATACTTGAGAATAAACATTTCCATGTTGGGAATAAAGTCAAACAAGCATACAAAGTAGTTCATAGAAAAAGAGAAAGATTTCTAATGTGTTGCAGAGTTCCAGTGCTGTACTGTTTTACCTAGGTCACATTTTTTTAATCAACATTTCGGTGTGTTGAACTCTGTGGAGCAGTGCTAGCTCATGGCTTTTTAAACTGAGAATATGCAGGTAGACTGAAATATACAGTGTGTCCACATATGGACCTATCTATACTTGTAAACTTTTTTTTTGGCATTTAAAAAAAAAATCTTTAAAAATAGGTTTTGCTTGTCTTAAAATGTAATATATAGCAGCTGGGAAAATGATGTTGGAAAATACAGGGTGTTAAGTCGATCTCTGATGTGAATCGCAAAATGCACGTGGCCAACACGTCTTATCCTACTGAGGGATTAAATAGATTGGACGGTTAGATCCTATAGAGTGGCCGCAATGATCTCCTGATCTTAACCTCTTGACTTTTATTTGTAGAAATTTACTGCATAACACACAATTTAAAGGAAAAAAATTTGGGAAGAAATAGACCACATAAATTAAAATACAGTTCATTTAGTTTATGAAGAATTTAAGATAATGTTTGAAAAACTTGTAGCAGTTGGACAACATGCAGTTTTAGTTAGTTAAGTAATTTGACTTTAGTGTTTGTGTTTCGTGTTCCCATTATGTAATAATTGTGTGTTCAATCTTAATAAAATCAAAAATAAATATACTCGCGTCAATAATTCAGACGTCTTACGTCACAGCTGACGTTACACATATGTTTTTATTGTCAACGTAATTTTTGATATTTGGTTGCACTAAAAACAATCATTTTTTGCAATTTAGTGCAATATATAATGCAAACTTTTAGTGTAGTATAAAGTTTTATTACTGTCAGTTGCAGTTTCTTAAATATTTTGATGAAAATATAATGAATTATTCATTTGTTCGTATGACGTAAGTCGTCTGAATTCTTGTCGCGAGTATATTTCCATTTTTACTGTGAGAAAGGTATTTTAAGCTAATATAATATATCAAATCTCCTACAATTAATATCAATGCAGTCATATGTATGCTCTCTGATACCAAACATATAGGTATGCTAATGAACAATTCCACAGACAAAGCCCTATTCAATAATTATCTGAAAAATTAATCTAGCTAAATTTACTAACCTGGTTTAATGAAAACATTCTATAAATATCTAAGTTCACTTTTTAAACTGTGGCAACTTGAAAATTCAACCACAATAGATGAGATCTGACCTATTTCTGCATTTTTAGGATTGTTTCTTCAGGTGGCCTCCTTTAAGTTGAGTCAAATATATAACTATTAAAATTATTATACCAATAAATTAAAATTATTTGAAATTAAATATCGACAATGTCAAAAGTGACTAACCTGTCAATGAATTTAAACATGATAACGACCTACTTAATTAATAAAAAAATCATAAACAAATAAAAGACAATGTTAAACATGTTTTTAATTTTTTATTGTTTTATCATTGTGAAACGTGGCTAAAAAAATTTGAGAACTGCTGGTTTAGATTATTAAGTAAGAGCAATTTTTATTTGTTACTGCTACCAGATTTTTACTAATGCCCTGTCTCACCTGTCTCATATCGTACTAGCCGCCACTACTGTAGAGCCAGCCAGTCATCGGTTAAAATAATTGATGATACAGACCAATAATGGTGAAATTCATCATGAAATTTTGAATAAAAGAACACAACCCTATTTAACTATTTTTCTAGCTATTTAAATAATAAGTTAGCTATGTAACTGTCAAGAAATACGGTGTAGAACTTGTAGTGGAAGTAATATATGTTATATTAGAATTATTAGAAATCTTGTTCTTTTTCTGCTTGTATCAAAGGAGTTAGAGGATTTTGTACCCTCAAAATAACATTTATATTTTTACTGGTATGATATTTAATGGTGTAAAAAAATACAGTGGAGTTTGGTATTACAACCGTATATTTTTGCCTAAATAGTTGCTACAAATAAAAATGTAGATGCATCAGTCTGGAGGCTTGAGCGGCCAATGTTTTCTGTCGGTCTCGAAGAAAAATGTTCATATAGCTATCTATAAATTGATCTGAAATTATGAATGAATGAACCATCCAGGAGATATGTCACTCAAATGGTTAATAATAAATCATCACAATTAATAAAAATCTGAATTTAATGAGAAAATAAATCAAAAACACATTGTAGGTACATAAAAGCACATGTAGATCTGTAAGCTGAGTGGCTCATAAACCGCACAGACTACGCTCAAGACTTCGTCCACATTTGCAAAACTGAGCGGCACATGAGTCACTTACGTAACTAGTGTAGCAAGTGGCTCATGAGTCACTCAGTTTACAAGTGTGGCCAGAGTTTCAAGCATAGTTTGTGCGGATTATGAGCCGTTCGATGTGGTAAACCTCATCCAGACTTACGAGTTAAGCGGCTCATGAGCTACTCAGCTTACAAATCTATACCCGCTTTAACATTTAATATACAGAGTGATTCAGTCATAATGTTATTAATTTAAAAAAAAAAATGTTACTCGTCCTTTCAAAAGATAAAGAAATCACGTTATAACAATCAGTAACACGAGACTCCTGGTATGCTATAAATTTTCTGATGACGCGTACGAGTATAGGAGCTATATAGAAGTCCAGCAACATTGTCACTCAGCCATGAACATAGAAAACAGTGCCTTCATAAATGATTACAAGCCACGTGACCAGGACTGTGTTTCTCGAAGAACAACTCGTATGCAAATAGATTTCTTGTTTCCCTCAATTGCCATAGTGAGACAAAGGATATTCGCATATGAATTGCTCTGCGATTGATTTGAGAATATCAACCCTGATCACGTGGCTTGTAATCATTTATGAAGGCACTGTAGCATCATCTTTGGTACTGAAGTGATAGAATTTTTTTTCTAATGACAAACTTCTTGTTTGCATTATAAAATGTATATGTATATTCGTTGAAGTACCTTTAAAAATTGTTGCATTGTTAAGGTATTTAGTGTTTTGTCAAGATCTGACGTATAATTCATTCATCATGCCCTCGTAATGCAAGTTCAAAAGCTCTGCAAAATTTTATACAGTAAATAATTTTGGATGAAACATTAAAAGCATACCTATCTTTTTGACAACTTTTCGTTATGTTCTTAAAAGCAGAATCAAGTTGAGCTCGTATGTTGATATTCCAAATTAATGCAAATCCAATTTGATTAGGAATCAGAATCAAATTATTTATTTCTGATCAGTTGGTACTGAATAACACATACATACAACTTTTATGTTGAAACTTAATATGTTACTTGCATACTTTAAAAAAATAATTTATAGCATTAATTACATATTACAATAAGTAGGTACTATAGGAAAATATTTAAATTTTGCGTCGTTGCATGAGGCTGACTCCGAATCGAATTGCCACCAGCGGTCAATGACAGTCTGAAAAGCTGGGTTTAAATAATGGTTTGAAAATATTTTTTTAACATAAATATACATTTAAAAAATTTTGAAATCGCATATTCATATTATACTCATTTTTCCCTATCTTCTCTTAAAATTAATGACATGATTGAATCACCCTGTTACAGTTATTACATCCTGTTGTTATAACTAAACTCTACTGTAAATCTGAAGTTGCCATTAATTTTAGATTCTAAAACTGCAATTCTGAATATACATTTATATACCTATTATTTTGCTTGTTTTAACTTATAACATGTTTTTTTTTAACTTATACTATACACACTTTGTCATAGTTTTATAGTTTACTTTATGGTCTTTTAAATATTTCCAAAATAATAATAATAATTGGTTGTGGGTGAAACACTATTGCTATCCTCTTTTAATAACTGGGAATGTAGTTTCCATTACTTTCAAAATTCCCAAAAATATCCTTTGATATAGTACCATAAATTTTTCTTTTTTAGTACTACTATAATAAATGCTGTTGTTAAAATGTCAGAAGTAACAAGAGCATAAGACAATCACACAAATACACCCCTCTTAGAAATTAATTCTAACTTAACCCTTGCTAATCTATGCTTTCTTTGCAATCTCTAGAACAAAGGCAAAGAAAAATAGTACCATGTCTCTATAAGAATTGTGGTAAATTACCAGCTGAATTGTCATGTTATGTTATATTAGACTATGAGAGAACCAATAAGTTATGGAAAAATTTTTGGTATAAATTATACAATTCGATTAGAATTCCTGATGGGACATCTACTGTAGTAGGAAATGTTAATTTAGTAAGGTAAGAAATTCTCGTTTCATCCTTTTATTTTTAGTATTGGACTGCTCCTTGTTATAAGTGCAGAAAACTGGAAATTCACACAAATCTTAATGAATAGTTTTTTAAATTACAAAATGTCAGTTAAGAAAGTCAGTCAGTTATTGTTACTAATAGGATTTTTTTGCGAGTAACCGTTGTCAGAATAACGGTTAGTTAGTGGTATCTCTTACATGAGAACCGCACTCCTAGATTAACGGTAACGGTAACGTAGATTCGCTAAAATACACTGGTTATGGTTCTTCTTGAATCTGTGGTTGTTATAAGTTAATAAATAATCATAACGTAAAATTTTGTAAACAAGCAACGACAGCATGGAAGTGTTTGTTTTTTGTGTAGGTACTTATTAAATTTATTTTTAATATCTATATTGTTTATTACACTTTAATTTTAATAGTAAAACCTTTGTTCCACTAGTGTGAGGGAAGGCAACATTTGAATGGCTAGAAAAATATAACCGCATTGTATTCTATCAACTGTTACAAATGGAAAAAGTAACATTTTATGAGTTGATTAACTTTATTATGGAAAATTATAAATGTAGTACAAAAAAAGTAAAAGTTTCTTTAAAACAATGTTATTTTTAACTAATTCTACAATCAATCATTTTATTAAGATTTCATACAATACATGAAATGTTCTCTGCAGAGTGCAGAAGAATTTATGTTATAATCTCACAATTTTCGTAATATTCGTAACCGCTTTTGGTTTACCTACCTCGCTGAATATGTTACTGATTTCAGTAACCGGTGTTATTGTTGTGACGTCAATAGTTACGTCATGTCTCTTCCCCTCACTAACCGCTTTCACACTAAAACGGTCTGGTTACTAAAAAACAGTTACCGGTACTTCAACGGTTACTCGCAAAAAAATCCTATAAATCGCAGCACCTGTGCTTTATCTAGTTTGCTCCATTGCTCTCTTCTGCTCTCTAAAATTCTATTTAGATGTAAGCACTTTGTGTGGACAAAAAATGGTATTATTTTTGTATATTTTAATCTTGAAATAATAAAAAAAATACATAACATTTTTTATAAACCAAATTAGATAAGTGCTAGATGTGTTTGGTATCCTGAACTAGTCCTCACTACATAGGTTACATTTTCCTTACACTATGGAATTTGTTATACCTCAGTGTAGCGTGTCTAGTGTAGCTACACTGACTTCTGAGATAGTGCAGGTAATGAGTATGGATGACTTAACCTCAAATATTTTGTTTCAGTCTTTTTTTAATGTATATATTTTTTGTATCTTATGAATTGGGGAGAACAGTTGACAAGAAATTGTATCCAAAATTATTGTGAAAAAATTGTATCTACAAGCAAATAAATTTATGTGTTTGCATCTGTCAAACGTCACATTCACGTCACGGAGATGGTCAAACATTTCTGTCAATTCTGAACCAATTTTCAACGGCGGTTAGAACAGACCTTATGTATTTTTCAATGATTACACTGTTGTGCACTAACCTCACTACACTCGATTGGAATACCAAACACAGCTACTATTTATTAAAAGGAAATCTGGTGCTGTGTCTATATCAAATATGTCAAATTCTGACATTTGTGTTTCTAAATAGTACTACTGAAGTTTCACACTAAGAAACATTACAGGATTCTATTGAAATTCAACTGACTTGGTAGACAAGTTTTGCGGGCAACATGTTTTATTATTACCTATTCAACTTATTTTTAAGGGGGAAAGTATTTTGTGAATGACCCAAATTTCTACAGTGCCTTCATAAATGATTACAAGCCACGTGACCAGGACTGTGATTCTCGAAGAACAACTCGTATGCAAATAGATTTCTTGTCTCTCTGAATTGCCGTAGTGAGAAAAAGGATATTCGCATATGAATTGGTCTACGATTGATTTGAGAATCTCGACCATGATCATGTGGCTTGTAATCATTTATGAAGGCACTGTACGTCTAAGCAAGGGTGTGACCATTTTCCCTTAAAATCTTATATGGAAAGTAGTTCATCATTTTAAAGGGCATTTAATAATCTATTCAACACCATCTAATTTTAAAATTTTAGATGATCAATTCTCGAGAAATTATTATACCCGAGTTTCAGAATAATATAGAGCACTTCGATGAATACGGGAGGTGAGGATTGCAGGAGACAAGATTCATAGGTACTTGAGAAGGGTTCAAGGAACACAAAATTACGAAAAATAAGTTGATGTTGAGTCGACTATAATTTTATTTTATTAGATAATAAATCTGCACCAAGATCCATGCACTAGTTTGTTGCTCAAAATGTTCTCTAACATTATGAAACATACGTGGAGAGAGTAATAAGGAGTGTGCTATGCATTGCCACAACTCTTGTAATAAGATTGTGGCATACATTTTTGTCTTTAAATGTCTACAGTACTATATAGAAGTTGGTGATGGTCCTTTTCAACAGCTAATAAAGTAAAAATAGTGACCATTGAATTTGATGATCTGTTTACCTCAAATTTCTCGAGAACTAAGCTTCTAAAATTAAAAACTAGATGGTGATGAAAAGATAAATGTGTGACTATAGCATGGTTGCTTATTAACAACAACATATTTTGATATGTCCTTTTGTCATGTTACACTTAATGTGATTTGATACTACATTTGCAGGAGAAAAGCAACATATTTGTATTTTAACAGTGTAATTTTAGCAAATACCAGAGACCAGCACAAAAATTATAACTTTGAGAAAATTAATTAATTTCTGGTGCCCTTCAATTTGATTTCAGTCATTTGAAGATTAACATTCTTATTTTTGACCCCAGATTAAAACAGTGGGACAATTTATGTTACAGATTTTTATATTATTCCATAAAAAAATTAAATTTTATATTAACCGTATGTATAGCATGTGAACACTCGAAAAATGTATTTATGTTATTTGGCATATTCAATTTGTGCATCATACGTTGAAAATCTTGAATCATACGCATACCTAAACACAGATGTATTTTTCATTTTCAAATCCAATTTTTTTTATGATTTTTTGTAGATATTGTGACTTTGGCAATCAATTGACATCATTGATGAATATAAATTGAGTCACAATTTTAAAATCTGGGGCCAAAAATAGAGGTTCTCATTTGAAAATAAAGTTGGCCTTGAAATGGCCTTGGAATAGCTTTCAAGATCAAATCACGTTTATTAGCTGGTTTACCTCTTCAAACATTGCAACTTTAATAAAAGCCATTTTCTCTATATAATTTTTAAAAGGAAAATAAAACTGTATCGCCAAAATATAGTTAAGCTGTACAGATAAACATTGAACCTTATTCATACTATATCTGTTTTTATCATTTTATTTAAACAAGTATAATTATTTTTATTATAAGTGTATTAAATTTAATTTCAGATCATCTTCTCAGTACAATTCGTCGTCCCATCACTGCCTTCTGAATTCTAAGCAAGAAAATGCTAGTCCTGATAATTTAAGGTCAAATCAAGTGAAATTTAAGAGCATGGGAGATTTAGACTCCATTGACAATCAAAAAATCCTGCCCGAGGAAAATATGAGTGAAAGCAATAGTGCTAATAGTCTAGGAACTTATCCAGAAAAAGCAAGAAACAACGCTTCTCTTTATAAACGAATTAAGAAAATTATAAAAGTGAAGAGTACGAAAAATGATGAAGCGAAATCTGAAACTCCTAACGTATTTACCGATGTGGAAATTAATAAGACGAAGAAAAAGAATTTTTTCAGCAGGAATAAGAGAAAAGCTGCTTTGGCAAATTAAAATAACATATCTGTTGTACAAAATTGAAACTGTTTCTGCCTTTAATCAATTAATATTTCTCTTTTCATGAAGTTAAGAGTCCTCTCTAGATGCAAAGGTAGCTCTAGATCCATCTCTCAACATGTGATTGTATTTGAATGTAAGCGGTTACCTTCTTAAAATGCATGTCAATTGCATAGTACTAAATAATCACAATAGGTGTGAACCAATGAGTGTGGTTAATTATATTTCTATTGTTAATAGCTGCAGTGGTACAGTACAAGTCAATTTGAATAACTTGCACTTAAATTCTCTCAGCTCTTATTGAGAGTCTAGGTTCGGTTTGATATAACAAATATGCGAGCATGGTTTTGTTTATTAGCAAATTTATTTTGTTCACAGCAATAATATGCTATCAAGGTAATTCACCTCCAATTGATGACAGAAGTTACCTGTCGGTGTCAGGAGGGAATAGATATTGTCTACAGCTGCATGTCAGTTCAATAAGACATCATCTACAACTGCACGTCAATTCAATAATCAGAAACGGAAAGTCTAGATTTCTTCCTGCTTATAAGCCCGAAGTTTTTTGTAATGCGATTATTTTAGAACTTCTCTCGGTTCTCACTTCTGTTCCCTCCCTGTTGGACATTTTCTGCCTTTATTCTGCTTCTTTTCCAGAATGTTCCATTTGAAAGCAGCCAAAGGTTAAAGAAATTATATCTCGCTTGGATCTCTATATAGTTTTAACACAGAATACCTAACTATTAAAATAATAACTCAATGCCGGCACTTTGATCTTTTTTTGGAAGTCTGCCACATCTGTATTTAAATATATTAATTGACTTGCTATAGATTATTAATAAAAATATGCTTATACATTGATCTAAATTAACTTGTTATTTTTTCAATAACATCAATAAATTGACAGGTTCTATTCCAAGTTTGGAGTGATTGAGGTTATGTAATAATTTTCCTGCCAACTGGGAGTTATAATTCTGATTGTTAGATATGCTGTGCTTTCGTCTAAGGTCATCATAATGTACACAGAGTGGTCTGTAATGAATGGATCAATAGATTGTAGGCATCAAAATAATGAGATTTAGCTAAACGTGTCTTGTTACTGGTTTTCTGTGTATAAGACACTAAAATTTGATTTTTTTTTCAAATTTGTTCCAGAATTCGTGAGAATGAAATGTAAAGATATTTTGTAGAATGCACTGTAGTATAGTTATCTTTTATCGTATATTTTTAAGGAAATAGTTACACCTGTTTCGTATCGATAAACCGCTTCAGTTTCGAGATATTCACGCCTTAATTATTTGGTACCTACATGTGCTTTCCAACCACTGCTAATATTATTCCGGCAAGTAGATTTTTTTTAACATTTCATTTGTATTATATATGTAAATAACTTGAGGTACAATTTACTGTACCGATAAATGATCTTGCATAAAATATGTCAAGACACGGATTTTGTTTAGACAATTTACTGTACTCACGAGTGATCATGAATAAAACATGCCACGCCGCGGATTTTGTTTAAGCGTATTTCTTTTGTTTACCTATTTATACGTTTCTTATTACTTCATCGTCAATGTCACATGTGTTGCACCTGGCTAAGATTAGATCTAAAGTATCCTTTTTTGGAAAGTCCACAGAGTTACGTATTCAATATGCTTTATAGACTGTTAGGAAGAGTATAGGAATCATAGAATTGAGCAGTGTGGCACGGATATAGCTCAATGGTTAGAGCATCCACCTTGAAGCGGTCACGCCAAGTAATTTTTAATTTTACTACACATATATTTGTTGTAGTTCCTATTCTCTTTGAAAACTTTTTTGTTTCCTAACCTAACTAATTAGTGTTGTTTTAGACAAATGAAATATCTGTCAGTAAAGCGATCGAAACATCAAATTAAGCACATATTAATCAGACCCTTTTGTACAGTTTCAGATTATACACCACTGATTTTGCCTGTGTCTTTGGTGTTAAACAGTGATTCACTAGAGGAAGTAATTACAAACCCTTAAAATGTACTTTTTTAATCCAAGTTTCAGTTATTATTAATTATTTTCAAGCACATGCTGTATATCAACTGATATAATAATTTGCCGTTTATAGGGTGCCAAGTTATTTAGTACTCTTTGCTTTTTACAGAACATCTTAAAAATAAAATACGTTGTAGGGCTTACCTCAAACTTGTTTGGGACTAGCACCTAGGGAGGGCCCTCAATCTTTGTTACAAATTGTTTAGTATGAAAAAATATATCAAGAAAGTTTAAATAAAAAATTATATGTTTATATGTGTACTGTCAAACTCGATGTATGATAACGTTTAAAGAAAAAGAAGCAAGGGGTTATATTTTGTTTTTATGTATAAATATTGTTATTAATACTTAGTATCCCTTTTATTTCGTTCGAAAGAATAGATATGCACAAATAATCAACAAAATTCATGAAAAGTGAAATATTTTAAACTAAAATGCCTTTTATTGTTTATGACTGTATAAGCCAAATGAAATATTGTGTCATTTATGTAAATAAATATGTATATTTTTTCCATATGAGATTTGTATTCCTTAAAACCAAATCCAGTTTTTCTCTGAAATATTAATTGAGAATTAGTAATGGTAAAAAATTATTAATTTGTATACATCAGTGTTCGGAAAATACATAACAAAACTTATATGATTCTATTGGTTATAGTGTTGAGTGAATATTAAAATCAATCAATGGGCGCATTCAGGCAACTTCAGCGCTGCAGCGCTTTGACGCAGCATTTACTTGAATAAACAAAACGCGGCCAGTTTGCTGTAGCGCTGTTTTAAAGCAGTAAAGCATATATTTTCATATGCTGGACCGCTGAAAGTTTTGACGTTATAAAAAAGCGGTTAAAAGTCAAATTTTAAGAAAGGTTGAATTCAGCCAAAAAAATGAATATTGGAGAACACAGTATACTATTGATTAGTATACTGTGTTGAAGAATAATCTAGTTTGTGGCCGAATTTGTAACGAGGACGTAAATTTTGTACTACATAAGCAACAACATTTAAGTTATTGTTAACTACGTTTAAAACTATTTCGTCATCTTCGTCGAGGACCTGCCCCATTATATTATTCATGATGAAAATATATGGGTTTAATATTAATATCTGAGAAATGAAATAGGAATAGGAACATAGATTAGAACACGGTAAAATTAATTATTTTTACACCTTCTGTCCCAAACCATAAATGCAATCTAACAACAGCAACCATTTAAGTCAAATGTCATTCATCACTTTTACAATTGACATTTGTCAATCAAAACCGAAAGTCATTCAGCGAATTCAAGCTGAAAAGGACTGCAGCACGGAATCGCTGCAAATTACCTGAATACACCCATTGATTATTATATTATAGTAATGATAGCAATATCAAAGAAAAAATTAATGCCAATAATAAGAGTTACTAGTAGTCAAATAGCTATTTATGCCATCAGTTACGAAATGCCTAACGAACAAAGTGAGTTTCGCAAAAACTCACAAGTTACACAAAATTTCATTTTGTAACGTATTGCATACAAGATTTTTTCTAATTTTGAAGAAAGTAATAAAAAAATAAAATTTAATATAATTGACAAAAATTTGGAAAACATAAATTTAGTTTGTTGCTGTTACTTCATGTTAGTTGTCAGTTTGTAAAAAAGTCTAGACGAAAGGTTTTTAGCGAGACTGATATATTTTTAGTTTTATTTTTAAAAAATGAGTGATTCAAGTTCTGAAGAGCTACCAAGCGATATTGAAGAGGCAGCAGGTAATGCTCTATTATCAGTAATTCCCACAAAGTCCAAGGCAGTTTATGATTTGGCATACAAAAAATTTGTTACGTGGTGTGATGAGACGACAATTAAACATGTTAATGAGAAAGTTTTACTTGCATATTTTGAGGGTAAGAAAGATTTAAAAGTTTCCACATTATGGACACTACTCAATATTAAGGTCTGAACTAAATCTGTGGGAATTAACACATTTAGCAGTCTGCCAAAAGTTATTGCACAATTTCTTGGTCTTTCAAATCCTGTTCTATATACTGGCCACTGCTTCAGAAGAAGCTCTGCCACTTTCCTAGCAGACAGTGGCGCTGATATTTTAAAATTAAAGAGGCACGGAGGTTGGAAATCTAGCTCTGTTGCGGAGGGATATGTTGAAAATTCCATGAATAATAAAAAACTTATAGCGGTGAATATTTGGTGAAACATCTTATGCAATGTGCGCCGCTTCCCAAATAACAGCAAGTTCGAGCAATGAAAAAAAATATGTCGTCGGGAATTAATTTGAATAATTGCAATAATTGTGTTATCAATATTTATAATAATTAATTAATTTATAATTTATGTTTTTAACTTGTATTATAACAGTTTAATAAATAGAATAATTCTTTTTGTCACTAATTTTGAAATACATTTTTTGTCACCAATTGCATAAAATTTTACTTTATGCAACTAGTTACAAAAAGTAAGATGTTTCATAATGTCAATCAGTTTTAAAAAGTGTCACTTTATATGTCAAAATTAGAAAAAGTAATTTTTGTATTTTTGAAACATTACAATTTTAATGATGAAAACTTTATGTATTTGGTACCTAACCAAATACATAAAGTTTTTTACACTACATCCTAAATAAATAAAATTGATACTAAATATAATATTCATGTGAAATAACGACATATTTAGTTCCATAAAAAATACCAGTGAACCAAAATATTGCAGTCCTACAAACATAAAATATATTTGATTTCCTAAACTGTAGAATGATCACCAAATGTTATTTTCCAAATAATATATTGTCACGGAATTTGCCCCACTCACACCCAAACCGACGACTGTGGTATCGCGAAATGCTAAGATTGCCCCGATCGCCCCTACACGATTCTGTTAAACAAACAGAATGCCGCGGATCGAGATGGGACTGGAAAAATCGGGAATCGACGAGAAGCATTCGAGTCGTACGGGAAAATGAATCTAGAGATACTGGAATATACCTGGAATATTCGTTGGGTTTATGAAGGAGGGATGGGCGGCCGAGTTGGTTAGTCTTGTATTACAGTCTGAATTGAAGTGTTTAGCTGGAGAGATCAAAGTGATTTAGATAGCGATTAATTAAATAAGTGTTTAGTAGACCTGTAATTAGTAGTCAGTAGTGTACTGAGCAGTTAATAAAGAAGTGATTAATTAACGGATTGTTAATCTGGCAATAGAAAAATTCGGATTGGAAAATCCGTGACAATATCAAAAGTAGCCCTTATAATTTGTTTGACATTCAAAATACATTTATGACTTGCAAATAATGACAATGACATAGTTTCTATTATCTACTTGTAATATTAGTTTTTTTTTTAAATAATGCGCGCACGTAAGTGTTTAATTTTAGAAATTATATTTTGACAATGATTATTTGGTATGCTATGAAGCAATTTATAGGTAATATGTATTAGTAATAAATTATTATTTTAGGTTTAGAATAAACTATACGGTAGGCAGTTATTCATATTGCCTCAGTAAACATTATTATACACTTCACAAAATAATATTAATTATTGTCAATCTTTATTTTCCCAGTAAAACATCTTTTTTGAATTGTGTGGATTTCAATTATTTTTACAACAAGAAATAAGTAAAATATTTAGGTGTAATTTCAACATACTTAGTGAGTCAAATTTGGTGATCAATCTATCTTTTTGGCAAGTGCATTGAATTTCATAGCAATATTTTATCTAAACTATGGGCAGGGCCGCGCCAAGGGTAGCTGCCGCCGGGGTGCGGAACCTTTGTTACCGCCCTAGCAGCATTCTAGGTTAATCACCAAATAATGGAGTAATAAAATAAAAAATACATTAATAATAATAAAAATAAATGTATTTTTCCTCAACAATTAACAGAAAATAAACAATATTAAAAAAAAACAAGAGCTAATAATAGGAACTTAAATAGTCTTCATAAGTAACACAAAACTAAATATATTTATAATATAAAATACATGTGTAAAAATAACAAGAACACATAAAATAATGCTCAGATATCAGTATTACTGATTTTTCATTTAAATAGTAGGTATCTTATCATTCAAAAAATAATTTTTCGGGTCTTTCTTTTTGCAAATTCCTCAACCAAGAGATCAGATATATCTAGGTTTTTGAAATTTGACTAATTCCCAGTACATGGATCAGTACGAGAGGTGAAGGTTGCAGAGAACAAGATTCTATAGGCGTGACTTTTGAAAAGGGTTCAGAGCAAAGCACATACAATTACCAAAAATAAGTTGACGTCGAGTGAATCTCGCACTTTAACAAGTCAGCTAAGATCTTAGAAAGTACCTATTTACAGTAAGAGATCTGATCTAACTGGTAAAAAAGGAGAAGAGATACCTATATTTTAACAGGGAGTGTGCAGTTTAACTTGACTGACGTCTGCTACTAACCAACGGTCATTTGCCGCCCCCTGGATCATGGCGCCCGGGTGCCACGCAACCTGCACCCCAGGTATGGTAATCGGTTTGAAACAGTTTACAAAATGATTATCCAATTGTAATAATGTTTGATTTTAAGTATACCTGCATAATAATAACCTGTAATTAGTTCAATGACTTGCTACTGCTAGGTATTATGCCAGAAAAATGTATACATTTTTACCCGATTAGCAGCAAATCGCTAAAAGTTTTATTAAATCAAATTTTTGATAATTTTATTTTATACAAATCAAGTTACCATGTCTTAAATTGTTAAAATAGTATATGTATCCCATAAAAGAAATATTTCACAATGGGGTTATTATTTCATAAAAATACAAATTTACCCGAGTACCAGTATTTTATATTCCCTTAAAATTTTAATTTAAAAGTTAATTTCAGAATACTGTAGGTATTTTTTTTATATACAGGGTATCCGGTAAGTATATGGCATACTTTCGTGAGTGTATAGGGGGAGGTCAAAATAACACTACCTAGTTTGTCATACATTTTTTTTTTCTTAAAGTGCCCTTTAACGGAGATACGGAGCCCCTAAGGGGTACCTAGCAATTTACCTTTTTGGCTCTAACTTTTGAACCGACCTGTATAATTTAATAAAAGTTTAATATATTATGTAGGCCACAAAGGCTCATAAAACCATACTACAGTAAGTGTCAGGGAAGTCAGGAACGGACTGGCCATCATACTCGGGCCAAAATTTTAACAGGTGTCATTTTATAGAAGTGAAAACAGAATTTTTAAATACCTTAGTCTTTAAAAAAGGTACTCTACATATGTTTCGATAAAATCGACGTTAACCGCACCAAAAAACTTTTGAAAGAGTTAATCGTAGCTTACGAAAAAGAAATGCTATAAGACAGTAATCTTCTGCTAATCCATTTAAAGAAGTTTTTGCCACATCGTGGTGGAGAAGGGCCTCCAAGAAGAGCAAAGAACCCTCAGAGGAGGAAATTCTGGATGAGACTGCTGAAAATCCCTTTAATAGTGTAAGAAAGCTGTCGAAAACAACTACATCCGTATCACGTCCAAAAGGTACATACCATGTCTCCCGCTGATTATCCTGCAAGAGTCAATTACACAAATTGGTTTTTACAACGATTTAGACAAAATCCAAATTTTACGAGTATTGTTTTGTTCATGGATGAAGCCGCTTTCACCCGAGACGGAGTAATAAATTGCCATAATTTGCATATCTAGCATGAAGAAAATCCTCATGCAATAGTGCAGATAAAGCATCAACAAAGGTTCATGGTTAACGTATGGGAGGGGATTATTGGGAATCATCTCATTGGACAGTTCTTTTTTTGAAGACAGATTAAATGGTGCCATGTATATGCACGTTTTACTACAAAGCATAAAGGGTTTATTAGAGAATGTGTCCTTAGAAATCAGATGTAGTTTATGCATAACGGTGCACCGCCCCATTCTAGCAATTTAGTTCGTCAGCACTTATCAAATACATTTGGTTATTGATGGATAGGTCGAGGTGGGCCCATTTTATAGCCACCGAGGTCGCCCGACATAACTCCATTGGACTTCTTTTTATGGGGAAATTTAACAGGCTTGTGTATTCGACGGCAGTTCACACCAGGGAAGAACTGATAGAAAGAACAAGACACCATTTCGACGAAATTCGAGTCAATCCTGAGATGTTGTTTCAAGTACAATAGGAAAACATCCGTAGGATAAGGAATGTATAGAGGTACAGGGTGCCCATTTCGAAAATCTGCTCAAGTAAACAAAAAGAAGCAAAGCTTTCAAATTTTTTAAGAAACGAAGCTTTCAAATCTTTTTCGGTGCGGTAAACGTCGATTTGGAATTGTATCAGAATAAATTCTTCTTGTCTCAACATAGGTACTTGCAAAGTGCTTGTCCATAAGTTAGATGCATATCAGCATTAATGTGATGTAGTAATAACAAATTTTATTATTTTAATACGTATTATTAGTTATTGTGTTTAAATAGCGTATGTTAATAAACTTGATAATTAAATAAATTTCGAGTCAATGTTTTAGTGTTATACAAAAACTTTTTTTCGGAAACGATCAATTTTGTCGAAACAAATGTAGGGTACCTTTTTTAAAGAGGAATTCCCAAAGTATTTAAAAATTCAGTTTTCACCTCTATAAAATGACACCTGTCAAAATATTGGCCCCACGAGTATGGTGGCAAGTCCGTTCCTGACTTCCCTGACAGTCTAAAACATCTACTGTAGTATGGTTTTATGAGCCTTTATGGCCTACATAAAATATTAAAATTTCATTAAATTATACAGGTTGGTTCAAAAGTTAGAGCCGAAAAAGTAAACCGCTGGGTACCCCTTAGGGGCTCTGTATCTCCGTTAACGGGCACTTTAGGAGAAAAAAAATTATGACAAACTAGTGTTATTTTGACCTCCCGTATACACTCACGAAAGTATGCAACTCTAAAGTGCTCCAAACAATTCCAAAGTGCTGTAAAACCAGTTATTATGGCCAGTGGCGTAGCCAGAAATTTGACATGGGGGGGTTCAGTGAACAAAGTATTTCAGACATTAGTTTTTTTAATAAAAAAAATAAATAATTTTTAATAAATTGAAACAATAAAAAGTAAATAAAAAAAAATCTCATCATAAACATCTAAATGATAAACAGGTACGAACAATATTTATTACAAAAATGACAAAAATAAAATTATAACTTAGTTGCCGGCAGGGTTGCCACCTTTGGAATTTTAAGATACGGGACACATTATTCTTTTAATATATTAGTTGAAGAGGGGAGGGATGTTTGCGCCGCAGGCGAAAATTTTGAAATTTTCAAGGTCAAATTGCTTAAAATAAGTCTCATCGCGTAGGGGCGATCGGGGCAATCTAGCGTTTCGCGATACCACAGTCGTCGAATTGGGTGCGAGCGGGGCAAATTCTGTGACAATATTTTTATTAGTAGTTCAGAATCTTTTATAATTTTTGGTCAAAGTTTGAGCCCACAATCTAACGAATTGTAAGATTGACTATGCTTAACGCAGTGGTAGATTTGCCAAGCACTGCTGCAGTAACATCGATAGTTTCTTGAATATTTTCTGTTTGCAAAAATTTTGATAAAAATTGAGAAGAATTCGACATTTTCGCGTCATCTCTGCTCTTTTGTATTAGAGTGCTGTTTGACATCACTAAGGCCACCGTGACTAATTGAAAAATCCTTTTTGCATACTAGACATCTTGCAGAAAAATTGTTTGAACCCTTTATTAGCCAAATATACTCAGTCTGCCACGTTGGCCGATAGCTGCAGAGGCGCTTTGCTTTTTTTGGTGGCGAGATGGTCCTTTTTCGAGGTCTCCATTGTCCCTATTTTTGTCGTGTTTTTCTAAATATTTATCCATATCCTTTAATTTTTAAATGATTTAATGCAGATTAACCCTAATGTAAGGTTGCCGTAGGAGATCTAGTTCACTGACCGCGTTGCTAAATCTTGGCGAATAGAGTGATTGCAGGTTTGTAGGAGACATTACCTATATGACCCAACCAACCCAACCCATGGGGGGTGTTCTGATGAACATGTAACTAACATAACACCCACAAGAACCAACAAGGCAAAAAATGGGAAAAACATATGTGGTACCGAGATACCCAGTTTTGGCGAATATTTTTCAAGATTATTACTATTTCATAAACTATCACTCTAAAACTGTAAACCTCTACTGTCAAAATGCTTTAAAATGAATAGGTAATGATTTAAGCTAACAATAAAATGCATATCACGTGACAAGACACTGAAAGACTGTGCTGAAAGCTCATCTGGCAATAAGATTGCACAAAAAAGTTTGAGTTTTTTAATCCAGATGCTGATCATCGCATAGGTGCCTTATAAAAAGCTTTAAAGTTTATATGGAATAAGTACATAGATAATGCTGGCGTTTATATTTAAACCATTTTTTTAGAAATGTGGTAGCAGTTAATTTACATGGAACACGTAAAGATCGAATTTTTTCGTAAGACTTCTTATATCCAAAATATTGTCAAGAAACTGTCTTAGAATTTTTAAATATAAAACTCCACATTCTATGTTCTTATACATGCAAGTAGATGTCTGCATAAATTTTCTGATAAAGCAATAAATACAGGCTACAGACATATTGTAAATAAAAAAAAGATGGCAAGGCAAGTTAAATATTTTTCCTGAAAAGTCTAAAAGCTTCAAAAGAGAAAGTGTCAATAGATATGTCATACCTATGTACATAAAAAGTAAAAACACAAAATGTGCGCACCTTTGAAAGTTTTGTAAATATAACAGCAGCAGCCACAATCACGCATGTAATAGATAATAATAGAGCTAAGTAGGTATATCTCATATCATATCCTTGATTTGTTTTGGAAAGAAATGGATTAAATGTAATGGATTTAAAAATAGTAAATACACGAGACTTTATTTAAATTTTTCCTGATAGAAATTCTCAATTCAATTCAGTGAGGATCTCTTGAACAAAAAATTAAATAATCTATATCTTTGTTTCATAGATTTTAATCCGCACTGTACTCAAATCGTATTTCTTTCAAAACGGATAGAAACATGTAAGATAAACACATTGAAATTTGGAAATATTTATGAAATAAGTAGGTATATACAGGGTATCCCAACGAAAATTTGACCCCCCCCTATAGATGGAAAACCGAATAATATTTCAAAATTCGCCGAGACCCGTCGATTTTTGTTCTTGGGGGGAGCTTTTTTGACAGTCAAGCCAACTCGATATGTTCATCCCCCTAATGCCTAGCAACCCCAACTTAAAAATTTCAAATGCAACTACCCCACTTGTGGCACATCATTTTAAAGCCCTTTTCATTGCGAATACAGTGACGAAAAGATGACAAACCAACTTACGCGTAGTAATTTCTACACAAATGCCCACCACTAATAAGTTTTTCATCTACTACACATGACCGCATTACCTAATTGTAAAAAGTCAGAAATGAAATAAAAAAGCTGAAGCAAATAATAAATCAGATTTATTTGATGAATTGCTCAAAATGACCCCCGTTAAGACATCCGCAGTTATTAATCGGCATTCTTCTACAATTCTCTAACGTAGCACTTGCAATGTTTCCGGCTGAGTGGCGTACACTCGTGATTTTAAATGACCCCACAGAAAAAAGTCCAAAGGGGACAGATCCGGAGATCTTGGTGGCCATTCGACGGACCTCTTCTGCCAATCCAATGCCCCGAGAAATGGTCATCCAAAAATTTTGGCACAGCAGCAGCATAGTGCGGGGGCGCTCCATCTTGTTGGAAGGTTATTTCATTTTCTAGTAAATTGTCGTCACTTTCTAAAATCTGTTATCCTAGGATCAATTGTACTTTCCAATAATTCTAGATAGATATTACCTTGGATAAAAATGGTCCAACAAGATGGTCGCCCAAAATGCCTGCCCAAACATTCAATTTTTGAGGTGTCTGAGTATGAAATTCCCTTATTAAATGCGGATTAGTATCACTCCAATAACGACAATTGTGTCTATTCACTTCGCCATTCAACATAAATGTGCATTCGTCGGAGAAACATGTATTGTAGAGAAAATTTGGATTCAGTAGAAGTTGTTCACTAAAGTATTCGCAAAATTGGTTATGGCGATCAAAGTCATCTTCATGTAACTCTTGAACCAGCGTCATCTTAAATGGATGAAACTTGTGTTTTTTCAAAATTCGATGAACACTGGAACGGGATACGCCAGAAGCTTGAGACACAGTTGTAATCGATTGCTTATTATCCATCTGTACATGACCCAAAACTGCCACTTCACCTGTTTCATTTCGAACTGTCCCAATTACTTCACGTTTCTTGTTTAAAAGCGAACCTGTTGCAACAAATTTGTCAATCAGGTGTTTAACGTACTGGTGGTTTACATTTTTTTCAGGATGATTGGCATTAAAAATTCGTGCTGTAGCTTTAGCGCAATCGTGATTTCGATAATAAATTGCAACAATATCTACTCATTCCGCGATAGAATAAACCATTTCGAACACACGTTAATACTTTCAATAACGGCTGAAACTAACGATTTCTTGGTCACAAGCAAAAAACACCGACTTTTTTGTAGTACTGATTTTTGTTATTTTCAAAAGGTCTGAATTCCTATAAACCTAAGTATCTTCTACTAATAACTATTTGAATATCTAGTTTTATTTGCTTCAGTTTTTTATTTCATTTCTGACTTTTTTTGTAAACTGATAGACACATCAATAACAATTAGGTAATGCGGTCATGTGTAGATGAAAAACTTAGTGGTGGGCATGTGTGTAGAAATTACTACGCGTAAGTTGGTTTGTCATCTTTTCGTTTGTAACCCAAATCTCAACCGATTTCTAAAAACGGTACGTCACTGTATTCGCAATGAAAAGGGCTTTAAAATGATGTGCCACAAGTGGGGTAGTTGTATTTGAAATTTTTAAGTTGGGGTTGCTAGGCATTAGGGGGATGAACATATCGAGTTGGCATGACTGTCAAAAAAGCTCCCCCAAGAGCAAAAATCGACGGGTCTCGGCGAATTTTGAAATATTATTCGGTTTTCCAATTATAGGGGGGGTCAAATTTTCGTTGGGATACCCTGTATATAAAAAAAATTATGTTCTAGAGATCATACACAGACAACATTTTAGGGTTAGACAGTTTTTTAAAATTACTTATTTACCTACTTCAATATTATATTTTAATGTAACTATCCAAATAAAAATGGGTTTGGAGCAGCTAGCATAATCTTAAAGAATATGATGTGGTGGTGTATTTTAGAAACCTTTGCTTTAATCTTTTCCAGATTTTAACTCCTTGGGGTTTCTGTTGAGATTACTCAAAACATTATTTGTTTATATGGAATTAGTGACACTCATTGTTGAAACGATGTATTCATTCAATTAATAATATCTTAGTGTTTTTTATTTACATTTCTTAACAAAATTTTTGTAAAAATTAGATGTTATTAATTCTCCATAATAGCATTTATCTAGTAAAAGCTCGTCCTTCGTCCTATAGCTAGGGCAATTTTCTCCTGAAAAAAAATACTGAAATCCATCATTCATAACTGTGAATTTGCTCCACTTCGTTTTTTAAAAAAATATATTTCAGAAATTTACGGCAATTAGAGCACTTTTTTCGTTCAAAATTAAGGACCTGCATGTATAAGAAAAACTAGTTCATATTACGAAGCACGCAAAAATTATAAAAAGTTGTCAAAGGTATTCCGTGATATATCAAAACAAATGTCATGATTTTCCAGCCAAAAATCGATTTAATCTCGAGATGCTGAAGGCAATTATTAAGGTTCTGTTGCCTCCGCAGATGTGTGCGTTAGAAAAAGTATCGTTGAGTTTTTGATATCGTTTTGCCGGTAATTTTTTGTATGCTTAAACCTATAGTATAGGTATATAATATTATTAATAATATTTACTGTAGGTGTATAATACCTCTGAATATTTTTTATTATGTTTTTACAAAGTATATTTCATTATACTTATTAAATTTTTAATGCACTGTGGTGTGCGGGCGAGTATAGGGAGGGGTGTATCACGCCCGCAGACACCTACCTGTTGGGGCGTTTTAACCTATAACCTTTTAGTTTCAATAGAGGGGCACATTTCAGAGACTGTAAAATTTAAAAAATGCTCAAATATATTTTCTTAGATGGGCTGGCGTACAATAATAGTGATGGTATGGCCACACACAAATGCCTCCGGCTTTTGATTTTGGTATTGAATTGAAAATATGTACTTACATAGATGTAGATAGACTTACCTTAGTCCAAAACTTGATGGTTAAAAAAATACAGGGTGTCAAAATTAAAATTTAAAGTTCAAAATTACTTTTAGAAAGTTCTCAATGAATTGCTTTGAAAATTTGGATTTGGGAGATATATGGGAAGAGAAACGAATTCGTAATTTGTTCGCTACAAATGTACTCTTGAGATGAAAAATTTGAGCTCATATAGTGCTCATCGAAATCACAATTTTTTTTCTATAAACAACCTCTAATCTATAGCCAGTGGCGCAGAGTGGACTAATCAAAACGTGGGCGAAGTCGCGAGGCCCTTTTCTTCCGCCATTGGATGCTGAATGAACTGAATTTTGTGACACATAAGAGTCGCATGCAAGGTCACAGCACAGCTTATTATATAATAAGCTTTGGTCACAGTGTGCATAGTCGCATCAAATTAGCATTTCACTTACAATTTTTTGCGGAGAAGTCCGATTGAGATGCGGTTTTCTGAAAAATGTTCAGGGAATTATTTATAGCAAAAGGTACATCTAACCTCTGTACGCTCGCAACTTTTTAATTGTTTATTTAACAAATGACCCATTTTTGTTGAACATATGGCAAATGTCACACGATTCAACGAAAATGTCTGGAAAATGTTCTCTCGGGGGTTGTCGAGGTCCCTCTTTATCACTTTGGTGTTAGCTTTATTATTAGAAAGTTTACAAAATTATTCACATATGATGAAACTAGTTATAGTAGTGAAGTCTGGATGATCTGAAAATTTCATAATTATGAGGTGTTTAAATGTTAAAAATAAATATTTTTGTAACTTTTCAGTACTAAAAATATGTCGATAATAGAGCACACCCAGCAGAGTGTGCAAATTAATTATAGTATGTGTGATAAGGCCTCGGTAAAGCTTATTCTTAGTAAGGTCTTTTAGGGTGCCATTCGTACTATTTAGACTTATAATTCATGGCGTTCGGTTTTAAATCTCCCCAAGGGGGCCTCGCGCGAGGCCCTTAAGTGCGAGGCCGTGGGCGAGGGGCCGCTTCACCTGCGCATAGCTACGCCACTGTCTATAAACTTGGGAAGTTATAACTGAGGACAAATAACGAGGAATAGAAGTACGAAGGTACCAATTTATTTTAAGTAAAAATAAAAGAACACAAGTTACATTCAATTTATCATAGTAACTGTACGAAGTTTTCCATGGTTTTCAATAGACAGTTGATCTCGCCAAATCCATGAGTGCTCACACGCACGGCCCAAACTAGTCGAATTGGCTCAGTGGCAGCATATGCATACAATATCCCAACTTTTGTTCAGTGTCAACTTCGGTAACATACACCATAGTTCTTATGTGACCCTAAAAATAAAAGTCAAACGGATTTGGGTCGGGCAATCGAGGAGGTTACCCGATTGAATCACTTCCGCCTATTCATCTTTGACGAAACATATGATCCAAATATTGTCACACTAGTCGCATAAAATGTGGTGCAATACCATAGTGAAGGAACCACACATATGATGTTTAACGTTGAAATTAACTTCTTCGAGGAGTATCGGTAAATTATTATGCAAACATTGTAAATATAGAGCACCAGTTAACCATTTTTCAGAATGAAAGGGAGAATAAGTACTTCATTCACAATTCTAGTCCACAAATTTATTAAAAACCGTTGTTGAAAGTGCGTTCTCCCAGTGACATACGGATTTTCTAATGTTCAATAATACGTACGTGTGAAAATTACCCTCATCCGTAACTAAAGTTTCGGTTTAAGTGCTGCTGATATAACAACCACTCGCAAATGTTCACTCAAAGTTGAAGATGCCTTGGAAGTTAGGATTGTACTCGCTGCACATGAAATAGGTAGAGTAAGTCGTGCCTTAAAGTTCATCAAACTGTTGATTGCGATATTCCAAACTGCGCTACAATTGTCCTAGTTCTTATGCCAGGCTGCTCCTCGACGGTATCTTAGATCTCTTCCTCGAGATTCACAATTTGTCTAAGTCTAATAGCTGCCCCATGTTGCCCAGACCTCGGCCGCAAATTTGCCAATTTATCTACCCGGCTGAATCACACGTAAAGAGGCTTCGAGTCTTGGATGATATAATTAGAAAACCTTTGGGCATAAAGATGAGCTACAGCCATTGAATTTTGATGTGATTCCCGTATCATGTCCATAAGTCCTCCGTTTGATAAATTATGAGCCATATTTTTATAATCTCGTGAAAACTCGAATAAGACCACAACTGATTGTACTGCTACAATTACCAAACATATCGTCCAAACTTGTTTACATCTTCTTCCGTTTTTATAACCAAAAAATTGTATCTGATAAATATTTGTAAACTTATATTTTACTACGTTTTTCACTATTTGTTATTATTTGTCCTCAGCTATAATTTTACACAAGTTTATGTGTATAGGTTAAGAATCACCTTGTATTTAGATACAAAGTATTATTATTTTTTTAATATTAAATTTAGGGAAATATCTCTAAAGATACTTCTGACGTAAATTTATAAAACTTAAGCCTCTTCTCATAGACGCTAAATTTGCGCGAATTATGTAATGGCGGGAAAAGTTTCAACTTGTAGCGAATTTTGCCAACTAAAATTTTCTAACATTTGTATCATAAACCTGTCATTGACTGTCATGGTGTATTCTCAGAAGCTCAAATTAAGCTTACGAATCCTACAGAATGATACGAAAATGGCAATATTACTGTTTTGCGACATTAGCTAAAAATTGAGACTTCCCGTCATTAATAATTTAAAATGTAATGTATTCGCAAATTGCACATCCATGCTGAGGACAAGGCTTTAGGTTAACGACTTAAATAATTAAAGGTGATATCTCAACCAGACATATAGAGTGACACTGAGGAGTTATCTATTGTCATTAAGAATTTTGAACAAGAATATTTGCATGACACATGTTTCAAAAACATTCTCAACGCCCCTGCATCTATGCCACTTTGAATTTTTGACAAAGTTATTTCTTCATTATATTTTGCAATCGATAATCTAAACCTCACACACCCTCTTTAAAATGTAGTACCCATACGTACCACCATACCATAGATATAAACAATTGCATAAAGGGTAGATTTTTTTGGATAAAGTAGGTGAATGTCATGTCATATCTTTAATTTAAAATAATTATAATTTATATAATAATTGTTATAGTTAGATATTTGATTCACCTTAAAGGAGGCCACCTGGACTAAAATAGCCTCATTAGTGGTAGTAGTAGTGCCATATTTAAAAATAAACTCGAGGTATAGTTGCACGACAACACTAAATATCACTACTGGATGCAAATTTTTATTCGGGTATTAGGTACCTAATAATAACACAGGTCCACAAAAAAAAGTGGTGTGTGCTGAGGGTCCCATTACATTTTTTCCATGTATTTTTTCTCGCTGAACACGAATCTGAAGTCACAATGGGGGGTCGCACAGCAAATTTTAGAGAAAACCCATAAAAACGATAAAAATCACATCAAAAGTTTACACAGGTCCACAAAAAAATGTCATGTGTGCTGGGAGTTAGACAATATTTTTTCTTTGTATTTTTTCCCGCTGAACACGAATCTGAAGTTAAAATTGGGGGTTACACAGCAAATATTTGAGAAAACCTAAAAAAATCGATAAAAATCACTTTCTCGTAATTTATTCTCTAAAACTGAAACAATGAGAAATGCTGTGAATTAGTGAATATTTTCTATTTTACAGCTATAAGTATACCAAGGTAGCTGTAAAATAGTAAATATTCACTAATTCACAGCATTTCTCATTGTTTCAGTTTTAGAGAGTGTCATACAGAATAAATTGTCTGTTCTAAAAACTATCAGGCGATAATGGTATATCCTAGGAATGCGAAGTTCCTAACAACGGGAGGAACTTTTAGTATATCCTAGAGCAAACTTAAATGGCCTGAAATCCGATATTTCCTGTAACATATACGTCTGACTATTAAAACAATCAATTCTTGTACCTTTTTTATGTGAAAAACGTACACCTTGTTAGGAGTAACAGTTTTCGAAATACTTAATTCTATTTGAAATAATCAATGCACCGAGGAAAAGGTGGTTTCAGATAAAGTGCCTTTTCCGCTGAAAATATAGGGTGACTCCATTTGATATCATCTGAAAATAATAAAAATTGTTGCCGACCCATTTTAGATTTTGGTGTAACTTTGAAAAACTCTACTCTAGGGTCCCAAACAACAAAATTTACACGAGTTTGATTTTTACAAGCGCTTGTTTCCGCCTATTTAAATAAAGACTTAAAAATTGCTATTTTTAAGCTTTATTAATTTTTGCTGTCAAATTTTTCTGTTTGAAGATATTTGAATGATCAAGACGGAATTCAGAGTGGGAAAGATAGTAGTTTCAGTGTAAATGAAGACTCGGACGACCCCTTTGAATAATAGCAGCGTGCTGAAAATGAATTCGTGAATTTCAATCGACTCTAGCGTCTTAACTGTAGAGAGGCTAAAATTCATGCTCCGCGGGAATTAAGTATACATATCATAGACAAAATTCAGCCACAAGTTGACCTGAGTAGCCCATTATTTATAGAAGAAAACTTTGCTTAAAGTTTTGAAATTTTTAAAAATCCCAATATTCAGGCTATGAAACGAGCGTGTTGACTGCGAGATAAAAATCTGATACTCACAGAATCTACTGTTCTTACCTTCAACTTTAAATGACTATATCACTTGTTTTGTTATTTTCATGTTTAGTGCATGTACGAGCCGTTTTTTTACAGCAAAAATCTGGACGTTTTTACTAATGAATTAAAATTACTTACCATCAAAAATAATTATAAATATGAAAAATATTTCAATTTTTAATAAAGTTATGGATATTTAGTGTGTAAAATTGTTTCTGGAAGTAATTATCAACGAAAATAGTAACTGTAAACAATTTTTCAACGAGAAAATTATGTACATGCACTAAACATGAAAATAACAAAACAAGTGATGTAGTCATTTAAAGTTGAAGGTAAGAACAGTAGATTCTGTGAGTATCAGATTTTTATCTCGCAGTCAACACGCTCGTTTCATAGCCTGAATATTGGGATTTTGAAAAATTTCAAAACTTTAAGCAAAGTTTTCTTCTGTAAAGAGTGGGCTACTCAGGTCAACTTGTGGCTGAATTTTGTCTATGATATGTATACTTAATTCCCGCGGAGCATGAATTTTTAACTTTCAACAGTTAAGACGCTGGAGTCGAATGAAATTCACGAAAAATTACTAAAAAATACTCATTTTCAGCACGCTGCTATTATTCAAAGGGATCGTCCGAGCCAATTATCTTCATTTTCACTGAAACTACTATCTTTCCCACTCTGAATTCAAAAATTAATAAATCATAAAAATGGCAATTTTTAAGAGTCTCTATTTAAATAGGCGGAAACTAGCGCTTGTAAAAATGAAACTCGTGTAAATGTTGTTGTTTGGGATCCAATAGAAGAGATTTTCAAAGTTACATCAAAATCTAAAATGGGTCGGCTTTGCCAATTAGACGATTTCAAATGGAATGATCCTATAGCGAAATGTTACTCAAAATGATCAATTATGGCGATGTGTAAGACTGGATTTTCAAGTTTCCTTCAGCTTTTGATACAAATATGCACAAACTACGAAATGCAGATATCTAAAAAAAACAATTACCTACTTGAATACAATTTTAATGAACATTGCAAAGAATAACTAGTTGTTCAAAATAATAAAAACTTAAAGTATCTTAGGTAAAGTATCTTTTTATAATTAAGACAGTGTTGTACTATTTTTATTGTAAATAAAAGAAGAATGGCACAAGATTTCTATGCTCTGGTGATAATGGGAATGTTTAAACATACTGAATAATTAGACCTAAGGTGTCTCGTTACAACCTATAATTATTGTTGTTTTATCACGACGAGTTCACAAGGAATTTAAAAATATAATAAAAATTTCAAAATTTTTGAAACCCCGTATCTCTAAAACGATAAACTTTTAGTTATTTGGGTAAATCTCATTTATTTTGACTGCACAATCACCCCTTCTAAGGATGCCAGTAACACCTGAGACACCCATAGAGGCAAACTGAGGACGCCGAAATTTTAAATGAACCCCTTACTAATACAATTGCGTATATCCTGTAATCCCTGTACTTGTATACAAAATGAAGTTCAATTTACAGGTAAATTTCAACTAGTATCGGTTGCATTCTCAAATCAAATTGTAGTAGGAAAATTTGATTTGATTAAGAAATATCAAGACAAGTATTATACTTGTTCAGGAATTTATCGTCTTCACATAATAGTAAAACACCCAAAAGTGCATTATCTCACGGGACGCCGACATGAATTATAATGTTATCCACGAGCAGGGCGCCCACGCCGCAGCCCCGCCCACACGCCCACGCTTTCATTCATGCAGCCCGGGCAAGGCACACTATATCTTCCACTGTCCTGGACGCCGCCACCATCCTGCTGCCTGTGATCCTGCAGAGGCAGAGAACACCCACACGAGCGCACCGGTGATGTTCAAATATCGCTTTTATTTACAACGCCGAATTTTGATATCTCTGTAGGTAGCCTTCCTACACGTTGTTATTATAATGCGGCGTTAATTAATAAACAATACTACAGCGCTAAAAACTAATCCTTCAAAATAAGGCATACGTTAAATATTAATTCAGAAAATTAAGACATTTAGTATTTATTAACATTCACCCGCTGATTACCCACCACGTACCTACCTACTGCTATAACAACAAGAATTAAAATATGTACCTATATTCCATACAAATTGCGGGTATATTCATAATAAACATCTTTGCTGGAACCATCAAATTGATTTTATTGTAAAAAAAAATTAGAGCACATTTAAATTTTATAGATATATTTGATATAAACTCTCTAAAAATAGGGGAGACCGGGTCCGCAAGTAACACGGGTTGGTTGTAACAGTAAGCCTATTGTCTTTCTAAAGAGGTTTGTCTATGATATTATATCATCATAGAGTCGGCAGTGAAATCTACATTAACTTATTTGAACAACAATATCCGTGGTGTGTTTTAGTTCGAGTTAAGACCTACACGGTGCAAAATGATATGCAAAATAAGTTTTCATTCTTTATCTTAATCTATCATAATCCTAGAACCGAACGTTATTTTGAATTATTTTATTGGCTTGTTCAATTAATACCAATATTGGATATAACCTAAGCATGGCATTTTAATTAAAAATAATCGTTAAAAAAAGTTTTAAGCAAGTATCTTGTCAATTGCGTGAAAAATGCGTAATGGGACGATTGTAACAATGCCATAGGGGGGCGATTGTAACATGTTACAACCGTCCCTTATATTTAATATCTACGATCATATTTGTCATATTTAAAATGATAAATCTGTAGATATCTAGAAAATTACTTTCAGTATTTGTTATACTGTGTGGGAATATACAAATTAATTATCTTTATTTAGAATGTCTAACTAAAGACAACGAACAACAGATCGTGGGAAAGATTGTTATGGATTGGGAAAAACTTGGTCCATCCCAAATATGGAATATGGACGAGTCTGGCGTAACAACCGTGCAAAAGCCAGATAGGGATAGAATTCTTTGTTATTACCAAAAAAAAAAATATTATTATTTTATATTTTTCTTTCATTATTCTATTATTTATTTATTTATTTATTTTTTCAAATAAATAATTTATTACGTATCTGCACTACAACTTACCTTTATATAGATATAATCAATAAACAAATACCTAGTAAATACAAATTTTCTATACCTAGTTATTACCTATTATTCATATGTTACAAACGTCCCCATGTTCTGTTACTTTTGACGCATACCATTGGGTAGGTTGTAACGACGTACACTCTCTACTTTTTTATTAATTGTACGTCAATATGAACTTTAATTACTTCAATATTATTTTTCTTCTATATATAAAATGGCAAGGAAACGACTTATAGTAAATAAATTTATATAACTTTGTTAGTTTTTTTTTATCCAGCTTTACAAAAATGTTACTTTCGTACCTGGTCTCCCCTAATGTATTATGCTCTCGTACAGTCGCACATCTAATAATTACCTAGTTGCAAAAACTCGAGTGCGCACAAAAGTGGATATTGAAAATAATTTAAAAACAACCTAATGTATTCAACAGATCAACTTTTTAGTGATGCTCAAATTTTAGATATAAGGCAATTATGTTTTATGATTTTATTTTTTTAATTATGACTTCTGTTATCAGACAATTTAAAAATAAATCATGTATGCAAGGTTTTTCACATAAATATAATACAAGACTTAAAGATATATCTGTCTTAATTCCAAAATACTATCAGACAATTGGTCAGAGGTGTTTTGCTTACCTGAATTCTATCGGCATGCTTGAAGTTCCCCAATTTATTAGACACATACATTCTATTGGACTACTGAAAATAACTATAAGTGGTTATTAATTACACCACGTTTCAAAATATATAGCATAATTGACGGGAATAATATTTATCAAATATCTCGTTACTAGTTTAGTTATAAATTTTTACACTACCTTCTGCCTGCTGTTTTGTGTAATCATAATATGCTAGAATAATTATTATATGTCAATTTATAATTCGATTCTTTCTTTTCAGTATTAACTATGATAAATTATATATAAATAAGCCATTACTAATACTAAAACTGTTTTACCCACGCACAATGTTACTTTTGTAGGCATTTACCTATTTATTTTTCACATATTATGTTCCTTTTTATTTCTTTTGTTATTGTATTACTGCACTACAGTAAATTATTTAGCATACTAATAAACATTTTTACTACAAAACATTTTTTTGTATTAGTGTAATTTTTTTCTTTTATGGTTGAATAAATATTATTATGATTATATTAATTATAAAATGATAATCCTATTTCCAGAATTTCACCATTTTGCCGATTACTTATGTTTTTTACTTGGTACTTAGCAAAATTCTAAAATGAGACAACACAGCAAAATGCTTTTAATTTTAAATTTTTGTTTGAATATTGGGTTCAAGATTCTAAAATAATCTTTTGACAATTTAGATTAATTATTAATAGATAAAATTCAATTAAAATAATTTACTCTATTCTATAATATGTAACATTTAAATTTTATTACTATATGTTAGATAAGTATTATTAGGTATACTGTTAAAACTTACCTTTATAAGCTTATGTATCTACCAATCTCTTAGGTATCATGAAGGTACTAAGTACATTATTTTAAGTCTTACTTAATTTGTTTTAATAAATTGATTTTTTTTCTTTTTAAAGCAACGACAGCTCGTTATAAATTAGATGAAAATATCTCATGATGTAGACAGAAAAACTCAAATGTTAATTTTGTTTTTTTTAATATAATTTTATATTCATTTTTAACAGTAGTTTAACTGATTTCTATAAAACATGTTTTTTTTTAAATATTATATAATAAATATTATACAATAAATTGTCATTTAAATTATTGTTGTTAACATTATTTTCGTGTTTCTAACATTGTGTGACTCGGTGCCAATCAATAATGTTACGAGTTTTTAAATATTATTTTAATGTTTTTACTCATTTTCGATACAGTATTTACAGAGTAATGAAATGTACAATTAACATGAAATCCACAAAGATTTAGTTAAAAATATTTTGAAGTGACATAATTATGAACATATTTCCCAATTTGTTGCTTACTTACAATTGTTTTAAGAGTTCGTCATGTTATGACTTACAATATATGTATTATTATTATTTAAAAATGTATTACTTTTTATTACAATTTTTCATACAAATATCCGACAGGATGTTTCATAGTGAGTTTGTTTAATCTAATAAAATCAAATCAAAAAATGTTGATTGTAATTTAGCGCTTTATTGTTAAAATTGAAACATACTAAATATATTTTTGTACCTTTATATTTTTCGACTTATAAATTTATATGTATATATAAATTACAGTTCGTTTTATAAATTGAAATTAAGAACATTATAAAATCGAATAATTCATTTCCTACTTTTTTATCACCGATTAATTATATATAAATTCATATAGGTGTATACAAAACAAGAAATAAACGGATAATCTAGTAACATTAATTTGACTAATGAAAACAATCATGTGGAAACAACATACGTAATAATTCTGATGGAAAAAAAATCGAGATGCGAAACAAGGTTTTTAGTGAGGGCTGGGGCCATGCTGCCAGCCACCTGTCCTAGCAGACCAGCATTCCCGAGTCTAATAACGATGAAATGATGTCGTATTGCATAATATCAGAGATTGAGTGATGGGGTCGCCCCTCCTGGTGGAACGCGCCGTGGAAATAGGGCAGTGTGTCGTAACAGGAGCAGAGCGCCTCTCCTCTCCCGCTGGAGTCAACGACCTCGGTCGCCGCCCCCTCGCCCCGTGCCGATCCTGATTTCGCAGTGCAGTTTCGGTGCATTTTCCAGTGTTTGTTGTCCGGTGGCATCCCGGCACGTGGCGGGCGGGCCGGGCGGCCCAGCCCGACCCGGTTGAGAGGCACGAAGGTGGCAGTAGTTATGTGTAGTAGTACGACAGCGTCAGGGGCGTAGTAGTACAACTTATAGGGCACTCGGTGTCTTCGCCCTCGCGGAAATGGGTCACTCGGACGGCCGGGCGACGGCCCCGCCCCGTCAGCTGATGAAAACAACACTTACACGAACACTTCATTTATACCCAATGTTTAAAACTGAATACTGGCAGTGGTTGTAGAGTTTAGAACATACGTGACGGGATGGAACATGCACCCATTTTTATGTTCTTCACCCCATTTGAAATTTTCTCCTCCTCCTCTTGCTAAACTATATCCCGTTCTGCGGCACATCCTCGTCTCACTACGTCTCGGCCGTCTCCATCGGTGCCGCTCTACAGTCGATTTAGGAAATGCTGCTCTGTACCTGAACAAATTCACAAAGCGGTGCAGGGAGTTTCTTAAAGCGATCGTAGACAAATATCGCACCCGGTTATTATTATTTAATTAAATTGTATATAAATTATCTAATATAGACCTACAGTTCTTTCCATTCTCATGAAAAATTAGCTATAACCAGAATGATTTCATCCGTTCATTAAATATATCTATCATATCACAACATATCGGTCAAGAGAAATATATCAAACAAATTTAATTGAGCAATGTACAATCGTAACTCAATTGTAAATATTTTAATACCCTAAACAACTTTTTTTATAAATATTTCGTGTCTATGAACTTGCTAGGAATGTCTTAAAAACAAGTAATCTTATATCGGCTAAGTACTCGAGTACAATCCACATAATAATTATAAAAAGTACAAAGCAATTATAAACTAGTTGCCCCTTGTTCACGGGGGTAGATATTTGGAAATGTCCTGCGGCGACGAAGAGCGCGTTTTTATACAGTCGTCGTCGGGCATGAGATATCCCCGCGCTTTTGCTGTTCGCCGGCGAAACCCGCACACAACAAACAACCATGAAGCGTTTAGTTACTTTTATTTATTATTTATAAATGATTTACATGATTTTTAACAGGATCAATACCTATACAAAACATTGTTTTCTGCCGTTATTTTCACCGACTATTAAAATCGAACGATCGTTGCGATTGTCTGTCTGTCCATTAGCTAGTTTAGTTATGAATGAAGTTGATAATATTTTTATGGACAGCACGGTCACGGCTTCGAACGTGGAAGTCGAGAAATCGCCCTGCACCTCCACCGCAGCGCGCGATTCACCTTTTTTTAAACAGTCAGTACAGATACGAAGATTTCACATCCGATATGTGATATTGCACCTGCTTATTTTATTACTAGTCTGCTTTGTGCTTTTTGACGAGTGGCAGTCGGTAGCTTGTCGATTCACAGCCGATCTTCTTCTTCCTCCTCCTCTTCCGCCTCCTCCACGATGCCTTCGTTCTCCTCCTTGTAGCCGGGGTGCTCGGAGATGGCATAGTAGTTCCCGTTGTAAATGACTCCTAGCTCACGCAGAACGTCTCCTCTGATCGTTGCTTTGATGGTCCAGTTGTAGCAGTCGTCGCTCTCGCTCTCTCGGTCGAGCCGCTCCACGTCCAAGATTTTGGAGCTCAGCCTCTCCAAGATGATGCCTATATCTTTAATGCTTAAATGACGCTTCTGATCTACGCTCAATTGATCGATCAGTAGCAGGAACTTTTCAGAGGTGACGGCCTCGTCCTCCATCACGGTGTTCTCCGTTTCGCTTTCGGAGCTCTCGTGTTCGGACTGCCCGCCTCGGCCGCCACCTTCAATATCTAAAAAACGCACATGTCTGGATGAGGGAGGTTGAGGAGAAGTTTGCTGCGTGTCTTGGATGGGCGACGTCGCCACACTCTTGTGCACGGCAATCTTTCTGCCCTCTTCGTGCAGAGCGCAGCAGTGGAAGTCGCACTCGATGGCTCCGTTGCTCTGCGGACTGCCCGCACGTGGCATGTGGGCATGATGGGCGCATTCCGGTGTATGAATGTGAATGGTAGCGCTCTCCAAGGAACTGCTGCCCTGCTTGGACAGTCGGTGAACAGGTTTCACGTCGTCATGATTTATCACAGTGATCTGGGGGCTGGAGTATCGCGGTTGGGGCTGAGCTGGTGCAGGAACATAGACGTCATTAATTATCGTTTCCTTCTTGCCCCCGGGTCCAGTCTGAATCACGAGAGACGGTCGTTTGCTGGGCGAGAACTTGCCCGGGGCGGGTGATGGCGTCTCGGACGAAGCCCTGGAAGGACCCGAACGCTGGTCCCAGTGCAAGACGACGGTAACACGTCCCTTGTTATCCATAATTTTCCATGAGGGTGTCTCATCGTGCAGCTCCAACGCATGAATTGTCTCGCATACGATTTTCGGAATGGCAGAGATTGCTACTAAAAGAAAACCACGTAAGTGATATGAACTAGAGGTGAGGACGGGAGTACCTACCTGCTCGAATGACGTCCACACCCGCCGGTAACCATCTCTCTCCTGGCCTGAGCAGTAGAAGAATGGTATTGGCAGGTAGAGTACGGAAGTACTCGGCGTCTTCGACCTGGGTGCCGTCGCTTTCGAGGACGAGCCGCACCGGCTCCCCGACGGATACGCCAAGTTTGTCCCTGCCGCGTTGCACCAGCTCCTCGAGACTCCCCACCACCAACCCCTTGCGCACGCTACGCCGCCCGTCCCATAACTTGAAGGGTCTCTTTCCGCGGGATTCCTGTAACACACCCATTATGTCTTAGTCTCCAATATTATTGCCACCGCCTACTCACAGGTCTACACCCGACCGCATCTCGCGGTGACCTGACCTACTCCACACCTACCACCCTGTCTGATGCCTGCACCTAGTTGCCGCTGTAGCCGCTCGACGCGCACCGCGCGCCACGCTGTGTGTAAACACTACCGATCGAGACTTACCGACTAGTAGTCATTTTGGCTGTGATGGTACTCAAACCACTAGTCGGATACTAATCGCATATATAGGTATTTCTTTCGAAACCCGGCCACAGCTTCAGTTATATTAATTGATCTCCGACTCATTATTAACATATTATTTAATTAGTTCTCCGGTATAGGTACAATTCGAAAATGTAATATTTAACTTTCGGAATTTAATAACGTGTGTAATTAATTTATAATGACTTGTTTACGTTTAGGGGTACTTAACACCGCGCTATCAATTTAAAATAAGGTTATGATTGCAGGCCATTTTTCGACATAGATGGCGAGCAGTGCTGTCGGTAATTGATTGTCAATGTAGGTTGAAATCGGCAATGACAGAACAGACAGGGCAGTCCATTCGGAGTACGTACAGGTTAACACAAAAGCTTAACACAGATGCAGTGACATGAAAAAATACCATCGTCCCATGCAAATTAGAAACGAATATCCGTATACCTCTCTTGCCATCACGGCATTTCTTATAGGCGGCTGTGGTCCCGCCGCTGGCTCACACCTCCTTCCGTGACACAAACACAACCACTAGACCACTGCACCGCATATCTCTTGGCCAGCCCGCCGCTTTTTCTCCATTCTGAGCCAAATTACTATCGGACTATCTGTGACCCTTACAAGCAGCAACCCTGCGAACTGCTCCGACAAACGCGCCCCCTAACGCCCGATCGATTACGTTGAAGGCGGCGGCCGTCGCGGCGCACCTTCAAGCGCGTTGTGGGTCGTTCTTCAGATGGAGCGCCTGCGTCTGTGTCCACGTATCGGCATACAAAACTTTGGTGTTTTTTAACTCTACCGTCCAATGTTACCCACTATTCTAGATATTGGGAACTATTTTTTCAATACATTTATCTATGAGTATACCACTTACTATAGAGAACAAATATTGTAATTGAAATTTCTCTTTATTACTTTACTTTAAAGACAATTCAAATTAGGTAATTCTAAAAATTTCCTAAGCTTTCGTCTAATTGATAAACATGATAAGCATCAAAGTATGCTAAAGAAATATTATAGATCATAGTCATTAACAATAAGAAAAAATATCTCTCAAAGTAGTAAAGTACTTATGAAAGAGTAAGTACATAGAACATACTGGACGTCAACTAAATTATTAAACAATTCATAGCACCCTGATAATTCTAGATATATAATTGAATTTTGCAGGATATAATATATAGGAAAAAATACCGTTTTGATACCCAATGTCTCACAAGTCTCATTTTATTTCAATTTGTCCATCATTGCTTTTTATTATTTTATTTAATACATCCACAGCAGCAAATCCAATTATAGGATGAATAAAACCATATATAATTAAAGAAAAGACATAAAGAACAACTTATAAATAATAAACAACTAAAAAAACTAGAAATTAAAATTTTTTACTTGAAAAATATTCTTAATTGCTTTAATGCTATAGGTAAATATGTCAATTTTATTGAACAACACATTTTTAGCGCCAAATAAGCATATTTTCGAATACAAGTTCTTATTTTATATTTTCAGGTCTTAACTCCCTCTAGCGTGTCTCAAAGTTTTGTAAACTTTTTTTAAAACTAAACACCCTCTATAATACTATGTAAGTTCGTAAAAATTAAATTTCACACTTTATATTTTAGTGTTTCTAAAGAAACCAACTATATGTAGCACTTTTCAAATTTACAAAATATATTGTGCTATTGAAAATTCTATAATACTCGTATATTGTTAAATAATATTCTACCATATACCAAACGCCTGCGTAGTGCGCATCATGTATGAATTCTAGAGCTATTTACATGAAGGAACTACAATTGTGGTTGAGGTTCAGTTTAGGTTTTTGATTTTGCAGTTATATATATCTTTGATGTCATTTGCTAACATTTGCTAGGTACAAGTGAATAACAGATATTAGGTATAACTGCTGGAAAAAGTCCCATATATTTTTCAGTGTTCTATATCTAACTGGCAATTTGAACTTGGGAAGTGCAAGTGAAAAATATATTGCCTGCCAACAACAATTAGGAAAGAAAAACTTTCTATTAAATAAATAAATGTTTATTGTGCTAACACAAAAGAAGAAAATTCGGCAAAGCCGTTCTTCTATTCTCCCACACAAATTCTTACAGTCACAATATTCTAAACTACACTATACAATTTCAACGCTGCTAAGGCAACAAGGCCTACAAAAAAAGAGAAATAAAGAAAAAACAATTGAAACAAAATAACAAAAACATCAGTAGTATAATTGCAAACATCAATTCTGCCCACAATCACAATATATTTTGATTTTTGTTGTCTTAGATTTCTATCTCTTAACAGTTTGTGATGCTTCCAATATACTTTATTTCCAGCTTTAATTTTTTCAATTATTTCTATACTCTTATCATTTCTTTCACTTATTATTACACCTAAGTATTTAAAGTATTTCACTGTTTGTGTTAAGTCCTTTAATTCTGGCTTCTTTTGTTAAGATCAGCTTCCAGGCTTCATTTATTCCTTACTATGACTGCTAGATCATCTGAATATTCTATGACCTGCGTAGAATTTTGCGTAAAAGTTCTTTTTAGTTCTGCATTCCTAATAACTCCTTTCAACACCATATTGAAGAGTACCGTCGACAGACTGTCTCCTTGTCGCACACCTACGTTTATATACTCGCGTCAAGAATTCAGACGTCTTATGTCACGGCTGACGTTACACATTTGTTTTTATTGTCAACGTAATTTTCGATATTTGGTAACGTTAAAAACAACCATTTTTGCAATTTAGTGCAATATATACTGCAAACTTTTAGTGTAGTATATAGTTTTATTACTATCAGTTGCAGTTTCTTAAATATTTTGATGAAAATATAATGAATTATTCATTTGTTCATATGACGTAAGTCGTCTGAATTCTTGTCGCGAGTATAATAATATTTCCCGTGTCTCCATCTCCTGTGTTAACTTTCACATTTGATCTCTCAATAGTCATTTGTGACATCCTGATAAGCTTTTTGGTATATTTAATTTATCCATTTCTTTTATGACTGGCATCTATTTATGCTGTCGAAGGCTTGCTGGAGATCTATGAAGAGTACATACCGTGTAATATCGTATTTGTAACATTCTTCAATGGTTTGTGTTAGTATGTGTATTGCATCAATTGTAGATTTTCCTTTTCTGAATCCTTGTTCGTATTCTCCTAAACTTATTTCCGTGTATTTAGTTAGTCGATTTCTTATTATCGAGGTCATTAACTTGTATGCAGTATTCAGCAGCATAATTGCTCTATAGTTATTACAATTTGTTGGGTCTCCTTTTTTGTAGATAGGTGTTATCTGTCCATTTTCCCAGTCCCTTGGCATTTTATTTTTACCTAGATTTTAGAAATTAAGTTATTAATTCTTCTCCACCTGTTTGTATTAATTCATTTTTAATTTTATCTGGTTCTGCTGTTTCATTCAATTTGAGTAGTTTCACTGTCTGCATAAACTCTTCGTAAGTAGCCAAGTTTTCTTCATCATTTCTTTCCATTATTTCTTCTGTCGTCTCTTCTATTTCTGCAACATTATATAGTTCTGTAAAGAGTGTTTCCCAGTTTCTTGTATTAATTTTTTACTATAGCTTTAGTAGTCCTTGCATTATTTTGTACATATTGAAATAGTTTTCTATTATCTTTATTGTCATTTTCTAGTTTTTGTATTTGTTCTGATATCCAGTCAGATTTTTTCTTTTTGTAAATTTTGTTCGCTTCCTGCTTTATATTTATTTAGCTCTTGTTCGCTTCTTGTTTCTATCCATTTATTTCTTGTTCATGTTTTCGCATTCTTTATCAAACCATTCTTGTGTCTTCTCACGTGTTATTAATCCTATTTTCTTTTCTGCTGCTTCAATTATGCTAGTTTTTATATTTATCCATTATGTTTCAATATCGGCTGCTTCTTCGCATCTTCTTAATTTGTTCTGCACATTCGTCGAGAATTCTTTCCTTATTTCCTCCTTCTTCAGTTTCTGTAAGACCTGTAATAACATATGCAGCTGAAATAATGTGCTTAATAGGTAAAGATAAAGAAAACTAAACACTAGACAGAAAGATACTAAAAAGAATCTTAGGACTAAAACAAATACAGTTCAGAACACTTATGAATCATGAAATAAGAAATATAATAGGTGGGGAAGATATTATAAGATTCATGAAAGCACAACGATTGAAATGGTTTGGACACATATACTTATACGTAAAGTAAAAACAACTGAAGACCTATGGAAAACAAACCAAAGGGAAGACCAAAAATTAGATGGCAAGATCAGATCATGGAGGACATACATAATATGGGAATTACAAACTACAGGGAGAAGATTAAGGATAGGAAGAAACAGAGAATTATGCGGACTGATCCACCACGCTAATCGCATCAAAAGGGCGCATGAAAAATGGGCGGTTCAAGCTCAATCAGGAGCGACAGACCTATATATAACATAGTCAAATAAACTTCTACTACTTACCAATATACATAATTAAAAAGTTGGTATGAAGGTGTCTCTACCGATTTACTAGCTCTAAATCCATGCCGTGTAAGCAACAACAAACTCAATTATTGTGTTACTAATTAATGAGATCTGTATATAATTATTAATAATTTGCAGGTCAACCATTTTATGTAAAGGAATTATTAACGCTGTTTTTAAAATATTTACTGGGTTGTTATTGTATGTGACACATAAATATACAATTTATATTGCATTCAAACTGATTTTTACTGAAATTAAAGATATTAAGGAAAGTAACATTTATACATATTCATTAAGGACGAATTTTAAAACCACTTTATACTATACCCACTATCTCAAATGACGACTTCATGAAATTCGAATATTTGGCGAAGTCGCCAGTGACAGAGAATTCCTGCTAAAGTTTAGCCCCATTCGAGTTGCAGAAGCAAACAGTTCTAGGACGGTCAGGCATTTTTAATTAGTCAAATTAGGTATCTTTAAAATCAAGTATTTACATCTTATCGTGACCGTTTAGTACAGTGGAAGACGTGACCGTATCATATTTATTATTATTATTCAACGATATTGCAAGTAGTTTCATGGCGGGTGGCAGTATACATGTTCTTATTTTTTTTAGCAACATGGACGACGAAAAAAAATTATTTATTCATTGTGGAAGAGAAATACCCAATACTGCAACAAGGTTTTGTGAAAATTAGCGCTGTTCTCGTAAACAAAAATAATAATTTTTTATCGTCCATGTCGCTAGAAAAATAAGAACATGTATATGCTTTTGTAATAATAATAATGGCACTCTCTCAAAACGGTTTTTGAACATCTGGAAGTTCTGAGTAGAAATTTTATTAAATCTCTATTGGTGAGGGAAACCACTATTATCACTAGATTCAAGAACATAATTGCTAATGTTAAGGTGTAATTTGACCTGCGGATTTGACCACGACTGGAAATAAATTATTACAGTTTTATCAACATTTATAATAAGTGTGTTAGATTCGTACGAAAGAGCTTATAAAACCCTGAGAAACCACAGCGAGTTTCTCTGGGGCCCGCGCCAACACTACAAGACGTATCATCAGCAAACATCGTATGAGGTATGCGTTAATAAAACTCGGTAAGCCGTTCACAAATAACAAAAAAAAATATGATTCCATCAGCACCGATCCCTGAGGCACCCCAATATTCGTATTTCGACAATGCGAAGTAGTATTGAGAACTCTAGCATGGATAGTTCTGATAGATAATGAATTAACCAATTCGAATGCTCGTGACAAATCAAAAAAAAAGACCAGCTACACGCTTGCCACTAATTAAGCAAAATATAGATACTCTCAGTGAAACTGCAAACTGCTGACTGAGTAGATCTATCCGTCTAAAACCGTGTTAGCAATTTGTCATAATTTTGTATTTATCAATAAAATCAAACATTCCGTAAAATATTACCCTTTCAAATACTTTAGAGAATACACTTAACAGTGAGATAGGTCTATAGTTTGCTATATCTTCTGGATAATTTTTTTTGGACACAGGTAATACTATGGTTTTATTAAGAGCACTAGGAAAACGGCAAATGATTACGAATAAATTAATAAAATAAGCAATCTGCTGGATTATATGAGTTGCCATTGCTTTAATTAACTTGACAGACAAGCAATCAATACCAGCATTATTTTTGTTTTTTAAATTATTTACAATATTCAGAACCTCATCTGTATCTATGGGATAAAAGAAAAATGTGTTATTAATGATTTTCGAAGATAGAAATAGAGAGGCAAGTCACGGACCCCAAGTTGCCGAAATGAGCAAGCAGTTTTTTTCAATGTTAGTGGCACAATAGTCTGTAAAATCACCGGCAAGTTGCTTCGGATCCGAACAACGATTGCTCTCTAATTTTAGAGAAATATATTTTTTTAAGTTTATTCTACCAGTTTCTTTATTAACAAGATTCCACATAGTTTTATTTTTGTTGCTAGATCTGTCAATTAGTCTGTTGTGAAATGCTAATTTAGATCTTCGTAACAATGCATTGTGATTGGCTTTAGCTTCCTTATAAATAATCTGAGAGTTGCTTGATATAGAACACAATTAAGTTGTCTACGTGTTAAGTTTACACAAAATGGTGTACTATTAACACACAACTGGTAAATATTACACAAATTCAGTATATTTTATTATAATACTAGTAATTTTAACACATTTTGTGTAAAACGTACAAAAAAACCATAGTGTGTAAAACTATTAACACGGAATTTTTACACATCCTAAATTACACACTGGAAAATGTCGCTTACACAGCAACTTTTTTTACAGTGTAGGCAAATTCGGGTTCCAACATCAAACAGTTCTCGAACGGTTTAAAATAGTCCCCCAGGTATATTTTCAACAAGTTTTCATTTGATTTACCTCAAAAATTAAATGATCGACTATACTGGAACGTTCTAGAACCGTCCACTTCTGCAACTCGAATAGGGCTAATACTTTAGCAGGCATTCTCTGTCACTGGCGACTTCGCCAAATATTCAAATTTTACGAAGTATTTGCATTGAATAATAAATAATAGTTATTACTCTATGGGAATGGTATAAAGTGGTTTAAAAAATTCGTTATTAATAAATATTTATAAATGTTACTTCCCTTAATATTGTTACTTTACCTAAATGTATACAAGTGCGAATTCAATGAAACAAATTAGTAAAAATCAAATTAAGTTTGAGTGCCATATAAATTGTATGTTTATGTCACATACAATAACAACCAAGTATGCATTTTAGAAACAGCGATAGTTAATTTCGTTACATAAAAAGAGTGATCTGCAATCATTAGTAATTATGTATAAATCTAATTCATTTTTCCATATTAATTGAAAAAGTTGTTTTCAACACAATAATTGAGTTTGATGAACGTTATTCCTTGTTTACACAATGCGTATCGCCTTATTTAACATCGTAAAATGATCAAATCAGTGGTGTTTTTAGGAACAAAATATCGAAAAATAAAACATGTAGAATGTAGAACAAATAAATGTAATATGAAAAATAATATTCTTGATGTTCAGTTTAATCATTTTCACTATTTAATTTTGTCTCAAATAAAATTATAACTTTTAAAAAAGGTTTATAAGACACATATTATTTTGCTAAACCACATTTTAACAGTTATTTTCACATACTTATAAATAAAACTGAAAATCTTATGTAGTAGTAATTAAATTTATCTATGTTATTATTGTATAACAATATTTAGGTACACCTACAGTTTTCAAAATATATATTTCTCATATTCGTTTTACTTCGGTATCTTTAAAATGTACAGATATATACAGGGTGTCCCATAATTAGTGTGCAATACTTTAGCAGTAGATTCTACGATCAAAAATAAGATTTTTTAAATCTTTCCTTATAAACAGAGTGCGAAAATGATTTCTAAGAGGGCTGTGCCCCCCTGAAAGAGGCTTCAAGGGACCACGTTTTTCAAAATATTTGCAAAATGAGTTAACGCATAATTATGAATTTTGGTCAGGGACGTCTCAGGCAGGGGGGTAAAATACGCCCCTAATTTTTTGCACGTCAATATTGTGGTAGATATAACCTTTTTTAAAAAAATATACTTTTGACTTAGTTCAATAAAATGCTTCGTTTTGACAGTTTATTCAACTGAGTTTTTTACTTTTACTTTCAAATTAATTAGGCAACAAAACTTTAAAGTCGATTTAGAAATAATCTTTTTATTTCCTGTGGTAAAATTTATGCAGTTTTCAAGTGAAGAAACATTTGTTTTGTAAAAACTGAAGGAACAGAGTTAACTCGATATTTCCGTTGCTGTTCCATGGGGATATACAGATAATAAAGGAAGTATATACAGAAACAGATTTTTGCTCTCTCGTTGCTTTAGTTGTAAAGTAAAAGTATACTTTTGCATAGATACTAAAAAGGACTTGTTTGGTTCAAAATGTGTTTCGAATTCAACTTTTTACATACTACCACTGTATAAGTTGGAAATGTTATTGCAGTATTAATATAGAAATTATTAAAGCGTGCAATATATGGGAAGAGTTAGTGAAAGATAAAAATGAATAGGTATATTCATATGAACGATATTTTCAAGATGTTTATATTTATTGCACGCAACAAATATATAGATTTGCAAGTTGCATAAAGCATGAAACATATTTACATATATTTTGAGAATTTCCATGATAATATTGATGTAGATATCTATGTCGTATTTTAGCGCAGCTATAAATGCAGCACCATGCATTTAGACATGCATTTTTAAGTCCCTTCAGAAAACCTCTCATACATCATTTTGCAGCACAACAAAACAGTACACACACTTACTACAATTTCAATATTTTTACCCGGAATTATAAGGAAATATTTTTTTGTGATATTTTATTAGATAAGCTCAATCACTCTATATACATATTTGACATGTAGAAAGTTGCATAAAGCAGCTATTTATTGTATGTAGCGCTGTACAATGTGCAACATTTATTTTTAAATCACCACATAAAACAGGTGGTAAAGATATTAGTTCAGAAAAACTGTTACGTATGGGGTACCCCAAGGTATACATATTTAAATAATTTGTATCCTTAACATACCTGATGCTAATAAGTCTTACTGAAAAATCAGCTGCGTATTATTAATCTGATAGTTGGGAGTTCTTGGACATAAAATGAAACAAGATATATTACCATTTTGATCATAATACAATCAATTTTGAGGAAAGTGTCAATTTCTTACAAAATATGTTACCACAGTGTAACAAAATTACAACAATATTCCTGTTATTTGCTGAGCACTATATTACCTACTCAGTTATTAAATGTCAACGCTTAATATGAAACTTATACTTGCATAAGCTACTATAATGCCTACCTGCTTATGTAGATCAATAAGAAATATAAATAATCTACGTATGTAGCTCCTTTATTCATTTCAATAAAACATTGTTATATAAGAAACTTAAATTATTTTTATCGATAGAATATGTCCCAGAAATTTGGTCAAACTTATCATTACCTCCCTGTATATTTTCAGGAAAAACTTGCGGACATTTCCGCGTGCCTTAACATACCTACGGCAATTTTTCTCTTATTACATTAATATCACAAAATCTATAACTTCTATCTATAGGGAATGTTATACAAAGCAACCTTAAAAATTTTCCACAGAATGCAGAAATGCAATAAAAAACAGTGTTCCATTTAAAATAACGAAGTTGGTGTCAACTTCGGTAAATCGGAAAAGCTTGAAAGTTGTAAATACTAGTTGTGTTCACCACAGAGACATTACTAAATTTTTAATTTTTTTGGATCAGTACCTAGATGTCTAAGGCTATTTGTATCATAATGTCAACTTACATGTTTATGGTATAGTAGCATATATTAATAATAACTCATGTTATATGTAACTAAAATATTGATATATTGATACTCAATTGTTATCGCAATTTTCTCCTTCTTATTTTTTAATACTCTATACCTCGAAGCATGTTTGCAGCAAGCATTACAAATGCACCCTGTATAGATATATGTACTAGACAGGAATACGGCTACATCCGACTCTTCTATGTATATTAAACAGTACTATCTATACCAAGTAAGGGACATAATTCAATGATATACAATACTTAAAACAAAATATGTGTTACTGTTCAATCATCAGTAAAACTGGATAACTTCTTCATTACAGAAATATTTTTTCATTACACCTTCTTGCTTTATGCTCTCCACTCTGAAATATTCTCACACACTCCTGAACTTGACTCGTAGACCTGCATGATCTTAGGGCGGACCAATCGATCTGTTAGTCACTGAGACCTGCCTCATTATGGTCTTTATTGGCTCTATGTCTGCCTCTATGTAGCCCATCCTCATCCAACACAATAGCTATTAACTAAGTATACTGAGCGCTTGATTTATAACTCAACAGTTTCGCAATGTACTGATTTAAAAAATATACGAGGTGGCCTGTTTTCAAACTGCACTAAGTCAATTATTTATTGTTATGCTATTTAATGACTATTTTAAGTTAGTACAAAACATAAAGCGATAAAAGAAAAGCTACAAAAAGTAAAAAAGTTCCTATAAACATTGGTCCTTTGGAGCAACGTTACTGAGATATGGTTCTCCAAAGGGGTATTATCATTTGGATGCTTTTTAAAGTAACTTTCTTTCTGATTAAGACAATGGAATGAAAATTGTCTTTGTCTGAAAAGGGTTTTTAACTATCATAACTTCCATCAAAATCGGTTATAAATAAGGAAATATTTCTAACTACCCTTGACAGAAATTTTTCGAAATTTTTCTTTGAATTATAAAGCAGATAATATTATATTTTCTAATGGACTCGACTTTTTCAAACAAAAACAATATGTACCTCATTTTCGAATTCTGTGTAGTTTAGTCAGCAACAATAATTTTTAAATTGATGTATAGTTCAGAACAGTAACATTTTCACGTAGTGCAGGCATATCTGTCATTATGACAGTTTTTCTTATTTTCTTAGTTGCAATCTTTGTGGTTGACTTTGCATTTCATTATATTTTTTTACAACCATGAATCATCATGATTTTACTAACCGAGAATATGCCGATATGTATTTTGTTTATGGTTTCTGTAATGGAAGTAGTCTGGTGGCTCAAAGATAGTGTCAGCAACGTTTCCCTGATAGGAGGCAACCATCTGCAAGATTTTTTAGGGAAATTCATGCAAGAGCGATAGTACAGGAGCCCTAACTCAAAGATATCGTGAATGTGGCCGTCCAAGGAGGCGTGGACATGATTTAGATGAAGTAATTTTAAGATTTTTTTTAACGTAATCCTATTGCGAGTGTAAGAATAGCATGTGCTCGCCTTAAAACAATGCCTATGTATGGCAGTTGCTTACGGAAAATGTATTATAAGCTTATCATTTTCAAAGTGTTCATGGTATGCTTCTGTTATACAAAATATGACTTATCAATGATAGAGTTCGGGGTTTGACACATACACACTTACATGGATCACCTGGTTGACTTTACCACATTTTCCTAGAAAACGGTGCATTATTAACAAATTTACTAATAGCTTTTTTGTGTAAAATAAAATTTTACATAATATCACGAGACTTGGAGTGGGAAAGTCCAACTTAAAAAAAGTTTGAAAATAAAATATCAGTGGAAACGCAACTAGCACCCTCTACTTCGTACAAAAAAGCTAATATCAAATTTTGATCAAATATGTTCTGGAAAAAAATTACATTCAAAATTTGATTTTCTAAAATTATCTTACACCTCAAAAATAAGTGGTTCTACGACTTCAGTTTATTAAGTAAACCATATTTATTTTTCAATGTTCAGTCAAAGTAATATTGGCATGTGTTTGAAATACCCTGTATTATATGTAGAACAAATTTTCTTGATCATATCTCCTTTATCGCTAGGATAGACTGGCCAAACTTTGTATTACTTCTTTACAAAAACACGATGTTCTATCTAGATCAACGTACGTAATGTTACAGGTCTGTGCTCAGTAATATGATATTCAGTTATTTTCTCAACTTAGATATTGAACAATTTAAATAGTTTTCTACAACAGTTATACTTACAACTTTTTCCTGAGTTAAAAAACATCAGAGGGAATAGGGGATGATGGCGGACCACTCCATACAGTTAAATCAGACGAATTTTGAAATGTAGTTACGAATTTTATGTAGGTATATCTATAACAATTTCATTTTTATAGATTTAAGTTTTGAAACAACTTTCATATTTTTATTTTATTTTGATATGAAACTTATTGCTTTAAATATGTTGAAAATTATAAAATTTTGATTAATTTGTTATCATTTAACCGATTAAATGAATCAAAGGCACTGTTTAATGCAATTCTGATTGTCACTCATGTATAAAATTCGTGTGTATTTATTTAGTGTTATTATTCAAATCTATGTGGATATTTTGACAGTAAACCATGAAACTTATCAGATTATTTTGCTTCTGTCCATAGAAAGTACTCATAAATTTTATTACGTGCTTTGTTTATTGCTTGCTATTTTTTGCGACAATGCTTCTCATAATGTACTTCTAAATTTATATTTTTCAGTTTTTAATACATAATTTTATGAATACATATAACTTTTACGAATAGGTGTATTTCTCAGATGCGTTACATGTTCCATATATTATATATCTATGCTAAGTCATTTTGTTTTAATATGACTAAACGTTCTTTTTGAAAATTATTCTGTTATTTAAACTTAATATAGATACATCTGTTTTTTTACTGTCTACTGGATATATTATTGATAAAAAATAATAAATTAAATAATTATTAAATAAAATGTACAGGTGTTTGTTCGTTGTACATTATTTTTTTTATATTAAAAAAAACACGGTATATTGGCCGTTGGAAACTACTTGCTAAAAAAGAAATAATTAAAGTATTTAACATTTTACCCTGTATATACCTTTATACACATTTCAAAATAAAATTATACCTAGTGTTCTTGAATCATTTAAGAAAAGAAATATTTTTAAACCATATGTTGATATGTATGTGGAACTTCTTTAAATAAAATATTATATTGAAGTTTAAACAAATCTAAAATCTCTGATACTTGTATTTTTTTATAATGAAATAAAAATACACTAGCCATCAAATCTTTAGGTTAGTTAATAACATTCTACTACTCCTTAAACATATAATTAATCAATTACTTATATGTTGCAAAAGAAAGATACTACGTTGCTTTTGTTACTTATTATTGGGCGTATCAGCTAAAACAGATACATATGTTAATTAATTGTACAAACTATGATATCAAAACTGCGTTATATTAAGCTAAGTGAAACATATCTTAATTTACCTAGTAATATTTTGTTTTTGTTGATCACCATGTATATTTGTAAATTTTTGACTCACCAACGACATGAAAAGGTACTGTACATATTCATCGAAATGGAGCATAAAAATATTCTATAACAATTTAATGATTTTTCATAGAAATTATAATGTGTAAAATCAGCTTTTGCAGCTCGATATTAAATATTCTCAAAGTATAACGAAATTGGGAGGCTAAACTAATACATATATCTAAAACCCTACACGATATTTATTGCAGTAGATAGGTATTTATAACAGCAAACAGCAGTTATAAAAAAAGTAATAAATATATAAATAAAATGTAGAAATAACTTTTCCTTTTTATACAACCAATTGTTAGAATGAAATTAGTTTATGTCTGTCTATTTGGCAAATATATATAGAGTGTCTCATAATTAGCTACCAACCCTGAACAGGCCGATTCTATGATCAAAACTAAGTAAAAAGAAGTTCATATGACCATGGGTCCGGAAATGGTTCATAAGGGCACAGGGACCCATTGAAGAGGGAGGAATGGAAATCATTTTTTTGCAATATCTCTCAATCGCGTTGTGATAAATGAATGAAAATGGTATACACAGCTAAATTTTGATGAGCAATTTGATGGGCTAATCCATTTATTTCCACAAGGTCCATTGGGGTGGGTACGGGGGGCCCTTGGTATTTTGCGTGTGTAACTTTTTTGTAGTTTAGCGTATCCATCAGACTATCGAAACCATCGATTCTCCTACCTGTTTTATTTGAAAAAGGTAGGTAGGAGTAACCATTTTTGAAATAATCCTATTTGAAATGCTCAGTGCACCGAATAAAAACGGTTTTGGTTTTAGGTAAAGTGCCTTTTCTGCTGAAAATATAGCAAACTGTTACTTGAAAACGTTGTTCAGAATGGTAAATTATGGAGACGTGCAAAATTTCAAAAAGATCGGCCTGCTTTTATAAAATGTTTGTACCTACCTTGTTGAAAAATTGTTTCATCAAATCATAATACAGGGTTTATGCTGCCCACCTTTGTTTTTGTTACACAATTCTTGGTTGCCAACAATATAATTACACATTTGTTACAAATATTTTATTTACCGATGAGGCTTGTTTACACGAGACGGCGTTATCAGTTTGCACAATCTTCATACGTGGTGTGATGAAAATCCCCATGCCACTTTTGCAACTTGTCACCAACGGGATTTTCAGTGAATGTTTGAGCCGGTGTTGTTGGCAGTCACCTCTCTATCGAATCGATTGGGAGGTGTTGAATGTCAAAGCTTTTTGGAAAATTATCTTCCAAATCTGCTAGACGATGTTACTCTTGAACTACGAGAAAACATGAGTTTTTTACAAGATGGGGTTCCTCCATATTATGCTCAAGTGCGAGGTTTTTTAAATCGATCATTACCAGGAAAATGGATTGGTCGTGGAAACGACGAGCCCATACCATGGCCACCTCGTTCTCCGGATTTAAATGCGGATGGTTTTTATCACAGTAGACTAAGTAATCAGTAGGGAAACTCAGCTTTCCCGCGTCTTCCAAAAATCCGCCATGTTATTGGCGACTGACAGTTATTACTATAATTTCTCAATCAATACTTCAATTTATATGAAACTACACTGGATTACAACAGTTAATTAAGAATTAATGCAAAGTATTATAACTACGAAACAACTTTGGTTATGTTTACGCCAAATTATTAGCTATTTTTTCTTATGTTCTGTGGAATCCGCCATATTCTTGACGACTTTTTCTAGAGTGGGGGTATTTAAAAACTGCCAGACGTATTTCATTCATAAATTGTCTAAGATTCCGTACTGATTGCTTAGTATACTGTGGTTTTTATTTATAGAGCGACGTAACAAGAATGGTAGGTATATATGCCTGCGACTACCATTGAAGAGTTGCGGCAACGTATTGCTCAAGCTTTCGATGCCATACGAATTCAACATGAAATTTTTCAGCGTTCGATTCAATTTCCTAAGAAGTTTACATGCCTGTATTTCAGTCCAGGGTGGACAATTTGAATCTTTGCTTCCCACTCGGAATTAAGATTTTTTTATGTTTTCTATGCATTTTGATTCAATTATAATCTAAAATTCAAAATAAAAATTTATTTTCTTTACTCGCTTTTGTTTTCTTATGTCAGTAAGTAACTTTTACTACGTTCATGCAAAAAACTAAATTTTATTGAACTATATTTAGTCGAAAAAGTGTTTTTTATTGCACTAGTGCACTAAAATGTTTATTGCATTCATCTGTCATTCTACTATAGCGTTTTGTCATCATGACAAACATAAACGTTCAAATCGACGTCATATTTTCCTAGACTGTCATCTAAATAAAACATTTCTTTGGTTTTTGGATGAATGTAGAAAAAATATTGTATGCAGCTCGTACAAAAAGTGTTTATTGCACGCGACGTGAAATTGTCCAACGAGGCCGTCAGGCCGAGTAGGACAACACTTTTTGTACTTGGTTGCATAAATAACTATTCTACGTTCGTAGGTCCCTTTCAGTCTGCAGACTATTTCCAAAACAGAAAGTAACAATCATTTACAATGAAACTGTCGCCATGATAGATGCATACTATGTAATATTTTAAAAATGTTACTGTTCTGAACAATAATAATAATATCTCTACCCCTCATTCTAATCACAAGGATTAGCCCAGAAGTCGATGACTTGTGCGGGAGAGGATTTTTTTTTAAATTTATTTATCGTTCCACTATCCAACGGGATTAATGTGATTAATCCCAATTACAGGACGGGAAATAGCTTACAATAAAAAGAAAAGTAAAAACAACAACAAAAATTACAAATAGCAAAATTGCTAACAAGTAAACATATTTTTTGATATATTTTTAGGTATTAACAATATTGTGTGAAACTAACTACTCTGCAGACTAAAACTTAAAATACTTTTCTAATACCGTAAAAAAAGTAAACATATAAAAAATGATCAGTACAAAAATAACGAAACAATGATACAGGTACATACAAACAAGCAATTCAGATACTTAAGACTTAAATAAATTAAAATAAATAACAGAAGAGGAACAAACAAAACAATAATCAAGATAAAAATACACTTTTACGAGTATGTGCTTAATACTACAATTAAATATATCAACGCGGTCATGAACAGTTCTATAATAACGTGACATTGCATACAATGGTGAATAATATACCATATTGGTTCTAGCAGTTTTCATAAAGAATGTTTCACTACGACGTATATTATTTGTGGGCACATTAATGTGTTTGTGTAGCAATTCGGGTAAGTCACATCTAAAGTTAATAACGTTATGCAAGAAAATAACAGATTGCATATGACGACGGATGTTTGATAATTCAAAGAAATATATGAATTTCGAAAAATTTCTGTTAAGGGTAGTTAGATAACTATTCTTAAACCTATTTTGTGTGAAAAAGGTATACCTTGTCGAAGTCGTTAGGAGTAACCATTTTCGAAATAATTCTATTTGAAATAGGTATTTACTTATTCAGTGCACCGAGTAAAAAACTGCACAAAAACGGTTGTGGTTTCAGGTGAAATGCATTTTCCACATCACATTATTTTGTCGTCAAGTATTTACTATTGCTCTACGTTGCATTAATTTTGGGACACCCTGTATTATGTTCTAATTCGAGAAAAGTTTCATTAGGCACCTGCAGTGAGTAGTTTACTGACAATCGAAAACAAATTTACTATAGGTACCTAATTGAAAAAGAATAAAAAACTGTTTTGAACGATACTCTTTATTTAAGTCGCTAAATCTAACCTTTTGGCAGTAAACCGAGCCTAAATTATTTTAACAGACACTTTAAATACCTATCTAATTAAACGACACAATTAAAAAACAATCAAACAGTAAAAAAAAAAGATTTTTAAAGTGGACCTACTTTTGTATGTTTGGCGATGCGTCATCATGATTCGCCCACATGACTGTTCTGATGTTTAGAGGAACATCTTCTGGATAAAGTTGATTTTCGAGGAAAATAGATATAAATCAACATTTAATAGACCATCAAAGAAATAAGGACCAATAAGGTAATCCCCTATTATTCTGGCCCACACATTAATAGAAAACCTACGCTGATGCGTTGTTTTAATAATCTGATAAAAATGGTATTACTACACTGAAAGAAATCCCATAAGTGAGGGGCTTTGCTAAGATATTTTTGCTACAGTAGGTAACATTTTTACACCCACAGCAACAAATTAATGCTGCCACAAGTAAATACATTTTGCTGAAACGTCTTTGCTACCACAACAAAAAAAAGTCTTGTGGCTATAGGATAGCTCAGTTGGAATTTTATTTTAGTCGGCGGTCTATCTGTCCCAAGTGAATTGCTTTGCTTGGGTAAGTCAATGTACTTTTTTAGAATTCATCCAGTTGGGGTTAGTCAGTCCTTATTTGTAGCAAATTAGGGCTCACTTAGGGTAAGTCACTTAAGCCCGCATTTCATTGAGGCTGGTCCAGCCAGGCTAGTGCAGCCCGGCTGGTCCAGCCAAATTTGAAATGTAGTATAGCAAATGGTCATACACTCACACAGGCTGGTACACGATGAGCTTGCTTTCGAGCTCAGGCGGCACAAGCCATGTTTGTAATAATTTACATTTTCAAGCGGGACCAGCTAAGGGGGATCCTATATAGACCAATTAGATTTCTGCTTTTATACCACGTGAGTATCTACGTCGCTGTACAATCTCAGTCACCAGTAGACCAGGTCCAGCCAGGCTAGTACAGCTCGGCTGGTCCAGCCAAATTTGAAATGTAGTATAGCAAATGGTCATACACTCACACAGGCTGGTACACGATGAGCTTGCTTTCGAGCTCAGGCGGCACAAGCCATGTTTGTCATAATTTACATTTTCAAGCGGGACCAGCTATGCGGGATCCTATATAGACCAATTAGATTTCTGCCTTTATACCACGTGAGCATCTACGTCGCTGTACAATCTCAGTCACCAATAGACCAGGACCAGCCTGGCTGGACCAGCCTCAATGAAATGCCGCCTTTGCACTTGTTCCAGCCACTAGCCTAGGCCGGACCAGCCTCAATGAAATGCGGGCTTTAGGGTAAGTGAGCCCTCACTTAATAATTACCAGAATAAACCGGAATTTGATTCAGTGCGCATGCCCGATTGCGCGCGCCTCATGTTGTGCTTGCAGTTGTGTTTCGCTCTCCTTCCTAGTTATGGAATGGTTGTGACGTTTTGTGCTCGTACACAACTATTTGTTAACTATGAAACTTCCTGTGATTTTTGTGCAATGGGTTAGTATTTTTTGTTGTTTTATTATAAATATAGAGGTATATTTTAGACTGGGTGGTACCTAAATATATTTGAAAATGGTTAGCTAAGAATAAATTGCCAATAATTGTTGCTAGTTTGTAACATTTCAACTTTGTATTTGCAAATTTTCCTGTGATTTTTAGTGCAATTTTCTCGTCGACAATCCAAATCTTTTGTTTATTTTTCTGTTAATTTGGTTATCATCTTGCAGATTGTATGACTTTTCATGTTATGTTATGGTCCAAGTAGCTAACCGAAGGTTAAAGCACTTAAACTGATTTTATTGTACTTGTATCAAACTTCAACTAAGTGACAAAGTAACTGAGGCCGCTGAGGGTCTATTCTTGATCATTTGAAGAGCAATGGGTATACGGATTAGACAGTTTTATTCTATTCTCATGAAATTCAATTGAGAGAAAAAATATATGAAATTTTCATACTTATATTTATTTACCTTTAAGTTCTAATATCTGTAGCATCTACAATTATTGATAACATGGCGTCTTCCATAATTGGTCTGAATAATAAATGAAACGTTATAAAAACTGTACTTCGTTCAAAAATTTGGTACAACTGCAATTTTTCATTAACACAATATCGAATAAATCATGAAATAAATTGTGCACTTCTTCAAAATTATCTATTTTTATATTAGGTAATTGTACGTAAACCAATTGTTTAAAATGAAAAAACCTTACAAATAGGAAAGTTTTTGGTCCCCTAATTAATTATTATTATTTTTTCTTTAGTTTTGTTGGGTTTTTGCCACACTTCTGAAAAAATAATAAAGATTAATTAAATAAGCCCTTGCGCCAAACGGAACAGTCAAGGGTTATTTGACTGTTCCGTTTGGCGCAAGGGCTTATTTAATTAATCTTTATTATTTTTTCAGAAGTGTGGCAAAAACCCAACAAAACTAAAGAAAAACTAAAATTATGCCACAAATAAATAGCTTCAGACAATACAATTATTATTACATGTCACCACAAAGTACTGACAAGAACTGTCAACTTTTATTCAAATTTTATAGGTTAAACTTCTTGATAAGTAGTTATTTCCATATATTTTCAGGTATTAACAATATTGTGTGAAACTAACTACTCAGTGGACAAAAACCCCAACCTGTGTTGAATTACACCCACAATATCTACCCATATATTCCTTATTATTAGCTTTTGTAACATTTTTTTACTGTTTAAGAAAGGTATTTTAAGCTAATATGTATCAAATCTCCTACAATTCCTATCAATGAAGTCATATGTATGTTCTCTGATACCAAACATCTAGGTATGCTAGTGAACATCCACAGACAAAACTCTATTCAATAATTATCTAAAGAATTTAATATATTTACTAACCTCTGGAGTGGGAACTCGAAATTCAACCACAATAGATGAGATCTCACTTATTTCTGCATTTTATTAGGATTGCTTCATCAGATATTTGACTCAAGTTAAAGGAGGCCACCTGATGAAGCAATCCTAATAAAATGCAGAAATAAGTGAGATCTCATCTATTGTGGTTGAATTTCGAGTTCCCACTCCAGAGGTTAGTAAATATATTAAATTCTTTAGATAATTATTGAATAGAGTTTTGTCTGTGGATGTTCATTAGCATACCTAGATGTTTGGTATCAGAGAACATACATATATGACTTCATTGATAGGAATTGTAGGAGATTCGATACATATTAGCTTAGTTATTTCCAGCTAATAGCTTTTTTTCTACGTTCATGCAAAAACCGAAAGTTAATTGAACTATATTTAGTGGAAAAAGTGGTTCTTTATTGCACTAGTGCAATCAAATGTTTATTGCATTCATCTGTCATTCTACTATAAGTACCTACAGCATTTTGTCATCATGACGAACATAAACGTTCAAATCGACGTCATATTTTCCTACAGTAAGTGTCATCTAAATAAAACCTTTTTTTGGTTTTTGCATGAACGTAGAAAAAATATTGTATGCAACTCATACAAAAGTGCTTATTGCACTTACTTTTTGTACTTGTTGCATAAATAACTATTATCTGCCGGTTAGGGTTACCAGGTGATGAAAAAACTCAGTTTTATGTTAAACGACAGATTAAATTTATCGGCAACTTTAACGGGAGGTGAAAATACCGGCCCTATAACAAAATCCCACAACAATCTTTGTCCTCATGGACGCGAAGATTTACCTACGCGAATTATTTAATAACGGGAAGTATCAACTTTAGCGAATTTTGCCAACTGCAAAATTTTCTATCATTTTCATCATAAAACTTTCATTAATTATTATGGTAGATTGTCAGAAGCTCAAGTTAAACTTACTAACCCCACATAATGATGAAAATAGCGTCATTAATAATTTAAATCAAAATCTGCGAAATTTGCCAGATTTTCGCAAATTTCGCATCCATATGAGAACAAGGCACAGGTCACATTTTTCCAGTCAAACCATTTATAAAACAAAAAAGCTCAAATTCTAGAGCTAAAAGTCTTGCTACGTTTGTTTTCTAGTTCTTTTTTAAATTAGTTTGTGATCATAATATTTAAGTATGTGCTTATACTCCTATTTCGATGCTGAGCGACAGATCTAGTAGTCTATTTTAAAACTTGTATCCAAACCAAGAAATAAAAAAAAATAAAAAAAATATAGACTGTGCCTGACTGACTGTGTCATATTGCCGGCGACCGCTAATTCATGGCTGCCCTAAAAGGTCCAGAATCAGTAAAACTTGGTTTTTATGTCAATTTACGTTGGTTGTATTGTAGTGTGAAGCTCATTTGTTTACTGTGATTTATAAGGTCTATGCTGTGATTGGTCACATTCTTTAATGAGATTTAAAATGACTGCTAGTTAGTTAATTTCATATTGCAATGCAGCCATCATATTTGCACAACCGCCAACATAAAGCAAATAAAATATCCATTTTCTGGACCGTAAAGGTCTATTCCTTTGCACATAAAGTGTAGTACCAGCTTCACTGAATAGCCCGAAATCGTTCCTTTGCAAGAGAATATTGTATTTTACACAACACTTTTTTATTCCATCGCCCCAGTATTAGTTACACTAGTGTAATATCCACACCCAGGCCGAGTAGGAGTGAAATGCACTGGACATGCGCAGTCAGCAACCTGCATTATCTTTGACAAAATTATCTAACAAATCTTTGAAAGTTTTTTGAATATTTCACAATTTTTGTAAGAACCAAATAATCAAATTAAGTTTTATTTATCCTAAAACATTTTAAAAACTCTATCAGAATATTTAGGTACCTACAATTTCTTCTACATATTTTAATTTCGTTTTTATCATTTAAATAAAGAACTGATTAATGCTTCTACATCATCACTACTATTACTCGAGCTAGCCGAGCTTGAATGAAGATTTGCTAATCTATTGTCTAGTCATCATCACAAAACAATCTTTGTCGTCCATAATTAATAATGAATTAGGAAACATCTTTCAAATTTAGAATATATCCTAATCTTATTACTGCACACGCATGGTTGTTCTCTGGCTACACCATCTCACACTTCGTTATTCCTTTGATTCTAGCACCACTTCTGCACTGCGCTGAACAGCTGATTTTCAGCGTAGTGTAATTTAAACTACACTGAAAAACAAACAAAAGAATATAAGACTCTAGGCCACCACTGAAATATACGATATGGAATGCGTTAAGTCCCATTGCGCATCCAAATAAAGGTACCAACCCTAGGAGCAGACAAAAGGAAGCACATGAAACTCAGCTAAGACATACTTCATTGGTTATGTATGTGGGTGAGAGAGACAACCATCTTCACGTACGATATGAATTGTGTTCTTAACTTTCCATTATTTTGTTTGTAAACACGTCATTGGCGTACAGTGTGGCTTCTTTTGTATCTTGTATCTCAGTGTTATTCTTTGTGTTTTGTTTTGTGTTATTGTTGGAACATGTCATGTTTTATAAGGAACTGTAAAATTAACCAGCATATAGCACAAAATAATTCTGCATATTCAGAATTCAATTCCATTTCAATTCACAATCAGCTAAGCCCCTACTGCTCCGCCATTGCTAGAGGCACAAAACAAAATATGGCGCTGATCATAAATAATCCATTCGCCCAGCTTTTAGCGCATTCCAGTCATCATAATATAGTGGAAAAAGTGGTTCTTTATTGCACTAGTGCAATCAAATGTTTATTGCATTCATCTGTCATTCTACTATAAGTACCTACAGCATTTTGTCATCATGACGAACATAAACGTTCAAATCGACGTCATATTTTCCTACAGTAAGTGTCATCTAAATAAAACCTTTTTGGTTTTGCATGAACGTAGAAAAATATTGTATGCAACTCATACAAAAGTGCTTATTGCACTTACTTTTTGTACTTGTTGCATAAATAACTATTATCTGCCGGTTAGGGTTACCAGGTGATGAAAAACTCAGTTTTATGTTAAACGACAGATTAAATTTATCGGCAACTTTAACGGGAGGTGAAAATACCGGCCCTATAACAAAATCCCACAACAATCTTTGTCCTCATGGACGCGAAGATTTACCTACGCGAATTATTTAATAACGGGAAGTATCAACTTTTAGCGAATTATACCAACTGGAATATTTTCTATCATTTTCATCATAAAACTGCCATGGTAGATTGTCAGAAGCTCAAGTTAAACTTACTAACCCCACATAATGATGAAAATAGCGTCATTAATAATTTAAATCAAAATCTGCGAAATTTGCCAGATTTTCGCAAATTTCGCATCCATATGAGAACAAGGCATTGGTCACATTTTTCAAGTCAAACCATTTATAAAACAAAAAAGCTCAAATTCTAGAGCTAAAAGTCTTGCTACGTTTGTTTTCTAGTTCTTTTTTAAATTAGTTTGTGATCATAATATTTAAGTATGTGCTTATACTCCTATTTCGATGCTGAGCGACAGATCTAGTAGTCTATTTTAAAACTTGTATCCAAACCTAGAAATAAAAAAAAATAAAAAATATAGACTGTGCCTGACTGACTGTGTCATATTGCCGGCGACCGCTAATTCATGGCTGCCCTAAAAGGTCCAGAATCAGTAAAACTTGGTTTTTATGTCAATTTACGTTGGTTGTATTGTAGTGTGAAGCTCATTTGTTTACTGTGATTTATAAGGTCTATGCTGTGATTGGTCACATTCTTTAATGAGATTTAAAATGACTGCTAGTTAGTTAATTTCATATTGCAATGCAGCCATCATATTTGCACAACCGCCAACATAAAGCAAATAAAATATCCATTTTCTGGACCGTAAAGGTCTATTCCTTTGCACATAAAGTGTAGTACCAGCTTCACTGTATAGCCCGAAATCGTTCCTTTGCAAGAGAATATTGTATTTTACACAACACTTTTTTATTCCATCGCCCCAGTATTAGTTACACTAGTGTAATATCCACACCCAGGCCGAGTAGGAGTGAAATGCACTGGACATGCGCAGTCAGCAACCTGCATTATCTTTGACAAAATTATCTAACAAATCTTTGAAAGTTTTTTGAATATTTCACAATTTTGTAAGAACCAAATAATCAAATTAAGTTTTATTTATCCTAAAACATTTTAAAAACTCTATCAGAATATTTAGGTACCTACAATTTCTTCTACATATTTTAATTTCGTTTTTATCATTTAAATAAAGAACTGATTAATGCTTCTACATCATCACTACTATTACTCGAGCTAGCCGAGCTTGAATGAAGATTTGCTAATCTATTGTCTAGTCATCATCACAAAACAATCTTTGTCGTCCATAATTAATAATGAATTAGGAAACATCTTTCAAATTTAGAATATATCCTAATCTTATTACTGCACACGCATGGTTGTTCTCTGGCTACACCATCTCACACTTCGTTATTCCTTTGATTCTAGCACCACTTCTGCACTGCGCTGATCAGCTGATTTTCAGCGTAGTGTAATTTAAACTACACTGAAAAACAAACAAAAGAATATAAGACTCTAGGCCACCACTGAAATATACGATATGGAATGCGTTAAGTCCCATTGCGCATCCAAATAAAGGTACCAACCCTAGGAGCAGACAAAAGGAAGCACATGAAACTCAGCAAAGACATACTTCATTGGTTATATGTATGTGGGTGAGAGAGAGACAACCATCTTCACGTACGATATGAATTGTGTTCTTAACTTTCCATTATTTTGTTTGTAAACACGTCATTGGCGTACAGTGTGGCTTCTTTTTGTATCTTGTATCTCAGTGTTATTCTTTGTGTATTTTTGTGTGTTTTGTTTTGTGTTATTGTTGGAACATGTCATGTTTTATAAGGAACTGTAAAATTAACCAGCATATAGCACGAAATAATTCTGCATATTCAGAATTCAATTCCATTTCAATTCACAATCAGCTAAGCCCCTACTGCTCCGCCATTGCTAGAGGCACAAAACAAAATATGGCGCTGATCATAAATAATCCATTCGCCCAGCTTTTAGCGCATTCCAGTCATCATAATATAGTGGAAAAAGTGGTTCTTTATTGCACTAGTGCAATCAAATGTTTATTGCATTCATCTGTCATTCTACTATAAGTACCTACAGCATTTTGTCATCATGACGAACATAAACGTTCAAATCGACGTCATATTTTCCTACAGTAAGTGTCATCTAAATAAAACCTTTTTTTGGTTTTTGCATGAACGTAGAAAAAATATTGTATGCAACTCATACAAAAAGTGCTTATTGCACTTACTTTTTGTACTTGTTGCATAAATAACTATTATCTGCCGGTTAGGGTTACCAGGTGATGAGGTGGTGAGGAGGTGAAAATACCGGCCCTATAACAAAATCCCACAACAATCTTTGTCCTCATGGACGCGAAGATTTACCTACGCGAATTATTTAATAGCGGGAAGTATCAACTTTTAGCGAATTATGCCAACTGGAATATTTTCTATCATTTTCATCATAAAACTGCCATGGTAGATTGTCAGAAGCTCAAGTTAAACTTACTAACCCCACATAATGATGAAAATAGCGTCATTAATAATTTAAATCAAAATCTGCGAAATTTGCCAGATTTTCGCAAATTTCGCATCCATATGAGAACAAGGCACAGGTCACATTTTTCCAGTCAAACCATTTATAAAACAAAAAAGCTCAAATTCTAGAGCTAAAAGTCTTGCTACGTTTGTTTTCTAGTTCTTTTTTAAATTAGTTTGTGATCATAATATTTAAGTATGTGCTTATACTCCTATTTCGATGCTGAGCGACAGATCTAGTAGTCTATTTTAAAACTTGTATCCAAACCAAGAAATAAAAAAAAAAAAAATATAGACTGTGCCTGACTGACTGTCATATTGCCGGCGACCGCTAATTCATGGCTGCCCTAAAAGGTCCAGAATCAGTAAAACTTGGTTTTTATGTCAATTTACGTTGGTTGTATTGTAGTGTGAAGCTCATTTGTTTACTGTGATTTATAAGGTATATGCTGTGATTGGTCACATTCTTTAATGAGATTTAAAATGACTGCTAGTTAGTTAATTTCATATTGCAATGCAGCCATCATATTTGCACAACCGCCAACATAAAGCAAATAAAATATCCATTTTCTGGACCGTAAAGGTCTATTCCTTTGCACATAAAGTGTAGTACCAGCTTCACTGAATAGCCCGAAATCGTTCCTTTGCAAGAGAATATTGTATTTTACACAACACTTTTTTATTCCATCGCCCCAGTATTAGTTACACTAGTGTAATATCCACACCCAGGCCGAGTAGGAGTGAAATGCACTGGACATGCGCAGTCAGCAACCTGCATTATCTTTGACAAAATTATCTAACAAATCTTTGAAAGTTTTTTGAATATTTCACAATTTTTGTAAGAACCAAATAATCAAATTAAGTTTTATTTATCCTAAAACATTTTAAAAACTCTATCAGAATATTTAGGTACCTACAATTTCTTCTACATATTTTAATTTCGTTTTTATCATTTAAATAAAGAACTGATTAATGCTTCTACATCATCACTACTATTACTCGAGCTAGCCGAGCTTGAATGAAGATTTGCTAATCTATTGTCTAGTCATCATCACAAAACAATCTTTGTCGTCCATAATTAATAATGAATTAGGAAACATCTTTCAAATTTAGAATATATCCTAATCTTATTACTGCACACGCATGGTTGTTCTCTGGCTACACCATCTCACACTTCGTTATTCCTTTGATTCTAGCACCACTTCTGCACTGCGCTGAACAGCTGATTTTCAGCGTAGTGTAATTTAAACTACACTGAAAAACAAACAAAAGAATCTAAGACTCTAGGCCACCACTGAAATATACGATATGGAATGCGTTAAGTCCCATTGCGCATCCAAATAAAAGTGCCAACCCTAGGAGCAGACAAAAGGAGGCACATGAAACTCAGCAAGACATACTTCATTGGTTATATGTATGTGGGTGAGAGAGAGACAACCATCTTCACGTACGATATGAATTGTGTTCTTAACTTTCCATTATTTTGTTTGTAAACACGTCATTGGCGTACAGTGTGGCTTCTTTTGTATCTTGTATCTCAGTGTTATTCTTTGTGTATTTTTGTGTGTTTTGTTTTGTGTTATTGTTGGAACATGTCATGTTTTATAAGGAACTGTAAAATTAACCAGCATATAGCACGAAATAATTCTGCATATTCAGAATTCAATTCCATTTCAATTCACAATCAGCTAAGCCCCTACTGCTCCGCCATTGCTAGAGGCACAAAACAAAATATGGCGCTGATCATAAATAATCCATTCGCCCAGCTTTTAGCGCATTCCAGTCATCATAATATAAAATTACATATCAGTGTAGGCCACGCGGGACCTGTCACGTGACCTATACCATGAACCACAAACTTAGGTTTCTGACCTGTATATTTTATGATTTCTATGCCTGTATATGTATATTAAGCCGGCCACAGACCTCGTGATTTTTCATCACAAAAGTCCTTAGTTTTCATGCAACCTGCTATTGACCCAGATCGTGTAGTTAATAGACCGTGTACGTGTAGGTACTTAGTGCACCCCACACAATTCGGTTTTGTCGCGATCGCCAATGACCAATGAAAAATCACGAAGTATGTGGTCGGGTAATAAGCACGACCAAAATATCATATACCTATGATTTGTGATCATGTTACCTTATTAAAATCGCTTTATATTCAGGTAACATCGTGTACAACTAAATATTCTAAAAGCCTGACAACAAATCATAGAAATATTTTTTGCTAATGCTTATTACGCCACGAAAGAGAATTCTATCTTCTTATCGTGTTTCAGAAGTAGAGTCTAAAAGGCCGTATATGACACGGTGTAATATTTCACATAGCTTTTTATTTGATATTATAATTAAAGTGGTTCGTCCCGTATCATACAAGCAAAATATATAGTTTTCTATATATAAAACTGAAAATTAAAACATGTTCTATTTATATAAAATTCTAAATACATTTTTATGTGAACAATAATATAACATCCAGTGCATCTTTCCCATATCTTTTTTATGTTTGCTTAATTTTTTGGTTATTGGTTATAATAACAATAATTATTATTAGTACTAAATATATAAAAAAATGCTTATACAATTCTGTGCAAAATTTTATATATAATTTTATACCGTGTCATACGGCCTTAAGGAATTACGGAATTTCGAACTTTTACCGATACTATTTGCTGAACGCAGCCTGGATTCTCACGTTTCGCGCTCGCTGGACAGTTTGCCAACTGACAACTGACATTCTTCTTGACAGATCGCTGACAGATACATGTTTGTGTTGACATCGTTGACATTGCTGACCTATTGGAGTAGTGATCGCAAAGTGGAATGTTTATATATGTGGCACAACAAATTTGTAAATATAATCAATAATGTAAAAATATTGATAAGGTTTCTTGTAATAAGAAGGTAATAGAAAATGTGATAAACTAATGCATACCTTGCAAAAAAGGTCTGGCTCTTTACAAGGCCAAAAAATATACCACACTTATAAGGTATATACAATGTCAACATTTATTTTAGTGCATATTTTATCTAAAAGTTGTATTGTAGGGGCCTCCATTATTTTTTGTCATGATGAGGTTAAACGTAAAAGTAGCATTACTGTTTTTACTCTCCATAGGAATATTAACTATAATAATACTCTATTCTTTTTGTGGCGATACAAATAAAGAATGGCAGAGACTTAATTACAACTTAAACAGAAAGGCTTTTGGTTTGCAAGTAGCTGATGAAATAGAGTGTGTTATTAATGGCGAAGATGTTATAGGATGTAGGAAAGAGGGCGATGAAGTATATATACCATTTTCGTTTTTGCATAGATATTTTGAGATCTACGGCAAATTAGCGACTTATGACGGTGTAGAAAGATTTGAATGGTCACATAGTTACAGTAAAATATACCATCCAAAAGCAAAATATGATCCGAGAGGGGTTTTTATGTATTTTGAGAAATATAATGTCGAGGTAAGTCTCAGTTATTAATACATTTATTAACTTAAAGATAAAATTAAGATGTTATTGAGCACATTAGCAGTAATGCAGGTGTTTTATTATGTGAAATAAAGCAATTTTACAAATTTAGTTATAAAAAAATATATTTGTTGAAAATAATTTTGTAAGATTATTTTTTAGGTGAGAGAAAGAGTAAAATGTATTAGTGCCACCGAAGGAGTGCCAATTTCAACCCAGTGGGAAAGTCAGGGTTATTATTACCCAACTCAAATTGCCCAGTTTGGTTTATCTCATTATAGTAAAAATTTAACAGAACCAGAACCTCAAAGAAAAGCAGTAGAAGATGCTGACAGAGAATTAGCAAACTGGATAGTACCAAAAACTGCAAAACTTGAGAGAATATTTGATAATCTGTTAGGGAACAGAGTACTAAAGTTTTACACAAGTGAAAATTACTTAGATGGTATACAGCTAAAAATGGATTTAGCACTTTATTCCGTTATGAGTCTGAATATTATGCTTAGTGGAAATAGTAGTATTAGTGTCACTTTACAAAACAGAGAGAGCAAGGAGATTTATAATTTGCACTACATTACTTCGGATATTTGGATAACTATTCAGGTAACATTAACAATAAAAGTTTATTGAAGATATTTAAGTATAATAGGTACTTATAAGTTATAGTGCCGAGATCAGATCATGTTACCAATTGACATTGACATCCATTACAATCATTTATTTCAATTGACTTTTGTACGACTTAATTGATATCAGCAAGTGAGTTAATTATAAATTTTAATTGTTACGATTGTAAAGTATTATGAAATGATATCAAAATTTAAACCTACGTCCATACTACTATTTTTAAGATTTTCCTGGCCCATGTTGTTATTCAAACTACTTGTCGGCCAGTCTCAGAATTTCTGTGGACTTCAATAGGTTCTTATTGCTTTTGTCAGGTTTCCTAGTAGCCTGTGTAACTGGTTGCATTCGATGCTGCTAAACGTTTCATTGCTTTACACTGCTGGTATCTTAAGTGGTGGCTCCACAAAAGCTTGGCTGAGTGTTGATTAGAAAGTAAATCTAAAGGTATTGTAACAAAATATCCTTAGAAAAACAAAAAAAAAAAAAAAATTGTAGATTGGTGATGATGTTTTATTTAGATTTAAATGTAAGTGGAAAATTTCAAGAAGATCGGCCTGCTTTGATAAAATCTTTGTGCTTTGTTGAAAAATGGTTTCAAAATCAAACCTCGCCGATTTTATTGAAATTTTGCACGTCCCCATAATTTACCGTTCTGAACAACTTTTTCAAGTAAAATTTTGCTGTATTTTCAGTAGAAAAGGCACTTTACCTGAAACGATAACAGTTTTCAATCGGTGCACTGAATATTTCAAATACGATTATTTCGAAAAATTGTTACTCCTAACGACTTCAACAAGGTATACCTTTGTTAGATACAACAGGTAGGAGAATCGATTGTTTCAATAGACAGATTGATACACTAAACAGCAAAAAAGTTCTGCCATTTAAAAGAAACATGCTGTGCCAAAAAACATAATTGTGCCAATTTTTTTTTAATACTCCGACAGGTTTCAAAGTTATTGAGATATTTCAAAATAAAATTCTAGCATTGAACACCCTGTATTTTTTAAACTAGCAACATTCGGATAAGGCATATTTGGCTTAATTGCCATATTTTGGTGTGTAGTATCTCCAGTTCAGAGATTGCCCATTCTTAATGAATCACCCTGTATAATGGTTTGGGAAATATATTTTAGACATTTGTTGAATGATAAAATTTTTTTGTTTTATCAAAAAATAATTTTTATAAGTTTTATACTATATATTAGCACACTTACCTACTGTTTTTCCAAGATATTGGTTTTTATATATTGATATGCATTTTAATTTTCTACAAATTTTACTACCTTCAAAACATAGCTTTTGCCCGTAGTTTTAGTTTGAGTACAAAAATAATTTCCATACCTTATATTTATCACAACGGGTGCAGCAGACAAATTAATTTTTCAATGGATTGCTTTCCAAGAAACATCCTGTGAATATTAGGATAAAAGAAAAAGAGTCTAATATCATAAAAATTTGCGAGATTATACCCATTGCTCTCATTGCAACATCAGTTTTGTTTATTTTTTGTTGTTTATTGTATAACAACAGGATTTACCCGTTATATGACAAATAATAATACATACAGTAGTAAATATGAAAAAAATTAATATAAAAAACAGAATAAATGAATGAATCCAAATAGTAACAAAAATAATAAATACAAATAATTTAAATAAAACATAAATATTTTTTGCGGGTCTTATCTAAAGAATACATTGAGATGGAAAAAACAGTTATGTTTTGGAAGATTTTCTTGCAACTGGATAAAAACCTGATTAGAAGTAAATTCAAATAATAATTAGTGGAATATAATTTTATTTCTAATTACATACGATGGAACTATAAAGTATATCAAATTATTAATTTCAGATGAATTGATTAAATTATTAATTTTATAAATAAATTTAATATCAGTTATACATCTTCTATCATCGAGAGATATTAGCCTTTAATTTCTTTTTTATTATAGAACTATTTACCATGCCAGGATAGAGCATATGATTTACATATCTTATAAATTTATTTTATATGAATGAATACTTATGAAATATTGCGGATCCCAAATTACCGAGCCATAGCTTACTGTACTATTAACATAAGCCATAAATAAATTACATATTAGCTTTTGCAGATATATAATTAATATGACAATCAAATAGCATCGTGCTATCAAAACTAATACCCAGATCTGAAATTTGTGTAACTTTCTGCAGTTTATAATTTGACAACAAAAAAGCTTGTAACACTCTGGTTTTTATTTCTACTAAATGTAATATGACATTTTTTTAAAGTTTCTGTATAAGCTGTCATCACAGTTATTTTTTAAAGTATCTAAGTCTTTTTGTGTTAATTCAATATAATAAGTATTACTCACTGAATAAAACATTTTCAGATCTGCATACATTAAAAATTTAGAAAACTTAAAACACTTAGCTACATTATTAATATGTAAGTAAGTTAAATAACAGAGGTCCTAACAGTTTGACATCAATTTGATATATACGACTGAAACCAACAGAGTTAAGACCCACTCATACCAATTTCAGAAAGTTTATTAAACATGATCCGATGACTTAGCTCGTCAAACGCTTTACTAAAATCTGAATAGACAGTATCTACTTGCAATTTATCATCCATACTACTAAGAATATACGCGCCGTTATTTTATTGGCGAACGGTGGCCTTGTATGGATTAGGATCGAGCGGTATTATCGCTCTTTATCCTTCACCATCTCTGTAGACCTGGGCGGCCTCGTAGAGGTGGGTTCCCTTCTCCGGTCAGCCTCGACCGCTGTTGCGGCCGATGCTGTCGGCTCGAGGAACCTCCTCCTGCCCTGGCTGACCCCCGCCGGCAGGGGGGCCTCTTCTGGCGCTCTTCGTGTCTTCTAGGTTCTTTCTTCGCCGGCCGTCCTAAACCCCCGGGGGTGGTCTTTGTTGGGAGTGGGTTTTTGTGAGTGGCTTGTAGCCATAGGATGCTCTTCTTCCCGAGCCTGTTACGGTTTGGGAGATGCGAGCGCTAGGTAAGGATAGGGTTTGGGTTTGGGTTGTCTATGTTCTCGCTTCTTCTTGGTGGTCTTCTTGGTCTTGGTTTCTTCTTGTCCTGAAACAGAAAGATTAGCGGGGGAGGGGTTGGTGTTTTGTCAGGGAGGAAGGTCAAGGAATTGGTGTTTTGGACGTTTGTGTTTGTCTGTCGGGGCGGGGGGCGTAGTCGACGGCTTGCCTAAGCAGGGGGTTGTCGTGGTCTGTGGCTTTGTTAATGGTTTTGTGTGTGTGTGTGTGTATGGTATGTGTTAGGTCGGTGTACTAAGAATATAGTCTGCATATAGAAATAAATTACTATCTACAGATTTTACATCATGATACAAAAAATTCTAGATAATAGATTCAAACAACTTGGCTACAATACATAGTTTTGATATAGGACGATAGTTTTCAATAAAATGCCTATCTTCAGATTTAAAAATGGGAACAATATGTACTTTTTTCCAAATATTGAAAAAGTAATGCATTGGAGATTCCATCAAAATGTTATTTGAAAAAATCCGTAGGTAAATTAACTGATTCTTCAGCTTTTTTTGATAAAGACTTAATTTTTTGAACAATAGTTTCTTTACTAATATCATAGTTATTGATATTATTATTTTGAAATTGGAAAAAAGTATTGGAATCATTATTATAAAACGTAGATATAAAAGTGAATAGAATACCGTTATGAACAATAGAATTTATAGAATCAAAAGGACAAGAAGCAATAAATATTTTTGTCCTATGTATTATTGAATTTTTGAATTATTCATTTTTTTCTGATTTCAAGAATATTTTCATATACCTATGAAATGAAAAAAAATATAGGATATTTAAATTGATACTTAATTAATCCAAAAATATAATGGGGGAAGAATTCTTTCACATTTTAAAACAAAAATTAGGTACATAATTTTTGTTTTAAAATGAATTCTGGTTATATCTTAGAAAGTGAATTTATCCCTACATTAAATTAGATTGTGCATTATATTAATTAAACATTTTAGGATAACAATATTTATCATGGCATTGGAGTCACCCAGGACTGGAAAAAAATAACGAGGGATCTTACAATAGACTTACAAAAAGGTTTAAGCTACCTCGATAAAGACAAATCTAAGCACAAAATTTCTAGATCTAAGTTAAAGATAATTAACATTACCCTCAGGGGTATAGGGGCCATTGATAATTTCACATTGTCATCATCAGAACATATCCAACAATTTTATGACGCTGCAGAGTGGTTTGTACGACACCAGGATCAGGAAACTGGTGGTTGGGCAATTCCTGTGAAAAGAAAACTAGCACCTGGATTTCATGACTTACAGCCAGGTAAATTTAGCAACTCATAAAGGTATCCGAGAACATTTGTAACGGGGTACACTAGGGGCACAATTGACCAAAGTTGCCATTAAACTAAAAAATTTGGATTTTTTTGTGTCTGTTATCATTTTATTATTTTTCATGAGTTAATCCAATTTTACATAACAGTTATTTATGCAAACTTTGCATATACAGGTTTTTTTTCTAATTTTTGGTATAAACTTACCTAGATGTAGAAATATAAAAGGAAACCGTGCACAATATGTTGCAAGACATTTATATTCTTTTTTATTTTAACATGTAATAAAGTCATAATATTTATTTAAGTTTTGATATACAGGATGTCCAGAATGCTGGATGATAAATTGTACCAAATAAAACATATTTTACTTACCAATTTTTTTTCTCTGGCCAACGGTAACAGAATTATGTCAGCAAGCAGATCTTGAATATGTTTCAACGTTGCTCACATACCATGTCAGGATTGTCAGCTGTTTGTATATAATAATTATTGTAATTACACCTAAACATTCTTACTGATTGGTTTTCTTAGAGCTCTTTTCACAATACATAATAAAAAATTAAATAGTTACAAGTGTTCAAAATGACTTATGTTGCCTAAATTCATCTTAAATTGATATGTCGTGCAACTGGTAATGGTTACGATAAATTGTTCTATTTTTGTTTATATACAAATAAGCACAGAAAAACAAAACGCGACAATACTACTATGACTAATAATAATTTTAGGTTAACAGCAGCAGGTGATATATTGCAATGTTGTTGTACATTACAGTTTTAAAAAGTTTCTGGGACACTTCAATTGTTAACTGTATTAATACTGCTACAAAAAACAGTTTATGTTACAGGAGCTTTTGCTTAACTTTAGTTGTAACTGAGTTTGTAATTTCGAAACACAGTTTTGCATTTTATTGCAGTTGTATATTTTGAAATCCATTTATAGAAAAACTATTAATTTTTTTCATAACAGATTTTTGTTGCTTTTGGTCAGATATACAATTTTAATCCATGCAACAAAGTTTTATAGCTGTTTTACACACCAATTTATTGATAAATAAGTTGAACAAGTTGACCTTCAATTTATTTTATGAAGTGTAAAACAGAAATTGAAGTACAATTTATTGACTTCAATAAATTGATTAAGAAATTGAGGAATTAGAACATGTTCTAATTTATTGGTCAATTTTAGGGATATCTAGTTACATTTTGTGTTTCTTTTTAATGCCAACTTAATTATGGATGATTTATATTTGACGTTTGTAGTAGGTAAATAAAATGTTCATAACCAAACTTAAAATGAGAAAAATTTGTCGGTTGCGGTTAAAGAAGAAAAAAATTATTCTGTTGAAAGCAGTTATATTGGCATTATCTTTAATTAACCTTAAAATAGAAAATAAAAATCAAGGCATAGAAGATGGTGGGTTGGACCATGGATTGGAGAAAGAAAGTCGAAAGGAAATTTGCATTTGGTGCATACTGAATTTTTAAATGAGGATCCTGAACATTTTAGATTATTTTTAAGATTGAATCAATGGTGTTTTAATAAGCTGTTGGAAATGATTTATCCATTAATTTATAAGCATAATACTTTCATGAGAGAAGCAATTTCCCCAAATATCGACAAAACATAACCAATTAAAATATGTACGCCTGTCACAGTGTCACAAAACTCTGCCAGTAATGCCAACATTTCAATTTCAATTAATGAACAATGAAGTTCGAGGTTGGCATTAATGAAATTAACCAATAAATTGTTGTAAATGTTGAAATGTATAAAGCGGTCAACAATAAATTGTGAAATAGATCAATTTGTTGAACAATAAATCGTCAATTTATTGTTCAATAAATTGTTATGTGTAAAACAGCTATTAGAAAATGTATTTCCCAATATTTAAGATATTGAGAAATAATGACAGTATGGGTTTATATTGTCAATTGTTTATTTAACATTACATTTGACATATTATACCGGGTGTTCCCTCTAAGACTTTCAGAATATCTCAGAAACCATCATAGCCAGTGCGACGAAATTTGGTATACAGACACTAGATACGGAGTAGAATCTGATGATAACATCAATTCTTATACAGGGTGTTCCATTTTCCAAGAAATCGATTTGATTTTGATTTTTGGTTGTCAGCCCTGCTAAAACTTATGTTTAAATTGAAATATACTTAATTATGAATACATTCTGATAAATAAACATTCAAACATTTCAAATCTTAACATAAAAAGACGCCTCCAAAAAGTACCAAAATTTCATTGTTTTGTCATGTAAAACATGCATAGCCTTGAGCCAGACTTACACAGAAAAACTAACATCGCTAAACGTCAAAACTATGAATTGTCATTGAATTGTCAAATATTAATGGCATAAAGTATTTTATTTTACATAAAAACGCTAAATAATGTATTTAATGCATTTACGTATACACAATGGTGTTATATCACAAAATAATTTACAAAAGTGTGTAAGTACTTAAAGCATATCTCTCTTTTCCAACTGCTGTAATTATGGATTACTTATTTAGCAACAAATAAATTCGAGCAAAACGATTCCTAAAACTTTATAATTATAATGTGAACATGTTTGTCGTTGAAAGTCAGATCTAATCTGAACTGAACCCCTACTGAACCTAGGTACCCCACCGACTAAATAAATATTACGAAAGCATAACCTAGAAATGATTGATTCTTGTGCACATATTTCAACACTTTGTGAAGAAGATGCTTAAGAAGAACTCTACATCTGTAAAATAGTAAACAATAAACTACAATTTCTGTATTTCATATGATACAGAACTAGAATAAAGCAACTGGTTTTTGCTAGGAAGAATCACCTGCAAACCTACTATACCCAGTAGGTACCTATCAAATAGTCATTTAAAGCTAGATAATAATTTGTAATTATTGTTTTTATGTTTCAGTTATGTGTGTTTAGTGCCACAAATTAGTACCTACATTAAAACAAGACACTAGAAAGAATAAGCGAAAAATATTACACAGACATTTTCTTGGAAATAATTCTAAATATGGAATGATGGATAATATTATAAAGAAGTCTCTAACTCACTTTGAAGAGTATTCTATAAGACATTAAATTCAGTTGTCGTGGGTTTTAAAATTTCTAAACGAATAAATTTAAGAAACTTAACTAGTTTCATAATTCTATGTAGAGTATGAAAACATCTCGTTAGAATATCTTAAAAATGTTGAAAGTTAACTGTTGTTACAATATACACAACATAACGTAATAAGGTAGGTATCGAACAATGAAATGGCAAGATTTGTTTCTAATCGTACATGCTTGACAATCCCTTAGATTGAACGGTGCTCTGCAAATTAGAATACAGAACTGTTTAACATAAAATCGATTAAATGTATGTAAGTACTTAGGTACTTTTAATTTATTGTAGTTTTATTTTATTGTAAATAAATTAAATTTTGTATTTGTCTTTTTTTATTCTACCCGAATTATTAAACACAGATGCTTAAGAAATAATGAATACTTGAAATGAAGGGGTCAAGTTAATCAATTTAGCCACTAATAAAAAAATAAACCACTGTAGGTACGTATTACTTTTGAAAAAAATCTTTCATTTAGTCTTGAAAATGTAGAATACTTTTCAAAGTGAGTTTTTTTATATTATCTATTTTTTTTATAATTATACCTACCTTATAAGAACTGAATATTAACAGTTCTCACTGATATTTATGTTTTAGACATGTTAATTTTGTTATAGAATTATTAAACACAAGGATTATTTGCTGTAGTGTATAATAAATACAAACGATAACAATTTAATAAACTTTAATTTCCGCCATACTTGCATTATTTATATTTTTTATTTAATTCACTCGTTAACTTACACATTGCATGAACTTTAATTTTATTAAATAATTAAACCAAGTACAGAAAGTTAGGTATGTTTTTATTTATAGCAAAACGTAAAGTCTAATGTGTTCTAGCAAAATTTTCCTCATCTCCCATCTCTCTGTCGCACGAATATAAACTAATCTTGGCATCTGGCTTCTTCAGTATCTTATCGAATCTTTTAATCAATGATTAACGTAATTGTGTATGTAAACCTGCTTCCATAACAGCACTTTGTTTTCTAAGTTCCTACCTAGAGGTGAGACGAAACATTTTCGTAGACATTTTTAATTTCTGCATACCACAAGATGAAATGAATATGTTTATATTCATTCTGGTCTCCTACAAATACTGAAATATGTTTCCTCATCTCTGTTCTTGAAAGTAAGCCACCAATAGCTTCTCCATCTGAAACTAATTAGGTAAAGATAATCCTAGATTTTGCGTAACTGGGCTATTTCTTATAAATTTAACCCCATAGTTCTTTGAAATGAATTAGCTAATATGAAACATAAGTACAAGAAACTACAACTCATATTCAATGCAAAAAGACGAAAAATAATATGCAAGATATAATTACCTACTAAGTACACTGATATTTTTCCTTCGTCTTTCGTCTCAGTTCCCATTAATCGTTATACTTAGTACTTACACATCTCGTTCTATCAAGCTTTGTACTGTATGAAAGTAATTTTTAGCACACCTAGGTATATGGCTCGAAATTTTACTCACATTTGATGTGGAGTAGTTTTTATAACAGATATATTTTTGTAATACTGGAACTGAAGCTTTCACTCAAGGAATCCATTGCATTTTTATCTGATTGTTTCTAGGCTTTAAAACATTTTTACCACTTGTTGAAGAGGCTTTATTCATTATTTGGAACTCTAGGTTAAGTTTACACATCGTTCGGACCTCGAGAGAGTCGGGCTCTGCGTCTGCGCTCTGCAGCACAGATTCTCTGCAGCATATTCACAGTAAACAACAGTCAACAGTCCTCTGTCTGTGGTAAAGCAAAAGCAGTGAGTCAAGGGCGTGACGTGTTCATAAATTTAATGTCTTCTCGTAGGGATTGTTCTTTATCGCTTTTATTATTTCCCAGAATAGTCGTATTATACAATTAAACAAACATGTTTCACATATTTTCAGAGTATTCATGCCGAATAAAGCTCAGCGTAGCTAATAACCTCTAAATTCCATTTTTTAACAAATCTAGCAATTTTGCAAATACTTTCTCAGATTCAATGTACCTCGTGGTGTTACGTATTTATAATAAAATTCCTACAAAAATAGTCAAACTTGTTTTGACAGTTCCTGTCACTTTACGTTTTGACGTCTATCCATGCGGTTGTTGCGTGTGTAAATTGGACTCACGGCTATACACATTTTGATGACAAAACAATGATATTTGGGTACTTTTCATAGGCGTTTTTATGATAAAATAAAAAAATTTCGACTTTTTTATCAGAATGTGTTCATAATTAAGAATATTTCAATTAAAATACAAATTTTACCGAGGTTGACTGCCAAAAAATCGAACTTAAATCGATTATCTGCAAAACTGAACACCCTGTATAAAAATTAATGGCATCGTCGAATTCTACACGCCATTCTAGTGCCAGTATACCAAATTTTGTCGCACTAGCTGCAATAGTAGCTGAGATATTCGCACTGAAAGTCTTAGAGGAACACCGGTATATCTTTTTCCCCTGAAATATTCTGTATAGTCAGAAGTTAGTCTAGCAGCGTTTTAACCGTTTTCTTAATTTATTAGTCGTAAATTGATATGTATTGATTTGAGTTAGCTTATATATATTTACAAGTTAAAAATACTGCAAAAACTAATAATAAAAATTATATGGGTAAAAAATATTGTTGGTTAAATTCATTTCCTTTCACACACGTTATTACTACCTAATAAAAAGGCGTACTAACGAAAGTTTAACTTTTTTTTGTTTTAAAATTGCTGCTATTATAAGTCTAAAGATATAATCTATTGGCACAATAAACAAAATTTATATCATTTCAAGTAAGGTACCCATGCAGTGATGTAAGTTTAGGTAATTTTACTGAATAAATTTAAAATGATGTAAAACACTGAAAGTTTTTGCTTCAGTATATTTATTTATAAATAGTTCCAAAAATTTTAATAATTTTGATTAAAATAAAGTAAATATTAAAATTGGCAATCTTTCCCCTTAACAAAACTCAGTTTAAAATGCAGATATGAATATGTTTACAGAAAATACGTCACAATACAGTAACATTAATGTTAAAGAGTATTAACAGTATGTAAATACTTGAAAGATTAAAGCTCAGACAAGGTTTTAGTGTCATATTGCATATTATTTTATTACTATTTGTTATCATTCAGCTCTATTATTGGATTTTGTGTGTTGGCCATGTAATTAAATTAATACGTTTGTTTAAAACATATTACCACGTGCTTTTTAAATATCAAATTATATAGGGTTAACCATGACTAAGTACAAATATTTTAAGAGGGGATAGAGAAAATTAAGAATTAACGGAACCACCCTTCAAAAAAATTCCAAACTTATTTATAAAGCAAAAAAACATTTTTTTCAATATTATATTAAATTCTATATGCGATCCCTCCACCAGACGTTTTGCGTTTACAGAGTCAGAGCAGACAACCAGCAACACATTGGTAAAATTCACTGTCATGTCATAATTCAATTCCTGTGTTTACGTTGTAGTTTTGTGTTCTTCTTCAGTTCTTAGTACCTTATTTTGTGTCGGGTATAGATATTTTCCACCATATAGTTTACCGGTTTGTTTTTCTAGGTTATGGGACAAGACTGCCGCGGGTGGATTAAAAGTTTTCTATTATCTATCTAATAAACAGGCGTTTTATCTAACTGTACCTATGGGAAGTGTGTTTTTCGGTAGTGAGTGGTTGTAATGAAAATGTAATTTTGCCAGTTTGTAACGAAATAATGAAAAACGAATGCAAAATATTGCAGATGACTGGATTAACTGTTACCTATCTATCAGGTATTATTACTAACAAGAATGTTCATTTTTGTCGTTTTTGCATTTAGAAACGCTGCAAAAAAACGACCGCATGGTAATTGACATTGTTGACAGATGTAAGTTTTATTCATGGGCCTAAGCCATCTCAGTCGATGCTTATCATAGGCGCCGACTTTCCGCAGGAAAAGAGGGTTTTGCCTCATTTTTTAAACTAAAATTCTGGAATAATTTTGTATTGTTTTTTAGACCTTCCTGCGCAAGTGGTTACAATTTTTCTACTTAGTCATAGTTAACCCTGTATGAATGCTTTCACATATTAATTTCCGTTACATTGCTATAAACTAGAAATGAGCAAAACCATGATTTCCTGTTGTCATTTAGAATAGTAATAGCTAGTTTCCGGTCCACTGTTTTAAAAGCCCAACACATATAATACCCATGAAATTCTTTTATTCGGTTTAATTTTTGTTCAAACCTAATCCATCAACCTCGATCAAACGTTTGTAGAAAGCTGTCTATTTTTTGGTTTAGTTACATAATAAAGGTGTGGTGTGGATAACCTACGTTAACAACCAATCAACTGCTACAACCAGTACCAGTAGTACATAAATTAAATGACAACTGAGAAAGTACAATTCAACTTAATTAAGAGTCGGATTTTCCAGACTAATTGTTACTTCTTTACATCGTTAATTAATTAATTGTCACTGGGTAATTTTCAATTATACCTTCTTAATACAACCAGAATAGTAAACACGAAATTGTTATTCAATTATAATTATAAACATGCTATTTAGTAATGATATGAATGATCATCATTGAATCTTCATCGAATATTCCCAAAAAACAACAGTGGTGCCTATATGCAGTTTCTTTCTCTAGTTCTAGATATTTCTTGAACTAAATATTTCAAAATTGCTAATTAATGCGTAAATATGATTTGACTTATACAGTAAATGGATATAAGATTAAGAGATATGTGAGATGTATGAAATGCTATGGCACCAATGCATCAGATATTCATAAAATGAGATGCAGTCAGTCATATCACTGTCAGCAAAAATTTGTCTTGATTTTTGTGGTCTGTATTGTAGCCTCATTATCCATTCCCATCTCCCTCTTCCCGGTAACTATTATGAAATAATATACCTATATTTTTAGGATGGTATTCATCAATGGGACAAGGTCATGCCTTGTCTGTACTTTCTAGAGCCTATTACCATTCTGGAGGTAACACTAAGTACTTAACAGCTGCTTTAAATGGACTAAAACCGTTTAAAGTTCCAAGTTTGCAAGGTGGTGTTTTGGCTACTTTCCTCAACAGATATCATTGGTATGAGGAGTATCCCACAGAACCGGCATCCTTTGTTTTAAACGGGTTTATATACTCCCTTCTCGGCCTATACGACTTAATGGTAATTGCTCCACCTGGTCAAGCACAAGAAGCTGAATTCCTTTACAATGAAGGAATGAATTCATTAAAAAACATGCTGATGTTGTTTGACATGGGAAGTGTAACATCATATGATTTACGACACTTTACGATACATATTGCTCCCAATTTGGCCAGGTGGGACTACCATGCTACACATATCAATCAGTTGCTGTTATTATGTACTATAGAGAATGAACCTATATTTAAGCAAACTGCGGAAAGATGGATAGGATACATGAACGGTAAGAGGGCTGGTCATAATTGATATGTTATGGTTTGTAACCAGGTGATATTGACTTACTTTGAGGTACTTATAAGCTTCCAGTGTAATATTTCTAGTCACATGAAAATGGAATGAATAACTTATTTTCTAATGTCGTCCCTTAAAGAGAACATGTAAAAGCTCTTCATTATTACTTACTTACAAATGTTACAAAATCTCGAAATATGTAGCAAAGTAAATACAATCATATTCCTGTTAGTCGGTACACAAAAATGTGTAATAGCAAAAAGTGCTTAGTGGGTCCTTATCCTATCTTCCAATACTTAATGAAGGGGTTATACAGTCCCATATTTTTTAGCATTGTTTTGATGAAGTTACTAATCCAAACACAGTGCCTTCATAAATGATTACAAGCCACGTGATCAGGGTCGAGATTCTCAAATCAGTCACAGAGCAATTCATATGCGAATATCCTTTTCCTCACTACGGCAATTGAGAGGGACAAGAAATCTATTTGCATTCGAGTTGTTCTTCGAGAATCACAGTCCTGGTCACGTGGCTTGTAATCATTTATGAAGGCACTGTATGTAGTTTGTAGATGGACATGGAGAAACCTTATGAAATTTTGTTCATAATACTTGTTTGAATTTCTATTGTTTCCTTTGAGGTGTAGACCAGGTAAAAATATGCTGCAAACTTTTAGGAACCATTTAAAAAAAAATTAGAGAAATTAGTGACTTTTTTAAATGTCTACCCCTGATTGTTAGTCATTTTTAGGTTTGAAATAACTGGTAATGTTAACTATTAGGTAAAAATTTTCACAAACTTACCTTACTTGTATTCTTGATTGTGGTTAAATTACCGAGGAATATAGTAATCAAACAAAAACCCATATAAATATTAGTGCCTATATTTCCAAAATTCATGAACGCACGCCTTTAAGTCATATAACCAACATTATAACAGAAATTTATACATTATAAAAATATTGTTAATGTTCAGCACTATAGCAAGGGTATAAGAGCAGCAAAAAATATTTTTACAAAATTTTATATAAAATATTGATCACTGCAACTAAACCATTACGACGAAATCTACCAGCATAGGTACAGTGGAGCAGAGGTTCTCAATCGATACCATTTTCACGTGCCTTTAGGATGAAGTCTGAAGTTATCAAACCCATGATTTCAAACTTCGATCTTAAAGATTCAATTTCTACAATGTTTATAGCAATAAATAGCTGCTTGTAGCCAGCCATGTTCCCTAGCTTGCTCATATCAAAGATGAATTAAACATTTTTTTTTTCCATCCGTCACCAACAGGTATATTGTTGCATCTATTAAATTTATGAAAATCCCTAAAAAATAATTGTTATATTGCTGTAGCATTATTATTGATTTAGTTGTTATACACTAAAATTATGAAGTATTGTTGAAAAATTTAAGGATATTTTAAGAAACAAATTATGTGAAAGTGAGTATGCACCTTTGAACAGCACGGAAAGTTGTTATTTGTGTTGTGTTGATCGTGAATCCCAGTCTTGCCATGTCTACGTCCATAGCTTGCCTCGCAATAGCCTGACCTGACCTATTGATTACCATGTTTAAAAATGAAAGTCGTGTGCCTCCATCCTCCAAACAGTCAGACTTGTTAATTTAATGCTCTTTAAATAAGGAGATATAAATTTAATACCCACAATTTGCAGAGGGGGATTAAATTCCTAAATGAGCTCAATTACTACTTATTCCATTGAATAATATATTGCTATTTTTAAGACGGAAGATTCAAATTCAAGTTTCTACATTTTTCACAATATTATTTCATTTTTATTATCAATGAGACCAAATTTTCAATGTTGATTTCAGATTTATTTGGGTGCAGTCAGTACACTGCGAATTAGGTTGTGCTAAATATACTGAACTAAATTTATCATCTCATTTTATTACAAGGCAAAGATGCACCTTAAAGTAGTTTCTATAGTGGTCTCCTTGAGTCACAAACATTCATCAGGTGTTAGAATGTGTGGTACATGCCCTATTATATTATTATTCATATTTGTAATTCTATTTATCAGTTATCTACAATTTTTTTCCATTTATAAGTTCGACTGTATAAAAAGGTTAAATAGTGATTCCCCTATTTTGTAAAATTACTTCAGGATAATTTAAAGTACATAATATATGATAGAGGTTTCATTGATCTTTTTTTAATAGAAAATGACTGAATTAAATCGATCTATGTATTTATTTACCTAACATGATATTACAATGCTCGGCTTTAAATACAGCTCCCCCTTTGAAGGAAGATTTTTTTTATCTTTCATGTACTTTAAAATATCTGCAAGAATTATAGAAATATATAAAATATTTTTCGTAATTTGTATATACAATGGAACCATGCAGAATAATATTACATAAATTACATTAACAGAGCTCTCCATAAACAATGATTAATAAGTGATGTGTTGTTTTACATGGTTGCTTGTTTTGGCAAATATTTATGTAAAAAAACAGTAGTTCACAAGTGGTTCATTATCGCGGTAGACAGGGATACTGTATGTAAAAATTCAAATAAAATATTTAGATAGCTAAGATAAATTAGTAAAACAAAAATATCTTGCCAATCATTAAGGGTTTTCTTGCTATATTCCTGAGTAAACTAAAAACATCTGTACATTAAAACATCTGGCCATTTTCAAATTTAGAAATTAAACATGATTTACGGTAAGACAAAAGTAAGATTATAAAAAACAAGTATCTTTCTGGTACAAGTTTTGTTTTAACTCTTAATTTTTTCAAATATTTTAAAATAACTACAAAATATATTCAGACAATACATTTTTCTTCATCAACTAATGCAAGTAATCGTAATTTTTCAAAATGAAATGTACATATTATATATGTGAAATTTTCACTGAATAGATATCTATAACAAGATAAAAAAAGGAATGAACAAAAACTTTTTTTGGAAATTAAAACACTTACTTTGTCTACCAAGTGATTTTTCTGAAGTACTTGGTTACTATCATTGAATCTTATGTATGTGATATTTGTTGTTTTGTTTTAAAATACATAAATTTATAATACATATTAATTATGTAAAATAATTTTGTAAGATTACTTCTCTGGTAGAAAATTTTACTGTAGTTTTTTTATATAAAATGAATCTTGTTAAGTTATAACAATTGTAAAAATAAAATTGGATCCAAGAATAAGTGACTGTGACAATAAATTTAGAGAAATACATGTTGTTTTTTTATGTACCCATATTTTTAACAGCAAATATGCAACGGTCCTGCTCGCATAGTACCTGTGGAATAGCAGGACGCTCTCTGCCATTTGGGGCATATTCAAAGTCTAAATATAAAACAACAATTTAACAGATATATAATGCACTCTATTATACCTCAATCACACTTTAATAATCATCGAGTTCACTATTAATTACACTGAATTTACTATTAGCTTATACAGGGTGTTCAGTAAAGAATGGATCATACTTTAAGGTTAGCCTCCTTGGATGAAAATAATGTAATTTAAATCAACTTATTACCTTAGTACAATTTTGCATCCTAAAAAAGTTATAGGCTGAGAAAGTATTTTTTTTTTATTTCATTTTTTATGATAATTTTCTTATTTGTTGGGTAATTGTACTAAAATTTATTTTTTTTTGTGAGATAAATACGAATATCTAAACTGATTTTTGAGTTAAACGTACAGGGCCTTCTGTGCATGCACATATGCCATTAAATTATGCCTTTCAGATTTTTTTAAGGATAGAGGTTTTTGAAAAATTTAGTTATTTTGAAACAGCCTTTGATTAGTTTTAAAAACCTGTATTTGCTGCATGTCGCCAAATTGTACCCTTTCAGAGGAAAATGTGTAACGTATTTGTTAAGCTTGGAAATAATAATATATTACTCCTTCATTTAATTCAAACATTTATTGCAGTTACTAATGTCTAGTAAGTAACTGTCTGGGGGATATTTCAAAAATTAATTATGCAACCCTCAAATCAATAATCACTAAATTAACATGTCTACTTGTACTTAAAAATTTTGATAGGTAATTTCAACTTCGAATAATTCAACATAATAACATGTAACAAGGTACTAAATTATTTAAAAATAAAATAATGGTTTGTCATTTGATTAATAGTTTCCAGCTGCATTTCGAATCTGCTGCAATAATTCCTCAGACGTATTTATTGTATTTCAATAAACTACGGATTTCATGTACCCCATGCACAAAAGGATTGAAACGAACTATGCGGAGACTAATGTATCGGACACCCAAGGCTTATCAAACAATTGACAAAACGTATATAAAAAGTTTCTAACCTGACAAAATAGAGTCCCAACCAAATGTTGAATTTGAACTCATGTTGAAAGTGACATTCAATAACTTGAGGGTTATATCCCATACATGTTTGTTTCGAAAGTTAAAGATACCTCAGTGGGTAAAAGTTGCTTGATCCGTAAACAGCATGTTATTTATAAACATCGGATCCTCATTGTGATGTATACAAAAGCAATTTGAATAATGGCTGACTGGAATATCAGCTTCAAGTAAATTTTGTACCAACATATAATGGTATTGATACAGTTGTTCTTTGTGAAAAATCCGTACTAGTAATATTGGGCTTGTTCCAGCTTGTGCTGCCATACGCCTTGTACTTAATTCTGGATTATTAGAGACTTCTACTAGAATTCCTTCTTCTTGTTTTAGTATAATAATTCTTGGATGCCCCAAGATATTTCTAATGTATGGAAACAGGGCAGAATACTCCTAATCGATCGTACATTCTCTTAAAAGTTTTAAAATTATATTGTCTTCTATTGAGATGTTTCCAAATAACATTAATAACCTTGACGTCCAATATAATTTTTCTGAGCTTACAGGGTGGTCTATTTTTCGTGGCTCACCATCATGGCTGGTATCTTGGAAACCGTAAAATATACAGGGTGGCTCAAATTAGGAAAAAGTTGAACCTTTTAGTAGTAAAGTTTGATAAATCAAACAGTCAAGAAAATGCCATCTAGCGTCATTATTTCTCAATAGAAAAAGCTGAAATTTAGTACAGGAGTATAAGAATATACAAAAAATCGATTTTCGTTCAAAGAAAATTTATGCAGCCACTAGCTTTGGTTGTGTAAAATTTTTTTTTCTTGTGAGTACCTATATTGGATCTTAATAGTAACAGATGGAGATGGAGAATAAAATTACGAACATGTTAATGTCTAACACTACAATGGTCTGTTTCACACTGTATTCAAAATGTTGTGGTTTGTGTGTGCGAAAATGGGACACTTCGAAGTATTATTTATTTATAGAATATTTGTGTATTTTGTTGGCTAAGTATTGAATTTAGTTTTATGTCAAGAACAGCTAGATTTTTTATTTAAATTGTATTTTTTAAATTTTTATGGGTTATTCTTCAAATAAAATAGAAATGTTACATATTGACTTGTTCGTAATTTTATTCTACATATGTTACTGTCAAGATCCAATATGGCGCCCATAATAATCACAGGGATTAGTCCAAAAGTCGGAGACTTGTGCGGGGGAGGGGGCGGCATATTATTATTAAGCAGGCCGCATTTGCTCCCAGGAACGACTTAGGCCCTAACCACTATTCAGTGCAGGAATGAGGGAAACCTGAAAAACCTCATTAATTAGGGGGGTAGTCAAATATCAACCGGTATCAAACTCTCACATTGACCCAAGCTAACATTCTTCCACCCTACCGTACCCGCAGAGAGGGTGCCAACTCTCAACAAATATAGCTTATATAGGGTCTACCGGCAGCGGGGCGCAAACCCACACCGATCTAGTCACCTCGATTCAAGTAACACCTTAAACCGCACGACCACTGACCGACCCAAGCGAGATAAGAATAAAATAGGGGTAACTTTTCCTAATTTAAGCCACCCTGTAGGTTTTATAGTTTCCGAACCAACCACTCTGTACACGCACATTATGATACCCTTATTTCTACATTCCTCCTAGGGTACCTCAAGGATCTAACTTGGGACCACTTCTGTTTATTCTTTATATTAATGATTTATCGTCATCTTTGCAGTGTAATCACCTTTTTTTCGCAGATGATCTAAAACTTTATCGTAACATTAACTGTTATGATGATTGTCGAGCATTGCAAGAACTTTTGAATGCAATACAGGTGTGGTGTATAGAAAACATGGTTTCCGTAAATATTGATAAATGTAAAGTTTGCTCTTTCAGTTTAAAAAAATATATATTTTTTTTTGATTACAATCTTGATTCAAAGCCATTGACACGCAGCAGTAATATTAAAGACTTAGGGGTAATATTTGATGCTAAACTCTCATTTTCTGAACATATTAATACAATCTCAAGCACCGCCTTTAAAACTTTGGGCTTTATTGTTCGTAATTCTATATCGTTCAACAATATTAGTGCTTTGAAATGTTTATACTATTCTTTAGTCCGTTCTAGATTAGAATATACTAGCCTTGTATGGTACCCATACTATCAAGTTAATATTCATCATCTTGAAGGTGTTCAACGTCGCTTTTTTAAATTCATGGTCTATTGTGCTGATAATATTTATTCTGCTAGAGGATTTGATCATGGCCTCCTGTTGCAGAGATTCGATATTAAATCGTTGCAGTTGAGCCAGTTGAGGAGAGTTCTCACAAGTCTATCTTTCTTGTTTAAAATATTTCATAACCTCATTGATTCACCAGAAATTTTAAAAATGTTCTACTTACGTGTACCTAGGCCAGAATCTCGTGATGATTGCATGTTTTACTGTCGTAATGCTAGAACAAATGTCCTTACGAAATCCCCTGTATACACCATGTCAATTAATTTTAATCAAATTTCTCATTTATGTGACCTAAATTTTGATACACTCAAACAATTATTATCAGTTGGTTCTCAATTTTTCGGAGCCGTTTAACTGGCCTCATCCATATTATGCTATAGCTTTCAGACTGATTTAGTTTAGTAAATGTTAAATATTATACTGTTACTTCATTACTTTGTTATAACATGTTTTGTCCTGTAATTGGAATGTCTATTCTGTTGGGCAATAAATGCATTATTATTATTATTAGAAAACAAATTGTATCTTGGCATTTCGAACTTAATTTAAAATTTACTTTCAAAACAAAGAATTTACGTAATTAATAACTATTTTTGAACTTAAAAAGTTTTATAATTTGACACCTCACAGCCTATTAAGATGAAATTATGAGCATTCACGAAGTGTAAGTGGTCTGTGTATGGATATAAAACAGAACTATCATAATTTGAAATGCTGGTAGCTAGAGAACCGTCACTCTTGGTTCCACTTATGAAATATACCTTTTTTACTTAAAAGACCACTTTAGGTATCTTGAATCTAGTTTCAAAACAACTCCCTTAATAATGATCCGATTTCGATGTGGCTTGCACCATTTTTCTTAGAATTAATCTAGTTTTCAGGATGCTCTAAATCATATCTTTTAATACAAATAAATTAGGGTTTAAAATGTAAAGAGAACGAAATAAATGAGTATCCTAGAAGTGGTAAATTATTTTATTAATAAATAAATGGACATCCTAGAAGCAGCAAAATATTTTATTAATTTATATACACTTGTGTTTCTAAATATAATTGATAACAACTTTGTAAATTAGGAACTACGAAAGTGCTTACATTGAAATAGAATCAGACGATGAGAGATACAAGGCAGGCAAACATGGAAGATGTAAGGGAAGTCATACGATTATAGTACGCTTAGCGGAATGTGGGCTGTAGGAGTGCGAAAGCCTAGACCTACACAAATTTGAAATGAAAGTAAGAATTTACTGATGGACAAGTTATAGGTCATTAAATTGGATATACCACGGGTAGCACCTTCTAAGAGCCAGTCAAATTAACAATATCTTTGAATTTCTCATATAAAAAAATCCTTGTTTGCCTATTTTTGTTGAATTAAATTTATTTTTTATTAAAGATGAACGAAAACAAAATTTAACTTAAATACCCTATATCTTGATTACTTTTAATTTTGGAGCAGATAAATATAGTCCAATTGTATTATGTTTAAATAGAATACACCACTATTCTGTGTCCCATTACATAAGGTTCACCCATCACCTTGTATAGCCAATGAAGAAATTAATTATGCAACCCTTGAATCAATAATTACTAAAATGTCAAATTATTTATACTTCAAAATTTTGACAATTTCAATACTGAAAAATACAAAATGATAACAAGGTATTAAATTATAGTGTTTAAAAACAAAATAAAGTTTGCCATTTAGTTCAATAGAATTTTCACACTAACAAAAAAGGTATCATTAAATATATGAAATCTGATAATGAACGTACTGTCTAAACGCAGCAGTAAAAAATGTGAAGAACAATAAAATGTGTTTGAAGCCAAATGAAAATAATGTATGTCCTGAAAATCAAGAAAGCCACAAAATATACAGAGACAAATCATGTTTGTGCAAGCCTGTAAAAAATGCCGTAAACATTAAAAATAGGGTAAAAAACTACCCTCTGACATTAATGTACAAAAACAGTTTATGCTTTGATAATGATTTTTATTTACACTTGTTAAATATACAAGAAATGCATGGTGATGGTGATTGCAGTAGCATCAAAAATGACTGTCGAGTCCATGTAGCTAATTTCAAAGAAGCCTTTACACAAACAGAAATTAAGAAAAGTAATATATATTATTGTATTGTAAGAAGAATCTTTGGAATTAAACAGAAATTGATAAATATATTTTCCTTCGGTATAAATGATCAAAATGTGTACACTTAATTACCAGTAACACATTAGGCTACCGTAATCAGTTCATCTTGTATCAAATAACAAAAGTTCATAGCTATTTATAATATGATTTATTTTAAAATTGTATACCTGTAATTTTTGTATTACTTTTTTATTGAGAAATATCTTTTAATATCATTAAGTTTTATATTTTATAAAAACGGAGTTCTTTATGATCAAATAATTTATCAGAAATTGTATTTTAGTATCTATGTACATAAATATTTTAAATTTCTAACTACTGTGTATTCAATGATAAAATAGAAAAATTAGCAAGTTTTCATTGAAGACATAATGCAGCTGACTAACCAGTGCCCAATATACAGGGTGGACCAGCTTTTTGTGCTAAACTTTAAGGGTATGTTCTACGTCGAAAACTAACTGTAGTTTGCTATACAAACAATAGTCCAAAATTGCTTCGTTACTAAAATACAGGGTGTTGAAGTTTATTCTGAAAAACAGAAAAATACATTTTTTTAAACCGCTTGAGATAAATGAAATTTTACAGGTGTCAATAGCAAAGGAAGGTTAAGTTTTGCAATGCAAAAGTTCCTTTTACTGTCACCAGTGGTGCGAGTAGCGGATCGTCAGTGGCTAATTTCTAACAAAAAAATGGTACGTCCCTGGTTTTTCTAAAAATTACTGTTATTTTTTAATTCCTCGTTTAATTTGATAGAAAAAACTTGATTTTTTTTGTACGATGCACCGTTTAATAAATAATAAATTACTTTAAAACTTTTCAAGGTGTTTTCCTTCAAATGGATTATTATTTGTTAGCTGCATAGCCAGATACACTTGCTGCATTATCATTGCATACACCGTGTATTAACAACTTTTATTTTCACAATGAATACTAAAAACTAAACTAATAAAAATTATTAACAAAAACAAATATAAAAATTGTTCAAAATGGGAACCATCTTTTCCATGCACAACTCCCACCTACGTACAATACATCTATTTAAATTAATTAGATGTGGTATTATTGCATTACAACCATTTCTTATGCGAGTAATAAGTTCATCTTGTGTGTTCACCGGAGTCGCATAAACTTTCTCTTTTAAAAAACCCCACACAAAGAAGTCTAACACGGTAATATCCCAAGACCATGGTGGCCATGAAACTGGACCCCCTCTGTCAATCCATCTGTCCGGAAAGTTATTGTTCAGCCAATTTTTAACATTTTTACCAAAATGAGCGGGACAACCATCGAGCTGAAAAAATGAAATCTGTGTTAAAATTATCAGTATTTCATCCCACATATTGTGATATTTCTAAAAACTATAAGAAGTTTTCTGTGTTTAAGCGTCGAGGTAAAAAATAGGGTTCAAACAGATTGTTGTTGTAAATCCCTATACAAACATTTATTCTGAATTCAACTCGAACATTTCGTAGTATAATGTCATGAGGATTTTCATGTGACCACACATGTTGGTTATGGAAATTAACTATACCACTACAGGCAAAGCAGGAAATTCTTCTTTGCTGTTGGTTTGGGTTAGCATTATTTCAATATCCATGTAAATTTCCTAAACCATTCTCCATTAATTGCTGGTGAATTCTCGTGAACACATTACGACTAGGATGTGGTCTCTGCGGATATCTCCTGTATTCTCTGGCGGCCGCCCTTGAGTTTCCATTAGCAAATTCATACACACAATGGATATCCGCTATATCTTGATTTGAAAATCTAAACGGCATTTTGATACTACTGCACAGAAAAGTCTATTTAAGATTTGTCAAGCGTTGACATGAAAACCGAAGCCAACTAGTCGTTGTAAATTTGTTTATCTGGTGGTTGCAGCAAGTGTATCTGGTATACAAATAATAATCCATTTGAAGGAAAACACTGAAGAGTTTTTAAAATAATTTGTTATTTATTAAAACGGTGAATTGTACAAAAAAAAGTCAAGAGAGTTTTTTTCTACCAAATTGAATGAGGAATTCAAAAATAATATTAATTTTTGGAAAAACCAGACGTACCATTTTTTTATTGGAAAATAGACACTGACGATCCGCCATTGCTATTGACACCTGTCAAATTTCATTTAATTATCTCAAGCGGTTTAAAAAAATGAGTTTCTGTTTTTCAGAATAAACTTCAACACCCTGTATTTTTGTAACGAAGCAATTTTGGACTATTGTTTGTATAGCAAACTACGGTTATTTTTTGACATAGAACATACCCTTAAAGTTTGGCACGAAAAAGCTGGTCCACCTTATGTATTAATGTTTCTAACTTTTTAAACACCCTGTATACAAAATTGTTCAGGAAGTTTTTCAGTTGATATTTTTGCATTCTTTCGTAACATTGAGTTTGTTTCAAAGCCAGTAATTTCATTGTTAAGACAACTAATTTTGTCAAGTTGACAAATTGACGTTACCTACATGCAAAACTGTCAAATTTTTACTGGGCACTGCCCTCTCTTGATCAAAGCTTTTAAATTTGAACGTTTACAATTTTACTGAAATGCTAGGTTTTCTCAAAATTCTTGTAATGCATCCTCAAACAGGGTATCCCAAAATTAATGAAACATAGATGTAAAACATGATATAGCCAAACTTACTTTAGTAAAAAATTAATGGTTAAAAAGAAACAGGGTGCCAAAGTTAAAATTTTATTTTCGATATTTGTAAATAACTTAAAAAAAATCCAAATATTTGCATACATTTTGGTGGGCGAGCAATTCATATTTGTTTCCAATTTTGATAGCACTAGTAGAGGGCGCCACTTATTGCACATCATGCCAATTATGGCAATATGCAAAATTTAAAGATGACCCGCAAAATCTGATGAAACCGTTTAGATTTTCAATTGTTTCTTATAGCAGGCTGATCTTCTCGAAATTTTGCACATTGACATTATTTAGCATTCTGAATAACTTTTTCAAGTAATATTTTTCTGTATTTTCAAAGGAAAGGGCACATACAAACAGGCAAACATACATACTATATAGAATGATAAATAATTTTCAGACAACATTATTGATTTTATGAAAAAAAGTTATTCTTGATAAAAAGTTCTGCATGATCTAAAACCCAAAATGAAGTGATCAGATTTCAATTTATTGCAGTCGTATATGAGGTATCTCAAAAAAATGTACATTTTGCTCAAGAGTATAAAGTACCCTTATTTTTTATAATATCAACAATCATAATTTGTTATTTTTACAAACACACATTGATAATTTATGTCTAATCTTACATATTGATGTTTGCTATCAAAAATTCATTGGTTTGTCAGTGCATCCTAGATTTAATGTCGATCTCTAGATATAAATTATCAATGCTAATACAGAGAAGTTTGTAAAAACAACAAAGTCTGTTTTTTAATGGTAGATGGATAATATTGGATGTCTGACCGTAGTTTTCAATTAGGATCAACTTTTCTTAATAACGATTGTCGATATTATAACAAAAAGAGTACTTTACTCTTGAACAAAATTTACATATTTTGACATACCTCGTATACCACTGCAAACAATTGAAATCTGATTACTTCATTTTGGGTTTTAGGCCATGCAGAACTTTTTATTAAGAATAACTTTTTTTCATAAAATCAATAATAAAAAAGTTAACCATATGGTGCCGACTTAATTGGACACACTATAAATATATTATTACAAAAAGATCTGTTGTACATTACCAAAGATAAATTATTGCATGCATATCTACATTACCATAGAAATCATGACAACTAAACAAGACTTCAAAATTCTGAAATTAAAATGTTAAATTTTTGTATCATATTTATTCTACTTCAATTTCAATGAGTATAAAGCATGTCTCAGTGAACAATGGTTAGAATATATCAAAATATTAAAGAAAGAAATACCACAAATGGATAACTTATTAAACTGGCAAGATTATAAAAATCAAAATTGTATTCAAAAACACTGCATGTGTAATGTAGCTAGAAATGTTTCAAGCATTGAATTGGAAAAGTTATTAGATTCAAATAATTCGGCTATCTGTTCTAAGGAAACATACAAATATAAGGACGCTGATGATTGTCCACACATTTTGCAATATAGTAGAATAGTTATGCAAACTTGTCAGAATAAAGGATGTATGTGCAAACCTGTCACTCAAGGAAGACCACACTGTCAAATAAGTGATGAAATACAGATAAACTTAGACGTAGACAGCGAAACAAGTCCTACAGTCGTTACAAAAAATGCAAAAAGTCAAACTCCCAAATCTAATAAAGATGAAATACCACAACAAAGGAAAAGTATAGTTAGTCAGATTGATATATCTGAAGCAAAAACATCCAGTCCTAGTGAAATTTCAGAAAAAAAGTCAAACGCCAGTCAATCGAAAACCAGACAAAGTCAAACAATTGATGTGAGAGAGCAGCAACCTGCAAAGAGAGGAAGTGTTAACAAATCAAAAAATGGGGAAACAAAAACAGAGTCTGTCAAATATGAAATGTGTAAAAAAAATCCATGTGACCCATGTCCGGATAAAACAAGATACTGTGTACCATCCAATTTTGAACAATTGTTACAAGAACAAGGTGAGAGAGAAACGACATTCATTGAATGTAAAAATAGGGATCTCTGTACTTGTGAAACATATGATACAACAGAAAGTTTGAAAAGGGGAATTAAATTACCAGGAAAATATATATGTATACAAAGCCCACCAGAACCAAAAACTGAGGAAGTGGAACTGATATCAAAAGAAGAAAAAGAAATAAAGCCTCCGGAGAAAGAAGAAAAACCAGTTGAAATAAAGCCTCCGGAAAAAAAAGAAGAAAAACCAGTTAAATCTTCATCTTCAACAACCTGTTGCTGTTTTAAAAAGAAGACATCTAAAAAGGGTTCTGAGAAATGTATGCAAACTTGTAAGTGCTGTTCTGATAAATGTTGCCAAAGTGAAGAAATTTTTCCTATTTGTATACTGGACAATAGTCCACCATGTCAGCCTAGTGAACCCGTATGTGAAAGAGTTAAAAATATATGGATATGTTCTAAATGTGGAAAAGTATACAATACGAGTAATATTTGTAGGACTAAACCCTCTTGCATGAGAAATGCAATTGTCGTACCACACACTTCTGGCCCAGCTTTTTGTAACGATCAAGATGCTTTAATAACTATGATTAAATTGGAAGCTAAACAGAATTTCAGGCTAATTGACAACATTTTACAAGAACTACGTCAACAAAAAACTGAAATAAAAAAATTAAGTGACATGTATCAGGTAATTGCCGGAACAAAATCAAGAAACAGCGTTATAAATCAAGAAAATATTGACAATGGTGGCCTACAGAATACTCAGATATATATTTGTGAAGGCTGTGGGTTAGATGTTAATAGAAATATTTTGAGAACAATAAAGACGAGAGGTGATATGAATCAATATTTTGATGATGATGATGATAAGGAATGGGAAACCGGTTACCAAACAACTGATAATAAGTAAGTATTATAAAGGCAATCTGTTAAGATTTGGAATAATTCAAAATATTTTTAAACTAGTAGGACGAAACTAATGTTTATATTCTCAAAAATAAAAAATATATATTTGTACAAAATCGTTATTGAAACATATTTACTATACAGAAAAGTAAATTTCTGGGTCATTACATGGTATAAGTTAGCACTAGTGCTAACTGAATTATTATTAGAGAAAATATAAATAAGGAAGTTACAGATTAAAAATTGTAACTCATTATTTTTTAGCTTAGCATCCTTCAGTTCAAAAATTACTATTCGAAAGAGTAGATTTATTTTGACATACGCACAGAGTGTTTGAAATATGAGTGCCTTTATTTTGTTGTATGATAAATCGTACAAAACGTAATTGACTTAACAATTTTTTTTCTTTGACCAACAGTTATATGTAATATTATGACAGCAAATAGAATTTGAACATGTGACAACATTGTGCATCTACCATGTCAGGTGTTTCTACATAAAAATCACAAAGTCACCTAAACATATTGATTATGAATGGTTTCCTTAGCACTCTCCTCATAACACAGAATAAAGTTTGAAATAGTTATGTGTTCAAAATCGCTACCATTGCTTGAGAAAAACGTTTGCCGTACAAATGTCTCATAACCAGAGAATTTTAACCAGTTTTTCCATAAATTAATAAATGCCAACATCTCATGATTGCTAAAATATTTTATTTTTGTTGGTGTATGTTCACAAACATGAACTAAACACTAGGTACAGAAAAAACTAAACGCTAGTCGCAATACACAGTAAGATATACAACTATTCTGATCTAGTTCGAGGTTAACAAAATATAGTAATGAATTGCAATGTTGTCACATATGTTACAGTATGCTACAGTTTCAAGGATTTTTAGGAAAATGTTTATCATTATGCTGATATGAGAAAATTAGTCACAATATGCACACAATATTGAAAATATACAAATAAAGTAATTTTTAAAAAATACAAATTTATTGTTTCACTTAAAAATAAACATAAAATACAACTTCACTCTCAACTCACAAAATCAATTGACGTGAACTTCAAAAGCACAATCAGAAATAAAATGTAGAAATGATTATTTGCCTACAACTCACATTATAATTTACTAAGAATTCAACTTGATGGATTTTATGCACAATATGATATGTTTTAGGAATATTTCAAAAAGGTATATATTATGCATAATTATGCAATATTTCATATACTTATGCTATGCAGTTATTTACGTTATCCTATTGACCCAAAAACATAATAAATCACTAACATTTGTGGATTTTGCTTTTGACATATGGAATTTATCTTCATCGATCATCAATAACTAACAAATTTAAATAGTATTAAATTCGTTTTAGCAATTTTCTCAATAGAATAGTGTTATTTATTAAAATTGTCTTTTGTAGGTATATAAAAAATATAATTAATAAAAAGAAGTGTTCTCCAGTCAGCCCTGGAAAAGAAATCCAAACCAAAAATGTAGCTAAAGGTCTTCAAATCGGAGATACTAAATACAATTTACCAGTTAAACATGATATAAAAGGAAAGAAGCAAAAAATTAAAAACTCTACATATGAAGCATATCAAATAAAACATGATGATAAAATACATAAGAAAATACAATCCAAAAAACTTGATCATTTAATGAAGGATGAAATAGAAACAGAAAAATCATATATGGAGCCATTCCTCAAAACAAATTCAGAGAAACGAGCTCATGAATGCTCTTTTGTTAGTTGGTGGAAACAGTCGCTCACAAACCTAAAGCAGAATCAAAGCAAATACATATTGAAATGCAAATACCGGTCACTACAAAAAAAGATCAGTGAATGTAAGAGGCCGTTTACAGATTCAAATAAAGCACAAAGTGAAGACAAGTTAAAATGCATTCATTGTTATCAAAATAAAACATCCCTTACTAATCTCAAGAAAACAAAAAATAAAATGCATAAATGACAAGCATACTATAAATGTGGAAAAATGTAACCCGACCGAGCGTCTATAAAATAATGTAAAGTTAAAGAAAGCACAAAAAATAAATCCGTTATGAACTTCTGTAAGTAATGTAATAAATACTCTATTCTCTAATCACAATTATGCTTATGCATTTATTTGTCTTTCAAATACACATTTTCTTACTTCAGATTCTTTCATCTGTCTGTATTTATTTAGTTGCATTGTAGTTTTGGATTTTTCTCTATTCATTGGGATATTTTACCATACGTAAAAAATTAACTAAACAATTACCCTAACGTTGTTTTTTTTTACCTATTTCAAAAAGCAAACATACAGAAAATAAAATTTTGATCACAGTATCATACACTTTTTTATAATTTTCAACTGTTTAGGAACATATTTTTAAAGTGAGATTTTAGCTAAATGCATATGTATAGTTTTAGAGACAAATCCTTAATTTTGTTTAATATTCTAAAAGTATTATATACTTAATGATTTTTTGTTGTTGTCTACATTTTGGTTCTTCAGATATAATAGTCCTAGATCCGACTGTGTAAATACTAAGTCCTCATATGCAATTTTAATAAATGATTATTAATGGAATCTGTTTCTGCCGGGTTGCCTATCAAAATATAGTCGCAAATATTTTTAGTTAATTTTTTTCTAGTTATTACTTTTAAACAATTTTATCACTTGTACGACAAACGTCAGGAGTAATTGGTGAAAACAGACTTTGTATTTGGGGACATTTTTTTGGGTCATTCATACAACAAAGGATTGTTATTTTGTTATCCAGGACCAACGTGGTGGATCTACAATATTATAGTTTTAAATGTTAATATGATTTTTAATGTTTCTGGAGAACTGCATATGGAAATATCCAAATACGCACAATTTTAATAGACTCACTGACTAGCGTGCTGACTTAGTAGATTCAAGGTCTGTGGTTTGATTCCCAGAAAGGTCAACTTGTATTTTTACCAAATATTTTGGTTCAAAATTTTATATTTATCAAATATATACCTTTACGACACTTAGGGTGGAATTCATAGATCACACTTAAGGTTAAGTGTATACTTAGCTTTGGAATTTACAAGATTAAAATGCAGGTTGACAACTTATAGTTTTGTACCACACTTTAATAAGTTTCCATTAAGCTTAGATATGAAATAAAATATTGAAGGGTATCTTGTTTAAGTTTCCTTAAATGGAAAGTTACACTTAAGTGAAGTGCTGACTATGAATTCTGCCCTTATTATACATAGTGCCTTGCAAAACTAGCCAAGCTACAACTAAAACTTAAACGTAAACTTTTAATTGTAGCTTGGTCTGATTTTTCAAAGCACTATCTACAGGGTGTCCAGAAACTCTCCTGACAAACGAAGACCGGAGATTCCTCAGATGATTTTAAGACAATTTAACCCAATTCACCTAGTCCGAAAATGCTTCCTAAGGGAACTAGAGCTCTTTGAAGATGGCGCCTTGTAAATACTTTTGTTTAAATACCTCCAGAATGCTTCTACTTAGAAAAACAAAAACTGGTACGCTTGTTTAGCCTTGAGAGATGAATCGATTCCATCAATTGCGAATTTCTAGTACCGGTCATGGCGACTGTTTTGGGTAGGTCAACGGTTATTTTAACGCATAACTTCTTTGTATTTAACTTTTAAGCATTTGTGACACTAGATTATTAAATTTTCAGTTATACTAGTACTAAAAGGTACTCTTACTTTAAGTCATTAGGATACACCGTTTTCTAGAAAAATGGATTTGAAAATTTTTCGTTTTTCGTCATTAAAGTTCAATTTATATTTTTTGCACTAGTTGGCTCTGAACTGCCAACAAAAGTAAAACATACGCAATTGATGGAATCGATTCAGCTCTGAAGGCTAAACAAGCATACCAGTTTTTGTTTTTCTAAGTAGAAGCGTTCTGGAGGTATTTAAACAAAACTATTTACAAGGCGCCATCTTCAAAGAGCTCTAGTTCCCTTAGGAAGCATTTTCGGACTAGGTGAATTGGGTTAAATTGTCTTAAAATTATCTGAGGAATCTCCGGTCTTCGTTTGTCAGGAGAGTTTCTGGACACCCTGTATAAGTGTCATAAAGCTATATGATTATACCAGACTTCAAAAATTGTAGAGAGTGACTAACGTTATAAACCTGCTCACAATTTATAGCGGTCAATACAAAGAAATATACATGCAGCCCTTAAATATTACCTACAAAATTCTTAGCCGCATATCTCTGAGAGCATACCCGATTACACAGCTTCTGCTACGCATGCGCTGCTGCCATTTCATTGGCTGCGACGAATTGTCGGATCCAACTGATTCATTTCCAAGGCTATCATGGGTGGGTATATTGTTCGGCCGGGCAAAATTTCGGGTATATCTTTTTGTTAATTTAATTATGAATGTTATTAATTTTATTAATGATTTGATCGAAATGAGGAATATCGGATGATGACATATATGAAGAGTTTAGTGCGCGAGGTCAAAATATGAGTGTAAGTGATGTTGAAATATATATTTCATTAACAAAATTGTATGTGAATAGCACATGTGTGCAAATAAAAAAGTAGTAAAGAAGCACAGCTGTGAAACAGAAAGTGATGGAAACTCGCGGAAGTAAGATTGTATTTTAAAAATGAGTTTTCCAAAAAAAAATTCTATTGCTATATCTTACAAGATGAAACTTAGTCCGTATAAATGAAATCGAAAAGAGTATACTGATAGAAAGGACGAAATAGTGATATGGTAAAAAACTATTTAGAATAAATATTAAAAACCAAGAATCTGGATTGAGGAATATACTAAATTTTGACGAAACATGGACGTATGAATGTCATACGGAAAGCGGTACCATATGATTATAATAAGTGTTAATGTGTGACCATTATAGTGACAGTGCTAGTAACCAATAGTAAATAGTGTGTATGTATTCTAAAACCTTTTGTCCTTTTGAATGTGGAATTCGCAAATATTTGCACGATTTATTTAATGGTGGATAAACAAATTATGTCAACTACCTATAACATTTTCTATCATTTTCATTGCGAAACTGCCATGGTAGATTATCAGAAGCTAAAAACAAATTTATTAACACCACATAAAAAAGAGGCAATAATATTTGTAGTTTGACAGTTGCAAATTGCAATTGTCAAAAGTTGAGAATTTTCCGCCATAAATAATTAAAACAGAAGTTGCAAATTTGTGCAAAAATCCGTGAATTTTGTGTCCATGAGGACATGGCTTAAGTGTAATATTTGCGAAATGCGCATCAGGTAGGTGTAAGTGGGTGGTACTGGGCAATCGCCGTTCATAAGGACGGCATTCTAATTTGTAGAGAGGATGACACAGGTGGCACATTTAAAGTAAATCAATCGTTAACGTGCTAGGTTCAGCCGACGTCAACTTATTTTTGATAATTTTGTGTGCTTTAACTCTTCTGAAGTGGCACGCTTAGGTAATCATACTACCTGTATCTTCCGTACTCGTATCTGTGTTGACTTAGTCACTCTCTATTATTTTCGACCTTGGGCAATTGAAAATATAAGATAAAAACTTTAAATTTTGAAATAATTGTTATTATTTTTATTATCTAGCGCCTCGAAATTGGTAAAAACTGTTATATCACTGTTTCTACTCTAAAAATAATGGATGTCATGTAATGCAATTATTTTTGTCATTTTTGTATATTTTTTATATCTGATCGCATTCAAATTTAGTACGCCTATGAAATGTTGCTCCCCGCTTCGCCTGGTCGCGCTTTTCTACAAGCTAGCGATTACTCACTGTACACAATTTCGTCCGCTGCCCATAGTAAATGTAATTTTTTTAATCAAACGATTGAATAAATATTAAAAAAATTAATAAAGTTGACTTACAGAAATCAAACCGATTTAGGTTTACAAAGCGGGCACGCTACTTAGCCACTGAGGCATCTGTGGCTAAGTAGCAACAGTAGTGAATTGTTTTTATTTGGGTATTACATATACAGTTCTCCATATACTTTTTAAATGTTTATATTAACGTTTAAAGCTATATCTTTGTGAAAGGATACGCGTACATACCAGACGGCAAAATAACAACCCCTCGTTGTGTCAATGGCCAGAAAAATGTGACACGTGTCAGATGAACATCTCATACTATAAGTACATGACTAGTATTATCTGAAAACGAATTAATATATTACTAAAACAACAATTATTTTTTAAAATTTTTATTAAAAATTGACTAGAGGGAAAAATTACTTATTTCTTATATGTTTTAAAAAATGGAAACATGTTTGAGCGATTATTACATATTAATAAATATTTATCTCATTCACATGTGAGATATATTGAAATAATTATTAAAAATTGGAAATACACCATTAAAAATAGTATATTTAAACTTTATATTTTTCTATATATGACAAAGTTATCTACAATAAAACAAAAGGGTATTAACCTGAATATGCTACGTTCATGATGGAGATGTAACAGTATAAAGCCTTGTTCTCATGGATGCAAATTTCAGTTTCTGACATAAATTATTCATGGCAGGAAAATAATTTCTGCAAATTTCATGTCCATGAGGACAAGGTTTACCTAAGCTTCTAAAATGCTCATGAAAAACTCATGCTTTAATAATATTCGACAGTAGCTTTTTGTCATAAATTCCTTATTAACTAAAAATTTCATATACACAGTAGTGTTTTCAGTGATTATGTCCCAAAGACGGTAAATATTTTATATTTTAGAATTTATAGGCCTGGTACAGCAAAATGCAATAGCTATTAGAATCAGAAGTTTTGATTTACAATCAATAAGTGAAATTAATTGACATTTATTAAACACTTTCTGACTTCATTATAAGAATTACGTGTCTGCTTAACAACTTAAGCGAATTCTGTTATCTTTTAATGAAACTTTTCAATACTAAAAAACGTCGCGTTATTTTTGAAAAATAGAAAAATGAAGAAAAAATACAGTAAAAATATGTCTTCCTGCTGGAAGTCATCATCTGAAGTCACTGTCATCAATATCAATATAAAAAGAAGTATTTTTATTTTGTTTCGGTTTTGGAAAACAATTTCAACATTTTTAACAATTTTTTTCAATTACTTTTTCAATATTAGGACTTTTATATTGAAATTTAACACTATATAAAATATAGACATTTTTAGGACTGAGAACAAGCAAACATGTAACATTTTCTCATTAATCTATAAAATAAGTTTTTCTTCTTCAGGAGACAATCGTAACACACTGTATATAAACCTTTCTGCTAGTAAGATAAATTTTAATATCTTTCTTACACTAGTAGCACACACCTATTTCAAACTCTAGTAACAGTGGCATGTACAATGGATCACAAGACCTAAGTGTTACCAATAACCAAGTTATGTTTACAATAACAACAATAAAAACATATGTTTTTACATTATTTTAAAGGTATTAAGCTTACTCAAATTAATTTTTCAAATTTTCCTAAAATTATTATTAAATGAAATCATATAGGATTGTGCTCTTTGATAACAAATGACAAGTTTGTAAAATAAAAAGTATTCTCTTGAAATATCTATTGAATTTCTAAGTCGGTATAAGTTCAATCTATTGCAATATTAATGAGAATCTTTAAAACGAATTTGCTGACTTGTTTCAAATCGCTATCTAATTTCAACTTTTCTGCACAAGTTCTTGCGGGCTTTACACTAACAATTTGTGAAGAAATTGATGAATTAATTCATCAATTTCTTCAAGTCTACTTTGGTTTTACATTATGTTCAGGGCTTGGCAAGTTTCTTAACAATTTTGCTGTCAGATGTCACCCATTACCAACCTAAAAGTAATTTTAACTTTTGACATTATATCATTCCCATTTGTATACTGAAACAAAACTGTTAAAAATGAAAAGTAATTTTAATAATTATATTTTAAGGCAAAAGGAGCTTCCATTGCATTTATTATTGCTGCTGCTCGGTTACTGGTTAAATATTTACATTTATTTTAGGTTGGTATTCCTGAATTAGAAATTGACGAAAAATTAGAACAAGTTTTAAGTTGTCAATAGCTTGACGAAGTTCTTCATCAATTTATTTGACGTCCAAATTTTAGTATTACATTTGCCAATTGACTTGTGAAGTCACTTGATCAATTAATTGACAAAGAAATTGTTAATGTAAAGCGGACTTTAGTTATTTATTGGGACAATTATTTTCTATTTTGTTTATTCAGTGCCAAATTTAACACTAAATTATTTCTCCTAATCGCATCGCCCTCCAAGAGTGGAAACTATATTCATCCGTTAATAAATTGAAACGCTTCGTACCACAGAAAGTATTTCCCCTCCGAAGTTCCAGGTACAAAAACTACTTTGAGGAAGTGTCATTAGTATTGCAATAGATTGTACCTACTGAATTTGGTACATCCGGTGGAATTTATAACAAGTTTTATAGAACATAAATTTCATGATTAATGTAATAGGTATTTCTATCAAACTGATTTCAATAAATAATGTCACCTTGACTTAGCAAAATTTTCAACAACAAATAATGTAGATTTTTCATCTGTAAAGAGAAATAGAGGTACCTTGATTTGTATTATGGCAACTTATTTTAAGGTTATATTTGGTCTTCTCATTTGTGAAAAACCTCCTCATAGGTATTTCAAGGTTCCTTCTTATTTGCAATGTCTTCAACTTCTTTTTTTCTCAAATACTTGCAATCGTCAATTGCAAAACTGAAATAAAATGTTATTGGCTTTGTTAAATATGCTTTCTTTAATGTAAAATTCAAAGTGATAGTTGAAAATGATACTTAGATAGGATACAGTACAACTTCGATAATCTAGGCATATACAGAGTGTGTAATAAATTTCCAGCAGATGCAAGATTTTTTCCTATAAACATGATTCGAGAAATGCTTACTAAGAGAGCTACACTAAGTCATCAAAATATATGTAATTTTTAAAAATATATTTCCAAAATGAGGAGACATAGAACTATGAATCTTGATACTTCTTAAATTCTCCAATGAACTGCATAAAAACCACCTGGGAAAATTTAGTAGGAGTGTCCCAAACAGAAAGGCTCGTCGGAAAAAACCACTTCATTATTTTTTACATATCAATATTTTTAAATGTTGACAATGTTACTTTAGATTTATATACTTCAAAGAAACATTGTTTTTGAGAATGGTCCATTTAAAAGTTACATTATGTAAATACAACAAATACGGAAGTAATAAGATAAGACTATGAAAACAAAAATTTGTTTACTTTATGCATCGTCTGCTAAATCTTACCAATACTAGTGTAATAATATTTACTAGCTGGAAGCCGTGGTGGTCAGACATAGCAGCCAAATCGATTTTATGTGTCAATTTTAACGTGCCCCAATTTGAATTTTAATTTGTTGATGTTTATAATGTTTTAGTTATAAAATTTTAATTAAGAGTCCTAAATACAAATGTATATACCTACACCAATAGTAATAATAATTAATTAACGGAAATCCATTACATAGATAATTACATTTTACAAAACTTATAAAACAATTCTTAGAAGCAAAAAAAAAAACAAAAAAAATACATGAGCCCATATACCTACCTGTGTTACAAAGTATAAATCGCATCTACTTACAAACTATAATGATTTTTTAAATGAACTAAGAGATTTACAAAATAGATCAGAAGGACACTTATTGTATTCATGCTGTAGATGACAAAGTGGACTATTAAATCCATAATTAGCTGAATGGGACCTAATGTAAAATAAAGGTCTGACTCTATTTGTTCGTATCCCAACATTAAATGATAATTGTGACCACTATTCTGAACAACTGACAAACCCATTAATTAGTTTAAAAACAAACAACAAATCAGCGTCATGTCTATATTTCTCAAGTGGTAATAAGTTTGAAATGTCAGAAATACTTTCATAGTCACAATGATAAAAAGGACACCATACCACAAAGAAGTATTTAAGAATTGACCTTACAAATGCTATGTAAAGAAGTCTACTAACTGAGATATTCTCACTATTCCTAATCACAAAACCACGATTCCTAAAACTTGTATACATAATTTTTCCTAAATCAGTTTTAAATGTTAATTTACTATCCATTACTATGCCAAGATCTTTCATTTCATTAACACGTAAGATATTGTTTATTGATTTTGTAATCATGAAGAATAGTGGATTTACATCTGGAAAAAGAGACGCAACAACATTTTGAAATGTTCAAGTCAAGGGCATTATGCGAGGACCAATCAACAAAACTATTAACATCTATCTATAACACTCCTCATTACAAAATATTGGTCTAAATAATTTCACATCATCATCAAACAAAAGACATTTGGAATGTTACAGAACCTGGACAATATCATTAATAAACAAGTTAAATAAAATTGGTCCACAGTGAGAACCCTGCAGAACCCTAGAAGGAACACTTTTAGCATTAGACACAAAGTTATTAATCCTAACATATTGTATTCTACCAGATATAAAACTATAAATCCAGTCTAAAGCATTCCTACCCACTCCTATAGCATCTAATTTACTTATCAATAAACTGTGATTAACCCTGTCAAATGCCTTTAAGAAGTCTATATAGTATACGAGTATACTATCAAGTTGTACATGATCGTAAAAGGCACTTATAATATGATTCTGATAAGAAAGAAGTTTTGTTAGTGTTGATCTGCCCAATGAAAAATCATGTTGCTCCTGAACAATGACTTGTCTAGCTGACCAAGCCAATTGGACAGAAATCAATCTATCCAATAACTTAGGTATTTCAGACTAAATTGACACCCCTCTATAATTCGAAATATCCTCCCTATTACCAGACTTATAAATAGGTGTTACGAAACTATTTTTCCAAAAATTTGGAAAGACAGACATCTTTAAAGATAAATTAAATAAAACATGCAAAGGCTCCACCAGAGGAAACTCAGTTCTTCAGGAACATGGCAGGCAAACCATCGGGGCCGAAGGGCAGTTTCGGCTTTAGTTCCCATATTCCATTGAAGACATCTTGAATATCAATATAAAATTTATTTAGGCCCATACAGTTAACTTTCTCATAATTTGGACTAGTATGATTATCATCAGAATAAACCGACGAAAAATGTTTAGCAAATAGAGACACAGAAGTGTAACTAACCATCATTACTTAATTCACCATTAAAATGCATTTTCATAGGATAATCCCAATAACTACTCATACTATTCACATGCCTCCAAAAAGAAGATGGGTTATTTACTATATCGTTATTTAATTAATTAGATAGATAGATAGATAGATCTATCTTAATTAATTATCATTAATAATTACCATTTGTATACCTTACTTTGTCTAATTTGTGGACGATGCTTAAGACTTATACTATGTATTTTTCGTCTGGTTTTGCAAATAATGTAACATAATTATTATTATTATTAAATCACAGCAGCCCTGCTTTATCTAGTCTGTTCCATTGCACGTTTGCAGTGTCTCAACGCACGTGGCAGCACTCTACAGCACAAATAACGATTGTTGTTAATTATTTGTCTCTGTAACTTAACGTTTCTTAAAAATTATGACAAACGTGAAATATATTGAGGTGTACGTTTTTGTATCATCATTCTTAATTTATTAACTGATACATCTTAAAATAATGTTGTATTGTGTTTTCCATAGTGAATGTGAAAGAACAATCCATTATTAATACATATGTACCCAGTTTTCTTAAAAATGTAAAATATTTAGACAGAAGCACTTTGTCTGTATGAAGAATAGTGTCAGTTGTGTAATTTAAGTCTAAATTAGAAGATAAATATGTACAACTTTTTTTATAAAGCAAATTAGACAAGTAATTTTTATTAAGAGGTAAGCTATTGCAGCGTCAATATCAAATGTCAAATTCTGACATTTTCAGTTAATCTGAGGGTGGGAATTACTGGTTTCAAATAGAAACAAAGATAAGAAGGTTTGCTACCTTTAAACTCCTGGCTACACCATCACTAGAGAGCACAACCTTTTATTAACATGCTTATTATCAGTGTTGCCTTCTACCTTTTTAAATCAATTATATGAAACGAAACTAACAAAGTGATGGAGAGCAGAACTACAAAGGAAAATGATTTTATAAAAATAATTTGCCATTCTATGTTTTTCGACATAGTATTTTGTCTGTGTTGATTACCATTGACCTAGTTTAGGTGAACACTTGCTATGATAAGTGATGAAGTTGATGATAGACAAACAAGTAAACAAACGACAAAGAAGTTAAATTCGGCAAAACAAAAATATGTCGTCACTTGGATTCTTACCTACATCTATGGGTAGTAACAGTCCACGGAGTTGAAAATTAGAATAAAAAAGGTAACTGTAGTGTAAAAGATTATACAGGGCGATTCAGAACTTATCTAAAGAAAATTATGTCAATATCATATAAACAGTTTTTGTAAAATCCTTATAGTTTCCGAGAAAAAATTATCGAAGTTTTAGTAGTTTCAACCTTTACATCGCTAGGCTACTGTAGTCTCTAGCCAAGCTATTTCAAATACGCGATTATTTATCGTATCAACTTTTTTTGTGATGCAAATATTTACATTAGTTTTTCAAATATCAAAAGTGGCTTACTTATAGCAACTCGCAGTTGATGGGTATTTTTCGGTAAACATGTGCCAAATGCAGCTACTTTTACAATGGTGTCCAGTGAGCGCAAGTGTAGTGCAAACCCAGATATGATGCGGGAAATTTGCAACCAAATCGTGGATGAGATGGAGGTCCAGGGTGTCCACGACGTATTGCAACAGTGTGGCATATCATACACGAGGCTCAATTATATCTGTACCATGTACAGTGTGCCCAAGTATTAATAGCCGGGAATTGCACAAGGAGGAACGGTATCATGGCCGCCACGATCTCCTGACCTATAATCATTTGGATTTATTTTTGTGGGGATATTTAAAAAATAAAGTATATTGTACCAAAGTGGACACTATTGATGATTTACACAAATGTATCATATCTGCTGCCAATAACTTACAAGTCCAAAACGGATAAGAAGCAGAAACATTTGTGTTAGTTCGTAGAAACTGGGTAAGACGGGCCCCAAATAATTTTGTTACATCATCAGGTATGTCAAACTATTTTACTAATTAATACCACAAACTAATTCTATTAATAATTAATAACAATAGTGGCAAAAGTAGTTGAATTTGCTGTATAAAAACAAGGTGTTGTAAAATGTAATTTACAGTGAAAATCGGATATAACATCCACATTTTACCTGTCCCTTCGCAGACGTTAAATCCGGCGGCAATAAAAGTAGAATTTAAAATCAATAAAACATAATTTTGTTTACCAATACATACGTATTTAAAGCAAATCAACATTTATATAAAAACAAAACTTAAAACATTTATTTGTAAATAAAACAAGTTAAAGAATCACATACGTGTTTAGAGAAAAATAAAAGTCACATTTACAATCATACATACTACATTTGTACATAATATGTATATGCATAGGTATGTAATATCAGTGTTCATATAAAGTATAGTTAGTCAACCGGCCTTAGTCAGGCTGACTTTATTTTAAAAACAAAGTCAGACTGACCCTGTTTACTGACTTGCTTAGGGCTCGTTTAAGAGATTTTGCACATTTTATAGTCCCACGATCTAGCCGACATGGTCCACAACTAAGGCCGATTGACTAACTATACTTTATATAAACGCTGGTAATATGTCGTATGACACTATAGCCGACTCTAGGGTTAAAAAATGCAATAAAATCTAGCCGCTATTTACGACTCTGATGTTATAACTGTCGATGCTAAATGCAGTCCTAGAATATAAGTAAGTTCAGCCAATATTGAAAATTTTGCTGTTATAAGCAACGGCGTTATAAATGACTTTTACTGTATTTCTTTCTTTATTAGGTTTTACAGTCCGTGCGGAAGTGTATTTTTACATCATTTTTGAACTGCTCTTTTCGATATTATTTTTACAAAATTGTATTTGTAAGAGATACATTCAACAAATTTATTTTAGATAAGTTCTGAATCACCCTTTATATATTTTACTATTTAATGAAATTACAAATATTTATAATGTTCATTTCATGCTCACTAATTTTTGACTTATAAATTTAAATATATTTAGCCTTTAACAAAAATTAGCTGTAACAGTAAGTTATATTTTTGGCGGAATAATTCGTATACAATCACATGGCTCATTCATTATGGACCACCCTGTATATTAGAAAAAACATTTCATTAGGTCACCTTTGGGGAGGCGTGGTTTCCTTCGGAAATATGTTTCAACAGTGATGCCAAATACCAAACTGTCTGTATAGTCAATGCATGTGATGTACTACCATGTCCGGACCACTGTGTGTCTAAATTATCATTGAACTTGTACTGTATATAAACATATGAATATTATTTTCATAAATTAGTAGCAAACAGGATGTTTCTTAAGTAAGTAATTTAAAACACTGAAGAGAAATGATCCTTCCTAAATACCCTGTATTTCTATCAAGCATAAAGTATTTCTTACACATATTTTCATTTTAGTCAATATGAAGAAAAATAAACCAATACCTGTAAAGAAGAGTCACTATAGGAGCTGTAGTTAAATGCCATAAGGAATGGCTGTCAAACACATAAAAAAGTGGAGGTTGATCTATTACTTCCAGTAACATAACTATACCGGTTAATGCCACAAATACTGCACATTTCCAGACATACGGTTGTCTTATCCGATTATATATACACCAACCAAACCAACATATCGCAGTAAATGTTCCTGAAAATAGAGAAAATGCATTTTTTGTCTTTGTAAATAAATAAATGAATTACCTATTATTATATTCAATTCCATATTATATCCGTAATCTATTCTTCCCATACTAAGATATATTACATAATTTGCAAAAAACGTGAAGAAGAAAGTTGTTATAGCCAGCAAAGCAAATCGGGGTATTTTGTTTTTTAATAACCTAAAAACCACCCAGCATTTCTTAAACTTTACTGGAGTTGATATGAAAAGTTAGCCCGTCAAAGCACAAATAAGAAATGTAAAAAAAATGATTAACTCATTCACAAATTTTAAATAGGAGTAAAATCAGGTTTCACTTTTTTCCTCAAAATGAGTAAAATTGAAGCTCCTACGTAAATTACACTAACCAAATGTTAACTTTCTGTTGTTAATGGTTTACCGCAAAGGAGTTAAATAACCTTTTTGTAATTTACTTACTTTTTAAGTAAAACATATATGAATTTGACTCCTAATGGGATTTTGCTAAGCCATAAAAGCATAAAAAATATTAATAAAATTAACATTGCATCATAAAAAATTAAGAATGATCCTATATAGTTTCATTTGCTCTCCCCTAATATAGAAACATACCGACTGGGTGGTCCATTTAACTTGAGAAAGCTATATATTTCGAAAACAGCACATTCTATGAAAAAATGTGTCAAATAGAAGTCAGTGTGTGGGGGAGGTTGAAATAAAATGACGTTGAAGTTTTTTGACCTGGACTATGTTTTCAAGGTTATAGCAAGGTTAACTTTGGATTTTCAAATGAGAAGCTATACTTTTTTTCCCTAAACTTGATAAGGAGTACAAAAATTTATAACTTTTATAAGTATGAAATATTTTTTTGTAACTTAAAAACAATAATGATCAAGTAGATTGATGTTAGAGAATGACAATACAATTACAGTTGTCAGTGTTTGATCCTCATTAATCACAGTGCTTCACTATTTACCTACCTAACTGGAATATTTAACAGTTGAGAAAAATTAAAATTATTTTAATTTATGGTGAATGTCAAACAAGTATTGTTAATGCTGAATGGGAACTTATATTTTTTCCCCTAAACTTAATAAGAAGTAAAAAACTAGTAATTTTTATACTGTTAGAATTACGCAAAGTTAACTATTATAAATATATTTTGTACAGCTCTGCTACCAGTACAATTTGTATTCTTAAAATTCGGTGACACTTCGTAGAACAAAAATATCTCCATGCCGCCTTATTCCTTTCGACTTCCCAGCCTCGCGACAGACGGTAGCCTAGGTCACGGTTTCACTTTAGCATGTCCGCTCATACTCATATTCAGCATATTTCTTACAATATGAAACATTGTGATGTAATTTAAAAATGATTAAGTAGATTGAAACATGAAAGAACGGATTAGAAATACTTGCAGAGATCTTGACAGGGCAACTCTTTTACAGTCATGAATCTTTTCTGAGGCGAGTGGACAAGTGTATATAAATTGATGGTCATCATTTTGAACATTTATTGAGAACTTATTTTCTTTGTGTAAAACTTGGTGCCTATTTGCTCAAATTCATCAAGTGATTTGTTAGTTGATATTTTCATTTACTATAATGTAAATAAAGTTACAATAAAATTTATCGTATAAAAGTTCCTAGTTTCTTACTCCTTATTAAGTTTAGGGGAAAAAAGTATAGCTTCCCATTTCAAAAGTTAATTGTGCTATGACCTTGAAAACATAGTCGAGGTCAAAAAACTGCAACGCCATTTTATTTACCCCTCGACACTAACTAACTTCTATTTGACACATTTTTTCATAGAACACGCTGTTTTCGAAATATATAGACTTCTCAAGTTAAATGGGCCACCAAATCGAATTTTTGATAATACTCTTTTTCACAAATTTGCTTATAACTTTTTAACGCAAGATAGCAAATTTTTTTTTACAAAATTAGTTTGAAAAAATTAGCTCTTTTGCAAAAATATAGATGTTTCCAGAGAAAAAATTTTTATGACAGTTTCCGAATTTGGATTATGCAAATTCCGCTTCAAATGGACCTTACTCAATCCCACTTAAAAACTTCTTTTCAGATTTTTTCTAGCATTTTTCTTTTGTTATAATAGAACTGAGTCATTGAGTTTCGTTCACATATACATACTCATTTTTGTGCAGTTTATTTCAACACCAAAAAGAAAATGTCAATGGGTTTGGGTTCCATCAGTGGCTGATATTTTTTAAACTAATTTTTCGTGTTTATGTAAAATATACATTTGTTAAATAAGTCAGATGAACCTCAAAATATGAAATATAATAAATTTTTTATTTTAAAAATAAAACTTTCTAATTGCAAGGACTAGGTATACAGGGCGATGAAAAACAGAGTGAAAAATATGACAAAAATTGAATACATAAATAATTTACGTGAGAAGTTATTAGACCCAAGTTTACTTTCTCTGAAAATGTATGCTTCAAATGAAACAAGTATGCTTTTTGTGCAAAATGAAACTGCTTCAAATGCAATGGAAAAAAAATTAAAAACAAAATAAAAAACTAAATGGCATTATGTAATACTATTGCCCACAGATAGTTGTCAAAACTAATTTATTTTCTGGCGGACAATCGATAACCTCTTCATAGGTTCAGGAGATATTTACAACAAAATTTTAAGCCTAATTTCAGGGGCCCTCAGAATTCCCACAAATTGGAATTCGGGAAAACAAAAAAAAATGCATGTTGAATAATTCCCTACGTCATAGTATTTCTAGATCACCCTGTATGAATTTTACTCTTTTCAAAAGTACAAATTTCTTAATTTTTTTTTTTTATTTTTGAAACACCTTATATAAAAACATAACCTATGTTATATTTAAAATAGAAAACTGAATAATGTTAGGTATACTCGCATCAAGAATTCAGACGTCTTACGTCACGACTGACGTTATACATTTGTTTTTATTGTCAACGTAATTTTCGATATTTAGTCGCGTTAAAAACAATCAATTTTTGCAGTTTAGTACACAATATAATGCAAACTTTTAGTGCAGTATATAGTTTTATTGCTATCAGTTGCAGTTTCTTAAATATTTTGATGAAAATATAATAAATTATTCATTTGTTCGTATGATGTAAGTCGTCTGAATCCTTGTCACGAGTTTATAAGACAAAGTTGAAAAATATTTTAAAATACCTAGGCCAACTCATTTTTTTTATCTGAATTTGGTCTATTGCATTTTTACTTAGCATACCCATTACTTACCGAATCAACATCACATAGCAGCTCATAAGAACCATTGAAAATGCACAAGCATAGTCTAGTAATTCAGTTAGTGGTAAATCTCTGGCATGGAAGACAGCCGACCAAAACCACGCATGCAAAGAGACCTAATTATAAAGACTAGTTAAGTAAATATGCTTCTTTCCAAAAAAATTAGAAAATATCATACAATACAAAAAGCATGCCAAAGCCAATAAAAGGGACTATCAGGTCTCACATCTCTTCGAAATTTTTGTATCATCTTGAGATGGGCATATCCATTTAAAATTGAAAATAATACTGAAGCTGGTTCCTGGAGTCCATAACATCTTATAAATGGCCACTAAAAGGTGGAAATATTGCAACTGTGTACTTAACAAATATTTTAAAATGTAATATCATACCTTTCCATAGAACTGTGGAGTTTGCCAATTTCGTTCATGAAAGCCATCAACTGTTTTCCACATACAGTCATATTTACATTCATCGATGCAAGACCACCGTGTAATATATAAAACTAATGGCTGTTGATAATCACTTACAAAATTTTGCCCATCTGCAAAAAATTAAATTTAATTTTATTAAAATATATTTAATTTCATACTAACCTTCTGTACAATTTAATTTTGAACAGTTTTGGACGCATTTCTGGTAATATGGGGAACGGTCACCTGCTGAACATAAACAATATTTTATTAAAATCGTAAAATTTAAAAATATTAACAAAAAAACCATTTTCCATTCCTCTGATTAAAATTTTGATGTGTAAATAAATAAATACATACTAAGAATATTAGGCAACCAGCAATTCAAGACATTTTAAAATATCAGGTGGATATGGGCGTATTCCCATTGTATACTTAAAGCGATTATTCGTCGTCGTCTAATCGCAGCAAACGTGCTTTTTTAGTCTATCTGTTCGTCTGTTCCCATGCCCGTTTGCAGTGACTCACCGCGCGTGGCAGCACCTTACAGCACAAATGACGTAGTCGGACATAGTCGTCAATTGTTTCATAGAAATTATGACAAATGTCAAATATCTGTTAAAGTGTACGTTTTTGTTTACGTCTCATTTTTAAATTTATAAATTTATATAATATACTTGCAAAAATAATAAGTATTGTGCTTTTATGGTGAAAATGCTGGAGTAGCAATCCATTATTAATACGTATGTACCCAGCTTTATGAAACATGTAACATATTTAGACACGAAGCTTTGTGTGAAGTATGAGAACGGTATCAGTGCTGCGTATATTTTAATACTTTATAATACAAAATAAAAAATACGTGTAACAATACACACCAAATTAATTAATAAATAGATTCTATTAAAAGATAAGCTAATATAGTGTCAATATCAACTGTCAAATTCTGACATTTATGACCTGCTGTTGTTTCCAAATACTAACGTTGGTATCGCCACACTACAGCACATTACAGAATTCTAGATTGAAATTCAGGTGATTAGACAGACAGGTATTACAAAGGAGACGCGATTTAGAAGACGATGGTTTATTTTTTGGCCTACGATATAAGCGGCTCTGCGCCGGTTACAGAAAGAATTGGAAGCCCGAGCCTCCCATCGTCGACTAAATCAAAGCAGCCGTGCTTTTTCAAGGCGACGCGATTTAGCAGACGATGACCAGATTCCAGATTGAATATTTCTTTGTGCTCGCCAAAAAAACGACTTCAGCTGAATCCACAGATTTCTTAAAGAAATCCGTGGCTGGATCACACAAGCAGCTCGGGGGGTCTCTTCTTGAATGTTCGTAGAGCAAGTATGCGAACTAGGTACTTTTATCCTTTTTTTCACAACGGTAAATAAGAGAGACAGAACCATGTAATTCGCGTACGGATTACTCTTCGAAAGTCAAGAATAGATCGCTCAAATTACGCGAAAAACCCCTGTCCGCAAGAGTTGTTGGTCTGTGATCCACATGCACTGGCGATACTATTAACATAACTGATTCATTGCATATATATTACTCTATTTATAAAATGTGTTCAAATCTGTTCAAAACACTGTGCTATATTTGTGAGTTGAAATATTGACGTCCCACAGATCGCGTTTTAAACACGGTCGGTTGAAGCCTTTAGATCTTTTGCTATTGGTCTATGCAGCAGTTTTCTAAAAAGTAGAGATTTCAAAGTTGGTGTGATTTAAATTTTTAGATTAATGTTTAAAATGGTTGATATTTTTATTCTTATTTTTGTTATTTTAAAAAGGAGCTGGCTGTGGATTATTTGTATGTATCCCTGCATATTTAAAAGTATTCTTAAACATCCTAAATTATTACAAAAGCATAATTCATTTACTTTTTTCTCCAAACATGAAACCTCTGTCACTCATACGAAGATCTAGATATGTATATTTGCTTTTGGTTTGCAGTTGCTAAAATCAATTCCATGTTTTTGTTGCATATTTCACACAATTTTAAAATATATGTACAAAAATATGCGGAAATATATTGTTAATAATTTCTACCACTAATTCGTTTTATTTTAATCCAAATATCTAGTGGGTTTAATAAATAAATTGTATAAACAATAACCAAAAAGTGTGAGTGTGTTATTAAAGAGAAACAAATACTTGATGACGTTACGTTTTGAAACTATACATTTTTCTTGGTGTAATACATAACGGACGTCACTACGTTTTAAAACAGTGGGGTCAAAGAGGGTAATTAATCTCAACAAAAAAATTCCTACCCCCCCTATTTTCGAGGGTGCTGATCATGAATCTAAAGTCAGATTTCGGTGCAAAGCAAGCAAATATACATATCTAGATCTTCGTATGAGTGACAGAGGTTTCATGTTTGGAGAAAAAAGTAAATGAATTATGCTTTTGTAATAATTTAGGATGTTTAAGAATACTTTTAAATATGCAGGGATACATACAAATAATCCACAGCCAGCTCCTTTTTAAAATAACAAAAATAAGAATAAAAATATCAACCATTTTAAACATTAATCTAAAAATTTAAATCACACCAACTTTGAAATCTCTACTTTTTAGAAAACTGCTGCATAGACCAATAGCAAAAGATCTAAAGGCTTCAACCGACCGTGTTTAAAACGCGATCTGTGGGACGTCAATATTTCAACTCACAAATATAGATTGAACAGATTTGAACACATTTTATAAATAGAGTAATATATATGCAATGAATCAGTTATGTTAATAGTATCGCCAGTGCATGTGAATCACAGACCACCAACTCTTGCGGACAGACAAATTCGTGCTCAGCACCCTCGAAAATACGGGGGTAGGAATTTTTTGGTTAAGATTAGAGTTTTACGCTGTTGTAAATAATTACCAAAAAGAGCTCGTCCATTATTCATAATTTTCTAATCTATGGTTGTTCTCTCACTCTATGGCCCATAGATCATGATTATAAATCTATTCTCTATGGTCCATAAACAAACACTGAAATGTACTATATGGAATGCGTAAAGTCCATTGCGCATCAAATAAAGGTACCAAACCCAAGAACCGTAAAGCACAAGAGGATAGTTACACCGGCGATTTATTTCTGCAAGTTTAGCGCAAACGGGCTCTGCTGCAGTGACGTCACCCGGCCCACTAGAAACAAGTTTCACGCGTTAATTGCATATGAGGATAATATGGTTTATCCTTTTGGTACTGTTATTTAGGGTTTTAATGAAATAAATTTCGACAAACGTTATATCAAACTAATAGATCAACATCAATAAATATGAATTTTGGTCAAATATGCTTATCAAAATGTTTTAGACATTTATATTTGGACATATAAGTAAATGATTCAGAAATAATTTAATATTGCTATACATATATTATTTGAGATTTAAAAACTAATGTATTCTAGAGATCACAAAAAATACCTAATATAACCACATATTTATACCATGAAAAACGAAAAAACACGAGAACTAAAGACGATTCTGATACCTAAGTACATATAAAAATAACGTTTCGAATAACAATGCTGAGATTGCATTAATACTATAAAAGCAACAATCCAGAACAAAAATTAATATTAAAAGTATATGTAAAAAACAGAACTTGGGTGAAAAACTAATAATAAATAAGACAAATCTATAGCTAAAATTACGTAGGTATTATGAATAGAATGTGTGAATACTTTTATTTTCTCATTGATTGAATGCCGTTAGTTGTAATGAACAATAAACTTTATTAATACAAAATAGATGATACATAAATATCAGACATGAATGCGATGCGCTATTCAGCAAGTCTGTACAAATACTACCGCGAACTGGAACTGCGAAGTCGGTTGAGCTTCACTCCCTCCTACGGTCTTCTCGCACTGTTGCCAAATGTCTTAATTCAGTTCAAATGTAAAAATTAAACCAACATACCGCCGGCCTTGAAAGCCTGCCTTTCAATAAGTTTAACATAACCTAAATATACAAGGTTAATCCTAATAACTAATAATTTACAAAATAAATAGTGAAACCCTGAAATCATTGAACAATGGTGCTATAGAAATTATTTTAATCCTTATCAGTTTCTACCGGTACAAGACACACTCGAGTAATTGCTCGTTTGAACACGCCCGCACTTGTCTTTACCGATACCACTCTAGTTATCTGGTCATTACCAGGGTGTAGCTGTGTAATCCTTCCCAATTTCCAGTACATAGGAGGTGTGTTGTCCTCTACCAATAACACTAGCGAACCAACCTTGATCGAAGTATCTTGTGGAAATTGCCACTTATATCTGGATTGTAATTGAGACAGATAGTCTCGTGACCACCTTTTCCAGAAGTGTTGAGTCATTTGTGTTAGTAGTCTGAACCTTGTTAATCTTCCGGGAATTTCATTAGTTAAATCTTCTTGAGGCAATGCAATTAATGGAGTTCCCACCAAGAAGTGTCCTGGGGTTAATGCGTTAAGGTCGGAGGGATCATCTGAGAAGGGATGCAACGGTCGGGAATTTAAGCAAGCTTCAATTTGTGACATGATAGTGGTTAATTCCTCAAAAGTTAAAACAGTTTCACCCACAACCCGTTTAACGTAATATTTAGCCGATTTAACTGCTGCTTCATACAGACCACCAAAATGCGGAGAATATGGGGGCATGAAGTGCCAAGTGATGTGTTCATTTGTGAAAAATTCCGAAAAATTATTCTGATTGGAATTGAGAAATTGAGAGAGTTCTTTTAAGTGGTTATTTGCACCAACAAAATTTGTCCCGTTGTCTGAGTACATGTGATTAGGTCTACCTCTGCGAGATATAAAACGTTTAAAGCAATTTAGAAATCCCTCAGTGGACAATGTACTGACCACCTCTATATGTATGGCCTTAGTGGAAAAGCAAACAAAAATGCAGAAGTATGACTTCATTACCTTTGCATTTCTCAAATAACTTGCCTTTGTATTAAACGGTCCCGCAAAATCTACACCGCAATGTGAAAACGGTCGGGACGGAACAATTCGTTGCCTTGGTAAGTCACCCATTTGAAATTTACCTACATTTGGCTTAGCCTAAAACATGTTAAGCATTTAGATAGTATTTTGCGCACTGTGCTCCGCCCTGCTATAGGCCAATATTTCAATCTAATTGTAGCTAAAAGAGCATTATTTCCCATATGAAGGTGTTTATGGTGTTCGTTTATTATTATTAACTTTGTCAAATCATGTCCTTTTGGAAGAATTAATTGGTGTTTTTCTTCAAATGCCAAATTCGACCTTGAAATTCTTCCTCCTACTCGTAGCAAGCCTCGACTATCCAAAAACAGATTCATGATTTTAAAGAACTATAATCTGAAATTTGTTTTGATCTCTGTAAAGCATGAGTTTCTGAGTGAAAACTCTGCAACTGTGATAATCTGACAAGACGATGCAGTGACTCATCTAATTCTTGAACTGTCAAATGACCAGTTAACCTCTCTTCCTGTTTAGATTTTATGTTTGACCAAAATCTAATGCAATAAGCCATGATTCTCTGGAGTTTATGTATTGACGAAAATCTTGAAAATATGTCCCAAACCTCTACAGTTGTAGAAAGTGAAATCGAATTGATTTTCTGCTCTGTCATGTCTGATGGTACCTCTAAAATTGTTTCTGGCCATACGTCCTCATTTTGCTTAAACCAAGCTGGCCCATGTCACCACAAATCCGATGCACTCAAGTCTGTTGGAGTTGAGCCCCTAGAAATTATATCTGCCGGGTTTTCCTTTCCTTGAACATGACGCCAATTTTCGCGATTTATGAGTCGTTGAATTTCTGATGCCCTGTTTGCAACAAATGTCTTCCAGTGATTAGGTTCCTTGGATAACCAGTGCAACACTATTGTAGAATCACACCAGGAAAATACCTTACTGATCTGAATGTGCATTGCCTTTAATACCTTTGCCGATAGTTGCGCTGTCAAATAAGCAGCCAATAATTCTAACCTAGCTAAAGTTTGTTGACGCAAAGGTGCGACCTTAGATTTAGCACACAACAAACTTATTTGATGGTTACCTAGGTTATCTGTACTGCGTAAATAGATTACCGACCCATATGATGCCTCTGATGCATCTGAAAAGCAGTGCATCTGAATTTTCACACTTGAACAAATAACTACATGTCGTGGAATTTTGATCTGACGAATGTCCTGTAAGTGACCTCTAAAATTTACCCAAGCCGTATGAATGTCAATTGGTAAACTTTCATCCCAGTCTATATTTAACTGCCACAACCTTTGAAGTATAACCTTAGCCTTGACTATAATAGGTCCTAAAAGCCCAATTGGATCAAATATTTCCGAGATGGTACCCAGAATTACCCTTTTGGTAATTTGACGAGTCTGAAACCTTTACCGAATATTCAAGTTTGTCTGACGCAGAATTCCAAATCAATCCCAATGTTTTTATTGTTTTATCATCTGAGATAAAATGTGAGATGTCTTGTCCAATTTCAATATCCTCTAAAACCTGTTGTTTGTTTGATGCCCATTTCCTAAGAATAAATCCATAATCTCCCAAAATCGAACTAATATCCTGTCTAAGTTTTATAGCCTCATCTATTGTGTTTGCACCACACAATAAGTCATCAACATAAAAACTGCTAAGAATTACGTCACTTGTCTGCGGGAATTGATTTTGACAATCTAGACCGATTTGTCTCAAGCACCTTGTTGCTAAATATGGAGATACAGACATCCCATATGTGATAGTATTTAAAGTATATTCCTGAATTGACTGACTTGAATCTGATCGCCATAGAATCCTTTGAAAATCCCTCTGTGATTCATCAACCAAAATTTGCCTATACATTTTCTCCACATCACCAGTAATTACCACATTATGCAACCTAAAACGAATGAGAATGCAGAAGAGATCATCTTGCACCACAGGCCCAATTTTTAAAGTATCGTTAAGTGACAATCCACTGGTAGTTTTGGCACTAGCATCAAAAACCACCCTTGTTTTAGTTGTGGTGCTAGCATCCTTACATACCGAATGATGTGGAAGAAAATAACCGAAACCCTGTTCTCCTAGATCTGTTGCCCTTGACATATGCCCTAATTTTTCATATTCCTGTAGGAATCCCTTATATTGTTGTTCTAATTCCTTGTTTTTGAAAATCTCTTTTCAAGCATTTCTAATCTTTTTCCGCTGTCTCCTAGATTCACCTAATTCCGAAATACATTCCTTGAATGGCAACTGAACTACAAATCTACCCTCAGTATTGCGTCTGACACTCTTCTGAAAGAACGTTTCACATTCTTGTTCCTCTAAAGACAACCTATTTTCCAAAAACCTTCTTCAACTGTCCAAAATTTTTCCAACTGTTGTTGAACCGAAATCCCTGATGAAAAGTGACACGAAACCCCTTGCCTGCGACACTGTTTTCTTGATCACATGGTATGTTCCTGAAATTACCCATCCCAACTTTGTTTTATGTAGAGTTGGTAGACATTTCCTAATTTTATCTGTCCTACACACAAAAGATCCCAGAAAACTGTAGCACCCAAAAGAAGATCAATTTTGTCTGGTATATCAAAACTATCATCTGCCAATGAAAAGTTTTCAGGAATTCCTAGCCTATCCTTTTTCACAAAAAACACCGGAAGCTTCTCCGTGATCTTATTCAGTACCAAAAACGTTGTATGAACTGTGAACCCATTAAACCTTGATTTTAATGTACAATGAACCATATTTTGAACCTTTGTACCCGTTTGATTAATGCCCAAAACTGGAATATTAGTACGCTCCTTTTCAACACCTAACCTATCACAAAGTTCTTGAGAAATGAAATTTGATTGGCTCCTGAATCCAACAAACATCTGCATTCCTTGAAGTTGCCAAACTTATCCTTGATAAGCACCTTAGCTGTAGATAAAAGCACCTCTGCATTTGATTTGACTGAACAATGAGAAACAACCGCTGATGATTCTGCTTGTACATCCGCCTCTTGCTTTATCGAACCTAGTCCCTGTTTGGCATTTTCCCCTGACATATTACTTGACGTTTGCCCATTACCTTGACCCTTTTTAACTTCCTCATGAAGTAGTGAATTGTGTTTCTTACCGCATTTCCTACATCCCCCTGCGGTACATTTTGCACCCCATGCCCTGATCTTAAACAATTCCAACATAACCTTAATCTCTGTACCTCATTTCTTCGCTGATCAATTGTCATGTCCGTGAATTTTTACAAGAAAATATTAAATGTTGTTCCTCACAAATTACACATGATTGATTGCTTGTATAAAATGACCTTGAGGACGATCCTGTACCCTTATTTGAAGTTTTGTATTTTGCAAAAGTCTCTGCTGTCTTACCCCTTCACTATATTTATTTGTATCTAATGCCTCTAATACAGTACATCTATGAGAAAGAAATTCTAAAAACTCTTTCATTGTAGGTAATGAATCTGAGGAATGTTTATTTTCAACCTCACTAAGCCATTTTCTTTTAGTTGCCGCATCCAATTTGTTGGTAATTAAATGTATTAATAACACATCCCACGTATCTACTGGTTGTTGTAAACCTTTAAGTGCCCTTATATTTTTGTACATCATCTACCAATTTTCTTAATTGTATGTATGATTCTTTAATTATTAAAGGAGTGTCACATAAACATTTTACATATTTCTGAACAATAACCCTTTTGTTTTCAAATCTAGTTTTTAATAGCCCTAAAGCAACTTTATAGTTTTCTGAAGACAGCTCCAATGAATGTATAACTTTCCCTGCTTCCCCTTTCAAGCATGATTTTAAGTAGTAAAATTTTCTACTGCCGGTAAATTATCATTGCTATCTATTAAAGATGTAAATATTTCATAGAATTGTACCCATTCATCATATGCTCCCGTAAATGTGGGTAACTCTATTTTAGGTAACTTAACCTTGGTTGAACTGTCACCTTCCCTACCTTGTCTGTAATTAAAATCCCTGCCTTTATATTAGAACCTAATTTTGCCTTTGTACATTCTCCCATGAGGATTTAGCCCTAGTTACTATTTTAAAATAGTTTTCTTCAAACTCTAATTGAGTTTGTTCCACCTCTAAATCTCCCAAACATTCCAATTCTACCTGTATATCATTAAATGATTCCCACAATTCCTCGAATTTTGATAGTCTCTCCCCTAATTGCCCTTTAGATTCGTCTGAAATGTCATCCAAAAATGCACTAAATCTTATTAATTGTTCCTGAATTTTTCTCTTTTTTTGACAATTTTTATGTGCATCTGTCATTTTGGAGGCATTACGTTTACCCTGGTTTGTTGTAAATGAGTAACTTAACAAATAGAAGCCTGCCTAAGATACTACAGGAAGCAGAAAGGAAAATGGATAAAATGTACTTACTTCTTGGTAGCTGTTTTGTTGTTTAATTGCCTACCCGTGACCCAACCTTGATGTGCTGCCTCTGCTGCTACGCCGCCACTGCCTGCCACCTGCAACGTCGTACCTCGTTGAAACCGCTCCGTTCTGGATAACAGCTGATCAATTCCTCGCTTCGTGTTGTGTCGTTTTCTCCGCGTCCGTTCTCGACACCGCGCCGTAGCCTGTGCTGTCTGCCAATAGTGTTAATCAGCCGGGGGAAACTCGTACCCGAAAAGTGAAAAATTGCCGAGTAGTTTGCCTCCTTCATAGGTGATGGCGCCACCAGTATAAAATACTCTGTCACACTTGTCACTGTCTGTTTTATCTACAAAACAGAATCATCCCACCACCAGCTTTCGCGTTCGCGATCACGAATCACGTTCTCCCAATTCCGCCATCCACAAAACACCAAGCTAAAATCGATATGAATCAATAAATTTTTAACTATTTTTTTTATTGCATATTTTTCATGGTAAGTAAGAGACAGATTACAGATTCGTTATAAAAGTAATAAAATAATATTGACGGTATTGAAAAACCTCATTTATTGAAAAATGTATTTGTAGGTTAGACGCTCCAGGACTTTCAGCAGTTACATACAGATGCACATATCTACATATCTAAATACGATGTATTATGGTTGAGGTGGTGAACTGAACTTAGGTAAGTAATATTTCCATATATTTTTATATGTGTAAGCAATACTGTAAATGTTAAATATTTTGTGAACAAAACAGATTTTAATAGTTACGAATTACAATAACTAAGTAACTGTCCCTGACATATACATCATCATGGAGGTAATAGCACGACTTAAATATTCTTGTAAATATCCTTTGTGTATAAAAAATTTTTAACCCAATTTTTAAGAAAGGGTATGTTAATAAACATTTCATTTCGAAAGATATTTCCACTTTTAATATATGGATAAAAAAATGCAATATAACTGACAGTAATGCCAAAAATTTTCTTTAGACTGATCGTACCTGGAGGCTGTTTTGTAAAATATCTGTATTTTATTAGAATTTAGAATTTTCTTAGGACTCAACGCACCTGGAGGTTGTTTTTTTAAATGTTGATCTCAATTTTTATTAGACTGTACGTACTTGGGAGGCTGTTTTGTTAATTATTTATATTTTATTATAATTTAGAATTTTCTTGAGACTCAACTTATCTGGAGGCTGATTTGTTAAATATTTATATTTTAATTTAGAATTTTATTTACACCGAACGTACCTGGAGGTTGTCTACAAATGTCTATATTTTATTATAATTTAGAACTTTCTTTAGACGTACCTGAAGGCTGTTTTGTTAAATATTTATATTTTATTTATAATTCAGAATTTAATTTATTTTTACATCATGTTATTTACTGTTGAATATTTATTTATTTTGAATAGAATTTTATTTTTATTATTCAATATTCGGTGTTTATTAAGATTATATTGTTTTATTTTATATCAGTGTTTTCAGATTTTGTTAAATTTTTACATTTTAAATAAAAACTTTGTAGCGCTACATATTTGAATTTTATTTTTCCTTAAGTACAAATTTCTCCCTTTTTCCCTATTAACATGTACAAAAAGATACATTTGCTTCAATAATATCTAGCAAATGTTAATTTTTTACTTTTAATTATTAGATATATGAAATTTAAAATTAAATTAACAAGGCGCGGTATGCAACCCTTCTTACGTTTTTAGTTTGCCACCTACTCACATGGTGGCGTACCAATCGCTAAGAAATTACGTGTTGCCTATCACTACACCTTATAAATAAGCCTTCTTCTTTTATATGTTTTGTGGTGTTAATGCTTTACCTCCTTGGCCCCGCTGCAGCCAGTCGTGTCGATTCCCTCTCACGTCTCCAACGTGGTCACAATGAAATGAAACGTAGATCTGCCTTGTGTATGCCGTTAAGCAATATTTTATTTTCTGATGAATTTTACACCTTGCCTTGAATTTTACTGTTCCCATGAATGTTTTTACCTAATTGAGTTATTTTGCACACACTTGTGATTGTCTCCTGTGCCTGTCTGAATATTTTGATGTCTAGCACAAGTAATAAAATCGCACTTGCTTCCCAAGTTCACTACCTATTTTGTACACTTGTTTTGCTGTTCCCATCTAGACTCGAAGGACCATGAATACTTTTATTTTCTCATTGATTGAATGCCGTTAGTTGTAATGAACAATAAACTTTATTAATACAAAATAGATGATACATAAATATCAGACATGAATGCGATGCGCTATTCAGCAAGTCTGTACAAATACTACCGCGAACTGGAACTGCGAAGTCGGTTGAGCTTTGAGCTTCACTCCCTCCTACGGTCTTCTCGCACTGTTGCCAAATGTCTTAATTCAGTTCAAATGTAAAAATTAAACCAACAATGTGCATTATGTGTTTTTACACTAATTTGTACCATAGGTGGGAGAATTCTACTTCTACTTCAAGGAAATGTTCCGAACAAATTCTGCTGTTGGCAACATTAAATCATCTCTTCTGCACAAGTAAACCAACTTTTTTCTCATAACACTTGATTTCGGAAACCTATGAAAAGTTACACATGGCAAACGATTTTTATAACTATTAGTACATATATAGACAGCATACATATTCCCAGACATTGTTTTTGTTATGTATAGACTTCTGCAAAAGTAAAGAATATATCAACTATAAAAGAAATTTAATTCTTGCGTTGGCTAATTACGTTTCAGTATGTATGAACCTCGGCATGAACAACACAGGTTTGACCTATTACCCGAGAAGAACGATCAGCTATTAGCTGTTACTATTACCACTACTTGTAAAAAATAAACAATATTAAGAAAACAATCGAATTTCTATTACGAAGCCATGTAACTAAGTACAAATCGTTGGACTGAGCGGGCCGGAGTACGTCACGAATCCGGTCATTAGCCTTTGCGGACGGCGAGAATTTGGCGAACGTTGCGCTTACGAGAAGTAACTATCCTCTTGTGCTTTACGGTCCTTGACCAAACCTAGGAGCAGACATAAGGAGGCACATGAAACTCAGCAAATACATACGTCATTGGTTATGTATGTGGGTGCGAGAGAGACAACCATCTGCACGTACGATATGAATTGTGTTTTTAATTTCCCATTATTTTGTTTGTAAATACGTCATTGGCGTACAGTGTGGTTTCTTCTTTTATCTTGTATCTCGTTAGTGTTATTCTTTGTGTATTTATGTGGGTGTTATTGTTAGAACATGTCATGTTTTATAAGGTACTGTAAAATTAATCAGCATATAGCAGGAAATCATTTTTCATATCCAGAATTCGATTTCATTTCAATTCAGGATCAGCTAAGCCCCTACTGCTCCGCCATTGCTAGAGGCACAAAACAAAATATGGCGCTGATCATGAATAATCCATTCGCGCAGCTTTTAGCGCATTCCAGTCATCATAATATAAAATTACATTTCAGTGTAAACAAAACAAAAAAAAAGGAAAGTGTAGCCAGTAGTCAGTGGGGCAGTGGAATACGCTAATAACACAGTTTATACAGTTCGTCGAGTGAAGGTTCCAGAGGTTGCGGTTTAAATGCGCATGCGCAAATTTAAGATATCCGTGATGCGCAATGAACACATGAAATTCATTTGTACACGACGAAGTGGAAGGACTATTTCTTGACAAATCACCGTGCCCCTTGAACTTGCGAATGTGTGAGACTAAATGCGCAGTCGTAAAAAAAACGAAATCTGATGGGGATCTCGAAATTAAAGGAGCCGACGTGAAGACGACGGACTGTAATCAGTGATGTTCCAATCATTACTATCGTAATAGATCTATTACTTTTAACTAAAATTTGCGGTGGCAATTGCTCAAACCAAAAAGGCACTTCCAACGGGGCCGAGAATAGTGACAGGAAGAAGGGGAAGAAGAAGAAAAGTTTGAATAAGATGTTTAGAAAACTTAAGTTTATAACGAATAATTCAACATTAATAACAACTCCTATTTGTTATTTGAATAAAGTATTATTTTCATTATTTGTGATTTTTCACTTTCTTTCAAGTATGTGAATTCACCATACATTTCTAGATTTGCCTGCTGCTGTGCTTGGGAACAACCACAGTATACTAAGCAATCAGTACGGAATCTTAGACAATTTATGAATGAAATACGTCTGGCAGTTTTTAAATACCCCCACTCTAGAAAAAGTCGCCAAGAATATGGCGGATCTCACAGAACATACGAAAAAATAGCTAATAATTTGGCGTAAACATAACCAAAGTTGTTTCGTAGTTTTAATACTTTTGCATTAATTCTTAATTAACTGTTGTAATCCAGTCAAATATTCAAAAAACCTAACTGAAATTTATAGTAATAACTGTCAGTCGCCAACAAAATGGCGGATTTTTGGAAGACGTATGAAAGCTGAGTTTCCCTACTGATTGCTTAGGGCATGTACCGTAATTCAAATATTTTAACCAGAACCCCGGTTCAGCGTCCCGTAAATCGTTTTGTGGATTTACCGTCCCTCTTTTCAACACCAAATTTCAGTTACCGTAAGTAACCACGGTAACATTTGTTAAATTACGGTACACGCCCTTAGTATACTGTGGGAACAACCATGGAACAACACTGACTGTAATAATAGACTGTGCTTGCTTGTGCTAATAATTTATTAATTTATTGATAAATTTGTAGATTGTAGACTGATAAAAATATTAAATTATATTCAGGAGTTCAAATATATTTATAAACAACAAATAGTCTAAAATTTTAAAACAATTATATAGTATTGAATATTTATATATATATATTACTACTGTTAAATTTTGTAATTCAAAGACTAAGGTTATGTTTTTATTGTTTACTTTGTATAATTTTTATTAATCAAGAATCAATTTATACCAAAATGATACCTCCTGTTGTTCCTGGACAGGCAGAAGAAAAACAAAATATGGTTGGTTGGGTAAGTGTTATTTTAATTACTTATGTGAACTCATTGAATACGAGCATCAAGAGCAAACCGCTACATAATTAGTGTGCTCAGATATTTTGTTAGAAATTTCCTGTAGTCTATAGGCTTTCTCTATGGTTACGTATAGTTAGTATTTAGTAAAATATATACATACTATAAAATTACAAACACAATTTGGGATATAATCCAAAAAGTTAATTTACTTTTGTTTTTTAGAAAAACACTTTTAATATGCGCCAAATAAGCTTGATGAATTTAGCTGCAAGCCAAATAGGTGTCAAAAATGGAACAAAGTCGCTAATCCCAAATTATAGAAGAGCCTATAGCATAACGAGCCCAGCTAAATCTTTGGACTTATTAAGAAAAAATTTACAAAATGCTATCAACAAGGACATAGACAATGTAATAAAGAAATATATTGAGGTAAAGTCTATAACGGAATATTTCTATATTATATGTACCATAATAAGTTTCCATACATACTATAAGTGTTGCCTGTCCCTATTTTGGAAGGACAGTCCTTACTACAGGCTCTGTGTTTTCCGTCCTTTTATTAGAAATGTCCTTACTTTGAAATTATTAGGTACAGTGGCCAGAACATAAATGTTTCCAATGTAACACGCATACTATTTTTAAAGGGGTAAGTGGACTATTAATAGGAATTTTGGGAAATATAAATATGATTGGGGATGGAAACCTTTATGTTGCAGCTACATAAAATTTAATCATCACAATACAAAAAATGTAAGTACTTATCTAGATACAAAGATGTATTGAAATATGACAAAATAATGGCATAACAATTTAATTAATGTTTCTGCAATTCAAGCAAGCAAAATATAATGTGGATAGGAAACGGCGAGGGAAATGGTAAGAATGTCATTTCAGATTAAGAAAAGGTGGCAACCCTAATACATACACTTTTCTAAAAAGATTTTCTTATAAGTTGAATACACAGGGTGATTCAGAATTTATCTAAAAAAAAATGTTTAAACGTACAGGGGACTTACAAATACAATTTTGTAAAAATGAAATCGAAAAGAGCAGTTTAAAAATGATTTAAAAATACTCTTCCGCACGACACTGGAAACTGGTCTACTGTAAAACCTAATAAGGAAAGAAATAAATTACATTTTACAGCACCCTATTTTTATATAGCAAATTCAACTACTTCTGCCATTATTGTTATTAATTATTAATAGAATTAATTTGTGGTTTAATTAGTAAAATGGTTTTACATACCTGATGTTACAATAACATTTTAGGCTCGTCTTACCCAGTTTCTACAGACCAACAAACCAAGCAGCTATGATACCTTTGCATAAATCATCAATAGTGTCCATTTCGATGCAATATACTTTATCTCCTCAAAAATAAGTCCAAATGATTTAAAGTTAGGAGATCATGGCGGCCATTTCGTAGTTATATTTCTTTAATTGTCTTTGTAAATGACATTTTTTTTTGTTACAAGTCCTACACCCTTTGGGTATTTTTAACATATGGACTAATAAAATATCTATCTATCTATCTACCTAATACTGGTCCTCCTCGTCCAATCCCTTGGTATTAATGCTTGGACATGCTTACATGGTACAAATATAATTGAGTCTCGTGTATGATAGCCACTTTGCTGCAATACGCCGTGGACACCCTGGACCTCCATCTCTTCCACATTTTGGGTGCAAATTTCCCGCATCACATCTGCGTTTGCACTACACTTGCACTCACTGCACACTGTTGCAAAAGTAGCTGCATTTGGAACATGTTCACCAGAAAATCGTTCTGCTAAAGCATAGACATAAACCATTTATGATATTTGAAAAACTAATGTAAATACTTGTATCACAAAAAAGCTAATACGATAAGTAATCGGATATTTGAGTTTGTGTGGCTAAAGACTGCAGTAACTCAGCAATGTAAAGGTTGAAACAACTAGAACTTCCATAATTTTTTTCTCGGAAACAATAAGAATTTACAATTTCTTTTTTACAATATTGACTCCATTCTTCGTGACGTATCTATTACCAATTTTTTTTAAATAAGTTCTGAATCACCCTGTATATAAATTTTAGAGGGATATTTTATAACTATAATAAATATTATACTTATCATTATTTTATATCGGTCAAATGAAGATTGAAGCATCATAGGTAATATTTTTAGAGATATTACTTTTCAGAAATTCTTTCAACCAGCTGTGAGCAACATAAAAAATAATTTGGGGAAGGACAGTGTTGGAGAAGACCATATCAGAGAAGTTTGCAAGCAAATGTTAGAGGAAGCAAAGTTAATGTATAGTGTTACACCTAGTTCTAGGGATAGTTCACCATATGAATATAGTCATAGTGAAGCAGAGTCAGAAACTAGTGTTAGCGATGGACGTATAGGAAGAACTGTGAGTATTTGAAATGTTATACCTAGTAAAAATAAATCTGGATCTTATATAATAAACTTTTCATTCAACGAATTATGGAGTAAAAATTAAAGATGTATGTTATTGTCTCTAAGTAGCAATGTTTCTATTAAATGATATGTTGTTGAGAGTGACCATCTTTTTAGAGTCCGTTTACTCATAATAAAAGAAAAGAGTCAGACACAGAGTCAGACAATACTACAACAATCAATCTTTTACCAACTGTTAAAAGGCATAGAAATAAAGCTCATAATTCTACTGACTACAGTAGTTGTAAGTTGTCATTAAAACGAGATGGACCAAAATGGAATCCTGATAGGGTGAAGGGTAGCACCTTATTTATTATGGGGGCTAGAGCAAACAAAGTATTAGGTTATGGGCAGACAAGAGGAAGATTGTATGTGAGACATCCAAATCTTGTAAGGTAGGAATTATTATTTATCTTGTTCATGCTCCATTTTTCAAAGTACAGTTTTTTGTTATTGTTGTTTTTATTATTGCATCTTTCATTTGCATTCCATATAATTCATATACCTATGTTCAATATTTTAATAAAAAAAAGTAAGATATATAATACAGGGTATGCGCTGGAATGTGACACATTTTAACGCGCCACTGCCTGGCACGTGAATGGGTGGGGAGTTCTGTTTATGACAGTTGTGTTTGTCATTATATGCAGTTTAATAGCTATGGAGAATTGGCCGGTAAATCAACGCGTGTTCGCCATGACGGCTTACATTGAAACGAAGTCTGTTATTACGGTCCAAAGACGATTTCGGGCTGAGTATAATATCCCAAGACGTGGTCGCATGCCATCGCGGAACACTATTTTGCAATGGTTTAAGAAGTAGAAAGCGCATGGAACTGTCTGTGATAGGTTTGCTGGTTCTTCCCGTTCTGTCTGCGAACGCCTGAAAATATTCAAGAGTTGAAGAAGCAGTAACAGCCAGTCCAACACGATCATCGAATAAACATGCAAGCGCTTTAAACCTATCAGATCGTACAGTGCGCCGTATTTTGCATGATGATCTTAAGTTTCATCCTTATAAAATACAGATTGTGCATCAATTATCCCCACAAGATGCACCTAACAGACTTGCATTTTGCAGGAATTTGTAAGATTGTTGGGCGAAAGAGCAGATTTGATGGATAATTTAATTATGTCGGATGAAGCTCATTTTCTTTATCGGGTTTTGTTAATAAACAAAACTTTTGATAGTGTGCAGAACAACCAATGCAGTTGCATGAGAAACCTTTACATGCTGAAAAATTACGGTTTGGTGCGGTATTGCAACCTTTGGGATTATTGGACCGTATTTTTTTGAAGAGAACAATCGAACTGTAACCGTTACCTCGGGCGATATTTGCAAATGCTACAAACATTTCTTACTGCCGAATTACGTAGATTGAGAGTTGAAGATCAGGAAATATGGTTTCAACAGGATGGGGCAACTAGTCATACCGCTAGAATAGTTATGGAGTTTTTAAGGAATAAGTTTCCTGGGAGATTAATTTCCCGAAATGGAGACCTTGCCTGGCCAGCACGTTCTCCTGACTTAACGGCTCAGATTGTTTCTTATGGGCGTACTTAAAGTCTAAAGTGTATCTAAACAAGCCTCGCACACTGGATGAGCTAAAGAACAATATACTTGAGGCGCAGTTATGAACTACGTCCGAGAAAATATTGAAAAATGTAAAAAGTTTAATGGTGGACATTTAAAATCTGTAATTTTAAAAAAATAATAAACTGTTAAAAACTGCATTCAATGAATATTATTTTTCAGATTTTTTGCTTCTTTTACAACAAAATTTCTAATCACTACAGTGTAGCGAAAAACGTCATATTCCACTGCCGGACCCTGTAAAACTTAGTACTGAACACTCAAACTCAAAATTAAAAAATTGATCTGAGTGTAGCGGTAGCACTAATTTGATTTGTTTGTTGTTCCACAATGTAACATAAGTTGGTGAATTATTGTAAAACTGATGATAAAAAATATTTACAAGTAAAAAAATGACAAATTCAAACAATTAAAAAATAAATAAATATAGATAAACTAATTATTGATTTAAGAATAATTTATTTAACAAACTTTCTGATCAAATTAAATTTACAGTTATATCATTTAGTTCAATTATTGAAATTCTGATATAACTTTTAATTGAAAATAATTTTCATTTACCACATTTTTACTAATAAAAGTGGCACCTCTTGTATCTTATATTGGCGGAATATGAGTGTCTTTATTTTTCTGTATGATAAATAGTACCAAACAAAACATATTTTACTTAACTTTTTTTTCTCTGGTCAACGGTAACAGTACCTACTATGACATGCATATAAGAAGATTTGCAGTTTGTTTCATAAATTTATATTTCATTTCAACTATTGTAATCTATTCTGTAAAGATAGGCACTGGTCGGGTTCAGCACGCAATAGCGAACAGTGAGCAATCAGTAAGTGATTACTTGTCATGAGCAGTATTGTGCTGATTGACATTGAGACATCATGTCAGAATTTATAAAAATTATTTTATGGTACATCAAATGACCGCTGATAACTGAGTGATTACTTAAACTACCTGAATTAGGCCAGTCAAATACAATGATCAGTGAATGATCAGTGCATTCAAAGCTTTTGACACTGGTTGCCCAAATACATTAGTGTAAAAGTTTATAGTACTAACCAGGATGTCAAAGTTACATTGTTCTTTCAGTTTCTCTACAATAACATTTTTATTTGTAGTATTTGCGCAAAATTTAGTTGGTGGGAATTATTTTAAGATGTGGAATAGAAATCCTCTATATTTTTGCTGTATATTCTAGTGGACACATTGATACATTTGAACAATCTATTTAAAAATTTCAAGTTGTCAGTATACAGTAAACAGGATATCGATACATAATATAATAAATTATTTATGTTATTTATAATATATATCTAATATATAATAAGAATGATCACATGAGGTCTGAAGTACACTTGAAGAGGTTAAATTCAGTGTAAATAATGTATTGCCTTTGAGTGATTGAATAAGATTTAAATAATAAAATGAATGAGAAAAGAAGTTTTAGAGTTAATTTTAAAGAAAATGATATAATATCTCTCTCTACCCCTCATTCTAATCACAGGGATTAGCTCAGAAGTCGGAGACTTGTGAGGAGAGGGCGGCATATTATTATTAAGCAGGCGCATTTGCGCCCAGGAACGACTTACGTTGGTAGGCCCTAACCACTATTCAGTGCAGGAATGAGGAAAACCTGGAAAACCTCATTAATTAGGGGGGTAGTCAAATATCAACCGGCATCAATCTCTCACATTGACCCAAGCTAACATTATTCCACCCTACCATACCCACAGAGAGGGTGCCAATCCTCTCCACGAATATAGCTTATATACGGTCTACCGGCAGCTGGGCTCGAACCAACTCCGTCTAGTCACCTCGATTCAAGTACTAACGCCTTAAACATGCGACCACTGACCGATAATATATATCTCTCGAATCTTCAGTAAATCTAAACCGACTCTCTGGGAATTATTTATTATCAACCGTAGACAACTGCAAACCAAACATATTGGCACATTGTTAGTAAAATATAATGTGGGTCACTGAAAATTTGCCTCCCAGATCTCTCTTTTGAAGCAAAACCTAAAAAAAGCCTGAACTTATTAACTTTTGTTTTGAGGCAGGCATATTTTATAGATAGAATCATCCCCAAATTTCTACCTGTAAGCGGAGGTGATCTTTACTCTTAAAATCTTAAACGGGAAGTAGTATTTATTGTGTGATACATCATTTTACAGGCATTCAATTATCTTCTCAGCGTCATCTAGTTTTTTAATGTGGGATGATTTGTTAATAAATTACTACCTGCAGAATATAATAACTTTGGTGAAGAATGTAGCAAAATAATTATGAGGGAAAAATCTGAGTAAAATTTAAGAAATAAATAGTTATATGCTGCATTTACTTCTACATTAACAGTAAAGTTTCTTGTTTAAAAGGTGTATACTATTGAAGAAGCTGGTATAATTAATTATTTTCCCTAGTACTGGTAGTGCTAGAGCTACTGAAAATTTATTTAGTGAACAACATCCCAAGATCCATATGTCCCACGCTTATGTGAAAATTTTATGAAACTGGATCTGTCACAAATTCCAGTAAAAAGGAAATAGTTGAAGTTGCCATTTTGACCCACATTGTGATGGAACCTATTATTGGGTACAAGAAAATTTTCAAATATTTCAGATGTTACCACAAACAATCGTTCAAAAAATGTTAAAACATAAATTTCACCCATGTAAAATTATATCTATTAGTCCAAGAGTTTAATGAGTAACAATCGGAGTTTAGAATTTTGTGAGGCCATCACTTAACGAATGATTGTCAATCCAAATTTTCTTTTCAATATTTGCTTTTCTGACGAGTGCTATTTTTTTCTACATGGGGACGTTAAATGTTAGAACTGACGCTATTGGCCAGACAATTATCCAAGGATATTTCATGTGATATATACTCAACATCCAGAAAAATTCAACATTTACGCAGGCATATTTGGAGATTGCGTTGTTGGTTCAGTTTTTTATCTAGAAATTTAACCAGTCAAATGTTTTGCATCTGTTGAAAACCACCATTAATCCTGTTTTAACTGGCATATATGAGAATGATAATTGTGAACATACCAAAAACATATGCGATGTGTCTGAGATAATTTTTAAATCAAACAATTTCAGAATGGATTGGAAGGAGAAAATTTATTAAACAACCTGCAAAATTTGTCTTTCTTTTTTCTGTGGAGGTATTTAAAGACAAAAATGTACGATAATCTGAATCATTGGATCGGTCAGTGGTCGCGCGGTTTAACGCGTCAGTACTTGAATCGAGGTGACTAAATCGCTGTGAGGTTTGACCCCCGCAGCCGGTAGACCGTATATAAGCTATATTCGTGGAGAGATCGGCATCCTCTCTGCGGGTATGGTAGGGTGGAAGAATGTTGGCTTGGATCAATGTGATAGATTGATACCGGTTGATATTTGACAACCCCCCTAATTAATGAGGTTTTCCAGGTTTCCCTCATTCCTGCACTGAATGGTGATTAGGGTAAGTCGTTCCTGGGCGCAAATGCGGCCTGCTTAATAATAATATGCCGCCCTCTCTCCCGCACAAGTCTTCAACTTCTGGGCTAATCCTCGTGATTAGAATGAGGGGTAGAGATATTATTAGAACGTTTGTGACAACACATTATGCAGGGTGTGTTATATTGAAAAATAAGTGGTGTTTGCTTAATAAACCCATGTTCTAGAGCCACTCAATTTTGACATTCAGGATAATTTAAAAAATCCAATTTTGCATGTAATTTTTTTTAAGGACCCACAGATTGATTAAAATCTGATACAGTTACATTTTTAGTGGTGCCAAACATGCTCCTGTTATTAGTTTTTTTGTAAAAAGTAGAGAGTGCTAGTTGCTAGCATTTATGCTGACGTTTCATTCTTTAACTGTTTTTAAGTTGGGATTTCTCTTTCTCATTTTAAGATGTTCTTAGTAAATTTGTTAAAATTGCAACATTTTTGAAGATAATGTAAAAAACTATGATAAAATCAACAAGATCTCTGTCATAGTAGGTACTTATTTATTAAGTGTGCATGTGTCAAACTTCCAGCTCTTTCATTGATATATCATATTTTATATAACATAAACTCCGGTATGTTGTTTATTCTACAGTTTGAATAGTAATTTGTTCTTTTTGAGATTATAGTAAACATTAGATTTTATTCTGCTCTGTGTTTGTAACACACTACTACATAATACTAATGTAAACTTATACCAGCAGTGCAGATGACTTTTGGAGGAATGTTTTAAGAGGCTGTAGCAGTAGTTAGATATTCCCAAAAATTTGCTGAGTACCACTTGCCAAATATGATAATATTATTGGAGATAGAAACTGGTGATCTTAAGAACCTAAACAAAATAATTCTGGTAGACTTAGATCAGCTGGAACTGATAAAAAGGTCAATATATTTTAGATTTCATCTCCAACCATTAGAAAAGAAAATTTTTTTTACAGTTAAATATGGAATCTAGCTTGTGAAGGATACCAAAAGAACAACCATTATTGCATCCATTATTACAGAAAAGTAAAATAATTTTTACGGAGCATCAAACTGCAGTGGTACTCTTGAAATATACCCCCAACAGTCAACATCGGAACTGCTGGTATAAGTTTTCATTATTATTATGTAGTAGCACATAACAAGTTTGACACATACACACTTGATAAATAAGTACCATTACAGAGATTGCCTGGTTGACTTTACAACAGTTTTTTTTACATTTTTAACAAATTTATTATGAGCATTTTGTGTGTAAAATGATATATTACATAATATAACAAAACAAAGCTTAGAACTGGAAAACCCAACTTAAGAGAAAGATAGAGAATAAAATGAGACTGGAAATGATAGCAACTAGCACGCTCTACTTTGTATAAAAAAAACACCAGTTTTCAACACCACCAAAAACGTATTTGTGTCAAATTTTAAAATATTTATACATACAAAACTTGATTTTTTAAACTGATCTTACACGCCCTGTATCTAAAAAACGAGTAGCTCTAGGACATATATTTATTAAGCAAACCCCGAATTATGTTTCAGTGTTCTATCAGTCCTAGTAATATTGCCATGTCTGTTTGAAACACCCTGCATATGAATCTAAACTATATTAATCCACAAATGTTAGAGAACATTTTGAGCAATGTATACTACTGCATGATAATTGATGGTGGACATTTTCTACATTCGATAAATTAAAAATAGTTCAAATAAGGTCATTTGATGATCTAAACAGTTCTACTTTAATTTTATAAGATTTGATCATCTAAAATGAAAAAAAAAAAATAGGTAGCCTTAAAAAACTAATTAAATGCCGGTCAAAATGCTGTATCACAAAATACCACATTCAATTTAATCTTGTAAAGAGGAAGGTCATCCTCGCTTAGATTACAAATTTGGGAAATAATATAATTGACGAGCGGTTTTTTTAATTTTTGCATCAAAACAAAAAAAATCTGTATGGCAAGATTTCTGTGGGCCACAGGGTATATTGATATATTCCCTTTTTTCATATATGCAGTAAATACCACTTATTAATTAATATGCTTCCATTTTCAGATATTCTGGTGATCAAGAAGATAAAGAATGGTTAGCCTCCAAAAATTTAATGCCTCCAAGTGGCGGAAAGGCTTATTTGATGCTTCTAGAGGATATTAAAGAACTAACGGAAAGCGATGAGTACAAATACAGCCCAAATCTGCAGCTTCATGAACTGAAAGGATTTGAGGTACCCATGTTTTTATTATTGAAAATAAAGAACTTCATAGAATATGTAAGAACTGAGAGAAAGCTCTTGGCTCACGTTGACATATATGAAGATCAGAGCCATTCCTCTACACCTCCTTCCAACGTCGCTTTAGATTCTGCTCCATCTACTCCTTCAGATACTGCTGTCTCAGTTGAAAATCCCATAGATAATAGTTTTAAGCAAGACAGTTTTCTTAACATGTCATCTGATATGAGTAACAATTTAAGCAGCTCTGTAATTTCCAGTATTTTAGCAAATCATTTATCTACCATTAATAGTACAGATAGTTCTCAAGATTTTTAAGGAGACTTAAGGCTTGATTAGATTTTTATTTTTTTATACTATATTTATTGCTACTATTTATTTTTTGCTATTTATTTTTCCATTGTTGTATAATAAAGTGAATGTGTTTTTATTGTGTTTTATTTTTTCCTTTTGAATAAAGACATAATTTATAAATAGAGCTTCTCATTTGCATGCCAAGTCGGGAGTATCTTTAATTTAAGGATCCCTCAGACCAACACAGCAAAAGCAGCCCAGTAGTGGCAATGAGGCAATGATGCGTTCTTAAAAACCATGGCAGTATATGCAAGCAATGTACTGTTTACAAAGTTCATTCGAACAATTAGGTATATGAACTGATAATTACCCTTTCACACAAGAGAAGTGAAACAATATAATAAAACCACCACATATCGTCCTGCCTAAACTCGCGGCAAGAATTCAGACGTCTTACGTCATGCTTGACGTTACGCAATTGTTTTTATTGTCAATGTAATTTTCGATATTTGCTCGTATTAAAAACAATCAATTTTTGCAACTTAGTGCAGTATATTTAAGCAAATTTTAGTTCAGTTGCAGTTTCTTAAATATTTTTATGAAAATATGAATTATTCATTTTTCCGTATGACGAAGTCGTCTGAATTCTTGCCGCGAGTCTATAGTTTAAGGCCAGGCTCGCACTAGAAGTTTTTCGCCGTGCGGAAAAAAGCGCTACGGCGAAAAACTCCTATTGCGCTCCTCTCTAGATTTTCGGCCGCTGACTATAGTCCAGTGCCATAACTTCGTTTAGGAAGAAACTAATCCACTTAATATAAAATTGTCTAATTTTACGAAATCTTATCACACGGTGTATTATAATATAATGAGTCACGCCATCACCTAGGTATAATTTTAACCAAAATATTAGAATACATTTATAGGGTTTGTTCCAACACAGCAAGAATCGATTCCGAACCGTCCAGAACTAGTTATATAGTCAGTTCAGTTTGTTAATGTACTTTCGACGATGTTGGTCAAACATTTTTCACGGTTCTGAACCAGTTCTCGACGGCTGTTGGAACAAACCTATACATGTATGCGTCAGAACTGATGAATATTAACAGATACAGGGCACGCTGTGTAGCAAAGCTACATCTAGCGTCCATTAATTCGCTACTCAATGCCAGACTGAAAAGCCAGACACCAAGCATATTCTACATAGCAATCGACACCATTCAAAGCTAATCGCGACCTCTATCGCAATTTGGCGATAACGATATTTTGTAAATACGAAATTCCAACTACTCTGCGCATGGGCTATTGCCCGGCCAGCATTGAGTTACACCTGGAAAACCCACAACAATCGGCTAAAGTCTCTTGTCGGCAGCCCACCAGACATACCTACCAGTTTCGAGCTTATTAGCATTCATCAGTATGCCATATTAGGTGAGGTTACCGACGATAACCCTAGCTGTTTTAAATCTGTCTATAATGATTTTCCGTGTTGTTATACCGTGACTTACGCTTAGCTGGAATTATTGGAAAAAACAGATGTGAGCATTTAGATCATACTCACACAAAATGTTATTACTTAGACATTTTGGACAATAATAATTTAACTGAAATACATAAATTTATATACGCGTATGTGATGGATTTGAAAGTTTTATCATTATGTATATGCCAATAAAATTTTATTTGTTTTAGTTTTTGTTGTCATATAACCGTAACATAATAATTTCAACTACCTATATGACTCTCTTTCTGGTACGCATTGCAGTAAATACCTAAAAGCGCGTTTAGACCTGTGAGCTTTCGGCGAGGGTAAAGAAATACTCAGTATCAGTTTGGAGGGTAAACAGACCCGATCGGAGAATGGACGTACACTTGCTACAAATAAAAATTTCCAACTCGAATCATTATCATATTTTGTTTAAATTATGAGGGTTTAACTGTTTGTCACCAAATTGTTATTTCGTCTATTTATATCAGCATACTTTCTATTTAGATTTATAAAACGAAAATTCATGTCATGCATAATTTGCAAACGCATTCTTCTAAATATTTTAATCACTATTTTCCACTCTTTATTGCACTATATACACTACTCACGGTCACGGACATTCTTGATAGTGCATTACATATTTTAACTGCATTACTTTCACTCATATTTTGGTCTTGCGCTATAATCTCTTTGTATACGTTTTCATTCGATATTGCTTACTTGTTAGATTAGGGCGTTTACGATCTTGAGAATACGCCGTATTTAATTAGCGGAAATATATACCCGAAATTTTCCCATCCACACGCCCATAGTACATAGGGTGTGCGCGTAGTGGGGTATGTCATGACATGATTACCAATAGAAATCGTACATTCCGATTTGGCGCATGCGCATTTGTTGCAGCAGCAGTTCTGCAATCGGGTATGCTTTCAGAGGTATGAGGCATTTAAATCTTATCGATAAATATAGGGGTGCATGCATTTATCTTTGTGTTGACTGTTTTAAATGGTGAACGGGTTTATAAAATGAATCGCACTATTATTTTGGACCTCGATTATGGTACATTCTAATAATATTGTACCAAGGTTTGAAACAATTAATATTTGGAGTTATATAAACCAAAATTGTGCGAATTTTCATGGCAGTATTTTTCCCAAAATTTATATTAATAGTCCACCGGTTCACCTCTGCATAGATAGTAGATATATGTATTAGATTGGAAACGTTTATTGTATTGTGGCTACAGTACTCTATACTCTCTGAGAGATGAAAAGAGAGACTGTTTTTAATTACAAAGTTCTGAAAAATATGTTAAATCTATCCTGAAGATACATACGTTTATTATTTTGAAATGTGTGGTATCCTGCTTCGTAAATTTTCAAAATTAATAAGCGACATGAATTATTTATACTGCCCATTAACAACGCTGTGAAACTTCATATACAACACCAATTCAGATCCATTCCGTTGTTTGTATTCGTTATTAAGTGCGCCAACATTGGCGGGATTTATTTTTCTTATACAAATTGGCCATGATTATAGCTGCATCACTTGCAACCGTCGCATCAAGTAACGTGTAGTTTCTTGTAAATCCAGCCTTTCCTAGGAAGCATGACGGAGACAGGACGGATTCCGCAGATGGTGCACAGATGCAAAATATAAAAAATACTTTCTTGGCGCAGCTTTAGGAAAGGACTTCTTATACTTTGCATATGTGGAACATTTCCAGAATCGGTCTCGTCTCCTTCACGCTTACTAGGAAATCATGGCTTAAACGGAAACGCACAAAATACAAACAAAACTGAGTTCTGGATTTGCTCTCGATGGCTCACGTAGTGTCCATCGGAGGCCGATTAATTAATTTTTTCTTTGAGTGGCTTATGAATGGTTCATAAGCTACTCGGCTCTTATGACTATATGCGCCTTGATACCTCCAGCATTCAGAGATAGAGAAGAAATATCTTGAAATAAAATATAATAAAATCTCTGCTAGACAAAGCAATCAATTTACTAATTTGAAAGAGAGGAGGAAGAGTGTTAAAGTTCCTTAAAAGTCACCTTGGCGAAATTACAATGTCGCCAAATAGTTTTTGAGACGTCGCAGGAATGTAGCAGCAGAATGTAAACATTACCACATGACCGAAAATGCAATGATATTGTTGTGATGTTACATGACGTTCAGCGCGGTTTACGTTTTCGTAGCTACAGGTGACAGATGCAGTGTAACATTAATGATGCAAACAGGGCTTTATTTCTTGTGTTATTTCATTTTTCTGGCATTTTTGGGTCATGTATAGTGTTAATACTATAAGTAATGCTGTGCAAATTCCAAGATGACGGAAGTAGGGTTTGTGTAAGCATAATTTTATACTTATAAACTTCATTAGTGCTAATTCCAACTTCATTAGTGCAGCAAATAGGGGAAGTCAAGGTATGCATTAGTCAGTCTATTATTTTTCATTTTACTATAATTATTAGCGGTGATGTGGTGAACTTACGGTATTGCTAAACGGAATTTATTCCTTTGTCTATAATATAGATCCGCTCTTGAAAATTATGGCGACAATGCTGTTGGTTACGTCCAGATAGAGAGCTTTACTTGAGGTATATATAAAATTATGCCATCTGATGTTACATTAAACTACTTGTTTTAATTTGAATAATAATAAATAAAAGTGATGAATAATGAACATTTATTTATTTTTTATTACTATTAGCTACTGATTTCATTTCTTCTCAAACATTTAAAAAAAATCTTATTTATCATTTTTGCCTATGTTTTCAGAATACAACAGGCAATATAATGTAGTGAAGTCATATAGCAAATTTTTAAAAACACCTCAAATAACATTCTACATCTCGTAAATCATAGCAAATACGGAACATGTTATTTGGAATTGAAATAAAGCGCGCAATGCAATAAACAAAAAAATTTTGCTCTACCATTGATTTTATAAACCACCTACATGCCGGTAACTTAATACAAAAATTTTATTGATTCTTTACAAATTTACATCTTAAATTTTCGATTAACTTAAACCTACCTGCTTATGTATTTCCAATTAAACTTACATTAAAATGGTCTTCACAAACAAACAATGTTGCTGGAGAGCTTAACGTCTTCCTTTCATCACGCTTCGTCACCCTACACCACATTTTTCTTTTCATTTTTTGAAATGGTAAAATATTTTTTATTAGGCGCTTTATGCTGTATTCATACATAATAGCATAATGCAATACTTCTTCCATTTACCCGATGAGATGCACTTTCTGTGCTGATTTTACGAGTCTATTTTGCAACTGTATTCAATACCAATATCTATTTAACACAATAACACTTAATAATATCACAAATGACAAAATAACTCTTCTAAACATGTACTGCTTTGTCCGAAAATGGAAATCTCGTATACAAATACAGGGTGTAACTTTGAAGGGGGGTCCGGTTTGGAGGGGGGGTACTCGTGACCTTTACAAACAGATATCATAAGTTTGTTTTCTTAAATTCTGTCACAAAAACTGATTTTTTTTTGTTGCCTTTTTTCGCAATTTTCATAGTACGCCACTGAGCAGACAAACGCTGCGCATATCTAGTTGCAGCGTCACCAGCATTATTGTTGCCATATTTAATTATTGAAGTGGAAGATGGGAAAAGAAGGCCCACTCCACTCGTGAGGCACTGCTTTTTGACACATACATTTGTTTGTAGTGGGTGTTCGCTTTATTATTCCATATAAACAAAAAATTTAAAAAAATGTATTCTTTTACGGATAACACATCATAAAACAGAAACAAGTCAACTAACAGAAAACTCAATAATAAATAAATACATACTTAATACTTTTTACTTAGAGTCTTCTTCTACGGCATTTAAAATATTTGGTTCAAGGTTATTATTACTTTCCGAGTTTGTTTTTACTGAACATTAGAGTATTGGCGTTCTTAACTCCCATAATCTCTTAAATGTTGAACTAATCTTATAGACATTTTCTGATGTGGTACGTGTCTATCGCGGTAATCCATCTGATATCGCTTTCTTGCAGCCGCCGTCTAATTTTGATAAAAAAACGAAGCTTTAGACATATTATTAGCCCTCATATTAGCCACTTCTTAATTTGTATACATATTTTTTTAATAATACCACACACACTTGGTAATGAAAATTGACCTTTATAAGGTTATTATACACTTGCACAGAATAACACATTCCACAAAATACCACTTTAAATTATTACGAAATTAAACTTGGCAAAATACAATCCTGCATTAAACAAATTCTAATTCGATTTCAGTAAAAAATCACGCAGAGAACTTGCTTTCTGTCTCTCATATCTGTATATTTTTATATAAAACGACCTAGTCTGGTTTCATGTATTGTGTGCAGTATTTATGTGATATTTTTATTTTATAAACTAGGTTAATGTCACGGTTATTGAAGGGACATTGATAAAACCCTTAAAAATAGTATCAAATCGGTTGTACTGAAACTGTTTTTTTAAAACATTTTAAAGCTATCAGACTAATAATTTGCTTATTTTTAATTACGCACATTTTATAACACAGCAACAAGTATTTTAAAACATTAAGTTTTACTGGCAATAATTATTAGTAGGTAACGTATTAAAATCCACCTACCAATACTATTATTTAATAATAATAATTAGTTAATAGATCAGTAAAAAATTGTATTTTTTACGTACTTTTACATTACGTACTTTTTTACAACACTCGAAAATGGTTTTAGGATTCATTCAGGCTGCATGGAATGCGACCTTGAAATGACGGGATAAGTTCCGACACAGGTTCCGACGTCTAGACTGGTAACAACTACCTGGCAACACCGTAGACATCGTTCTGCAGTGAAACTCGGACGCTGTACAGGGGCGGCGTGTATAGCAATTTGGGTGCAGTTTACAAAATTAATTATAACTCGGCTATTTATTTGATTTTAAAAAAACTAGTTTCAGATTAGCAATCTAGGGAACACGGACTACCCCCCCTCCAAACCGGACCCCCCTTCAAAGTTACACCCTGTATAAAGCATAATGTTGTATTAATCTAGGACAAACACCAATTTGATTAAAATAATACATTCTTCCTTCTGCACATATTTGGAAATCATGCAATTTGTCCATTGTACTAGTTGGGGTAGTTTCATGATTATTTGCGATGTGTCCAGAATCGTCTTAGTAGATTAAATTTTTACTTCATTTCTGGTAAAAAATTACAATCTTTTATGTTAATATTAAGTGTTAATTTTATTCATGTCCATACGTACTTCAATAGATATTTTTACCACATTAAATTTTTTACTGTGCACATATTTTTTAATTATAATTTCTAAATACTTAGGAAACTAATAAGTCATCGTAACTCTAATAAATAAGAGAGTATATGAGACTGTTTGTTTGTTGTTGAACAACTGGCTAATAATTACTTCAACCACAATTACAAACACGCGAGAAAATATCTTTTCGTTTAGTACGATATATATTTTTCTATAGAATGTAACTAAAATATTTAGTTTCAATATTTATACCCTTGTTTATGTACTTACACGTTTCAAAGAAAGATAAAGGGTGTTTTTAAATGGTGATATTTAGTGACTTCCTGTTTGTATTGTAATTTACGTAACACATACACATATAAAAAATTATTTTTTTACTTACTACTAAAAACTTTCCTTTATATGGGCCCTGCACTTTAAATAAAATGTTCGAAATTTCTCCCGTCTGTCTCAATGTAGTACACAGTATGACTAAAATTTACAGAATATAATAATCATCATTTCAGTCTTCCCCGTCTATCACACTGGTACACATTGGTAGGTACCTACCTAAATGTAAACCACAGCATAACGAAACCAGCAAACGGACTCGGGCAAATAGTTTCAGACGCGCAGGATATGGCGCGCAGCTTTCTCAGTATGTGGAGCACCATGTAACTGTCAGGTGCTGTCAGTATAATAGTCTAAGAGCCAGTGGCCGGCAACCTATAAGTAAATGATTATACCTGAAATTTTTCACAGTGACTTTCTTATACCTATCACTCATGATGTGGGGACTCGCTAAACCCGGCGAGGTCAACTCAAGAGTTACTCAGGTGCCAGAAGTATGAAAGTGTAACCAACTTCGTTATTAAATTAACAAAGCTGCCGTTTGAAAATTTTAAAATATACAATTATTATTATATAAAAATAACAAAGGCAGACGATTGCCGTGATTCTAAAGTCATAGCAGACACTTGTGAAATTGGCAAAAATTATAAATTTGAAAAGTATTTGATTAAATCTGATTTTTGACGTTAAAAAACTGTCAGAAATGTCAAGCATTGTAATCAACATCACCAAATCTCAGAACCTGTACCAGAAATGGAGGTTATTTGTTACTTATATCATTTTAATATAAAAAGGTGCTAAATGCATTAAATAATAAAAATAAATGCCTAATTTGTTAGATCTGAAATTTTAAAATTTTCAAACGGCAGCTTTGTTAATTTAATAACGAAGTTGGTTAAATTTTCATATCTCTCGCACCTGAGTAACAGTTGGGTCGGCCTCGCCGGGCTTAGCGAGTCATCACCTCATGAGTGATAGGTATAAGAGACTCACTGTGCAAAATTTCAGGTATAATCATTTACTTATAGGTTGCCGGCCACTGGCTCTTAGACTATAAGCGAACGTTTGTTGGGAGAGGAACTAAGATATCAGAGATGTATTCAGTATTGTTTTGTTGTTCGAGAAAATGCCCTTTGTGACGCTGGTGTATTGCCCCAAAACAATTTTTAAACAGTCCTATTTAATGCTTCTAGTTCATAAAAAATTCATACCTTCATTTTTAGCTAATTCTCCTAATTTAATGAAACCTAATATTGTTATTTTCCACCCAGTAATACATTTTATTGCAGATGTTATATCTTTTGCTTTTGAATCAATTATTTGTGATTTCTGAAACATATCGAAATAGGTTCTAAAGAGATCGTTTTCGTCACTTGTAAATATGTACGCATTTTGAAATTATGGTTTTCCAAATTGACTCGAGAATCGAGAGAAGGTTGCTGATGTGCCTAACAAATTTCTCCGTTTCTTTTACTTCTAAATGAAGCACTTTAAATCTAATATAAAGATTCATACACGATGCTGCCATTAAATAGAAAATTTGCATCCTCAAATCCACACATTTTATCAATGTCTCTTGTATAAAATAAACTTGCTTTCAGCCTAATTTCTTCTACACAGACCATATACAATTTATTTATATGATTAAAATTTTCAAATTTCTTTTCTAAAATTTTGAGAACGTCATTAACTTCAGGGGCAATTTTGATATGCTTTATAAATGACTGTAAAGTTGACGCACTAAGTAAACAAAATAATTTAACAAGGTTCCTTTTATACAATTTGGGACCGAGAATATACGAATATAGTGACAAACAAATATTTTTGAAATTTTTGGAATAGCTGCGCCCTTTTGCCTTTTATATGTTCAGACATTTACACATTAATTTTGGATTGTTTGGAAATCTATATATGCCTCATAATAATTTCGTTAAATTCATAACAACCATGGAGATCCTTTTCCAAGAGAATTTTGAAATACTTTCTGCTCAAAACAATGTTGTGAAAAAGTTTGTTACATTATTTAAATCTTTACATTTTGTACATCCTTGTAAACATTTTAACTCTAAATATATATATCATTTATATGCTAGGTTTATATTATACAATAAAATGTGTAAGTAGAAATTTCAAAGTTGTTAATACAACCAGAAAACAATAATTTGGAGACATAACTGAAAACAAAATAATTAATAGTAGGTAAGTTGTTTTATTATTATTATAAATTATTTGTATTTGCATTCTAATGCATTTTATGTGAAGGAACGTAATTAAAATATGTTTAATTAAACCTTTGCAAACAACAAGACTCACGGTCTTGTTTGTATTAAATATTGGTTAAATACGACCCTGCTAAATGTGAGAGAGAGATAGGAACCGGCAAGCACCCGTGCCGCTAAACGGGCCTGTCTGAAATAGATCAAAGTACCGACAGTCGAGTCATTTTGCTGGTTTCGTTATGCTGTGATGTAAACACAATTCGTTGTGCGTGGAACAGCTTCTTAATGGCTCCTCAAAACGCCGCGCTATGTGCGGTAGCTTATACTGTTCGCACAACAGTTGGAAACCATTTTCAATCGTCCGACGCACGCGTAGTTTATTTATAATGCCTTCATAAGGTTGAAAATCTTTTGTTTTAGTTGGAATGCGCACGCTCCGGACTATTGGAAACTAAATTATGTACTGGTGCGAACAAAGCTAATGACTCTACAGGGCAATGACTTGGTAGAAAAACTTAATAATCTGTTATTGTTTGCTATTTTCGTATTTAATCATATTGTCTTCTTACGAAGTTTATTTAAAAGCGTTTTTATTGTATTAATCATTTTTCTAAATAAATTTATATGAAATGACTTTATTACCACTGACGAATTTTGTAATATGGTGGCAAGTCACCGCCACATACCACCTTATATTTATTTATTTAATTTAAATACGTATGCTAGAGGCCAGTGCCCAGTTACAGGATACAAGCACAAAATATAAATATAGGTCCTATATATTAATTTCACTATATAATAAAAAGAAAACATATGTTACACAAGTCATCAAAATAATAAGACTACATACAACACATAAAATATAAAAAAGGGCACTGCCTACACAATCAATATACTACAACAAAAGACTATCAATGTTAAATACTATTTAAAATATAACTACACAAACAATTTTAATTGCGAGACAAACATAGATTATTTCAAAAATCGTTTTTATATTTTATTAATCGAGCAGAATAATATACCTATACTGCTCACCAGAGCATGATAATTAAGAATCATCCGATACAGAGGAGAAGCCTTCATAGTATTAGTCCTTACAGGAGGAATATTAAAAATATTTCTCGACCCTTAGCACTTTAATTGAAATTTTTAAAAGCTATGCACAGTCAGTTAAACTGTTTATTATTTTATATAGAAATATAACCTGTTGAGCTGACCCCCTTTTCTAGCTTTGGAATATTCAACCGCGCGAGCATATCTTGTGGGAAACCTCTTTCAGGATACGTTCCGTCAAGAATGTATACCTCTGATTTCAAGAATCGTCTCTGAACTTTTTCCAGCGAGTCAATATGCACCCTATAAATAGGGTTCCAAACGGTAGCTGCCTATGACTTGATGAAGGATTAATATTATAATCTCAAAGTATGCATATTGTTGAAGAGAAAATAATAGTCCCTAAAGTTTTGCATGCTGAAGACGTAACTACTTCAATATATTTATTTAAATATGGTTTTGAATCAAATATAACGCCAAGGCCTTTTAAATATTCCGGTCTTTGCAATGAAAAATTCTGAATTTTATAGTTATATCTAATGTAATTTATTTTACGTGTGAAAATCATAACATTACACTTCTCTGCATTCAAGGACAATCTGCACCACAAATCTATTTCATGTCATGTCTTTTGAAGAACTGCACAGTTCAACACACATTTTATTTCCGTATACATTATTAAGTCATTAGGATATAGCAAACAGTGTACAGCATTAAGATTTGAGGTTATATCATTAGTAAACAAAATAAATAGAAGAGGACCCAAAACAGACTCCTGAGGCATACCAGATCCCTGCAAGAATCCTCCATACCTGAAGTCATAGAATTGTATAAACAGATGTCGATTCGATAAGTATGACATTAATACATTTATGATGAGATGGACAATTCGGTAAAAATTATAATGGAAACCGGACCATAGATGATATTGCGGAGAAGGATTTCGAAAATGTTGGCAAAATTACAAATAATAGTTATAGGTCTATAGTTCATCCATATCATTATTTATATAAATAGAGTATATTCTTCATAATTTCCGTAAGTCAGGAAAAAAGAGTTAAGGATTAGGTTAAAAATATAAATGTAAGTGATTCAGTCAAAGTTACAGCACAATCTTTAATAATAAATGCAGAAATCATATCCGTATCCATAGTCATCATTGGTTTAATCCGTCTAATGACATTATAATAATATCAGTGTGAGTGACAAATAAGCCACCAGAAACTGGCAAGTTAGAATTGGGTTCCTGAGCAATATTATTACCATGACATCAAAACTGGAAAAAAATTAGAAAAACTTGCTAACAGCTGAGGACCATCAATTAAATTGTCATTATATCTGAGCATAGAAGGAGTTGAATTTTTGTTATGTTGAAATAAAGGCCTTCATGTTTGACGTTCAGTTATGTTACATCGTGTTTTTGGTTTTTTGGGCTCGAGATTTGTCCGTCTGTCGAGAACTATTGTTAACGACAGTCAATTTTGAGTGTTCTGTGTGATTCAATGGTTTAACAAGCAAAGAAAACGTCCGTGAACAATAAGTTGTCGATAAATTGACGAATCTTAGAATCAAAGACCTGCTATTACCTAATACTATCTCGGGTCCAAGTGTATACGCATTTTGCCATAAGGTTGCGCCTCTATCTATAATTTCTCACTCAACGGCAGCACATAATAATATTTCAGAATTTGGCACAACACGTCAACATAGTCTTACAGTGGTATTCATAGTCCGTCTCCGGCCGCCAGAGAGTGGTCTCCGTACCTAAATTAAGCATGAAATTCACATAATTTCGAGAAGAAGATATAACTTTTACAGTACACTGTAATCATTGTCCGTCCGAAATTATTTGAATTTTATACTGAAATTCGCATAATTTCGGGACGGAGACAGACTATGAATACCACCGTTAATCTACGCAGAGATATATCTGGGTTTAACAAAACTTGATCACGTGTTTCACCGTTAGCCTTAAGGCTTACGGTGAGCGCTCTATCAAACGATATATAACATCTGTTCCAACAACCGTCGAGAACTGTTCAGTACCGTGAGAAATGTTTGACCAACACCGTCTTACGTCGCATTCGCCGAGAGTACATTAACAACTAAACTGACTGACTAATTCTGAACGGTTCGGAATCGATTCTTGCTGTGTTGGAACAAACCCATAGTTTTCGCTCAGTAACTCCTTAACGGATAATGATAAAAATATGCGGTTTTTTAATAGACTTCAAATATTATTTTACGTCGGCGCTGTGTTTTGAAATTTTGAAAATGTGTAAAATAAATTTTTTTAAAATGAATTTTGCATATTTACAAAATTAAAAAACACAGCGCCGACGTAAAATAGTAGTCTATTAAAAAAACCGCATATTTTTATCATTTTTCGTTGAGGAGTTACTGAGCGAAAACTATATCCCTTGGATAGAGCGCTCACCGTAAGCCTTAAAAGCCCTAGTCATTACAACTGAATTTGATATGTAACATATATTTTATTTTTAATTTGTCTATACTCCAGCCCAAAATAATTTCACAAATATATTCTATTGCTGCTTCATAATTTTTGTTTTAACTGTAGTAATGCTGCCTGCATAACGCGTCAAATTCATGAATTGAGTCTCGCCACTGTGCCACCGAGCAGCAATGACCCTAAACAACCTCAAATCTTCATTTTATTTACAGTGATGAAATCAAGTAACAATAATAAAAAATCAGTGACGAGACGAAATAACAAAATAAATATCTAATAGACAAACAAGAAAAATTAGTTAAACTTCTAACAATTTCACATCGATGACTCATACTCGAAACCATCCACTATTTTTTAACATACTTACAAATTGATATGCTAATTTCTGTTGGGTACATCTCGTTTTGTTTACATTACGTATTATTTAACTCTCTATTTTTATAAATAAATTAGTTAGTACTGATAACTTTTATAATTTTTGCCCCTCTCCCCATACATTTTTATAGCCTAGATACTTCATATACAATTTTAATCTACAAATCAGACCACTAATTGATTAAATCATATCGCCCTATCTCTAAATCTTTTGTAATTGGCTAAATTGCTGTAGATTTACGTGATTATCTTAATACTTTGATAAAATATAACTGTTATTATTGGCAGATATTATTCTTGTCAATTAGAGTATACAGGGTGTCCCAAAATTAGACCGCCAAAAATTAACTCTGGATTCTAGGATCAAAAATAAGAAGAAAAAGTTATATGAACATAGTTTCGTAAACGTCCCCTATCGAAGCTATTGCTCCTTAAAGAGGGATCCCAAAATTTGATTATCTCGAGATAAAGTAATCAAATTTAAAATCGAGAATCGCAATTAGAATGCGAATTTAATGTTCTAAAAACAATACCATAATTAGTCATAGGCGGGCCAAACTGGGGGGTTATTGGATGCATATTGCTGTAACTTTTTCATGTCTTGAGGTTTTTGCCATCAGATCAAAAAATTAAAAATGTTGAACAATTTTACAAAAAAGTTACTTTTGCTTTACTTCGATAAATTATTCCGTTTACGAGTAATATTAATTTAAAAATTTTGTGACATGCCACAAAGATATTAGATATGATATGCAAACCGTCAAATTGTGTCTAGTAGGCTTTGAAGTTATTTGTCAGTTTATTTGACACATATTACATATATATTTTTTTAAAAAATAAGTATTAATGAGCTATATTAAAATTCAAAAATTTACAAATAATTACATTACTGATATGCATTTTAATATGTTTTAATTTTAATATGTTTCATATATGATCTTTGATCCAGAAATCATGGAAGAATTAGAGATAAATCTCGTTGAAGACGATAATGAAGACAATAACGACCTTGGAATTCTACAGCTGCGGGAAGACGACGACGATAAAGAAGAAGAAAATTGAAATTAGAACTTATTGTTCTTATAGTTATTTTTTCTTTTTTTTTAATTTTGACAGCCACAAATCTATCGAATGACATTTTTTTAATAAAAACATTATTTAAAATTTTATTTCTTTTCTATTCTTTTTTATTTATTAAAGAATAATTACTATAAATAAGAATTAAATTATAATATGATTTAAATTTTTCGCTCTACAAATTTTTAACTACACGGGCAGGTAAGTGTTATTAAATAAATTGATACTTAATTGAAAATAAATAATTAAGCAGAAAAATATTTAAATATAATGTAATTGTTAATAAAAAATTAAAATTATTTATAATTATATATTTAGTAACAATTTATAAACCTTATATGAGATGATTTCGATCGGGACTACCAGTTGATTTCAAATGATATTTTAACCGCGCGCTCTCTGCCCTCTATCTCGAAAACGATTCAACGTATAAAAAAATTTTTGAGAATTTAATTCTCTACAATATTGATAATAAATACAAATAGCGTAAAACACATAGAAAACGAGATATTTGCAAAAACATTTGCAAAAAATCGATTGGTGACGGTGGTGATCTCACTTGTCTTAAAAGACAGGGAGGATGGAGACTCACTTTTGAATAAAGAAAATATTACGAAAAGGATATTGAAAGTTGATGGTGGTAATGATAAAACCAGCACTGTTGTCATTTCTGATTTCACAAGATCTGAATCTATTAATGAAAACGTTTTGGACTGCTTTGAGAATTTAAATAAAATTTGGGACGTGGTGTTAAATGGGATGAGGTAAGGTCCATTTTCAATCGAAAGTATTTTCTTTGGGATTTGACAGAAACGACTAGTGACGTAATACGAGCTATAGAGTTATATTGAGAAAGAATTTCGGCGCATCTTATTCCTGATCATAGAACCTTTTCAAGATTGGAGACGACCTTGCGACAAAATGAAGACGCATTTTCTGTTCGAGACAATCGAATAATTGACAGAAGGGTAAGGAACAATGTTAATACAGCTAGATTATTACAGTATTTTGAATAAAATCCACGAAATTATATACAGCAGAGCCCGGGAATTGAATTTGGATAAATCAACCATCCAACAATTTGGAATATTTGCCACAATATTCACATTGAAAACAGACTTAATTTTATAGCTCAAATTGTAGTAAATGTAGAAACTATTGATCAGAACCTTTTTCGGCACGTTCTTTGGACGGATGAAAGTCGTTTTGTCAGTAATGGTTTGTCAAATAGGCGCAATGGACACTACTCCATTGAAAATCCCCACATTGGAAATCTAGTCCAAAATCAAGGCCATTTTGAAGTAAATCTATGGTGTGGCATCATCGGTAGGCATTTAATTAGGCCTTATTTTTATGAACATACATTGAACAGCGTAAGTTACCTAAATTTCCTTCAAGAAGAATTTTCTGCACTTCTGGAGCTAATGAGAAACCTATGGTTTCAGCACGATGGAGCTCGACCCCACAAGACCAGGATTGTGCAGCAATATTTAGATAATACTTTCCTAGAAAAATGGATTGGGATTAATGGAACTATTTAGTGGCCCGGAAGGTCACCAGATCTAACACCCCTCGATTATTTTTAAGGGGAGGTTTACAAAACACCTTCATGAAATATTAATCATATGACAGAAAAAATCACAAATGCTTGTAATGAGTTAAACGGTGAAATATTAATTTTTTTTAATTAATCTTTTTTTTTTGTGAAAATAATCTGTTCGATAAACTGAGTACTTAGAAAATCAAAAACTAGCAAATGTGGGACATTTTAGACAAAATTTATGAAATTAAAATGAAGTAACAAGTTCTCTACTTGACTTATGGTCGGTGGAAGTCATCACCACGTTCCAATAGCATATTGACACATCTGTGCATTGAGATAATCAAGGGGTTAACGATCTCTTGCGGAATATTGTTCAATTCCTCTTCTACCGTCACGACTAACTCATCTGCAGTCTGAGGTAGAGGAATATGTTTATGAATGGCTCTAGCAACGAAATCCCACATGTTTTCAAAAGGTGTCAAGTGAGTTGGCTGGCCAATCTAATCCATTGATATGTCCTGGTGCAAGTGTCCCTTGAACCTTTCTTGCGCGATGTGGTCGAGCGTTGTCGTCCATAAACACAAAATGTTCACCTAATTAATTACGTAAGGAGTAGATAATGTGCATAATAACTTGTTGGATGTAAATTTGACTAGTCATATTTTGTGGTATGCGAATTAATGGGGTGCGGCGGTTGAACATTACTCCACCCCAAAACATTACAGTACCTCCTTCATCTGGAGCAACTCCGCGGGAAAAATGAAGTCGCTGTTGAGGACCTGGTTCCCTCCATACTCTTTGTCGATTGTCATCAGTAACGAGCCCAATTCTGGTTTCGTCTGTAAATAAGACCCACCGCTACTGGCGTAAAAGCCAACCCCTATACTCTCGCGCCCACTGGAGACGGATAGCACGATTCCTTGGCAGCAGAGTGGGGACCCGTAATGGTTTTATAGCACGTTAATTTGCATTGTGGAGTCGTCTTCGAATAGTAGGTGTCAATATAACATGAATATGTGATGAGTGTCTACGGGCATATTGCACCAAATACCGATCTTTCCTTTCATTAGATACTCGAGAACGTTCACTACTTGGTCTGTTTTCCACTGTATCAAATTCTTCAACATCTTCCGTATCTGATGATTAGAACGTCCTGCATCATGTCATTTTTGCTCAGGTAAACGCAGAAATTTTACATCCTGGCATTATAATGTACAAAAATTTATGGTCTTTTTTGTTCCCTAAGTATATGTACTTTTTTACCACATTAAGAAAAACAACTAGGCTTAATCGAATCACTTTATATACAGGAAGTCCAAGACTTTTGCTGGTGTGTGTATTTTACAACGACTACTTACTTGATCCTTCCACCGCTAATGTGATTTATAGGTGGTATTCCTTTTGGGACTCTTTAGGACGATATTGCTTCTAACTTTCAAACGGGAAGTAATACAGAAAAATGTATCCAATAAAAGTTTATTAGAAAAAAGAGAGCTTTCTGAAGGGAAAACAATTTGGGTATGTTTCTGGAAAAAATTTAATTGATGACGTCATTAAACGTTTCTGTCAAATCCCAAAGATAATACTTTCGATTGAAAACGAAGCTTACCTCATCCCATTTAACACCATGTGTCTCAAACCTCACAATAGGCCCATACGATCGACTTTGAGACACCATGTACTATCACAAGCCAAAGTTTGGAATAATAAATAAATTTCCTAATATCTTGTTCCGTCTGTGGTACTTTTCGAAAATTTGCCAGAAATTAAAAGTAAACTATATACTTCAAAAGCCAAAAAAATTTAAAGTTGTTAGTTAGACACCTATCTAATATTAAAATTTACTTTTTCTTTATTTTTGTTGGGTTTTTGCCACACTTCTGAAAAAATAATAAAGATTAATTAAATAAGCCCTTGCGCCAAACGGAACAGTCAAGGGTTATTTTCGAAACTAAGTTTGCCTAACCAAAAAATCTCACACTGAAAAAAGCAAATAAAATAACAAAAATCACATCACTATCGCACACTTCCGTGTTATTGACGTTTCGAAAAACTCTCTGTTTTTGTTCTCGAAATCGTAGTAAAATTTTTTAAACGTATGTCAAGTTTGACAGTTTAAAATTTGTTAACCTGCTTCCATAGAGAAGGAATTTAACAAACAAAAAAATACACATTTGAATAAATTTAGAAAATTAAATCAAGAAAGGCAAAATTTCGAATTAAATTTAAATGTCAATCCAATTATAAATAAAACTGTCATAAATATGTCAAATCGACAACTTAGTTCGTCTGAAAAACTAGTTCTTAGTAAAGGTTTAAATTATTCTGTAACACCAAAAGATATCCCTAAATTTGATATAATAACATCAATAGAACAAATTGCTCAACAATTACCATTAAATATTGCTAATGAATATAAGATCCGGTCAAAAATTGAAATTGAGAAAAAATATGTAATTAAAAGTAATTTAACATTAGAGGAGAGGAAATCTATATCATCACTTAAAAATGATAATATCTAATATTAAAATTTTACCAGTTGATAAAGGTAATGCCACAGTTATATTAGATACAACAACTTATGATGAAAAAATAAATAGTTTAATTAATGATGGAAATTATACAAAATTAAACAAAGACCCAACTAAATCTATTGAAAACAAAATTTATAGAACATTATATAAATACAAACGAGAATTTTCAGATATTGAAAGAAAAATTTTAAACCCACATTATAGCAAACCAAAGATTCATAAACGTGATGTACCTCTAAGACCAATAGTTAGTTCTATAAATTCGCCTTGCAACAAATTAGCAAAATATCTGTTACAAATTATTAAACCTTTATTTGGACAATCCGATTCTTATATTAAAAATAGCAAACATCTTTTAGAAAAGATTTCTTCCTCAAATAATTTTAACAATAATCATTTAATGGTGAGTTTTGACGTAGTTAGTTTATTCACTAACGTACCAGTAGACAAAACACTGAATATCATTAAAAATAAACTGGAAAATGATATCAATTTGATAAACCGAACAAAATTAAATGTAGGATGTATAATGGAATTACTAAGTCTATGTATAAAAACAAGATATTTTCAACTAAACAATGAATTTTATCAACAAAATTTCGGAATGGCAATGGGCTCATCATTATCACCAATTTTAAGTAATATTTTTATGGATTTTTTTGAAGAAAATTATATTCAAAATATAAATAAAAAACCAACTATCTGGTGGCGATATGTGGATGACATTTTTGCAATTTGGCCTTTTACTGTTACAGAATTACATGAATTTTTAAATGATATTAACAATAAAGAACCAACAATAAAATTCACTTTGGAAATAGAAAATAATAATATGCTACCATTTTTAGATGTTTTAATTAAAAAAACAAGATAATTCTGTAGAAACAAGTGTTTATAGCAAACAATCTCACACCAATAGATATTTAAATTTTAGATCTAACCATCACATCGATATTAAGAAAGGTGTTGTTAAATGTTTATATGATAGGGCAAAATTAATTTCATCAAACAATGATATTTTCAATAACGAACTAAAATTTATTAAAAATGTTTTAATAAATAATGAATACCCTCCAAATTTTGTTGATAGAACATTAAAAATATTACAGATAAAACGAACACTGTAAGACAAATAAAGGAAATTAATCATACAATTAAAATTCCATACATTCCTATATTATCAGAAAAGTTAAGAAGAATCGGTAATAAATTTAATATTCGAACAGTTTTTCAGACAACTAATACTTTACGATCATTTTTGTCTAAAACACGCCCAAAAAAATGATATACAAAATTAAAAAATTGCATCTACAGTATACCTTGTGAATGCAATAAACATTATGTTGGGGAAACGTCTCGGCCTATGAACATTAGAGTTGAGAAACATAAAAATTACATAAAAAACGGGAATTTGAAAAATCCAAAATTTGCAAACACGCTTGGGAAAACGGTCATTTGATTCAATGGGGTTTCGGCAAAATTTTAGAAAAGGAAGATAACGCAACAAAAGAAAATTAAAAGAGACCGCGATTATTTTGTTGAACGGAGATAAGTGTGTCTAACTGTTCAGTTAACATCGATCATTGTTGGCTACAGTTGTATCAAGAAGAAGTAAGTAACAATAAAATAAAAATCATTTAACATCTCTATGGAAGCAGGTTAACAAATTTTAAACTGTCAAACTTGACATACGTTTAAAAATTTTACTACGATTTTGAGAACGAAAACAGAGAGTTTTTCGAAACGTCGATAACACGGAAGTGCGCGATAGTGATGTGATTTTGTTATTTTTACTTATATGCTTTTTTCAGTGTGAGATTTTTTGGTTAGGCAAACTTAGTTTCGAAAATAACCCTTGACTGTTCCGTTTGGCGCAAGGGCTTATTTAATTAATCTTTATTATTTTTTCAGAAGTGTGGCAAAAACCCAACAAAACTAAAGAAAAACTAAAATTATGCCACAAATAAATAGCTTCAGACAATATTAAAATTTACCTTGAGACATAAATTATTTATTTATCATATTTTTGTAGGTATATCACATTATTCAATAATATAATTTTGAAGATTTACCCTCAGTACTCAAATAAATAACGATCAAAGTATTTAGTTTAGCAAAAAATAACACACAGGTTTATCAGAAAAACTTGTTTCTTGAACCATTATTTTCTATTTCGACGTTAACAATATTAAGTTATATTTTCATGTAAATACAATACATGCATACATATATTAACGGCACGCTGAAAGCTTCTTTAATAAATAAATGTGACGCCACTGTATTGGAGTAGAATGATTAACTTATTTAAAATTTTAGGCTTTAGAGTAGGCCTAAAATAAATACTTATTAGTTGTTTCTAAAATCCACCATTACGGATACAAATTGTCAGTTACGATAATTCAGTTTGTACGGGAAATATGACCTAACAATAAAATTGAATTTTTTCCTAACTTTTTATTTGAATGTCAGCTTGTGCTTGAAACGAGAGGAGAGATAACCCTATAAATATTTAGAAGACTCTATATCAGTGGGAGTTAGAGGAAACTTTCCATTAGACGTAAATTGATCCAAATCCCAGAAAAAGTTTAATAAAACAAATTCAATAAAAGGGTAAAGTTTAATTAGATTCGAACACCTACACTAAAATATTTAATACGTACCCCATAACTGATAATTAGAAATAGAAAAGTGAAATGAATATGTTTGGTTAAATTTTAGTAACATGCGAAGTATTTACACCCAAACCACAGCATAACGTTTCGTTATCCTGTGCCCAAACGCCATGGCGACCACAAGCAATAACGATGAAGGTGTCCTCTGTACAAATAAAAATAATTGCAAAAATGGCAGTATAAAATGATGTTAAGTGCTATAAGTGTTCTGGCATAATACACAGTACCTAGTTATACAAAAATGGTGAAAAACCGTAAAATTATTAGTGGCTCAAATATAATTTGTTGTAAGGCATAAGAAATGATTGACGTTGCCGATGGATTCTTCGATGATCTAGAGGAAAAATCATGAAATCATTATAATGAAGCAGACATTAATGTATTAAACTATACAGAGTGATTCAGAACTTAACTAAAAACAATTTTTGAAAGTAAAGGGATCTCATACAAATACAATTTGTAAAACAAAATCAAAAAGAACAGTTCAAAAATGATTAAAACATACACTGTGTTGAATTCCCAAGGAAAGAAATTCAACTGCTCTTGCCGCTATTGTTATTAATTATTAATATAATTAATTTGTGGTTTTAATTAGTAAAATTTTGGGCTCGTCTCCAGTTTCTACGAACTGACATAAATGTTTCTGCTTCTTGTTTGTTTTGAACTTGTAAGTTATTGGCAGCAGCTATGATACGTTTGCGTAAATCATCAATAGTGTCCACTTCGATGCAATATACTTGTACTTGTACAAATTCGTGAACATATAATTAGTCAAATTAGTTGTCGTTTATGATATTTATTGTGCTATGCTAATTGGCTCTATCATTAAAATTTCAAAAAGTTGCGGAAACCCCACCCTGTACAAATGGTGTGCATATACAGGGTGAACCTTAATTAAGTACAAATATTTTAACTGCTGGTGTAGATCGTCATATAGACCAGTCTAGTGAAAGCCATTTTTTAAAATTTCTAATATTTACGGAGATATTAATTTTTTTTAAAAATACTCACATTTTGAGGACCGCTGCTTAACCAAGCTAATGAACCATATGATTTGTTGCGAGGTTGCCATATCTCCTCTAATATAAATATTACGTTTCCCTTAACGTAATAGTAAAGTAACTTACATTTTAACTGACCTTACTATAAACGATTAAAAATGAATTTTCGCAAGTTAAATACTACCGTAAAGTATTTAGGAAGATATTACGTGATATTATTATGTCCAATGTTCAAAAATTATACACAAGCTTACCTGTTTGTTAAAAAATTAATTATTTAATCAGTAATCCACATTTCACAAGTTAAATGCCATTGTACACTGTTAGAAAGAGACACAAGACACCATTTCCTTAAGCTATTTTATGAATAATAACAAAAAACTATGATTTTCACACAACATATTAAATTTAAAAGTTTGTTCAAGCAAAGACATTTGTGTAGCACTGGCAACACTGTGAACTACACGTTCAATCTGAAGCGCTATGACTAATATATGTATGAAAATCAGCGGTCCTCAACAAGTTTTCTACAGAAAAATTACAAAATTTATTTAAAATTTCACTTTTTTATTTCTCATTTTTTTGTAAAGCAACTATTAATTATGTGTTCTACACAGTGATACTGCTGGTTAAAATATTTGTACTTATTTAAGGTTCACCCTGTATAGTGTGTCTACTTTTATCTGTGTACAACTGTAAAAAATATATTCTTCATACACAACAAATATTTTTTTATTTTAAATGGCATAGGAACCGCTTTTTCTAACCCTACTGCGGCTTTTAAGATAGCGATCCAGCCTGCTATGATTTACTTATACCCCCAAATTTCAAGAAAAACGTTTGGATTTTTTTTATTTATAATCCTAATGAGTAAAATTTGAATAAAAACTATACAGTGTTTTTACACGATCTCAAGGTTTTATTTGTGTAGATATTGCAACTAACATTTTTTTGTTTCACATGGCATGGCAAAGCGCTTCTTCTGATGAGTTTTGAAAATGACTATCCAAGGCTTGTTATGATTTTTTTATACCCCCGAATCTGGCAAATTGGTGTGAATCAGGACTCCTCAAAACCCCTATGTATGAAATCTGAATAAAACTATATATTGTTTTCGTTTACGTGATCTCAAAATTTTATTTCTCTACAAATCCGTAAACACTATTTTTCAGGATAATACAACAAATATTTTCTTTTAAATGACATCGAAAACCACTTCTTCTGATTCTACCACAGCTTTTGGAGATCCAAGTCTTGTTATAATTTTTTATACCTCCGAAATTCAATGTAAACGCTTGGTGATTTTTTTATTTAAAATCTGTTAAGGTGACGTAAATCAGGACTCCTCAAAAGCTCTATGTATGAAATTTGAACAAAAACTATAGGTACAAAAATCATTTATACAACCTCAAAGTTACTGAAGCGAAATATTGACCTGAAAGGTATTGTTGATACTAACAGAGCTACAGGGTGTCAAAGTTGAAAAAATAAATCACATTTTCTTTATTATTTTTCGATCGCATTGACCGTATTTTATGAAATTTGGTATAGGGGAGTTTCTTGGACTAGAAATTCGAATATCTCGACGATTTTGGTGTATCTGCTAGAGAGCGCCACCAACGATGGTTTGGACTCCTTTAAATCGCTACAACTTTTTTGTGCTACACTATATCTCATTATGGACTGGAAAAATGTTCTTCCCTATCTTTTCTCGTTAAAAAAGGTACACCTTGTTGATGTCGCTAGAAGCAATGGTTTCTGAGAAAAAAGCATCTAAATCTCATGATGCATGCAATTTATCTAAAAGTAAAGTCAAATTAATGCGTAAGTAATGGGCCATACTGTAACAGCATAATACTGCGACAAAAATTAGTCGATTTACTTCAGCTTATCCTAAAAAATCCAAAAATGTGATCTATTTCTTCAATTTTGACACCCTGTATCTTTGTTATTATTTATTTTGGTGGATTTTTGGATTATTTACTTAACACCCTGTATATTTATATCTATGCGGTTTACTTGTGTGCAGGAATATATCTCATTACAAAGATATAGATATATATTATATTATCGCTCGCCGTCCGTAACCTGCTTTAGAAGTATTTTAAGAAAATCTAAAAGAACGACTGTGTCGATGCTAGAATGAAATAAAATAATAAAACATTTATTAACTAACTAATTAACGAATATAATAATTGGTTTATTTTATTTAAAGAACTTGATTTTTGATAATACTTGCAGACTCAATACAACAAGATTGTATAATATGGAAATAAGGTTATCGAACTTATTTTTTTCTAAATGATAATTAAAATTATTTATGCCAAATACTTGAGAAACATTAATAGTTAATTTTTTAAATAAACATATAAAAGTAAAGCAACATGTCTAGTTACATTAGAAAAGATTTAAGGGCAGAAGACAGGAATACTGTATCTGGGCAACAAAAAATTATAGAACTGAAAATTACATTTGATTTCGCATCGTTAAAATTCATTTGCAATTTTGAAGTTTTTAAGATTTGTACACAAATAAAATCGAGATCAAATAAAAAAAACATTCTGTATAGTTTTTATGTTAATGTCGTACATATGGGGTTTTGAGGGATCCTGATTCACAGCAGCTTATCAAATTTTAAACCTAACCTCTAAACCTTTTTATTGAAATCCGGGAGTATAAAAAAATCATAGCTGGCCTTGGATCACCTTTTTAAAAGCTGTGGCAGGATCAAAAGAAGTTGTTTTAGATGCCATTTAAAACAAATGGTATTTGTTGGATTATTTTGAAGAATAAAGTATTTACGAATTTTTACACAAATAAAAAGACACTCAGAATCAGAATCATTTATTATTATTATAAATTCTAAGACCTGCTGAATCTGGAGACTTTAACGAAAGTGAGTGCTTAACAAAAGGTATATAAATATCATTTTTATGTCTAGTATTAGTCATGTATAAATCCTTATTCGACATAAATTTATGCTTGTTTATAAAAATATAAACGCATATCTCAAATATGTACAGAGAAGTCACAGTTAAAATTTTTAATCGTCTAAAAATATCACATGTATGTGTAGTACATACATTAGCTAGATTACGCAAAATATGCTTCTGGGAAATAAAGACAGACTTACACAGGCTGGAGCTACCCCAAAAACAAATACCATAACGCATGTGTGATTCTGCCAACGCATAGTAAACGGAAAGTATAGCTGCTGCATTTCAAAAACATGTTTTAAATTTCTTAATACAAAGTTAACATAATTTAATTTACAGATAATATATTGACAGTGAGGCTTCCAACTTAATTCCAATTCTCTGGAAATTATGAAATATAATAATTTGAGTTGAAAACAATTGATTCTGGTTAAACCACTCGCACAATTTGTGAAGATTATTAATATAGTTATCGACCAAATTCTTCTCGTTTTTGTTTGATACAATTAAAGAGAGGTCATTCGCATACATGGTAAAAAATGTATCGCCTATATCCTTCTTCAATTCGGTTACATAGAGTGTAAATAGCACAGGGCAAGAACTGAGCCTTGAGGCACACCCATGTCAAGCTCTACAAGATCTGATTTTATTTCTCGAATACAGTTTTTGTCAAAAAGCCTGAAGAGATACGTATTGTTTACGAAAAGTGAGGAAAAACGAGACTCAATCCAGTGCAACACCCCTCACACCAAATCCGTATAGATATTATTAAAGTAGGTATCGTTATTGACGCAGTCAAATGCAAATGCAATACTGTATAGTTTTTGCTCAAATATCACACCTAGGAGATTTTAGGGTTTCTGATTTACGCCAGTCTATCAAATTTTAAATAAAAAAATCGCTAAACGTTTTTATTGAACTTTGGGGTATAAAAAAATCATAGCAGGCCTTGGCGGGGTAAGAAGAAGCAGTTTCCGATGCTATTTAAAATTAAAAGAATATTTGTTGGATTATCTTAAAGTTTTTATGGATTTGTAGATACACAGCTCAAAATATACACACTGTATAATTAGTCAAATTGGTTGCCGTTTATGATATGTTCCCCTTAAAACATGCCTTTATGATTGATACGTACTTAGAGACCACCCTGTATAACAAACAGTGCAACTGTTTCTTCTTTGTTATTTTTTTTTATAAAAAATTTCATATACTTACAACTTTTAGGCTTCTTATAGGTACAGGAAACTTTTTTCTGGATTAAAAAAAAATAGTTATCAAAGTGATCATTTGCGGTGGGGAACCCTATAGATAGTTAGACAAATAGACAGATATAGATATCTTTTGTGTTGTGAGTGAAGCCTGAAGTAGTAGGTACCTACAGTGTAAGATGACTGGCGTGAAAGTTTGAATCCCTTTGCTCTTACTTCCAAATACGCACAGAATATGATAGTTCACACTAGAGCATGAGGGGAAGGTACTTATTGGATCATTTGATTCCACCGCTAAGTGGTGCAGACATCTTCGGCGAGATGTTGCCGAAAGTATTGTTAGGTACCGCACCGGCACAGTGGCCTACATCCGGCGCGGTATTTCCGTGTTTTTATCATTGTTGGCCGTGGCGCGTTAATGTGCAAGGCGCAGCGGTAAGATTATTGCGTCACCGTCGCACTGACGGTGCTGCACGGATTGCACCCAATCACAGTCATTGTTTGTCTCATCCATCAGAAGTTTCACGCAGGCGTGTAGCTTTTCCACGAGCCGGCATCGGAACAGCACGAACTCGCCGCTCTTCCTTGCCCGTCAGTATCGTGTTGATAGTGTCGTAAAGCACGCGATTCCGGGAGCTCGATAGCTTATCCCGGTCTCTATTACCTTTAGTTTAGTCGTAGTTCAGCAGATCGTATCAAAACAGTGTTATGGAGCCCCAAAATCAGGAAATTGTGGCCACCGGCAGTCCCGCCGAGGTGCCCAACGATCCAGGGTAAGTCCGAAGCGCTGTTACTACCCCGAAACCCTCTCAAAAAATTTGTGTTCAACGTCCTTCCCGTTGGGCAACTGTCAAATTCATTCTTACCCGGCTTACGCACATGTTTCTACACATGTGGCCACCCGCCCTTCCCCCCTCTACTGCTTTTCAGCATTGTTTTGTTTCAGGAAAATGTTCATTGGGGGTCTCAGCTGGCAAACTAGTCCAGGTAAGGATATTTTTTAATAGTATCAGTGATTTTGTGAAGTGCAAATAGTGCCCAGATAAGGATTCTGAAAACTGTACCTAGTTCTAACAAAACTCTCCTGTCGCCCAGTGTTGTTCATGATCTAAACGTTTTATTCAAGGAAGTTTGCAGTAGAGCTCAAGTTGTTTTTGGATTCAAGTTCCTAAATTAGTCTGACATGGATTCATCAAATAGCCATTCAGTTCGACGTTAAAGTTCAGTCAGTACGTAGTTTCTACGTAAAATGTTTACTTTACTCATTACCACGATCTTAATTTTTAACCACGTGCTTCGGAACAATTTCTTTCCGCGCAAACTATTTTTCGACGCGTTGATAACTATTTAGCTGGTAAAACGGAAATCTTATGCCAATGAACTTTTAAATGAACCGACAAAAATTTGCGCAACGGGCCTGCGTCGTAGGACAAAATTATTCAAAGGGCGGTTATTGTAGTTATGGCTGAAACCGCAAGATGTCGGTAAAGGTATCTGCCATCTGTATTTTTTTCGTAATTGATATGTCACCCGGTGCCAATCCTCAGTAAAAAATAATCCCGAATTAATTCCATCGATTGCGACTGTTCACGTTTCCTGAAATAAAATAATTTGTAACGTAACTCAAATTTTGTTACACCCACTTCTTATACTTTTATTATTTTGTTATTAAGGTATTCAAAATTCGATGTGTAATATTTGTTTTTCCTAGTTAAAAGAAGTATTTATGTTTTGAAGAAATGTTTTCTAATGCTGTTGTTTATATAAGAAAATAGTGGTCTTTAAACATTAAGCCGCAGTTTCCGACTTTTGAGAGTTCGAGTTAAACAATTTCGGCCGTCTTTGGTGTTGAGATAACAGATAAGCCATATCATCTAATCTAATTTAATATTTACATAGTGAAACTACGATTTTTTCACAAAATCAGAAGGCTTCTTGGGTAGGAACAATTATTACAATTATAATATTTTGTAGGTAATTAAATTGCAGTTAATGAGACAGAACAATTGAGAAATTCCATTATATTTTAAATGGAACTGTTTTTGAAAAGTGCGAAACGTAGTTTATTTAGTCTAGGTTTAACGTCACACTGAAGCTTGTGTTATAGCTGCGTGTTTCCACTGCGGTAAACAAATATTTACTGTCTTTGTTTACCACTAATGTGTGTGTTTTAATAAATTATGACTTCAATAAAAGAGGGTAGATGCTTGTTTGTGTTTGTAACAAATTCAGAAAATGTGAACACTTATTTTAACGCTTTATACTTTATTGTTCCATGTATTTAGCAAAACATTAATGATTATATTGGATAAAAAATTTGGAATTAGAGTACGCTTATGAAAGTGTTAAAAATAGTAGGTATATCTTCAATTAAATATACGTTTTATGTACTTAATTCTCGTAATATTAATAAAGCAATGAAACTTATTTTTCTTTGATATCTAATTATTTGAAAAGTAATAAAATATAGCATATTATCTAGGTAATATGTAATTTCAAATTAAAAAAATTGTTTATATTAATTTAGAAGTAACCATAAAGCTAGTAACGGACGGTGAGCGATAATATTATAATATACATATATTTTTAGAATTAGGTATTTGAAATCTGCGTACTTGTAAATGCGCAGAATTTGATCCTCCATGCGCATAAGCAATCCTGTACTTCTTAAACTTTGATGGCGGTTTGGATTTTTAGTAGAGGGTGAGCATGGGCGTTCATAGAAAATTAGTCAGGGAGAGAGCAACAATTGAAAATCTTAAAAAAACTAATACAAATTATGTATTGTTGTGTTAATGTAATGAATGACAATAAAATATTTTATAAGAAGTGAAAACATTTTCTAATTTTGTGCATTGATGCAAAAGCCAGGGGCAATTATTAGCCGTATTATACAGGCTGTATCACATAAGAGGGCCACTCCCATGTATCTCGCTTAATATGCGAGACACGTCAAAAATCTTTAATTGTTTTTTGTTGCATTTTTAGAGGTCTTTATGCTCGTAAAAACAAATTTGAGATCCATGGCCAACTTTATGAGTATGAGTAATAATAAAAAAACCTGTAAAGTGCCCAAACTTTAAGGCTGTCTAACTTTTTTATTTTAAGAGATAGAGAAAACTTATTGGTAATAAATTTTTATTGCAAAATTGATACCTTCCACCTGATATAAACAGATTTTTGAAATATCGTATGTGGTTTGCTGCGCCCCCTAGGCGGATATTTTTTTTTTATTGAAGCAGTCTATGACCACAAAAAATTGCCTGTTTTTTCGTCTTTCATGCAATATACTACATGTTGCCCTTATCTTTCGTATTTATTACATTTTTTTCAATTTTAGTTAAAAAAAATGTACCTAAATATTTTCGTGTTACTCAAGATAATGTAGAACCTGTTTTAAAGACGCCAATTGCAAAAAAAATAAAAACAGAATGTACTTTTTTACGCAAAATACAGATTTTCTTATAATATTATTTTATTACATTGTCTGTGTCAAAATAATTTTAAAGACCCAATAGCTTTTAATGTGAAAACCAATAAAATAATCTCTTAAAATAAAAAAGTTAGACAGCATTAAAGTTTGGGCACTTTGCAGGTTTTTTTCTTATTACTCTTAAAGTTGGCCATGGATCTCAAATTTGTTTTTACAAGCATAAAGGCCTCCAAAAATGCAACAAAAAACAATTAAAGATTTTTGACGTGTCTCGCATATTAAGCGAGATACATGGGAGCGGCCCTCTTATGTGATACAGCCTGTATACATGGCGGATTATTGGTTATTTATTGCCTAGGTCAATAGTGTAAAGTAACACACCATAATGTAATGTTAACAACTATAATGGAAAATTACTGCGTTTGAATATGCATATTTCATAGTAAAACCGGTACGTGTGAAGTTGGCCCCCAAATGTTCAGTTTGTGTTTAAATTTTTGTAGTGGTGACTTGTATCTGAATAGTTCTGAAGTACTTGTGTAAACAAGTTTTATGACGTTTGGTAAAATATATATATATATAATATAAACATGGGGGTTGGTCGTTTTGGGATGTATTTCAATAGTTTTTCAATTCTATGTAATTTTTAGCTATAGTTCTGTATTATGACAGGTTTAAAAAAATAACATGTCTAGTTATTATGAAAAATAATTTCCAAAAATACGTCTTTTGTGAAAATAGCGGCGATTTTGTATTGTTTTCGAATAATTCTACTCTTCTATGCAAATAATATTGATCTAGGTGCTTTAATTTCGGAGATATCGAATTTAATTGGCAATAAGAATATTCAAAGCCTTTGAATTGCATTGTTCACTAAACAAAAAAAAAAAACATTCATAAATGGCGTGACGTTGATTCCCCACATTGTTTAAATTTATAGAGCACTTTAGAACTATTCATATACAAGCCAACCCTACAGAAATTTAAACAAAAATCGAACATTGGGCAGCAAACTTCACACGCACGTAGAACCGTGTTATTGTACACATGAAATGTAATTTTACGTTCTTTATGTATATTTAGAAAAGAGTAGTTTTACATGAAAGATGTAAGTTTACGGTATTCACATGGAGATTTTTGTAATACAGTATGGATTTGGTATTTTTTACATTAATGTATTAAGTATGTTAAACGTGTAAATTTACAATTATTTTTATCAGTGTATAGATAATAGCGCACGCTGTTTCAAGGCAACGAGATCAAATCTATAATTAGAAATCAAATTGTCTGATATGTGTAGAAATGACATTTTACAGAGGTTGGCTTCTCATGTAACTAAAATCTGTAATAAACGAAATTGCATTCAATTGCAAATTCGTATAAAAACTTCGATGGTGCAGTTTGTTGCTATGTCGGTAGTAGTAGATAGAGAAGTCCAATAATCTATTGGATGTAGTCATTGTATGTGATCCTAATTGAATTGTGTAGGTATTACCTTTTAAATTATTTCCTGTAATACAAATCTACACAATTGGGTGGAAAATAGATTCATATAAATTGATTATGTAAGTAATGAGGCCTCTTTAACTGATGGTAATATATTTAATTTTAAAACAGAAAGTCTGAATTTCAGCAGTACCAATATCTAGTAATAAAAGTGTCTTAAATAAATGAGAATGCCGATGTTTGTAGTCGATTTTATAAATTTTGTTTTGTTTTTATGGAAAATATCTCACACTAAGTTGAGGGGGTGAATCACTATTAAACATGTGTACATTAAACTGCCAAGAAGTACTAAAAATACCAGATTTTGTAAAGGAAATGCCAAAAGTTATCCAATACATACTGGAAATTCCAGAAAAATGCCAAAAAATTCCATAAAATACCAAAAAATCCATTAAATGCCAATAAATGAAATTCTTTGTAATCTCAAAATTCTTCTAAGTTTGTCAAATATTTAGATTATTTTTAATGCATAAAGATTCTAATTGTTATATTTACAAATTAATTAATTTAATTTTTATATTCTTAACATGTTTTTATGTGTTCATTGAAATGCAATTTTGTACTGACACATCTCCCTATTTCAGTGGAATTTGAAAAATTCCGTTGATGGAATTTCGTTGCAGTTTTGTCGTAATTTCCGGAATTTCCTATAGTAGAGGAGTTCTTAATGTAGAAAATCTAATGTAGTCGGACTTGAATTTGTAGAGGATCCTTAAATATAGTTTATTAGAATTAGGAATAGTAGTTTTGTTTACACAGGGTTAACTCAAGAGTTAACCTCGACGCATCACACCTTGTGCAACAATTGAACGGTCAAAGGAACTTACCTGTGAAGTTTGATCGTAATTATATGAAACGTCCAATCCGAATATATTACTTAACCACGTAGTACGCCGCTGTAGTACCCGTCATGCGCACAATGTTTAAAAGCACTGCTCACTCATTCCCCTCTGGCCCCTCTCAGAACAACGGGTTTTTTCTTGTTGTACAGAGTGTGACTAGAATCATGCAATTTTTTTTTTAACAATTTTGAGCTATCTTAGATTCTTTTTTGTTCAGTTAATACATTGGGATGTTTTTGAAATTTTTTCAATATTTCACGTATACAGGATGTCTGTAAAAGGTTGGGAATGAATACTACCACATATTCCGATGGTACCTACTTAATTGAAGTATGAAAGAATACAATGGGTTTAAATTTATAAAATAAAACTTATAATTCTATATAAAAGAAATGGTTGTTTAAGACATTTTTTAAAGAAAAAAACGTCAAAGAATAATCGATTTCAGTAATCAATACACACAGACAATTTATGATGATTTAAATGCATATGAAGTACTGTAGGTGGCGCCCTTTACAATTGACAGCAAATTTGAGGCCATATTTCAATTTCTCGTGACGGAAAACTCACCTCTACCAAGTTTTATGTATTTACTACAATTTATAATGAAGTTATTGAGGAAAACTAAAATAAAATTGTGAGTTCAACAGTATCCCGGAAATTATAAAATTTTAGACTAAGGTAACTTGATTTAGTCCATATTTTTGCCCCCGTAGTATGTGTTTTTCCCAACCTTTTACACCCTGTAGTAACTAGTAATTTTGATCAAATGCCGCAAAATTCCTTGAAAATCTCTATTCTGGGAAATCTTGTCACAATTTTAATCCCAGTGGATCTCCCTCTACAAATACTTATTGTTTTAAAATAAGATCGAATTGCCGCTTGAAATTTTAAAATAAATATTTTTTTATATTTCCAGTAATGTAAAAAATATATATTTGCAGACGCGGAATATTTCGTAATTCACATGTACGATTTGGGTAACTCGGGAATTTCTTGATTCAATCAATCATGTTTGATAAATTCATGTGCGCTATTTTTAGCGGGATTTTTAAGTGGCTAGGTAAAGCGGCTGCTACTAAAATGTAGTAGAAGTACATAAACAAACTAAACACATAAAAACGTCAGCTATGATGTTTGCAATTGTGTGTACCGAACTGTAACCTAATAAATCCTTCGAAAGTAATCATTTTAGATAACGCAGGAATTTATGACACATAGAGTGATACTGACTGATAGAGGTAGACGAACGTTATTTTCTAAATAGTTTTTAGTTTGGCTCCCCTTATCTGCTGTTCTTTTTGGTTATCGTTATCGCATCCGAACTTTTATTTGCGATGTTGATGCTGGGTTATGTATTCAAGAATTCCGTGGGACATCTAAATAAAAATAGTAAATATAGCTTTAAATCAATTTCACAATGTTGTGGTTTCAATTAAACTATTCTCAACTCTTATGTCAGTAGTTGTTGAAATATTTATTTGTGTTGGGTAACTAACTGTTTGTTTACATCATTGGTCACAGTTGTGCTTTGTTATAAAATATAATATAAGAATAACTTCGAGAATAACTTAGTTTAATTAATTTTTAATTAAATATTAGTTAAGTTCAGAAATAGGTGAAATTGCTACGTACCTTACATCTTTTGGTTTTGTTGCCAAATCAAAGCAGTAATGTTATTGTAGAAGTGGAGAGATAAAAAAATGTAAATCATAAACAAAGAACAGTCGAACGAAGATAAATGAAAAAAAAAATAAGATTATGGTATGGAAACTAAAATTTTTAATAACAATAATAAATTCTTCTTAATTAAAACGACCAATTCGTTGATTTTACTTTATAATATACAGGGTGTCCCATATAAAACTTTCCATCTGAATATTTCGTTTAATTTGAAGTTTTGAAAAAATTTACTGACTTAATCCGTAAAAAAAATAAAAAAAATCAGTATTCGTTTTCAGGAAAAAAAATTAAATATAAATTTTTAGAATTTTGTATTTTTATTTTTAAAATTGTTTATAATAGATGCTCAAATTGTGCACCCAGTTCTTGATAAATATGGAGCCTATCTACGAAACATCTCCTTACATTTGGAAAAATCTCTGGAATTAAACTCCGACATTCGATTACAATACGTTGTCTTAAATCTTCAAGATTTTCGAGTTGACTTGCAAAAATCACTGATTTGATATGTCTCCAGAGAGAAATATTGTTTGGACTCAAATCGGGAGACCGAGTTGGCCATTCTATAGTCCCACGTCTACCTATCCATCGTCCTGGAAAATTCTGATCTGGAGCTCCGTTTTGTTGAAACGTCACAAGCTGATTATCATTCTTCAGAATTTCTGTGGTCATGGGATCAATATGATCTTCCAACAAACGTAAATAACTGGCTCCAGTCAAAGTGCCTTCTAAAAAAAATGGACCAACTATGTGATTATCCAATATTCCTGCCCAGACGTTCAGCTTTTTTGGATACTGAGTGTTTTATTCCCCAACACAATGAGGGTTTTCACCCGACCAATAACGAATATTATGCCTATACCTGTACCATTCTACCTGTACCTGTATCATTGAGAAAATATCACTGAAGCAGATATTGTAAAGTATATTTTGGTTTTCTGTAATGCTGTTAGACATGATATCACAAAATTATATTCTTTGATCCGGATCATACTCGTTCAAACAATGCACAAGATTTCTACTTTCATTAATTTGCTAGGAGGATTGTTTTTCTTAAGATTTGCTACGGACCCAGTTTCTCCAAATTTCTTAACAATCTGGCTCACGTACGTATTACTTATTTGGTGAACAGGATGCAACTTATTGAAAATTCAAGCAGTTTCTCTAGCATATTAACTTTGTTTTCCATAAACTAATAAACCATAACGAAAAATTGATAAATGTAAGTTATACTTTGATTGTAAGCCGAAGATAGTAAAATGGAATAGAATGGAATTCATAAAAAATTATGATAAGAACCTCAACCTTCCCTACGTTTCGTTTATTATTATTTTTAGTATGAAAATCTTTTCAGTGGTTAACACATGCCAAGATGAAGCAATTTTAAATGTACAAATACAAAATTCCAAATATTTATATTTCAATGTTTTTTTTCTTGAAGTCGAATAATGATTTTTTAATTTTTTTGTACGGATTCAGTTAATATCAAAGAGTTTTCAAACGATGTATCACACACCCTAGAGTGCTATTTGAAATTTCAAAGTTACCTCGATCTACGAAGGGGTGGCAATTGCAAAATAAGTAATGATGTAAGTCGATGTTCCCACCTGTGTCATCCTCTCTACAAATTAGAATGCCGGCCTTTTGGACGGCGATTGCCTCAACCACCCACTTACATCTACCTGCACTCCACGCATATCACATTTAAGCCTTGTCCTCATGGACGCGAAATTCAATGCAACGTCTGTTTTAATTATTTATGGCGGGAAAATTTCAACTTTTGACAAATTTGCGAAACTGTAAAACACTACAAATATTATTGCTCCTTTCATTATTATGTGGTGTTAATAAATTTGTTTTGAGCTTCTGACAATTTACCATGGCAGTTTTATGATGAAAATGATAGTGTTATAGTTGACAAAATTTGTTACAAATAGAGATTTTCCCACCATTAAATAAATCGCGCAAATATTTGCGAGTTCCGCATTCAATAGAACAAAATGATTTAGAATACATACACACTATTTAGTATTGGTTACTAGTACTGTCACTATAAAGGTCCACTTAAATACATCAGTGACGTATCAGTTCAGTGTCAGAGTTATTTGTGGTCGACCACTGATGCCAGTTTACGCATATCCGTCCGTAGTTCGTAAGAAGAGTTAGTAGAGTATCAAATAAAGTGATCTGAATATATTTATCATGCAGTTGATCAAAATTTCGTACCAGCTTGATAAGCTTTTCATCCATTCTAAGCAATAGAAAAATCTGGTCAGTTTGTCAGTGGAATTACAAAAATATCGTCGCCGGCGTATTTAAAAGCCACTGAACGGATACCGAACTGATACTGTACTGTGACGGATGTGTATAAACACGCCAATTTAAAATCTAAGCAACGATTTTTTATTATTCTCTGATACTGATATGGAACTGACACGGCACTGATATGTGTAAGTAGACCTGAACGGTTACACATTTACACTTATTATCCAGATTCTAATTTTTTAATATTTATTTTAAATTGTTTCTTCACCATATCACTATTTCGTCTTTTTCTATCAATATACTTTTTTTGATTTTAGTTATACGAACAAAGTTTCATTTTGTAAGATATAGCAATCCAATTTTTTTTGTCGAGAACTAAGTTTAAAAATACTATCCTCCTTCCGCGAGTTTCCATCATTTTCCCTTTCACAGTTGTACTTCTTTACCACTTATTTATTTGCACTATACATACATATGCTACTCACGTGCAATTTTGTTAATGAAATACATATTTCATCATCACTTACACTCATATTTTGACCTTGCGCTCTAAACTCTTCATACATTATGCCATCTCCCACTTGTTAAATTAGGACGATTTTAAGAATACGCTGTAGAGCTTAAATTATTCTTCATTCTTAAGAACACAGAGTCACTAATAAAATGAATTACATTCATAATTAAATTAGCGAAAAGTTTTACCCGAAATTTTGCCCGCCCGAAAGATATACCCGCCCATGATAGCACTGGAAATGGAACAGGTGGATCCGTCAATTCGTTCCAAGTCATTGTATTTTCATCAAAATATTTAAGAAACTGTTACTTACAGCTATGTGACTTCTAAATAGCTCTCTTGGTCTTTAAATTTTCAAAACTTGAAAGTGGAAATGACTGGCGATGTTCGGGAAACCTTAATTATTTATTTACAGTCTTGGAACTTGTAAGTACTATATTAGTCCCAACAACATTATCGCTGCTTGTAGAAGTATTCATCAAGCACAGTAACCACAAAGTGCCTTTAAAGTTGACCATGAAGTAAAGTCTTCCATGTAGTTTTACAAAGTCGGAAATCTTCGTGGTGTTCGCCATTGTGTAATGTGGAATATATATTTTTATAACTAATAACTTTGTGCTAAAAGCATGAACATTAAAACCCTATATAACACTATAGCTATACTAAACCATAAACTTGAATCCATATTAAATATCTGGGTCGTAACTCCACAAACAATACAAAGGACAAAACATGCAACAGGAATGTAGCAAAGAAATAAATAAATGTAATAAAAATAATGTAAGGATAAGTATTAAACTGTTACTAAAATTCAAGTGCAATGTAAACGTGGCAGTGGGAACTTTAAACAGACGATGTGTAGTGGTCACAACTTTACTGCTACTTTAAAATAACGCTGGAGTCTCTTTCTTGTACTTTTTCTCTACTTTGTAGTAAATATTACTTGAAAGTTACATATTGGCAGATACGGATGCTAAACTATCAATTACTTTCAAGTTGCATTTCTTAGATCAAACCACTTTAAGGTAAGATTTGTGTGTCAACTTCACAAATAAAGCTATGGTCGTTATTTCTGCATCAAATTGAATAAATTTACTCTACTTAGAGTATCACATTCACACATAATACTAGATATTTTAGACAATCTTTTTGTAAAAATACGTACTGCACTTTTAAATATATGCCATCTACCTACCTACTTGATTCAGAGTTAAGGAAATGGAGATGGAATATGTAGAAATGAATGAAATGTAACAATATTAGCTGCCAGATAAAGAAAACAACATATGAAAGAGTAGTGGAAGAGTGTTGAAATTCCTTTAAAGTTGCGGTTTCCACGCTGCGACTTCACCTCCATGGAACCACAACGTCACGAAACGTGGCTGTACAAGTTCCGGAAACGTCGCCGGAACGTGGCAGGCACCAAAACCGTGTTTCCCATTTTTTCGCAGGTACGTAATAGAAACGTTCATATTAGGTTCCCATGGCTAGTCGCAAAACACTTTAAAGTGCCTGCAATAGTCGTGGTTACGTTCCAACGACTAATAGGCAATTTGCATAAATTTTTTAAATTTTATGCAAATGCTTAAAAATATTGTTATTTTATTATATATTAAGTACTTAACAAGAATACCTTACTAATTATGTAAAATTGTTCTTATATTTTTCATAATTAATTATTTTATATAGCAATTTATTCAAATATAGTCACGGGTTCTGAAACAACATTCTGATTAGTCCACGTCACAGTATATGGAAACGTCCATGGTGACACATGTCAAATTGTCAAATCGACGTAGTTTAGTTAAGTCGGTTAGCAAACTCGTTCCGTAACTTCCATAATCTGTGTTTGTGTGGTGTCCAGCATTGATTATAACATAAGTTTTGGATTGCCGAAGGGGATGGAACCGATAAAACACAAATGTTATAAGTATTGTGTGGTACCAAAGTGCAAAAACACTACGGTAACCACCCCGGAAAAATATTCTCGGTTCCTAAACATGAGAAAATGCGTAAGAAATGGTGCATTTCAATGAATAAAGACGAAAAAGAGAATGCAACACTATCGAACACAACACGATGATGTGTGTTTTAAAATTAATAGTTAGAAGAACATATGGAGAATTATTGACAGCACAAATTAAATGGGAATGTACAAAGACTACAACTAAGAAAAGGTGTAATACCCCATCATTTTAACTGTCAGAGGAAAATTGTACCTGAGCAAGAGTGTTGAAAAACGCAGACGTCTTGAAATTATTCACCATAAAATTTGAATTTTCTCCCAGAAACGGAAACATTGACAATGAGTCAATTTTGAGCAGGTTATCTGTTTGTCCTTTAACAAATCCACTCTCTGTTGCCATTATTTACTATAATTATATGGATATTATACACAATGCACACCAACAAAACAAATAATAATATGACTTTGACAGTTCGATTTTGACATTCATGTCACGCATATAAAACAACATGACATGTTCATATACTGTGACGTCACATAACCGCCATTTGTATTTCTCGCGTTTTTGTGGTTGGGAAAGACGTAATAAATCTATTAATTTATTACCGCTTTATTTTTGCAGAGAATGACATAAAACTAACAGTACACAAAATGAACTGAATAATATTTTGATAATAAAATAAAAGATATGCAAATTGCCTATTGTGCTAGTTGGAATTGCACTGAAATTAACAGCCAGTGGTAGTTGAATCATTACCTGTCGAATATCTTATTAGAAAGAAGAAAGAAGAAGAAGATGCGTATGTTTTAGAATATTATACCTAACTTTCTCATTTGTCATATTAGGTACATAATTTATTTGTTTTGGATCGATAGTTACTAAACATTTAATGATTGAAACATACATTTATCTTATTATCCGTAATATGAGTAATATTAAGTAATAATCACGACCCATTTTTGTTAACGATTGTATCTAAAATTATTCCACTTTACAAGACACACCAGCATCTACAAACAAAGGTGAAAACGCATGTACGTTTCTAATTAATTATTACTCGGTAATAGAACGTTATTAATTATTTATTATTAATAATTAACCTTTTGTGTTGGTCCTTTATGTATGATTATTTGAATTCTTGTTTCCTTTAAGTAGAGCTATAGCCAACAAATCTACCTTATGTACTTGGCTAGCTACACATTTTTAATTTTTTTTATAAATAGCTTCAAAGTATTGCTAACCGCTTAATTATTCACATAATTTGTATCTGATATGAATATGTATTAGATAAATAAATTATCTATTGTCTGTTCTAAAATAAGTAAACAGGGAAGTGTAATAAAATGATGCAATATGTTTACTTTTCGTTAGATTGTGTTGTAACTTGCGCGTTTTAATATTTTACTGATAGTAAATTTGGTAAACAGCACAATCTTAAAACACAGCTTCTTATTATGAGCTAGTTTAATAATTTTCATATTTAATAGAGAAAGAGGAGAAATAACATTCTCCAATCAGCTGATTTTATGGTTCATTCGCTATATTAATTTTAAAAACTTGGAATAGAACATTTAGTGCACTATTCTACCTTCTTCCGAAAGTGTTTTTTGTTTTGTACGATACAATTTATGACACCTACGAGTATATGATACGTAGGTATTTATACAGAGAAATGTGTGTTAAATTTTGCTTAAATTGTGCATACCAATAAGTACTTCAGATTGGTCCTAAAATCCTGACACAAACGAACGAATTATTGTGCATTTTGCACCTTAGTATTGCGTGATTATTTCTTACAAATTTAAACATTGAAATTGAAAAATTATGAAGAAAATTGTGTAATTATTGCACAAAAATATCCATTGTTTGTTTCCTTGCTGGTTATGTACTTGTATTTTGTTGATTTTTTATATGAAACCCCATTTTGACAAAGAAAAACTTTTTAATTGCAGGTAATAATTAATTTTATTGCATTAAGCTTTGCTTTGGTTGTTTTTATTATAAAATAGTATATTGGTTTTTAGGCTTTCACGGCCAGTGCTGTAATTTGATACATGGTGATTTTCCGGGTTGTTATGCCGTGACCTCGGTAACTGGTAGCTGCCAGAAACAGAGTTAAAATGCACATCCCTAGCATTAGCTGGGATACTTTTACCTGCCCTGGTTGTTCTCGGGCTAGGCTCTGTGGGGACAGACCCGCTATCGGTGCCTCTGGGCCTGTCCATATATTGATTTCGGTTCCTACTGTTGGTATTACGACTGCTACGATCGGAACCGCTTCTCGGATACTGGTGGTCCTCCGAGGCATTCCGTAGCCGCCGCTGTAACTGGTCGCATCCCATGCTTCCAAACGTTTCGCCGCTCTTCACTGTCGGCATCTTCAGTCGTGACTCTGCAAAAGCTTCGCCGCGGCTGAGCTCAGTCATAAAATTCCATAATTTTAAATCAGACACTTTCAGATTGTGTATATTCTATTTAAAAATAAATTGTGCAGGTACTTCGTTTAAATAAAATATTTCTCTTGATTATTCATTTTCATCACTAAATTTTCCAGCTTTAATATGGATTTTCTATCTGTTGAACACATTTTTTTTATATTAATTTTAAAAAATTTATATATTTTATAAAATTTCTGATGAAATCTAGATAAAACTGATGAAAAATTCAAAGAAAATTCAGTGTCTCCCATAATCCGCCGCGGAGCACTTCCATATACATTTTGAGCATCTAGCAATGGGTCACAGGGCATGAAATCGAGATAGATTTACTATATTGTATATACACTATAGGTATACATATATCTGTTTGTATTAAAAATAAATTATTTATAAAGGCATTTCTGGGTACTTACTGGAAATGTTTATGCTTCAAGTATGTTCCATTTTGGCCACCGTGTAAAATTTGCTCAATGGTAGAAATACTCGTAATATGAAAATAATAATTATTTCTAACGAAAATGTTAAATTAAAAAAGAAGATATTTAAAATATCATTTACATACTACCATTGTTGTATCTCAACAATTGTTACAGACTGTTAATACCGAGGTATTAATACGTATAATGTAAATATACAGGGTATACCCAGTTCCTGTTGCCTATATCTAAAATGAATAACAAAATTCAAGTCTTGAAATAAAATCGTTCTTCATAAAAAATTTTGCTTGTCTTCGAACTCTCGGTAATATAGTTATTTGTCAATATAATATACAGATACAAATATGAAAAAGTTAAAAACAGTGAAGAGTAAAATACCTTAAATCTACGTTAGGTACGTGGAAAAATAATGGAGAAAAGGTGCTTGGAATTAAATTTTATGCTTAAATATGAAAGCATTAACACTAGGTCTGTTCCTGCAGCAGTTGGTAACGGTTTGAAACTATCAGAAATGTTCGTCCAACTACTTATTGGATTAAATTCACGGGTAACACGTTCTCAACTTAACTGGTCGAATATTTCTGATAGTTTCAAACCGTTTCCAACTGCTGCAGGAACAGGCCTAATATAAATTCGATGCTGTAAAGCAAGCATTATTTGAATCAAATTTAAAATTAACAATCGTAGTTTCAAGTGATGTCTCTTACGTCAAATCTAATGTCAAACAATTAATAACAATTGTCTTGTACAAATTATTGGTTTTTGATTAATTTCTTTGGAATTCTTGAAGAAATAGTGTACAGAGAATACAATGTTGATTTCTTGAAAATCAACATACGCAGCATTTAGAAAAAAGATAGGTGTGTTGAACTTGAAGGACTTCATATAAAATAGTTTTGTGATGGGGCGTATGTACATATTTTGCTGTATACGCAAAATAAATGTTGAACTAATATTTTTGACGTTTTTGATCCCTCTGTATAAAAAATAAATTATTAATATGCAAACCTGCGCATGTATTCTTCAATAAAGAGAATGGCTTCTCCGAAAGTAGAGTCCAAAAATATCCCAAAATGTCGAGTATTGTCTAGGTGGCCATGCGTTTATATTTAAGCATAAAATTTAATTCCAAGCAACTTATCCATTACTTTTCCCGCGTTAAGATACTTTACTCTTCACTGTTTTTAACTTTTTCATATTTTTTAACACTGTATATTAAATTGAACAAATAACTATCTTGTGTCAAGACCAGCAAACATTTTTATAGAATATTTTTTTTCTTCACTTGACATTTTTGATTCATTACAGTAGGTATAGACACCCTGTATGTATACACTGAAATTTTGTTAATAATTCACTAATCTAGGAAGCAGGAATAACCTAGAAATATAAAAAATTATAATGCTTAATATGCATCCAATATTAGGAAAATTGGTTAGGTGAACCCAGGGCTAAACATTACGTCTATTATAATACTTACTGTGTGCAATAAAATAAAGCCAATATTTATCATTCATTATTCTACGCAACATATTTGCTTAGTTAATTTCTTCGAATGTATTAAAAAGGTACTCTAACGAATTTCCTGAGAGGAAAATATTTCTTTTATGACCATTGTCACATTATGCGGCCCAGTAAAATCCCGCTGTAATTCATGAATCCCGAGTTCAGAGACTTTTCATCAATCAATCAACATTGAAATTTATATCTTACTTAATTATCCAGAGTACTATCATAAATAAGGTATTCGAACACATAGATATATTTTTCAACCTTTCTTTATATTGAACGTTCGTCTGTACTTGTCAGTATTCTGTTGTGGACAACCAATTATACACCTATATCAAACACATATTTTTATAAAAAAAACTAAATAGTATATACATACTTACTCATGTATCTTTTTTTTAAATGCAAATGTATTTTGTAATAATTATTCCGTAGAAAATATTATAATTTCAATACTATAAAGTGCAATATGACCTTGGGAATAAATTTCAACGTATTTTATGTGGGTACAAGAATTTACTGAAGTGTTAAGCCTAATAATTAATTGTTTATTTCTATTATATTGTTATTGTATTATTTCCTAACTGCATCTTCGGAGATAAAATTGTTTTGGAAATAAACAACTTTTGTCAGAATTTTGGCAAATGCAAAGATTGCCGAATATAATAATTAAATTATGTAACTTCCAGCGACAAAAATATTTTATGTTGTAGGTACTACAATTTTTTTCATATTTTAACTGACTATCCTATTTTACTAAATTTAGAAACGTTTACTAAATTAGCACTTTACTACATTAAAATGTCACTTTATTATATATTATGTAGTAATATCACTGTTAATAAAAGCGGTTTGAAAGAAAATTGTTTATTTAAATATTGGAAACATTGTTGCAATTGGTGCAATTTTTCATATTTGAAAAGTTAAGAACGCGAAATTTATTCCATTCTACTTGTTCTTCCTTAAATCTATTATAATTCTCTGTCTGCATTCCTGAATGATCTAGTTCTTGCTGATGAAATATACATTTTGAAATTTTCAACTTTTTGACGATGCACCTCTATGTGTGAAATTTGAACAAAAACTATACAATGTTTTCTTCTACACTTCTTAAAGTTTCATTTCTGTATAAATTCGTAAAAATTTTATTTATCAAAAAAAACGCAACAAATATTTTTTTGATTTAAATGTCATCGAAAACCGTTACTTCTAATCCTATCACGGCGTTTAAGATGGCGAAGGCCTGCTATGATTATTTTTATACCCCCTGAATTCAATAAAAACGTTTAGCGATATTGTATTTAAAATATGATAAGGTGATCTCAGAACCCGCGTAAAATTTTAACAAAAATTATACAGTGTTTTGTTCTACACGTCCTCAGTTTTATTTTTATAAAACTTTGTAAAAAATTTATTTTTCAAAATAACGCAACAAATATTTTTATGTTTTAAATGACGTTGAAAACCTTTTGACATATTTACATGGTTCAACACTTGAATGGTCTAGTGCCTTTCAAATTCAGTATTTTGTTTTGAGAGCGGTTGTGATTAAGGGCGCCGTTTTATAGGCAAATTTTCAACCAATTTCATAGCTGTTTGTTGAGATAGTCTAAAAAGAATCTGAGTAAATTAGAAGGAATATCTCTTTACTACGTCAATTATACAAGTTTTCTCCTGGATATAAAACAATTTCCAGGCTGACAAGTCATTTAGAATAAGAAAAAAAGAGCATCATTTTCACCTATTACGTTTTATCATAAAATATACTGAATTTTAAAAGTCAATTGCACATTGAGAAAATTGTGTACTCGTACAACATTATAAACATTATCACATCCAGAATTCTTTTAAAAACTAGTAACACTTGTATTTATGTAAATTATCAAGTATTTTTCACGGTGTATAGAACACAGTGATAAGGTACAAATTCACGTTTTTTTTTTGTTATTTAGCACATTTTTTCTTCAAAAGTTAAAGAAAATGATTCAATTTCAGCATTAAATTTTAGTACTACATTAATAAGGACCTCCACCTACTGTGTGTATTTTTTGTGTGCATATTTAGATATGATTATTTGTCCTTGAAACGCCAGCCTTAACCCCACCTTATCAGATTGTAAATCAAAAATTCGCTAAACGTTTATATGTATTACATTTCGGAGTTATAACAAACTATAACAGGCCTTGGATCGCCATAGTAGTATCAGAACAAGCGGTTTTCGATGCCATTTAAAACAGAAAAATGTTGGATTACCTTGAAGAATAAAATTTTACGAATTTATACACACATAAAACTTTGAGAACGTGTAGAGCAAAACACTCTGTATAGTTTTTGTTAAAATTTCACACGTAGGGGTTTTGAAAAGTCCTGATTAACACCACCTTTTCAAATTTTAAATAAAAACACGCTAAACGTTTTTATTGATTTTCAGGGGTATAAAAAAATCATAGCAGGTCTTGGATCGCCATCTTAAATGAGGTGGTAGGGTCAGAGTAGAAGCGGTTTTCGATGTCATTTAAAATAAAAAAAATTGTTTGATTATCTTGAAGAATAAAGATTTTACGGATTTGTACACAAATAAAAGTATGGTTAAAATTTTATAATCAACTTAATAGTTATTTATGATATAGGTAGGTAATTGCTAAAAGTGACATTTTATTGATTTATTTCGACGATATTTTTTATTTCAACTAGAAACAAAATTAATTTTGTTCCATCGTTTTAGGACATACTGTTTAATGTTTTCTCAGAAAATTTACATTTTAACATTACTTTTGAGATTTAATTTTACCTACCTTGCATTGTGCTATTTGCATTAACTTCTTGTTTCTACTCTACTGTAAAGTACTAGGTTTTGAGTTAAAGTCAAATTTTGTAGTATTCTTTGTTCTTTAATGGTCAAGAAAAGATGCTTCCTGTGTCAGCAGAGGTCGGTACCTTGGTGCAGGGCGGACATGCACATCTCACAGGTTTCTTACACTTTGTTCTGGCTCGGTCATGCGTTTTTTACTTCTCTACTAAGTTGTCTTCCTGCATTTCTGTAATTAGAGGCATGCAACTGAACGGCCGCGGTGGTACACAGGCAAATTCAATGTCAATTCGTGTTTTATAATGGTTTTTATCTCGGCTAAATCTCCATGCTCCTTGCTGACAGTCTTTTTTTACGGTTGCCGTCTTCGGATTACAAAACGACCGAACTCGTTCGAATCACGACCATGATGAGAAGGCAGTGGCGTAAGCAGGGCCTGGAATAATTCAGATATAGCCTGTAATGAAAGTTTGTGAGATATTATAACATATTGTAATAAATTAAAATAGATAAACAATTTTGTATTTGAAAGGATGTCAATTAGTTAATTGTATCAAGTGACAGCATACGTTGATTAAATGTCGGATTCAAATCGTTTATATTCGGATGAGAGTTGTGTGAATTTAATGTACAACAAGAAATCAAAACTTCTAAATTCGAAATTAGGTATATTAAGAGTGTAAATTCAATAACGGGAAAGTAATAGAGATAATTTGTTTGTAGAAATATACAGGGTTATATAAAAAAGTTGAAATTAAATTATATCAAATCTTAGCTTGAATGTCATTGGTTGGAAACTAAACTTTATGTAGGTATTAATTGTAAATACTTAGACACTTAAGAGTGCAGTTCAAAATTGTAGTATATTAGGGATGAAAAAAAAAAAAACGAAAGCTATTGATAGTTGGTGAAAAAGGGAAATCACGTTAAAATTTAGTTACCTCATGAAGAATTAAGTAAAATAGAGTGTAAATGAGTTAAAAATTAGTAAGTTATCTAAAAGTATATCAAAGTGAAATAGTATCAATATCAAGAAAATAGTTGAGTTTGATATTGAATAAGGAGTATTAAATTAAAAATCAAGGATATTTTTTTACCAAAATCAAGATTTAAAAAAGGAAATAAAGAAAACTACGGGATAGACATTAGCCAAGAGTCAGTCAAACCAAGGTACCAGATAAGCAGCAGACAAAACAGGTGTGAAGAAGATAGGAATTACAAGGAAGAAAAGAGTTGAGCAAGGAACAGTATAACGGCAAGCAGGAAGAAGCGGGACAATAATATAGAGAGCAAGGATCAAGAAAGACTGATTGGACTTAAGAAAGAAATTTTTGTACCAAGGTAAAAGAAACCACTGTATTTAGTATAAGAACTGTGTACATTTGTAATGTAGAAATAAGATAGTTAGCGTAGGGTTAGGATAGATTTAAGAAAATTAATTGATTGTTCATTCATAAAATAATAAATAAAAAAACTGATATAAAATTCTATTTCTTAAATATTTCTAAGGCAAAAGGCAAACATTTCCAATTAATAATAGAGCATAATTTTTAAAATAATAAAAAAAGAACTGTTTAGAATCTACACTGGGAATAAGCCTCATGCCAACAGTTTTTGGATTAATATTATTTTTTTTTTAAATATCAGTCATTGAATTTATTAAACAAACATAAAAAAAGAAAAATAGATAGCTTCAAACTAGTTTCCGTCGATTAGTTCTTGGAAACATAATACATTAAAATTATCAAAAATATTATGTGAACACACAGGCGTTCAGAACAGAGCTATGACAGTTCGAGAAATAAGAATACTACTCAACATAATAATTATTATCAAACAAACAATAAAATAAGAAAAACAAAAATAAAACATAACAATATATTTTCAGAAATGGGCCCATCTTAGTGCTTTGTAATGAAAAATAAATTCAATATTGTTACGAAGGCTCACCTACCTTTTAGTGTGTTAATTATGTTCCTGTTTACGTTAGAATTTATAATTGAAGCTCACATACCTCGTTAGTTTGTAAATTACGTTTCTGTTTATGTTAGATTTTATAATTTTTGTGATGCCTTTATTTTGACATTTTCCGGAATATTCCAGGCTATATTCTATTTGTTTCTCGACATGTTTTCGAGATCTCAGAAACTTCCAGAACTCTAAAAACGTATATAAGCAGATCATTTTTCGCCGGTGGGGTCAGTTTTTATTGAGCAGCCAAACGCGAGTGACAAACGTCAAAGTAAAGCGTTGACAGTTGTGAAATTGGTTTGAAGGATATTTCTTATATTATCAAGAGTGACAATAAAGATTGTTTGTCTACGCGACGTGTTTCAACGATAACCTAATTTAGAGGTTACAATATTATAAATTATTTTGTATCAGTATTCTACAGGGTATAAATAGTGATGCTGAATAACTTTTTAGCGATTATTCATCTCGTCAAAAGTGAAGTCAATACCAACGAAAAACAAGACGCATCTTCTAAAGTGACCGTGTGAACTTTTAGGTTGAAAGTAAAACACAATCTTGATTATAGTTATTCAAGGAATTATTGGAGATGTAAAATGGCTACTATGTCTTTATAATGGCTACTACTAGGTGTGTTAGTTAGGACTAAAGAGAGTCAATTGTCAAAAAAAGTTATTTGTGGTTAAATGAATTATCTTTGATAGATTTAGATAATTCATATTTATTTAAAGAAAGCTCGATGGATATTCAACTTTTCCATAATAAAATTAGTATAAAATAGTAATAGCAACATTAGTATAAGTTGGTAATATGTCCTTGTTATTCTTGTGGTTTTGGAAAGTAATATTTAAGGTGTAACTTTCAATAGGGGTCAATATGTTAAGGGCACATATTCTCTAAAATATTAATCTAAAAATAATAGTAGTCGAGTTATAATTAATTGTTGCGTTCCCGTTCAAAAGCAACTGTATGACAGGAAATGTAATTGCAAGGGAAAATTATTTTATATAGAAACAATTTGCTTTTCTATGACTTTACGACATGCTAATTTAAAGCGCCTTATAATCTCTGTTATTGGCCTAGTTTAGGTGAGAATGTGCTAAAAATGCTCAAGATTGATTCATTGAGATTGATACCATTTAATTAGATTGTTCAGGTTTCAGGGCTTACTAACGTGAGTCATTCTTGAACACAACAGCGCCTTGTATGTTACTTCCCCTCCCGCACTAATATCTGAGGTAACCTGTTGGGTTAGAATGAAATATACAGGGTGATTCAGAACTTATCTAAAAAATTTTTTTGAATGTATAGGGGACTCTTACAAATACAATTTTGTAAAAATAAAATTAAAAAGAGCAATTCAAAAATGATTTGAAAATACACTTCCGCACGGCACTGGTTCACTGTAAAAGCTGATAAGGCGTATAATCGGCGATCGGACAAAAAACTGAAAGAAATTCCCAAGGGAAGAAATAAATTACATTTTACATCTATTTTAATCCAGCAAATTCAACTGCTTTTGCCGCTATTGTTAACTATAAATAGAATTTATGGTTTTAATTAGTAAAATAGTTGGACCCGTCTTACCCAGTTTCTACAAACACAAATGTTTCTGCTTCTTGTCCGTTTTGAACTCGGACACGGTGTACTTGGTACCGATATAATTGAGCCTCGTGTATAATAGCCACACTTCTGCAATACGTCGTGGACGCCCTGGACCTCCACCTTTTTCACGATTCGATTGCAAATTCTCGCGTCACGTCTGCGTTTGCACTACACTTGCACTCACTGCACACCGTTGTAAAAGTAGCTGCATTTGGCACATGTTAACCGGGAAATCGTTGTCCTGAAGCATTTTCACTTCATCATAAATTAAAATGAGGTACCCATCAACTAGTAGGACTATACGTAAGCCATTTTTGATATTTGAAATACTAATGAAAATACTTGCATCACAAAAAAGTTAATACGATAAGTAATCGGATATTTGAAATCGCCTGGCGAGAGACTACAGTAGTTCAACTTGTTAGACTACTTGTATTTGAGCAAATTTAAGCACATGTTCTACAAAAGATCCCCAGATTGTGCAGGGTCTCGCCTGTACAATATGCTTCCACTCCATATAAAGGCCTTATCTGTAGGCAAATTTAAGAAATACTTAAAAAAAAATTATTCTGGACTCTGTTGTTTACAATATAACTCAGTTTGAAGATATTTTAACCCGAAAATTTTAGATTGCCTTTAATTGTAGTTGTTGTCTGTGTGTTATAGGATAGTTATGTTTTTATTGTTTAAATGGTATATTATGTATACGTTATATATTTTTTTAAATCTTTGATGAAAATGATTAATTTTAATGGATAGTTGTATTGTAGTTGGTACTATGTATCATAGTAGACTTAATGACGAACCTTCATGATGTTATGACTAAATGGGTAATAAAGAATCTATCTATCGATCTCAACGATGTAAAGGTTGAATCTTTTAGAACTTCAATAACTTTTTTCTCAGACTAAACTATAAGAAGTTTTGAAATATTTTTTTACGGTATTGACTCCATTTTTCATGACGCATCTGTCCTCAAATTTTTTTACACAAATTCTGAAGCATCCTGTATTATTCGGAACATATTTTGAATTTAAATATCTTCCTTATCGTACCTAGATATATAGGAATATTTAAATAAATCAATTGATAGATAAATATTCTGGTATTTCCAGTAGTTAACTTACAATCAATCAGTGAATTGAATAATTAAATGACATGACAAGTAAATAATGCATAATTAAAATGTATCTCTTACACTTAAGAATAACGTGTGTTTTTTCTGTATTTTTTTATTACAATTTCTATTTTAGAATTATTATTAGGCACTCTGAAAACGGCTTTAACAAATATTTAAAATATGACGAAGTAAAAAGGAAGAGACAAATTAAAAACAAAATGTACAGTAATGTTTTCCTGAATTTTGTATTACAATATAAGTTTTTTATTACAATCTTTTTATATTTAATTATAATTATGATTAATTAGTACACCTGACGTTTATTTGACGTGGTATATATTTTTTATATTATATTGTTAGTAATTATTAATTGTTGAATTTAAAATGGTCGTATTAGACATACATTGGCATTGAAAAAAAAAATAAATGAATGGTTTTTAAAGTCAAGTTTAGGTTAATTAGATTTATAGCATTTTTATAAATTTTTCCACGGCTTCAATGTTTAAATCAAGCTGGGGTCGACTGCATTATTTCGCTACTAACTGTTCCTGGTAGGAATGTTTGTAAAATTTAGTTTCATCCAATTTGAAATGTATTTTTATCTAGATAAACAGTAAATTAATAATTATAAACTACACGGGTCCCACAAACAAGAAACGCACCTCCCTAAACAACGCAAAGATGGTAACTAATGGATGAAGGAGGAGAAGTCGGGCAGCGTTGCTCTAGAGGCATTTTGATGGCGGGCCTTGGCTGGCACAGGAAAATGGGTTTTGGCTTATTCCGCCGTTAACGTATTAAACGGAAATTTGAACTGCCAACTTATTGACTTAAATGCTGGTTAAGATTTGGATTGTCGGATTGGTTATGACTGAATATGTCTTGGACTGTTTTTTTGTTGACAGCACGATAGTTTTTTGTATTACTGTCGGTATTTAAATACGAAAACTTTTTAGCCTCTCTTAATAATTTAACCTAGTGAGTATTGGTTTTTCATCTCACTATTTATGTATTAAACATTTTTTAAACTGAAACTTAATATGTTCATTGCATAATTTAGAAAAATAATTTATAGCATCCATATTTTAATATTGCGATAAGTACTAGGAAAGTATGTAAATTTGGCAACGTCGCATTAGGTCGGCACCGAATTGCATTGCCGCTAGGTCAGTAACAGTCTAAAAAGAGGGGTTAAATAATGGTTTGAAAATATTTTTTTAATTACGTATTTGTATTATGTCCATTTTTCCCTATATTTTCTAAAAATTAATGTCACTGTGACTGAATCATCCTATAATAGTAAACAATTTATATCCAAAAAAGCCAATAATTCTTTTGTCTGGTATATTAAAATTTTGAATTATTATTTCTTGACTTAAGTCTTGACGGATAAACAAGTTACTTAATTTAAGATTATGTTAATACAGAAATGTAATTTTAATTCAGAATGGTTTTTTGAATGTTATTATATCCACTTTAATAATAACTATTGCGATTGTTGGAAAACACGAAACACAATTTTAACTAATCTATTTCCAATTATCGGCTGCTTTAATCAACGTAACGTGAACAGTTATGTTCAGAGAGAGAATATATATATCTTAACGTGGTAATTCGCTGTTAACCAAAAGTAAACCTCGGTTGGTTTCAAAACCACATCTCAAATCTGCTTGTTAAACCACATTATTAAATTGAGATGCTCTCAACTAATCAGTGGTATAATAACGGTGACACTACGGTTAGTATTGTCACTAAATACGATAAAAAATAGTTTATTTTGCAGAATTTCATTATGAAAAAATTATATTTAATTATTGAATGCACTAAGTTAACAAAATTATTTCTAAGGAATAAATATAGTTACGAAAAATATCGTAGATTTATATGCATCCACATTTATTTCCCAAAAATTTGTATCAACTTTTTAATTTTATTTTTGTGTAACTTTTGGGAAAATGTGTAGTAGCTGCTGTTGGTATAGTAGAATTTAAAAAAAATCAGTAGGAAAGGTTTTTGCTGGGTTAGTAGGAAAGCAACATATTGTCACGGATTTTCTAACCCGTTTTTTCTTTTACCAGAAAAACAATCCGTTAATTAATCACTTATCTTTATTAACTACTCTGTACACTACTGAATACTAATTACAACTCAACTCAATTCAAGACTGTAATTCAATACTGACTGACTCGGCCGTTTATTCGTTATACTTTATAGACCAAATGAATATTCCAGGTATTTTCTAGCATCTCTAGATCCATTTTCTCGAACGACTCGAACGCTTCTCGTCGATTCCCAATATTTCCAGTCGCGCCTCGATAGCCGGCATTATTTGTTTGTTTACCAGAATCGCGTAGGGGCGATCGGGGCAATCTAGCGTTTTGCGATACCACAGTCGTCGAATTGGGTGCGAGCGGGGCAAATTCCGTGACAATATTATGGGACTAAAGTGTCACATTTACTGCCTAGGCATTAGAATAATTTTTACTAAATTAAAATTTGTTCTTTACCGAAAGTAGGTAATTTTATTTATTGTAAACAGTTATAGTGAATTTAGAACAGCCTGTAAGGGATATCCCTTGTCTTGTTTGTTTTGAAACATTCACTTCGTTTATGTGGGTTGATGGTTTATAAACCATTCCTCCAAAGTGGTTGAATTATATAAAACATCGCTTCCAATACTTGCACACATGTACTTGCAGTAGGACAACTGATTTACGAGTTATGGACTCATCAATGTAGCGTTCAGCTACCTTTGACGATTTCCATTCACTATGTATTTTTAAAGTTTTGAACTCCTCCTCCTCCTGAATTTATTAATAGTGTAGTTGAAGTTCTACGGAAACAATGTCTGGTATATTTGTGAGCATCCGTCAATTTGCGGAACGCAGCAACTTGTTTTAGCATTTTCCCATATGAATTGTTATTAATTGGTTATATGCTTTATCATTTGAATATTTAAAAAGAAATCTGTTACTATCTATTTGTGTAGTCTTGTGGTACTATATTTCTGATATATGTCTAAATATTCGCCGAGATATTCGCTTACAATAAAGGATATTTTTTTCTTTGCTTTTGTAGATGGCAGAGTAATCAGCAATCTATTTTCCATATTTTCAATACCTCCAATTTTTATTTGAATTAATTAATAACATCTATACGTCCCAGATACGGCAAACATCACTGCTACCTAAATAATAATAGTCAGTATTCTTCGTTTACAGAAACATTTTGTTTATTAATTTCTTAATTTCATTTTCTAAATCGCGTGATTTTTTAGCATGATGTCCATCCAGTTACCGTTTCAAGAATGTCTTTAATTTTAGATACTTTCCAATATCGATGTTGCTGTAGACAGTCAAAGTAGCTTGGAGCATCGCATATGTTGATTATAATGAAGAACATTTCATACTTTTGCTTACTTTAGAAAAATATACCAACAGTACATTTTCTCAAAAAGACGCTGTCAGCCCGGTATAGTCAATATTATAATTTTTCATATGTTTGCTGATATTCTTCGATTTTTCTGGTAACAAATTACACTCTATTTGCTTTGCTGATTCAATAATTTCTGGCGGAGTTAATGCGAATTCTTCCATCTCAAATAATAAATAGTTATTTATTTAATAACGCTCGTCTCATAGCAACCAGAGACGACCAGATGAAATTATTATTATTCATGAAAGAAGAGTATCATCAAGCTTTGTTTGCTATTATAATAAAATTAAAATTGATCGACGAAAAATTTATGTGTTTAACTTGGCAGTAAAGTAGATTTAATGCCTTCGCTGCGTATCGTCTATTAAATAAATACCAGCCGCAATATTCAAGGAGATTGATCAATTACATTATAATATATACCCATAATTCTAGTTAAGTTCAACCGAACTGTTTGAAACTCCAAAGAAGGTACCTACTTACTACTTCACCTCGACATTTTCATTCGGTTCCATCATTTAGGTACTATTTGTAACAACTGTTACTCTTAAGGAGAGAACGTGCTATGAACTCTCTAATAACACCTTCAATATTTGAATTTTCCATAATTGAAATAAAAACCGCAATCCTAACGATGCCGAAGGCCTTCCTTTGCTTCGAATTTTAAATGAAAGTAAACGGTAGTGAGCGCAACCCATCATGTTGTAGGAGGCAGTGACGTATACAGCGCTTTACGCGAGTCCATGTTTCCAACTTATTTTAAAGGCGTTAGAGACGTCAGAAAAAGATAGTCTTTTTCAGATCGCATTAAAATAACAAATTCATTCAGAAAATGTAATGTAAAAAGTGCTAAATGATCCCATTGTTTTTTCCTCTGCAAAATTTAAGAAACATTGAATTGTCAAATATTGAGTTTTAAATATCGCATCCTATTTCCTATAAGTATATCTTGTATATGTACTAGTTATATTTTGTTATTTATTTTAGGAGGTTCGATAACACTTTACTAGGGGTGCTTTTGCTTATTTTCCCCTTGGGCAAATGCTCTTCTTTCCTTGCCCTAGAGCTTAGTTCTGCGTCAGATTTATTTTTTTCTATGTAGGAAAAAGAATGTCACAATATTTTCCTCTTGATACCCTTAAAAATATTTTCATGAAACTCTCAATATTCAGTTGATTCGTGATCGTAATTTCAGATTTACTACCGAGATAAATCCACTTTTTACTTGTATATGAAATGGGTATGTCTACTTATTAAACAAAACTAGATATAATTCCTTTAGAGTAATAAATTCTCTCAATTTTTTCATTTACCTCGATTCGTTACACTTTTTTTGCAAATTAGTCTTTCTATCTTTGCATGATGTTAGATTTTATTTGACTTAATAATGCAGGCGTTTATTTAACATTCCTCGAAATTATTGAAGCGTGCCATACTTTTTTTAAGTTACTACTGTAAAACTTTGTAAAGTAAATAAAAATAATAATTGCGGAATGTTTTAATTGAATTTAGTTATTTTGTATCTTAATATTTAAATAACTTATTTTTACTATTTTGCTGTCAATTATTCATGCAGGCTGCATTCCTGTGATGATTTTTAGTTTCTACAAAAGGCAGGCCGGAAACACACTTGAAAGGATTCTATCATATAGGCACTTACACTAAAATACAGGTGATTCAGAAGTTATCAAAAACATTTTTCTTAATGTATTCTTATGCCGGGTCCAGACCAAGCAGGCAAAACAACGACAAGACAAAGACATTCGTGTTTCGCGACAAAGTGGCGACACATCCGATACATTTCTGCAACATTTTTGTCTTATTTTTTTTTGTTTTGTTTCAAAATTCGGAGACAGTTGCAAGTCCCGTCTCGAGTCGGTAAATATCAATTGTCGGCGCAGTGTGGACGGTGGGCGCTGACAAATGTAGGAGACCAATAAATCAGTGGAAAATCACACATATTTAGTTCTGTTATGTTGTTGTAGTGGAGTACTTAGTATGTCTTTTGGCAACTGCAGGACCAACAAAGCATATCAGATTCTCGATATCTTCGGTGGATATTCTTAAAAAATTCTTAAAGCTTGAACGAATCTCACCACTTAGTCCAATATCATCCGCACCGTAACTGAACTAACAATTTATTTATGGAATAACTCTCGCTTTTGGTCTCATTCAAAAACGTTTACGTTTCATTTTTCCAACATTGGATGAAGAGTAGCGAAAGATATAACAACTGGCGGCTAGCAATAAATCTTCATTTTTTAAATTTTCTTCCTGGTGGAAACGTCACATGGCTAATCAACTGATTCGCACCGACTGAATTTTGTTGCACATTTGTCCTTGTGGTGTGGACAGTTGTGTCTCAATTTTGTCTTGTCTGAATACTTACTTAAAATTTTGTCGCAATTTTGTCTCAAAATCGTGTTCACTTTTTGTCTGCTTGGTCTGGACCCGGCATTACAAATACAATTTTGTAAAAAAAAAACACAAAAAGAGCAGTTCGAAAATGATTTAAAAATACACTGAAAGAAGTGCCCAAGGAAAGAAATAAAAACATTTCATAACATCTACAGCGTTAACTATGACTAAGTACAAAAAATTTAACCACGTGCTCAGGGAGGCCTTAAAGGCAATAAAAAAATTATTCCAGAATTTTAGCTCGATATTTAAAAAATGGGGCAAAACCCTTTTTTCCTACGGAAAGTCGGCGCCTATGATAAGAACCGACTGAGATGGCTTAGATCCATAGATAAAACTTAAAGCTATCAACAATATCTACTACCATCGTCGTTTTTTGCAGCATTTCTAAATGTAGAAACAAAAATTAACATTCTCAATAGTAATAATACCTGATAGACAGGTAACAGTTAATCCAGTTAGCTCCAGTATTTTGCATTTGTTTTCCATTATTTCGTTATAAACTGGTAGAACTACATATTCGCTCATTACAGCCACTCAGTACCGATAAGACACTTCCCGTAGGTACAATTAGATAGATTAGATTCCTATTTATTATAACAAAATCGAACGAAAGGAATAATAGACGTTTTAATGTAACCGCGGCAGTTTTGTCCCATAACCTAGAAAACCAAACCGGCGAACTACATTGTGGGAAAGTATCTGCACCCAACACAAATATCTTTATTTAAAAATGTTTAAAAATTAAAATAAGGCACTAAAAACTGAAGAAGAACACAAAATTATAACGTAAACACAGGAATTCAATTATGACATGACAGTGATACTGACTAATGACCGACTGTTGCATGCTTGTAGAGTATGCAACCAACAAGCATTGGCGGCGTTAAATAAGGATTTAAAATATCGAAAAAAAATTTTTTGGCTTTATAAATAAGTTTGGAATTTTTTTGAAGGATGATTCCGTTAATTCTTATTTTTCCCTATCCCCTCTTAAAATATTTGTACTAAGTCATAGTTAACCCTGTATTTTATACAGCAAATTCAGCTGCTGTTACAACAAAATTTTGGGCCCGTCTTACCCAGTTTCTACAAACTAACACAAATGTCTTAGCTTCTTGTCCTTTTGAGCTCGTAAGTTATTGGTAGCAGCTATGATACGTTTACGTAAATCATCAATATGTCCACTTCGATGCGATATACACACAAAACTACACTACCACAAAAATAAGTCCAAATGACTTAAAGTCAGGAGATTTTGGCGGCCATGGTGCCGGTTCTCCTAGTCCAATCTCTTGGTATTAATGCTTGGACACACTGTATATGGTATGGATATAACTGAGCTTCGTGTATGGTATGCTACACTGCATACCATACAATACGCCATGGACGCCCTGGACCTTCATCTCTTCCACGATTCGATTGCAATACAATTCCACGATTCAATATTCGGAATCGCCTGGCTAGAGATTACAGTAGTCCAGCGATGTAAAGGTTAAAAATACCACAACTTCAATAATAAGTTTTTACTCGGAAACTATACCTAAGGATTTTGCAAATTTTTTTTTACGATATTGACTCCATTTTTCATTACGCATCTATTCTCAACTTTTTTAGATAAGTTGAGAAACGCCTTAAAAGAAGTATTGTTTTTATAAATCAATATTCTTAAACATTATTTCGGTATAGAAGTTAAATAAATTTACCTTTGCTGAAATATGTATTTTCTATGTACAGACAATAGACTTCTTATTGATTTTATGTGAATGCTCTTGTGAAATTCTCTACATATATAGGCATATTGATTTTTCTTTTGAACTGAAGCCGACACAGAGAGAAATGTATGTAAAATTTTACTCCAATTGTGCATAACACAGTACTCCAAATTGGTCCTAAAATTGCGAAAAGAACAATTTGAATTAATAATAATGATTCGAGTAGGATCATTGTCTATTTTGTAGCTAGATTATATTAAACATTGTCTAAATTGAATTATGAACAAAATTGTATTATTGCAGAAAAAGACAGTCATTTTAAGTGGGGGAGTCTACTTTGTTCCCTAGAATAGTTGTCCGCCGGCCACCACACCTATGGGTCATTCCATTTGAAATCGTCTGAAAATAATAAAAATTGTTGCCGACCCATTTTAGATTTTGGTGTAACTTTAAAAAACTCTACTATAGGGTCCCAAACAACAAAATTTACACAAGTTTGATTTTTACTAGCGCTTGTTTCCGCCTATTTAAATAAAGACTGTGTAAATGAAGATAATTGGCTCGGATGATCCCTTTGAATAATAGCGTGCTGAAAATGAGTGTTTTTAGTCATTTTTCGTGAAATTCAATCGACTCTAGCGTTTTAACTGTTGAGAGTTAAAAATTCATGCTCCGCGGGAATTAAGTATACATATCATAGACAAAATTCAGCCACAAGTTGACTTGAGTGGGCACTCTTTATAGAAGAAAACTTTGTTTGAAGTTTTGAAATTTTGAAAAAACCCAATATTCAGGCTATGAAACGAGCGTGTTGACTGCGAGATCAAAATCTGATACTCACAGAATCTACTGTTCTTACCTTCAACTTTAAATAACTATATCACTTGTTTTGTTATTTTCATGTTTACCTAAATTTCCAACAAGAACTTCTTGCACCTCTGGAGCTAAGGAGTAATCTATGATTTCAGCACGATGGAGCTCTACCCACAAGGGTAGTTGTGCAGTAATATTAGTATTAGTAATATTTAGATAATGCTTAGCCCGGAAAGTCACCAGACTCCTCGATTTTTTTATGGAGGGTCTTAAAAATAAGGTTTAGAATACACCTTCGCGAGATATTAATCATTTGAAACACTTGTAAACGGCGAAATGTTAATAAACAGCCCACAAAGCGAAGCCATAGAATATTATGTATGTAATATGAGGGCGTTTGCCTCATTTTTTAAGTTTAGTTGCTGTTATCATCACCTTTTGTTTTAATTGCATTAAAGAATTATCGAGTTTATCCTTTTATTTATTTTTAATGACATTTAAGCACTTTAAACAACGAACATTCAATTATTTTCCAACGACTCCACCGCTAATGTGATATTTCTTTTGAGACTCTTTAGGGCGATAATACTTATAATTTTTAGTACAGAAAAATTCTCTAATAAAAGCTTATTAGGAAAAAGAGACAACAAAGAAATAAAAATGGGTATGTGTCTCGAAAAATATAATTGATGACATCATTAGTTGTTTTTGTCAAATCCCAAAGATAACACTTTTAATAGGCAATTTGCATATTTTTTATTTTATTACCAAAATATTATTCAGTTCATTTTATGTGTACTGTGTTAGTTTTATGTCATTCTCTGCAAAAATAAAGCGGTAATAAATTAATAAATTCATTACGTCTTTCTCAACCACAAAAACGCGAGAAATACAGATGGTGGTTATGTGACGTCACAGTATATGAACATGTCATGTTGTTTTATATGCGTGACATAAATGTTAAAATCGAACTGTCAAAGTCAAATTATTATTTGTTTTGTTGCTGTGCATTGTGTATAATATCCATATAATATAATTATAGTAAATAATGGCAACAGAGATTGGATTTGTCAAAGGAGAATCAGATAACCTGCCCAAACTTGACTCATTGTCAATGCTTTCGTTTCTGGGAGAAAATCCAAATGTTATGGTGAATAATTTCAAGACGTCTGCGTTTTGCATCACTTTGCTGCTCAGGTACCATTTTCCCCTGACAGTTAAAATTATGGGGTATTACACATTTTTTTAGTTGTAGTCTTTGTACATTTCCATTTAATTTGTGTTGCCAATAATCTTCCATATATTCTTCCAATTATTAATTTTAAAACACATATCTTCTTTATAATCTCTGAATAAAGTGAAAAATGACTTAGGTGAAATGATCTTCGCAACAATATAACGCCGTTGTGTTCGATAATGTTGCATTCTCTTTTGGTTTCTATTCATTGAAATGAACCATTTCTTACGCATTTTCTCATGTTTAGGAACTGAGAAGAATATTTTTCCGGGTGGTTACTGTAGTGTTTTTGCACTTTGGTACCACACAATACTGATAAAATCTATGTTCTATCGGTTCTATCCCCTTCGGCAATCCAAAATTTATGTTATAATCAATGCTGGACACCACACAAACACAGATTATGGAAGTTACGGAACGAGTTCGCTAACCGACGAATCAGAATGTTGTTTCCGAACCCGTGACTATATTTGAATAAATTGCCATATAAAATAATTAATTATGAAAATATAAGAACAATTTTACATAATTAGCAAGATATTCTTGTTAAGTACTTAATATATAATAAAATAACAATATTTTTAAGTATTTAAAATTGCATGCAAATTGCCTATCCAATTTACAACCACGTGTCCCAAATTTAATTAAAATTTTTTGTATCCTCAGCCTATCGAATTTGAGACACCCTGTGCATTGATAATATTTGCTCAATGGTTATTATACCCATGTGCCGTGTCACTTTTTATTTGTAGTAAAAATGCTTTAAGTAATTAAAATGACTAAGCTGTTAATGAGTATTTACACAAAATGTGATATCTTTAACTGTCTTATTTTGCAGATTTTTTTTTAACCAGGTATTTATTGCTCATAGATTAGGTAAGTTAGTCATTTAATTTAAATGTGACATTGTATCAATAAGAATATAAGGTGTAAAATGTGCCATTAGTAATATCAAATTCCAACCGTAAAGTTCAAACACCTAAAACCAATCGTTATGAATATTAAAAGTTCGTGTTTACGATGGCGATAAACGAAAAACGAAAATAGATTGCCATCGAATTAAATTTTACACATTAAATTTATCTTGTCCACAATTTTGCTTAAGGGCGCCGTATTCCTGAAAAAGTGTTTTCTACAAATATAAATAATTTTAGACATTTAAGAACTGAATAATATAGAGTTTAGCAAATAACAAGGATGTTATTTCATGCCACCTGCAAATATTCAAAGGTAAAATCAACATATAACATCAGAAAGCGAACTATCCAATGAATTTTTAGGTACTGAAATCTTTCAAAATACGTATTTTTTAAATTCAACTATAGATGTAAACATTGTTATAACATAAACTTACATAGTTCTGCATATAAGATTGTTCACTTTTGTTTATAAGTATGTGAAAATAATTGTTAAAATGTGGGGTTAGAATAGCGAAATTATGTGTGTCATATAAATGCATTTTAAAAGTTATTACATTATTTGAGGAAAGTTTAAATAGTAAAAGTGGATAAACAAAACATCAGTAATTCCATTTTTGATATTACTTTTGCTCTACGTGTTTTATTTTTCGAGATTTTAGTACCTAAAAAACACCACAAATTTGATCATTTTACGGCGAGGGATACGGGCACCTTAAACAGCATTTATAAGATAAATTCAAAATCCAAGAATAAAGGAAGGAACACAGAAATTTCTTTATTACCTTTTGACGAGCCTTTTGATAAAAATTGCATTTTTTTAAATTAATACACTTCTTTGGCATAATATGCAAGTAAACTTCTTTCGTCAATACTTCCTTATATTATTAATATTATTTTCTCTCTTAAATTATGTACTATGCGGATTAGAGGTAAATAATATTAAACACCAAATAAACTTCTTTCTAAACATATTTTCCCTAGTTTGACATTAATTTGCATTAAAATTGTGTGAAAAAAATTCGATCCCAAAATTTCGAGATTGGAAATTGATAATTCCGAATCCCGGGATTGATTGCTGCCGACAATGTTGATATATTAAGATAATTTAACAAATATTTTTTTTTCATGGCAGCGAAACTTGTTTTTTTCTAATACTACAAGAGTTTTCAAGATGGCAATCCAAGGCTTGCTATGATTTCTTTATATCTTCTATATTTAATATAAATGCTTGCGATTTTTTTATTTAAAATTTGATAAGGCGTTAATCAGAAGAAAAAAATAAAAAAAAACTCAAAACCCCTGTGTCAAATTTGAACAAAAACCACAGTGTTTTCTTCTACCATAAGTTTTATTTGTGTACACCGAAAAAACAATTGGTGTCTGTAAAAATAATTTGTTTCGTAAAAATAAATTATTTATTTGCATAGGGCCAAACAAGTATTTATTTCATGATACAAAATCATTTTTTTGAAAAAGCAAAAATACAATTAGGTGCTTTGTGTGAAGAAAGTGTTTGTTTCCATTAAACATATACTTTTGATGTTGATTTAATTATATTCTGTGCTAAAACAATATTTGTGTATTTTTTTTCAATTGAACAACTGCTTATTTAGGTCAACAACTTATTGGTTACGTATTTTCCCCCAAATGTTAAAGAAAATGTTCAGTTTCAGCAAATCTAAACTTGTTATAGTGTCTTTATACTAGGAGGACTCTTGGATGAATTTTTTTCTTATCAAACGTCAGCCTTAGAGTTGCAGCATGTTAGAAAATTAAAATGAAAAAAAGCGACTTACATAGGGTGTCATCACCGGTAGAACTTTCTTCCGTAGTCATATTTAAAGTGTGCCACCATAGAATTTTCTAAATTAGAAAGAAAAGAGTTGGTTAAATTACAAAAAATACATATCTTCTTGACATTAAAAAATAAGTGTTATAGCTAAGTATACTCGACCTTATGTGGAAAACATATCGATAGCTGTAGAAGTTATCGATAGTAAGAATAAGATATAGCAACTTCTATAGTGAGCATTCTAACGACTGAGAAAACTAGTATGTATGTATCTGTTCTAAAAATCATCTTTAACTTGTAATAAAATGGCACATGGTACCGGTATATGTATTTTAGGATCTTTATATTTGACTTATAAAATTGTAGAGACTGACTAAAGGTACGGATTCGCTGGTGCGACTGCGGCTGCGACTGCGACTGCGACTCGTCGCCGACCAATAGGTAGTCTAAATGCTGGAGTTGATGACTAACAAGATAAAAGAAGACACCATAGTGTACGCCAATGACGTGTTTACAAACAAAATAATGGGAAATTAAGAACACAATTCATATCGTACGTGCAGATGGTTGTCTCTCTCGCACCCAGATACATAACCAACGAAGTATGTCTTTGCTGAGTTTCATGTGCCTCCTTTTATCTGCTCCTAGGTTTGGCACCTTTATTTGGATGCGCAATTGGACTAAACGCATTCCATATCGTATATTTCAGTGGTATGCTCTCGACTCGTGTGCCACATAATATCTCGAGACACTCGAGATATTATGTGGCACACGATTTTGTAGGAAAAACCTAAGGGCTGCATGTATATTTCATTGTGTTGACTGCTATAAATTGTGAGTAGGTTTATAACATTAGCCACTCTCTACAATTTTGAAGGTTGTCTATAACAGAGTTAAATTATTAATAAATTTCTTAGTAGCGCTACTTTGTCGCAAGCAATTGTAAAATTGTAATTTGTTGGTGTCATTATTACAGTAATGTTAGTGTTAGATGTTACGTATACTTACGATATGACGATTTTTACTCCGTTATATCTAGCAATTTTATTAAATTGTATAATGTAAATTCTAACGTTACCTTGTAGCTCTCCTACGAAGGTGTTAATGAGTTTATACATAACGTGCAGGGTATCGTTGCACCGTTGATTTCGTAATTCAATTTGTAGTACATATCTAATTTAAAATATCCATTAGTTATCATTTCTACCGTATTTCAATTATCACAACATAACAAGTTACTATTTATTACATATATCAGTATAGTGGAGTAAATATATGATCTTAGCACAAATAAGATTTGAGTCATGAGATCATTTTATAACACATAAAACTATTTAAACCTTAAATATGTCTTTAACTTACGCATTTTTCTCGAATATAAATAAAGTAATTGTAATTATGTAATTTTGGTGTTAAAGTTAATTATCCAGGCTGCATTCTGCATTTTCTATACAGATTCGGACAGTGTAAACGTTTCCTCTGATCGAGAATAAAAGCCACTTTACAGTCCACAATTCTTTTTGTAGCTTTCATAAAATTCTGATTTGCAATTTATTTTACAATCTTCAATGCGCCATTGCAATAGAAGTGATAGTAACACTTCAAATCGAATGCACGCTAAAAACTAAACTACCCAACTTTGATAAGTAACAATAACAAACTGCATAACATAAAATAAAAGTTTCAGTTAATATATTTTCCAAGCTCAATATTTAAACACCAAGTAGAAGCAAAAGAAGGCAGTTTGAATTTGACAGTTCAGCCTAGGAAATTTTGCGTAATCACTAACTTATTTCCCAGATTTGCAGAAAAGTTGCAAAGCCTATATTTTGAAAGTGCAAGAGTCTTGCAATACGCAACTGCTCAATGCGCATGCCTAAGTGCACGAGACTTGCAACTTGCAGAAAGAATTGCAAATTATAAAGCGGCTTTAAGAAAGGAATAACGCCACACACACAAAGACTTGCGTTAAGGGAAGAATGTGCAATCAAGTCTTAAAACTATACTCTTTCATTGCCCACTTAAGGCTTACGGTGAGCGCTCGATCCAAAGGGATATAGTTTTCGCTCAGTAACTCTTCAACGAAAAATGATAAAAATATGCGGTTTTTTTAATATACTACAAATACTATTTTACGTCGGCGCTGTGTTTTGAAATTTTGAAAATATGCAAAATTCATTTAAAAAAAATTTATTTTACACTTTTTCAAAATTTCAAAACACAGCGCCGACGTAAAATAATATTTGAAGTCTATTAAAAAAACCGCATACTTTTATCATTATCCGTTAAGGAGTTACTGAGCGAAAACTATGGGTTTGTTCCAACACAGCAAGAATCGATTCCGAACCGTCCAGAATTAGTCAGTCAGTTTAGTTGTTAATGTACTTTCGGCGAATGCGACGTAAGACGGTGTGGGTCCAACATTTCTCACGGTACTGAACAGTTCTCGACGGTTGTTGGAACAGATGTTATATATCGTTTGATAGAGCGCTCACCGTAAGCCTTAAGGTGTGATTTCCTAGCAACGTCTAGCGTTTGCGGCCCGCCGCAGCGTCCATCCTTCGAGCACTTCTACAATGGAAATTTCAATGGCAATGATTTCCTAGACCACAGTCTTCTTTATCTAGATCAGGGTCGGCAACCTTTTTCGGTGGCGGGTCATTTTCAAAATAAATATTTTTATGCCGGCCGCACAGTCAAATGTAACTTAAATAGTGCTTTTATTTCATATACGAGTATAAATATTATTAAAAATAAATAATATTGGTGCTTTGGCGGGCCGCGCAAAGTTGCAAAGGGCCGCAGGTTGCCGACCCTGATCTAGATAATCTAACTAGTTAAAGAAGGCTGTGCCTAGATGCGGCACGTCTCGACTATGCAGCGGCCGGCCGCCGACGGCTACGGCTCGACTGCTAAAAACATGTCGAGACGCGGACGCCAACCACAGTTAATGTAAGCGCAATAATATAAAAGTAATCTTATTTGTGCATATTTTTTTAATTAATATCTAGAGTAATGCCACTGAAATAAAAACAAAAACTAGATAGTTTGTTATTTTGTAATATTTTTTTCAGCTCCTAGATTTAAATAGTTCGTGAGTTTCGTCTTATATGAACAGCAAGGTCACCTTCTATCAAAATCAATGCTATAAATCTTTTTGGATCCATTTTAATAAGTACTTTTCACATTAGAATTTTGAAAACGAATGCTAAAACGCAGAAACCAGACGCTTCTAGCAAATCATGCGAACGTAACTGCCAGTCGTTACTGCCAGACGTCGCGGTGGGGCGCGAACGTTGAACGTCGCTAGGAAATCACACCTTTACTAGATTTTTTAAGATGTCAGTTTTGCCTTGCGATTTGCGTTTTGTTTGTATACGTCACATACAATTACGTTACAAAGTGAACTATGTTTAATGGCAGCGGTGTTATATTTATAATTTGTTCAATACACCTAAAGGCGCGTTTACACATGCATGGATTTAGTGGCGCCAATTCGCGCTATTAGTGTGACGTCACGCCGCCATTCGTTATCCAAACAAAGTTAAGCGCCATTAAGTTTATCAATTGTGTTTCATAAAATAAGCGATTTTTAAAGCTAAACTATACTGTGTATGTTTTTTTAAAGGTCTTCCCAATTTCGTAAGTATTACCTAATAAATTCTAAGCATATAAAAATAATCATACAAATATTAATATACATAACCTGTAATGCCATGTAATACTTACCGGGTTTGGTAAAACTTCCACAAACGTACACAATATTGTCTACTGCTCACTAAGAAACTAGTGTTTACTTTAAAAATGCTTTTCATTCCTAAACTCAGTGCTACATACAACAACCCTTCGTTTTGTTTGGATAATGGACCATGACCTAACTTAATGAAAATGGCAACGTGACGTCACCACTAATAGCGTGTGCGCGCCAGTAAAATAAAATTCCATGTGCCTATAGTTGCTTGTGCTGATATTGCCCAGTTAGCAATACTAAATAAGGAAAACTTTTATATAATTAACAACTATGTGTGTTCTCTATTGAAATATGATTTTCATTTATTACAGTTTTTATTATCTTTTTGAATTTATAGACTTGAGAATATTGCAAATTTGGTAAAATGCATGTATTAATCTTCTAAGCTTCTTAGGAAGATATTGCCTATGACGATTCAGACGTAGATACTGAACAACTACAACTACTAGATATATAATTTTATTTACTTTTTCTAAACCTTCACAATACCAGAGATGTTTCATAGAATGCATAACTTTGTGCAACACTGAGAGCCAGGAGTCACCAACAAAGATTATAGTTGTATCATCAGCATACGAAATAATATGGCCGTCCATGTTCCCTAAAAATGCCAAATTATTTATTTGTATTCGTATATATAAAAAATAAAACGGGACCCAATATTGTCCCCTGAGGAATTCCCCCAGTAACTAAAAGTGATTACTTAATATTTTATAAATAAAATACAACACCTCTTATATTTAAATCATCTCAAGCTCAACATTTTGGACATTTCACATAATTCAGTTATTCTGAATTACAAATTTATAAAATTTAAAACAAAATCACGCATTGCAGTGTCTGTAAACTGTATCTGGTACGGATTTATACCCGCAGACACGCATTCATCCCCGGTCAATTTTAACTGTGCACTTGAAGATCCAAACCCTGCTGCATAACTGACAGACTTAACATACGCTAGCAGTTTTAACTGTACCCCGTGGAATGCGCGTTCTTCCCTTAACGTAAGTCTCTGTATGTGTGACGGCTCTTACGTTAAAACAATAAGAGTAAAAAAAAAACAACAAATTCAACATTACCAGATGAACCGAAATCAAAGCAAACTATGATAGATAGCTTTGGAATACAAGTGAAAATGTACACGCCCACCGTCCAGGGATACTGTAAGAAATCGGTCTGCTCTTTACTTCCCCTGTAGTTTTACTACATCCGCCGGTTTTATTCCTGCTTATCAACTCAATATAGATGGCCAGCTTACCGGCTATTCATTGGTTCTTGCTCGATCTTGCAAGATCATGTCTTGTTTTGGGAAAGTCCCGCAAATTTTTTGTCTCTCAATTTTGTATAATTCTTGCCAGACGTGCATACAAATGAGAAATATTGAACTATATTACGAATTTGATAACAGTGGTAGTTACTCTCGGTCGGCTATGGTTCTGCTCGGAGTTCACACGTAACTACCGATATCTATATGGACCATTGTCGACAGTGGTCGATTGGAACACGTTATAAAATATATAAACGACCAGTTTTACATAATAAGGTATACATAATGGACAAAGTAGGCGAAACAAAAAATAGTAGCTCTTTCAGTCAAGTGGCAGTGAGTTAATAAACTGGACCTAGACTCTCCTTATATTTGCAAGACTTCTTGTCGAAGCAGTATTACTATTGTCTCGCAAGATTTTTTTAAATGTTGTTTTGCAATTCGAGCTGTCAAGACTTATCTTGCTCTTGTCTTATCTTGCCTTATTTTGTCGTCTTGCCTTGCAAGACCAAGACAAAACTAAGATAAATTAAGACAACACTATTAATTCAGTCAGTATGAGTGTTCTGTAATGGGTGTGCGAAATTTTGTTTTTATTAAGTAAAAATTTGAGATCCTTGCACTAGAAATGAACAATATAATATTATTGACTTTGTAGCATGGGAATAACTGTGTCCATTGCACACATGTCTGTTGACTTGCTTTGTTCCTTTTACACAAAAGCAATGGAAAGCCCTGAACTTTTCAAATCTAATGTTCTTTGTAGTAAGTTTTATAATAGCGATGTCCACAAAAAAATTAACTACATATGTTTAACGTCATAAAATCATTAAAATAGCCTTTTAATCACATCTGCAGTTTTACAAAAATTATATGGGAAAAACTCAATACGCGAACAGGCTAGCGCGCAAGAATTAGTGGTTAGATTAGGTTTTCATGTAATAGTCTGCCATCGAACTAACATTATTTGTTATTCTAATTAAACAATTTTGATATATAGTTTCTCAGTTTATTTATTTATCAAAATTATTATTTTACGCAATTTCAAGATTTTGCTACTAGAAAGTTGTTGTAATTATTGCCATCAATAAATCAATTTAAGAAATTTGTTATTTAATTAGTAAAGAAATCTACGCTTCCCCCTACAGTTTGTTCTGTTTGTTTTGATCTGAGACGGCTTTATCTTTATTGTTATCTCGTTTTACAGAGAACTACAAAATCGCCATTCTGTACATTCTTTAAATCTATTTAATACAAATATAATTTACTGAATAGGTCACAAAAGGTCTTCTGGTTTTTATATCTTTACTGTTTAGTATGTCTATGTTTTTGCAATTTATTGAATCAATATAATTTGAATAAATCAAATTATATTGAAATATGAAGGTTTATAGTTTCTTAAAGGTTACCATTATGTTTGTTTCTAAGTATTCTTAAATAAGCGAATTATTTAGTTTTCTTTTACTTACATCCACAGAGAAAACTCTACAATTACCTTGACGTGGGAAGTACTAATGCTGACTTTTATCATAAAAAACAGTGACGTGCAAGCTGAATTTTTGGCATTCTTCAATAACGACAAGTATTTTAAATTAGCAATTTCTTATTGCAGTTACCAGTTATGCAGTGGCGAGGATTTAAGTGTATTCTAATTAATGTTGGCTGAGACAAGCAATCTTGCAAAATTTGAAAAAGTATTGTCTCTCAAGACAAGACAAACATTTTTTTCTAAAGTCTTGTTTTCGCTCGATCTTACAAGATCATGTCCGGTATTGTCTCGAAATTTTACAAGACTTGCATATAAATGAGAAACATGGAATTTTATTACGAATTTGGTAACAGTGGTGGTTGCTCTCGATCGGCTATGATCCTGCTCGGAGCTCACACATAACTATCGATATGGTCGACTGTCGACAGTGGTCGATTGGTACAAGTTATAAAGTATGGAAACAACCAGTTTTATATAATAAGTAATGGACCAACGAAGTAGACCAAACAGAATCCATGATCTTCCAGTCAAGTGATGGCAGTGAATTTATAATTAGTTGTAGTTCAACAGAAGTGGACCTAGATCCAGTAATTTTTTTTAAAAATAATGTTATATGCTGGATCTCCTTTAAAGAATATACCTACCTACAATAAAAATGCAATATTTATTTTTTCAGCCATTCATTCATTTAAATATTTCCCCATCATATATTTGCAAGATAGAGATATTTTTTCATGGCTTGGCTTGCAAGAATTTTTTTAAATTTCGTTTTGTCCTGCATTTCGAGCTGGCAAGTCTTGTCTTGGTCTTGTATTGCTAACGTATTATTATGCTAGCAGCTACCATTTTTCATTTTTCTATAAAACGGCACAAGTTACAAAATTTGAGTGATAGTGATAACACTAGCAACAAAATAGTAGCGAATTATCCACTATTTGGTTTGGCGGTCGTATTTTATATTTCATTTTTCGACAAGTGTGTGCAACAAATTTTTAACTAACTATGAGTTAAATGGCCATTTTTTTTTAATTTTTGAAAAATTTATGCACTATCTGAAAGTATTTGACGAGCAACAAAATATGCTGTAAAAGTCGCTTTGCTATCGGCCTTTGATGTAAAGCAATTCTATAGTTAGCAGCCACCATTTTTCTCCAAAACGGCACAAGCTACAAAATTGAAATTGGTGACACAAATTAGCAGCAAAATATCCACTACTTGTTTTGGCGGCCACTGAAGTTGGTTTGCCGTAGTAATAGACGTGTTAAATTTGTGTCTGTTCATATTAAACTTTCCTTACGATGTAGAGCAGCTAAAGTCTATTCAAATGTCAATGCCATTGAGATATAGTTAATAATTAGGCCTCTAGAAATCACAGAACACACATTTTAAGGGCTGTATCTCTTTAGACACTGATATTAGAATAGAGATGTTGGTTTAAAACGTAAACAAATATTTAATGTTACAAAATGCAAAAAAAAAATAAATTGTATTATATCAGAATGATCCCACAAACTCAGTTGTTCGATAATTTTAGCGGAATGCAACAAGTAGGTATGTTCTCTTCATATAGAAATAAAAACTGTTTTATATGGCCAGCAACGGGAAAACAGCTCAGCTGTGTTACCAAATATTTCGGGTTAGTATTGTACTAAAAATGGATGTAATTATGCTTTAATTAAATTCAGCACATTCTTATATATTTAGAATATAACTTAACAACGTTAAGTGCCTGAATAAATTAGTTTAATTCAATTTAGCAATTATTTAATTAGGGAATATTTTTACATATCGAACAAAGTCCAAAGCGGAGCAATTTTTAAATTGAATATCTCATATATTTATTATTGATTAATAATGTCACTCTATTTCTCATTAATTTTGTATTAAATTTATGTAAATTAGTGTACTTGTAACATTTACTTTCTATAGACATTTAGAAATCGCCCCCTTATCACCATTCTCGGCAGGTTTGGGCATTTTTTATATATACTATAAGTATGATAAGAACTATTATATAAATATTTATTCTTAAGTTATTGAAAATTTAAAATTCACTGTTCCTGTTTTACACAGTGACATAATATTTTTTACAAAAGGGATCAGACAACGAAACACCTTATCGTGTCAAAAAAGTATTGCTTAAAAAATTTCTCCTGTTATGCCTAAAAATAATTTCAATATTTTAAACTTCAACAATTGAATTTTTCGATAAAAATTTTTTTTATTTGAATTAAGTAACCTTCTTAATTTTCATGGCATAATCATGGCCCAAAAATCCCTCATGCAAATAAGCACAAAATTTCGATCTTTAGTCAAGCAAAGATATTATCACTGTTCACTGTTTTGCAAACTTCTCGTTTTATACCGTTTTCATCGTGCATGAAAAGAGAAAATATATTGTTTTTTTCTTTTTGTGTACATAATTGATTCTTGGTCCTGTTTCCTCTTTGAGGCCATATTTCAGTCTAACATGTAAGTGGATTTTGTAGAAATAATACTTGAAAGCCACACATTCGAGTCAGTTGTACATGTATTGGATCTGAATGATTTTTGGGTGCTGGCCCGCATAAAAATTGTATTACTAGAAACTTGTTATTTATATTAAAATAATTTTCATACATTTACTGACACTAACTAACAACTTAATACGTTAAGTGACCATTAAACAAGACAGAGCATCTGCTAAGTCCATGCTACTTTAAATGATTACTGTGCTACTGTACCGAACTTATATCCACCATGTATCTTAATTGTAGCAAGATTAGCACCAGAGGCTGTCAATAAACTAGCCTAAGAGTAAGATCGCCGGAATCTATCATGTATAAAGGTGAGAATCAGTCAAATTTAGAAATTCGGCAATATTGGCAGGCGTCTTACCAATGTATTGATTCCAACTGGAGTCGTGGCACATTTATTCTTAATGTATTTTATGAAAATTCTTGCATGATTAGACCTATGTAGTTTTTATAGTAATTCAGATATAATATACCTGTAATTATGAAAAATCATTGCACATTAGTTTTTATGCCTGGTATATGCACAAATAGTGAAGTTTCCAAATCGTCGATATTATGGAAAAATATCAAGTTGCACGATTCTTCGAGACGATAGCTTCCAAATACATCGAAAATCACGGCAACCGTCTGCATGAGATATGTTTCATCCTACGCTTCTGCGAGAAATTTGTTTCCTGGTCAATAATTTCGACTTTTGTCGGTCAATATCCTTCGCCCTTTCGCTTCAAAAAAGTAACAAGCTTGCAATATTTGTTTATTCACTAATTCTGTCTGCCTTCAACATGGAGTAATTTGACCGAAACCCTTGTGATTTTATTTTGGACTTTTCTTCAAACTATGCCAATAGCACTTCTACTAAGCCTTGCCACTAACATTAATATGAATTAATTTAATAATATGTTAATTCTATACTTTTTAAAAATAATTTATAACAATCATAACATTAAAAAAATATTATTGGCTGACATAAGCAAGAAAAAACATTAAAGTTTCTAAAATAGTGAATACAACCGTATGCCTATTTATGATGACCAATATTAAGAAAATATTTAAGTTTGGCAACGTCGCATGAAGCCGACACCGAGTTGATTTGAGAGCTTTGAATGAATCGAGACCCGCTAGAGTCAGTTATAGTGTGAAAAGGCATTTATTTTTTTTTAATCGAGTATTCCTAATATGCTCATTTTTCCATTAAAATAAATGACATTATTGCTCCGTATATCTAACATATGGAAGTACAAATAATAAGCGATTTCTGTTGCTATCATCTCTTGAGATCTAATTTATTTATGATATTCTTCATGAAAGTTACGTTCTAAATTAATTGGAAATTGTCTACATATTCAAAAAATGGATTAATTCCACTCATAAAAATTAGTAGCCGTGATTTCTGACTGTCAAAAAAAAAATAAACGTAACATTCTGTCGTGTGTGCATATCTGACATCGTAGCAATGATGGACGGGCATTGTTATCTTGACAGATTAACTGGTGGTAGAGTTTGTAAAGTTGTTACCAAATAAATTTGTGTGATATAGCACGAAGTTTTTTCTAAATAATTAGTTTTTTTTCTGAAATAATCCAGATGTCTTGTGAAGAGATTGTCATATTGTATATTAGAAAACAGTTTTACTGCTGAAAACCTGCATTGACAGGTATTTGAATGCTGTCACTGTTCGGTCCAGAAACAGAGACCATCATCTTGTTGCATTGCGCCATACTCAATGTAATGTTACATAATGTAATGGAAAATTATTACTCATGGATATGCATTTTTTCATAGTAAAACCATCTTTTTGTATGAATGAAATGTAATTTTACAATGCCAGTATTTATATTTAGAAAAAATCATGTAATTTTACATGAAATATGTAAATGTACGATATTCACATGGAGATTCTTGTAATACAGTATGGATTTGGCATTTCTTACATTGATATATGAGGTAAACTACGTGTAAATTTATAATCGTTTTTATCAGTGCCAAGTTACTTCTGTCTTTTTCAAAATTCAAAAATACAAGGTGTCAGGTATTACCATACCTATATTTAAAAGTTCACCGTTTCCGAGATACAGGGTGTCAAATATTTCGAAATTATTATTATATTTATCATTTACTTGGAAACCCTTCGTGATAAAACAACAATAGTTCTAGATTGTAACCTAACATCTTCAAATTATTCAATATGTTTAAATATTCTCAATTTCACCAGTTAAACCCTATGGCTCATCTTTTATTTGGGTAATTTTCATTTATTTTGACTGTACAATAATCCTTTCCAAGGATTCCGGTAATACCTGAGACATCCTGTATAATAGAGGAAAACCGCATTTTTATGATCCCAGTATAACGGAATGTTTTAGAAATGCATGAGAAGTGTAAAACTACATGTTTAATATAATTTAACTTGCGTAAACTAATTTTACATGGATTAATGCGGCTGGCGTTGAAATAACCAGTAAGTAATCATTTGTGTAATTTTACATGATTTTGTGGACACAAGCTTGTGTATAAAATGAAGAATCAGTTAATATCCTTTGAACTCGATCCCCTGCATTTGACGCGCTTGAAGTGGCGGTGTTTATATTTGTAATTTCCTTCTGTTCCGACACGCTTTACAATATTACATAAATAATATTCAATAAAACCTTAATGGAATATTATGAAATAATGTAACCGCGATTAAAAGCGTTTGCGCACACAAACAATTTTAAAAGTAACAAAGATCAAATGAGCTGGCCTCGGTTGAGGCAGTAAATTAAAGAAACCCCGATGCAAACGAGAGCCCATAAAAAAGCGTGTAACAGCGGACGTCGAGCTGGAGGAACCCGTTCGAACTTCACGCAAAAAGTAAATAGAACACAATAATAGAAACTTAAACTTGTCACAATGCCAATAGAAAGTTTTAATTACACAAAACGAATCTTTGTAATGCGTTGAGTGGCAATCAAACGGCCATGAATCAATATGGGGGCATTAAACACGTAAACTCGAAGTGAGCTCAACAACAAAAACTAATTTTGCGGTTTCAGTTGCATTCTCTAAATTTATTGTGCCCCATAAAATCTTGAATGATTTTTATTTTCGACTGATGCCAGAATTTTTCAGTCGGCTATTTTAAAGAAATTATCCAGAAATACGCAAGATATATAGGTGCTGCACTCTCGGAAAGGTATGTACAATAGTTTGCAATAATAATGACACTCACTTAAAACAGTTTTTGAACTTCTAGAAGTTCTGAATAAAAATTTCATTAAATTTCGATAGGTGAGAGAAACAACTAATAACTAATGTTAAAAAGTAGATTTTATTACGAAGACGCCAGAAGTTCAAAAGAAATTGCAAAATTCGTTTTAATGAGTGTCATTATTATTGCAAACGATTGTACACTTCACACTCTTCACTCGCAAAAAATATAGGTATATTTATACAGGGTCATTTAGACATAATGCCATTAATTTCCACGTATTCGGACCTAATAAAGACAGAATATCAAAAACAAATTTTTACTCTACCTTTCAAAAGATAAACAAATGACCCTATAAAAATCGGTAACACGACCCTCCTGGTACGCTACACATTTTTTTATGACGCGTACGAGTATTGAAGCTATATAGAAGTCCAGCAGCGTTGCCATTCAGGACAACATACATAAAATATGTTCAGTACTGAAGTGATAGTTTTTTTTCTAAAGACAAACTTCTTGTTTGCATTCTTAAATGTATGCATTTTGTATATTCTTTGAAGTATCTTTAAAAGTTGTTGCATTTATTTTTAAGGTATTCATTAAGTGTTTAGTCAAGTTCTGATGTATGATTCATTCATCATGCCTTCCTCATGCAAGTTCAAAAGCTTCGCAAAATGTTATAGGGTAAATCGTTCTAGATAAAACATTAAAAACATATCTAGTTTTGTCGCATTTTTGTTATGTTCTTGAAAGTGGAATCAAGTTGAGCATGTACGTTGATATTCCCCAATAATTCAAATTGCATTCTTGATTATGAATACCTATGCATCAGAATCAAATTCATTACTCATGAGTAGTAGGTACCGAATAACACAGACGTACTATCGTTTGCAATAATAATGACACTCACTAAAATGAATTTTGCATTTTCTTTTGAACTTCTGAAGTATTCATATTGAAATCTACATTAAATTTTTAACATTAGTTATTAGTTGTTTCACTCACCAAGAGAGATTTAATGAAATTTCTATTTAGAACATCCAGAAGTACAAAAACTGTTTTAAGAGAGTGTCATTATTATTGCAAACATTGTACATGAAAATCACGACTCTGTTCAGCAGAGGACAACCGCGGTCTTTCACTATTTCACTCACCCAAATTGAATTGCATTTTTATTTAAGCAAATAGCAAATTCTATAATTATAAACTACACTGGCGACACAAATATACGAAATTCACCAATCTCTACCACGCGAAAATGATGATGGATGAAGTAGTCGGGCCGCATGAATCCGTTCCAGATGATGTTCAACTTATTTCGCCGGTAACGTAAACGAAAATTTTAACTGCCAACTTATTAGCTATGCTGACTATGCCGATTTACAGTCTATGCGATGTCAGCGCTGATTACTGCGGTTAGGCATTTATTATAGAATTCTCATAGTTTCATATTGATTACACTGGCTGTTTATACAATTGCAAATTTAATTATCGTTTGTTTCTGTAATTATTTAGCGGTTTTGCAGCGCTCGTCATTGACTATACATTAAAGACAAGGTTATTGACCTAGGTCAAGACTTGGATTGCCGGATTGTTTATCACTGAATAGGTATCTCTCGGACTGGTCTTTGTTGACATCACGATGGTTTTTTCTCATTACTGTCTGTATCTAAATACAAAAAACGTTTCAGATTTTCTTAATAATTTACTCTAGTGAGTATCTATCTATCTATCTAGGTCAAATTAATTGTTAGTATGTGGAATTAGGATAGCAAAAATTGCTTTCTTTAAAAATTATTATTGTATTTGGGCAAAATTTAAATGGCGACAATGAATATATATATATATAACAAAACAAAAAAAAATATTTTTGTGTCATAGATTAGTGGTAGGTAAGCTGTGTTCCACATTTTACTTTTTTAGATATTTGTACCTACCTATAAACAGCAGAAATTTGATCATTTTGCGCAGTGAAATACGCCGACTTTAAGGATTAAAAGCTACTGAAATTTGTCAGTTGATTTTTGTAGAGAATTGTTTATAGTTTATTTTAGAAAATGAATTCGTGGTAGCAAGGAAAAATACAGCTGTGTTCAATATATTTTCATATGTAAAAGTTACAAAACCCTTGCATTTAAAATATATTTATGTAATAATTTCTTCCATCACCTTCAGTTATTTGTAACCCTAGTTTCTTGAAATCGACAGTAGAGTTGCTATTACATATCGCGGAACAAACGAAATACAGATCACTACAAACAAGTGAAGATGATGGAAAAGATTATAAGTACAGTTGAAACTGGAAAAGTTTATAGATTTCACATATTCGTACAACAAACAGTATATTGAAAATAGCTTAATTTTTATTTCTTTGCAATAGCAGGGCAAACTTATAATAATAAGTTTTTTAATACATATAAAATCAACTAGTCTATACCTAAAAAGTGATAAAAGAGAATTGAATTTTTAAAAGTCGAGTTCCAGATTCTCATAATCGGTACCTGAAACTCGAGGTGATGTTTAATACTTGAAATTTTCCAAAATTGAGTCCCTTGAGAGCTTTAAGAAACATACCATTTTTTGTTAATTCGACTACTCGAGAATATAGTTTTTATCAAGTAATATATTACATTAACAGTTTTCCATTGGGTTTGTATGGTTTACTGTATAATTGCCATGATTTTGAGAAACGTTTGCATTTAATTATGACTATATAGTATTTTTTTGTGGCTATATTTTAACAGATAAAATGTTTGATCTCTTTTGCAGCCTTTGAAGAATTATATCTTTAATTTTTGTCTACAAAGTAGTTGCATTTTAGATTAAGTTTTTTTCTTTTTAATTTAACACTACTTGCATTTAAAATTAAATCTTCCTATTTTGCCATAATTTAAAATTTCACATTATAAATTTAAATTTAATTCTATAGGTACATAACGAAATTATTCTCAACGGAATTGATGAAGTAAACTGTTGCAATTATAATGGTGCTAGTTTAGTTAATCAATGAAAAACGAGTATGTACCTGTAATGAAAATTAGGTTTTCAATATAAAAGATACTGTTTGCCAATCAGTTTTTTTATAAAAGAAATATCAATTTATAATATGTACCTGAACATAAATTGTGTCAACTTTGGCACTGAAATAGCACTCGTTGATTGTACGTTGATGCTACGTGTTTTCCAAAAATTCAATATCAATTCAATATATAGAGTGTCCCTGAAATGCATGTACCAGTGAATTACCCTAAATTCTTAAGTTTAAAATGCGTTGATTTATGCTAATTTGTGTATATGCAAAAGTGTACCATTAGGGCGTTAAGAGGCGCCAGTTTTTGAAAAAATTTCAAAAGTGGGTTATAAAACGAAAATACGTTGAAGGATTAAAATTAAATTGTTATATGAAAATGTATTGGTAAAAGCCTTTTCTTGACGCAATTACTGTTACACACACGTGCACAAATGCTTTAAATTGGACAACTCAGTTAAAAAATATTAATATATTTTTTTTGTGTATTACCTATTTGATTGTCACAATTTTTTTCTGATAAAAGCTAACAATTTTTACTCAAAAACTGTACATTTTATGGAATTTCAATTAAATTCATATTTGTATTAGTCTTAGATTTTTAGAAACGTTTGAAAATTTAAGAAGTTTTGACATTTTAACATATATTTTTTCTAAATTATAGTACCCAAAGTTCAAGCACCCTTATTTCCGTAATAAAACATTATTGCTTTTTTCTCAATATACAGTTGATATTTAGCCATGCATACATTTAGAAAATTTTCTTTAGTCTATTGAAAGGTACGTAGTGTTCTATTTAAAAAAAATGTAGGTTTGAGTCATATTTTAAACGATACACCCTGTAGAGATATTACAGGTACGCCACTGAAATCCGCCAGAAGCAAAAATCTCAAAAGCAGTTTTTTAAATTTCGTCCTGTATCTCAAATATGAAGAGGTCTATGAAAGTTCTGATCACTGAATCTCAACTTTCTCGAAAAATAGTCCAGTGTTGCCAAAATCGCATCCTTCTGTCTCTTGTAGTTTCCGAGATACCCTGCATACCTACCACAGTATAGGGAGACCAGTAGAAACACTTTGGCCGAAATAATAAGTCGCGCATAGCAGCTCGCGCATCCATTTCAAGCTGCAGAGACCACAGTTTACATCCAACTCTGGGAGTGCGATCATCGGTTATACAGAGCCGTATTAAAGCAATATTTTGAGTCTGATTGAGGAACGAGTCGCTGCACAGCAGTTAGATGTTTCAACATATCATCTATAAATAATAATTTAAGTTTCTTTAAATTTAAGACATAAATAAGTAATAAATAATCTATAATATACTGTACAAACCATAAATGATATTTTACTGCTATTGCCTTACCTATTAACTTATTTCTTAGGTATAACATTGGAAAGTTTAAAATATACATATTTATATTTTTCATAAACACAAATTTTTATTTTACAGCAAAGTTCTGTGCAGTGGGTTCTAATAGAGAAGATTTATTAGAAAAACTGCCTAGGATTAGTAATAGTTCATACAAATTATGTCAAATACATTTTGAAAATAATATGTTTTCTAACGATTCGCGCAATAGATTACGCAAAGACCGTTCCAACGTTTTCTGCACAAGACAGCTCATCTTCAAATTATGTAGATGATCATATTTCTTGCTCACTATAACGAGAGTAAGTGTCAAAACAAAATAATAAAAAACTATTTTTTTCTTTACATTTTACTGCACTTTCATCTCCAATTTAACAATTTTCAAAGTTAAGTGAACATAATGTTTCTGTCTTGAAAAATACTTGTCTTCTGGTTTACGTAGATCATATAAGACAAAAAAAATCATAATATATTATTTGTCCACTAAACTTCAAACGTCAAATTTTAAATTAAAAAAAATCCAAGAAAATGTAATTAATTATCACTAATAACAAAAAAAGTAAGTAAATAAATAAAAAATGTTTTGTGGTGCAATAATGTATATTTTAAACTTTTTTTTTAAAGAGTGTAAAGAAGTAAATCGAATTTTCGCACTGTATGTTAGTAGCAGTAAATGATAGTACATAATACATGTTGAATTACCCATTTATAACAGTATAATGAATTATTACATAATGTGGACATATATAACGTAAACTTTCATGTGGAATAACTACGCTTTCACGCGCAAATAAAAATTTCTTATTCCAGTCCTGATCACCGATTCTGTAAATTCCTTCGGATGCGCTATCGCACTCACATTTCGAGGTCACCGCAGAAAACTGAAGGCAATTCAAAGTGCCGACAACGGAGTGAAACTGCTGGTCTACCTATGCCTACCTTATAACGAAATTGGGACATACTGTACATATAATCGGGACACCGTATATAGTAAATATTTATATAGCATTTTTTTTCACTACATGAAAATGTTGTTAAAAAGATTGTACCATTTATTAAGTAAATAATGTTTCCAATTACTTTATTCAAAAACCAACCCTAGTTATTCAGTATTTTATACGTTTATCGATATTTGACTAGATTTCTACGAATATAATAAATAGTACATTTGCGTGGAGTTGTCTCTTGAGTTAGATCATTAATTTAAAAATAGTTTGATTAGTTTGACTAACAACTTTACTGATGCATAAATAATTAATTCGAGATATTATATGGAACTACTTACTTAGTAGTTTTTATCGTAACTTCCAACTTTAGGGAACTAATTAAGAAGTTAAAAGGAAAAAGGTCTTTTAAATCATCTATTTAAATTTAGCGTTTTATCAGATTTATAAAATAATCCGACTGCAGCTTACGAATGAAAATTTTCACTACATATCTTAAAATGCAAATGCTCCAAAATGCAATTACGTAAAACTGTTTTAACACTTTTCAAATAGTAGTAAAAAAGTCCGGGTATGGCAGCTGCAAAATATATCTGATTGCCGCATATCCACTTCGCATTTTAGGTACAAAAGAGGAAACGTAACAATGCACTTTTTTAAATTAAAAGTGCTCACTAACCGTGAACGTTGCGAAATACAGTGTTTTCCATCTCTCTTATTGTTATTTATCTACCTATAGAAGCTCCGTACTTAGTGGCTGTCACATTTCAAATTATTATGCACTTTTTCATTTGTTTCATTTCGAATTTCCCGTAATAATGAATAATTTTAAAGCCGCAAGACAAATTCCATTCCGGCAAAATGGATTATCTCTTTAGAATAATAAAACCAGAAATATGTACCTATATTATATTTATTCCCAAAGTTCAACAGTGTATATTTAGGTTAAATCAAAAATACTAGTCAATAAATTCGATAGTCTGTTGACAAGTAATTTCTAATGTTGTACGTGGAAAGAGATCAAGAAAATGTATTTTTCTCAGAGGAAATTAAAGAAGTTGCTAATAAGCCACTTTCGAGTTTCAAGCCTAGTAAGTCAAAGCAATAGTATGAGTTTTCGTACAATCGTTTCTTGACATTTGTGTGATCTGAAAATTGTTAGTGGCAAGTCCAACGAAGTGTTTTTGGCATACTTTGAAGAAAAACAGTCCAAAATATGGAAATCGTTAACGCTTTGGTCAAATTACTTCATGTTGAAGGCGATGATGAACATAAAGAAGGACAAAGGCAAATATTGCTAGCTTGTTCTCTTTTTGAAGTAAAAGGGCGAAGGATATCGACCGAAAAAGTCAAATCGACAAATTTCTCGCAGAAGCGCAAGGTTCTGTCTCATGCAGAACCATGCAGACAGAAAAACTCTTGTACAATAAATTTTTGTTATTACTGATACATTATATTTGAACTTGATCCAGCTGACAATAATCATTCAAGAATTTTCACAAAATACATTAAAAATAAATGTGCCACGACTCTAGTTGGAATTAATACATTTGGTAAGATGCTTGCCAATATTGCTTAATTTCAAAATTTGCCTGATTCACACCTTACCGACGCGACGGTCTTTGAATAGTTTATTCGCAAATTCTGGTGTTACTACAAATAAGAGACACAGTGAATAGGAATATAATACAGTAGCGAACGGTTATACAGGGTGATTCAGAACTTATCTAAAAGAATGTGGGAATAGATGCGTCATGAAAAATTTTGTAAAAAATGTCGATTAGTAATTTTTTTTTTTTATAAAATCCTTATAGTTTCCTAATACAATATTATTGAAGTTGTAGTATTTTCAACCTTTACATTGCTAGGCCACTGTAGTCTCTAGACAGGCGATTCCGAACATTGAACATTACTTTTGTAGGCTCTAAACTTCTTGTGACAGTGTGTCAGTGTTTACATTAGTTTTTCAAGTGTCAAAAATGGCTTACGTGTATAGAGCAACTCGGAGTTGATGAATATCGTTTCAATTTATTACGCTATGGAAATGCTTTAACAGAACCATTTCCCTGTACGCATGTGCCAAATGCAACTACTTTTATCCCGGTGACTGCACACCTGCAAGTGCAGTGTAACGCGAGGGAAATTTTAAACCGAATCGTAGAAAAAAACTGAAGTCCAGGACTTCAACGGCCTATTGCAGCAGTGTGTATCATATACGAGGCTCAATTATATCCGTATCATGTGCAGCATGTCCCAGCATTAACACCAAGGGATTGGACGAAGAGGATCGGTACCATGGCCGCCACGATCTCCTGACTTTAAATCATTTGGACTTCTTTTTGTGGGGAAATTTAAAAAATGAAGTGTATCGCACCCACAAACCTAGAAAAAAATATAGACTGTGCCAGCGTCATATTGCCGGCGACCGCTAATTCATGGCTGCCCTAAAAGGTCCAGAATCACTAAAACTTGGTTTTTGTGCCAATTTACGTTGGTTGTAGTGTAGCGTGAAGCTTATTTGTTTACTGTGATTGGTCACATTCTTTAATGACATGTAAAATGACAGCAAGTTAGTTAGTTTCATATTACAATGCAGCCATCATATTTGCACAATCGCCAACATAAAACAAATAAACTATCCATTTTCTGGACCGTAAGACCCTAGGAAACGCGGGCCCTGTCACGAGACCTATATCATGAACCGACGCAGTCTATATTTTTTATAGGTTTGTGATCGCACCGAAGTGGATACATACTATTGACGATTTACGGAAACGTATCATAGTTGCTGCCAATAACTTACGAGTTCAAAACGGACAAGAAGCAGAAACATTTGTGTTATTTTGTAGAAACTGGGGTAAGACGGACCCAAAATGGTGTAACATCAGGTATGTCAAAGTATTTTATTAATTAAAACCACAAATTAAATCTATTAGTAATTAATATAATAATAGCGACAAGAGCAGTTAAATTTGCTGTATAAAGTCGACGTTATGAAATGTTATTTATTTATTTCCTTGAGCATTTCTTTCCATTTTCTGTCCGGTCGCAGACTGCCGTCTTATCAGGTTTTACAGTGGATTAGTTTCTAGTGCCGTGCAGAAGTGTATTTTTAAATCATTTTCGAACTGCCCTTTTTAGTTTTTCTTTGCAAAATTGTATTTGTAAGATTCGCCTGTACACTCAGAATTTTTTTTTAGATAAGTTCTGAATCACCCTGTATACAAGATTCGTTACAAAATAAGAAGAGCATCACAGGCCAAACTTTGTTCAAACCTTCGGCAGAAAACATTGCTTCTTACTTACTCAAAAATGATTACTACTACAGCTACTAATGAGATTGGCCATGGAATTATTTATTTTAATTGTAGTTTACCTAACTGTATATATAATTAAGTAAATAAATATTTCTTTGATTTAAAATTTCTTAATTGTATTACAAGTAATTCACGTTCTTGTGCAATCCATTGTAGTCAATGTTTCTTTAACAGTTTGTTGAGTATGGGGCACCAACCTATAAAAAACACATTTATTGTGGAATAGCTAAGGAAAACGTCTTCAAGATGTCCGAGCAGATTATTTCGAAAAAATTAGAGATATGGAAGAGCAATCCATTTGGTAATATGAACGGTTTGATTACTCAGCGGTACTGAAGTTGGTCCCATTGAATCCGATGTGGATTTTCCAATTGTCAAACATTTGTGTGCGATCATTATTTAAATTAAAACATTTCGAGCAAACATAGCTTTATGTGTAACTATTATTTCGAGTGCAAATTGAGGATTTAGAGTACTACTCCAAACCCTAATGGGTAATTTGTTGCTACTGATATTTGCAATCATTATACATGATCGGGGTACAATTGAGATCCATACAGTATGAGATACAATCTTGTCAGAATACTACAGTGCTACCCAAGGATTTTCTCCCACAATATTTAAAAATTTTTCCTAGGCTACCGCATTGCGTGTTGGATTTTTGCGACCTCCATTTATTTCACGATTCGGTAGCAAATTTTCCGTTTCACGCCTTCATTGAACTGTGTTAATAAAGGTAGTAGCAGTTGGCACTTGTCTACCCGGAAAACATTCTGCATATAAGTGAGAAACTGCTAATGCATTTTGTCTTGCGTCGCCATACATTACAATAATAGCCATTAAACTTGCATTGCTCTATACACATAACATCACTAAAATAGCCAAAAATAATAAGTGCACATGATAAGATCACCGAAACAGGAAATATGAATAAATAGGTATCTGTCAAATCGACTGAGGCTAGAATTTATACAGGGTATTTTTTCAGAACGTACAGTTACAATATATTGCAATATAATGGTCTAAATCAGTGATTCCCAAAGTGGTCTGTATAGACCCCCAGGGGTCTATGACAACCTGCAAGGGGTCTACGTCGGCGAAAAAAAAATTTGGGGGTCCATGAAATGAAAATGGGGGTCCACGATGGTGGATCTCAATATACACTGATAGTACCTATTTACTGACATCATACTATCTTATAATATAAAGACATATACATTATTTATAAAAGTACCTATGAAGTAAAAAATTTATTATATATTTATAAAATTGTGTAAGTTGTAGGATGTAGGCATTCGCTTTGTGGTCGCAATACATTTTAAACTTGTAAAAACCTGCACATAATGATATACCAGTATCAATCAATCAAAGTACCATATCGTCGTCGTTCTTGCTAAACCTCTCTGAAACCAGTGGTTGCCGCATCAGATCATATACAACTCGTATCTTGATTGCATTTAAATTTCCCGCCAAACAACTATGAGTCTATAACGCGTATCTTAGCCCTATATATTTTGAATTTATACGAGGTATAGCATCCTCGTATAAATTTAGAGAGCCAACGCGTATCTAATACCATAATATTTTCATACATAATTCAATTAATAAATATGTATAATTTAACATGTGTTTTTACTTTAAGTTTTTAACACTAAACTTAGTTAGAAATTTACAAAAAATCAATATCAGGTAAGTAGGGGGTCTACCCAAAACCGAAAAACATGGCAAGGGGTCTACCACACAAAAAAGTTTGGGAACCTCTGGTCTAAATCAACTTTTGAACTACTGGAAGTTCTAAGTAAAAATTTCATTAGATCTCTATTGATGAGTGGAACAATTAAGAACTAATAAAAGTTGAAAGTAGAATACGTCAGCAGAGTGCCATTATTATTGCAATAAATTGTACATATTCTACAGCAGATAATGGAAATTTAATTAAACAAAGCAAAATACGCAGGGTGTAAATGTTGTGTTTTACTGACGAATCACATTTTCCAATAATTTCATTTAGTATGAGATGGTTTCGGACATGTTTTAGAAGTTTTTTTTAGATACGATGTTACTAGATTTATAAAAAATGCACAGCTGCCGCTAACTTCATTGCATTTAAGTGCAAACTGATCATAAACCTGCTTCATCTTCTAGAATTAAAATAAATTGAAAAATATTCTACCAAATAATAATTATTTATATTTAACTCAGTTTGATGCACTAGAAATTTCATTTTGTCTTTAGGTGCTTAGGCTTAGGTCTTTGTGTTTAGGTGTTTCTGAAAAAAATGTCGTCAAGTTTTTTATTGTGTTAATAATATTTTGTGAATTCTAAACCATAAAAATTTTTTAATTTTTTTTATGAAATGTTTTACCCCATATTGTATACATTGTTATCTTTTTCTGACATTAGCACTATAGCAGTTAAATTTTTAAATATATATTGGCGACTTTCCTTGATTGACTAGCATTTAAGTTGTAAAATTACTAAATAATATTACCTTCTTAATTTTTTTAAGACTTGATGAGTTATTATTTAAATATACGAATAGTACTGTAATGATTTAATTTATTCTAAAAGAAATGTAATACTTATATTACTTTATGAAGTGATTATTCAAAGTGCGGTCTTCAAAATACTGTAAACAAAATGATTATGAAAGTGCAAATATTAGTTTCCACTGATTTGGAGTAAGAATTAATGAATGAAATTAATCCTTTTGTTATGACAGATAGAAAAAAAACACATCCTATGTTGCTAGACTGGAAATATCTATTTACTTTATATAATTTTATTCGCTATATCTCACATAAACAGAAATCAAATAAAATAAGATATATTTAGCTGTAGAATGCTAGTAGTAGTGTACCGATCAATGATATTTTAATAAATCGTTCCAGTCTATACTTCCCGCCTAAAGATTGTTTTCTGCCAGCGCATGTAGTTCGTTGCGCCAGTTTGAGTGTTCCACATTGGGTGGAAGATTTGAATTTATGTAGTAAGAATTTGAGATCCTCCCACTACAGATATAACCGTCATTGTCTCCCACACATATATGTAGTTTATTATTAATGGCAAGAAAAAGAAGAAAACTGTCCGAATGTAGACTGGTTTCACTTTCTTTCAACACCCCATACTCGAAGAGAAAAATGGAAACTTCATTAATTTTTCGAATTTGCATCTTGTTTCTGAATTTTGAACTCGTTATATTTTTGTCAAATAACATTTTAGTTTTCCATGTATCTGTGTCTAACATGTGGGTAAGCAAATAAGTATTACGGGGTAAAATGACAAACATTGAAATTATAATATTCCTACATTGCGCATTGCATATACCTTAATAAAATTGAAAAGTTTGTATTAAGTAGAAATCAAAAATGTGTCGCAGAAATACAAAAAGAGTATCATTTCATTTTTGTCTTATTAAACTGTATTGAAATTAAGTTTTAATTGCAGTATCTTTTTATGCGATTTAGAAACTGAGTACCTACTAAAGTTTTAAAATTTATTATACATACTAAACAATTGCCCCTGTAGCCTGGTTTGCGTGTAATCCGTATACATTTTTCTAACCAAACTCGAGAAGATACATACAGTTTAGTTTCACTAAGAGACACTACTACTTTATTTCTCTTGTTAACTGTAGGCTATTTTCAAGAAATAAAATGTAGCTTATGATGAAATAGGCGAAGTGTGTCGGGAAATGAGGAGTGAAATAGTTGTGTAAATGCTACTAACACGCTGGAAGCCAATTCTTCAACATTTTTATTATCCACTTTGAGGTCTGTTCTACTTGTGACTGTAATACCATTGCAATTTGAATAATGATAAAAATGATAATATTCTAGATAATGTCATTAATTCCATGTCCATGTCCATGTCTAATGTCATCCGATGTTACTATAATGAGAATGGTTATACCGAGTATTCATTTAGAATTGTAGTATTCCATTAAATAAAAGTGGTACAGTTTAAGTATTTTCTTAAGTTTTAATACATAGAATTAAGAAAAGAGTGGTTGGCCAAAGTGCACATTTTTTAAATGGATCACCATATATGCTATTACATATCCGAATTACCCGGGAAGTTATTAGTAAATTTGGTAGGCAGCCATTTTCGAGTTACTTGCATTTTTTCAAAAATTTTGACAAATGCATCGTATCACAAAATCAAAATGTAGGTCGCTTTCTGTAAGTCGAGTTTTAGGCCGAGCAGGAAGTAAGCAGACCACTTATATCTCACCGAACTAAATATAGTTTTTCTAGAAATTATTTACTGTAAATGAAAATTTTATACATAGTGTCCAAAAATGTATAGTAATTTTGATATTTCTGATGTTGAAAAACTCAATAAAGTCAAATAGAAACCTCAAATTTTTATCCCATTAATGAATGCTTCATTAAAAAACAGTAGGGACATATGAAACATCTATACCTAAAATTAGTAATTTACAATTTATTATTTTCACAAAGTAGGTTGTGAAAGGGAAAAATGAAAATAATGTGTTGATGGAGGCCAACGAATTACTTATGATTTGGATTGCCTACAGGCAACCACATCTGAGAGAATCTCCCAAATGTCTTGAAAATTAAGTACGTAAGAAATATTATTTTCAGAGACGCCATTTAAAAAAATTATTCTTTAATTTATTTTTATTTTAGTAAATTCTTGTAGTTAATTAGGTAGTACGAAAATACAAGTAACTATTTGTATATTATGTTGTATTAAGTCCAACGCTAATTTGTTATTGCCATGAAATTGCATCGGAAGAGGAGATCCTACAAATAAGCCCGCGTGATCGCCCAACTTTATAAGTATGAATTTCTTCCTCTAGAGAATTGTTAAATTAAAAGGAGGTAGGTATACAGGGTGAGTCAGTCATAATGTAATTAATTTTAAGAGGAGATAGGGAATAATGAGTATAATGCGAATACGCGATTAAAAAAAATCTAAATGCATATTTACGCCAAAAAAAATATTTTCAAATCATTATTTCAACCTCCTTTTCAGACTGCCACTGACCGCTCACAGCCTTGGTCGTTTACAGCTCACAGGTCAACTCGATGTCGATCTGATGCAATGTTGCCAAGTTGAAATATTTTTCTAGTAGTAGTATCTAGGTTTTAGACATCACCAATAAACGGTTGTACTGACTATTTTATAATATCATTTTTTCGTGCTCAGTTCAACTTCAGCCAATAATAATTTAAAATGTTAATATCCATTGAGATCAAATAATTCTATTAACATTTTTTTTAACACGCGGTCCACTCAGATTTTCCGATAGAAAATATGGTCCAATCAAACAATACCCGTACACTCCTGCCCATACGTTGATAACAAATCGCCTCTGAAAGCTAAACCGACAAGTAGCGTGTGGATTTTCCTCTGAACAAATGTTACCGTTATAACTGCAAAGAAATTAGCTTAGTTAAATTGCAATCACAAAACTCCAACATCTAATAAAATACCGAAAGTGCTAAATGGGGGTAAATTTGAATAACGCTGAAGTGTTAGACGATATTATGTATGTAAACATGATGTGGCAACGATGTTTACTCCGAAATTCGATTGTCGCATGGGTGCGTCATCATAAAGTTCGTAGCACACCAGGAGCGTCGTGTTACTGATTTTTACAGGGTGATTTGTTTATTTTTTTAAAGGTCGAGTAAACCTCCCGAATACGTGGTTAAAATTAATGACATTATGACTGACTCACCCTGTATAAGTGGTCCGCTACGACTAAAATAATATGAAAAGTTGTAACAGGGAAATAAGTCTTCCAAACAATTATTAAGCTCGATTCAGACATATCTATCAGCATGTAGCGTGTGCAGCACATAACGTGGTAGACAAGGAACATACACATGTTTTCACATTATACATCTCACTCACAGACCAGCCAACTAGATTAAGAGTACGCGCGCGTATTTACTCGTAAAATGTTAATTGATGAACTAGTTGAATACCCATTTTTCTGGAAGAAGGGAAATCTAAATCGGAAGTGTTCTGTCCATCCCATGCACGTAAAAGGAAAAAAAGAATTTCATACACTATGCAAGAAGCCCGTAGACGATTTCATTTGGTGGTGACTGTATCTACGTTCACACAAATCATAGAGGAATGTATTTCCTTTATCTAATTCAAATTCAATTAGTTTCTGGTATTTACCTTCTAATGGCCAGGTGTTAAGTAATATGCGGTGCATGCACGTTGACTAGATTCATTCTAAGCGTACCTACCCCACAGACATTCACAGACACGTATCAACATAGACAAAATCTCTAAGCGATAATATTGGCCGGTGTTGGTCTGTCTCCGTACAGATACCCTCCGCTATAGTTCGCTAGATATGAATAGGCTTATACAAATGTATGTAATGATTTTTTGTGTCTGCCACGTTACGTGTGAATCGAGCTTTAGGTAGGACTAAATCGGCCAAGTATAGAAATTGTGGGTCATAATTGCACCTCGATCGACACGATCTGCTCTGACGGTCATTGTGGATTGTAGTACCTGCTGGTGTTGGTCTAGCATTGCTCCATTAAATATTATGGGTATCTTCATGAACAGGCTTGTTTAGTTCGTGCCATGCTGGTCCGTGCAGGAATAATATGCGCGATCGTTTAGCTAGTGTGGTTCAGGTGTACTTAAACAGAACGGGGGACATTTTGAGCATGTTCTATGAATGATTTATACATATATTTTTTAATTTTAGGTTAACTTTTGGTTTGTTCTTGAACTGAAATTAGTAAAAACATATAGGGTATGTCTTTGAAACTTCCAAAATTGAAAACAAAACTTGTTTGCTGGATATTTTATTCTTATTTAGTCTGATGTAACTGGCATTAATCTGATACATTATGGTTTAGGCCGCCCTTTTTGTGAATGCAGTTAAGAAGTCGCCCTCTGGCGGTGACATATGATACGAGAGAAACAAGTTAAATCATTTTTCTTGCGTGTGTGTGGTGTGTTGTTGTAGTTGAAAGTATGAGACATTTGGTTATATTTTATTTAAAACTGAGTGTTTGTTTATTTGAACACTAGTTATTTTAAGAAAATAGGATGAGAAAAGCATCAGCAGTTATGGACAAAAATTAGAAACCGTCGAACTATTTTTGTTCAGTTCATGGCTTAAAAAATCAAAAATTAAGTTTTAATTTCTTTCCTCTAGCTGAGCTGGTAGAAATAAAGTTTACTGGATAACAACATCTGGAAACTGAGAACTTGTAAGGAAAGCATAGATATATTAGTCTTAAAATTGAAAAATCCGCGTCCAAAAGTAACTGTGTCTCCTCCCGACATTTTAAAGAACATGATTACTTCGGTAATTAGAGTTTTTTGTGTAATGTAATTACTACTCATGTGTAGTTATGTTTTTCAATCAAATGAAATTCTGTAATAATGAAAATAAATTTCTGGATATGTACATTGTACATGATTCATCTAAAACTATATTCTCCAGACAGTTGAGCATATATCTTGTAACTGTCTAGCTTCAGACTAAAAATAAGTTAATTAATTAATGTTTATCTTAATAGAATTTTAATTATTGCGATAGACAATACTTACTGAATTTCATGAGGGCTGTTAGTAAAAGGACGATATAGTTTGCAGGTATCATATACCAGCAAACTATATACCTTCTAAATTTACCCAATTTTCCCACATACCACATGGCCAGCTTTAAAAACCCTCCTTCTGATATACAACGTAATTTTTCTTTGGCAATAAGATATATATTCCGCAAGGGAGACTTTCATAGTCATAACCTCAAAAATGTGAAATGTTACAAACAAACATGGTAGACATCAATACCTGCCTTAAAATTAATTTATGAAATATATGAACCGTATGAAATAACACACTAAAGTCAAATAACCACAGTTTAATAACAAAATTACTAATAATGCAAATAAAACGAATGTGGTTTAAAGCTAAATGTGTAAATACGAACGCCAAGGTCAAAATTATCTTGTTTGGGAGCTTGATGCGATTGCATCTTAAAAATTATGGCAGATATGGAAGATCAATAATATGAAATCATTTTTTTAAACATTGATAGTAATAATCACGGCAAGAAATATTATGTGTATAAATGTCATTACTTATTTTTCCTTTTAACTTGTAATAAACATATTTTGAACATGCTATATATTGACAAAGATATTTCCTTTTTGGGACTAATTTGTGACGTAAAATCATATAATTTGCCTATACAGTTTTGGCTCAATATTTTAGTTAAACCCTGTACATCTACATTTTCTTTGTAGCCGAATGTAGTAGAATATTTCCACATTTTCTCTATGATTTTTATCTTTAATTCACATTCCTTACCCCTGCTTTCATACAAGTATCCTTGCAATGCCTCCTATCCGAAGTGCATATTTTTATTTAATTTAACCATTTTATATCTGTGATCTTATATGCGAACACGGGAACTGAACTAAAGCCACATTCGCCACCTTTATGTTCGATCTGATCCATAGGCTTTTAATTCGAAAGATACTGTACGTCGGGTCAGGTGAAGAGTCAAGGGCAGCGTTGCAAACGGTGCATCTGAGTGGGCGTTGGAAGCCATTAAACCAACTATACTCCCGTTGTCGTCACGACTGAATTGTGCCGACTCTGCCAACATTTAACGTCCCAATGTTAAGTGCGTATCTGGAACTTTCCTAGTAGAAAGATTGGCTTAGGTTAATATTAGTGATGGGTAATTCGATTATTGAAATAATCTTTAGAACTCAGTTTAGTCGAATTAAAACTATTCGGAAATTCTGCAGTTTGGAACGTTACCAAAATAAATAACCCAGTGGTTTTTGAACTGAACTGAACCTACCTAAAACCACAAAACAAATAAGAGAATATCATTTTCAGTAAATTATGACGACGTACAAAATTTCAAGCAGATCGGCAAGGTTTGATAAAATCATCATCTTTAAAATTGTCAACAATGGTTTCATTAAAGCATACATTTTTTATCAAAGCAGGCCGGTCTTCTTGAAATGAAATGAAATTTAGTTGTATTTTCAGCGGAAAAGGTACTTAATTGAAACCAAAACAGTTTTTATTTGGTGCATTGAATATTGCAAATAGAATTACTTCAAAAACGGTTACTGCTAACGACTTTAACAAGGTGCATCTTTTCCAGATAAAAAAGGTAGGAGAATTGATTGTTTCAGTAGTCAGATGGATATACTAAACCGTAAAAAACTTCTGCCATTTAAAAAAGTGTAATGCCATAAGTGGCGCCCTCTACTAGTGACGTAAAAATTAGAAACAAATTTGAATTTCTTATGAATAATGAAATTCCATTACGTTGCAGTGTAATACGCAATACGGTACTTCTTAACAAGCTCATACATTTCTGAAAAGAGAATGAAAAGAGAAGCTTGTGTTTTGTCCAAAATTCTATGGTGTCATTTTTGCGGTCTAACTGGAGCCATTTCTAAATACTTGACAAGTTACTATCAAAATGATATCGTTGATACTTATGAACAGTTTGCAGTACTCATAAAACTACAAGTTTGTGCCTTATTTGTGACACATTTCTGATAATTCTAATCTAACTTTCGACGTCTGTTGGAACAAGGTAAATAACTTCTGCATAATTAACATGTGGTCAAATTAGCTTCTTTTTGTGTAAAGATATCATAATCGGTAGAATTTTGTTATTGAAATTGCTTGATACGCCCATCATTAGATGCTGCTGAAGTAACGTTTAATTACTGAATGTCATAATTATTTTTTGAAATTACGGTTTAATTTGCTACTATTCATTATAGACTATGACTAACAAGAATTTATTGCCGTATTGTAACATATCTTCATAAATTACAGATGTTGTGCAGTAAACTTTGCAAATCTGTGTCAACAAAATGTACGGAGTGATCTACAACTCAAATGGAATAATATGTCGCTTATACAAGGTGGTTCAAAAACACAATATAATCCAAATTGCAATAAATATTGATTCAAAAGCGCACCTACTTTTTTAGTTTGTTAATTATGTTCCTGTTTGTATTCGAATTTATAGTTTTTGTGATATCTTTATTTTAACATTCCAGGCCATATTTGATTTGATTCTCGACATGTTCTCCAGACCGCGGAAACTTTGAGAACCTTAAAAATATACAGGTTGACACATTTTGAGAACCGCTGACCAGATAGACCACTGACGTAACCTAATAACAAACCATATGATTTACTGAAGGCGAGGTATCGTCTGTAAGATACATAATTGTTTAACGTAAATTAAATTTTTGCGGTTGTTTCTAATTTAAAACACTTGTTTTTAACAATAAGTTAAGTGAAATTATCATAAACTATTAAAATATGAATTTCCGCAAGTACTATCAATTAAAGTGTTTAGGAAGTTACTTTGTTCAATGATTCCAAAAATTATCCATAATCATGAAAGCTCACCTACTTACTGAAAAACCAACTATTTAAACAGTTATCCACATTTCAGAAGTTAATACCATTGTACACTGTTAGACAGATTATCACAAGGTATACCCTTAAATTATTTTATGAAGAATAACAAAAAAAACTATGATTTTCAAATAACACCTTAGAGTTAATTTTCGCCACATAATCTCAAACAACGTGTCTGTGCTAACCATTTTGGGAATAAGCTGTGTGCATGTTATAAGTGGACATACTTTAAGACTAAGTCAACGGAGAGGTTCCTTATGCGTTGATAGAACTTCGAAAAAACTTGTACTCTGAAAAAAACTATTGTCGAAGAAAGGTTTAAAAACAATTTGAAAATTTCTGGATTCTTTAAGGGTACTCTCTCTGGAAAACCATATTTCTCCATTAGGATTTGTTCAATTTTCCGCACAAAATAAATTTACAAATAATTTTTTTTGTATACAAAATGTCGTTCTTGCATGATACTGGTAAAGCAAACAGGCCGAATTTGCGCCCAGGAACGACTTACGTTGGTAGGCCCTAACCACCATTCAGTGCAGGAATGAGGGAAACCTGGAATACCTGGAAAACCTCATTAATTAGGGGGGTAGTTAAATGCCAACCGGTATCAATCTCTCACACTGACCCAAGTCAACATTCTCCCACCCTACCATCCCCGCAGAGAGGGACGAATATAGCTTATATACGGTCTACCGGCTGCAGGGGTCGAACCCACAGCGACCCAGTCACCTCGATTCAAGTACTGACGCCTTAAACCGCGCGACCACTGACCGATCCAATACATTCATTATTTTTGAAATTGAGAAGTTTTCAAAAAAATTTTGTTTTTAAAATAGGCACTTTTTGACATGAGATCCATATTTGTGATGTCATCGTTGTTCGAGATATGATGTCATCGACAATTTTTTTAAATGGCAACCTCCAATTTTGACCATGTCATTTGAAAGAGCGTGTCACCTACACATCATGAAAAATTATGGTGTTACATAACAAAAATTTCAAGAAAATAATGTTTGAAGATTTTAAAAATTTATTTTCACAATACTGAAAATGATAATGATTATGTAAAAAATCGACTTAATTAAATGTTCAAATTGTGCACCCTTGTCTGCCTTACAGTGGCCAAGACGATTAATAAATTCCATTTGGACATTATCAATAACTTCAGGAGGTATACGATGTATCTCGTGACGAATTCTTGCATTTAAATCTTCTAAATTAACCGGTCTAGTATCGTATACTTTGCTTTTTGCTTTGCTTTCCCCACAGGAAATAATCTCGAAGTGTCAAATCAGGCGATCTGGCTGGCCACTTAATCGGCCCCCTTCTCGGGTGATACGTTTAGGTGAAAATTAAATTTTAAAATCTTCAAACATAATTTTCTTTAAATTTTTGTAATGTAACACCATAATTTTTCATGATGTGTGTATGTAGAATGACACGCTCTTTCAAAAGGTCAAAATTGGGGGTTGCCATTTAAAAAAATTGTCGATGACGTTATATCTCGAACAACGATTACGTCACAATTATGGGTCGTATATTAAAAAGTGCCTTTCTTTAACACAAAATCGACGTGCCAGCGGATTTTTTCGAAAACTTCAAAAAAATTCTTCTCAATTTCAAAAATTTCAAAAATAATGAATGTATTCGTTACTTTTCGAAAGCACTGTATACTCCAATAGTTTGAAAACTGTTAACCTACTGTTTGTACAAACAAAAAATATATTTCAAATACCTCTTTGTAAGTGAAACAGGCGCTTTGTAGAATCACTGATATATTGACAATGTTTTGTGAGAGGTCTGTGCGTCATTTCATTCAATAGTACCACACAGTAAATATTTCGAACGCTCGAAAAACGAAAATGCATTTAATAGTGTTGATGCTAGTGTACTGTTTAAAACCCTCTTTTATCCTGCAAGTGATATTGTGACAATAACTAGTTCATTGTGTATTCGTGGTCGCGTTTGTTTTATGGAGGCAAAAAAATCTATTACTTTTGCTTTTTTTTAACGACATTGAATCAGATACAATTTAAATTTTTATCTATACTGTTATCACAATATTCTTTACTGCAATGAATGTACAGGGTGCTCCACCTTACACATGCCACAGTTTAAATATTGACAACTTTGTTTTACAAAATTACTTATTATACTGATGGCTAAGTAACTCAAGAAAAAAAATTAACTTAAACCAAGCACCACTGTACGGGTGTCTTGCAAGCCCCTACAATAAATTTAGGAGGTGATAAAACACTTGATTTCGAGTCGATTGAAATAAATAATACCTATATACCAAGTGTTATAATATTTGTGATAATAAATTTTTTTATATTTTTTAATTTAACCGTGCTTTTTTACAATTATTGAAGTGTTGAAGAAAAACAAAACTTTTTTATAATAAATATTTCTATATTTTTTTTTATTAGGAATGAATTGATTATTTAAATTATTTAACCAATAAAATCCAAAGTGGCTTCATTACTTACCTAGAATTTCATAAACATGGGTTTTCTACTTTGTAAAAGCGAAGATTCAAATTTAAACGTGGATTTTATTTAATCTTTTGTGTGTAGGTTTATTCAGATATTATTAAAAACTTACCTAAGCAATGCTCTTTCAGTTCTTAGGAATAGTTTGTTGATAAACATTCCAAAAATTAGGGAAATTAATCTTAACACGTTTAAGTACGCAGGGGGAGCATTCGCCATAACGAGGACAGCCGTTTAGTTTAAGAAATGGAGACAAAGTTCATAAGTTCTTTATGCGTATTTTGCTGCAGTCAAAAAAAGTGTTAACGTTTTTGTAGAAAATAAAGGTAACTTAAAATTGTCTACGTCGAGATGCACATTGTTTTGATTATCTCCATATTTAACCATAGTAAGATGACGGAATATACAGTTATCGGTATTTTTTGACCCATAAGGGTTTCAAATCTTACTCTATTGTAGACTATTTTGCTAATACACGGTGACGACGCCCTAAATAAGGGCCAAATTTCATTAACGGCCGGTTTCATAATAAGACCGTTAAAGTCACTTTAACTAAAGGACACTTTAAAATAAAGTTGCCTTTAAATCTGTTTGGGTTTCATAAAAGTTTCTATTAGTTACTTTAACTAAAGACCAAAACGTCTTATTTATTATGTTGTGGTAGAACTGGGGATGTTGATTTTACTTATTCCTTTCATAGTTCATGCCATTATATCTATGGTCCATGCACTATGCAACCCGAAAAAGGCGGGCCAATTTCGATGTTATGCTCTGTACTTATAAAAGCTCATATTTTTAAACGTGCTTTCTGGAACGTGTTTTGGTATCTTGTCGATTTATTTTTCTTGTTAATATGAAGAGATTTAGACATAAAATTAAAGGTGGCAGAACTAATGAGAAAACAAATGTAGTTTATGTACCTAATGCAATATAATATCTACAGCAGAACACAAATACAAAAATGTTAAAAATAAATTTAGGTATGTAAAAAAATAAGTAGTAAAATTCTAATTAAAAATAATATAGATTATTAAGCACATCAGTATTTATGTAAACAATAATTTCCTTGTCTATTTAATAAATATGATGCTTTGTAGTAAAATTTTTATTGTATAATACATATGAGAATAAAATTTGTTATACCTACATGAATTTCAGTAACACATGTTTGAAAAATAAATTAATTCATACAATGAGAATATAATCAGTAGGTACCACTAAGTTTATAGTCTTGCAGGTTCGACATTTTCATCAACGAAATTTCATCTTCTGAAGAACTAGAGCTTGATGATGAGAAATATATTAATTTTACTTTTTTCTATCAACTAACTACACAAACAGTTACCAAAATATTAGGTTAGGTTGTACTTTAAGTCACATTACCGACGTTAAAGTCTCGAAAACGGCGCTTTAACTTTAAAGTGGCTTTAAACTTTAAAGTTTTGTTATAAAACTACATTTTTAGTTTAAAGATCCTTTTAAATTTAAAGTGACTTTAAATTTGATTATGAAACCGGTCGTAAATATAATCACATATTCCACAAAAAGTTTAAATTCGGTTAATACTCCTTCTAAATATTACTATTTAGTTAATTTATACAGATTTAACTGTACTGAAACTAATGAGATGCCATATGTTTACTTTTATTTTTTGGCAATTCATCTGATATGAGAATTTAAAAACCTGAATATAATCGTTAGTTAATTGAATTTTAGAGTTAGAGAGTGTTAGAGTCGCGGTGTCATCTTTGACGTACAGTTAGTGTGGACGCCTCAGTAATAAGTAATAAACCCAGGAAGAATAAACTTATCCAGAATATATTAAATATTCAAAGGTTTTAGAATAATTAGCTTTCCAACTGGTTAAACCAGAACATCTTTTAAAATGTCCAAAACTATCTCAAAAACTAAAACTATGTATTCCAGATATCCTCGGAAAATCAATGACTGCTAGTAAATTTGAAAAATAAAATAAAAATGTAAAAACTTTTTTATATCTGTGTACATTAATAATTCGCACAGTTTGTCTGTTTTAGTTGTCAACAGCCTTTTTGTGTCAAATGTGCCCTTTTCCCCGTAGGTACTAATATTTGATGTAATTTCAGTTTTGATCGTTTTTTAGGTTCTAATATATTTATGGTATTACAAAACATGTTTTGTGTTTTTTAATGATTTTTAAAGGATGTCTGTAATTTTGCAGTATTTTAAACAGAACATGTTACATTTTTAAATAAAATATGGTTTAACATAATATTCAGCACTTACTTATTTCTTGTTATCTCCAGAGGTATTGAAAACCAAGAGAAAAAGTAAAAATGGGCAATCATTTTTTTTTAAATTTTTTTACGGTATCATCTATGAGATGTGTCTTTAGTATTAGGGTCCAAAATTAGAATGTTAGTAATTAAGGATTATACTATTTAAACTGAATGTATCATATGTAGGAACTTTGAAATGTTATAGAAATCATCTAATTGTTTTACTTACCTATGTTTAGCGTTATAATCCACGGCTTCGTGGTCACTCAACTTGGACACTTATTGAACTTAGTAAGAAGAAAACGCCACATTTCCAAAGACATTTTTTTAATAATATTGACAAGAATAAATAAAGCATTAACAAAGACGAAGAAAATAATTAGGGCCCACAAACACACATCTGAAACTAGACACTTCATAAATCCAATGCTTTTTTTATATGCGCTTATACCAAGATATGGGGAATGACTTTACTAAATGAATGTATAAAGTTAACTTTAATACCGAACAATTACATTTTTTTTAACCGAGACGCCGAAGTACTGAACTGTCTGAACCCCAAAGAGGACCTGACTGTCCCGAGGTACTTCTAGACATCCTTCGAGCAAAAAGTTTGGCCATTGACAATTTTTCAGTATTTTTGCTTAAAATATTGAATATCCTCCACCTTGAAGATACTTATATAGCTGTGCTAACTGATATATTCGAGAGGAAGCAATAATTCATCATTTGAATGTACCGACGATAGAATCCTTTTAAATTGACAGTTTTACTTACGTTAGGTTTAATACTTATTTATTGCTTTCGCTTTCTTACAGTATCGACCCTAAACTAACAACATATATTTTTTTCTAAAATACAGTTGGTTGCCAATACTATAAATATCAAATTTTTAAAATTAGGTAATCTAACACAAGTTATGTTCCCACAAATATCAGGGATTGGTTTCAAAGTCGTCACCCCAGAATTATATTGAACTATATCCATAAAAAATACTTATTAACAAAGCTCTACAAGAAAGCTTTTAGTAAATTAATGTACTATATCAACATTTTTTCCTGAAAGAAATAGTGACAGGTGCCGCTTTTCCAATGCGATAACACAGCAGGAGTTATAACTTTTGATTTGCAAAATACATTTTTATTACCAAAGTCCAATGCACCAAAGAACTTTTATAAAATGAAACTGTCCTGTAATAATTTTACAGCTTACCTCAATGTGAATAATAGGGAACACCGGGTACGAAAGTAACACGGGTTGGTTGTAACAGTAAGCCTATTGTCTTTCTAAAGAGGTTTGTCTATGATATTATATCATCATAGAGTCGGCAGTGAAATCTACATTAACTTATTTGAACAACAATATCCGTAGTGTCTTTTAGTTCGAGTTAAGACCTGCACGGTGCAAAATAATATGCAAAGTAAGTTTTCATTCTTTATCTTAATCTATCATAATCCTAGAACTGAACGTTATTTTGAGTTATTTTATTGGTTTGTTCAGTTAATACCAATATTGGCTATAACCTAAGCATGGTATTTTAATTAAAAATAATCGTTAAAAAAAGTTTTAAGCAAGTATCCTGTCAATCGCGTGAAAAATGCGTAATGGGACGATTGTAACAATGCCATAGGGGGACGATTGTAACATGTTACAACCGTCCCTCATATTTAATACCTATGATCATATTCATCATATTTAAAATGATAATTCTGTAGATATCCAGATAATTACTTCAGTATTTGTTATACTGTTTGGGAATATACAAATTCATTCTCTTTATTTAGGATGTCTAACAAAAGACAACGAACAACATATCGTGGGAAAGATTGTTATGGATTGGGAAAAACTTGGTCCATCCCAAATATGGAATATGGACGAGTCTGGCGTAACAACCGTGCAAAAGCCAGATAGGGATAGGATTCTTTGTTATTACCAAAAAAAATATATATATTTTTATTTTATATTTTTGTTTCATTCTACTTCTTTATTTATTTATTTTTTTCAAATAAAAAAATATATTATGTACCTGCACTACAACTTACTTTTATATAGGTATAATCAATAAACAAATACCTTGTAAATACTAACTTTCTATACCTAGTTATTACCTATTATTCATATGTTACAAACGTCCCCATGTTCTGTTACTTTTGACCCATACCATTGGGTAGGTTGTAACGACGTACACTCTTTACTTTTTTATTAATTGTACATCAATATGAACTTTAATTACTTCAATATTATTTTCCTCTATATATAAAATGCCAAGGAAACGACTTATAGTAAGCAAATTTATATAACTGTGTTAATTTTTTATTTATCCGGCTTTACAAAAAATGTTACTTTCGTACCTGGTCTCCCCTACTGTTTAAAATTACAACGCGGTGTGGCACGAACTTCTCTGTGGACGAACCGGTGTCCACATTGCTAGTGCCCTTAGAATACTAAAGGAAATAGTTGTAGACAATCCTCAATTTAATACACCTATTTCATGGTCAGATAGTTGTGTGCCACAAAATAAAAATTCGATAATGTCCTTTGCTTTACAGAAATTTATTTAATTCAGGCAAGCAAAGAACATAAAAGTTATAGATCAAAAGTTCGGGGAGCCAGGCCATGGCAGCGTCCAAGAAAAATAGATAATGCTCACAGTTGCATAGAAAGGTAATTTAGAAGTTTGGTCCCCTTTAACTTTAATTCGTCTCCCCCTGCCAATGCCAAAATCTTGGAAACTTAAATTTAGAATAATTCAGATGCCTAGAGATTATTTTGACTATCAATCATTTTCAGCCCTATATTCGTATAATTTAATTCCTTACACAAAAACGAAACATTTAATATATGAAAAGACGAAAACGAAGAAATAAAGACTGCTAAGCTAAAGCAAGAAGAATAAATCTTAAGACGGAGGTGTCAGTTCCGGATAACGTCCCCCAAATACCTAAGAAGAATGTTAATATACCCGAACAGAAAAAAAGCATTTGGTTGAGATGCTTCCTCAAATGCCAGAAGAGGAAAGACAGTTCTACAGGGCTTTATTATGGGCCGCATAATATTGTGTGAAACTAACTACTCTGCCGACTAAAGCATACCTAGATGTTTGGCATCAGTAAGCATACATATGACTTCATTGATAAGAATTGTAGAAGATTTGATTTATTTTAAAATACCTACAGTAAAAAATCAAAATATCTTGTTCTATATCCCCATATTTTTTTACCAAATCTGAAAATAAGGCATTTTGTTCTATATCCATTTATAAAAACCCGTTTTTATGATTTCTTATAGCTCTCTTGTAGACTAAAATAACTAAATTGTAACATTACGTCATATTTTTAGACACTGGTCTTAATTCCACATCTCTTTATAATATATGTGAATGTATGATCGCCGTACAATATTTAGACACGATTTCCCAAAAGTAGCAGTTTGGCGTATAGAACCATTATAATTCTGGGGTGACGAAGTGTTAAAACTTTTATTTACCTACCTTAAACGAACTGCATGTCCTTTGTCAGCTGAATCTTGTATTTTGGTGGCGAGGACGATCCAAGAGCACAAAATTGTTTTTGTGATCGGAAATACTGAAAAAAATGTGTTCTTCAGTTCAGAAAATAAATTATAAAATTTACCATATAACCTTCTCTTTTTATTGATAAAGTGAACCTAAAACCTTCTAATTTTCCTCACTTTTTCCCATCCTCCGCTTCATACAACATCGTTAAAATAAAAATTTCTTCTATCGAGCTACACTCAACTACTACTTAAAAAAATATATATCTAATTTAATTCCATTCCTTTACGTATATAATTATAAGGTATGAAAGATACCAACAGGTGAATCTTGCTTGAGGTTATGCTAATTGCATTATAAAACGAAATATTGAAATGTATAATATGACAGATAATTTATTTTATTTATTAAACCATCTATACTCACTAAACCATGAATATACACCACATCACAATGTAGAAATTAAATGGTATGGTGGAAGATTACATATTTTCCATATCCCTCAATTAAAAATATGCATTTTTTAATTAAATAAACGCAATATTTGATTCGAAATGCATATTTATTCAATCAAAAAACCTTTTTTTATTTCATGATGTTTTTATACAAATTTGCAATTATTTTGAGAAATGAAAAAAAACTCATTTGATCGTCAAAAAAATTAAAGTTTCTTACCAAATAAATCAATTTATTTATGACAAAACAGTAACAATTATACCAAAAAATATTGGTTTTCCAAGATCAAATTGAATTGTTGGCTGAAAACAAATATTATTTTTTTCAGTGTACTATTAAAAATGAAATAAATAATAATTGCTTGTTTAACTTTTAACACAATATTTTAGAAATATTCCGTATACATATTTTTTTATACACGCACAATATTCCACAAGTACGTCAGCAGTTTACCATTTTTTTAATGATCAATTTATTTAAATACCAACCTTTTCATTAAACACTGATCGCAATACCATCAGGCTCTCAAAAGTTCACGTTGGCAAACATTTAGACCCAGAGGTACCTGAGTGCGGCTTCCTCAATCAATAACTTGTGGAGACCTTTAAATGCCAGCAAGGAAACTTTCAGAGCAGAAGAGTAAGTCGATTCTAAAGTGCAGAAGAAACAAAAACAAATTTAATTTAAATTTAGAACTTCAGGAGCACTGTGGAGAGGACGTCACTCATCCAAAAGACGTCTCGAGGAGACCAGGTGTTTCAGTCTTCTGGCAAGATTTATAACTGTGGTAATGTAACACCTTAGCGTTATAATTTTCTGCAATCACACGTCTCCACTGTGATTAATTAAAATATTTTGGAATATCTTATTTTAGATGTGTCTGAAGTTCAGTTTAATGCCAACTTTCTAAAATTCCCATCAGTATTTGGGACATTTCAAAGTATTTCGGTATTAAAACGTGTTTGTTGCAGACAGAGGAACAGCAGCATTAAAACAATGATGAATACCGAGGGCTCTGATACTTCCAAGAATTTCGTACTCCTGATAGTACCTGATAGATAACCTGATAGATAACAGTTAATACGGTTAGCTACAGTAATTTGTATTCGTTCGTCGTTATTTCGTTGCACACTGCCAAAACTACAATTTCACTCTTTGCAGATTCGTTATAATTATCTAATAACATATCCGACATAAAATACTTTATTTAATCACTATTAAGCGTTTAAAATCAGTAACATTGTTCTAAAATAACATAACCTTGAATACTGCATTGCTAGTTGCATACTCTCCAAACCTCAAAGAACATGCGAGGCTTAGTTATATCCAAGAGTCTACATTTACCATTACCGAACACTGTAAACATCTTGGGATGTTATAGTTTAAATTATTATTACTAATTATTTTATGCAAACATCGTCGATTACTGTTAATATTGTTGCTATTATTAGTATTAACAGAATTTAATTCCCCAACACAAGAAGTTTAAAAATTTATCGGCGGGAAGTGCACCTTGCATTAGTGGCCTGCAGATCAAAAACTTTGCATACGGCGATAGTACTCTGATTAGTTTAAAATAATTTTTCAGTACTTGCTTTTCGCAAATTAATTGTTTGCGTATTTGTTAGTGTATTTACAAACATGTATTCAAATGCCTAGATGATAGATAAGGTGCTGATTTATGGCAATGTAATAAGTGCATACTATCGTGTGGCAGCGTAATACCAAAGCCGTTTTCCGAGTACACAAAATATTATGCTGAATACTTTTTGAACCACATTGAACAACTGTTATAATGCCTTGGCGGTAAACATGTGGCAGTGTTTTTATGTATTTGTGTACATTTGCGTGGACTTTTTTGTTATCCTTTGTGGTTTTTCCCGACGTAAGTAATCGATTTGGTCATGGCCGCCGGACCCAGTAGGTACGTCGCTTTAAACAAAAATAATGGTCGAGGGAAGGAGAGGTCCCCAGCAAGTACAAAAATCTTTGCAAAGGCAGGTTTTAATTTAAACAAGTAAGAAAACAGAATATGTCACATTCTTAAAATCGCTCCAAATATCAATCACGGAAATAAATATTAGTAAGGTAGGTGCTACCATATCGTGTTTCTCATTAAATCATTAAATAATAATCTACATTTTGTAAATATTTTTTTCTTTCAAAGCGGCGTAAACTGATACACGTGTCAACGCGGTGACCTGTCACTACGTTTGACACCTTTGACTTTGGCAGAATATACCTAACCTCGCGGCTGACAGAAGGCCAGTGACGGCGATAAATAAGAATTTAATATAGTTTTGAAAAAAAAATCGCTTTATAAATAAGTGAAAATTTTTTGATAGATGATTCCGTTAATTCTTATTTTTCCTTATCCCCTCTTAAAATATTTGTACTAAGTCATAGTTAACCCTGTAGATTCACTTGATTTTTCTTATTTCACTTGGCTGATTCCGCTGATTTCATCGAATTTACTGATTTCCCTAAATTCCACATGAATTTAATGATTTTATTAGTATTTTGAAATACCAAGCTTTGCACTAACTGGATTTCATAAGTTGAGCTTGATTAATTAATTATTTTGTTGCAATGGAATTTTATTTTTTATATTTTATTTTATTTCTTATACATGCTATACTTTTTGTGTATAGCACATGTCCAATGTTTAAAGAAGTAAGTATAGTAACTAAATCATGTAACTAAATAGTAAAATTTGAAATAAAATACAACAATAATGAAAAAAGAAAATGCGTACAAACAAATACAAAAAGGACATAAAATTATTAAAATCGCAGGTTAAAAATTCGTCCGAAGAGTAAAACTCTTTCTTTAATAGAAAATGTTTTGATTTATTTTTAAATATTTTAGTGTCAAGTTCCCTCACATATGTATGAAGGCAATGCATTGAAAAACTGTAAACCCAGAAAGTCAGTTCCCTTCCTCGTTCTTTGAAGTCTAAAAAATCCATCATCAAGGTCATTTTTGCTTCTAGTATCATAAGCATGACACTGACCTTTATAATGAGAGAGGTACTGATTATTTTTAACGTGGAGAAGACTTTGAAAAATATAAGTAGATGAGACTGTAAAAATTTATGTCATATGCCAAATAGAGAAAAATATTTGAATTACGGGTCAAATTAAAAATATATGCTGTATCCATAATTAATAAATTCGTTATATAATTGCGTTTTATGAAAACAATTTATCGATAACATATGCTATGACATTGCATGCTCTAAAAACTAAAATAAGTAAAATTACTTGGCTGCGAAACTTAACATTAATTAATTAGCTCGGATTTTGAACTAATCAAAAATATTTTAACGACTGTAGTTTCCGAAACGCATTTGGTACATATTTAACCAGTTGGACATTTTTATTTACTTGATACTTTTTTAACTCTAAATAATGATAGGTGTATTATTGTATACGTTTCTTTGTTTGCTACAACTGTTCAGTAACACATCAGTAAAATAAATAAATTTGAAAATATTGCGTTTTTATGACTTAATGTTGTTGAAAACGGTGATAATTTTGTTGATTAACATTAGACCACGTTATTTTGCAAACACGATGATTTAAATGCGATGTAGAACGCGTCGTATCCGTCGGATTAGACAGTTTTAAGTTTCTCTAACCCGACAGACACAGCCAAGGTTATTCGTCGCTTACCTCACCTATGGCATACTGATGAGAGCTAATAAGCTCGAAATTGGTATATGTTTGTTGGAATGCTGACGAGTGACTTTAGCTGTTTGCTATTAGTTTTGCAGGTGTAATTCAATGCTGGTCGGGGTATTAGCCCGCAGTGTTGTTGTTTTCTGGAACATATTGTTATCGCTCAATCGTGATAGAGATAGCTAGCTTTTAATGGTTTCTACTCCGATGTAGAACGTCTTGTGTCTGTGACTTGTCAGTCTAGTATGGAGTAGCGAATGGCTCCTAGGTGTAGCTTAGATACTCTACGTTATATTAGATCACGAGCTTCTGAGGTCCACGATTTTCAATATTAAAAAAATATAAAAAATCATGATAACTCAAAGTTAATGGAAAATGCGTTGCCAATCATTAATAAAATGATTAATTATGCTAATAGTTACGAATACAGAACAGTTATAAGAAATACAGTTTTTTTCATAAACCATAAGTTATGCAACCCTCTAAATTCATGAGCATATTTGCTTTAGTGATAAAGACATTTGTCCCATTTCTGGAAATGCAAATTATTTGAAAAAGAAATATAAACTTTGACTTCCTTAGACAGTTAAACAAAGCAGCTTTTTTTAGAAACAAATTTATTTCATTTGACCTAAAAAATGTGATACCTATATACACGGAATATTTTTTTACAAAGTAAATATTTTTATTTTGAATAATAAAATGTACATATAAGTCTAATTCTCTATATGTAGGTGTATCATAATTAAATGTTAATAGAAGGCAACACAATTGAGGTATCTGTTGGAGCGTTTGCATGCGGTTATTAGTGAGTGCCCCATCACGTGACTTTGGGCGTTATTTTTTAAGGACAAGAGAGTCTCACAAGTACCCCTACAAACGACAAGACAGTACAAAACAGACACGGGTGCAGTGAAGAACTTAGATGCGCACAGCACGCATTATTTTCTCTCCATTGCCATTGTACTCATTCATTCATTCATGTACATAGTGTAAATAAATTGTGCATACACAAGCTTGTGCAGTTTATTTCAACATCAAAAAGAAAAGGGAACCAGCCGATAAAACCACAAATACAGTCCACTCGTCACAAGTATCGTTGGGTCCCTCATTTCGCCGACCCAATCAAGGTGGTTGGCGTACAACAGTTGTGCAATCACACAGTATCTTAAAATTCAATAACCTAAGGTTTACTTAGAAATATTTTTGTTTAAAGTTCTAGTCGGATTATTAAATATTATATTTACGTGAAAACTACCAAATTTGCCCAAAACTGGCAAGTTCTTCTATGAAAAAGAAAATATATATATAATTTGAATTTGCTATAAATGTTTGATATAATTACTAGATAGTAATAATAGGTGAATAATAACATTTGTAAGTAAGTCAATAAGTAATTAATGCTACTACACAGAAAAATGTTTGCACATCCAAAAATAGAATAACTATAAACATAATTTAAATAAATTAATAATACAAAATATCAAAATGTAATACTGACAAATTACAATAAAATATGTATAAATCAAATAAAAGCAATTATAAAATACAATCATTACATCATGTGAAAGAGTGTAAACATCAATCTGTAAATGTAGTGTTAGCTATAAGAGACAATAAATCTTTCCAAATTTGAAAAGTCTTGTCTTGCAAAACAAGATAAGAGTGTATTTAAAGTCGCTTGTTCTTGCTCTGTCTTGCAAAATCATGTCTTGTATTGTCTTGCGAGAGTATCGCAGGATTGCAAAACTCTTGCATGATTCTTGTGAGACGTTCCATACAAATGAAGAACAAGGAACTTTATTACAAATTTGATAACAGTGGTGGTTACTTTCCATCAACTACGGTCTCGCATGAGATAGACGTTATAAAGTATAGAACGGCCAGTTTTATATAATAGTTAATAAGTAATAGGTAAAATAGGCGAAACAGAATCGAATACCTTTGAATTTCATTATAAAATTCACATAATTTCGGGACGGAGACCGCTCTCCGGCGACCAGAGACAGACTATGAATACCACCGTTATTAGTCTGTCGTTGATCTATTTTTCTTCAGCCCACACTGATATTGTGTATTTTCGTTTCTGTTCTTTATTGCTACTGAAAAAATTTCACTTAAACATTACCCCTTCCTATATTTGCAAGACTTCTTGCCGTAGCAATATTTCTCGCTTGTCTTTTTGTCTTTTAAATCCTGTCTGGTCTTGCAATTAGAGCTATCAAGTCTTGTCGTGTGAGACCAAGACAAGATCAAGAAAAAGCAAGGCAAGATGTCAACGCTAGGCCAATCTAGAAAGTTATTATTTAGGAACTCATTAAAGATGTAAAATGCCTTTACTTTAGGGAACCCTTTTATACAAAACGCAAGTTTTTGAGTGTGTCAATTTATAATTAAATATAATGCAACAATACGTATCATATCTAGGGCGCGTCAGCCATTTGTCTAATCTGACTTCATTTCTTGTTGAATATTGATGATAATAATTATTTTGTTGAAAACTGGTTAGATTATCTTTAATGTAAATGATACATTCAGGAACTAACACAAGATAGAGTAAGAATACCACATTATATAAACTGATTCTTACTGCTTCGTACTGAAGACCGGCATTTTTATCTTGCATCTTCCCCTATATGTTTGTATGAATGTATAAGACGTGTTGGCGCCTTACACAGTTGTTGTGGTTACCTTGTTTATGTTCGGTGTTGTTATATGGGAGAAAGCCAATTCGGGAGAACTGTTTTTATGATAAGTTTTCAGGCCAATGAACATTGTAACTATATTGTGTAATAAAATAAAGAACATAAACATGGTATAAGCAAACACAACCTGAAATGCTTTAAAAAATAGATATATGTCCCTGTATCTCATCTAATTAAGTTACGTTTTACCTTCAAACATGTTAAAGAAATAATTAAAAAATTAAATTTGAAAGTACTTTGTCTGAATTAATGGTAATACAATATATGTACCCTGTCATTTTGACAAATTATTTTGTAATAAATTGCTATTGTTATGCCCAGCTATGTGATCCCCGATATTAAAATTTTGATGGAAAATATTTATACAGGGTGATTTTACAATGGTACCTTGGTATACTTATAGCTGTAAAATAGTAAATATTCACAGCATTTTTCATTGTTTCAGTTTTAGAGAGTATCATACAGAATAAATTACGAGAAAGTGATTTTTATCGATTTTTTTAGGTTTTCTCAAATATTTGCTGTGTACCTAACCCCCAATTTTAACTTCAGATTCGTGTTCACTGGGAAAAAATACAAAGGAAAATTATAGTCCAACTCCCAGCACAGAAGACCTTTTTTGTGGACCTGTGTAAACTTTTGATGTGATTTATATCGTTTTTATGGGTTTTCTCTAAAATTTGCTGTGCGACCCCCATTTTGACTTCAGATTCGTGTTCAGCGGAAAAAAATACATGGAAAAAATATAATGGGACCCTCAGCACACACCACTTTTTTTTTTTGTGGACCTGTGTTATTAATAGGTAATTATTAATTTGTGGTTTAATTAATAAAGTACTTTCACATACCTGATGTTATATACAAATTTTGGGCTGGTCTTACCCTGCTCCTACAAACTAAGTAAGTTATTGGTAGCAGCTCTGATACGTTTGCGTAAATCATCAATAGTGTGCGAACAAACGGTGCGATAAACTTAATTTTTTAAATATCCCCGCAGAAGTCTAAAGGATTTAAAGATTTAAAGTCAGGAGATCGTGGCAGCCATGGTACCAGTCCTCCTGGTCCAATTCTTTGGTAGGTATTAATGTTTGGACAAGCATACATGATACGAATGTAATCGAGCTTCGTGTATGAGACGCCACACTGCTGCAATACGCTGGACCTCCATCTCTTAAACGATTTAGTTGCAAATTTCCCGTGTTACGCCCGCGTTGCACTCACTACACACTGCGCATGTATACTCAATTTATTTTTAGATAAGATGTGAATCACCCCGTATATTTTTAATAAAATGATTTTTAAGTGGTGCTCGGTTCCAAATTTAATTTTAAAAAATATCAATCATAAAGACAATTTAAAGGCTTTCTTTTGGTGTGCTCTCGACTCTAACCAATATAGTTATTAAAAATAGTGTCGACATTTTTCCACTGTGTATAAATTATTAGGAAAAGATAAATTGGAATTTTGTTTCACTACAAATTTCGGATCCCTAAAACCATCGTCAGTGAAAAGTTAAAGTCACGTAGATAATACTGGTCGAGTTGAGTTCTTCCATAATCATGGTTGTTTTACTATTACATTTCAATCAATTAAATGTGATTAAAATTTTGTTATGAAGTAGGTAATTAGAATTAATTTATTTCATATATGGAGTTTCACTTTTCTCTAATGGTGGATAAATACAACTATTTTTAAACAAAAAAAGGATTCTAATTTACCTTCTTTTTGTTTAACTACTATTTAGTATTAAAAAAATTATTTCCATTGAGAGGAAACTTATCAGAATTTGATAAAAATACACTAAATTTCTTGAAAATCCGAGAACTTGAAGCTTGAAACAGTTGTACGAAAATAGCTCAGTTTTGTTTTTATCTTTATGTGTCTTTAACTATTTAATAATATTTTTTTACTTTCTTTTTCGTTAAACGAAATGCATATTAACAGCAGGATTTCATATTAATTTCTTTTTAATTAAAAATAATTTTTCTAGTGCCATTTTTGAAAAGTTGATGGTTAAAAAGAAACAGAGTGTCAAATTTAAAATTTATTTTCCATACTTGTAACTTTTCCAAATATTTGCCTACACTTTGAAATCAGGGTTTTTAGGGGCGGGTGTTTGAATGTTTAAATAAAAACAAAAATCAATTGATACTTAAAAGTCAATGATAATATACGTACTTCCAACTTGGCCCTCTTTATGTTTATAAAACTATCACGTTTTAAGATTAAGTCATTAGGAAACAGACACTGTTTCTCTTCCTCGTGAAGAACGAAACGACTACAAAATAATATACATAGATTATAATATTAATTATATACAAATCTAATTAAATAATTCTGGTGTTTGTATTAACATTCTCCCTGCAGGCTCCAAATAATCCACTAGCGGGAAATTCAAATTTGTTTCTAATTTTGACGTCACTAGTAGAGGGCGCCACTTATGGCACAGCATGTTTCTTTTAAATAGTAGAACTTTTTGGGGCTTAGTGGATCCATGTGACTATTGAAACAATTCATACCCCTACTTTTGTATATGGAAAATATATACCTTGTTGAAGTCGTTAGAAGTAATTTTTTCGAAATAATCCTATTTGAAATATTTAGTGCATCTAGTAGAAACTGTTTTGGTTTCAGGTAAATTTTCTTTTCCGTTAAATATACAGCGGAAAAGGCACATATTACGTGAAAAAATTATTCAGAATGGCAAATAATGGCAACGTGTAAAATTTCAAAATGATTAGCCTGCTTTGATGTGACTCATTGTTGAAAATCTAACGGTTTCTCTAACGTTGTAGAAAAGAAAACATGTACTATTCACAACTAATTTGAGATTCGCACCTACAGGACAGGTAATGGGTTAAAATATCGCATGGTACAGTATGTTACGGTTTGTTGGATTTTTTGGAAAGTTTCTATTGTTTACTAAATTAATACTCATACAAAAAATAGATTGCAAACAAATTACGTTAAAGGGGTTTTTACTTAATCTTCTACACCAACTGAGCGAGTCCGTGCCAAATTTCTTTGTTCCTTACGCCATTTTGTTATCGGTTGCATAGATCATCAATACGCCTATTCAACTGCATTCGTGGTAGCATATTTTGAGTTCAAACGAACTAAATTTCCTAACAAAATATTTCAGAAAATTAGTTTTTGACATACCTATTCTAATAAAGAGTATGAAAGTAACATTCTAATAAATGATAAACAACAAAACAATGAAAAATATTAAACAAAGGTGTATTTAGATAGTACATAATAAATATAAGTTAGGTAACGAAAATTAAGTGGTAGAGATCTAAACCTCAATGTGAATTAATTTAATTGTTGGAAGTTCATTGTTAAAATGCCATCCATACATTTTTCGACGAATCGCGTATTTTGTATCAACAACCTCTATCTTCTTCCTTCCGTGAGTTTTCACCATTTTCCGTTTCGCAGTTGTATATTCGTCCCTGCCATTCTTTATTACACTACTCACAGATACTCTTGTTAATGAACTTTACATATTTCAAGCACATCACACTCATATTTTGGTCTCGAGCCCTAATTCCTTCATACAATTTTTTTATCATCCGATATTCCCCACTTGATTAGGGGATTTTGAAAATAATAATAATAATAATATCTACCCCTCATTCTAATCACGAGGATTAGCCCAGAAGTCTAAGACTTGTGCGGGAGAGGGGGCGGCATATTATTATTAAGCAGGCCGCATTTGCGCCCAGGAACGACTTACGTTGGTAGGCCCTAACCACCATTCAGTCCAGGAATGAGGGAAACCTGGAAAACTTCATTAATTAGGGGGGTAGTTAAATGCCAACCGGTATCAATCTCTCACATTGACCCAAGTCAAAATTCTTCCACCCTACCATACCCGCAGAGAGGGTGCAAATCTCTCCACGAATATAGCTTATATACGGTCTACCGGCTGCCGGGGTCAAACCCACAGCGATCCAGTCACCTCGATTCAAGTACTGACGCCTTAAACCGCGCGACCACTGACCGATCCGTGCGCTGAAGAGCTTGAATTATTCTCCATTCTTAAGAACACAGACACAAAATCACTAACAAATTAATTACAATCACAATTAAAATAGCGGAAAGATATGCCCGAAATTTTCCCACGCGCACACCCATGGTAACACTGCAGATGGAGCAGGTGGATTCGTGAATTTGTCATAACCAATCGTAATCGAGCATTCTGATGTAGCGCATGCAGATATACGTAGCAGACAGTTCAATACAATTTCATAGAAAAATATACTGACGGCATTTATTTCTCATTGTGTTAAATTGTGGATTTATAACATGAATAATTTTTAATAGCATTATAATAAAATATAATGAATTCGTGTAATATTTACCAATAATGTGTTTGAAAGGAAGGTCAAAGTAAACTATTAATGTACTAGGTTCACTCAACGTCAACTTATCTCTGAAGTGGCACGCCTATGGAATCTTGTCGCCTGCAACCCTCACCTCTCTGCACTCACCTAAGTGCTGCAAATGAATTGCTCTTTACTATTTTGGAAATCTGGTATAGTAATTTTGTGCGTAAAACGAATAAAAGCCGTGAAAATGTGTCCAGAGTTATCCACTGGAAAATATATACACAACTTTTGTACAGTGTGTATTGAACAGTTCTGAAGTATACGTAATTGATTAAAAACTTTGTTCTGCTCTTAAGATTCAATTTAAGAATAAATATAGATTTTTTGGAAAAGGAATTACTCTCTAAAGTTTATATATTCATGCTTCTACCTACACCGTATAGTGTAAATCGTACGATTGTTTGACTGGCCTATATCTTGTTTTATAGCACGACCCGAACGAAATAACAGCACAATAAAAAACCTTAACTATCAGTGACATACATGTTACATTAAATTTGTAATTAATTACTCTTAACTTGCGGATGTAATGTTTATTATTCACAGGTTATCAAATGGCTGTATATACAGGATATTCGGTTCAATTTAGTTGGCTCTGGAATCTCTTTTATGTTGCAACCTGCTTTGTGCTTTAAATCAAACAAATTAGAAACGTTGACATGACTACACACCTTTGAGCAGATGCAATTTGACTGTCGATTTTATAATCAGAAACGCAAATAATTGACATAACGCTGCAGATATCGGATGAATCGTGAAGGCCAAGTAAAACATTGACGTGGGGTATCGGATTTCTACTCGACTGCCACCTCGAGTCTAGTCAACCATATAGGCTTTGTAACTTTAATGCGTTCCGCTGTGGTGCTGTTTCACGTAACACGGTGGTCCTAGAAAATGAAGGAGAAAAATAAAATAATTATCCTGTAATTTTCTACTTCGGTCAACATCTAATATTTCACGGTAGTTCGTATGAGACACAGGAAGTATGTGTTCAATTTATTAAAGTAATATAAATAATGTTGAAATATAATAATCTCCCATAGTATGCAATGTCCAGTGGACGTCTACGTAATATCCAAAATAAGTCCGTGCTCCCATGAATATATTTTGGATGTACAGTGGACATAGTAAATATTATCCGTATGGGATGTACGAGTACATTAATCTACATCCATTTTTAATTCTTCTTATATAGTTCCTTCCGTTAGAAATCCATAAAAGTCCATTGTTAAGAACTTTTCAAATGTACATACACGGTACGTACATTTTATACTATATGTGAGATGTATTTTAATATACTTCCAATGTACATCCATTTTTTGCCTCTATAGTTTGGTACATTTTGGTATATCCATTGGACGTCCACAACGGTTCAACATTAAATAAACATACATTGTACATATCCCACCATACGTTGGATGTACTTCCACTGTACATTAATTTTTTCTACCTCTATAGTTTAGTACATTTTGTACGTCCGCAAAAGTTCAACATTAGAATGCTTTAAATAACAAACTTTGTACATATTCCACCATAATAACAATAACAATAATAACAATATTCAACTTGTCATTGCGCCTTGGGATTTTTCCTGATGATTGGAAGACGGCTAGCGTGTGCCCTATTTTAAAAAGTGGTGACCCATCTTGTGTCCAAAACTATCGACCTATTACGCTTTTGTGTAATTTTGCAAAGGCCTTTGAAATCTCATTGTAGAACCGGATATATGCTCACTTCACAAACCGCCAACTAACACTAATTTGATTTGTATGTCACAATTTCTGTCAAATGTATTAGATGTGATTTTCAAAGGCTTTTGATCGCATAGACCGTAAAATATTGCTGTAGAAATTATCTGCTTATGGGTTTACTGCTAATGCGGTACAGTTATTAAAATCTTATCTAATCGTTATAATTATGTTACCTACAACGGCCTCAAATCTGGGGTTTATCCTATTACGTTAGGTGTCTCTCAAGGGTCTAATCTTGGGCCATTACTCTTTTCATTATTTGTCAATGATCTTAACGTCGCTGTTACTTGCAATAAGTTGATTTTTGCTGATCTAAAAATGTATTCGTCTGTTAATAGTTTACATGATTGTATGGCTCTTCAGAGTGGTGCAATTCTAACAAGTTACAATTAAATATTTCGAAATGTAAAGTAATATTATATACACGTAAAACAGATTCTATTCTTTTTCAATCACGTCGATACTGAAGTTTTATTACGTTTTGACATAATTAGAGATTTGGATATATTTTTCGACCATAAATTGAGTATTTGAAGATAACGAAGTTTTAATAAAACTGTACTTCACTTTCGTTCGATCGAAATTTGAATATTGTTGCCGTACTACAATTATTACATCAAATTAGTTGAATCCGTCCAGAAAACAATTTTAAAATTTCTAGCATTTCATGTCGACGGCATATATCTCAACAGAGGATGTGATTATAAGTAATTTCCTCCATACGTGCGATGTACTTCCACTGTACATTAATTTTCCTTGCCTCTAGAGTTTAGTACATTTTGGTATATCCATTGTACGTTCACAAGTTCAACATCAGAATGCTTTAAGTTAAAATACATTTTATGTACATTTTCCGCCGGTCGTGGAATGTATTTCAATATACCTATTTCCACTATACATTAATTTTTCATGTTTCTATAGTTCAATACATTTTAATAAATTCAGTGGACGTCCACAAAAGTTCTGCATTAGAACATTTTAAATGGAATTGTATGCTTCTTTTCTGTTAACTATGTCCCCATAGTACATTCTCCTTTACATTGATACCTGTAGTATAGACTGTTCATCCCTGCATAGTTCTGTACTTTCCACAGAATGTTCACAAAACTTCAGTAATAGCCAATTTAAAGAGGCGTAGGTATATTATACGCCCATTTTTCGCAAAATAAGGAGTGCATATTAATTCATTCTTCCATTTTGATCTGCCTATAATTTGGTACGTTGTATAGTAGGTATATACGACCACCCAAACAGCACACGCACATCTAATTGACGTAAACAGTATGTACTTTTGAAGTAAATTTGGATTTACGTACGTTTATGCGTTATTAAGGTTGCGATTACTGCTTCTGGAGATGTTTCAAAATTTCTACTGTTTATATCCATAGCAAATGTATTAACATTCCAGATATGACGAAAACTGCCAAGATATATAGTAGAAATTTTCAAATATATCTAAAAATAGTAATCACAACTCTAACAATGCATATGTGTTGAAAGACAATTTCAGCGTGCACAAGATAGGGGGGCAGTCCATTTGAGATAAAAAAGTTATAGCTGTTTAAAGTTGTCAAAATATAACAAGAATAAAACGCTTAATATATTTTTAAATTTAAGGGAATATAATTTAGCGTCGTCTAAGTTCTTTACGAATACAAAAAAAAATAATTAAATAAATAATTACCTAATATCGGAAAAACTATACCTCCTAGCTGTAAAGAATTTTGTGCAAATAAACGACCCTAAAATTTTCTGTATAATGCAAATATGCAATAATATTCTTATTATTCTTATTTATAATAACGATGTTGTTGTCGATTTTAGGTATAACTGGCAAATTCTAGATATTTTAGTTATGTTGGCTCTAGACACTTTACCACATTGCCAAATTTTAAAATTTTTCTGATCGTATTTTCCTGCAGTTCCCGGTTGGACACCCTGTATACATATATGAATTCATAGATAGATACTAAATTAATTCTTTATCCACTCTGTAAATGATTAACCGAGACTTGCAAATGTGAAGGGTTTACCCAACACATACATTGTTATTATTGCAAATCGTCAGACTATTGTCATGTGTTATCAGCGATGTAACAGTTAATGCACTTGTATATAAGACAGGAAAAATATTGCATTAAAAACGCATTAATTTTCAGCCGACATGACCTGAAATGTTAATTTACTCAGTATCTAGCTACTAAACAACTTAGTAATTTATTAGTAAATTAATTCAAACTCAAGATTATAACTGAAAAAGGTCTTGATATTTGGATACAATAAAGTAGTACTTAGTAAAAGATTAAGAATTATTAATTTTTTTGTCTAGTAGATATTGTAAACCGAGAGAAAATATATTTTTTTCTGTGACGGAAACATTACCTTAATGTCGAAAAGTCAGTTGTTAAATGTGCATTGCATGAAGAACATGTTGCTCGAAAGATTGGGAATGTCTGCTTTCCTTGAGTTGAAATCATATTTTCTCTTATTTCAACTAATGCACTGCCACACGTTTTAAACACTTTTGTCCTATGCACCACCGATTCATCAACATACCTTTCAGTGACCGTTGATGACTTCCATCCACCATGTTAGTGTCACCAAGTCTCCTCCAGATTCAACTAAGTGTAGCAGATGATCCTCGAAATGCATGAACTGTATATGACTTAGCATTTTCAAGTAGAAGAAGAAAGTTCGCGGTGTAGAACTAACTACATCTATAATAATAATAATAATAATAATAATAATAATAATAATAATAATAATAATAATAATAATAATAATAATAATAATAATAATAATAATAATAATAATAATAATAATAATAATAATAATAATAATAATAATAATAATAATAATAATAATAATAATAATAATAATAATAATAATAATAATAATAATAATAATAATAATAATAATATCTCTACCCCTCATTCTAATCACAGGATTAGCCCTGAAGTCAGAGACTTGTGCGGGAGAGGGGCGGCATATTATTATTAAGCAGGAATGAGGAAAACCTGGAAAACCTCATTAATTAGGGGGTGGTCAAATATCAACCGGCATCAATCTCTCACATTGACCCAAGCTAACATTATTCCACCCTACCATACCCACAGAGAGGGTGCCAATCCTCTCCACGAATATAGCTTATATACGGTCTACCGGCAGCTGGGCTCCAACCAACTCCGTCTAGTCACCTCGATTCAAGTACTAACGCCTTAAACCGCGCGACCACTGACCGATCGGCCTATCGGCCGTTCGCTACTTCATGCCGGACTGAAAATGTCACAGACACGAAGCGTTCTACATGCAGTAGACACCATTGAAAGCTGTCGACCTTTATCGCGATCGGCGAGAAACGATATTTTGCAAACACGGAATTCCAGGAAACAACTACTCTGCGGGCTAATGCCCCGACCAGCATTGAATTACACCTGGAAAACCTATAGCAACAGCTAGAGTCATTCGTCAGACGCCCACCAGACATATACCGGTTTCGAGCTTATTAGCTCTCATCAGTATGCCATAAGTGAGGTATCTGACGAATAATCCTAGCTGCTTTCGTCTGTCTAACCCGACAGAAGGGACCATGAGTCCGCGGTGTAGAACTAACTACATCTATCTACCTCACCTATGGCCTACTGATGAGAGCTAATAAGCTCGAAACCAGTATATGTCTGTGGGCGTCTGACGAATGACTCTAGCTGTTGCTATAGGTTTTCCAGGTGTAATTCAATGCTGGTCGGGGCATTAGCCCGAAGAGTAATTGTGGAGTGAGAATCTTGATGGTGAATTGTATTTTGCCGCTTGCGTGTATTTGTGTTATGCTACACGCATACTTCGACCACAGCGTGTTTGCATCAAGCAGTGTTGCCAGGTGGGAAAAATTTAGTGCATGAGAATAATTTCAAAGAAACATGAGGTTTGGAGAAAAAAGCATGAGATGGCTTAATTTATCAAAAAACACCTCTTGACACAGCTTAATTTTTAATTACTTTTGTAATGCCATTTTTATTTCATTAAAAAGCATTATGTTCTGCTATTTTATCATAATATTACACTGTAAGTAGGTAGTTACAGGTACTTACTTAAAAGTTATTAACCACGTAACCTTTCTAATTTATTTTATTGTTAGGCCGGGCGAACGTTGAGGCGCAGTTGACGTGACGCAGGGTGACTCACGGGTCGTAAAATCTGTTGTTTCCAGAAAATGTAGGTACCCTTACGGAATAGAGTTAAGAATCACTGCAATACAGCGTGAATATAGCACACACACCGCATATCCGTAGACTGTCATACCCGTTTATGTATTCATTTCTAATTATTAAGAGAGCAGTCTACAATAAAGGACATTTCAAGTACCCAAATATTGTAGATACCTACCTCTATCTATTCAATTTTGCCCTCGATTTTGCCTTTATTTCTCGTTAGGTCTTTGTTTTGGTAGATTTCAAAGAGTAACTTTAATAATTTTATTATTTCTTTTTGTGTCTATTAAAAAGCATGAGATTTTGTAATCAAAATATGAGAGCATGAGATATCCTCGGAATGCATGAGATCTGACAACACTGGCATCAGTTGACCGGACAGTTAGATTTGCAATGGCGAATTGGCGTTGGCGATACGGAACCGATTACCGTAGTAGTGGGGAATGCTAGACCAATGCACGTCGCCGCCCCTCTTAAAGTTCGTACCTTCCCTGGAATGAAGCGGCAATTTCTACTTTCTCTGTAAAGATCCGCAATTTCCGAATCTGTATGTTTCAGTAACTATGAATGCCAGTTGGAAATCTTCTATAGCCATTTCGTCTACAATTTTGAATAAGCCTGACTGCTCTGCTGGTCTGTTTCTGTAACTTGAACTGTTCATGTTCTATGGGCATTCATGTTTTTTGTATAGTTTCATCACACTTTGACATTTTAAAGATTTATAACTAAGTACTTAAAACTGTGTAAATATAGAAATGTATCCCGTCGTCTGAAATGAAATAAATTGCTGGAAAACTGGCGTCCACAAGAAGATATCAGCAGAATAGTAGGCCAGCTTCGACACATTCCATTCGAAAAATCCGTGGTGGGAGTAAGCTAGTGGGGAAATAAATTGAACTCCTCACTACTTACTTGACTGGCTTCATTTACTGGCGCTAGTGCTTTACTAACGAATGGAATTTATGTTCACACGATTCTAGTATTCAGAAGCTAGCTTTGATCGAGCAACTTGCCTGCTTACTGTGTAAACTCTCCAATACACAGTTACTGGAACAAGTCGCCAGGTGAAAATTTTTACAAGCCAGTAACACTGTTCACACGTGAAATAATGAAATGAAATTAAATATCTGTAAATGTAATGAAATATGATGTGTAAAAATAGATCGAATCGAATGCTACTTGGAAATCTACTATAGTGATTTCGTTTATAACTTGAGCCAGCTTGAGCTATGTTGAATTATTATCGTAGTAATGTGCACTAAGTTTGGTTAAAGAGATAATCAAGCAGGTTTTAGAAAAGGGAAATCAACAACGGACCAAATCTTCATGATGAAGGAAATCCTTAATACATGCCATGAATATGGGATTAAAGCAATGGTCGACTTCGGGAAAGCATATGATTCTGTCAAAAGGAAAAGGAAGGAAAGGAAATTATGTAAAATACTTAAACAATTTAGTATACCAACTGATTAGGTTATTGAAAATATCTGAGAAAATACCAAAAGCAAAATACGATTAAAAGAAGAATGTTTAGAAGGTTTTACCATTGACACAGAACTGAAACAAAGACACTAACTCTCAACGCTCTTTTTAATTTAGTGTAGTAGAAAAGATCATAAGAGATAGTTAGCTGAACAGAGAAGGGCATATATTGATTAAAAGTCGCCAGATAGTAAGTTAAGCACATGATGTGGCCATAATTGCAAGAGATAGTAGGAAATTAGAAAAGGTAACGAGACATCTTGTGGCGGAGGCACATAAAGTGTGTGAAATCAAGAGAAAAGTAGGAGAACAAAAAAAGATCCCAATTTGAAATTAAGAAAACAGCACGGAGAGATGGAGTTTAAAGAAATTCAAGATTATGTATATTTGGGGGCGCTGATAACAGCTAAGTGTGATGAGGAGTAAGAAATTAATTGATAAAAACAAACATAAGTTCGACAGCAGTCAACCACTTAATAAAATCAAAATTTTTTCCAGAGAAGTAAAATTTAGAATGTACAAAACAATTTTAAGGCAGATAGCGCTATATGGCAGTGAAACCTTGATTCTCAATAAGAAGTAAAGAGAAAACCTGAGATGGGAAAGGAACATCTTAAGAAGGATTCTAGGGGGAAAGAAGAGTGTAACAGGCACCAAAAAATAGATAGTTAAAAGTAGTTGTAAAATCCAGGAAAGTGCAGTGGCTAGACCATCTAGAACGAATGAGATATGAAAGAATAGTTTAAAAAATAGTAGGGAGTAAACCTAACTATAAGAAGAAAAGAGGGAGACCGAGGAAGCGATGGAGAGAAGCAGTGACAATAAATCTGAGAGAGTAAAATGTAACGGATTGAAAAAGAAAAGCGAGAAACAAACGGAGTGGAGGAAAGTAACGCAGCTATGAGCTTAAATGGTCTATTAACAGCTTTGTATATAAGTTTGGTATAAAATTTTAGTCAGAAATTAAACTTTTCGTATCTCATGTTTACCTGAAACTTTTTGCTATCATTATATTGTTAAAAGGGATACACATAATTGCGGCAAAAATTCAGACGATTATGCCATTTAAGAAACTGCAACTGAAAATAAAACTATATACCACGATATATTAGCAAATTACAAAAAATGATTGGTTTAAGGCGATACACGAAAACTATGTTGACAATGAAAACAATTACGTATCGGTCATGACATACGTCGTCTGAATTATTGCCTCAACTATACCATTATTAGTGTTAATTCAGTAATCAATTGCACAAAAGAAAAAGAAAAACATTACCGCACAGTTTTCTTCAAGGCAGTTTTCATCTATATAATTTTAAATTAAAATTTAGTTGATTTAATTTTCTGATTGCGTATTCTTATCCCACAACACTTTTTACACGTTTGCAGTTTCGTATCGTATCGTATTAAAAAGAGAATTATGGATCACCATGTTATCCAGGTAATGGGATTGTAAAGGAATTTGTGGACTGTACTATAAGTATCTAAAATTTAACGGAATCGATTCGGCAGAAAGCCACGTTCAGTATAGTACTCTAACTAGATTTATCTTGGATTTACGTTTACGGTTTAGGAAACCGCTTTAAGGTGGTTTATTGATATTTTGTTTATCGCAGCAAACGGCAGGTGTAGCCAGGCGCCAGGCATTCTATCTCTCGAACAGGTATGAATCATCAGTCAGCAGCGGACACCTACACCAACAGGTGAAGCAGTAAATGACCTCCTGGTGTCGGACTCGGGCAGTGCCTGTGGGCCCGTAGACGGTGGCACGCGGGTGGCAACTATTGATTTTTGCAATGGAGCTGGAGCAGAATAGTCTGTGCGGGCTACGCCAGGGTGTGACACAGAGGAGCCCCGGGGTGGCTGAGACAATACTCCACCACCCCAGGGCTAAATGCTAAGCGGCTCTACGCACTTTACGTCCAACAATGGCTCGTTCAAATTCGCTTCATTAGAATAAATACATTTACATGATACGTACGGAGGTTAATTGCGTGTAATGATTGCGTCTGGGAACACTCGAGGCGAGATTTAGGCGACGATTTTTTTTCCTGAAAATTTTGCAAATTTGCTACAGTCATTATTTTAAAAACAGAACAACAGCTTATATGGTTTCTTTAACCTTCAGTTGAATAATATATTCTAACTTCGGGTACAATCAGGGCTCCCAGTCAGTCCTTTTTTATGGACTTATTGGTACTTATTTTTGACAAGTCCCTAAAAAATACGTAATTTTACAATAGGGGCTCTAATGTTCTCATCATGTCATATGTTAAAAAACCGTAATGAGCATTTCAAGACGCGCGCTCTTCTTATCTTTCCTTTTCTTGGTATATTTTTTAAATATTTTGTTTGTAATCAAGAGACTAGTCAATGTCGAGTCATATAGTCGTAAGCACAGCTCTCATACATCATTTCAAAAAATACTTTAATCATAAATCAAAAATGAAATAGCAATCGTTCAGCAAAAAGTATTTACATAAAAATTTTTAGATTTAAAGCTTTTATATTTTAAATAAGATATCTAAAATAATTTTCTGTCATCAATTCCTTTTTGATAATTTAAATCGCTTAAGAACGCCGTATTCTTGAAATAGTGTTTTATACAAATACAAATCATTTTAGACATTTAAGAACTGAATAATGTAGAACTTAGCAACAGGAATGCTATCTCATACCACCTTCGAATATTCAAAGGTACCGAAGTAAAATGAATATACGACAAACGGTCTAACCAACAAATTTTTAGGTACAGAAATTTTTCAAAGTACGTATTTTTCAAATTTAATTGTAAATGTAAATTTTGTTATAATATTATCTTAGTTCACATTTGTTTATAAGTATGTGAAAATAATTGTTAAAATGTGGTATTAAAATAGCAATATAATGTGTGTCTTACACGTCTTTCATAAATGTTATTATTTTATTTGAGGAGAATTTATATAGTAAAAGTGGATAAACAAAACATCAATAATTTTATTTTTGATATTAATTTTGTTCTATGTATTTTATTTTTCCAGATTTTTGTACCTAAAAAAACATCACAAATTCGATCATTTCAAAATGATTTAAATCGATTTATAATAATATGTATTTTCAAAAGTTTTAGTTTTAAAAAATTATTTCGCGTACTAAATCTTTTGTCAAAACTCTAATAAAACTATTTCAGACATCAAAAGTTTTTGTATAAAAAAACGAGAAAATACTTAAATCAACGAATATTTTAGTTAATTGCTTTTAGCAAAATAAAACTCAAAATTTTTATAATTCCAATGCACGTTGACAAGAATTTATAAAATGTAGCGTAGGAAAAGACTTAATTATTTGAAAAAGATTTAAATCATAATAAGAATATTTAAATTTTTATAATGATTGGAATATTTTTAGAAAGATTAAAATATGTTAATTTCTAATACAAAAGATTTTAAAAAAAAGTTGCTAAAAAGAATGAAATCACACTGAATGTGACAGCTGTGGGGGTCCATTCTCTAAAGTCCGCAGAATGCTAATGAGATATTTTTATCCTTCTCATAACGGTAATTAAGAGAGACAAAACCATGCAATTTGCATACGGATTACTATTCGAAAGTCAAGAATAGACCCCCAGGTAGTAAGATAAGATTTATTTTGGGTTAACGACAAATGGAACTTATTTTTTATCACGTTACAGTTCTTACTGTCCGTTAAATGACTATTTCTCGGAGTCGTTTGCGGCCGGGAAATGGAATATTACATTATCTGCTACCGTAATACGTGTTGCATAGCAACACTATTTACTAATAATAATAAACGTACTTTATTGGATATACTAAATGGTCATCGACCGAAGTTCTTCGGCCAGCTATTAAACATTTTGCTTAATTTTATTTAGGTTGGAATTATATTAATACATTTGTAGGAATATATGTACCTCTATTTGTAGAATGATTTTTTCTAAATTAATTGTCACGTTGCTTTCGCAGATTTATTTAAAATCCCCTCCGAAATTTCCGTAATACAAAACAATGCAAAAATTATGTTATTATTTTATTTGACAGTGACAAGGAAAAGGAAATTATCAAAGATCAGATAGATCGATTACTATATAGATGGCGAACTAATATTTTTTAATTGTAATATAACCATTGTAAGTCTTTCCTGGGCGCAAATGCGGCCTGCTTAATAATAATATGCCGCCCCCACTCCCGCACAAGTCTCCGACTTCTGGGCCAATCCTTGTGATTAAAATGAGGGGTAGAGATATTATTATTATTATATAAGCTACGCTATCTATGCGTGATATACCGACTGAAAAAAGTGTACGCGCGCTCTTAGGCGGTAGGGAATTCAAACATGTGCTCTTTATGTTATCATTTGTTATTTGGCATCAATAATTTTACGTGAAACTAACTACATTAGCAATATTTTACTTTATTATGACTACAAAACATATTTAATAAACAACCGTCACGATAAAATTTGTCATTGTCATTTATTTCTTCATACAAATGTATGTAGCAACACACATTATAAATAATTTATTTAAAATATCCACTTCACTAGTTTCATAGTAAGTATATTCGGTGTTGATAGAGCATTGAAAAATAAGTTGGGTTTGCATAATACGTATGTCCTAGAGCCACTAATTTTTGAGATACGATATGTCTAAGATAATTTTAAAAAATCAAATTTTGGATGTATTTTTTTTAATGACCAACAGATTTGATTAAAATTTGACACAGGTACGGTAGGTACAAAGTATAGGGCGTTAGCTGCTAGCATTATTGCTGACATTTTATTCTTAAATTATTTTTAAGTTGGATTTTTTCCACTCCATGCCTTGTTATATTATGTATATGCTATGTTTGTCATTATTTGTAGAATGTTTTTATGATATACTAAATTATTAATGCAGTTTAAAACAAATTACTTGTGTAGTGTGATTTGATTAAAATATATATTTAGTTGTTATTTAAGGTCGCCGTCGAATATTTCATTTCACACAATATTATTAATAATGCCTTATAAAAAATGTCTAGGTCGCCGAATTTTTTGCCACGGTATTATTAAATTTCTATTGTCCAAAATTCTGAAAAGTTAAATATGTAGAACAGAACTATGTAACAAAATAAAATTTTGATTGTTTTATTTATTCATTGTTAGTAATTAAATTGCCCTCAAATAAAATAACTTTTAATAACGTGGGCGAGGCAGATTTTAACAGTTATTTTCAAGTAAAATAAAAGTAAATAATTTTAAATCTTACACTTACCTACTTAAATTTCAAAAAACATCATGTTTTATAGATTTCTGTACCGTTTTTTGTTGCTATTTGTTTGTTATTTCGGTGTCCCTGACAATAACCAGGTAGCATGAGATAATATTGCCTTTATTTGCTAAGGCTTTTGCAGTGCACAACTTTGATATTTAAAATCATTTGTCTTTGTTTTGTAGAACTATTTAGAACTCTATTACAGATATAGCAATTGCACCAAAAAGACTACTACTGAACTCGTAATAATAAATATTGACAAATAAATATATTTAGATCTCGGCAACATCAATAGTTATGCTGAAAAATAGGCTGTACAAAATAACCTAACTAATATAATATGTGCCACTCGAATTTTATTTTTATATCATTTCTGTTTGCATTTATACCGTATTCATCTCATTGAACGTACGAGAGAAATCCTAATTTTAAAAAAAATTTAAGATTCCAAAGCTTTTGGTATTTCACACCGAAGTAAAACCTCAATGCGTATACAATTCGCAATTTATTTATATTTAGAATAGCTACTACATTAAAATGTATAATAAGACCAGCCATTGTGTAGAAAATGTTGAAATGAAACAGATTTTCACACATTGCTCGTACCGATAAAATGGAATTCAAACTTTCTCGTTTCTTTATCCTGCTAGAGATAAAAAAGGGTATAATTTATGAATCGTTACAACTACAAAAGACACGTCAGATTTAACTCATTGTGTATAACGTCTTGGGAGCTCACTTCAAGTAATGTCTTTCAGAACAGTTACAATTGATTGTAGACGTTTTGGATTATGTTCCATCAGTTACTGTTCTTATATTTTTTGCGCAGGGATTATCGATTTCGATCTCAATAAGATTTAAAAATTTGAATCATGATGTCGTTAATACGGGGTACGTCCAGAAAGTAAGTTCCGTTTGGTAATAAAATTAAATTGTGTACAGATACAGAAAAATTATTTATTGCACAAAATTCTACAACTCTTAAACTACTGTTCCACATAACTGCCGCTGCAGGCATTTGTCATAGCGTGGCACAAGTTTTTGTATACCTTCTTCATAGAAGTTTGCCGTCTGTGTCTTCAACCAGTTGGAAACATTTTCTTTCAGCTCTTCGTCATTGTTGAAGTGTTGACCGCCAAGGAAAGACTTGAGATGTAAGAACAGATGAAAGTCGCTAGGAACGAGGTCAGGGCTGTATGAAGGATGGTCAAACACGTCCTAGCCAAATCCCTGTAGGAGGTTTTTGAGCACATTTACAGTGTGTGGTCGTGCGTTGTCGCGAAGAAAAACAACACCTTTTGACAGCAATCCTCGACGCTTATTCTGTATTGCGCGGCGCAATTTCCTAAATGTCTCGCAGTTTCTTCTCCTTGATACAGAACGTCTACCGCGCATATGCGGAACTTACAACTGGTTGAAGACACAAGCTGCAAACTTCTATGAAGAAGGTATACAAAAACTTGTGCCACGCTATGAAAAATGCCTGCATAATTTCGGCAGTTATGTGGAATAGTAGTTTAAGAGTTGTAGAATTTTGTGCATTAAATAATTTGTCTGTCTCTGTACACAATTTAATTTTATTACCACACGAAACTTACTTTCTGGACGTACCTCGTATGTTAGAATTAATTTAAGATATAATTATTAAGCAATAGGTATGTCATTTTCTCAAAAGCGGTAGATTTTATATATTTAGAATAAGTAAACAGAACTTTTGAAATAAAGAAAGGAAACGCACTAAATCACAGTTTTTGTATGTTTAATGTAATTTTCCACAGACAACCGCTGTTTTTTTCATCTAAATTACGAATCCAGTAATTTGCTTTTACATATTGTCTTCCGTAATTGGTTTAACTTCAGTATTGTTGTGAAGAACATTATTAATAATCTTAATTGTATTTGTTTGTTAATAATAATAGTGCACTATAAAATGTGTAGGTAAATTCCCATAAGAAAATTTAAAAGGAATGTAATAACCAGTATAAATGATTTTCTCAAAAATATTGTTTAGCATACTGCTTTGATATTAAAAATAAATAATGAATTGTTGACAAATTTATTAAAAATGTCTCAAATCTTTTGAAACATTAAATTGATTTTCTTCGCTCTATAGCTCAAAAAAGTAGATTTTGAGAGCATAGAGCTATATAATACATCCATAGATTTTCTCTACGTACATAGGAAACACCCTGTATATCGATTTAATCAGTCACAAATTCATTTTATAATATCTACCAATCAATGAACTACTACCTAAGGACGTGTTTTTTTTCATTGACATTTTTTATCATGTATTATTTCATGAAATTTTGGTCACTGAACTTTTTGTGCCTGACGATATTTTAAAATTTATACCAGTGTGTGAACATAGTTTCGTCCATGATAGAGTTCACTACTTATATAATCTCTTTATAAGTGGATTTTTCCCATTTGAAAATATTAAAACTTAATGTTTTTTATAAACAAAATGCTCTCTTATTGAATGTCAATAGAACTAATCTCGGCTACCGATTTGAAAATTTTATAATATACTCTAAAATGCAATCTCCATTAGATAGCAGTATAAAGTTTTCAAAGCATGCCATGATAAACATTGCAAGATTGTGATAGATAACAAGAATGTCAAGAAAACTAGCAACACAAAACAATTAATAGATATTAATAAATCATATTTTTTCCAACCTTTACAAAACTATGACATTTTTTGATTGTTAGGAGTCTCTGAGGTTGACATTTTCCTTACTGAGGAAAAAAATTATATCTTAGCATCAAAAGTATTCACTTTTAATCCTAGAAGCTAAAGTTGAGACTTTCAATCCCTAGATTAAAAGTGTTAACAAAACTTTAATTTATAAAAGTTTACTGCCACTACCCTCATACTTGGAGCAATTCTTAAAGCAGTCCAACATGTTTTCATTAATAGTTATATTATTTGCAGATGTGAAATCAGAGATGACAACAATGCTTGATTTATAATTGCCATTATCAACTTTCAGTATTCTTTTCGCAATATTTTCTTAATTCAAAAGTGCGTCTTTTTAGACAAGTGGGGTCACCACCGTCGGTAACTAGATGGGTGGCAGACCAATTGGCCAAATGGCCAATTCGAGTGGACGTTAAGCAACATATTTTCGATAATAATTACTGTTCTGGGAAGTAAAAGAATGTGGTCATTTGGTATTGGGAATGTTTATAATTAAGGCAGATTTCACATCTTCAACATTATCAATTGTTAAATTGACTAATGCTTCAGAACGGCGCTTGCAACCTCCAATATTAGGACGACCTATAGAGATTTTTAAAAATTTTGTTTTTTTTTATTTTTAACGTGTTTACCTTCGTCATCAAATATAAATTATCAGGTGAACTATTCAAAAAGCAATCAAGTTACTGCTTTGTAAATATTCGCGATATTTTCGGTACATATTTTTCATTTTATCTCTTGGGAAAAGCGCGTAACTTTGAATATTTGTTTATATCAATCCCGTTGACCGCAACATTGAATATTGTGACCAAAGCGTTGACAGCTTCATTTCATTTGCTTCGAGATTCAAAGAAATCTCTTTCGCACACTCCAATATCTCCTCAGATACACCTAAATCTTTATTAGATGCCAGTGACTAACGTTTGACAAAGTATTCATGACTCTACATCAATATATCCTACTTACCTACTTTTTTTATTATCCAAATTTGGTTTGAATAATTTCAAAGCACGAACTAATATTAAATGAGGGATTTTATTCGGGATCGGTCAGTGGTCGCGCGGTTTAAGGCGTTAGTACTTGAATCGAGGTGACTAGACGGAGTTAGTTCGAGCCCAGCTGCCGGTAGACCGTATATAAGCTATATTCGTGGAGGGATTGGCACCCTCTCTGCGGGTATGGTAGGGTGGAATAATGTTAGCTTGGGTCAATGTGAGAGAGATTGATGCCGGTTGATATTTGACCGCCCCCCTAATTAATGAGGTTTTCCAGGTTTTCCTCATTCCTGCACTGAATAGTGGTTAGGGCCTACCAACGTAAGTCGTTCCTGGGCGCAAATGCGGCCTGCTTAATAATAATATGCCGCCCTCTCCCGCACAAGTCTCCGACTTCTGGGCTAATCCTGTGATTAGAATGAGGGGTAGAGATATTATTATTATTATTAAAAGTGTATTTTTTGTCTCGAAATTAATTTATTATTTCCAACGCCTCCTTGATGTTTATAGTAAAATATATACTTCCCCATGTTCGGAATATTGAAAGCCCTGTATATAAATTCGTTTTTATCATAATTTAATGAAACTTGATATACCTACTTAGGTTTTTTTAGAGGACGCTGAACAGGGCAATTTTGCTAGATTTTTAATAAACAAATCACTAATATGAATTTACAAAAAATGGCATTGTAAAAAATTACAGAGGGCCGTGGATTGATGTTAGCCATCATGGTAGATTGCAGAGGCACATCTAAGGAGTCCTTGGTTATAAAACAATAATTATCAAAATCGCCCTACCCACTACAATTTTACAAGTTTGTGAAGGTGGAAAGTGAAACATACTGTATATTACCTTCAAAATTAATTAAAGCAGTATTTTTAGATGGCATGTGTGAACATTACTTTTATAGGAAGTGTAAGGAACTATCTGCGGTTTTTTCATAAACAACCCGCAGTGTCGTATTATAGAAATATGATACCTTATTATATACCGTGTATATAGATTCTCCTTCGTATCACGCAATCTAAGAGGATAAAATGAATTGCGAGAATCCCTTATGCCGAGACAAATGCCAGCACTGTAACTATCATATGGTTAAAATGATATGCCGCATTAAAATACGTAAAATAATATGCTTACAGTGGATTTGCAGACATCTAGCATATTTCGCTCTTGTTCCTAGATTTCCTCGTACTTAACGTCTCCTAGTCTTCATATGGAAAAATGGATCATATGATCAAAGCGTTTCTGGAAACACGAGGGCATTCAAATATGGCATCCACATCAATAGAATTGTTTTTGAAATCTTTCAGTTATTTATAACTTTAATAACATTATTGGCCATCGTGATGATCATGGTGATTAGTATTGATATTAGTCGTCTTTTTATACTTAGTTTCTATTTAAAGATACCAAACAAAACATAATTGTCATATTTTCTTGTGTACATCAATATATATCTTTACATGTTTTGTATCCTGATGATTATACAGTGTCAGTATGCGCCAAAAGTATGGAATAAATTCAATAAAAACGAAACAATTATTTTTTGGGAAAAATCCTCGAACAGGTCGATTTTTAATTTAAAAAATACATAGTTATTTTAGAGTAAAATTCGATTTTCAAATGTAATTTGTTTTCGAGTAATGACGTCATCGATTATTTTAAATGGCAACACCATATTTTTTCCCTTGATTCTGAAAGATCGTTTAATTCTCTATCAGACAGTACTAAAATTTTACCCTCTTACATAGGAAACTTTTCGAGTAAATGACGATTGAATGTTAGAAAACATAAATTTTATCCATAAAAAAGTAACAATTCTGAGGTATGTAAAATAAAATACAATTGATTAAATTTTATACTTAAATTAAATGTTCTAATTGCCATCCACCAACTTCTTGACAATGCGCAAGTCTGTGAAGAAATTCTTGCACATTATGAATGATTTCTGGGGTAACTCTGCGTATTTCGTCCCGAATGCGATTTTGAAGTTCTTCTAAATTACGTGGTTTATTAATGTACACTTTTGACTTCAAGTATCCCCATAAAAAATAGTCAAGAGGTGTAAGTAAGATCTGGCGATTTTGCAGGCCATTCTATCGGTCCGCGTCTGCCGATCCACCTCCCAGGAAAACAGTTGTCCAAAAAATCTCGTACAGGGCGCGCATAGTGCGGAGGTGCACCGTCTTGCTGAAACCATATGGTATCGTCAGGAATGTCAGGGTCATTATCGTTAGGAAAAATTACTGCAAGGGCTGGAACAAGGTCATTTTCTAGAAACTCTAAATATCTTTGTCCTGTAAGGGTTCCTTCAAAGAAGAAAGACCCTACTATTCTGTCGTCAACTATTCCAGCCCACACATTTAATTTCTGAGGGTGTTGGGTATGTGCCTCTGCCATCCAATGAGGATTTTCCCGACTCTAATATCTGCAAGTTTGACGGTTTACTGTACCATTCAGACAAAATATGGCCTCATCTGAAAAAGTATTTGCCGGTGTAAATTTCTATTTCCTTGACATAAATCCATTAGAACTTCGCAAAAGTGTAAACGGCGATCGGGATCATCTTCATTGAGTTCCTGCACAAGTTGAATTTTGTAGGGATGATATTTTTCTTTCCTCAAGATACGTAGCACTGTGCTCTGACTAGTGTCATTGTTTAATGCAACCAATCGTGAAGAATTATGATCATTATCCACCATACTTATCAAAATGTTCTGTTTCTGATTTTCATTAATGCTTGGACGTCCAGGTTTTGGAATATTTACAACATTGCCAGTTTCTCTAAATTTAGACTCTACCTTACTGACTGTTGATTGGCTGATAGGGCGATCTGGATATTTTTTCGCAAACTTCCTGCTCTAGTCATATTCCCGCATCCGATAAGAATTAAAATTTCAATTCTTTGAGTAACAGTTAAATGTGCCATAATACTTTAAATTGAATAATAATTTCTATGTTGCTTACAATACTTATTAGAAAGTCGGTGTGACAATGACACTTTGCAAAGATTTTCACCTACGTGATCCATAAAAGGACTATGGAATTCGAAAAACTAAACTTGATAACGTTTTTGCTTTATTTTAATTGATTTACGTTTTCTAATATTCAATCGTCATTTACTCGAAAACTTTCCTATGCAAGAGGGCAAAATTTTAGTACTGTCTGATAGAGAATTAAACGATCTTTCAGAATCAAGGAAAAAAATATGGTGTTGCCATTAAAAAAAAATCGATGATGTCATTACTCGAACACAAATGACATTTGAAAATCGCATTTTACGCTAAAATATGTATTTTTTAAATTAAAAATCGACCTGTTCGAGGATTTTTCCCAAAAAATAATTGTTTCGTTTTTATTGAATTTATTCCATACTTTTGGCGCATACTGTATTTAAATATGAATATAACCATTTAGCCAAGTAAGGACACTTCGAGGAAAAATAACGGAAGGACACAGAGGCTGAAGTAAGAACAGACGGCTAATTAGGTTCTTCATAACATATAATAATCACAATTACTCTTAATATACTTACCGTGAATGGTTTCCTGAGACCAACGTAGAACAAAGTTTTTGAAAGTGTTCAAAATAGCTGTCGTTGCTTGGCGGAAAATGTTCACTGTACAAACGTCTTTTAACCAGAGAATTTTGCCCAATTTTGCCGTAAAATAAGGTAGCCATATTTCTTGCCGTAAAATAATCAAATTTGTGGTGTTTTTGAGATACAGAAATCTCAAAAAATAAAACTCGTAGAGCAAAAGTAATATCAATAATAAAATTATTGATGTTTTGTGTATCCACTTTTACGGTTTAAACTATATTCAGATAATAGTGATCGAGTACGGTGTTCCGCAAGGTACAGTATTAGATCCAATTTTATTTAATATCTATATGAATAATTTGCTTAACCTTGAAATTTCCGGAGACATAATCTGTTTTGCTGACGATACTGTTATACTATTTTCTGAGGATTCTTGGCAAAAAACTTTTAATACTGCTGAAAAGGAATTTCAAAAAATAAAAGCGTGGTTTGATTCCCGCATCTTAACACTAAATACATCTAAAACAAAGTATCTACCTTTTGCAGTGAGTGAGGCGTCATTACCACTTTTGAAACCATTGCAAATTAATATGAACTATGCAAACATCTCTATGGAAGCAGATAAACAAATTTTAAACTGTCAAACTTGACATACGTTTAACATTTTTAATACGATTTTGAGAACGAAAACAGAGAGGTTTTCGAAACGTCAATAACACGGAAGTGCGCGATAGTGATGTGATTTTGTTATTTTTACTTATCTGCTTTTTCAGTGTGAAAAAAACTAAAGAAAAACTAAAACTATGCCACAAATAAATAGCTTCAGACAACTATGCAAAATTTGAAATACCAGCTGAATCTCAAATTACATACTTGGGGTCATTTTTGACCGTTATTTAAAATGGAATTTACACATAAAAACTTATAACCAAAATTCGAACTCTGTTATCAAAATTTAAACATTTTAGCCGATTTATGAATAAAACGAATTTAATGTCAATATACTTTGCTTTAGTAGAATCGCAACTTAGATACGGCATTGTAGTTTGGGGTGGAGCATATGACATTCACATCAGAAACTTAGAAATATTGCAAAAATGGATACTAAAGATAATTTTGAAAAGAGCTCTGGACTACTCATCAGATTATCTTTACAAAGATGCAAATGTATTTGACATTCGGCAACTTTATAGTGTTGCAGTTATTACCTACCTTAAGTTAGATGATGGAAAAATCTTCAGAATGCATACTTATTCAACTAGATACATCGGTAACACACCCTTAAGTGTCCCAAAACCCTATAAATCAATAATGCAAAGATCTTTTCTTTTTATTGGACCTCATCTCTATAACAAATTACCTAATGATATTAAGAGAATTAGCGCTATACGTCTATTTAAAGCAAAAACAAAAAAGTGGTTATTTAACTTATCCAGAACATATATACATCAAATAGTTAACAATGAAGTAATATAAAAATTATATCTACTTCTTGCGTGATTGCAAAAATATATATGCAATGTATATAAAAAAAGTTTAGGGAATATACATACACAGATGGAGCATGCTTAAACGCGGACAAGTTTTACTTTTGTGTGCATGCTTCATTCATCGTGTTTATTTACCTGAATGTAATGATTGTTGTATTTGTCAATTGCAATTATTATTATTTTTCTTTCTATATTAATTAATGTTAATTATTATAGTACATTTTTTACTTATAACAAATGGTAAATAAATATTATTATTATTATGTTATTAATATAATAACTTTTAAAATGTATTTGCATGATACATTATTTTGATATTCTTAACAAAAGTGATTAATCTTAAATGCAGAGTTATGTAAGTTTATGTTAGAACAATATTTACATCTACAGTTGAATTTAAAATAATACATATTTTGGAAGATTTCTGAACCTAAAAATTTGTTCGAGCGCTTTCTGTCGTTTTATATTCATTTTGCTTCGGCACCTGAATATTCGCAGGTGGCATGCCATAACATTTCTGTTATTTGCTAAGCTCTATATTATTCAGTTCTTAAATGTTTAAAATTAAGTACTTGTATTTGTAGAAATAACTATTTCAAGAATACGGTGTTCTTAACATCTCATCAAGCAAACAAGAGGTACAAATTAACAAAACGCGCTCGCGCTAATTACAATACTTAATAATTATGCAGTATTTTGATTTAGGTTTGAGGTTAACAACATCGGGTAATTGACTGCAATATTGTCGCACGTTACAGTATATCACAGTACAAGAATTTTCCTTCCTTATCCTTTTCATTAATACTGATATAGAAACAAATTACGTTAAAGAAGCTTTTACTAACCTTAATTGTATCTTATCTTGCAATTTCGCAGCATGTTTTGTATTTTATTGTAGTTGTATTTTTATTATTGAAATATATTTGTAAAAAAATTAAAGTTTTAGCTTTTTCAGTATCGGCACTTATATTCCAGATACCCTGTGTAATTCTGAATAACAAATAGTTGTATAATCCCTGAATTGCAAACATATTTCAATTAGAATTCAGCAATACTTAGGTATAACTAATTGAAACATTAACCCTAATAGTACACTGAATACCTATTATTTTTTTATTGAGGACATTCAAGAAGAAATCAGTATCGAAATAAAAATAATGTACTAATATTCAAATCGAAGTGTTATAATTAATAATGAGTAGAATTGTTTTCTTGAAAATGTCCTAGTTAATAAAACAAAATTTAAGACCATATCTATATAGAACTACGAGTAGAAACAGATACGCGAATTTGTTTTTTATTTGAGATAGATAAGTCGCTCTTAAATATTATTATATTTGAAAAACTATTAGAAAGAATTACATAACCTACAATACAATATGAAGAACTGATTATGCTGCCTGAATGCATATCGGAGGAAATATCTAGCACAAATTTGATAGACCTTTCCAAAATTATGTTATATTTAAATAAATTGAGAAAATTTTATGTTTCGATTTACTACCATGTAACCAAGTCTCCTTACCCTATATAAAATTATTTTTTCAGTCTTTAATATTTATGTTGTCTTGTTCGAAATTTATAAACCTTATTCCATTCAATTTGTAATTTTTCAACGAAAACCTAGAAGGCAGCTTGAGTTACCAGATCTATTTCATGACAGACCCGGACACCGAGCCGTAGCCAGCCAACTTTATTGTTTGTTGTTACCTTCCTATAAATTAAATATAATATGCATAAGTTTATAACACGATTTTTCCTGTACAAAGAAAGCACATTCGGAGAAATTACATGTTAACCCGGAGTCGGGAGATATACCAAAACCCGAAAACTCCGGGTCAGATACGGACATCGGCAACTCTAATAGCAGCACATATTTTTCTCCTCACGGAAAATAAGTATTAAATTTTTTTATAAAATCAAAGTGAAAAACGAATCGGTAGTATTTTCTTATAATACTTACTCTGGAAATATACTTGTACTTATATACAAGGTAATTCAGTCAAAATGTCCTTCATTTTAACCACGTATTATTGGGAAAGCCTAATAAAGACAGATAATCGAAAAAAAATTTACTCGACCTTTTAACAGATAATCAAATCAACCCATAACTCCTGCTAATACGGCGCTCCTGGTATGTTCATGCTTTGAAGCAGGTCGGTATCGCGTTGATTTTGGAAACTGTGAATGAATCGAGGCCGTCAGCTGTTAATAATAGTCTCAAAAGAGGTTTGAATAATGATTTGAAAATAATTTTTTCTAACGTAAATATACAATTAAAATTTTTTTTGACGCGTGTTCGTATATACTTATTATTTCCTGTCGTCCCTTAAAATTAATGATATTATGACTGAATCATCCTGTACATATATCCACCACAAATGCAGTTATATTATTACATTTGTACCTTACCTTTCCTACGTCACGTGACCGTCATTCATAAAAATGTTTTCGTAATAGTGAAAAATATTCCTACAGTTACTATTTGTTCCATTCTAATTAAACAGTCTTACATAAGTAGACAATAACGTATTTGTGTTGAAGTTAATAGGCACTTCCGTTAATTACAACAAATAGATAATTGTTTTTCACTTTATGTATTATTTTCCATCTAATTAATTGATGATCAATTGTAAAAGGACAGTTATGTAATAGTACCAAGTTACCTTCTGAATGTTTGTGTTGTAAACAAATACACTGCGTACTTTCAAAGTCTCGTATAACCAGTTCCCAATGAGTACTCTTAAGTTTAAAAACGTTTAAAAGTGGTTGAAAATAAAAAGTTGAAACATCGTCAAAATGGCGCGCAAGAAAACGTTATTTTTAACTAAAAGAAACGTTTTTTTTACTGTTTAAGAAAGGTATTTTAAGCTAATATGTATCAAATCTTCTACAATTCCTATCAATGAAGTCATATGTATGTTCTCTGATACCAAACATCTAGGTATGCTAATGAACATCCACAGACAAAACTCTATTCAATAATTATCTAAAGAATTTAATCTATTTACTAACCTCTGGAGTGGGAACTCGAAATTCAACCACAATAGATGAGATCTGACCTATTTCTGCATTTTTAGGATTGCTTCATCAGGTGGCTTCCTTTAACTTGAGTCAAATATCTAACTATAAAAATTATTATACCAATAAATTAAAATTATTTGAAATTGAATGTCGACAGTGTCAAAATGAAATTAAATATCGACAACGTCAAACTGATTAACTGTATTGGTATAATAATCTTTATAGTTAGATATTTGACTCAAGTTAAAGGAGGCAATCCTAAAAATGCAGAAATCGGTCAGATATTGTGGTTGAAATTCAAGTTCCCACTCCAGAGGTTAGTAAATAGATTAAATTCTTTAGATAATTATTGAATAGAGTTTTCTCTGTGGATGTTCATTAGCATATTTGGTACCAGAATTATAGCGCAACATAATTTGAGATTTGACATACAAATATGTATTCTTAACATCACTAAAATAACAACTAAAACGTAACGGTAACAAATACCAGAACAAGAATTATTACGTCAAAACAAGAAAATCATTCCAGTAAGACAAAAATAATAACACAGGAATACTTCTAAAATAGAAATAAGAGGAAACATTTATTAGCAAGCAATATTTGACATTTTTACTTCAAATACCAGTGACGTTACTCGTGATTTGTGGACGGAGGAGCGAATGGAGTAATTTGTCGACAACCTACTTTGTTTAGGTATCTTGGTCCACACTTGCGAACGGCTCATGTGCTGCTCTCAGAAAAAATTGGATGTCCGAACCTCCGATGAGCACTACGTGAGCCGGTATTGATCGAACGGCATGGCCTTTTATGCTTGCCAACAAACCGACCGTAGTTGGGTCACATCGAATGGTACATGAGTTCCTCAAACTATGTTCGAAATCTCGTGTGACACTAGTAACATGCAACTTAGTTCTCAAACATATACGCGTATTTATAAACTAAAATTAGCGGTCAAAGATCGCACACGTTAAGTATGCCCCTGCATGGACCTGAACGGACCTACAAACCTGCACGACTTCGCACACTTATCCAGCACGAACCAGCTGATTTTTGTGGAGACTATTGTGTGTGGCAGACGTTTTTAAGTAGTAGTTCCGAAAAAGTGATTTTTATTTTAACGATATTGTATGAAGAGGAGGAGGAGAGGTCTTGGATTCTACTCGCCACCAACACAGAAAATATCGCAACGCAGTGTCATCTAGAAGTAAATAGAGATTGTCGATAAAGAGGGTATCCAATAGTTCAGCGACACAATCACAACTTAACTGGTCAAATATTTTTGACAGTTTGAAAGCAATCCCTGAGTTTTGTGGGAACAGAACTTACGTTGGACTACCAATTGCAGGCCACCGACCTGCAGTGACCGGTACCGGTCCATGCAGGTGCTGGTCTAGTGTGCGATGCTGCATTAAATAACATGGGGGCATTCATGAATAGGCTTTGTAGGTCCGTGCTTTTCCGTGCAGGCATATTGTGCGCGGTTTTTAAGGATAAAGACACACGAGGCTCATTTTAAACTCGATACATAGTCGTAACCATGATGAGCCAGTCATTAGTTGGTTGGCTGGTGTAAAATGCGCTTTGTGTGTCGTCGTTCTAAGTGAATTTAGTCACTATTTCCTGCTTTTTATTTATCCTCCGTTATCATTTTAAATAGCTAAATGGGATAACACAAAGTTACTATCATTTACTTATTAAGTAAGAGTATTTGTTTATATTGAAATCACTGTTGTAAGGGAAAAGTAACATTTATGCATGACAATATAAACCAATGAATAAATGTGATAAGGTATTTAACATTGCAAAATTAATTTATATTTAAAATATAACAGTTCCACGTAAAATAGAATGAAATAATAGAACTGGACGGCAGAATATAATTTTTATAGACATACTGATCTCTATATGACACGGAAAAAAATTAAACCTATTCCAGTTAAATTTATTTAGTTGGAATAATATTTTATTCTGATAAATATATGATATAAATGTATTTGCTAGGTTCAGTCAATTAATTTTATTATGAAACAACTCAATTCTTTGCATATTTTGAATCGTATAAATTGTTATAACGTGTGTATTACAACTCTGAAAAAATCTGTGACGGAATTTATTCAGTTTAAATGATTCAAAATGTTTCCGACGTGGTTTAAAGATAAACTTATTGAATTATTAACAGATTTTAATTCGTAGTTTGAAAAGATGATTTCAAAAAATCAGTTTAACTGTATGATAAAAACGCATTTTCTTTTAAGAAGCTTGTCCCACCAGTAGCAAATCTGCTTTTATTGATTTAAGCAGTTTTTATAAAATATCGCCAGCTTTGTTATTTCCCTTCGCTCAGGGAGTCCGAGGTGTTAAACAAATATTAGATGTATTTTTCTTGTAAATGTTTTCATTGGCTGTGTTCCCACGAATGGTTATTCTAAGACTTAGCTTTCAAGGCAATCTACTTTTGGGATTGAAGAAAACCAGAGTTTAATCCTTACTTGCATGGAAACCACAGGCACACTTTTGAGAGAACACTTTTGTTTTACACATGTTTAATATATTATAATGTTAGAAGAAAACTTTTGTGTACAGGGTTAACTATGTCTAAGTACACATATTTTAAGAGGAGATAGAGAAAAATAAGAGTTAACGAAGTCTTATTTCAAAAATTATTTATAAAGCAAAAACATTTTTTTTCTGAATTGTATTAAACCCCTATTCAACGACGCGTATGGCCGCTCGCCAGACAGGAATTTAAATTCTAATCTAAAATCTTAGCTATGCAATCATCAACACAATATCATATCTGTCTTACCAGTTGTAGTAATGAAATATATTTGTTTCGTGAGCTCTAAAAAATGGTTGAATTTTGTAAAAATTGTTTATGCCATTTCGTGTAAACATCTTTAAGTAAAATATTTGGTGTAACACGAAGATTGTGAGCATTTTATTGTATCAACCATTCATCAAATGTAGACCGTAACGTAACAGATAATCCTACGATACTAATGTTTAGACATATGATTTCAACATTCCACAAATGATTTGCCCACAATATCTGCGACTTCATTTTGTGCTACGATTCGGTCGCAAACTTCCGATTTTACGACCTCCTTGAAACATTGAGCAAATATGGCACATGTCTAAGCAAGACAAGCAGCCAACGCATTTTGTCTTGCTTCGTCAAAAGTTAAAGCAATGCCCATACATTATACATTGGGTCATATTGAGCACTAAAGTTTGATGTAAATATCAGCACTGAAACAGTAACAGTAATTTTTAATGAATAAGCGTTTGTTGCATCAGATCTGATAAAGCTATATTTTAATAAATACAATAAGTCATACTTTTAAATTCATGAATCACGGTTGCCAGGCTTTAAAATTTAAAAATTGGAAAAGACGAAAATGTGCAACAGAATTTGAGGATAACTAACTTATGATGAATCGGATCCTGAATGATGGTATTTGAAAAATGTTTTTCTTTTGTATTTCAATTGTTTTATAATAAATTTTTTAAAACAACACTATTGTGTTAATGATTTTTATCATTTTGTTTTTTTTTATTTCTCACCACACTACCCACCACGTATTGGACGTCCTTGAGTATCTAATGAATGGGAGGATCGGTATTTAGTGCAATATGCCCGTAGACACCGCACATCTGCAGCTTCAGCTCTCAGGGCCCACTTTCAAGATATGTTTCGCCGTGTTATATCGACACCTACTATTTGAAGACCACTCCACAACGCAAATTAACGTGCTAGAAGACCATTATGGGTCTACTTCCAAGGCATCGTGCTGCTCGGATCCAGTGGGCGCGAGAGCATAGCGGTTAGCTTTTACGCCAGTGACGGTGGGTCTTATTTACAGACGTTACCAGAATTGGGCTGGTTACTGATGATAATCGACAAAGAGTCAGAGAACCAGGTTGTCAACAGCGACTTCATTTTTCCCACGAAGTTGCTCCGTAAGAGGGGGTACCATAATGTTTTGGGGTGATATAATGTCCAACCGCCGCACCCCATTAATTCGCATACCACAGAATATAACCATTCAAGTTTACTTCAAACAAGTTATTACGCCCATTATCTACCTCCTACGTAATGATTTAGGTGAAAATTTTGTGTTTATGGACTTCTATGGGAACGCCAGCTATAAGTCAGTTAAAAGTAGTGTTTTTTTTTGTAAAGTTTTATGTTAATAAAAAGCACAAATAAAGCTGAGCACTATTTCATGAATTAAAAAATTTCCATATTCTACCAGTTTGATTCTACAGTTCTGCACACAAATTTATTTGTCTTTAATAGTAGATCTTTGATATAACTAATTGAGACTATTGAACTAAGTTAAAAGGAATACGTACAAATGTCGCCTTCCATCATTCAAGCGACTGTCATGTTCTCGTGTGTTGTAAACACATCACAATGAAAACCTGGTCTGATTGTAATTCCATAACAAAATTAATTCCGCAGGAAGGTAATTTAAGGATAATAGATCACCAAGTGAAAATATATGTTATTAATTCAATGAGACATTCTAAAACGTCGGCTATTGTTTTATTCATAAAAACAGCATGCATTGGTTTCATACTTTTCTTGTTTACGCTTGACTGGAATAGATTGGAATAATGTGAGATTGTGGCCGTCATATATTAAAACAACACATTGCAAATGTTTTCTATTCTACAACTGTACAAAGTATAACGAGATGTTGAATTTGATATTTATTTATTTATTTATTTTTATTAAGATAAGGGCAGAGACAATGTCTATTATGCCTAATCGGTTAACTTAAACTAATTACAATAAAGGTGAAACATGAGAACACAATAAAATAAACTTAAAAATAAGACAGTATAAACAGCAGAAAAGTATTCTAATACTACACTACTGTAAATCACTAAAAATACGAAAGAAAGATCTAACTCGCACACGGCCCTCCCTACGGATATATGTGTCCCCGAAGGACGCAGCTGGAAATCGGTTTTTCTTGAATAACTCTTAAAGTACTTAATATAATTTAATAAAAATTTAATGTGATGTACACTAGTAAGGACCGCGTAAAATATTGTTGTTGAAACATATTTAGCTTTTTTAGTTTACGAGGGGCGGGCTAAGCTTTACTACTTAATACCTAACACCCTGTATGATAAAGACTTTAAAATAATAAATCAGGGTAGCTTCAACCTTAGACTAAAAGAAGATACTCTTGTTTTAGTACAAGGTCCCAACTAAGGTTCTCCTGCACCCAAAAAGAAGGTACTCTTGTTTTAGTACAAGATCCCAACTAAGGTTCTCCTGCACCCATCTGCTTACCGAATGAAAATAATTTTTTATTAAAGAAAATATGTAAACAAATATATCGGTAATGGGTTGCCTAATAAAATATGTTCATGGCTACCCTAATTAAAAAAACTGTAATAATTTTATTTTCAACATGCGCTCACTTGCTTACCAAACGAATTTAATACCTATTAAAAGTACAAAGCATGAGGAACGTGCAAAAGTTAGGTTGCCTAGTGTTTACTAGTCAATATTACCGGGTTACCCATTATAAAGAGGTGAGATGATACTAGCACTTTGTACTCATCTGCTTGCTCAATGAAATATATATTAAGGGCGCCGTATTCTTGAAATAGTGTTTTCTACAAATACAAGTAATTTTAGACATTTAAGAACTGAATAATATAGTTTACCAAATAACAATAATGTTTTCTCATGCCACCTGCGAATATTCAAAGGTACCGGAGTAAGATCAATATATAACGTCAGAAAGCGATATATCCAACAAACTTTTAGGTAAGTACTGAAATCTTTCAAAATACGTGTTTTTAAAAATTTATCTATAGATGTAAACATTGTTAAAACATAAACTTACATAGTTCTGCTTATGATTGTTCACTTTTGTTTATAAGTATGTGAAAATAATTGTTAAAATGTGGGGTTAGAATAGCGAAATAATGTGTGTCATACAAATGCATTTTAAAAGTTATTATATTATTTGAAGAAAGTTTAAATAGTAACAAAAAAACATCAATAATTTTATTTTTGATATTGCTTTTGCTCTACGTATTTTATTTTTGGAGGTTTCAGTACCTGAAAAACACCACAAATTTGGTCATTTTACAGCGAGAAATAGGGCAACCTTAAACTAAAGATAATTTTATTGCAAACACGGTGGTATAAGGTTGCTTGAGAAAAATAATTGTTCATGAATCACGGTTGCCAGACTTTGAAATTTAAAAATTGGAGCAAGCGGAGAAGTATTGCACGTAATGTAATGATAGTGTACTTATAATTACTTTGAATATAAAAATGTCTTTTAAATATAAGATATTAACTTAAATTTAGGGAGAGAACAACAGTAAACAAATAAAAATAATAATTTTTTATAGAAGATGTACTTATCTGTAACGATATTTTTCTTACACTAATGGTTAAAACTTCAAGAGACTAAATCTAAAACATCTTGATCTTTTTGGATCAGTTATAGCTGATCTAGGTCTACCGGAATAATTTTGTTTTTGTTTAACATCATCAGTTTCTCGGCAACGCTTTCTATCTTTCTACTACTAACTGTGTTTATATTTGGCAGCTGTCTCTCAGAATTTTTTTATTATATTTATAAATAATTGTCAACATCTGCACTGTTGGTATAAGTTTCCATTAGTATTATGTAGTAGCGCGTTACAAAAACAAAGTATAATAAAATCTTAAGTTTACAATATTCTCTAAAATAACAAATTATTAGTGTAATGTAAAAGTATTTTAAGCTAATACAAATGAATTCTGCCACAATTCCTGTCAATGAAGTCAAATTCCATAGGCAAAGCTATATTCAATAATTATCTATAATAAAAATTAATCTAGCTAAATTTACTAACCTGCTTTAATAAAAACATTCTATAAATACTTAAGTTTATTTTTGAAACTGTGGGAACTCGAAAATTCAACCACAATAGATGAAACTTGATCTGCATTTTTAGGATTGCTTCTTCAGGTGGCCTTCCTTTAAACTGAGTCAAATATCTAACTATAAAAAATATATCTATAAATTAAAATTGTTTTAGATTAAATATCGGCAATGTCAAAAGTGATATTGAACTATCAAGAGATTAATTAGACATGACATTTACGTACCTATTTGTCTAAACAATATTTTACCCTTTATGTAATCGCTTTTTAATATATTCTTAGGTATTAGCAATATTGTGTGAAACTAACTACTCTGCGGACTAAAGCCCCGACCAACGTTGAATTACACCTACAATTTTGAAAACTATGGTAGTGTCAATAAGACTCCACAACAATTAAACATTAAAATGACACACACCTTCTATGTGTTTTTAATTATTATGATTTCCAGTTTGAGTGGGAATTGATAAGAATTTTTTTTTACTCGGAAAGTATTAATTTTTTGGAAAAATTGAAAGAGAATTTTTTTTTCTAAATTTGGAGGTTGATAAAACCGTAATTTTAATTTTGATGCATAGCCATCTAGAAAAAAGTTCTGGCCAAAACATCAGGAGGGGTTGTTTGTTTCAACCACTTCGAAGTGGTGAAAATAAAAATTTATTGCTAAAACGTAGTTCCATCAGTAGAACACGCATACCAAATTTCAAAATTTTACGTTGAGCCGGTTGAAAAAAAAAATGGAAACCGAATTTTAGGTTCACCCCACCAACGCGAATATCTCTTGCAGGGAGGGCTCAAATCGAAAAAAATATATATAGAAACGCCCCCCAAATTAGGCTCTAGAATACCCCCTTCAATATTTACGTGGAATTACGGGACACCCTGTATATTGATTTTACTTCGGAACCTTTGAATATTCGCAGGTGGCATGAGATAACACTATTGTTATTTGCTAAATTCTATATTATTCAGTTCTTAAATGTCTAAAATTACTTGTATTTGTAGAAAACACTATTTCAAGAATACGGAGAGTAAAGAGAAATGAAAGTCTGATAGAATCTGTCAAATCAGCCCGTGATTTCTCATTTGTTTTTAAAATTTTAAAACTTGTCTGGAGGTTTAATTTTTCGTAATAAAATTACTCATCATATATATCCAAATTGCAAATTAAAACGTTTTGATAGTTTATAATGCTAGCGTTGCACTACTAATTGCTTAAACATCTTCAATGTTAAAATTATAAAATAGGAACGATAGAAAACGGCATATTATAATTAAAATTTTAATTTATTTTGGGCTTGACGCTACAAAATATTTTTTTGTTAATGATTTGAATTCGCTATACAATGAAACGTCTATCTACGTATTTGTTGGAAGTGAGCTGAGTGTTGCGAATCGATCCGTTTACTTTCAAGACTGCTTTCTAGCAAATCCATCACATGCTTAATAACATTTTTATCGATTATTAGAAAATATGTTTGAAACCGTTGAAAAGCGATCCCCAATAGTATTATAGTTTTAATGGATATTGACAACGCGAGGTCGGCGTCTCTTCTGTAAAGTGACCGCAGTAAAAATGACGTAACTTTTTATTTTATAAAAAAGTATACCGCAGAGAGGATAATAATCGATAGATTTATGTGAATAGGTGGTGTGGCGTTAATTCATTTCGTTATTCAATCTATTTTTTATTTATATAGGACGTAATAGAAATTTATTTGGAGGTGATTCGATTTGTCTGAATAAAAGATACAAATTTTGGAAAGTTGTAGTTTGGATAAAATTTAGTAACACAACAGTATGTTGTACACAAAATGGTACTATTGCGTTTAAGAACGAAAGTTATTAAGTATACATTCGAGAACGCAAAAGCATTTCTAATCCGTGATACAAACAATATTTTTTTCGAAAACTGCATTAAAGTAAGACAATTATGTTACGTACAATTTAATTTATATTTGAAATAATTTCAACCATGTTTGAATCAAGACGGTTTAGGCGTGGTGACTATCGTAACTAAAGCCCGTACTTCGTTCGCAGATCTCAGGTCCGGCCTTGGCGACGACCTTAATATTTAAATATACTTTATATTAAAACAAATTTAATCATATTCATGCCCAGCTAATCGACAGAAACATCTCCCTCATTTGCCTGCAGGGGCTAGATTCTTGAGTTTAGTAAAACACATTGCTTCAGAAAGTGTACGTACATTCTCGTGAGAAAATGCAAATCTGTATTCTTGACCATTCTCATTGTAATTATTTCCTATAAACAATTGGAGAATTATTTCACATGGTTTTTGCTAAAGCAATATAAGCTTCATGAATTTTAAATATATATACACATAGATGAAAATGAATTCTCACTCGAATTTATTTCACTGCATCGAAAATCGAGGCATTGGAGTGATGTTTTTAATTAGGCATGTTTAGATTTACAGCAACAGCATGTTACTACTCGTAAAACAAAACAGTTGCAATGGAACCGTACGTTGGGATACGTAGTTAGTAGCAACGTCACATTACTATACGTTTATTTTGACGGAATAAAAAGTAGTGTTGGAATCATTCCAGGGAAAAATAACTGATTATTCGGTTATAGCAATAATCGAAATCACTCGGTTATCAGTTATACGAGTTACGAATTATTTATTTTTATAGCGGTAGGTTGTGTGCATCAGTTTACGTCGTATTTGAACTTTTTTTACATGTTTGGTTTGTAGTGTGTGTAATCCAACATATATGGTCATATATCTGTGACTTGTATTGTTTTATTTTAAATATATAAATATATCCATACAAAAAGTGTATACAGATTCGGAAATTGCGGATCTTTACAGAGAAAGTAGAAATTGCCGCTTCATCGCAGGGAAGGTACGAACTTTAAGAGGGGCGGCGACGTGCATTGGTCTAGCATTCTCCACTACTACAGTAATCGGTTCCGTATCGCCAACGCGAAATCAAACTGTCCGGTCAACTGATGCCAGTGTTGTCAGATCTCATGCATTCCGAGGAAATCTCATGTTCTCATATTTTGATTACAAAATCTCATGCTTTTTAATAGACACAAAAGAAATAATAAAATTATTAAAATTACTCTTTGAAATCTACCAAAACAAAGACCTAACGAGAAATAAAGGCAAAATCGAGGGCAAAATTGAATAGATAGAGGTAGGTATCTACAATATTTGGGTACTTGAAATGTCCTTTATTGTAGACTGCTCTCTTAATAATTAGCAATGAATATATAAACGGGTATGACAGTACGAATATGCGGTGTGTGTGCTGTATTCACGCTGTATTGCAGTGATTCTTAACTCTATTCCGTAAGGGTACCTACATTTTCTGGAAACAACAGATTTTACCACCCTGCGTCACGTCAACTGCACCTCAACGTTCGCCCGGCCTAACAATAAAATAAATTAGAAAGGTTACGTGGTTAATAACTTTTAAGTAAGTACCTGTAACTACCTACTTACAATGTAATATTATGATAAAATAGCAGAACATAATGGTTTTTAATGAAATAAAAATGGCATTACAAAAGTAATTAAAAATTAAGCTGTGTCAAGAGGTGTTTTTTGATAAATTAAGCCATCTCATGCTATTTTCTCCAAACCTCATGCTTCTTTGAAATTATTCTCATGCACTGAATTTTTCCCACCTGGCAACACTGCTTGATGCCAACACGCTGTGTGTAGCATGACACAAATACACGCAAGCGGCAAAATACAATTCACCATCAAGATCCTCACTTTCCAAATCTGTATGTATTTAAAATAAAACATTTATATGTAAACTACAAAAATAGTCAGTTGCTGAGAATTCAAGTTACCATCATCATCAACACTAATAAAAAGTGTTCTACAGCGACTACACTCAAGTGAAGCTACCTCTATTTTATAAGCTCAACAAATATTTAACGATCCTAGAATTCGCAAAGATTTAGCATACATATTTAATTATTCACGGATACCTTCAGTTATTCGCCGTCTTGAAGCAAATGTCACAGCATTAGAATATTTAATAAATAATGCAGTAAATATTATTTATTTGCAACAGTTTATTTCCCAATTATAAGGACCTAGTGCTGAACGTGTGAAGAACAAAATTAATACCGTTTTGCAGAATAATTCGGAATTTCTTGATTTGGCAAAGAAGTAGGCTTTTTTGAACCCACCTTGTAGGTTCAGAAAAAGCAGCAATCAGCAAATGTGTCATCCATGAAAAATTATGTATACTTTAAATATGCCCAGGGATCTATGTGGACGTAGAACACACGTTTTTGAAAGCGAAATGGATTATTAGCGACAAACACCACAGCCTAACATCTGAGCATTTATAGCAATTGCTGGTTATTCAATTTTATTACGGTGAATATTTATGTAGTGTTTTGTGAACTAATAAACTTAATATGAATAATGTTGGATATTATAAATTACCAGTACAAGGTAAAATGTTGATTTTAACTATTTATAGGTATATGTTTGCACCTCGGTTTCTACCAACATTAACTTCGCGTCCTAAATGCGCGTCTGATAACGACGTCATCTGTCAACGAAGTGTGGGCTTTACTCATAACGATAGCAACCTAATAAACAATAAACATTAATTAGGTATTTGAAAAAGTAGTGTCAGCATATATTGTAATTCATATTCTAAGAGTGTTTAATTCAAAATGAGCTCGGAAAGTAAAGACGAGCATTTACCACGGGAAGTATTGGAAGCGGCACAAAATTCTGTTTCGCAATTAACCTCCAGAAAATCGTCGAGACGGTACCAGATTGTCTACAACGAATTCATAGGGTGATGTAGTTTGAAGAAAATTCAAAAAGTGTCCAAATAGGTATTACTGGCATATTTCGAATATAAAATTAATAAAATTAAACCTCCGAGGTTATCATCAGTATATTCCATGTTAAAATAAACAGTGAATGCCAAAGAAAATAATTGAACGCACTTTCAATTTACTTCTAGTGGAAAATAAATTGTAATCGTTCTGTTTATAATAGTTACTGTTTTGTATTGAAATGTTGTATTCCCTAAAATGTATATTGTTATTGATAAAATCATAGATAAGTTTCAAAAAACGCCATAATATTTTGACATTTGTTTTATGTTCATTTACATTTATAGTAAATAGTAATAAGTAAATAAATTAAATTTTTCTACGTTCATGCAAAAAACAATACTTTATTGAACTATATTTAGTGAAAAAAGTGGTTTTTTATTGCACTAGTGAACATAAACGTTCAAATCGACGTCACATTTTTCTAGACTTAGTGTCATCTAAATAACATTTTTTGGTTTTTGCATGAACGTAGAAAAAATATTGTATGCAACTCGTACAAAAAGTGCTTATTTCACGTTACTTCACGTTGCGTGCAATAAACACTTACTTTTTGCACTTGTTGCATAAATAACTATTAATAATTTAAAAGAGTATTGCCATCTAATACAGTATCACCCTAAACGATTCATATATGTGGATAAATGTCCGATTATAAGGTGATTGTCGATAAAAAAATAATTTATGGAATTTAAATTAAATATGATTATTATGATTGGACAAAAAAAGTTAACTTACAATCGCTTTATAAAAAGTATTTTCAATTTTTTGTTTAAGAACTACACATTTTGGTTTTTCCAAATCCATGATGCCATTTAAAATTTTGATATGAAACTGTTACCATGGACAATATAATTTAATTACACGAATAACTATATATAATTATTTATAACTTTATTCATCTTTGGCATAATGCCGTACAATCTGTACAGTTTAAATGGATTGGCCGACATGCATTTAGTATATGCCAAAAATTATCAAAATTGTTTTGATCACTTGTGACAATTAAAACTTCAGTTGTCTCTAAGTCCACATTAAAATATCTACTTTTACATGTCAATATTTTTAAAGCTACTTTTATCGTTTCATGTGATCATAGAGTATTCATTTTATTTTCTCCAAAAATTTATATACGACTGAGTCACCCTTGTCGATAGTGTAAATAAGAATGGCATGGATTTTAAAAGAGTTTCGCCATCTATTGTTTTTACTTCTAAGTTTGAGTGGCTGACTAACTATGTTATATAGGGTGATTCAGAACTTATCTAAGAAATGATTTTTGAATGTACAGGGGGCTCTTACAAATACAATTTTGTAGATAAAACCAAAGAGAGCAGTTCGAAGATGATTTAAAAATACACTTCTGCACAGCACTGGAAACTGGTCCATTGTAAAACCTGATAAGGCGGCAAAGCATGCAATCGGCGACCGGACAAAAAATTGAAAGAAATTCTCAGGGAAAGGAATAAATTACATTTTATAACACATATTTTATGCAGCAAATTCATCTGCTTTTGCCGCTATTGTTAATAATTTTTAATATAATTAATTTGTGGTTTTAATTAATAAAATAGTTTGACATACCTGATGTTACAACAAAACTTTGGGTCCGTCTTACTCAGTTTCTACAAACTAACACAAATGTTTCTGTTTCTTGTCCATTTTCAACTCGTAAGTTATTTGCAGTAACTATGATATTTTTGCGTAAATCATCAATAGTAGGTATTCACTTCGATGTGATACACTTCATCTTTTACATATCTCCACAAAAAGAAGTCCAAATAATTTATAGTCAGGAGATCGTGGTGGCGACGGTGGCGATGGTAACGATCTTTCTCGTCCAATCCCTTGGTACTTGGTATTAATACTTGGACACGCTGTACATGGTACGGATATAATTGAGCCTCGTGTATGATACGCCACACTGCTGTAATACGCCGCGGACGTCCTAGACCTCCATCTTGTCCACGATTCGATTTCAATTCAATTTCCCTCACGTTGCACTACACTTGCACTCACTGCACACCGCGGAAAACTAGCTGTGTTTGGCACATGTTTACAGGGAAATCGTTCTGCTAAAACATTTTCACATAGCCATAAATTAAAACAATATCCACCAACTCTGAGTTGATATACATTTAAGCCATTTTTGACACTTGAACACTAATGTAAAGACTTGCTTCACAAAAAAGATTAATACCTACAAAGAGTAATCGGATTTCAATATTCGGAATTGCCTAGCTAGAGACTAGAGAGTAACACAGCGATGTAAAGGTTGAAAATACTACAACTTCAATAATTTTTACTCGAAAACTAGGAGGATTTTACAAAAAATTCTATTCCCAATTTTTTTATAGACATTAAGGTACTTACCTATTAAAGAAATTTTGGCTTTTTATAATAATAATAATAATATCTCTACCCCTCATTCTAATCACGAGGATTAGCCCAGAAGTCGAAGACTTGTGCGGGAGAGGGGGCGGATTATTATTATTATGCAGGCCGCATTTGCGCCCAGGAACGACTTACGTTGGTAGGCCCTAACCACCATTCAGTGCAGGAATGAGGGAAACCTGGAAAACCTCATTAATTAGATTAATTATGGGGGTAGTCAAATGTCAACCGGTGTCAATCTCTCACATTGACCCAAGCAAACATTCTTTCACCCTACCATACCCGCAGAGAGGGTGCCAATCTCTCCACGAATATAGCTTATATCCGGTCTACCGGCTGCGGGGGTCGCACCCACAGCGATCTAGTCACCTCGGTTCAAGTACTGACGTCTTAAACCGCGCGACCACTGACCGATATTATGATATGTTTCCTTACACCAGGAGTTACTTTGAATAATACAGAAATATGCTACAGCATACCTTTTACTGAATTCATAAATTTACTTTCTAATTTGTTACACTCTTCTGCGCAAATAACACCTTATTACGGACCTGATCACTAGCCTCCTTTGGTTGAGGAACTCTGGATCCAGCTGAAAAAGATCAAAGTGTCGATAACTGAGTGGAATAATTGAAGATTTATGATGTGTTAATGGCAAACCTAAAGTAAATATCAAAAAAGGTATTCTTGACAGAGACATTTAAAATCTTATGGCGGTAGTTCATTATTTGATATCATGCTCACATTGTGACTAACCTCATGATTAAAATCTTTCATTTCCATACTTCTGCATTTAAACAATTTATATTAATTACGAGGAAATCTATACTATAAATATTCTACTAACGCGACTTGTTAATAGAAGCAATGAAAACAAAGGCCTTTCAGCTGAACCAGAACTGTGAGGGTTCATAAAGCGTTAAAATACATCTTACGCTGTAATTACATAAAACACTGTTTTAATTTATACTGCGGTAATTAGTAAATGCGAAAGCTAAATATATTTTCTTTGTTTCATTGAGATTCTTTGATGTTCTCATTAATTAATCCTTTGGCACATGATATTTTAGTTTTGAGACGTTTAATTAATATTAGGTGTCGAAAGTGTTACCTGCAATTAACATACGGACAAGTCGTATTTTAGTTAAAGTCGGCCTAAGAATGGAGCGTAATTTGACATTTCTTTTACACAAAGATATATTTTTTTACATTAGATTATACGAACAGCGAATAAGTTGTGCTTCAAAATCAGAACTTGTAATATTAAAATAATAATAATATCTCTACCTCTCATTCTAATCACGAGGATTAGCCCAGAAGTCGAAGACTTGTACGGGAGAGGGGCGGCATATATTAAGCAGGTCGCATTTGCGCCCAGGAACGACTTACGTTGGTAGGCCCTAACCACTATTCAGTGCAGGAAACCTGGAAAACCTCATTAATTAGGGGGGGTAGTCAAACGTCAACCGGCCTCAATCTCTCACATTGACCCAAGCCAACATTCTTCCACCCTACCATACCCGCAGAGAGGGTGCCAATCCTCTCCATGAATATAGCTTATATACGGTCTACTGGCTGCGGGGGTCGAATCCACACCGATCTTATCACCTCTATTGTACTGATTGTGGAAGTACTGACGCCTTAAACCGCGCGACTACTGACCGATCCAAATGCAACAAATTAATTACATTCTGTTTATATTTTTTTATCTTTTTATTTTTTATCAATTATATTTTTCCCAGAAACATACCCATTTTTTTTCTGTTGAAAAGCTCAATGTTTTCTATATTACTTCCTGTTAAACAATTATTAGTAGAGACCGTATATCGTTCGCACATGACGTCATTATCAGAGGCGTACTTAGGACGCTAACGTTAACGTTTGAGGAAGTCAAGTAAATACGTACATTTATTGTCAAATACAGTTAATATCAACGTCTTACCTTGTACTGAAGATATGTATGTTGTCCAATATGATACATATTAAGTTGTGTAGTTTACAAAACACTATACTAGGTATTCACTTTTAGTACTGAAATAAAACTGAATAACCAGCAACGGCTGACAAATGTTCAGTTGTTAAGTTGTGACGTTTATCGCTTAAAATCCATTTCAGTTTCGAAAACGTACGTTCAACGCCCACATAGGTCACTGGGGCATTCTTAAAATATGTATAATTTTTCACTGTTGGTACATTTAGGGGGGTTCAGCAAAATCTACTCCTTTACCTTCAAAAAGGTCTACTATAAGGCATACAGTTAAAAATCCCGGATTGTTCTGCAAAACGGTATTAAATTTCTTCTTCACACGTTCAGCACTAGATCCTGGTACCTGAGAAATAAACTGTCGCAAGTCTAAAACACTATTTACGGCATTATTTATTGAATAGCCTGATGCTGTCACAGGTTCTTTGTGTTGTTCCGAGCGCATATGTTCCACAATACGTGTTTTATAATTCCACGGTATAACTTTCAGAAATTTTGCACTTTAATGCTGTTAATCCATTTATCCACCGTAAAACGAGTGGGGGGGCCGACGGAACATATTCAAGCACCGAAACAGACAAACCAACAAGAAACTCGACAAGAAACTAACATTTTTTGCTAATAACGCGGTATCGTCCCTACAAATATCCGATACGCACAACGTTTCACTGCGCGATTGATACTGGCAATTGGAAAGCGGATGCGCTACACGTCGGAGAATGATTGCTGTAGATGGACTGCGACCTTGACACATGCCGGTAAATAAACAGGTTCGTCAACACTGGCCATTTTTTTGAAGATGCTATATGTTTTTAGTTAGGAATATTTAAATATTACGAATTTCAACCGACGGACCTGAGTACGGACCTGAGATGTGCGAACGACATACTATCTTTAGTTATTAGCAATATCGTCCTAAAGAATCTCAAAAGAAACACCACCTAAAAATCACATTAGCGGTGGAATGATGAAGTAGTCGTTGGAAAATAATTGAATGTTCGTTGTAAAATGTACAAATGGCCTTAAGAATAAGAAAAGGATTAAACTCGATAATTTTTTAATACAGTTAAATCAAAATGTGATGATAACAATAACTAAACTTAAAAAATGAGGCAAACGCCTTCATACTACATACATATTACAATCTATTCTCCATATGATCTCTCATTTCAAAATATATATAAAATCTTCGCCTGACATCTTTGTGGGCTGCGTTTATTAACATTTCGCCGTTTAACTCATTACAAGAGTTTGTAATTTGTGTTGTGTAAACCTTGTTTTTTAAAACCCCCTATAAAAAAATCGAGCGGTGTTAGATCTGGTAGCTCTACGGGCCACTAAATAGGGTCATTATTCTCAATCCATTTTTCTGGAAAAGTGTTATCTAAATATTGCTGTACAACCCTGATCTTGGGAGGAGCTTCGTCGTGCTGAAATCATAGGTACAAAGGAAGTTCTTCTTATAAGAAATGTAGGTAACTTGCGCTGTTCCATGTATGTTCATAAAAATAACGCCCATTCAGATGTCTACCGATGATGACGCACAATACATTTCCTCCAAAAAAACAAACCGACTTTCGTCCATCCAAAGAACGTGTCGAAAAAGGTTCTAATCAACAGTTTCTACATTTACTACAATTTGAGCTATAAAATTAAGATTATTCTCAATGTGACGCTCAGGCAAATACTCCAAATTGTGGTTCATTGGTCTTTAAAATTCATTGAATGGTTGATTTATCCAAATTCAATTCCGGGCTAGCCTGCCGTATAGAATTTCGTGGATTTTATTAACTACTGTAACAGTCTAGCTATATTAACATTGCTTCTTACACTTCGGTCAATTATTTGATTTATTCTGAACAGCAAAAAGGTTCTATGATCAGGAATGAGACACTCTGGATACCTTTCTTGATATAAGTCTACAGATCTTCTTGAATTGTTATGTGACTCGTCGTAATTTAGCAACATATCAACTTTTTTTTTTTAGAAAACATTTTAAAGACATTTATGCACTTTAAACAAAGAACATTCAATTATTTTCCGACGACCTGTCCCAAATTTTATTTATTTTTTCACAGTAGTCCCATACTATTCAGTTTGAGACACCTTGCACAAATACAATATTTTATTAAAAACACATTTTTTTTCCGTTTTTGCTACTTTTTCGTAAATTTGCTGTAAATTAATACATTTTTTTTTTGTAAATAAAAATTGTATTTTGACTGTGTCAATGCAAAAATACTGAATACTTGTAAATTCTCAATAAAAACATGAAATTACAATAGGGAATGTGATTTATATGTGAATTTACGAAACATACGTAAACATGAACATTAGAGTTATATCACGTAATGTAGATCTTAACAAAAAAAATTGCAAAACTACAAGATATTTGTGAAATTACTAATAAAATCATGGATAATAATTCCCCTTATTTTACAAGTAAAATTATAAATTATTTTTTTCAGTACAGAACTCGTAATATTAAAATGCAACAAATTGATTATGGTGTATTTATATTTGTTTCAAAGTTACCTCTATCAGTACATATGCTTTTGTATTGATTTACAGTGTGTGTAAGAAAAAATCAGATGAAGATTTTGTTTACGAACAAAAATAATTCAGTGGGGGTAGATGTGGGAGATTTGAAACATATTCCGTCCTGTAACTTTTGCACCAATTAAGATAATTTCAGTTTTGTATTTGTTTGAACTTTAGGTCCAAAATAATTATAGCGTGCAACTAAACATGCTGTAAATTTATAACGGTAGGTAATCTTTTTAAACAATAGTATCTAACAAATAACAACCTTAGATTAGGTACAGAAATCTTGAAAAATAAAAAATGTAGAGCTAAAGTAAAAAAAAACAAGATTCTTAAGGATTTACCACTTTTACCATTTAATTTCTCTATAAAATAAAATAGTAACAACCTTTAAAAAGCGTTTGTAAGATAGATATTATTTTGCTATTCTAAACCCACATTTTAACAATTATTTTCAAATACTTATAAACAAAAGTGAGCAATTGCATATGCAAAGCTATGTAAGTTTATTTTATAGCAATATTTACATCTACAGTTAAATTTAAAAAATACGTATTTTGAAAGATTACTGTACTTAAAAATTTTTTGGTTATACCACTTTCTGTCGTTATATATTTGTTTTAATTCGCTACCTTTGAATATTCGCAGATGGCATCGGATACCATTCCTGTTACTTGCTAAGCTTTATCTTATTTAGTTCTTAAATGTCTAAAATTATTTGTATTTATTTCAATACGGTGCCCTTAATATATTTTCTTCACCGGATGAAGGTTTTTTAATTTTGTCATTGAAAAATCAATCAAGTCAGTAGTCAGTTGCGCACAAAAGTTGCACATCTTGATCGTCATCAAAACAATATTCTGACAATTATTCCTTGTGTGGTCCAGAAAGGCGACAAATCTGGATTACGGATGTTCGATGAATGTGTTTGCCATTGGATTTTTCCAATATTTCATGGGTCAAGTAAATGTGTGTACCAAGCAATATCTTGAAGAAGAATCATACTTCGAACAAGGCCCATGTCTCCTTTCTTGTCGAAAAGGTAAATTTTGCTTGCTTTGGAGACGAGGAGCCTATCTTGCCGAGACTTTTAAGTAAATGAAGTCACTAAAAATGATGGAACACTTCCTCACGATATTCCAACCTCTGCAGCAATTATCCATATTTTCGTTTTCCATTGATTCTTAGCCACTTACACTCTTTAAAATAGAAATTACACTCTTTAAAATAGAATTTGAGGTTTTTCTTTTATCGAAGTGTGTACAAGTCATTTCCAGTCATTTAAACTTAAAAATGTTCCAAATTTGGAACTTTGAAAGGGTACCGCCGTACAGTTCTAGAAACATTCCAGCCAGTTTTACTTATTAAGTGGGTAAATAATTACATCCAATTTATAGTAATAATGAAAGTTATATCTGCTGTGCAAAGGTATTAATTACTTTGCTTAAACGATTTACGTTATAAAAATAAGTACATTAAAATACTGCGTACTTTGCCAATTACCTAATAGATGTCGAAATTATTACCTATATTTAACAGTGTGGACAAAAGTCTAATTTTAGATAAACTACGACCAAGAATGGGACATAATTCGTCAATTAAGTATTTATTTATCGTGATAAAATATAGTTTACTTGAAAACTAGAAGTCGTAATAATAAATTGGACTCCATTAAGTATTTAATACTAAGCACCTGACGAATATCGAACGGGGTCGAACATTCCAGAGCCTCCCTCCGTTTTCTGGGAAACCGCGCGTCGAACAAATCGACCTTCAGTTAACATTAATTTGATCATGGAAACCATATAATCACGAATGACGATGCACCAGTCCGTTTTCGCCTCTTAACCCATTGAGTTTTGAAGCTACGTGTGCCAGCAACTGTTTTCCTTTAAAAAGTTACATCCCTCTCAGGAAGACAGTTTGCAGTTGATTCACGTAGGCATAATGTCCGAGATCATTATCAGAATGCTGTGGCTTTGTAATGTCTTCCACTAATCTGTTGTGCTCTAACGTGTTAGCCTTAGGCATCATGTTTACATTAGCCGCTGGTCAACTGCCCACCTGGCTCTCTCCTGTAGTATATCTAGGTCTAGGTAGACTTATAGCGCTGCACTGGTGGTGTGAAGCTAATTGGTCCCGAAAGTTCTTTCCAACAGCAAAACTATCAAACCGTAAATGATAATACACCCAATAAAGCAATTACAAGATTTTCAAAAAATGTGACGATACGTATATGCAGACATTTATTGTGGAAGGCTTTATCCATGTCAAGAGTTCCAGTTGAGTCGAAAGGACTAGTTGGCATTTCCTTGTAAAGTTATGAAACTTATACTCTTCTGTGTGGCTATTATTATATAAGACACTGTCGATGTTTAAGTACGCTGTAAGTTAAATTAGCACGAAAAATATAAAGTTCCCATTTGTGGTGAAATATGGGATTGAACACGTTGGTGTTCTTAGCAAGCTTACTGCATATTATTCTCTATATCGCTTATCTACCTGTATGCTTACAAAATATAAGGCATGTCTCAAACTGCGTTTTTTCTTATTATTCTTATAGACGTATTGAACACCATGTACATTACACCATGCATGGTTCCTTCTGTCGGGTTAGACAGACGTAAAACAGTTAAATTAAATAAAATATCTGTGCAATAATTAATTATTCTGTGGCCTTGTATTTCACATTAGACCGCAGCGTATTTATAAAATTGACAAGGTCAAAGCCGAAAATCCCGGAATTCACAATTTTCGGGATTATCCAATCTTACACCCATTGATTATTTTTTTATGGGTTTATTTAAAAATCCATGGTTTATACGAGATTTGAAATAGTGAACAAGGTAAGAAATGAGAAAAATGTATGTATTAAATAATGTTCAAGATGATTTTGTACATACAGATTCGGAAATTGCGGATCTTTACAGAGAAAGTAGAAATTGCCGCTTCATCGCAGGGAAGGTACGAACTTTAAGAGGGGCGGCGACGTGCATTGGTCTAGCATTCCCCACTACTACAGTAATCGGTTCCGTATCGCCAACGCGAAATCTAACTGTCCGGTCAACTGATGCCAGTGTTGTCAGATCTCATGCATTCCGAGGAAATCTCATGTTCTCATATTTTGATTACAAAATCTCATGCTTTTAATAGACACAAAAAGAAATAACAAAATTATTAAAATTACTCTTTGAAATCTACCAAAACAAAGACCTAACGAGAAATAAAGGCAAAATCGAGGGCAAAATTGAATAGATAGAGGTAGGTATCTACAATATTTGGGTACTTGAAATGTCCTTTATTGTAGACTGATCGCTTAATAATTAGCAATGAATACATAAACGGGTATGACAGTACGGATATGCGGTGTGTGTGCTGTATTCACGCTGTATTGCAGTGATTCTTAACTCTATTCCGTAAGGGTACCTACATTTTCTGGAAACAACAGATTTTACCACCCTGCGTCACGTCAACTGCGCCTCAACGTTCGCCCGGCCTAACAATAAAATAAATTAGAAAGGTTACGTGGTTAATAACTTTTAAGTAAGTACCTGTAACTACCTACTTACGATGTAATACTATGATAAAATAGCAGAATATAATGCTTTTAATGAAATAAAATGGCATTACAAAAGTAATTAAAAATTAAGCTGCGTCAAGAGGTTTTTTTTTGATAAATTAAGCCATCTCAAGATTTTTTTCTCCAAACCTCATGCTTCTTTGAAATTATTCTCATGCACTGAATTTTTCCCACCTGGCAACACTGCTTGATGCCAACACGCTGTGGTCGAAGTATGCGTGTAGCATGACACAAATACACGCAAGCGGCAAAATACAATTCACCATCAAGATCCTCACTTTCCAAATCTGTATATGCTTGCGTATTGTCAAGAAACCAGTGGATGGCATTTTCAACATTTAATTTAACTCTGTTTGTTTTAAATGGTTTACAATCTCGACATTTCTTGGCAATTTTGCTTGTTGGTTTGATTGATTGGACGATCTAGATACTTGTTATCGAAATCGGTTAAAGATAATTATTGGGTATGCTACATAAAAAATACTTAGAATTTCATGGCAAATTGAATAAAAATAGAAAAAATAGTAGTTTCCATTTTAAAAAATTAACCATGGTATCATTTTTTTGTTTCATCCTGTACACATGAAAATTGGTTTAAAAATGCGTAACTAAAAATACAAATTAACGGGTCCCAGAAAAAACGAACATCTGATTTTTAAATAAATTTATTTCATACTTTTGCCGCTCACTGTATATTCTTATGTTCCTGAATGTGGCCTATGGGTTAGATTAGATGATTAAAGTAGTTATTATATTTATATTTGTTACTTATTATTTCCAAATTTAGACTGAGGCCTGCGTTATCTTACTAAGTTTGCTTTATGATAAAATCTGCAAATTTTGTATTTCAATATTATTTTGAAACTATAGAATAAGATGAAAGTGTATAGTACGATACAGTATGTACAATGAAATAGCTGCAAAATGTGACTATTTATTTCAGTATGATAACTTTTGAAACAATTTAATGTGGACCAAAATTTAACGTGTGTAATTATCATAATTATCAGTGATACACTGAATTATTGATAATGTTACGGTCAGTTTCAATCCAGTCACGATGGCTTGATATGTGAGTCACGTTCGGTAAAACGGTCATTTATATATGTACCCTTCTCTAACAAGTGTTAAATTGACCCGCCAGCGGACTTCAAGAGCGTAGGTGTATCTTGAGCCAAATATGTACCGAGTTGGACATACATGTATGCTGCCATACATGTAGGTACCTAGTCGTCGTCAAAAATAAGAATAAGTACCATATTATGCTTTGTTAGGAAATAAATAGTTTTTCTACATCCCATTTTTGTTAGTAATTAGTACAGTAATATTTCCAAAGAACTAAGATCTCCTTTATCTGCCTTTATACAGAAATGGATGGAATAATAATAAAAATAAAAAGCAGTAGGTATTTCTACACATAATTTGTACACATATTGGATGTATTATGAAGTTTAAATAATTATTCAACTCTGTGGACCCAGATAACAGAAAAATGCAATTTTTATGTTTATAACATAAATTAAAAATTTTGAGCCAGTATTCTATTATTCATAAATTAATACATGCCTATATAACCTATGTATATTTATAAAAAAAATTAGTTTTTTTTACTGTTTAAGAAAGGTATTTTAAGCTAATATGTATCAAATCTCCTACAATTCCTATCAATGAAGTCATATGTGCTCTCTGATACCAAACATCTAGGTATGCTAATGAACACCCACAGACAAAACTCTATTCAATAATTATCTAAAAAATGTATTCTATTTACTAACCTGATATATACTCTATATATGGAGTGGGAACTCGAAATTCAACCACAATAGATGAGATCTGATCTATTTCTGCATTTTTTGGATTGCTTCATCAGGTGGCCTCCTTTAACTTGAGTCAAATATCTAACTATAAAAATTATTATACCAATAAATTAAAATTATTTGAAATTAAATGTCAAAATGAAATTAAATAATGTCGACAGCGTCAAACTGATTAACTGTCAAGTATCATAACGACCTACTAAAATAAATAAAAATGTACCTTTTATGTATAGTTTTTTCATATATTTTCAGGTATTAACAATATTGTGTGAAACTAACTACTCAGTGGACAAAAGTCCCAACCTGCGTTGAATTACACCCACAATATCTACCCATATATTCCTTATTATTAGCTTTTTTAACATATGTAGATACAAAAATTATACATTATAACATATTGTTGCATTGGTGGTAGTTTTTTTTATGCACTGTGAAAAGCGACGAAATTATAATACTTTACATTATTAAGAATTTGTTTATTGCAGTTTAAGTGAACGTTATTTTGCGTCATGTCTTTTTTTATCTAATTTTTTACTGTAACTGTACTTTCGTCAAAGAAGCCAAAACTTTTCCTTCCCGTTGCTGCAACTGCATTCTGAATTAGATTGTTCTCTAATCTATAGCTTCTTTAAACAACGCATTGATATCCTAAGGCAACAAATAGTCGTTTATTATTTGCTTAATTGAAGATGTTTAACCTTTGACAGCGACAATTATTATGTCAGTAAAAAAATACGGCTTCCACTAAAGTAATATCACGTTCTCATCAACTTACTACTATCTGACACTGATATTTCATCGATATAAGGTCTTAAAGACCCAATTTCGAGAGGCCAGTTTCCTTAGCGCGTATCCTCCTCAATATAGGATTAATGTTTCGTTTTAGCAAGCTAACTTGGTTTCTGATAGATCCTAAGTTAGGTAGTTTTATATTTATTATGTGAATGCAGCGCCTACTATATTGTCGATGAAAAATAGCAAATGTGTCTTTGATCTTGCTTACAACCGTTTAATCAATTACTGTTGCTACGATTAAAACCGCATTTATTACAAACTGAGATTTCAAAGTAGTAAAAACCGACTCAATCCGTTGTGCTGGAAGAAATGATAAATAAATGTGGTTGAAAGTGTTACCACAAAAATGCAGTTCCATGCAACTATCTAGGTATAAATATTTAAATTTATATTATTTAAGCGAAATTAAAAATAGTAATTAAATATTAACTTTTATATAATAATAATATAATATCTGTACTGTGGGAATCCACTTAGTTAAATATTATTTTGTCATATATGTACTGCTGAATGAATAACACCCTGTATAGAATGTTATATACACATTAGCTAGAGGGGCGACTGGTGACGAAGCAATAATAAACACGGGGGCACGGGGCGGGATTCAACTGGGAGTTAGTTGGGTTTTAAAACTTCGGCAGGTTGGCTGGAAGCAGTGAATGGTGATAAGTGGTGTATCTGTTCTAATTTTACAGGTCAGTAACTTGTTTTTGTATATTATATTTAAATATTGAATGTCATTGTGTTTCTTTTATTATTTTCTTGTCTGTTTAAGATTTTATTACAGTCTCATTATATATTATTATAATTTTGAGGTAAGACAGTACTTGTTGATTTATTGTTGAAATTATCTGTATAACTTTAATTTGTGTCATGTTGTGCTGTTGATGGTATTTAAGTTATTATTAATCATCTACGACTACTACTTTACTACTTGAATTAGCAGTTCGCTTGTCAGATATTTGTAAGAGCCTTGGTGATTCTAGTAACATTTTCTCCCCTGACTGGACAAACATCCGATAAAACATATGATGCATGCGATATGATTTGAGATTTTTGTTCAACCCCTCAACTACTAGCTGCGTAGCCTCCCGTATGGGACCTCAGTACCTTCTGACGTAAGTCGGCTAACTAACCAAAACACTCTTCAGTTTTATATGTAGAATTATGATTATATGACCGTGTATTCAAGTATTCAAGTACAGATACATTTTATTATTGTCATCATTGCAATAGCGACAGCGATTCTTTGAATTTTGATCGGGGTTTTCTCTGTCGTGCTCTTTTCCCCCGTGAATTCAAGGCTGAGTACGGCACTGATATGTGGTTAGGTAGGCTATTACCCCATTGACAGAAAACTAATAAACGAGGTGTATTTAGTAATTTGTTTTATTTAAAACTACTCAAATCTCCCTAATTTCGTAAATATGTAGCACATTCGAGGTAAGTTAATAAATAATATAAATAAACACATGTAGGCAAATCTTCTCGATTATTGGCCAAATACTCTCTTTCAACAATGTTGAACGAACCCGTGTATGTTACACTACAGTACCCTCATTCTAATCACGAGGAATAGCTCAGTCGGGATTCCTGTGCAGGAGAGGGGACGGCATATTTGTATTAAGCAGGCGGCATTTGCGCCCAATCTTAGTTGGTAGGCCTGGGAAACCTCCTTAATTAGGAGAATGATCAAACGTCAACCGATCAATCTCTCACATTGATCTAAGCCAACGTTCTATTATACCAGGAGAGAGGGTGCCAATCCTCTTCACAAATATTGCTGATCTACGGTCTACCGGGCCCAAAATTCGAACCTGCGGTGGGTGGCAAACATGATTGAAGGCGGCTATTGAAATTTTTTAGATGTTGCAAACATCTAGCAAATTTTACTTGAAACTTGGAATATTTAAATTTAATAAAAGTCAAAAGATAACGTTCTCTCAATAAACAAGGTCGTTGGTGTATTGTTCGTAACAACAATTAAATAATAACCCCTCACGTTACATAAATCACCAGGAAGAAATAAAAAATACTTCATTTCCAAAACATAACATATTAAAAGTGAAATATAAAACATATTGCTACCGACTTCCCTGCCTTGAAGTATTCCTATTCTACAGATTGCAGTACAGTTAATCACTATTCGAATTATCAGCATTTTCTCTTAACTGCCACCGATATCTCAGTTAAAAATTTTTACTCGGCCCTTTAATGTTGCTTAAATAAATAGTCACTAAAGAACATTCGTGGCATCTCGAATTTTTTAACACAATTCTAGGGTGAAAACGTCATTTATCCAGTTGCATCTCGAAGGCACATCATAGTTAACCGTCGTTGCAGTGGGGGCTTCAGTCGAGGCAAATTTCACGAGAACTGATAGACATTGTAGTGAAGCTGTCATTCTAATGACAATGAAGGTCCAAATTTTAGACCTCGAAACTGGTTGACATATTTAATATCAATTGTGACATTGACAGCCGGATTCATGAAACGGGCGTAGCGCTAGTCCGACTAACGAGTTTACGCCCGTGTAAAGCGCGTTGGTTGGCCTAACCAGCTTTGCGCTCATTCACGAAACATGCGTTGCTAGGTAGCGAAGCATGCGTTGCTAGGTAGGCTGTTTATTTACGTCCATATTTGCGCCAAAAGTTAGACCCAGTATTGTACCTGTCTAAAAATCGCGTAACTTCGGCCTCTAGTTCCTTGCGTTTCCCATTGTATATTTAGTATTTATATTCAAAAACTGTACTTTTCAGTACTACGGATTAGTTAACATATCATAAAGTAAGTATTATACATAGTAGTGAACTGGAGTATGACTTTTACTTAAATTGTTGCAACAGTGGCGTACATTTTTCGCGGAACCTCCGCTAGTCTGACTAACGTTACGCCTTTTTGATGAATCCGTATGTGAGTGTTTTGTCATTCCTCAAATCTATTAATTTAGTTACGCTTACTTTGCAGTGGTTTGTGTTGTATTAGTACTTTCAAAGGAATTTGTTACTATTATCTATTTTAGATACTGTTATGTAAGTTGCCCAATGAATATGTATATTTTTTTGCAAAACCAAAAATTCCGAGAAGAGTATATGAAGAAATATTGAAAGTGACGTCTGATCCAAATATTCCATGTTTAAGGCAACTTTGGCCTTAGAAGATAAATGCTAACACCGCAAGTTTCTCAAAAGCAGTAGCCGTTTGAATAGAAATTTTGGACATAAACCAAATAACGAAAACGTTTTGTAAGGAAGAAGACAATCAGCTTTGACATAATGAAGATGCAGTGTACCTAATGATAAAGATGTCGCTTGTGATTGACATCTGTGTGGCATACTGAAGAACATAATTGCGTTGTAAGAGTGGATGGTATAGTAGACAACAATAATTCAATCTGTATTACCGTTACTGATATAACAAGTATCCTCACACGAGTAGTTTTGGAGACTGCACGTATGTACATGGGAATACTCTCAAGATATTGAAATTATTTTGAAGACTTCCGGGGCAGTTGTCAAGGGTTGAACAATTTCCGGAATGATCTCTCCATCGTCGGTTTAGGTTCCTTTATGTTTCGTGAGACATGTCGCTCTCAGAAGTAACTTTGAAATTAGTTGTAGCGATGTGCCTTTCGAAACGTTAAGACCAATTATCCAATCCGGAAGTTGTTCAATCACATTGATTCTATTGGGAATATGCTCAAAAGGTGTAACTCGTTTTTATTTTATATATTACCGAAACAATAATGAATAATAAGTTACGTTTGGTACAACGACACAGTCCTTAGTTACCCATTACTTTCTGCACGTCTGCTGCTCTTGCTGTTGGTTATAAATTGGTAACATTTTAACACGATAGATGGTCTATTGTTGAAAATTAAGGAGATAAAATATTAGAAAAGAAAAAGAATGTTGCCAAATTAACTGAGAAAATGCTGCAGACATATTAGCATCCTTGAAGGGATGATATCGATGTCGTTCCATGAAGCCCAGGGATTATCGCAAGATCCCATTGAAGACTTGTCTTTATTGTTGATTATTTTAAATATGAGACAAATTAATTTTAGAAGCCCTTTGGAACGAATTGAGTTTGAATATTTCTAAATCTCTAGACATTACAAAAATATTGTTTTAGAAAATAAAACTCAGTATTGCTGATATGCAAATATGTATAATTAGTTTTCAATTTTACTTAAGATGTATATATTCTTTACGACTTAAAATAGACATTTCACAGTTAAAGAAAAACGTTGATGAAGCCTTTTACTAAATGTAATCTCCTTGTGTAACGTCTATGGGTCCGAGCGGTCTCGACATGATTCCTACAAAGCAAAGAGTCATTATGGATGCAAGACATCACCTCGGACAGTAACACGTGTTGTAGTTTTGTATAAAATTCAGCGCGATTCTGCCGGCAAATTACTTTACATAAAAGAATGAGCTGTAAGCTCGGTGGTCTCACTTCGGAATCCTAATGTTTGATTTCTGTAATGGTAAAAATTAGCCACTCTTTTTCTATTCCTGGATTTCTTTGACAGCAGTTTTTAACTCTGCAGTTAAACTCGGTGATTCATGTATAATTTCGTTTCATTTGTAAAACCAGAAAGAAGATCCTTTTACTTCAGTGGGTAGGTAATTTTGTTTCAGAGTCTAACCAAAAGTGTATTGTATTAATTAGAATTATGTTTGCTATTTTCTTAATTAATGCACTAACTCAGTCAGTTATTAACAAACTAAAATCTTATAGCGACATCATATATTGATGCATACCTGAAGTTGTGTTCTGTAGATCTCATTAATTTTTCTTCTATACAATTATAAATCCTCATAAATAAGCAGTGTATACAATTACTTGTCTTTCATGTTATCTCAAATTAAGAATTATTGAAATGAAATCAACTGATATATCAGCAGCTTCCATGAAACGGTCAGATAGAGAAAGGCTAGACCCAGACGAATCTTGTCTTTTTTATTTAAATTATTCTTGTGCAAATGTATTTGTTAAACGTACGGTTTATTGCGAAAAGTAATAAAAGGATCGTACCATTAAGATAAGTAATAATAAATAACCTGCAATTACAAACACGGAATTCCAGGAAACAACTACTCTGCGGGCTAATTCCCCGACCAGCATTGAATTACACCTGGAAAACCTATAGCAACAGCTAGAGTCATTCGTCAGACGCCCACCAGACATATACCGGTTTCGAGCTTATTAGCTCTCATCAGTATGCCATAGGTGAGGTATCCGATACGCGGTGTAGAACTAACTACATCTATCGGCCGTTCGCTACTCCATGCCGGACTGAAAATGTCACAGGCACGAAGCGTTCTACATGCAGTAGACACCATTGAAAGCTGTCGACGAATGACTCTAGCTGTTGCTATAGGTTTTCCAGGTGTAATTCAATGCTGGTCGGGGCATTAGCCCGCAGAGTAGTTGTTTCCTGGAATTCCGTGTTTGCAAAATATCGTTTCTCGCCGATCGCGATAAAGGTCGACAGCTTTCAATGGTGTCTACTGCATGTAGAACGCATCGTGCCTGTGACATTTTCAGTCCGGCATGGAGTAGCGAACGGCCGATAGATGTAGTTAGTTCTACACCGCGTACTCATGGTCCCTTCTGTCGGGTTAGACAGACGAAAGCAGCTAGGATTATTCGTCGGATACCTCACCTATGGCATACTGATGAGAGCTAATAAGCTCGAAACCGGTATATGTCTGGTGGGCGTCTGACGAATGACTCTAAGCTGTTGCTATAGGTTTTCAGGTGTAATTCAATGCTGGTCGGGGCATTAGCCCGCAGAGTAGTTGTTTCCTGGAATTCCGTGTTTGCAAAATATCGTTTCTCGCCGATCGCGATAAAGGTCGACAGCTTTCAATGGTGTCTACTGCATGTAGAACGCTTTGTGCCTGTGACATTTTCAGTCCGGCATGGAGTAGCGAACGGTCGATAGATGTAGTTAGTTTTACACCGCGTAACCTGCAATTAATTATATGTTTTTGATGTGCTGTTTTATTTCTATTTTTATCTTTCATCAAATTACAGGACATCATTAGAACAAATTCTTTTGAAGCTTAACGTTTGTTTTGTGAATGTATATGTATTAAAATGAACATAAGTATTTTTTTTTTAAATTTGTTTCTTGCCGCAATTGGACACAGAAATATTCCAGCTGTTAAGTTGAAAACGAGTTGTGAGTGAATTTAATTCAAAAAGTAGTTGGACGGACATTTCTGACAGTTTCAAACTAATCCCCGACTGCTGCTGGAGCAAACCTTTTACAAAATTCAGTAAGAGTAGATTATCCTTTTTCAAATTGGTATGGCGTCTGTCCATGAGTACCCCAAAGATCTATATAATAAACTTGCAAAACGTGAGCTGTACAGTCAACAACAAGCTGTACAAGAACCCTATCCAGGATCATGCAGGTCTTCCAACTCATATATTTGCTTATAACAGCTTTGATGCACGCCTTCACCTCAACTACCTCAAGTGCAATAATTCAGATTGTAGTTATTTATATCTTTGACTTAGCTGCTATATGTGGAAGAGCAATTCCGAATTTGATATAAATTAAAAAGTTGTTGATTGGATCAATTTGCCTACGCAGGTAATAAGGCTAATACACAAATTTACATATTGGAATATAGTGTGGTTGCTACATAAACGAGGATCACTTAAAATTATTAAAACTTTTTTATAGACGGAGCGATGTGTTTTCTCTTGTCATATCTCACTTATTTGTATTAAATCAAGAATGTCGTGTTATACGACACTTTGTAAAATTAAATCACGAAAAGTATAACACATTTTTTAACCAATATAACTTTTAACCAATGAAATATTTTACCAGACGATAAAGTAACTAGCTACAGCCAGAAGTTCCATATTCTCTTGCCACCAGAGTTCTACATCTACATTAATATTCATGTTAGTGCTCTGTAAGATTTCATTTATTACATACTTATTTCTTTCAGATTTGTATTATTTTTATTTTGTTCTCTGTATGTACATACTTACACTGTGCCATTATGCTATGTTTTTGTGTTGAGGTGAACATATTTTTTCTGCTCTTATTTTCTTTATAATAATAATTTATTTGGAATGAAACTTTTTTCTATATTTATGTGAATATTTTGCCGCTCAATGAAAAAAATCGAACAAATTCACAAAATAAAAATTGATGTTGCCTCCGCTTACCTTACATTTCGAAAATAAATCTGCTTTCATTGTCAAAATTAGAAATTACTTGTTATTAAATTAAGTTTTTCTGTTTCTTTCCATACAGATACATTTAAAACATCGATATGACGCATCAGAATAATGTGACCAGAAGCGTATCCGATATGTCATGATGTAAACGTGATGTGGTGACACGTGTTAAATAATAATGTGTTCTAAGCTTCAAGCCGAAACAATTAGGCTCATATTAAGGGTTCAGGGTTGCGTTGTCACAGTGGCGGATACAAATCTTTTGAACGAGGAAAGCTGTTTCACAAATAGGCCTAAATATTTACTACTTTCGTTTCATTGTATCAAAATACTATTTAGGTAAAAATAATTACTTTCGTCTAAATGTGTGAATATAAACAAAATTTGTTTTATTTCACATTTAATTATTTTCCATATTCTTCAGCTCACAAAATTGGATTATTTCGTATTAAATAATAATAATAGTAATATCTCTACCCCTCATTCTAATCACGAGGATTAGCCGAGTAGTCGAAGACTTGTGCGAGAGAGGGGGCTGCATTAAGCAGGCCGCATTTGCGCCCAGGAACGACTTACGTTGGTAGGCCCTAAGCACCATTCGGTGCAGGAATGAGGGAAACCTGGAAAACCTCACTAATTAGGGGGGTAGTCAAATGTCAACCGGTATCAATCGCTCACATTGACCCAAGCCAACATTCTTCCGTCTTACCATACCCGCAGAGAGGGTGCCAATCTCTCCACGAATATAGCTTATATACGGTCTACCGGCTGCGGGGGTCGAACCCACAGCGATTTAGTCACCTCGATTCAAGTACTGATACCTTAAACCGCGCGACCTTTGACCGATTCAAATTGAAGACAATTTTCAATGTAGTGTATTTTAGATTTGAAAATATCTAACGTAGAATTTAGTTCGTTTAGTTGAATTTAATAATTCAGGAGTTGGTCTAACTTTTGACATAATATCCTTCTTTTTATTCAAATTTAAACGTTTGGAAGGTTGCCCTTAATTTGCAAATAGAACATTCACATGACGTATTTTAATTTATTTGTAAAGGCTCGTATTTAACCGATTACCAAAATTATACCTAAAAAATTCCATATAATTGCCAAAAAGATAGTGATCACCCAATTACGCTCACTAAATACGCACGTCAAAAGTCTTGGACCCCCCTCATTCCTGTTAAAGAAATCTTTTTGTCAGAAAAACCAAATACATTTATAAAAGTGTATTGTTTTGTGAATCTTTTTTTATGTGAAAAGAATATGCGATGAATTTTTTATTAAAAAATGGCACGAAAATTTACCCACCAGTTCTGTAAAGAATAAAAGAGGCACTTTGTATAGATGTACGAGTATATTTATACTAGTCATACAATTTTCCTCTTCCGAATAAAAGTTGTACGGAACACATTTTTCCATTAATTCTTAAATTCGTCGTTTCTTCGCTTATAACGTTTCGCGAAATAACCTTACAGATAAACTGGATTAGGGAATTGCATTACTAATATTTTTAAGGGTTTTAATATAATTTCTCTTAACTTTCTCATCCTCTACACTTTCCACTGGCTTTGACATAAATTCTCAATCTTTCCCTCGATATATTATCTCCCTCGAGGCAACATTTCTATCTCGGTGGCTGTTATACCCCGATATAATATAATTTAAGGTACGAAAATAAAGCTTAAGTTGGTGGCTGGTTGGTTGATGCAAAATTTCGCCAGTAATAGAAATCGAAATATAATTTTCTTGTTAAATCTAATAAAAAATCCATCTGAATATTATTTTAAGCGTTATGTATAAATAGTTATCATCGACTATGTTCTCTATGGGCTTAGTTTTCTATTAATATAGGCAAGTAAGGGATGAAATCTAACAAATAAAAAGACGGAGACGATAAACAGATAAAAATGTTTTTCGGAAAGTATGTAAATCGATCAATCGTCCTTAGGTTCTATCAATAAAATTCGAATAAAACGTTTTATTATTTTATCTGTCCTTTTAAACTCAATATATTGAAAGCAGAGGGTATATGTAATTGTACAAGGCATTAGATCTACCCTACAGTAAACATACGAGTACATTATATGAATGAATTAAAAGACTATTTAAAATGAAGTGGCGAAATATTTACTCATGCATTAACAATGGAAATACAGTTGCCGCGTCTCAACATTTTACACCTGTAGTTATATGAAATCATGCTAAAAGATAGGTTCTATATTTTTTCCTCGATTTTTTCCTTATTGAAGTTGACATTCAGGATGTCCCATAAGTAATGATCCACAAAACAGTACCACTTTCATTACGTTCCTGTAGTGGATATGATATAAACCGATTTTTCGAAGACCTTTGACCGCACAGACCATGCTTTACTTTTACATAAGATCGAGGTTGATGCGTTATATGGCCTTTTGCTTCAACTATTTAAATCATATTTATCCAGTCGCCTGCTTCCAATAATTATCTATTACTTTTGGGATACCCCAGGGTTATAATCTGGACCCTCTCTTGTTTCCTCTTTTTGTTAACGATATAACCGGCGTACTTTGTTGTCACAAATTATTATATGCAGATGAAAATATTTTCCTCCAAGTATCGATGATTGCATTCAATTTCAAGTTCAGTTGAATAGGGTGGTGGAATGGTGTAATTTCAATCACTTAAATCTAAATGTAAAGTAGTCTCCTTTACGCGTAAAATGTATCCCACTCTATTTAACTATGAAATTGATTCGGAGATGTTGACACTTTAAAGGACTTCGGGGTTTATTTTGACAACAAATTGATTTTTATTAGTCATATTCAGTATTTGGTTTCTTCAAGTCTCAGAGCATTGTAATTGTGATAAGACCAGGTTGTAATTTTCGTGATAATGCTGCGCTATTTAAACTATTTAACACCGCTCTCTCAAAACTTGAGTATTATTCATGGGTTTGGGTTATTTTGTACAATGTTCATATAAATGTAATCGACTCTGTGTAAATATTTTTTTAAAGTGTTTAGCCTTGCAAATAGATGGTACCCTGAACACTGAAGCGACTACAAACTTTTGTTAGTGCGATTTCATGTTGATTCTCTTCACTTAATAATACACCTTCATAGTTTAACATTTTTACACACTCTTTTGCATAACAGAGTTGACAGTCCAGAAATTTTAAACCAATTAAATTTTTTTGATAGTACCAATTATGTCAAATAATTACAATACGATATGCAATTCTTACGATATATTTAGTTTGTATTCTGTTTTGAGGGATGCCAGTCTTATCTATTCTGTTTCTTTTTTGTATACATATTTATTGGTTTATGCAGTCATTATTAGCGGTACATTTATTTATTTTTCTGTATATATTACCGATTTAATGTATGCTTTATACTGTTTTTGATGTTTTCACTGTTGGATAAAATATATTTATTATTAATTTTTTTGAGATGAGAAATGTAAGTAAATCTAGTTATAATGTTACTTGTATTTATAGAAATCGCCACACGTATTTTCCTGTATTTGCCTTTAAATCATAATACCTGTTTTGCTATCTTTTTCGCTCAAACCTACTACGCAATTACACCACAACAAGCAGGTTTATGCTGTCTCGGCAGCCAAATCGGTTAATTTAAGGGGGATAATGAGAAAACAACAACATTACACAATTTAAATAATTTGTAAGAGGAAAGTCTGACATTTCAAGATAGGCTTTGAAAAAATTATAATTATTGTTAACTTACTAGTTTCACATAATGGGACGATTCTCTCTACATTAAACAATTATTTTGCTTCTTTTACCTCTATTGAACACAAATGTTTTTCGTTTCAAATTCAGTTTTATAATTTCCAAATTATATGTATGTAAATTTATTTGAAGTTTTTATGTGTAACCGCATTTTCTTAATGTTAAGGTTAGTTTAAATATAGGTGAACGTAAAATGTATTCATGAAATGATAGAAGGAAAGTATTATAAAAGATCAAGCGCGTAGTCTAATTCTCAGAAACTTAAAGATTTAGACTCATTACCATTTTAGCACAACTGCCTTAAGTAGATCTGCAGCTTCATGAATATGTAATGAAATAGTTAGAGGTGTATGTTTAAGTGTTACTAGATATCTTATTTAAAACTCTAACGTAATATTTTTACAAATTTTAATTCGATGATAGTCTGAGAACTTAACCATACATATTTAAATTTGACAGATATACCATGCATTTTAACTCTAAACTAAGCATTTGCAAAGCAAAGAGGGGTCAAAATATGACAGTAGCGTTGCATGCATTAGTTGATGTCATAAAAAAATCTTACTTTAATATTCAAATTTATAGTTCCTAAACATGAAAATTCTGCTTTAATAAAACTATTATATCTACTAATTTAAATTTTCCATTTGAAATTTACAGACGAATAAAACATACCTACCTTTATTCTAAGTTTGTGATTGTGCTGCTGGTTGCATATCTACATTTCCCTCGACATCGAGATACAGCCGTACAAGTTATTGCAATAATAATGACAATCCCTCAAAACAATTTTTGATGAACTTTTCGTTAGATCTCTATTGGTGAGTGGAACAATTAAGAACTTATGTCAAAAGTTGAAGGTAGATGTCGTCAGCAGTTTAAAACAAAAAAGACTGTCATAACTATGGTAATAGATAGTATGTAGTCAAGTTTATTTGTGATATCTGATACTAGCGAAAATTATTAAATACATCCTTTTTTTAGTAGTAATTTGTTGGGGTCAAAGTATATGGATTTTCAAATATTGCGATTTTTGTAAAATCGGATATCTTCAATCTGAAATATCTCCCCAAAAATTAAAAATTTAAAAAAAAATTTTCATTTCATGATGTAATAAATGTTTAAAATTTCATCATTGAAACTTTATTAATTTTTCGAAATGAAAGAAAAAATGTTGATCACATGCTTAATTAAGTTCTTTATTCTAATAATTATTTTATAATTTTGTCGTATCTCATACAGAAAAAGCACTTACTAGCGAAAAAATCTCAAATAAAGAGAACAAATTTTGGTGTTGAAAAATGATCTTTTGGGCAGCTTTGATTGTTTAAGAAACAAATGCATGGGAAATTTGTTTTTGTTTTCTATAGTTTCTGTGCGAGGTACAAAATGTTATTAAGAAATGTTTCTCGGAATGGACAACATTTGTTTCTTAAACAATCAAAGCTGCATCCCAGAAGGTAATTTTTCAAAACCAAATATTTTTATCTCTCAAAGGAGTCGCTCCACCTATTAGAGAACACCCTGTATATATGCTTCACATTGTGAAGTGTCAATAAGTTAATACAAAATTGTTTAATAATAATAATAGTAATAATAATGTGTTATTTAGATATTTACTACGAGCAGTGTAAAATCTAGACTTAATAGCGCTTCCTGAAATTTTAGCACAGATAAATTAGCTATAAATTTATCTTTGATTTTGCTATATTTAAAAATCTATAACTAAAAAACTAATAAAGTCTCAATGTTGATATCTGTAATACTTATTACAACATAAAGAAAGAATGTTTTCTGGAAATTTTGGATGTGTAAAGTGAAAATACTTGTATTCAAAAACGCTATTGACTTATTTGTATATTCGCAGTATTTTAACTATTCAGTATTTTAACGAGTAAATCCTTGTTAAAAATGTATCGCCACTGTTTTATAGTTTGTGTATTTATTTTGTGAATTTGTCCGAGTATTATGATAATATGAAGTATTTGCAAATCTGTTTTAGGTACTTACAATTATGTCTAAAAACAAGTAGGTATATTGGAATTCATAGGAGAGCTAGAAAATAGCTAAGAACGTTTTCACCGTTACATAATCTTGTTCGCTGCCATAAAAGCTCTGAAAATGATCCTGTAAATGCGCGGAGATACTTTTATTAGAGGATGTTCATGTAGGTAACAGCATTATCGTTAATTTGCCAAATTAGAGGTAATCAAATTCACTTTAGAGTTAGATAACTGATGCGCCGTGGGAAATGTAATTTTTATTCGAGCGGTTCAACTTCAAATTAAAACATAATACTGTAAATTGCGTAACGGTCGCAAAAGGCTAAATTGAAAATTGTGGAGAAGGCTCTTAGGCCATCAATAGTTCGAATTAACCTTTTATAGTAACGAATGTGCTTAATAATGAGTGTCGCTTTTCTCTTCTTTCTGTGTTTCAGCGGGAATGGGAATCGATTCAAATTTTGGATTAATGATCGCGGAAATTTTGTAAATTACTCGCTAAATTAGTGAAAAAACTAAAAAATGTTTACTTTATCTCGTCGACATAAGGAAATAAAAAACGGCATAAAAACTGCCATAAAAACATCAAAAGCTTCCGCATGTTTTATGTCAGCAATTTGTCATCCGTAGATAGGACCATACCAGTATTCTTTCAATATCGACAATAATATATATATAATAATGAATGTAATTGTGTCTGTGATTATGTTTGAAAAAAAAAACAATTGCTAAATACATATTTTGTTTAAATTATTATTGCCTAGCAAAAACTACAAGGAGATACGAGCGTTCTCTACCAGGAGAGTGGGACTAGGATTGTGTAGGGTAAGGGTACATAAGGGGAACAAAAGAAAACAGAGAAAAAATAACTAATAAGTTAATAAAATTTAAAGCCTGTTGTAAATAGAATTGTAAGAGTTTTCAAAAAAATATTACTCGACCCCCAGTCCCATTTAAATATTTTGGGGTGATGCTATTTCACCAATCTACTATTTCAGAAATCGAAATGGCTATTTTGTTTTTTTTATCGTCAAATACTTGCTACGAAATATCAGCGTGAAATTAAATTGTAATATTAATAATTAGATATAACATGATAAGAGTAAAATAGTAATACAATATATGTATACTCTGTACATAAAAACATTTAAAAAAATGACGGAGGATTACAATGATTAACTTTCCGATTTTTTATTTTGCGGTGGGACAGCGTACGCATACCTACATCCAATTTTTGAACTTTGCTCATGCTATGCAAATGACGCATGGTGTTTTATTGGTCACAATTTGTTATATTGGGTAATTCATGAGTTGATTGACCTGAGTCATCTCGAGCATTTAAACAGTTCTTTTCAAAGTTAGAGATTCTTACCGAACTTGGAGAATAATTTATTTTAGAATGGTCAACTTTGGAACAAGAGAAGTATTTTTCTGCCATACTGTCGATGGAGTTCTTCTAATTAAGTGACAAACAGTTCTTCTAATGAATGGACAAATAGTTTCAGTGACTGCCTTTACTCCTTGGTCCTTGGTTAAACTCCGAAACAGAAAAATGAGTTGACATGCATTTCTTATTTGACGATACTTTCTTTAGATCAAACTAGGACGTCAAAATGGCAGTGATAAATTTCAAACCATTGTTTTTGACAGCGAAAAAGTTATGAATTGAATTAATTTTATGCTATCTAATGCAGGATGATATGCTTAGTAAGGAGCTCTACATTACAAATGAACAAAAAAACTTCTGTTTAATTTGGAAAAAAGATACCTACATTCACTTTAAAAAGTAATTGACATTGGCTTGTCAAGGTACGCGTGATATATCTAAAACTGCAATATTTTTAAAAATATTAAATTACATGATTTTTTCAAATACGCGCAGAAAAAGAATGCATTGTTTTAATGGAAATGGCTTTTGTCCTAGACAATTTCGTAGAAAAATAAGCCTTCGGTATTTAAAAATTAATTTGATTACGCCCCCATAAAACGTTCGCTGCCACAGCGTAGACCTGTGACGTCAGACGCTGTTCACGTGTATATCTAAATACAGCAGTGTGCTTTAGTTCATATCTGTACATGATTTCCATGCTTTTGTACAACGCAGTATATACGTTTAGGAGAGTTTATTTATCATTTGCGATATTATTAGGTGTTATTGTGTTAAATAGACATTGGTATTGTTGCAAAATAGACTCATAAAATGGACACAGAACGTGCATCTAACCGGGCAAATGGAAGAAGTACTGCATTATGCCATTACGTACGAATACAGCATACAGGGCCTAATAAAAAATATTTCACCGTTCCAAATTAATTGATAGCAAAATGTGGTGTATGGCGATGAAGCGCGACGAAAGAAAGCATTGCAACATCGTTTGTGAAGACCATTTTAATGTAAGTTTAATTGGAAGTACAGATAGGTTTAAGTTCAGCGAAAAATTTGAAAGGTGAAATTGTAAAGAATCAATTAAACTTTTTTATTGAGCTACCAGAATGTATACATGGCCTTTAGAAAATTAATGGTAAAGTAAAGTTACATGTTCTGTATTTACCCCTACCATTTACGTGATGTAGAATGTTATTAAATTACCTGTTTTCTTCTGAAAATATAATAAATAGAAGTAATAAATAAGATTTTTTTTTTAAATGTTCAAGCAGAAATGAACCCTAAATAGCAATAAAAATGTATTCATTCATTTAAAATAATTAATAAATGTTAAATATCATTGTTCATTTCTTTTACTTACTATTTTTCAAATTAAAACAAGTAGTTTTAATAGATGACATAATTTTATAAATACATAAAGTAAAACCATCTATCTGGTACTTACGTAACAGCACTGTCACCGTAATTGTCACGAGCAGATCTATATTGTAAACAAAGTAATAAGTTACCTTTAACAATACCGTAAGTTCAACACATCACCAATAATAATAATGACGTTACCTACGCATTATGTATCTATGACAAATGTCACAAAAAAACGCAGAAATACAAGAAACAAACCGTAACCTGCACCTGTATCCATGGAAACAAACTGCGCTGAACGGCGTGTAACGTTACCCAAATGTTATCACGTTTTTGGCGACGTGTTGTGTTCACATTCTGTGGCAATTTATTCATGTTAATATTTCAATTTGTTGGGGCCTAAAAGACCTTTAAAATGAACTGGATCTATTAACTATGCAAATAAGACATATAAAAAAAATGACTTGTTGAAGTTTGATGTATGTGCCCCGTCTTCTTGTCGAAGAGGGAAAAGATAGAATGGAAGGAATAAGTAATTCGACAAAAATACACTATATATATATATATATAAAGCTGTTTACAGGCCTTTTAGGCCCAGAGCTGTGTTATTCTCCTCCACTCCATTCTGTCCTTCGCCTTTCTTTTCCAATCCGTTACATTTTTCTCCCTTAGATCTATTGCCACTGCCTCTCTCCATCGCTTCCTCGGTCTACCTCTTTTTTCTTATAGTTAGGTTTACTCCTACTATTTTCTTAACTGCCCTTTCATCCTCCATACGTTCTAGATGCCCTAGCCACTGCACTCTCCTGGCTTTTACAACTTCGTCTATTGTTGGTGCCTGGTACATTCCATATATTTCCTCATTATTTCTCCTTACATAGCCTTCCTCTGTCCTCTTACCACCTAGAATTCTTCTTAAGATCTTCCTTTCCCACCTTAAAAGGTTTTCTCTTGACTTCTTATTGAGAACCCAGGTTTCACTACCATACAGCGCTGTCGGTCTCAAAATTGTTTTATACATTCTAAATTTTACTCGTCTGGACAAATTTTTGATTTCAATAAGTGGTTGACTGCTGCCGAACTTCTGTTTGCTTTTATTATTCTCCTATTTATTTCTTGTTCCTCATCACAGTTAGCTGTTATTAGCGCCCCAAATACACATATTCTTGAACTTCTTCAAACTCCATCTCTCCATGCTCTGTTCTCAATTTAAAATTTGTATCCTTTTTTTGTTCTCCTATTCTCAGCAGCTTACTTTTCTCTTGATTTATCTGCAATCCCACTTTACTTGCTTCCTCCACAAGTTTTCTCGTTACTTCTTCTAATTCCCTACTATCTCTAGCAATAATGGCCACATCATCTGCATAACTTACTATTTGGTGACTTTTAAACAATATGTGTCCTTCTCTGTTCAACTCACTATCTCTTATGACCTTTTCTAGTACTAAATTAAAAGAAGCGTTGAGAGTGGGTCTCCTTGTCTCAGTCCTGTATCAATAGTAAAGCCTTCCGAACATTCACCTTTTATTCGTACTTTGGCTTTAGTATTTTCTAAGGTCATTTAGTCAATAGCCTAATCAGTTTAGTTGGTATCCCAAATTGTTCCAGAATTTTACTTAGTTTATTCCTTTTGATAGAATCATATGCTTTCCTGAAGTCCACAAATAAAACCATTGCTTTGATCCCATACTCATAGCATGTAGTCAGCATTTCCTTCACCATGAAGATTTGGTCCGTTGTTGACCTTCCCTTTCTAAAACCTGCTTGATACTCCCTATTTGCCGTTCTGCTATAGGTTCTATTCTCTGCTTTATTAACGTTGCCATAATTTTATACCCTATATCTAACAATGATATACCCCTGTAGTTTCTGCAGTCCGTTGCATCTCCTTTTTAAGATTGGTATAATCATAGCATCTCTCCAATCTTCAGGCATACATTCTCTTCTCCAGATCATTCGTATCATTTCGTATATTCTTTGTCTTAAATCCTCTCCTGCGTACTTAATGTTCTCTGCTGTTATTCCGTTTTTCCCTGGACTTTTGTTATTCTTTAAAGCTTCTATAATTATATCTATTTCCTTTTTTGTAGGTTCTTCTACTTCCCTTCCTCTTCTCTTCCCGGTATCATCTCCTCGTGCACCTCTTCTTCCCTTACATTCTCTTCATTCAACATATCTGCAAAGTATTGCCTCCATCTTTCTCTCACTTCTGTTTCCTCTCCAATTAGATTGCCACTTTCATCTCTCACATATATTACTTCCTTCTTTATCTTTTTCCCTTTTTTATCTCTCTGTAGAAGTTACGTATTTCTTTCCTCTTGTAATGTTGCTCTATTTCCTCTATTTTCTTAACCTGCTCTGCTCTCTTCTTTTGTCTAAACACTTTCTTTGCCTTTTGTCTTTGTTCCCTGTATTTTTCCTTATCTTCCTCTTGTAGTGACTGAAGTGCTTTAATTCTTAGCTTATTTCTCTTCTCCGCCTCTCTTATACACTCCTCATCCCACCATCTTTTCCTCCCTGCACACTCTTTTTTTGGTATTACTTTCTCACTTGCTGTTTGTATGACATTTTCGATCTTTATCCACTCTTCATTTATATTTGCTTCCAATATCCGTATGTTTTCTTGCAAACCTTTCCTTACCTCTTCTTCATACTTCTTTTGGGTTCTCTCATTTTGTAATGTCGCCATATCTAGTTGTCTTTTCCTTTGTAATCCTTTCCTTTTAATAGGTTTTATCTTCAAATCTATCCTTACTAGATAGTGATCCGAGTCTATATCTGCCCCTCTGCATGACCTAACATTTTTTATTAAGCTTCTGTGATTCTCATCTATGCAAACATGATCAATTTGATTCGAATATGCTCCATCCGGAGAGGTCCAGGTCCCCTTATGTATGTCTTTTCTCTTAAAGAATGTGCTCATTATTTTCATTTTTGTTCTTCTGCAAATTCAATCAATCTACGCCCATTGTCATTACTCTCTAGGTGTTTACTTTCTGTCCCTACTATACTTTCATACATCCTTTCTCTCCCTATTTTTGCGTTTGCATCCCCTACCACCATTCTTACTGTGTTTTTATTCAGCTTTCCGTAATTTTCTTCTAGCTTCTCATAAAACTCATCTTTTTCTTCTTCTGTTTTTTCTTCTGTTGGCGCATATATATTTAATATCTCTATGTTTATTTCTTCTCTGATTTTAATCATACATAACCTATCTGAAATTGCTTCAAATTTAGAAATTTTATCCCTCAAATTTTTATTTACTAAAAATGCTGTTCCGTATCGCCTTGTTTCGCCTCCGCTCGTAAAGAATAAATAATTTTCTAATTCCCATGTGTCCGTCTCCTTTATATGCGTCTCCTGTATCGCTATTATGTCCATTTTGAATTTATTTGCCTCTCTTTCTAGGATTTTTAATGATCCTTCCTCATTTAACCCTCTTACATTCCATGTTCCCATTCTCATTCCTTTTCTTGATTTGTGTTTTCTTGCTTTCCGTCTTTTCTGTCTTCCCCCTCTCCGTCCTTCTAGCTTCGTTCTGTATTTTTTGCTTTCTGTTCCTGGTTCTATTTATGTCGTTTCCTTTTCTCATAACCGTGTCCATTGCCAGCGATCTTTCTTTTATGTTGAGTGATATATCTAGTTTTTTGCTTCCTTTTTTTCTAGCCTGCTTGCATCATTATTCCACTTCCAAACCTCATTATCAATTACGAGTTTTTGATATCCTACTTTTCTACCTTTCCTTCCATCCTCACTTCTTTGGCTTTTATTCTTAGTTTCCTTTGAATTTCCCTTTCTTTTTTGCTCATATCATCGTTAATATAGACTTTGGCAGCTCCTATCTCCTTTAATTTACTTTTATTTTTCATTATCCTTATCTTGTCCTCGAAGTTTTTAATTCTACTAAAAATACATTAACTCCTATTTTCGTTACCCCTTCTGTACCAATCTCCATATGCATTGACTTTCTTATAAACTCTTCTATCTGTCCTTTTAGCTCATTTTGATCTAAATTTTCTCTAACTTGTAGGCCTTGCACCACTATATTTTTCTTCCTTTTCTCTCTATCTATACTCTCTCTCTTTCTTCTACCTCTCTCATCTTATCCCTAAGCGCCTTATTTTCCTGCCTCATGTCCTCCAAAAATACACTATAACAATATTTAAAATTGCACGAAGTACAAGCGTGTATGTTACTATTCTAACGTATACAAATTTTTTTATTCTAATAAAATGAGTTTATCAAAAAAAAAAAAAATGGTGGCCCAATGCCAGCGCCTGAATATTATATACAAGGCGTATTCACAATTATTGCAGCCAATCACATTTTCTGACCCTTCAATGTGTTTGAAATATCACCCTGTAGTTCCCCATTATCCATTTTTGTCAAGTTCCACTAGCATTTCTTTGCACAGGAAAAAACTTATTATTTTAGATTACAAAATATTGCATTATTACCTGAAATGCAGCTAGATATATTTTTTAAACAAATATTTTAATAAATCCGCCAGCATTATTTTGTTTTGTTAACTAGCAAATTATGTTAAACTAACCTATGTAATTGTTGGATTAATATAAATGCGATAAGTATAATGAAATTGGAATTAGTATAAATAAACAATAATCATTTGCATAATTACTTAAAACTATACTTCACTAATCTATGATTAAATTCCATACTAGAAGAAATTAGAAACGGTGATCGATAAGACGTTGGCATAGCCGGTTGTTAGTCAATAGACAGCACATGATAGGGTTTCAGTGCACGTGATTGATAATCATTTTGTAACTGGTCGCTAGTTTGTACACTGATGGTAGTATCTACAAAATATTTTAGTTGTATTAAGTATATGGTTTTGTTCAAGGATTCTACAGAAATTATTTTGTAAAACGACTTATTTTCTTTTTATGTAAAAGGTTAGTAGGTACAATTAAACTAAATAAATGCTATTAACCAATTACGTGTTACGTTTTTATCAAAATGTTTTATTAAAAAATAATATATATATCTTGATTGTTCCTAATCACCCCTGTGTTTTTAAAAACAATGAAAATATTATTAAAGAGAAATTTGCGCTTTTTTATTTATATAAAACCTGTTTTCCGTGTTTTTTTTTTTAATTAAAAAGGTAGTGTGAACTTATTGTATAATACACGGGTTTCAAATGTTTTAGATGGCATATTGTAGCGACACAGTTTCATGGTAGATTAGAATTTTGAACATTTCACTGAAATTGTGCTATTACTTACATCTTGCTTATTGTTATGAGAGAATTATATCCATCATAATTCTACCATCATTTATCTACCTTGCCGCTGCTCCCGCAAAAAACTAAATGTTTTGTGTAAACTACCACATATTTGTGTAGGAGAGTATCATTCATGTTCTGATGGACTATTCATCTTTCTGGCCTTGTTTTTTGTTGCCACGAGGTAAAAAGAGAACATTATATAGAGATTGTTTTTCGTTATCTAATGCAATCAATACTTCCTTAGCGCCGTATACCGGAAACCTCTGAAAATTTGAATTAGCTCACGCTCTTAGCTTATTGCAAACCGCCGTCGTGTTATTACAATTTTTATCTTCCATAAGTTGTGCCTTGTTGTACCTAAGTAATAATAATGTTCTTCACTGGGTGGTTATTATACAGGATTAATTCATTGGGCTTAAAGACCATAAAATTAAATAATTAGTAGTATCTGTACAACATAAAACAGATAGCATCGTTAAACGCCACTCATCGCATTCCAGAGACAGGTTTTGTATTAAGTGATTCTTACACTATAACAAGCCACCTAAAAGGACATGATTGATGCTATGCAGCAATTATTTTAAACGAATTCAGTCTTCAAATGATGGGATATAATTGAATAATTACACCCAACTAACAAGCCTAATTAGAACGCATAAGATGTCTTTTCGGCTTCTGTGCATTATCTTTTAAATTATAGTATATAAAATGTTTAAGTACTTAGCGCTTCTATTTGCCTCGGGCTTCTTTTTATGGTGGTAATAAAAGGTATACAATAATCGATATATATTATAACATATTTCTGATTATGTAGCAACTGTTGTAAATGTTCAGTGGTTAAGTTGTGACGTTTATCGCTTAAAATCCATTTCAGTTTTGAAAACGTACGTTCAACGTCCACAGAGGTCGCTGGAGCATATTTACAATATTTATAATTTTTCACTGATGGCACATTTAGAGTGGGTTTAGCAAAATCTACTCCTTTACCTTCAAAAAGGTCTACTATACGGCATACAGTTAAAAATCCCGGATTGTTCTGCAAAAGGGTATTAAATTTCTTCTTCACACGCTCAGCACTAGATCCTGGTACCTGAGAAATAACCTGTCGCAAGTCTAAAACACTATATACGGCATTATTTATTGAATAGCCTGATGCTGTCATAGGTTCTTTGTGTTGTTCTAAGCGCATATGTTCTACAATACGTATTTTATAATTCCACAATATAACTCTCACAAATTTTGCACTTTAATTTTGTCCAGTCAAATTCTAAATCTGGATAATCTTTAATCCATTTCTCCACCGTAGAACGAGTGGGAGGCCGACGGAACATATTCAAGCACCAAAACAGACAAACCAACAAGAAACTAACATTTGCTAATAACGCGGTATCGTCCCTACAAAGATCCGACACGCACAACGTTTGAATGCGAGATTGATACTGGCAATTGGAAAGCGGATGCGGTACATATCGGAGAATGTGCGAACGACATACTATCTTTGCTTATAATATTACAATTATTTAACCTAACAATGATTGAAATAATATTAACAAATTTATCTCTATTTTTTTTCTAAATCAAACTACTTATTTTTAGTTTTCATCAAAATTCTAGTTTTTAGAATAGGTAGGACAAAATAATTTAAAATACTTTACCAAAAAGTCTATTGGCTACTTCAAATCGGTAACATTAATAGGTCTTACATTTATCTTGATGGCGTCATAATATTATTTGAAGAATGTTAAAAAAATATTTCAAATGTTGAGAAATAACTCGGTTTAAGTTAAGTCTCATGCTCTTTCAAATGGAAGTAAAGTATTTTCGTCTGATGGATTATAAGATAACAAAATCAGCATGGTGATAGTGACCTCAACCTATAACAGCATATCTGTATGCTGGGTAAAAGGACACGAGAGGTGCAATGGCAATAAAGTATCTGTCAAGTGACCAGGAGTGCATCGGTCTCAATATTTTTGGACCTGGTCCCTCCAATATGCTTTCGTTGTCAGCTTTTGTTGAAATTATTAAAGAGGGCACCCGCAAAGAACTTAGAAAACGGTGGGAATAAACAAATTACTGTCAATTTGCTAAGGAGTTCTTAGAGTACCCTTGCAAGGATACAATCAAAAAGTATCTGGCGAAGGCTAGCACGAATATTCGCCTGGTGACATTCAAACTGGACACATTGGTTAAGGAACCACCTCTATTATATGAGAAAGTGTGAAACACCTTTTGTAGAGGTTGCGAACAAGAATACTCCATGTACTCTGTGAGTGCACTGCCATCTCGTCAACAGGAGAATCCGTATTGAGAGAACAATGGTAATCTGTGATCTACATTAGAGAGATCCCCCTGAGTAACGTTACCACCTTTTTGTCTTTATTAGATTGGTTAGCGGCTCAGGTGGATTGATCTTATAATGGAAGGAAATACAAGAAACCCAATGGGGCATAAGTGCTGTAGTCTCTTAAACTACCCTCCTCACAATTCCAGATTCTTCTGATGGAGTGGAGACTGACCCAAAAAACTGAAACCATCTGGAAGTGGCCAGTACCAAGAGACAAACATGAATTAAGGAGTTTCCTGGCACGTTGCACTAACGCAAATTTGTGACAAAATTTCACAAGATTGCCAAACCATCATAGCCACTAATGCCAGTAATACTGGAATTGAAGTGGTGTTACTACAAGTGGAAGACGGCTACGAGAAGGTCATTTCCTATTTTAACAAAAACCTTTTTAAACTAGAAAGGAAATCCTGCGTAAGTAGAAAATAGTTGCTTATCATAGTTAAAATTGAACATCTATCAAAAGTATCGCAATGCTGATGCCTTATACAGAAGATCATGTCCTCCAAGCTGTAAGCAATGTTTGCGATAACAAACAAGAGAAGATACATTTCTTTGCCAAACAACTAGCGTCCAGGGTCCAGAATGGTATATTAAAGTCATTGTCGAGTCCGAGGACAGAAGAAGCTGTACAATGTTGGAAACAATATTCTTCAACTGTTAAACATAGTCAAACTGAGTCATAATTAGGTGTATAAAACTTCTGTTTTCCATCGTTTGCGGAGTATTTTGGAAATTAGATCAGTCTATTTGATTGTCAATTATATTTCAGAGAAGAATCCCATTTTCGAGTGACTACTTTTTTGTACAAAATTCGGCTACTTCACATTTCAGTAAATTGAGAATTAAATATTGATATCTTTAAAAATAAATGTTTAGGAATTTTTGTAATCCGTAAACTAGTTTTCTCCTGAAATTACTTTTTGCAAATATCGTTATTACCAAATCGCAATAGATGAGGCTTTTAATGGTGTCTACAGGATGTAGGACACTTCATTCTTTTGTGGTCTCTCAGGTCCAGCATGGAATAGCTAATGGCCACTAGATGTAGCTTTGCCACTTTTCGCATAGCTTTCCGGATGTTTGCATCAATGTGATATATATTTTTTAAATACGCTGTATCTAAGAAGCGAAATATTTACGGATATTTGTTTATAGGACATTTTTTCATAGTTTGATTTAAGGAACAACTCCCTAAATTTGTTATTTCAAATTATGACCTTTATATGCTGTAAACTGAAAGTACATATCCTTTTCTTTAGTTTGATTGGGTTTTTGCCACGTTTCTGAGAAAAATAAAGATTAATTAAAAAAGGCCTTGCGCCAAAAGGATCAGTCCAGGGTTATTTTTGAAACTAAGTTTACCTAACCAAAAATCTCATACTGAAAAAAGCAGATAAGTAAAAATAACAAAAATGACATCACTATCCTATTTGTTTTTGAGATTTTTTGATTAGGCAAACTTAGTTTCAAAAATAACCCTTGACTGATCCGTTTGCGCAAGGCCTTATTTAATTAATCTTTATTTTTTTCAGAAGTGCGGCAAAAACCCAATTAATATAAATAAATAGCTTCAGACAATACATATCCTTTGTAATAAACTCTAATCTAAAACGTCTCAACAAGAGTATCGACATACAGGAAATTGCTAGTGCAATTTTCCATTTTTTTTTCTTACATAATAGTAGTGTCACTCAGATTAGAACACACTGTATATTTATAGGAAAAAAAATGTGTATAGTAAAATATAAAATATCAGTGGAACACGAAAGAGGCAAAATATTTTTTATTTTTGTTGAAAAGACTATACAAAATAAAAAACATTAGGCATTTCTGTACACCCAAGTGGTGCTTTTTTCTATCTAAGTAATTATTGATTTTATCATCAATCATTTTTATTTCAGATAAAATAAATCCAGAGCGTTTAGGTGTTAAACCAAAATATTTAATCTTATAGCCTTCTTTCGTTTAAATTTAAAATTCGATGATGAAATTCATGTTTACTTTGACGTTAAAGAAATCCTAAAATGCCTAATTGATTAATATGGTAGTAAACAAAAAATGAGATTTTTATTGAAAATATGCGTACCTACCAGATAAAAATTACATCGCTGGTGTTATCTACATTAAATTATATTCTCTCTTATAGAAGACAGATAGATTTTGTTTTGTATTTTATTTCCTGTCTATTGCTGCAGGTACTTCCTCCAAAATGCAGTGCTATCATTGTTTTACAAATGCATGTGCTAAGCCCATCTTTGTCGTATGTTACTTTGTTATGGTAAGGTATATTTGGCATTTGGGTACATTAGCATAGGTGTAAGCCACTTATGGGCGTATTTTCTTAATCACAGTAGTTAAGACTACTGTATTTATACGAAGCAAGTTTTCATCTATTTACATTCACCAGATACTGATTATTTGTAATCTTCAAAAAATAACTCGTGCTTTTCTGTAAGGATGGGTTTATGAAACTCAAAGGTTTATTCCACTCTTAAATCATTTAGATTTGATTTAAAATATCCATGTAGTTTGCGTATGGTTCTTTTCTATAATTATTCAAAAAAATTATTCGCACCTTAACCGAGGCAAAAAGAAGCTCATACCAAAACTATATAAGTAATTCCACCAATAATTTAAAAGCTAGCTAGAGTGTAGTAAAGTTTGAAAGTAATAAAGTACAATCCCAGTCTGTGTCTTCACTAATATCCGTGAATCAGTTCAATACATATTTCACCAACGTAGCCAACGATATAAATAAGTCTCTTCCACCTACCCATATAATAATGAACGACATTATAGGCAATGTGCCTTCGCCATGTCGATCTTTTTATTTGGGTTCGGTGACCGAAGTCTTGGATGCAGTAATTCTTTAAAAAAAACTCTCCATGTAGTGCTGTCTTTGGTCTTAACTCAAACATTTTTAAGGCATACATTGATATAGTACTTCCTGCTCTTACTATATTGATAAATACATGTTTTAGTAAAGGCATTTTTCCAGACTGCTTCAAGTTGACAAAGGTAATTCCTTGATTTAAAAAAGGCGACCCGGATAGTACTGATAATTACTAATAATTACAATTATATAAATACTACTACTAAGCAGAACTCATCTTATGCGCATGCCAGTTTGGTTTTAGACCTGTGTTTTACGTCTAACGCAATCCATAGGATTGTAAATGACGCAGTAGAAGGTTTTGAGATAGGTGAGCATACAGCCATTGCCCTCTGCGATTTAACAAAGGTCTTCGATTGTGTTCCTCATGACCTACTAATTAAAAAGTTAGAACACTATGGGGTGAGGGGATTGCTTTTAGAATTGTTTAAATCATATTTACAAAACAGGTCTCAGTGCGTTGTAATTAATAACATATCTGAATTTATGGGTATTGAGCAGGGTGTGCTACAGGGTTCAATTATAGGACCAATATTGTTTCTGATGTTCATCAATGACATTCAGTAATTTATTGCACCTAATAAGTGTGTACTGTTTGCGGATGATACTACACTGGTCATATTTCACGAAAATATTTTTTCTCTTAACCTACTTCTGGAACAACTTGAAAAGAGCACAGAACAATGGTTGGTTGCTAACAAATTGAAATTTAATAACAGTAAAACTCAAAAACTACATTTCTTCGATTCATGAAAATGTAAAAGGTGACTGTGTTAAGTTACTTGGGGTAGTTATAGAGGACACTTTAAATTGGTTCGGCCATGTTGCATATCTCTTGAGGTCGCTCCCAAGCACCATTTTTTTGTTACGACAGCTAAAGAATATAGTTAATTTAAATGCTCTAATGTCCTATTTTGCTTTTTTTAATTTTCGCATATGCTATGCAGTTTCTCTGTGGGGCAATTACAGAGAATCTATATAAATACTTCGCTTGCAAACGAAATCAATTAGAGTCACCGCTAATGTGAATAGCAAAGAACATTGTCAACCGTTCTTTATTTTCTTCGGTATTTTACCCTTACCTTGTTTATATATTTTTTCCCAGGTTGTTGAAATTCATAATGTAGCCAGATTTACATTGCAGTTGGGCATTCACAGTCATAATACAAGAAATGCTAATATGCTTAGGACTGACGGTTTCCGTCTATCCAATTCAGTACATAATTCTTTAAATGTGAAACAAACTTCCATACTCTGTTAGACTGTTAAAGATGACACATTTTAAATTAGCAGTTAAGAAGCATTTGCTTGGGTTTTGTTTTTATACAGTGAAAAATTTCTGACGACGCCATATTACGGTTAACATCTATTGCAAAAGATTAATGTTTGATTATTTATATTGTGTGTAAGTTCTTGTTTTTTTAATAACTTTTTTGTGTATACATAACAGTTTTTATCCTCTTATTTAATTTTTTGTGTATTCTGACTTGCCATAAATGTATTATTGTATATCAAATGGTCAAATAAAGCTATCGATATCTATCTATCTATCTATCTAATAAACACTAAGACTAAAATATTAAGCTAAATGTTATATCTATTGCAAATATATTAACCTTTTACATTAAAAATTACTTTTGTATCTATTTTTACGATCTGTACCTTAAAATGTTCGCAATTTAATATGTATGAATTTTTAAGTGTGATGCATGAAGTAATATATATTTTTTTTTGTTTCAGGTAAGCTGTAGCTCCAGTACGACTCATATTACATGTCGTACATTCTTCATGGAAAAGGTACATTTATATTATCTTAAATAAATATTTCAAACAATTACATCTAGTGCTACCTACTTGATTAACTTACGCTAGGACTCAAACGGTTTTAAGGTTATAATAATTGCAAAATATAGGGAGGTTTTTAAATCATCGCTATTATTGGTTCAGTTTTCAAGTTGCATTTAAGATTACCATATACAGGTTGAACCTTAAATAAGTACAAATATTTTAACCAGCAGCAGAATCGGGAATAGAAAAGACAAATTTTAAATAAATTTTGCGATTTTTCAATAGAAAACTTGTTGAGGATCACTGATCCGACTCCGATATTAAAATTTTTAGGAGTCATGGTGGATGTGTATTCCACAGTGTTGCAAGTGTTACACTAATATATTGGAATAGGCTTCAAGAATAACTAGAATTTTTAGACATGTCAAAGAATTGAAATATGTTTATTTATACAAATATTAATGGTCACCTCTTCCCCTTTGTTATTCCCACACCTCACCAGTAAAATATGTCCATGTACATTAAATTGAAAATATAAACTAGATTAGGTTTGCTTTAGCAACAGTTGAAAACTGTTTGGAAGCTATCAGAAATGTTCGTCCAACTGTTTATTGCGTTCTTCTCAACTTAACTGGTCGAATGTTTCTGACAGTTTCCAAACCGTTCTCAACTGCTGCAAAATATAAAGCCTATTGTCTGCTCACAGTTTTACAAAATTTGTTTATTATCCATTTTTACTACACTTCAACTGATTTATCGCAATACATATTATTGTTGTAACTATTCTCAACTTATTGTCTTATCACTACTGATTACTACTGTTTAACAAATATGCTTTTAGCATGTCAACCTTTTTACTGTTTGAATTATGCGCCAAATTTTACTTAATTACACTTTATTTCACCAAAAATATTATTTAAACTACACTTAAGAGAAAAACATTTAAATTAACATTTAACATTTAAAAACGATTTAAGTACGTCTTATATGTTAGTTCCGCCACTTTTAAAACAGATGCGTCAAGCAGTGCATTACTTAAAGACACCATTAGCTTAGTTCTGTTTCAGAAGAACAGCTTCATTTTTGCATGCGTTTGACAATGCTTTTAAATATTTTACTTTGTCCTCTCTTGATATTGAACGCATACATCAAGCTGGTTATTTTGTTATTCCATGTTTTGGGTTTACTTTTAAAAACTGTTTCACCTACTACGAGTACAAAATAGTTAGCACTGACACGTTGTTTGAGGTTATGTGGTGAAAATTAACTCTAAGGTGTTGTGTGAAAATCATAGTTTTTTGTCTGTTTATTATTCATAAAATAATTTAAAGGGATAATTTGTATATCTTTCTAACGGTGTACAATGGTATTAACTTGTGAAATGTAAAGAACTGATTGAGTAGTTGGTTTTTCAGCAAGTGGAATCATTGAACAATGTAACTTCCTAAATACTTTCATTGATATCGAACTTGAGGATTTAATTCTTTAATCGTTTATGGTAAAGTTAGTTCAGAAGATACAGTTTGGGTTAATATTATTCTGTAGCACACTACCTATACCCAATTCCACTTTACTTATTGCTAAACATTTTAAAATTAGAATCAATCGCAAAAATCTTGCCATCGTTAAAGAATTATTTATCTTACAGACGATATGGCAACCTCGCGTTCAGTAAACATATGATTTATTAGTTTGTTAGTGATCTATCTGGTCAGCGGAACTCAAAATGTGGGCTTTTAAAAAATAATAAATCTATAAATTTATATAATTGACTTTCACTAGGCTCATCTATATGACAAACTACACCTGCAGTTAAAATATATGTACTTATTTAAGGTTTCCATTAGGTGCTAATACTAAATTAACATTCCTATTCTGTTAATTAGGTGATAGGTAGTGCTTGGTGGATAATAATTGTTGCTAAATATTTTCGTAAAAAATCAATTTAGCATTTGGCAGAGTATCGAACTTAATAATTAGTTAATTAAATAATCAATCGACTCATCCATAATTGGAAAGCCTTTCTTGATTCACGTTTTTTTTTTGTTTATTTTTTTAACTGTATTTACTTAATCTGACGCCGAAATCAGTTTTTTAAATTATATATATTTTTTGTTATTAACAACTTTTACTTTTAAGTTAATTCAAGTTCTTCATGGTTCACCATGACCACTATCTCACCAACTTGGAAACCGTAAAATATATAGGGTGGTTCAAATTACAAAAAAGTTGCTCCTTTTAATGACCATTAAGATAAACCAATCAGATCCAAGATATCTGCAGCCGTTGCTGAAATATTGTGAACAATCGTCATTATTTCTATATACAGAAAGAGCTGAAATTTGGTACAGGGGGATAACAATATACGAGAAAGCGATTGTCGTCGAAAGAAAATTTCTACCGTCACTAGTTTCGGTTCGGCAGATTTTCTTTCGACGAAAATCGAGTTCTTGTATATTTTGATCTCCCTGTACCAAATTTTAGCTCTTTCTGTTTAGAAATAATGACGCTAGATGGCATTATCTATTTCGCTATTTTCAGTTTTTTCACAATATTTCAGCAACGGCAGCAGATATCTTGGATCTGTTTGGTTTATCTTAATGGTCATCAAAAGAAGTACCTTTTTTATAATTTGAGCCACCCTGTTATTTTACGATTAGTAATAAACCCAGTAGGTGACTTATTGCGGTACTAGTAGCCGTAGGAGCCGAGTGCTGTAATAAGACCTACCGGACCCGTCATATAATATTTTATTTTATACTGTCCTAAAACTACTACTTTTTAAAATGAATACAAATAAAATACAACTTACAAAATATTAGTTGCAAAATATTTTAAATAAATCTGAGGAAGCAACGTGGCAATTTATCCAGAAAAACTCATATTACAGGTATATAAAGTCCTATAAATGCTTAATAGTACATATTAATACAATTCGAACTTAAATAAAATTAAGAAGCAAAATATTAAATAGTGTTGCTAGACAACACACATTACGATATCAGATACTGTAATGTTCCATTTACCGGCCGCAAATGACTCCGAAAAATGTTTTAACGGACAGTATGACAATAACTAGGTATAAGAAACTCTATGTATTCTAACAGTCTCCCAAGCTTGTACATTCTTGGCAACCCTGTACATTTAAAAATCAATGATGCATTTTGAGTATAAACATGACTTGCATAAAATCCGCTGCCGCTTTCTCTTATATGTTTCCGATCGATTTAAGAGGGTATGGAACACCCCGGTGTCTCGTACAAAAGACAACCAATCTATTAAGAGGACACGCACACGCGTATCTGTAATCTATTCACGCACCATGGCGTAAATAGAGATAACAACATTGATTGCATCATAAATCTGAAAGAGAGACGTAACGGCCACGTGCTCCTATCACATGGTTTTATCATTTTTGTCTTGAGGGGTTTTGTTGCGTTGAAATGTATTTTTACAAACACCTAAGTCATTTACTGCAAAGGGAGTGGGATGACGCAATTAGTGAAAAAGTTACTTTTTAAATATTCTTGGAAGAGAAGTGGACTTGTACCACAATTAAAATAAATGGCGTGGGTGACTTTTAAAAGCTTTATTGAAAATAAGGTGCTATAACTGATTTATGACTTTACGTCATATAAAAAAAAGAAACATTAAACTCCTGTGTGTATACATCGAACAAAAACATTATTTATTTAGTTTAATATACAACTACTTTGCTGGATAAAGGGACACGATCGGTGTAATGGCAATAAAGTAGTTGACATGTTGGCTAGAAGTGCATCGGGTCTGAATATTTTTGGACGTGGTCCCTCCAGTATGCTTCGGTTGTTAGTATTTGTTGAAATTATCAAAGGAGACACCCACAAAGAGTTTATGAAACGTTGGGGTGAAACAAATGGCTGTCAATTTGCTAAGGAGTTCCTAGAGTACCTCTGCAAGGATACAGCCAAAAAGTACCTGGCTATGTCTAGGACAAATCTTCCTCTGGTGACAGGTATTCTAACTGGACATTGCTGGCTGAGGAAGCACCTCTATTACATGAGGAAGTGTGATACACCTCTTTGTAGGGGTTGCGATCAGGAAGACGAGACAATATTCCATGCACTCTGTGAGTGCCATCTCGTCAATAAGAGAGTCCGTGTTGGGAGAGCGATGGCCTTCTATGGCCTACATTAGAGAGATCCCCCTGAGCAACGTCACCACTTTTTTCTCCTTATTAGGCTGGCTAGCGGCTCAGGTGGACAGATCTCCTAATGGGAGGGGGTACAAGGGGCCCAATGGGGCCTAAGTGCTTAGCCTTTTTGCTACCCTCCCCTTAATTCCAGAAAATACAACTACTTTACGGGTAATCCCGTTTAAACGGTAGTATAGAAAATATATAACCAACCAACATGGCTTCTTTTAAGGGAAGATCAACTAATTCTAATTTGGCTTGTGTCACACGATATGTTGATCATCCCAGTTAGATATAATTTCACTTATTTTTCTAAATCTTCTGGCTTTACTGCTAAGTCAGGGGTTCCACAAGGATCTGTACTATGTCCTCTTCTTTTTAACTTGTTTGTGAATGACCTTTGCCTTGGGATTAATTCAGAAGTCCTTTTATGTGCCTATGATAGCAAATTGTTTCGCGAAATCATTTCCCTAAATGACTGCTTAATCATTCAAGAGGATATTACTAAACTGGTTCATTGATGTGATATTAATTTGTTAATGTACAGTTGTATTGAGGCCTTATTTTTATATACAATTTTAAATAATGTAAACCATTCTCCCCAGCAATTATCACTTATTTAATTTCCATATACTGAGATTACCAGGAAGGAATTTGTTTTTGTTATCTTCTGTAAACATATACTAACATTTTAGAATTTTTACCGATGCATGAGATTTTTAATGATGTTTTCATACAGGCTGTCATTGACATTTTTGCTTATAGATCTGGTGATATTAAAAAGGATTTCCTTGGCCCTCCAATGTATAATGTTTTATTTCTACATATTTTTAACGATTAATTTTATATATCATTCATTAGGTCTGCAATAGGGTTTCACAATTCATTTAATATTTTAGTTGTATTTTTAATATTATGTATTAGTTACTGTGATTTTTTATATATTTGTATTTTTGTATTGTTACCCTGTTAATGGCTTAGGCTGAAACAAAATACAATAATGTACCTACTTACTGTAACTGACAAGAATGTCCAAACATTGTAATAGAGAAACAAGAAAAAACAAAGATTATTTATCATCTAAATCAGTTTTTTATGGAGCTAATATGGAACAATAAATAATATAAACATTCTTACAATGAGAATAATTGTATTTGTTGCTCATAAAAAATAAATGTGAATACTTACGAACAAACACTAGAATGAATTATAAGTATTAAATATACAGGGTGTATAGATAAAACTTATTATTGCAACATGGAGCAACAGTAGATTCCTGACGACAAAATAATGTGATGTTGCCAAACTTACCTTAGTTAAAAGAGGAAGGTTAAAAAGATACAGGGTGTCAAATTTAAAATTTTATTTTCATTATTTGTAAATAACTTTTTTTAAAATCCAAATCTTTGCATAACTTTTGGAGGTTTTTCAGAGAGTTTGGAGGCAAGAAATTAAAATTTGTTATTAATGTCGACGTCACTATTGGAGGCCGCCTCTTATGACACACCATGCTTCTTTTAAATGGAAGAACTTTTTTGCAGCTTAGTGTATACTTATTTTTTATGCGAAAAGATATATCTTGTTAAAGTATTAAGCTACGGACGGTGAGCGATAATATAATATATATATATCTATTTATTTGTAATGAAATATATTCCTAGAGACAAGTAAACCGCATAGATATAAATATATATTATAGCGCCAGTGCGTTCTATGTATTTTAATCACAAGCGATAATTTTTGTAGTATATCAGATATATATTACAGCTTACATTAAGTTACAGACAGTGAGCGATAGTTTAATGTATACAGATTTGGAAAGTGAGGATACTGATGGTGAATTGTATTTTGCCGCTTGCGTGTATTTGTGTCATGCTACACGCATACTTCGACCACAGCGTGTGTGCATCAAGCAGTGTTGCCAGGTGGGAAAAATTTAGAGCATGAGAATAATTTCAAAGAAGCATGAGGTTTGGAGAAAAAAGCATGAGATCGCTTAATTTATCAAAAAACACCTCTTGACACAGCTTAATTTTTAATTACTTTTGTAATGCCATTTTTATTTCATTAAAAAGCATTATGTTCTGCTATTTTATCATAATATTACATTCTAAGTAGGTAGTTACAGGTACTTACTTAAAAGTTATTAACCACGTAACCTTTCTAATTTATTTTATTGTTAGGCCGGGCGAACGTTGAGGCGCAGTTGACGTGACGTAGGGTGACTCACGGGTCGTAAAATCTGTTGTTTCCAGAAAATGTAGGTACCCTTACGGAAGTAGGTACCCTTACGGAATAGAGTTAAGAATCACTGCAATACAGCGTGAATACAGCACACACTCCGAATATCCGTAGACTGTCATACGCGTTTATGTATTCATTGCTAATTATTAAGAGAGCAGTCTACAATAAAGGACATTTCAAGTACCCAAATATTATAGATACCTACCTCTATCTATTCAATTTTGCCCTCGATTTTGCCTTTATTTCTCGTTAGGTCTTTGTTTTGGTATATTTCAAAGAGTAATTTTAATAATTTTATTATTTCTTTTTGTGTCTATTAAAAAGCATGAGATTTTGTAATCAAAATATGAGAGCATGAGATTTCCTCGGAATGCATGAGATCTGACAACACTGCCATCAGTTGACCAGAAAGTTAGATTTGCAATGACGAATTGGCGTTGGCGATACGGAACCGATTACTGTAGTAGTAGGAAATGCTAGACCAATGCACGTCGCTGCCCTTCTTAAAGTTCGTACCTTCCCAGGAATGAAGCGGCAATTTCCACTTTCTCTGTAAAGATCCGCAATTTCCGAATCTGTATATCTATTTTATTATTTGTAGTGAGATATATTCCTACAGACAAGTAAACCGCATAGATATAAATATATACTATAGCGTCAGTGCGTAACGTTCTATGCACTTTAATCACAAGCGATATTTTTGTAATATATCAGACATATTATAGCCCACCGTCCGTTACGAACGCCATAATAAACTTAGGTATACTTATATCTATGCGGTTTACTTATCTGTAGGAATAGATCTGATTACAAAGAAATAAATATATATTATATTATCATTCACCGTCCGTAACCAACTTAAATCCTATTTGAAATATTCATTGCATCGAGTAAAAACTAATTTGGTTTTAGGTAAAGTACCTTTTCCGCAGAGTATACAGCAGAATATTATTTGAAAAAGTTATTCAGAATACTAAATAATTCTCATGTGCAAAATTTCAAGAAGATCGTCCTTCATTGATGAAATCTTTGTGCTTTGATGAAGCCGTTGTTGAAAATTTAAAGATACCTAACGGTTTTATCAAACCTTGCCAATGTTGAAATTTCGCATATGCGTGTGTAATAGTATGAATTATGAACTGTTATACAGCCTGGAGAAAACTTGTGTAATTGGCACAATGAGAAGAAGTTGTTTCTAGCTGACTTGAATTTTTTAAAACTACATCTAGAAACAGCTATAAATTCGTTAAAAATTGCGTATACTAACCAAAATAAAATAATCATATCTAATGTTTATAAATAATTATGTATTCATAAATTAAATAGTCAAATACTTTATATGAAAAAGCAAATAGATTCAATTTGTTATTTCTACATTTAGTGAAAAACTTTAAATGCATTATAGATTACTTGTGTGCAACAAATGTTGAAATTAAACAATCGTTTTCTGGCCACGCACGGTTTTACCAAATTTATGTGATTTGCTTTATTTCCTATGTTGCTGTATGCGGAATAGTGTATAAATTATTACAGCAAACATGGTAATGATTTGTTTATGTCGCTAAAATTTTAAATCGATAGTATAAATTATTGTGTCTGTTTTTACCTGTAGTTAACTTCATTATCATATATCACAAATAGAAACTTTCTTGTTTCCCTCATCGTTTCTTCGATATCAATTCGTTAATGTTGGCAAAATCACTTTTACTTACACCATTAGCTTTACCTTAACTTCGATAACCTAAACTATTATAGTTGGAAATATATATATTTAATTTATTTTTGAATTTAGCTAGTTCAACGTGTCTAATGTGTAATATTGACTGGAATAAAATTGATTTAACAGAAACCATATAAATCTGCCTTCAAGTGCTGAGCGTTATTTGTTTTTTACAAATCAGTACCCAACCTAGACAAATGGCAAAGGAAAAACTATAGTAGGTATCTGTTAAACTATTTGTCATATCTATCCTAAGCATAGCAAAGCTTATACAGGTTCGGAAAGTAGGTATACTCGCGACAAGAATCAGACGACTTACGTCATACGAACAAATGAATAATTCATTATATTTTCACTTATAATACCACTAGAGCTTCAATTATTACTGGAAATTTTTTAATTGAAGCTAGAGTGGTATTCGGTAAGAAAATTTCACAATGAAGTGTACTTATTAAATTATGATAGAATAAATTTGAAGTTAAATATAAATGTCATTTTATTTATAAATGTCAAAAAATTTCCAGTGTAATTTCATGCTCCTTACCCCAAGGAAGAGAAAAATTTCCGGAAATTTTCTTAGTTGCTATAGTAACGCTACAAAATACAGGCCTTTAATTGGCTGAAAAATACTATTGTGAAATTTTCATCAAAATATTTAAGAAACTGCAACTGATAGTAGTAAAACTCGAGTAAAACTATATACTACACTAAAAGTTTGCATTATATATTGCACTAAATTTCAAAAAATGATTGTTTTTAACGCGACCAAATATCGAAAATTACGTTGACAATAAAAACAAATGTGTAACGTCAGCCGTGACGTAAGACGTCTGAATTCTTGACTCGAGTATACAAGCATTCTCTCTAGCCTACAGTAAAAATAGATACCATTCCAACATTGCCAGACTGAAAATATATGTTTATTTCATATTATTTTATTCACTCTATATCCATTATTTACATAAACAGAAATCAATCAAAATAGGATAGTTATAGCAAGTGAGAGTGTATACCCGCTGATGTGTATGTCCAATGATGTTCTAATAAGTCGATCCAATCTCCACTTTCACCTAAAGCTTCATTTCTATCAACGCTCTTCTTCTTGCCTGACCACTCAATATCGAGGACCGGCTTGCCGGTGATTCTTTGCATCAGCTTGTGTGTTCTGTAATGGTTGTACAAGTTTGATTTTGTGGAGAAAAGATTTGAGATTTTCGTACAACCTACAAATGGATAGTACTATTTAGATCGCGAAGACTTGTTAATATAGCCATCATAGTCTATCGCACTGATGTCTACTGACTTGCATTGTTTCTTTTACACAAAATCAATGGAAAGACCTGAACGTTCCGAACCAGTGGTATAACATTAGTCTGCTACAGCAAAACAGAGTACTTAAAAATAAAATCGAAACTTAGATTAACAAATGTGATTCAGTTGTATCGTTCTTTTTGAGCATGAACTGATTCATTTACCTTATCCATTTCATTTCTCAGTTTGAGTATCGAATCAAATGCGCTAATAAACCAATATATTGTGTATATACGAGGATATTGGTCTCGAAACTAGAAGCAATACTAACGAATTTGGTGAAGTATGCCTTTCCTTTCAGTTTTCATCCATTATGGAGTATCTGCTTATGTGGGATTGACCTTTTCGTATTACAAAGTATAACATTGTTCTACGACAATAAAATACAATGTTCCAAAGAATCGTAAATGTAAAAATATGGTTGGTGATACGATACGTTAGATAACTTATAGGTTAGATTAACTTAGCTTAGCCTTATTTTAAAATTACTTCAGATTTGTGTTCAGAATGTTAAATTTTGTCAATGCACCAATTTAAGTAAGATCAGCTCAATTTATTTTCTATTAATTTTGTTACGGAAACATATCTACTTGGTTATTACTTAGGTAAGTTCTTGATTATGTGTAAATTTATGAATTCCTTTATTTTGTTGTTTTCTAGAACAGTCTAGGCTGTATTGGATTTGGTTCGAAATTCGTTCTCGATGGTCGAGAAAACTTCGGGAACCTAAACAATGTATATGAGACGGAACCGACTGTCTGTCATAGTCAGTTTATGGTGAGAAGTCGTAAACGAAAGACGTGAGCGTCAAATTCAAGATTAATTTGATAAATTTGAATTTATTTAAAAGAGTGCTTTGTCACGTGAATTATTTTAAGGTTAATTAACGTAGAAGTTATAATATATTGTTTTATTTTGCAAAAAAATTCATATTGAATTCAAAATTAAAATTGCTTTTTTTTGCAAAAAGGATACCTATGATATTTGAAGCTATGTTTCTTATAAAAAAATACGAAAAATATTGGAATAAATTGAGTTGGTTGTTGAGCACTGATAACTACTGCGAAGTTAATGACTGTTCAACGGCTAATGTATGGTTATTAAAATGCCATATTATCCCAAGGCCAATATCAGACAAATTATAAATTTATATGTATACACATACGAGTAACTAAATAAGAGGCTTCTTTTCTCTGTCTTTCATGGGAAGCACGACTTGCTCCAGACATACCTAGCGGCATCTTACGTTCATTTGGAAAAAAAATAGCATTTGCACTATGCTACGTTTTCTGTTTTGAGAAAACTATAACTCTCAAAATCTATACAATAGATGTCGCTGTATAATAAGCTTCATTACGCAGCAATTGGCGGTAAATTTGAATTTACTCTAATATATAGAGTGCAACGTATATATGAAATAAAATTCATAATCCTCGATAACAAAATTTCGTAAAAAATTAAAAGTTCAAATATAAAAGTTGAACAGATTTTTTACAAAATTATGTAGTCAATGATTTATGAATTTTATTTCATGTAAGTTACACACTATATAACAGTATAATAAAACAATGAATTTTATATCTATTAAAGAAGAAGGTATGATTGGTTTAATAATAAAAAGAGAATTGTTTTTCCATTGCTTTATTCTATTATAAATAGGAAAAAAAGTTGATTACATGACTAGTAATTAATAGCGATTAACATGATAAAAAATAGATGCATACTTTATGCTAAATATTATTGTTAAATACATTTGTTCCGAACTACAATGGTTCTCAATAAGTACTATGTACTACTGATAATTTTTCTGTGAAAATTTAAATATGCTCAGTATTAGCAAAAAAAATCAGTAGACTCGTAGATATAAGTATTTACCATTACTTTTATATTCACTAAAAATACGAATCAACCTTAAATAAATAAATACCAAAATAAGGTAAAGTTATTCTTCTCAATATTTTTAAAATATTTAATTCAAAGTAACAATTTTTGTTGGTGAGATTAAAATCTGGTTTACATAATTTGCGAATTGATTCTAACCCCAAACATTTCTGTCTGCAGGAACTCTGAAGAAGCTTTGATTTCTGTAAGAAGTATCTGTGATACCATAGGAATAATATATATGTTTGCAGTTTGGTACACAGCAGTATATTCAACAGTATTTTATATTAAAAAATAAAACAAACAAAAGCAGGCAAGGCAATTTAGATAATCATTTCACTAACTATAATTAACTGTTTGCGTTAAATTTTAATAAAACACAGAAAACATTTATCAGAATGTACTAGAGCGATAACTTACCTTCATCGCGTTGCAAAAATATATTAAATTTTAACTATCCATTGCATCCATTTTTCATGTTCATAGAAAATCATACATGTTTTAACCTCAGATTTTTATTATTTATTAGTTTCTTCACTTTCTTTTCGCTACAGCGAACTCTACCAGTTATACTGGCAACTTTGCTTTTCTTTTAAATTGTGACACAGTTTTCTGTATGCTAATTTTTCTCAAGTAGTAGTGTTTTTCCAAATGACCGTAAGATGTCGCTCGGGAACGCGATGTTAAGGTACCTATCCTTTAAAAGCGTCTTATTTATTTAGTCGTATATGTATACACGTATATAACATATAATATTAATGAAAATCTGTGCTCTAGAACACATGAAAAATAAAGATTACCACTTAATACATGCTGTTTACATGGTTAGGCAGGTATACTAGTTGAAATGTAATAAATGTGTATAACATATATCTGTTGTAGTTATATAAAAGGATGGAAATTCCCTAGTGCTACAGCTTAATGATTTTGGGATGTTTTCTAGCACCTTGGCAATTTCAGGTACTCTAGCTACTAATAATAATCGAAAACCAAAGTAAAGCTCATGGTATAACAATACCAGCAAATTTTAAGACCTAATAATTAACTAAACTAATCCTTAAAATTAAGCTTATCTAGTACTGGGAGGATGTGGGGTACTACACAGCTTCAGGTCGGGTTCCCTCTGGATGGTAAGGTTGAGCTCACGATTGAATGCACCGCAACACAGCAGGAACCAAACACCAGATCCAAGTAGGTTGAGAAGTAGTTGTCGTCACAGCTTATTGGAAGCACGCAAGCAAGGAAAAAAAAAGCAAATTTACTTTTACAATCTACGGTCATGCAGAAATGTACGGCAGGGTCAATTTTCAGTACAGCATTTAGTTTACTACTATGTCAAGCAGAAAAGGACAGGGTCGAAAAAAAACACCTAAAAGGAAGAGTAAATGCTAAATACAACTACATATGCATTTTTAAATGTAAATATTAGTCTTCAGATAAAAGCACATGTTTTAACTAACCTATACATACCTTGGTTGTAGGACGAATTTTAAAATTTATAGTTTTACTCAATCTCTTTGTGTGCAATAAATATCCAACTCTAAGGTTGTAAATATACCAAACTATATATTTTGCCCTATATTTTAATTTATTAAAAATCCGCAAATTGTGAGCAGCTCAGCAGTCAGAAATTAAACAAGAAAAAAGAAAGAGTTTTTTTCCTCGTTATCAAATAAGATTATCTTTTGTACCCTAGGGGAATTTTTAACCAACCTGCTGGCCTGACAAACATTTAAGAAAATATTGAGATCTGTTTTCAAAACGAACGAGGTTAGTGTTTAATTTACTCTGAAAATAAAACTGTTACAAACCCTTGCACGACCATCGTGCATCTTCAGACAGAAACAGGATTTGTCAATAAAGATCACCTGATTCCATTCTTGGTCTTACTAAATCCTCTACACCATTGTAAGTAGTTAGCTCAATGCAGTGGCGGCTCGTCGTATGAAGCAACTGAGGCCGGGCCTCACTGTAAAATTTGGCTGTATATTTTAATACCCCATAATTTCCAATCCATTTGCCTACTACATTTATCAAAAATCATTGTAACGAAATAAAATAATTGCTTCAACTTTAGCCCTCGTATGTTATAACGTACCTCTGGTTTACATTTCAATATCCCGCCGTTTCTGTATCTACCCGCATGGGGAGTCCGGGTCACCCACTAATCCCACCACAGTGAGGCAGAATTTTGCGAGCCTCAAATTGCGTTATGGTTTCTCCCACCACGCGAGACGGTTAAAATCGATGTTTTTCGCTTCATGTCCGCTCGAGACTGAGGCCCGATTTCTGGCGCCTCAAGTTTTTAGTTCAACGTTCAACGGCAAATGGACGATGTGATAGTGGCTAGTGACTGTAGTTAACTTGTGAACTGTAGATTATTTACGTAGGTGACGCGATTAATCGATTGTTCAAGTGTTAATACTTTTATTTATGTGTTTTGAATTTCCAGTGGTTAGTGTTAGTGGTTGATTAGTTGAATGCGATTTCTTAAATATTCTGAAGATTAGTTGGTAAGCGCGGTGGTAAAGTTTTAAGGACAAAGCAGGTAGAATTTGTTAGATTAGGTAGAAACAATTTTTTAAATTATTAGATGCTGAACATATATTTGTTTCTATTATTTATATTGTAAATAAAAATCGAAGTTCTGATGTTATTTAGTTTTTTAATATATGGTTATAGTAGAGCTATTTTCGAAGACCTCCATAATAAAAATTGGTCAACGCGTCAAGGAATATTATCTCAGGGGAGACGTGTAAATATATTCCTATTTAGGTATTATTTGGGCCTCACCTCTTGCAGCTACCACGAGCCGCCACTGGCTCAATGGTGACGAGTGACAGGTGGTCCCAATGTGAAGGATAAGACAAGAGGCCAAAACTTTATATTTGGCGGTATACTGTACGCATACCAACCATGCACCCATAATGTTCTTCAAACCACTGATTTGCAATAGTCCTACTGCTGCTAAATGGGTGTCTGAGAGCTAAAAGTCGCAATCGACGATGTTCACACTCTGGGGTTCCCCTACGACGGTTGGAGTCTCTCGCTCTTTATCCACGACCTTTCTGAGTCCAAGCCTGATAACGGCGTACTATGGTACGTAAAGATCTGTTTCTGTTAGTGTTTCTAGAAATTTCTCTCATCGACAAACTTGCTTCGCGCAACCCAACAATCCGCAATTCACTGAGCTGGTAAATCTGCTCAATCTAAGCATAATTAGCTGTAAAAAATGTCGTTTGCAACAAGTTTCAGAACACTTGCAATACAAATGTAAGCAGAACAGAATGCTACGTTATCAAGTTTACTTTCACCAGGTGAAGTAAACAGGCAAAACATTAGTACGCGGTGTAGAGCTAACTACATCTATCGGCCGTGTTTGCAGGCAAAACATTATCAGAATAAAATGATATTTAATGAGTATTTACCCTTCTTTTTCACGTAGTATATTATATAATGTTGATTCCCTACTTAAAAAATAACTTATCTGATTAATCACGAAATACATATGTGCTTGTTTACATACGTGTGTGTTGTTTACATACGTACAAACAATCACAATTGAACATCTCGTATAATTATCAAATTCTTCGCGAAGTAAGGAGCCATTCTATCTGAAATTATTACGAAGTTTCAAACACAATTTCGGGAAAGAGATTTGTCACAGCCGAGGGGGTTCGCCCGGGTCGATTCATTTCAGGCGAAATCGAAAATGAGCCGTACTCTCGGCGACCGAGAAAACTGATGAATTATTCGACGTAATCTAAAGAACTTTTTTAGAGTTAATCACTGAGAAACCGTTCTTTTATTCTCACCGTCGGTAGGAATTAGTGATGAGCTTCGGCTTTAACACTCGTTGTTGAATATAAAAACGTATAATCGAGATATTTATCAGGTCAATGTGGAGTTTCGTTTTTCTGATCAATTCGTCTAGACTTCATCAGTATTAAGGTAGACTGACTGTTGTGATTGCTCAACTTGCTAAAGCGATGTGCTTTTATTGTACAAAAATTGGGTGACCCAGATACTCGTAGATTTATTTGTAAAGGGATATATAATTGTTTACATTTTGAGGTGCAATCAGAGATCTTCATTCAGCTTATTAATATAGGCAACTGGATAAGTATTATACACGACTGCGTTACAACGGTTGCCATATTTTCATTTATACAGTAAATTGAAGATTTATATTAGTGCTTGGCATAAATTAATTAATGAATTGTAGCACAAATATCATATGGTAACATATTGTAATTACAATTTAAAATAAAATTGTAACACTGCACCAAGTTAATGCATGACCTATTAAATATACGAAGTGGCAAATTTAGGTAAACACCTATACATATCATTTTATTTTGATAATTTTTTACATGTTTATTTCTTTTGGTGAAATTAAACTCAATTGTGTAGCAAGCGTTGTGAAGTTTGTTACAAACGACATTTTTATATAGCTGATTATGCGTACGTAGATTTGGGCAGATTTCTCAGTTTAGTGACTTTGAGAGATGGAAAGCAGATTGTTGGGTTGCGCGAAGCAGGTTGAGAGAGAGAGAGAAGGACTAACAGATCTTTACATACCATAGCCACTGAAATATACGATATGGAATGCGTTAAGTCCCATTGCGCATCCAAATAAAGGTACCAACCCTAGGAGCAGACAAAAGGAGGCACATGAAACTCAGCAAAGACATACTTCATTGGTTATGTATGTGGGTGAGAGAGAGACAACCATCTGCACGTACGATATGAATTGTGTTCTTAATTTCCCATTATTTTGTTTGTAGACACGTCATTGGCGTACAGTGTGGCTTCTTCTTTTATCTTGTATCTCAGTGTTATTCTTTGTGTATTTTTGTGGGTGTTTTTGTTGGAACATGTCATGTTTTATAAGGGACTGTAAAATTAACCAGCATATAGCACGAAATAATTCTTCATATTCAGAATTCAATTCCATTTCAATTCACAATCAGCTAAGCCCCCACTGCTCCGCCATTGCTAGAGTCACAAAACAAAATATGGCGCTGATCATAAATAATCCATTCGCGCAGCTTTTAGCGCATTCCAGTCATCATAATATAAAATTACATTTCAGTGACCATAGCACGATGTTACCAGGAAACTTCTCTGACCGAGAAACCTGCGCCGCGCAATCTTCCCACTCCCAAAGTCACTATGCTGGGAAATCTGCCCAAATCTACGTACTCTAGACATAATCAGCTGTAAAAATGTCTTTGCAAGAAGCTTCACAACGCAAATGTGAGCAGAAATCTTTAAAACACCTCAAGCTCCAAAAAAACTTAACGAATAAACCTGATAATTTAATAATTTTTTACTTTCAGCAAGAGTAGTAAGCATGCAAAAGGTTATCAAAATAAAATGATATTTAATGGGTGTTTGTGTTTGCCACGTAGTATAATAGTAAAAAACGTATAATAATTAAAATATTTATCAGGTCAATATTGAGTTTCGTTTTTCTGATCAATTCGTCAAGATATCATCAGTAGGTATTAACGTAGACTGTTGTGATTGCCTAATTTGTTAAAATGATTCGCAAATTTTTAGTATACTGGGTTTAGATAATATTGGATGACCCAAATACCCATAGATTTATTGGTAAAGGGGGATTTTTATATTGTTTACATTTTAAAGCCATCAGAAAAACTTCTACATTCTACATTAATCTGGGCGATTGGACTGATTTTATACGAGACTACGTTCCAGTGGATGCCATATCTTCATATACATATAGATAAATTTGCAGATTTACAGGGTGTCCCACCGGAAACTCTCTCGGATCGTTATCTGAAAAAGTACTGATCCGGAATATTTGAAAACGTGGCAACATGGCAGAGTCTCTCGGAAGTCGACATATTATTTTTTTTTTGGATTCTATGAAAAATTTTAGTTCCGCTTTGTATAACATCTATAGCTATAGTCAGCGGTCGAAATTGTGGGCAGTGAGTAATCGCTAGCTTGTAGACTAGCGCGACGGGCGAAGCGTGCGGGGAGCAACATTTCATAGGCGTACTAAATTTGAATGCGATCAGATATAAAAAATATACAAAAATGACAAAAATAATTGCATTACATAACATCCATTATTTTTAGAGTAGAAACAGTGATATAACAGTTTTTACCAATTTCGAGGCGTTAGATAATAAAAATAATAAGAATATTTAAAAATTTAAAGTTTTTATCTTGTATTATCCGTCCTTATGGACGGCGATTGTCCACTACCACCCACTTACACCTACCTGATGTGCACTCCGCAGATATCAGACTTAAGCCTTGTCTTCATGGACGCGAAATTCACGGATTTTTGCACGAATTTTGCAACTTCTGTTTTAATAATTATTTATGGCGGGAAAATCTCAACTTTTGACAATTGCAGTTTGCGAAACTGTCAAACACTACAAACATTATTGCCCCTTTCATTATTATGTGGTGTTAATAAATTTGTTTTGAACTTCTGAAAATCTACCATGGCAGTTTCATGATGAAAATGATAGAAAATGTTATAGGTAGTTGACAAAATTTGTTACAAATAGAGATTTTTCCACTGTTAAATAAATCGCGCAATAATTTGCAAATTCCGCATTCAAAAGGACAAAAGGCTTTAGAATACATACACACTATTTACTATTGGTTACTAGCACTGTCACACCGTTTTAAATTTATGTTACTACCTTTGTATTAGGGGGGAAAAATGAGAAAAACAATACCGCTCAATTTCATTTCAAACATTTCTGTAAATTGGTTCGATTAAAAATAATATTTCATGTCACTTTGCCTCTGACCTTGTTGTTAATAACTGGTCTGATTTTAACAAAAAAGTAAAAATTTTACGTATATATCTCGACAAGTCTTGTCTTTATGTAGTTTAAAACCAGTTGGACTAATTTTGTAAGTTCGTTTCTTTAATATTTTTGTATTTTATTAATTTGTTAAAAAAATTTCTTTCAGATTGAAACAAAATAAATATGTAAACATTTTTTTTTTAATTTATATTATCTGAAGATTGGTGCTATCCCTAAACGATCGTAATAATAAATTTTTATGATTGCATAGTATTTTAAACTATGGTTTTATTATTTGGACCAATTCCCAGGAAATATTTTATACATTGGTTATGTCATTGTCAGTAAATTGAAAATATTGTTTATGAAATTTAGACTAGATGCCGAAACTATTAATTTTCAGTCACGCTGTATGTAAAAGAAAACAAAGTTACTGTTATATAAGTTAAAAGATAATGATCAAATTGCCTTTTTTACTCATACGTTCTCTCAGTATGTTTGTTTGGATACCATAATTTTATTTTATGCGTGTGAAAACTGTTGGGTATTGATCTAAATCGACTACAAAACGAACCAAATGAGAGTTTGTGTGGTGAAACAGATTTGTAGAGACAACAAACTGAGAAATCATGAAACAAAAAAATTGATTTTAATACAGAACATATTTTTTGCGTGTACCTAGTAACCGAAAACAGTTTCTGAGCCGTTATGTCTTTTTGTAAATTTATTATCTCGGCTAAAACTTAATTATCTCTGTCAATTTTTGCAGCGCAGAACGTATGTTTAGATAAAGCGCAAGCAATCGAGCTGAAATATTTTCAGCTTAGTTTGCTTGCAAGCGCTTCAAATTCAGCGTAACCGTCCAAGAAACGCTAGCAAAAAGAGGCTTGCGCCCGCTTTCGCTTGATAATGTTAGACGCAGCCATTGTTTCATACAGGGCGATTCATAACAAATAAGAAGACGATATCACCAAAAAAAAAATGTTTAAGGTTTTAACATTATACACTAGTACGTAGCTGGCAACTGTATTTCAACGGCATCTCATATACAAAAAAAGTAAACAAGTTTGTGCGTTTGGAGCGTGTGTCAACACGCTTGCCTGGCGAATAGGATTGGAGTGAGGATATGCTCTCTAGGTGGTAAACGATCGAGGTCAGTAGTGTTGTGTATTTATCGTGGGAGTGTCAATCTTTAAAATTTTCAAAATGGTTCATGTGTAGAAGAATGCTGAATTAATGGACATGATTCTTACTTGGTGAAGTTAGACAAAATGCATTGACAGCTTTGTGCTTGTATGTGTAAATTATGAAACTTTTACGGCAGCTGAAGAACAAGTATTGAATGCGGTTCGTGAACATTTGCGAATAAGTACAAAGTAGATTGCTTGTCAGGTGACTGGAGTATCTCAATCAACGCTGTGGCGCTTACTACATGACGCTCAGTTATACCTATATCATCCAGCGTGTTTAGGCACTGTTATCGACAGATTATCCATCAAGGTGGTACTTCAAGCGCAGCTAACCTATGCCTCCACGGCGTGGGGTTAAGGTTAGCGGCCAAAAGCCATATCAAGTACAGGCTGTGGAAAAAGCCTTACGCACGCCCATCGCCGCCCCTGATACGTACCAAACACAGACATCTTACGAGGCCTAAAATACACAAACATGACACAGATAGTACGAGACAGGGCACAAAAACGATTTAACGCGGCCGCGACCCACGACACCCTTCTCCTCCGACAAGCCGTTAACTATGTACCTGACGTGACAGACAAACACAAGAGACCCAGACAATTCTTGACCCGGGGTGACCGCCCCAACACTAACCACTCTCCCCTTCCCCGCTAACTCTTTTCCGGTACAGCCAAGACCAGAAACCAAGAAGAGACACCGACAAAACAAAACCCTACCCTTACCCTGACGTGCCTTTACCCTTGTACCGGCCCGCGAAAGCCGAGGGCTAGATACCAAGCCAAAGGCTGAAGGGCCGGTGCGTCCTTAGCTACAAGGCTATACCCCACAAAAAACCCACTCCCAGGGCGCGAATGGTTAGACAACTCGCGCCCGCGATGACGACTACTCCCCGGGGCCCACCTTCACGAGGCTCCATCTCTACAGCGATGAGGCAGGACATAGAGGGATAGTTCTCCTGATCCCAAATCATTTAGGCCACCAACACCGCCAAAAATATCGGCGCGACAGATTATCCATTGCGAGCTAGATTTTGTGAGTGGTTGTTGCAGCAAAATGCTGAAAATTCTCAAATTACAGCTGATGTCGTTACAGATGAAGCTTTATTTACTCGAAATGTAATTCAGAACATTCTCAATACAGACGTTTGGGAAGTCGAAAATCCGCATGCAATTGAACGGGACCACTTCCAACACTGTTTTTCACTGAATGTTTGGGCAGGAATTGTGATCAGCGCCTAATTGGATCGTTCATATATCTCAATCGTATGGATGATTTACGATATCTCGAATATCTTCACAATAATCTGCCCGCCCTTCTTGAAAATATACCCCTAGCTGTCCGACAGCGTATGTGGTTTTTACATAATGGGGCACTTCCTCCTTTTTTTGACATCTTTTTGTTGGGCCAAAATTGAGGTGTACCGTACCGTACCGAAGTGGAAACCATCGAGATTTCCATGAGCGTATTACAGCTGCCGCGAATAATTTACATTTACAAGAACAGCAACCAGAGGTAATATTCGCTTTAAGCCTTGTCCTCATGAACGCGCGAAAATGCTCACGAATTTCGAAGATTTCAATTATTAATGGCAGCAAAGTGTCAAATTTTCGCGAATCTCGCAAAAACAGGAATATTATCGCCATTTTCATCATTATATGGGATTAGTAAGTTTTACTTGAGCTTCTGGCAATCTACCGTGACAGTTTTATGATGAAAATGATAGAAAATAATTCGCGCGAAGTTTCACGAATTTTGCGTCCATGAAGACAAGGCTTTAGTATGGCAAAATTGGATAAGGCAAGCTCAAATGTGTGTGCAAGTCGAAGGGCAAAATTTCGAACAGTTTTTGTAATAAGGTATGTGCAAATTTTTTTATGAATTTCATGTTTCTAATAGTGATCAAGTACCGCAAATTAATGTAACAAAATTTTAATTGATAAACCGGCCGTTAGTAGTTCTCGAAAGGAAGCAATTTACAATACAGGTTTAGCAGTCAAGAAGTGATTATCAAATAATGAGATTGTATTCTTAGTATAGGCACACGAAGAAAGTAACCTCTAGGACTCTCAAAGGCGCATACCTGCAATTCAATCGATAGATTGGTGATATCTGAGTGCACGAAGTGTAATACACACGTTATGGTTGTTTGATCCAGAAATAGTTCTTCAATTTTTATTTATCATGTCTCTGTAAGAATGCCGTATTGCTCTAAATTGTCCATAGTAAACACATACGCATTTTAAACGTAATATAAACTTGCCATACGTTGATAAACCGTGTTTGTTATACTAGAATATCAGCGGTTTGTTTTTGGCATAATAAAACATCTTTTATATATTATAATGTTATAAATAGCTACAAAATTTTTTCATTTAAAATCGCTCTCATCAGTATTCTTACATTTAAATAACGTTATTGTAGGCCATGGTTTTACTATTATTGTTAATGTATCTATAACTTATAATGAATATATTCTTCTACAGGTTTTGAAATGAGTTAGCCGAAATAATGTTTTTAAAACACATGCAGTTATATATCTAAACTTTTTTAACGACTTTGTTTGATTGGCTGAAAAGAAACCACGTGATGCTCACTGTGTCCTAATAATATAACTCGGTAGTTCTTAGTTTGTGTAAAAGAGGTAACACCAAAATTCTTTTTGTTTTGTGTTATTTCTGCGGTAAGATTTCAAATTTTATTAATGTACTTATTTCAAGTACTTACTTCATATCTTAATGTATAAAGCAACCACGTACATGATCGTCCTGTATTAACAGAAATTATGGGCAACTTAGGCAAGTACGAAGTGTCTACTTTGTTTTAGTAATATTTGTGATATATAAAAATATTAAATAAATATATTATTTGATAATTTATCCAAAGATTAAGGAAAGTGTGACAAAAATTGTATTGCTTATACATATTAAATGAAACACACTATACTCGTATGTCACCTAATATGTCATAAGTTTACTATCAATTTCACAGATGTCTTCGCAATTTGATTATTTTAATTACTTATCATCATGAAAGCCATCAATAACAGAAAAATTAATATATATTATATTAACGGATATATATTGGGAAGTGTAATATCGACATATAGAGGGTAAAATTCTACAACAGCTTTTGATTAAACAGGGTGTTCTATTTAGAAAAGTTTTGGCTATCCGAGGATAAACAAATTCAGCAATAAATCTTCACCAGCCTGTGTAAAATTAATCAATTTTTAAGATATATTTGTAACAAATGATAGCCGTCCTTCTATTTCTCATTCAAATGAATACACGTGTACAGTTTACACGATGTAAAAATAGACAATTTTAAATTAAGCTATAGAATAGTAACTTTTTTTTTTCTTTAAGAGTTGATATCTCGAAGACCATTAGAGAGAGATATAAAAAAGTTTGATAAAAGTATCCCTAAAATTACGCGTAGAATCCAAATATACAAACATATTGATTGGTCAGTGGTCGCGCGGTTTAAGGCGTCAGTACTTGAATCGAGGTGACTAGATCGCTGTGGGTTCGACCCCCGCAGCCGGTATACCGTATATAAGCTATATTCGTGGAGAGATTGACACCCTCTCTGTGGGTATGGTAGGGTGGAATACTGTTGGCTTGGGTCAATGTGAGAGATTGATACCGGTTGACATTTGGCTACCCTCCCTAATTATTGAGGTTTTCCAGGTTTCCCTCATTCCTGCAATGAATGGTGATTAAGGCCTACCAACGTTAGTCGTTCCTGGGCGCAAATGCGGCCTGCTTAATAATAATATGCCGCCCCCTCTCCCGCACAAGACTTCGACTTCTGGGCTAACCCTCGTGATTAGAATGAGGGGTAGAGATATTATTATTATTATATACAGGGTGTTCCATTTAAAATTAAAATACTCTAATAGACCGTCATCGTACGACATCGTATAAGTATTGAACATTGACGTGATAAATGTCTTTAAATAAATTGGACACAAAAAACTATTATTACATTTTGACCTATGTTGATGGTTACATTAAAAGAAATATTATTTAAATGTGCAACAGTGTATCACATATAGTAAGGAGACATATCTATTTAACGTGTAATGTTCATGTTCCATTTACCAAAATGTTGTGTGTAAATATAAGTGTCTTAAAACGTGTAATTTCACTACATTTAAAAGCATCAATTTTTTGAAATGTTGTTAGGTCGTAATAAACGTTTTATGTTTTTTTTATTGGGAAGTGTTGAGAGTTATGAACGAATTTTTGGATCTTCACACACATATCCGAATCTGACTTAGAATAAGTTATTTTTATGCTAAATTTATGACAAGGTATAAAGGAATTATTTTCACGCGATAACGTTAAACTTAAAATCACGTTACAACAGCTGAAAATTTAATGTTGTGAATAATGTATTTAATGCAATCAATGTATATAAATTAGTTTTAAATTTGCAGGTCCATAATTCTGGAGAATATGATAATGAAGTTTAGTGTAGATGATGTTGTTCTACTGTACAAAGTGGTTAAGTTTCCAATGTGACTTCCAATTCAGTTTGCTATAAAACATTGATTTTATAAATACACTGTTTTGAAGACACTAGGTGTTGAAGTTTTTAAATAATTCTTTTCTCCCAAAGGAACGGGAATATTAAAAATTATTTGGCGATGTAAAATATACTGTGTTGAGCATTTAATTTTATATAACAAAAGTTTCCGAAAATTACGAAGAACTTTACACAGCGGAGCGATTTTTCTTACTATTTTTACAATAAAAAGTTAAAATAATAAAATAATGTAGGTACTTTATACTCTACGTTTTGATAGTGTGGAAATGATTACTCACATAAATTAAAACGTACAAAAAGCGCTGCAAATTCACAATATATTTAATTTTGTAAAAGAATCCTTTAAAAACCTGGAATAATAATCAAGGTTTGCAATAGATTTTATGATGTTAGTGTTAAAAATATTATTTGTTAACTTGTTTTTAATAGTATATTATTTAACGAGCGGTAATGCAGGTCATAACTCACGCAGTTCATCAAGTGAGTTATGACCATTACCGCAAGTTGAATACTATACTTTATCTAAGACTATAACATCTTTTTAAGGACTTATTAGAAATTGATTTGAAAACGTCAAAATTATTTTGTTAAAATATCAAATGACATTACTCCCCTCAATGATAATAATTGACAGTTCCGCCTACTGACAGGCGTTGGCAATTTAATAATTTTAAAATCTTTTAATTATTCATTCCTTTCCACTTGTTAAAAATTCTTTCCATTTTACACTAATGGAACGTATTTATCGGCTTAAAAAGTTCCAAGAATTTACTGCGTACACTATTTACATACCAAATTATCATTGTAGAAGCCCAGCGTGAGTTATAATAACACACTATAAAAACTCACGCTACTTATTTATTTATACTATTAATTGCTCAAAAGCAGTTGAATAATTAATATATAAATTAATAGGAGTAGATAAAACATATTTTAGTGGTATTGTCTAGAATACGGTTTATTCTACGAAAACATTTTTCCGCAAAAAATATAGAAATGGAAAAGAAAGTTAAAGTTACTCTAACGTTCTGTCTTGGAAACTGGACCGCTATGTATATAGTACATTAATATTACATTTTCTTAAATATTCTGATGATACAATTATATCTCGGATATTCCATCGATTCTAGTGGAATGTATAATAATATTCTATTTTCTAAACCTAGGGCTAAATTTATAGCCGTTCTTTAAGGAAACCTCAAGGGTTCCTTACTCAAGGAGGCTTTATGTTCCAAGAAAGGTCTCGGTTTTATAGTTAAGAAAAACTATCTTTTTTAAAGAAAAACTCGAGGAAGCGGAACAGTGCCAAAAATGAATATATGTATGTTGATGTCTTCGAAGACATTTCACAGTTTTATGATATTAATTCTTAAATATACAGTTTATTTAAATTAAATTTTAGTTTTAAATCATCAATATATACTTTATTGCCAACAGTACCTCAAAAAATTTCCATATTTTTCCTCTGGAAAATTTCTGATGATGTGTTTATACCAAATGGTAATCTTAAAAATCGATAACGATCTAGCGGTGTTGCAAAAGTACAGTTTACATGATTCTTCATCTACCATAATCTGTTAAAAATAATATTTAAGATCTAAAATAGAAACAAAATTCTGTCAATATTTCATCTGATGAAGGAATTTGATAATGTTCGCGTTTTATATATTTATTTAAAACTGTGAGATCTAAACATATTATTAATTTTTAATTTGGCTTTTCTACAACCACTATATTATTATTTACCCAATAAGTTGCTTCGGTTTGTTTACAAATTACTCTAATTTTTTCAAGTTTATTTAAAGAATTTTTAAATTTGAGCATCATCTTTCATAAAAAATTTATATGGAGAGCCTGGAAATGTTCCTAAACCTTGAATAACATCTTTATAGTTTGCAATTGCTCCCTCTTTATTATTAAAGGTATGATTTTCATTATTATTTGCAATATTATTATCTAATTTTATTATATTAAGACTTATAGAACTCCGACAACCCCAATTCTGGATCCACCATATGCTGATAAATTCACATCTACATTTTCCAACTGATCATTTCCTGCAACTTGTTTAAAAAACTTGACAGGAAGGAGATTGCATTGTGCTCCAGTGTCGACCTTAAAAGAAATCAATTTATTATTAATTAATATCATCATTATTGCTTTTATAATTTTCTTTATTTTCTAAAATATCATATTTCTTATATTTTACATTAACACATAAAAAATTCACCGCTAGAAGTATCATCATAACTTTTATTAAACTCAGTATTATTAATTCTCTTATTTTTATTTATAAGATTATTCTAATTTTCTTATTTTTTTGTTTAAACGTACAAACAATTTCAAAATGATTAAACTTTTTACAATAATTACTACTTTACCAAATGCAGGACATTTACCCACGTGGTATCTGAAACTACATTTTTTACAATCATATACCACATTATTATTTTTACATTTATTTACAATATTATTAGAAGTGGAATGTGTACTTATCTTATAATGCTTGCTTCTTGTAATAGCATCCAACCCTATGCCAGATTTATTTGCTTCGCCCATGTCCGCCATTTGCTTCATCTCATGAAGTCCACAAATTTCTTCCGCCTTGGCATAAGTTAAGTCTACAATTTGTAACAGCTTTCCTTTTAATTTGTCATCCTGTATATTCATCACCAATTTGTCTCGCCATATTTTCTACGTTTACCACGTGGATCGATCTTCAAAATGAAAAAGACTTTTTATTATTTGTTTTTTATTCTTCCTCGTAAAAAAAACAGTTTAGCAAAGCCGTTTGCATTGGCCTTTGTATTTATGTAAAGCTGTAACAATTTAACACTAGATTTCCATTGTTCATACCTCCTTCCAGGCGATCACATTTTTCCAATCGTCTTCTTAAATTTAAAATTACTTTACATAGTTAACATTGTTTAACAAGTTATTAATATTATTAGTATATAATATTAGTATTGGTATATTATTAGTGTTAATAAAGCAAGTCGCATGAAATAATTTTAAATTTAAGAATACGATTGGGAAAATGTGTTCGACTGGAAGGTCAGTAAAATATAACCTCCCTTCAGGTGTTAACTGTAGAAAAATGGCTGGCCGAAATTCCACAGCCTTCTCACATTTCTATAGGTTAATCTGAAAGAAAGGAACATACTGCATCTAATTTAGTTCAGAATTTTCTCGGTAACTGTTTAAAAAACTTAGTTTTAGCTTTTAACGTATCCAGATAAATAAAGTAAAAACAAATGCTCTAGTAAATCACAAATGATAAAACAAAAAAGCATTAAATAAAGATGTGTCTATGTACTAGAAATTAGAAGTTTACAAAAATTAACTCGTGGTGATCTGAACATGTTCTCTAACAAGATAACATATATCATTAGTATTTATTTGTCACATATTATTTTCTTACATCAAACTTTAATTTTGTTTTATCCATTTGAACACCGCTAACGAGAATTAACTGAACACAATAAAGACAAGTTACCAGAATAGTATTCTATGCGTTGGCATTGTCGGCATACTGCAGCTGCGCAGTTATACACTTTCAGTGAGGAGTAGGGATGCAATACACATATGTGTAGTTATAGTTCAATATTATAACGTAATTTATATTCCAAATAGTACCCATGTACCTGTTATATTTAATGGAGTTTGGCACACAATACCAGAACCAGCACGTACCGTCACCCTCAACGACGGCCACAGCAGGTCACGTCGGTAACATGCAATTTTTGCGTCCTCGTTAGGCCGACGTAAGGTCTGTTCCCACAAAAGTCAGGAATTGTTTCATACTGTTAGAAAGCTTTAACCAGTTAAGTTGTGGATAGGTTGTTAAACTGTCGGGCACCCTCGCTTATCAGCAACCACTATTTACTTACCTTAAACAAACTGCAAGCCATATGACACTGCTCTACAAAATATTGTGTTTTTGTAACGTAGGCGAGAAAAGTCCTCGAAATTTTTTATGGTTTAGTATGTTGGTACGTATAAAATATAAAATTTGCTGCTAATACGGCTAACCTCTAACTGAGAAAGAGAAGAGAAATGCTATATTTTTTTAATTTCACAATTGTTTGTAGCACCTACATCTACCTTTTCCAACTAATATCAAAATTTTGTGGACAGACCTATTCTAACTCCATTACATTGTTACATTAAGTAATCCAGTCATTACATGTTAAATCGCATTTAATGAAAGGATCGTGTTGGAAGTCAAAAAGTGTGAACAACATTTACGAGCAATCGAACTTCGGATATATAATTCCAGTTCCTAGCGGAGAAACGCGTTAAAATTAACGGAAATAATATCCTGGCTTCGAAAATGAAGGATCTTGCAGAGTTCGCTGAACAAATAACTCGTCTGCCGCCGTTAGAAATATAAAACACAATGAAAACAAGCTTATAAATGGAAACGGCGTTTGTGGCGTTTCTGTATATAAAGGACGAATATCCCAAACTCAGAAGTGGCACAAATATTACCGCCATATTTTCCAGATTAGGGGACTCAAATACCCGAAACAATATCAGATGTTACTGTCTTCTGTATTTGTATGATAAAATCCAGTTGTAAAATCAGGTTTGCAATGATTTTAAATTTCTTTGGTTATTTTTTATTATTCGTGCGTGGTTTTATTGTTATACTAACTATTCTTATAAATATACAGGGTGTTTCAACACGAATGGGACACAACGAGATATTCCTATTGTCAAGTTGGATGAAAATAAAATGAACGTTTGTTTAATCCACATTGGGTCTGTCACATAGCGACATCTTTCACATCGCTGACATTTCACATCATTGGTATCTCTGACGTAACTCACATCGTTGATATCGCTTACATCACTTCTATCGGTTACGTCGCTGGCATAATTCAACTCTGACACTACTCACATCTCTTGTATCGCTCACATCGCTGGCATCCACATTGCTGACACTGTTCCCATTAGTGTTATCATTCACATTATTGATATTCACATTGCTGACATCTCTGACATCGCTTAATCGTATTACCCATGGCGCTGACGTATCTGTTGTCGCTCATGTCGTTGATATCACTTCTATCGCTGATATTCATACCGCTGACATTGCTCACATCACTGACAGTATTCACATCACTTTTATCGCTATTACCAGTCACATCGCTGATACCACTCACATCAATTCTATCGCATCACTGACATCGCTCACATTACACACATCGCTGACATCGCTCAAATCACTTCCATCGCTGTTAACATTCACATCGTTCACAACGATTTTAAAAATAGTATATTAGTTGGAAGTAAAAGTGCTCGATAGTTTTCAATTTAAAAGCTATTCTTTATTTCACTGTATGTTAAACAGGAACATAAACTAGTTAGATAAGATTTGTAATATATGTGTAAACTAGTATTGGCCAGTACTTTAAAAAATATCGATATTTTGTGTCGAACTATAGCGCACTGGAGATAAATATCAGATCAGTCTTATAGTATTTATTGATTGGTACGTACAGAAAAAGACTTTTTTAATTTAGCAAAATAATATTTTACTCAGACAAAGTAAAGTGTATCTACAGTTAAATTTGTAGTTAATGTCCCCTTTGATTATTAACGCATTATTAATTATTTTGATGTAATAATATTATTTTACAGACCAAAATATTTCGTTTCCTTTTTACCTGAAGTGTGGCTGAAAAGTAAGCGATATTTTTGTTAGATATTGAAATAACTATTTTTACAAATTTAACAACTAAGTTGGTTCTAAATACAACAAATTATATTAAATTAACCAATATAATTAGTTTAATTAAACCGAATATTTTTTAGATTAATGTAAATGTAATAAAATTGAATGAATTTATTACTTCAAGAAAATTGGATATGATGAATAAACAATAATATATTTTAAAAGTTTTTCGTGGGTCAACTTTCTTGTTCAGGTTCCTTGACTCCATTTACATGTCAAATTGCTTTGCAGTTTACACAATATTCTTGTATTTAGTGCAATGCAGCCAACGCCTGAAAGCGAAAGTAGTCTAGGGGTTTTAGATGGGCCTTTGTTGCACAATATGTAGATACAAAAATTATTTGTGATAATCCATCCATATTCACCTTTTTGAGCGTTCCACTCGATTTCCCATAATTTCCATTAAAAAAACCCAATAGAATACGGAATGTATCAACAACAATTATGTCTAGAGATTTTTGATTGGCATTACTAAATTCACCAGTCTTGTTCAAGAACTGCTGAATTTTTTTTTGGTCCGAACTAAAAAATTTTTTCGAACTTGAAAACAATCTACTGATCGGGATTTCAGCAGATTTTGTCTTCACTGATGCGTATGCTTAAGACAGGAAACTTTAACATTGAGTAGCTTTTAGACTGTAAAACGACTTTCAAAATGCGAATGCAAAATTTCAGAAAAAATCTAAATCCAACACACCTTATATCTCGCTCTACAACAGAGATTCAGAGTGATCAAGTTTCTTACATGATAAATGTTTCATTAAGCGAGATTTAGTTTGGTTAAATTACGTTATATATTTTTAATATTGTATAATTGCCATCCATATCTGAAAATACCTAGAACAACTGGTATAATACTAGGCATTTATTGCAATTATATGAGTATACAATCAAACTTATTTACTACGCAAATATGCATTCAAATACTGAGCAGTTAATTACAAACTATTTTATAATATACGAATATACTTTTTGACAAAATTCCATTGACTGTCCGCAATTTTTTTATCTAAAATATGCACTAATTAAAGGAATATTCATAATTAAAATGCTAAACTTCGTTTTTTATAGATAACTAGCATTGTAGGTACTTTGTTTTAGAGTAATTATATTTTACCACCAAATATTTATCGGTAATTTCGCTCAAAATTGACATTAATGTTTACAGTTCTTTAAAATTAAGTACCAAATAATTACAACGTTTTATTTCATATTAGGGAAGATCATCTACAATTACTTATTTCCCTCGTTTATTTCAAGGTTAATCTAACGACCTTCCACATAAAGCATATTATTTATTGTCATCATTATCTCTGACTGTTTGTTTTTGGTTGGATGAAAATCTAGGAGTTTAAATATGTTTGTTTTTAAGGCAATAGCGGTATTTAAGAAGTATTAGGAACTATTGTTTCTTTTAATTTAATGAAAATTGTGAAAAATGTATACAATATATTGCAATAATAATGGAACTTTTTTAAGCTATTTATTTCGTGCTGACGTATTCATAAAAAATTTACTTTCCGCTTTCGACATTAGTTATTTCCAGTCACCAATGGAAATTTAATGAATTTGCTGCTCAGAACTTCAGTAACTGAAACACTGATTTGAGAGCCATTCTTATTGCAATAGATTGTACCATCCTATATGTTATAAGGTATAAATAAATATACGAAATAAAATACCTAGGATGTATTTATCAATTTTAGATTAATTCCAAGAATTGTTGAGTGAATATTAAATTTCATTTCGGTTTATCTAGCAAATTTGTAATAGATTTTCTGCTGTATGAAGTTCTTAGTTATTTCCACACACCAATAAAGATTTATTGGAAATTCTGCTCAGAATTTCAGTAACTCAAAAACTGATTTGAGAGAGTGTCATTATTATTGCAATAAATTGTACATGCTATTTGTTATAAGGCATAAAATATACAAAAGAAAACACATAGGATTTGTTTATCAATTTTAGATTAATTTTAAGACTCAATATTAAATTTCATTCAGTTGAAATTGGATGTTAAAAAAACATGATTCGAGATTTTGGTTTATCTAGCAAATTTGTAGTTGATTTTCGGCTCTATGAAGATTTAAATTAACCAGTTGCTGCCGAACAATTAACTAGTCAAACCAAAATATTATGTCGTTAGTAAATAACATAAAAATATCTTAACGGTCAGATACTATCTACAGGGTGATGGGGAAATTACATGATTTTTCTAAACAGACGCAGAAGAAAGAACGTATTATTTTAATCAAAATGGCGTTTGTCCTAGTCAATTTCGAGAAAAAATAATCCTAAAAACAGTATTGGCCACTCCCCTATAAAACGGTTGCCCCCACAGCGAAGACCTGCGACGTCTGACGACGTTCGTACATGTATACCTAAATACAGCAGTGTGCATTAGTTTATATCTGTATACAATTTTTATTTTTGGACGACGCAGTAGATACTTTTAGAAGAGTTAATTTATCATTTGTGATATTACTAGGTTATGTTATTCCTATCGAATAAATTTGCAAAATATACGCGTAAAATGGGCAAGAAAAGTACATCTCACCAAGCAAATGGAAGAAGTATTGCATTATGTCATTATGTACGAATACAACATACAGCGCCTAATAAAAAATATTTCACGTGCCAGAAAATGAAAAGAAAAATGTGGTGTAGGGCGATGAAGCGCGACGAAAGGAAGCATTGCAATATTGTTTACATTTTAAAGTAAGTTTAATTGGAAATATATATGTAGGTAGATGTAAATTCATCGAAAAAATTAAAATGTAAAGTTGTAAAGAACCAATTAAACTTTTCTATTAAGCTACCAGACTGTATTCAAGGCGTTTTGAAAATCAATAGTAAAGCAAATGCACTTTTTTTTTAAATTTGTGTTTTTCAGCCCTTTATTCCGATTCCAAATAACATGTTATGTACTTGCTCCTACCATTTACAAGCTGTAGAATGTTATTTGAACCATTTATAAAGTTTTGCAATCTGACCCTGCTACATTAAATTACGTGTTTTATTCTGAAAACATAATAAACAAAAGTAATTTTAAAAGCCAGTTCAATACAGCTGTCGGCTGTTTTCATTCACTGCTGGTCGGGGCACGCGCGGAGTAGTTATTTTCTGGAATAGAACGCTACGTGTCAGTAGCTTGTCAATCCCTCATGGAGTAGCGAATGGCTGCTAGATGTATACTCGCGACAAGAATTCAGACGACTTACGTCATACGAACAAATGAATAATTTATTATATTTTCATCAAAATATTTAAGAAACTGCAACTGATAGTAATAAAACTATATACTACACTAAAAGTTTGCATTATATATTGCACCAAATTGCAAAAAATGATTGTGTTCAACGTGACCAAATATCGAAAATTACGTTGACAATAAAAACAAATGTGTAACGTCAGCCGTGACGTAAGACGTCTGAATTCTTGACGCGAGTATAGCTTTGCTACTCAGCGTTACTCATGGTCGCTCCTACTGCCAGGTTAGGCAGACTTAAACCAGCTAAGGTTATTCGTCGGTTATCTCACCTATGGCATACTGATGAGAGCTAAAAGCTCTTTTCAGTTATTGTTAACAATTTTTTTCTTGTTTTTTTTCTTGTTGGTTAAAATAAAATATGGTTAAAAGTTGAGGAACACCCCGTATATTCCTCTGTGCAATATTAGTTGCCGAACTTCTCTAAGATTACTTTTAGAAAAGAATTATAATTTAATTTTTTGCTATCCAATTAATATTCGATTACAGCATAAAATATCTGTGGGCTTTAATTATTTTTTTTTGTTATTAGTAGCACATTAAGCGGAAGTAAATTTAATGGTAGTTTTATATTCAAAATATGAATAGCTATAGCGTAGGTGAATACATATTAGTTTTTAGCAAAACATTTACTGTTTATTTTTCAATCATTTTATAGGCTGTATAGCGTTATCAATTCGTTTTTAATAATAGCTTTTTGCGTTAATCAACTCGGATATCCATAAAAATTGAGATAAATTTTCATTTGCTGTTTTACTAAACACCCTAAAACAATGGAATTTGTTAGCAATTTAAATTTTAATAGCACAATTAAACCTGTATGCAGAAAAAAAAATCGTATTTTAGTGATACTTTAATTGCGTTGGTTTTATTATATGTATAGTCTAAGGTAAATGTTAATGAAGTTGTATCGATTTTACTCATAATAAATTTAGTTCGTTTTAGGAAGGTATGGTATGGCTCATATAGAATTAAAAAGTATTGACCAATTTTATTGTTACAATTTATATTACTCATGTAACTCACTCACCACCTGCTATCATTTACTACACTTAATTTTACAGGAATATATGTATCAGTTCTGTGAAAATTTAAATGACTTGTTACAATTAGATAGGTTTTTATATTATATAGAATCTGAAAATTATAGCGAAATGTTAGTTATTCCTATATATATATATATATATATAAATTAGCACTGCGAGCCAAGTTGGCCCATGGCTTGATCTACCATTTTCTTCCACACTTTCCTATCTTTCGCCTTCAGTTTCCATCTGGTAATTTTGAGTGTTTCTATATCCTTTTCTACTTCCGACTTCCATCTGGCTTTTGGCCGCCCTCTTCTCTTACTTCCACTTATTGCTTTTTCCATTACTAATTTAGGCGTTCTTACTTCGTTCATTCTTTCTAGGTGCTCCAACCATCGCAACCTTTGTGCTTTAATAATTCCTATTATGTTTACTTCTTTGTATAGATCCTTCAGTTCGTTGTTTGTTCTTCTTACCCAATTATCTCCTACTTTCTTTCCTCCATATATCTTCCTTAATACTTTTCTCTCCCATACTTGTAGCCTTGCCTGATCCGCTTTGCTAAGAGTCCACGTTTCACACGCATACGTCACTACCGGTCTTATTACTGTTTTGTAAATTTTCACCTTTGCTTTTCTAGATATATTTTTATTCTTCAGTATTCTATTTAATGCTCCTAAGCACCGATTTCCTGCCATTATTCTCGCCTGGATTTCTATGTTTACAGCTGGTACCCTTGTAAATTCATTCCCTAAGTATGTAAATCTATCCACTTCTTCAAACTTATATTCTTTACCCTCTTCAGATACGACGTTCAAAAAACTTTTCCCTCTAAACTCCTTATTACTCCATTCCATAAATTTTGTTTTTTGCTCATTGATATATAGTCCCATTTTTCTGGCTTTTTCTTCCAACCTCCTTGTTACATTCTTCAGTTCTTCTCTACTTCTCGCCACAATCGCTATATCATCTGCGAACGCTAGACACTGGTGCCTTTTATTATATACAAGTCCACTTCTGTTAAGTTTTGCTTCCCTTATTGCCTTCTCTAGTATTATGCTGAACAGGATTGACGATAGTGGATCACCTTGTCTAACTCCCTGCTTAATTTCAAATTTTTCCGATAGTCCACCGTTTATCCTAACCATACTCTCTGTTCCTTGTAACGTTATTTTTATCATTCTAACTAATTTACTATTAATACCCATTTCGTTCAATGACTTGTATATTTCCTTCCTTTTTACTTTATCGTACGCCTGCCTAAAGTCAATAAAAAGCACCATTGTCTGTTTTTCATGCTCATAGCTTTCAGCCTGTACCTCCCTTAATACAAAGATTTGGTCCACTGTACTTCTCCCCTGTCTAAAACCGCACTGGTATTCACCTATCACCTGCTCTGCCTCCTTCTTCAACATGTTCTTTAAGTACATTGCCAATATTTTGTACGCCACGCTCAGCAGAGAAATACCCCTGTAATTTTGACATTCGCTCTTGTCTCCTTTTTTGTATATTGGGCATATTATTGCTTGTTTCCATTCGCTAGGAATCTCTTCTTTTTGCCACATTTCTTCTATCAGTTTTTGCATGTGTTCCGTTAACTTCTCTCCTCCATATTTAAATAATTCTGCTGCTATTCCATCATTACCAGCGCTCTTATTGCTCTTTAATTCTCCTATTATTTCTTTAATCTGATGTTTGCTTGGGGCAGGGTATTCCCATTCATTCTGGTTCGCTGTTATATCATATCATCATAGTTATTCCTATAGAGTTCGAAAATAAGATACGAAGTCGTACTTTCCCAATTGTCGCTTGATTCATAGATGTCTACCTATACGTTTGTGCAAGTGACATTCAATATGTGGTTTTGAAATAATGTGCATTCCATTTATAAATAATTACATGACTGTATTAACTATGTGTTTGAGGAAATTGTTGGCATCCTTTCTGCGGGTATGGTAAGCTTCGATCAATGTGAGATATTGATACCGGTTGGCGTTTGACCGTCCCAGGTTTTCCAGGTTTCCCTTATTTCTGCACTGAATGGTGGTTACGATGACAAAAGTGTGGCACTGTTTTGCTACATATGGAACCTGGTATTGTTGTGGTTGTATGGATAATGCACCCTATAATAAATTTTTTCGTTGTGCACCAGAATCAGTTTCCAAGGGCACTGCATTTAAAACAAAGCGTTTCTAACCTTATATGCGCATTATAAGCGCAATGCCTAATAACCCACGATAAGTGTTAACGTGTAACCGTTATAGTGACAGTGCTAGTAACCGGTAGTGTATGTAAATAGTTCAGTGTATTATATGTTAAAGTGTGATATCTGCGAAGTGCGCATCAGGTAGGTGGAAGTGGGTGGCACGCCGTGGCCGTCTTAAAGAATTGCATTCTACGGGTGAGTATAAACTTATTAAAGTAAACTATCAAAGTTCACTCAACGTCAACCTTTTTTTGGTAACTTCAACTCTTCCCAAGTGGCATGCCTATGGAATCTTGTCTCCTGCGACTCTCAACTCCCGTACTCGTCTAATTGTTGTAAATGAATTATTTTGGACCTCGGGTATAATTTAAAACTTTCTATTATTTATAGCGGTAGTGGATAATTTGATGACAAAGTATTGTCTATAAGTGAAAGTGAAAATCGTCTAACTGTAAATTATTGGTAAATATCTACTTGAAATGTATTTTTATTTTCATGCACCGCATCATTCCACTGCTGACATCAAACTAAATAGCCTTTCGTGGACTTGCCAAAGAAACAATTGCAGTATAAAACTCGCCATGTTCTTAATGATACGTTAAGACAAGACCAAGAATTGTAACTACAATTAGAAAAACAGTATAACCACAGTAATTGTGACTGTGAAGCAAACAGTCCATTCAAAAAACCATTTCCGACAGTGTAATGATGTAATAAATGTAATGCGGTGCGGTTATGCTTAATGTCACATGTCTCGCACACACGCTGTAATTGTGTCGCAAATCATTACGACTCGGTTCTCCCTAAATAGCTGTACGTGGAATATTCAGAGAAATGCACGTACCTATCTATGTACACACCTATTTGAAAAACTAATTTTACCTTACTAGTAATTATCAGCGGAAACATTATGCTGGGTGTCAATGCGGTTGCGCGTAAATGAAATTTGCAAACTAATTGGTTAGTATACAAGTATTGGCTATATTCATAGAAAATACATATTCTACAATATTAATACCCAGTTTTCACGAGGCTAGTTTTGCAAGCTAGGATATGACATTCTATTTTGGCTTCCTATACCAGCTTGGTACAATGCTAGAGCAGTACACACGATGCTGGCAATTTTATGTCAAAGCCAGTATCATTGCAGTCTACCTTGGAGAAAATGAACACAAATTTAGACTGTAATATTTATTTGGGAACTTGTATCAAGTTCCATTAGATCAATTATTAGAAGAATTGCTAGAAAAACGTATTTCTTTGTAGCCATGAATCACGCATGTTTTTCTTTATAACAGGGAATAGAACATTCCACTTAAAAGTAATTTTATTATATAATTTAGACATTTCTGAAGCGTGTATACAGTTTGAGTCATTAATAACGGTACAAAGCTTAAGGACAGATTGTTAACATCGAAATAGAGCGATTGAGCCCAACATCTTATATTCAATTGTTGCTTCTTTTCATTCTATAGGGTGTTGAAGTTGAAAACATGCTTTAGATTTTTTGCTATATTTTAAGAACGTATGGATTCATTGTTTTGAACATTTGTAGTCTTATAATATGTCTAACTTTTTGTATTTTACACTTTTGAATTTTTAATAACAAACTATTGAACTACCTTCAATTCTAAATAGAGAAGATATACCTGTTACAAGTCGATAAACTCAACGGTTTTCGAGAAATAGACTGTTAAGGCTTTTGAGATTCGGCGGGAACTAAATTAGAAAATTAGTCTTAAGATATCAAAACTGAATTAACAATAAGACGAACATTGCAACAACTGCAAATTTTATTATGCATATCTTAACAAATTGTTAACCATAAATTATTCTCGAAGTGACCACTAGCGACTTTGGCAATGTATATTATAAATTGGATACCATATAGATTCGTATAACATTTTTGATCTAACTAGGCAGTAAAATAAGATTTTAAATGTGCGTATATCTGTAAAATCTGTACACAGGACACACAACATTATTAAGATGTTTGATGAAAGTAAGTTTGCTGTTGAATGTTATACTTAAATCCCAGAATAAAGACTTATGACATATCCATCAATGTTATAATTATAAAAAATAAAATTGGTCCTACGAGTAAAGGACATTGTTTTACATTTAGAAATATTAAGACACACAATTTAACTACCACGATAACATACGATCTACACAGAGTTGTGTTTAAAGTCATCAGCAAACAGCAATTTTTCACATAAAATAGTATAAACTAAAGTGGCCTTGCGGTGCACCTGAAGACGAAGAAATAGAACGAGTAGAGAACGTAGAGAAAACGAAGTAAAGTTTTGATATCTGACAATACATTGCCTACTTGATACATATTATTCCAATAGTTAGTATTTAGAATCATTTATACATCTCTAATTTTCATATTTATTTATTGTTTTTTTTTATAACAGTTCGTTCCTTACTTTTTGAAATGTACCTCGTAGTTAATATTTTTTACAAATCGTGTTACTTTGTTGCATTTACTATATCCCTATACTATCCAATATCAGTTACTGTTAAAATACAAGATTTTTTTTAATTTCATGCTCAATTTGCAATACTCAGGCACTGTGGTGAGTGAAAGCTACAAATGAACTGCAACAGCAGCGGGACCGTTGAACTGCTAGGTATAGACGATGTATGTCTATATAAGTTTAAAAATCCAATAATATATCAATCAGATATTTTCCTTCTCGCAAATCACTGTGATTTATTGAACGTAATAATTCAGAAAATCAGTAATTTTATGGTGAGTGAGTATATCTGTGCGTATATTAAAGGCTGATAAGTGTTTATCGAAATTTTAAGAAGTTATAGGTATATGCATTTATGATGTATGTATTATATTTTTATTTATTTATAAAATATTATTAAAATGATGAAAATAGAACAGACGATATTTTAAAATTTCCTTAAGTTTATCAATTTCTGTTCTCGAATGTACAAAACGGACTAAAATCATTAGTGTCACAACGACTAATGTTAAGTCGAATGACGTCTACAGTGAATAAACAATGATTGTAAATTTACACGTTTACATCATACATTAATGTAAAAAATATCAAATCCATACTGTATTACAAAAATATCCATGTGAATACCGAATACTGACATCTTTCACGTAAAATTACATGATTTTTCCTAAAAATACATAATGTAAAATTACATTTTATTTGTATAAAAACTGGTTTTACTATGAAAAACGCATATTCATAAGTAGTAATTTTCCATTACATTTGTAACATTACATTTTGATTGTTATTCACATTATTAACCTAGGCAATAAATAATCAATAATCCACCTTGTACTTTTTATCAGTGTACGAATTCTAATCCAAGACATTGTCAATTATTCAAAATATTTTGTATATTCAATATATAGCTTGATTTAAAAGTTGAAACATGTGATTTTTTATGTGACAATGAAATAAGACCTGTATTTAAATCGTCAGAAACCTAAAGATTACAAAAATAAAGTACACTTATAATCCCAGTGAAACAGTTTGCAAAGTACAGTACTCTCTTTCTCTTCGATGTCCTCGTAACAAGGATTTTTCACGAATTATTTGGAATTAATTGTAAATTCTTTCTTATATCGCACATACACTAATTTATGTTTCTAAACGATTTTAGTGCTCTAAATTTGGCGTCAGAATTGCTCCATCACGTCGGGTTTTTAAAATATTCTAACCTAAAAGAGCAAAAAGTGCTCTTTTGAGGTAATTTTATGCCGATAGATAAAAGCCCATCACAAAAAAAAAATGCATCTTAAAATACCATTTTCCTCTCTAACATTGAGTTTGCTCGAATATCTTTTTTCCTCTTCGAGATATCATACATTCACATTTGTTAGTTCAAACCCATAAATTACATCCCGCGTTCCCCCATATCCCTCTATCTTCCTTGAACATTCACATCCCATTTCTGCTGCTTTGTAGTCAAACTGTAAATTTCATCTCCCAGAACCCATAGTGTTTTGTTCCTCGAAACCTCTTGTTTGCGATTTCAGCCGGACTGTCTTTCGATTCCATACATTACATTCGCCATACCCCAGAACCCATGGTTATTTTCCGATATATCAATCAGTAAAATGCAAAACGAATAAATTTTTATGAACGATATCTCGAAGAGGAATAAAGATATTCGAGCAATCTTAGTTTGATTTTGAAGGAAATGAAGTATTTTAATATACAACCTCTAATACAGGTAAAACGCAGTGTTTTTGTACTTTTAGGTTAGAATATCTCGAAAACCTGACGTAATGGTGCCATTCTGAGGTCGGATTCGGATTCACCACACCAAAATCCTTTAGAATTACGATTTAGTGATCTTGTGATAAAATTATATAAAGCTGTGTTATTAATGTAGCAGTGCTGGTAGATCTGTTTTTTCGTTTTATTCGTTTGTTAGCTTGGGTAAAGAGCAGCAGGTTCAGTAACTAAGTATGACTTTTGATAATTACCTATTTGAAATGTTATGTATTGTCGAGAGTTTATCCACTTAGTGCAGTTTAATAAAATGTTATATACATCACTGTGGAGAATTTGAATCAGTTATATTTCCTCTATATCTTCCACATTGTGGAAAGTTGCGTTTCTTCTCTTCCCTGTGCACTGTGGAGGGTTTGCATCACTTACAATATCATAAATTAATAACTAGATAAAACAGACATAATTCCACGCTTAAGCTTAAGCCAAGGAATGTTTAATTCTACTACAGTAGTAATACATACGTATTAGGTTAAAAATCTGGTCAGTTGTTGTCGTTTACAATGCATGCTCACATATTTACGGAAAAATGATATCTGTGTATGGCTCAAACCTGTGTGTTATGGGGATTATTAGGCCTGTTCAAGCAAGGATTACGATCTAGTTTCAAACTGTCAGAAATAATCGACCAGTTATATGCTTTCAGTAAACGTCATGAAAAAGTAGTTGGACGAATACTTTTCACTATCAAACTAGTGCTGCTTGAACAAACCTATTAATTTCATTATGGATTGCATCCAGCACCAAAAATTGAACATGGCAACATTCACTATTGGTATATTACTTTAAAAACCAATTACAAAATTTTATTACGCGTGGATAATATTCTGGTGCCAAACTTGATGATACTGATTTGCAAGATAGTCCAAACTTTCGTTTGGCCTTGAACTTGAGGAGCGATTTCGCAGATAAAGTGTGCTTATCACTGGATCTTCATACACTGAAGTAGTTCCTTACGGTGAACATTTCCAAGGGACTTTTAGAAGTTCAGAAGTCTATAGATATATCCCGTATTTGTTTAACAAATTTTATGAAAGCAGGAACAGTACCAGAAGCATTGATCTGCTATAAATATTGTCACGGAATTTGCCCCACTCACTCCCAAACCGACGACTGTGGCACCGCGAATTGCCTAAGATTGCCCCGATCGCCCCTACGCCATTCTGGTAAACAAACAACATGCCGTGATCGAGATCGGCCTGGAATAATCGGGAATCGACGAGAAGCGTTCCAGTCGTACGAGAAAAGGGATCTAGAGATACTGGAATATATCTGGAATATTCGTTGGGTCTATAAAAGAAGAATAAACGGCCGAGTTAGTTAGTCTTGTATAAGTCTTGTGTTACAGTCTGAATTAAAGTGTTTAGTTAGAGAGATCAAAGTGATTTAGATAGCGATTAATTAAATAAGTGTTTAGTTGACCTGTAATTAGTAGTGTTCAGTAGTTAATAAAGAAGTAATTAATTAACGGACTGTTTTTCTGGTAGTAAGAAAAGACGGATTGGGAAATCCGTGACAATTTGGTGTCAGAAGTGGGATTTAACTGGAAGTTTTAAAGAGCTTTCTGGAACCCTGTCCACAAAGTGGGATTTGAGTGGAAGTTTGAAGAACTTTCTGGAACCCTGTGCGCGGGTGGAATAAAGACTCAAGTGTGGCATATCACCGCATTCGTCGTGACTCAAGGAAGTGAACGGTGGTATTCGCGAAGGACAATCTCGAACATTCTAGAACTTTGTACAGGAGTGAGACAAATACCCAAGTGTGATATATCACTGCACTCGTCTTGACTTAAGGAAGTGAACGGTGGTATTCGCGAAGGACAATCTCGAACATTCTAGAACTTTGTACAGGAGTGAGACAAATACCCAAGTGTGATATATCACTGCACTCGTCTTGACTTAAGGAAGTGAACGGTGTTATTCGCGAAGGACAATCTCGAACATTCTAGAACTTTGTACGGGAGTGCGACAAAGACCCAAGTGTGACATATCATTGCACTCGTCGTGACTCAAGGAAGTGAACGGTGGTATTTGCGAAAGACATTCTCGAACATTCTAGAACTTTGTACGGGAGTAAGACAAAGACCCAAGTGTGACATATCGCCGCACTCGTCGTGACTTAAGGAAGTGAACGGTGCTATTTGCGAAGGACATTCTCGAACATTCTAGAACTTTATACCGAAGTGAGACAAAGACCCAAGTGCGACATATCACTGCACTCGTCGTGACTTAAGGAAGTGAACGGTGTTATTCGCGAAGGACAATCTCGAACATTCTAGAACTTTATACCGAAGTGAGACAAAGACCCAAGTGCGACATATCACTGCACTCGTCGTGACTTAAGGAAGTGAACGGTGTTATTCGCGAAGGACAATCTCGAACATTCTAGAACTTTATACCAAAGTGAGACAAAGACCCAAGTGTGGCATATCACTGCACTCGTTTCATTGTAAGGAAGGCAACGGTGATATCTAGAAATACATTCGTGGACATTCTAGAACTTTCCAAATAGAGTGCATGCCTGTAACTAGAAGCCAAGTCAATATGGATGCACAACTGGCAAAACTGTTAGAAATGATGCAGACAATGCAACAGGAAATGAAAGACCAGACGAAGACGATGCAAGAGAAATTTGAAGAACAAGGGCATAAAATCGAAGATCAGTCCCAAACGATGCAGGAAAAATTAGAAAATAAATTAGAAGAACAGGGAGAGACGATGCAAATGAAATTAGAAGAGCAAGGGTGTAAAATGAAAGATCAGATACAGACAATACAACAGGAAATGAGAGATCAGACGAAAGAAATGCAGACAAAATTAGAAAAATTAGAGAATACACTAGAAGAAAAACTAGAGGAGCAGTCATATAAAGTGGAAAAACAAGTAGAGGAAAAACTGTTAGAACAAAGAAAAGAAATGAACGAAGAACTGTTAGCACAAAAAGGAAATAGACGAAGAAATAAACTTGGTTAGAGAAACCTGCGAAGAGCTTCGACATAAATTAGACAAGGTAACAAAGAGAGGGTGTAATCAAATCAGAAGGACCTGTTATCCGAACTCAGAAGACGAGACCCCTGAATTCGACGGCAAGGTTTCCTGGAATGTATATCTGCGTCAGTTTGAAGCAGCAGCATCAGCAAATGAATGGTCGGATTATGAGAAAGCTACTGCTCTGATAGTTGCTCTACGAGGGAAAGCTCTTGACGTCTTACGAGGAGTTCCTGCTGGGCAACAGAATAACTACGACATTCTAAAACAACATATGGAAATGAGATATGGGGATAAGCACCTGCAGCAAGTGTACCAGGCACAATTGAAAAATCGTCACCAGCAGAGTGGAATTTACAACATTTTGAGACAGACGTTGCTCGACTGGTTCGATTGGCATATCCAACAGCCCCGTCCGAATTTGTAGACCAGCTCTCCATCCAAGTGTTTATCGACGGCCTAAGAGATTGTGAAACCCAGCAGGCACTACGACTCGCCAGACCCAGAACATTGAACGACGCTCTTTCGCATGCACTGGAATTCGAGGCAGCAAAGATGGCATCCGGTAGACATGTTAAAGTTCGGGCCATCAGTGATAACAGCGATAGTATGGCGAATGGAGACCTAATAAAGACGCTAAAGGAGATTATTGATAAATTCAGTTCATCTACTGGGCCAAAGAAAGAACAATCTGATAGTCGAAGGGATCGCCTTCTTAAATGCTGGAACTGTGGACAGACAGGACATCTAAAGAGACAGTGTAGGGCCCCAGTCGCAGATCAGCAACAGCGCGACTCCCAAGCGGCACCTGCACAGGAAAACTAGGGTCAGCCGGCTTGACGGGGCAAAAGCCGGCTGCGTCCTCGTACCATGCCCCACGAGAAGAAGTTACGTTATCACGTCTCCAGGACTCTGACTCCTTGCTAGTAGAAGGCATTATTTTTGGTCGTATGTTCCCTATGGTAATCGACACTGGAGCGACAAGAACTATTGTACGGCCGGATATTATTGGTGATTGGCGTATTAAGAACCCTGCCAAACGTTATGTCCTTACAACAGCCAATGGACAACAACTGCCAGTCAAGGAGAATGCGAGCTTGAAGTAGAATTAGGAGACGTCAAGTTCAAACACAGAGCCCTGGTAGCAGATATATCGGACAATGTCATACTCGGACTAGACTTACTACGAGCAAAGGGGTGAACTTAGATTTGAATGCTGGTACGCTACGGATAATGGGTGAGGAAGTAGTGCTAACGACCATCACTGAGAATAACGCTGTAAGGAGACTCGTTGTTAAAGAAGATGTGGTACTACCTGGTCAGACCGAAACATTGGTTGCCACTGTAATGGATGGGGAAATGTCTTGCAGTGTAGGAGTGGTGGAACCCAGTAATCCGGATTTGTTCAATAAATCTATAGTCACCGGCCGCACACTGATTAAACCAGAGAAAACGACAATAGTACGGGTAGTTAACCTGAAAACCTTTCCACAGAAAATTACAAAGGGAACTGAAGTAGGAGTCTGTGAACCTGTTACCATGGTCAGAACACTCAAAGAAAACAACGAAATGGAGAAGAAACCGAATAAGACCAGCCTACCGGAATGTCTAAGGGACATCGTGGATAGGGCCAAGCAGAGATTAAAAGAGTCGGAGGTGGAACAACTGGAAGAGCTGCTACGTGAAAATGAAGATGTGTTTGCACTTAAACCAGGCGACTTTGGGAGAACCAATGTTGTGAAGCATCGAATCGATACTGGTTCATCATCTCCTATAAAGCAGCCACCACGAGGACTTCCACTAGCCAAGCGAGAAGAAGTTAACAAGATGTTAATCGAGATGCAAAATCAAGGCACCATAGAGCCATCTCAGAGTCCTTGGGCTTCTCCTGTAGTTCTGGTCAAGAAGAAAGACGGCTCCACCCGATTTTGTGTGGACTACAGAAAATTAAATGACGTCACCAAGAAAGACAGTTACCCATTACCGAGGATTGACGATACTCTGGACACCTTGGCTGGTGCGCAATGGTTTTCCACTTTGGATTTAAAGAGTGGATATTGGCAAGTCGAGGTCAGCCCAGAAGACAAGGAAAAGACAGCATTCACTACCGGAAATGGATTGTGGCAGTTCAATGTAATGCCATTTGGTCTATGTAATGCCCCTGCCACTTTTGAACGACTGATGGAAACTGTACTTCATGGCCTGCATTGGGAGACCTGCTTGATTTACTTGGACGACGTGGTGGTGCTGGGACGCTCTTTCCAGGAGCACCTGAAGAACGTGTCCGAAGTGTTCAAGAAGTTGAAAGCAGCAAACCTGAAGTTGAACCCGAAGAAGTGCAGTCTGTTCCAAAAGGAGGTCAGATACTTAGGCCACATTATTACTCCACACGGTGTGAAAACAGACCCGGAAGACAGAGTGCATAAAGAACTGGCCGGTTCCTAAAGACAAACATCAAGTTCGAAGTTTTATTGGCCTATGCACATACTATCGACGATTCGTCCAAGGATTCTCGGACATTGCCAAGCCTCTTCATAAACTCACAGAAGACAACATCCCGTTTGAATGGACGACGAAATGCCAGCAAGCCTTTGAGACGCTGAAAGAGGCCCTCTGCACTACCCCGATTTTGACATACCCAATACCTGGACAACCATTTATAGTGGACACGGACGCAAGCAACATTGGAATTGGCGGAGTTCTTTCCCAAATACAAGATGGCCAAGAGCGAGTAGTGGGCTACTTCAGTAAAGTCCTGTCAAAAGCCGAAAAGAACTATTGTGTGACTCGGAAAGAATTACTTGCCATCGTCAAGAGCCTAGAACACTTTCATAAATACCTGTATGGCCAAGAATTCCTTCTAAGAACGGATCACGCTTCCCTTAAATGGCTGTTGCAGTTTAAGAACCCGGAAGGACAGATGGCCAGGTGGCTGGAACGGCTGCAAGAATATCACTTTGTTGTTGAACATCGAGCCGGCAGGAAACATGGAAATGCAGATGCCCTTTCTAGGAGACCCTGTCCTGTCAACTGCAAACACTGTAGTAGTCTTGAAAAGAAAGAGGACATCTCATCAGTTCCTTGTAAGGTGGTAGCAGCCCAACCTGAAGACAGATGGAGTTCAGCGGCGATTGGGGAAGACCAGCAAGCTGACTGTGACATCAAGCCCTTACTAGACTGGAAAGAAGCCAACAACCGACCCTCATGGGCTGAAGTCAGCAGTAAAAGCCCAACATTAAAGAGCTATTGGGCTCAATGGAATTCCTTGGTGTTGGAATACGGTGTCATAAAAAGATCATGGGAGAACAATGACGGAACGGAGGTCAAGAAAAAAGTACTACTCCCGAGTACCCGGGTCAAGGAAGTGATGAAGGAAGTACATTGAGGTACTGGTTCTGGACATTTCGGTATCAATAGGACTCTACAGAAGATTAGGGAGCGTTTCTACTGGTTGAGCTGTAGGACGGATGTAGAAGATTGGTGCCGAAAATGTGACGTATGTGCAGCCAGCAAGGGACCGAAGACCCGTTCCAGAGGCAAAATGCGCCAGTACATCGTAGGAGCACCGTTTGAGAGGATTGCCATTGATATCGCTGGCCCCTTTCCGAAAACCCAAAGTGGGAACCGATATCTACTAGTGGCCATGGACTACTTCAGCAAATGGCCGGAAGTATACCCCTTCCCAATCAAGAGACCACAACCGTAGCAGAAGCGCTAGTCAACAACCTGTTCTGCAGATTTGGTGTGCCCATGGAACTACATTCAGATCAGGGCAGAAATTTCGAATCAGGTGTGTTCCGAAAGGTCTGCGAGCTTATGGGAATCCGAAAACCAGGACCACCCCACTGCATCCCCAGTCAGATGGTATGGTGGAACGCTTCAACGCCACACTAGAAACCAATCTGAGGATGTTTGTGAACGAGAACCAGACAGACTGGGACAAGCTCATTCCACTCTTCCTGTTAGCTTACCGCTCAGCTGTCCATGAAACTACTGGAAAGACTCCCGCAAGGATCATCTTTGGAAGAGAGCTTCGCCTTCCAGCAGATTTGGTATTTGGTCGTCCTGCGGAACAGCCCACAGAGCCAGACACTTACACCCATGAGCTAGAACGAAGACTAGCAGCCGTACACGATCAAGTCAGATCTCGAATGCGACTAGAGAGCGATCGCATGAAGACTCGATACGACGTCCGGGCCAATACAGTCGGATTCCAACAAGGTGACCTGGTGTGGCTGTACAACCCCACGCGGAAGAAAGGAAGATCGCCTAAACTACAGAACCGTTGGGAGGGCCCCTATACCGTCATTAAAAGAATCAATGACGTCGTCTACCGTATACAAAGGACTCCCAGGAGTAAGATGAAGGTCGTCCATCTGGAGCGTCTGTCCCCGTATAGAGGTGTATCCGATCGGGACGATCGGTCCTAAGGAGGGGGCAGTGTCACGGAATTTGCCCCACTCACTCCCAAACCGACGACTGTGGCACCGCGAATTGCCTAAGATTGCCCCGATCGCCCCTACGCCATTCTGGTAAACAAACAACATGCCGTGATCGAGATCGGCCTGGAATAATCGGGAATCGACGAGAAGCGTTCCAGTCGTACGAGAAAAGGGATCTAGAGATACTGGAATATATCTGGAATATTCGTTGGGTCTATAAAAGAAGAATAAACGGCCGAGTTAGTTAGTCTTGTATAAGTCTTGTGTTACAGTCTGAATTAAAGTGTTTAGTTAGAGAGATCAAAGTGATTTAGATAGCGATTAATTAAATAAGTGTTTAGTTGACCTGTAATTAGTAGTGTTCAGTAGTTAATAAAGAAGTAATTAATTAACGGACTGTTTTTCTGGTAGTAAGAAAAGACGGATTGGGAAATCCGTGACAATATAATAAAAATGAGTTGACTATTTGAGTTGAGTTCAAGTTACTTGATACTGATAAATGGATCGTGTGACGGAATCCAACAAAAACAAAATATAGACAGTGTCAATAATTGCCTTAAACGTTATGGTCTACCTTTTCCATGTTGGGAGATAACATTGATTTCGAAAATTTTTCTGAAGATATGAGCTTTTTGAAACGACAGTCAGATGGTTTCATGCAAGAAAATCCAGAGTTTTTCAAATAGAAGTAATCAAGAAATTTGTATCAGGAAATTATCTATTATGGATTAAAGAACTATTTTTCAATTTATATTTTAGGTTGTACTTATTGTTGCAGTTGCTGTGGCTTCTAGATGTAATGAGCTTTTGCAAATGAAAACAGGTGATATAAATGATATGGGCGATAAATTGTTAATTATGCCACCAAATATTAAGACCAAAAAATCAAGATCTTTTGTAGTAACGGAATATTTACAGAAAATATGCAGCCTCTAGACTTTAGAATTTGAATAATCGGCGTTAAGTATGCGAATGGTAAACCACATCAACAATTTATTGGCATTTACAAGCTCGGTAAAATCGCTACTTTTCTGGAAATAGCCCATGCGAAAGAGTATACTGGGCATTGCTTTTGTAGAACTTCGGCCACGTTCTTGGTGCATTCTGATGAGGACATAACAATGTAGAAGCAATATGGAGGATGGGAGTCTTCCGCGGTCGCGGAGGGCCATATCTAGGACTAGCTAGCCAATAAGTCGAACATCGGCAATAAAATATTTTCAGGCGTTTCCGGAGTTTCAAGTAGTGTGAATATAAATATTGTTAATTTTACGAAAAAGGAGAGAAGTGGAGAGAGTTCAATTCTATTAAATAATTGTTCACAATTCACTGTAAATATTTCTAACAAGTAAAAATTTCTTGTTGTGGTTGTAATGTATTAAAACTAGTTTTGTGTATTTTATTAAACTCCATCATTTTGTGTTTACCTAATGCCATTGTCAATTGTAATTACCAGTTTTATTGAAATTATTACCTGGAAGGTTGCATAGCAACGAACTTTTCTGATTAGACAGTAAAAATACACCTTTTAAGCCTGTCAATTATCATTAAAAAGCCGCTTTTAAGGTCATTTGCAGAATAAACATATTATACATAGGTACTAATATTTTATTTTGATAGAGAAAGAAGATTCCCAAAATGTAATATCATCTTGATAAATATATATTTTCAGTTTGTGTATACTTCAGAGTATATCTGAAATAACAATAATAATGTCTCTACCCCTCATTATAATTACGAGGATTAGCCCAGAATTCGGAGACTTCTGCGGGAAAGAGGCGGCATATTATTATTTAGACCGCAATTGCGCCAAAGAACAACTTACGTTGGTAGGCCCTAACCACCATTCAGTTCAGGAAGAAACTCATTAATTAGGAGGGTGGTCAAACGTCGACCGGTATCTATCTCTCAAATTGACCCAAGGCAACATTTTTCCACCCTACCACCTACCATATCTGCAAAGATCAGTCAAACTTCAATTAGGTATTAGAATGTCTTAGTTTGTTAGATTAGGTATTAATAAAACGACATTTTTAATTTTAATGTTTATTGTTTTAATCATATGGAATTAAAATAAAAAATTAGTCTTTATTCTTGCATAGTGAGGAATTACGACATTTAGAATTGCACAATACGTTAGATTTGCTTATACATCTGTTTATTTCTTATGTGAAATGAACACTTATCTTCATTCAAATTAGTAATTTTCTCTTCAAACTTCACTTTTAAAGCTTTTTCGTCCACGTTTTCAGTAACAACACTGTTTGAATCACTCATCTTTAATCATACACACCCGCACGCTCAATGTCCAAAAATGAAATGAGAAAATAATTTATGGGAACACCGCAAGAGACTTATAAATCTGTTTAAACCTGTAAAACGGGCCACACATTATACGATTCATCATACTACAGGTTGTACAACACCAAGTTGATTGTTTTTCTTTAATATCTTTGTTATTTTTGATTTTACAACAAAAAGTTACTAGACTAAAATTGTAGAGGATTCAATTTGCAATTAAAAATGTTTTAAAAATTTTTTTGTATAACCAATAGTTTACCTGATAAATGCTAAAAACAATTAACCCCCTTTTTCCAAGATGGCGGCCGAAGTTGCGACCCCACAAACTTCAAGTTAAGCTTTTTTTACCCCCCCCCTCCCTCACATCTAAACAATAATTGCGTCCTCTAAAAAATGCAACCCCAAATGTAACTTTTCAATGGACTATAGGGAAAATTAGTGTTCACTTCACAGCGCTGTAAAACCCAAACTAATGAATATAATAAAAAAAGTATATAATACAAATTCTTCGTTGAAAACCACTCTACAAGAATGCTCTGATGTCATTTTTTTTAAATAAAAAATAAATAAATTATGGCGTCCAAAAGAAAATTTGTCAAAAAATTTTGATTGTTTTTCTTTAATATCTTTGTTATTTTTGATTTTACAACAAATAGTTACTGGACTAAAATTGTAGAGGATTCAGTTTGCAATAAAAAATGTTTTTAGAGAAATTTTGTATGACCAATAGTTTACCTGATAAATGCTAAAAACAATTTAACCCCCTTTTTCGAGATGGCGGCCAAAGCTGGAGGGTTGTGACTCCACAAACTTCAAGTTAAGCTTTTTTTGATCCCCCTCTCACATCTAAACAATAAAATTGCGTCCTTTAAAAAATGCACGCTAAGGCCAAAATAATGTAAATTTCAATGGACTATAATAATGTACTACCGCGTTGTACTACAGATTGTATGCATGCTGTACTGTCGTACGATACGACCGCGTCGTATTGCAGGTTGTACTACAACGCCACTAATTACGAGACAACCGTTGTTCCAACGGTCGAATCAACTTCGTGTTGTACAACCTGTAGTACGACAAATCGTATAATGTGTGGCCCGTTTTAGAGTACAGTCCCTACAGACAGATCGACGTTTGTCCGAGTCTGCCAGTCGCTTCTAGGATCGACTAGGCAAAGCCCGAAACAGATTATTTTACTTTCGACGTTTGACTGAAAAGTTAGGAATTTCTAGGTTTGACTAAAAATACTTTAATCAAAGGTCGAAATTGGAATTTATTTCGGGGTATCCATATATATATAAGAAAAAGATATTCCAGATATTAATGAATTAATTAATCATGATTAATGAATGGACGGACATACTTGAAAAAGTAAGTAGGTAAATTGAAATATAATCTTATCGTTTACGGAAACATTTGACGTTTTTGCTATAAAAACACAAACCGTAATCTTGTAAAATCTAATATATTCGTCTCTTTGCTTATATTTCTCTAAACGTATGCTATTTAAAATATGTAAATTGATGTTTGCGTACTTGATGTAATAGATAGATAAGCCCACACTGAAGATAAAGAACAAGTGAAACAGTTGTTTCCCATGACGTTACTTTAATCTTACTGTAATGTTAAACAAGTTAAATGTATGTTTTTTATATCTGAACATACATATGCCCCACATTTGCACAAATATATAATAATTTTAGAAATAGTATGCTTTTAAAGATTTCTATAAACAGGCGCCTTCATATATTTAATATATTGTTTCTAAATTTAAAATTTTAATTTTTGCGTTGTTTAAGATTAGTCACAAATTAAATATAAACCAGCTGAACCGACATCAAGTTCAGATAACTACGCAAATATATAAACATACTACAGATAAGGTGGAGAGGTTATTAAACCTGTTCAAATTGGGAAGGATTTTATTTTTTAATGAATTATTATTTATTAATGAATGAAGAACGGTATTATAGCACGGTTAGCCAATTTTAAATGTATATAGAAAATCCAGGGATAGTTTGTTTGGCAAATTATAAGGGTTTTTTTTATATTGCTCGTATTGAGGTCCTGAAAACTGACACTAAGATACGTACTATGCAAGATAAAGCAGATAAATGATTTCTTAACTATGAAACAATTAAAAATAATATATTATGCGTTAGTAGAAAGTGATCTTAGTTATGGAATAATTGACTGGGGGGGCAGCTGATGATGTATATATTAAAGATATAAATGTGTTGCAAAGGAGAATTATGAAGTCTATGCTAAATAAAAATAGTACATACTCATCTGAAATGCAAATTTTTTATATTAGACAATTATATTATTTTAAAGTGGCAATAAAATCTCATACTGAGAAAAATAACTTACAGAATATTGAACACTGCTTATCAATACCTGGCTCCCAAAATATATAACTCAGTTCCTGAAATACTAAAAGGAATTAAAAATATAAAATAGTTTAAATACCTACTTAAAAGGCATCTTCTCCAAACGGACAGGATAGCTATTCACCAGATAATAGTATAAAAATATTCCTATGTAGTTGTAAATTTGAACTAGTTCAAATTTAATAAAACCCTGCAATTCAAGTACAATTCATAGTATATAAAAATTTTAGCTACTCATACTTGTTGTTATGTTGCTATGTGAATGTTTAATGAATTTTGTTTTTGGATTGTTATTATATTATTTTGTTGTTAATATATTTTATATGTATGTTTGTATTCTAAACAAGTATATACAAATTTTAACTACTCATAACTTGTTGTTATGTTGCTATGTGAATCTTTAATGAATTTTGTTGTTGGATTGTTATTATATTATTGTTTTGTTAATATATTTTATATTCATGTTTGTATTCTAAATGAGAACATTTTCTAATTTGCTCATTTCTCACTCTCAAGTTATTTTTTTACTTAAGCGAGTATTGTGTTTATTAGGAGCAGCAAACTAATTATAAATATAGTACATTATTGTGTATATATTTAAGGTAATCTTATTATATGTATTATTATATTATATAGAAATTTTTAATCGGAGCCTTCCCTAAAAAGTTACAGCCCCTTAAAAGAGAGGCCGACTCCACTGCTTTGTCAAGACCTACCCTGTTTTATAATAACGCAAAAATTACGTAACAAAATAATTTGACGGTTTCCGAATTATTAACATCAGTTAAGCTTCCAAGACCAAAAATCATTGTTTCTGTTTTAGATGAATTATTTACTGTAAATTTATTACTAGCTAACCAATTATTTGACAAGAATCGTATTTGGGGTATGTATTGAGGAAGTGGCCATACTGTATCAACAGCAAATGTATGCTTAAAACTCCGCAGTTAAAGATATTGGAGACACCATTAATGTAAATGAGGAATAGTAAAGTACCCAAAACTAATCCTTGTAGAACACTGTGTTTTATTTCACACAAATTTGATTTGACGCTGTTATGGGTAAGATATTGAAATCTGCTAGTTAAATAGGATGGCAATAGACATACACTCCGCTCTGAGAATTCGTAGTAATCTAATAAACACAATCAAAAGCTTTGCTTAAATCCATAAATTGTTCACTTACAGAAGGTCTCTTCTCAAATCCGTTATTCATAAATGATGCTTTAGATCAATTGCTGCTACAGTCCAGGGCATCCACGACGTATTGCAGAAGTTGAGGAGCACAATTTAGAGATTGTTGAAAATTCCCGAATAAGTAGGTACCAGGCAAACCGCTCAACAAGTACAAGTAATGTCCCAATCGGCAGTGTGGTGTATCACACACGAGGCTCAATAATTATGCCAGTAACTTACGATTTTACAACGGGCCAGAAACATTTGTTTTAGTTCATAGAAACTGGGTAAGACGGACCCAAATATGTTTACACGTTGGTGAACAAAATTTTGAACTGTTGAACGTCAGGTGTTTCAAATTATTTATTAATTAAAACTACAACTACAACTTGTACTAATTAATAATTATAATTATAATAATAAACTTTGTTTCCTTATGCATACAGAAAACAACAACAAAGTCAAAGAACAGATCAAATATAAAAGACCGAGTAAAAGACCAAAAATTACAAAATGCAAATACAAAATTCTGGATAGAAAGAACAAACAGCAAATAGGCAAAAAAAAAAACATGAATACACCGGTAGCAGTCATAACTTTAAGCTTTTTGAAAGCTTACCTACAAGAATCTCTATACTCCAAATTTGCCACAATGCGAATAGCATACTTTTGTATAACCAGTGTTTATATAAGTATATATTATATACAGATTTGGAAATTGCGGATCTTTACAGAGAATCGGTTCCGTATCGCCATTGCAAATCTAACTGTCAGATCAACTGATGCCAGTGTTGTCAGATCTCATCCATTCTGAGGAAATTTCATGCTTTCATATTTTGATTACAAAATCTTATGCTTTTCAATAGACACAAAAAGAAATAATAAAATTATTAAAATTACTCTTTGATATCTACCAAAACAAAGACCTAAGAAATAAAGAAAAAAACGAGGGCAAAATTGAATAGATAGAAGTAGGTATCTACAATATTTGGGTACTTGAAATATCCTTTATTGTAGACTGCTTTCTTAATAATTAGCAATGAATACATAAGCGGGTATGACAGTCTACGGATATGAGGTGTGTGTGCTGTATTCACGCTGTATTGCAGTGATTCTTAACTCTATTCCGTAAGGGTACCTACATTTTCTGGAAACAACAGATTTTACGACCCGTAAGTCACCCTGCGTCACGTCAACTGCGCCTCAACGTTCGCCCGGCCTAACAATAAAATAAATTAGAAAGGTTACGTGGTTAATAACTTTTAAGTAAGTACCTGTAACTACCTACTTACAATGTAATATTATGATAAAATAGCTGAACATAATGATTTTTAATATAATAAAAATGGCATTACAAAAGTAATTGCTTCTTTGAAATTATTCTCATGCACTGAATTTTTCCCACCTGGCAACACTGCTTGATCCAAACACGCTGTGGTCGAAGTATGCGTGTAGCATGACACAAATACACGCAAGCGGCAAAATACAATTCACCATCAAGATCCTCACTTTCCAAATCTGTATAGTATATAGTTATAGTTAGTCAACCGGCCTTAGTTGTGGACCATGTCGGCTAGATGGCGGGACTATGACATGGACAAAATCTCTTAAAAGAGCCCTAGAAAAGTCGGAAAACGGGGTCACACTGACTTCATTTTAAAAACAAAATCAGACTGACTCTATTTACCGTCTTTTGATACCTAAAATTGAGAAAAAGATCACTTTCAATACAAGTATTCTTGTTCTAAACTTTTTTAAAACACTGTATAAATATTACAAAAAAAATCCATCCTGAATAGCATAAACTCATGTTGTGGACTGGTAAATCGTGCTACCAAATATTGTAGTTTCAGACATGTAGTCTGCTGTCTCTCTTTTAGTTAATAATTCCCTTTATCTTGCATCGGGTTAGTCATGTGTGGGTCAAGGGCATCGAACCATCCCGGAAGTGCGACTTGCAAGAGGAGCACAAGCCTTCGACTGGTCTCTTAGCAACCCAACCCGTTGTTTGAGTGACTTTGAGCGTCGCGAAGACGTTTGGTTAGTGGGCCGCGGCCCACGGATAGCTTGGCGGTAAAACTCAAGAGGGCCTTCCCGGCATTAAGGATGAGTTGCTCCGTTCCCCAAGGACCATTCAGTGATTCCCGAGTCGAGGACGCTTGGCCGATTTTACAAAAGTTTAGCTGACGACAGATTTTTCCAGCGCTTAACAGGGACGGATCTAAAGAACTCGTAACTGGGTGAAGATGTTGTGAAATGCAAATTTAGCACAAAAAATGATAATTTATTAAATTTAGTAGGTACTTAGATCAGGGGCGGCCAACTTAAAACTATTCAAGGATCACTCTGGAAAAATAAAAATGATGGCTAAATGGAAAAACGATTTTTGGTGTCTGCAGTGCGATAATATGCAAATTATAATGCGCGGTGATTCAGACATAATGTCATTCATTTTAAGAGAAGATGGACAAATGAGTATAATACGAATACGCGATTAAAAAAAATAAATGCGTATTTACGCTGAATATAAATATTTTCAAGTTATTATTTAAAACCATTTTTCAGACTGTCACTGATTCAACTTCTAGTTCAACTCGGTGTCACCGTGACGCGACGTTGCCAAATTAATATTTTCCTAGTAGCTACTTATTGTAATGTTAAAATATGTATTGAATGCTATAAATTATTTTTTAAAAGTATGCGATTAACATATTGTTCAGTTTAAAAAATATTTAATATTGAAATTACGAAACTCAAATAATAAGCCATTTACATTTCGTTATATAAATATTGAGATAAAACCAATACCCACTAGGTAATTTATTTAGAGAGGTACAAAAGTTTTTCATAATTAAATACTGATAGGAATACAAACTAATTTCGTACTGTCAACAAAAAACAGTCCGGGACATATTCAGTGATAAATAATTCATTACCATGTTCGCATAGGATGGAGCGTTTCGTATTTGTTGTTTTTTTGTTTGTGTCGCTAGTGTAGTTTATAATTGTTAATTAAATTTATTATTTACTGAAATAAAAATGCAATTCAAATTAGGTGAAACGAAATTTCACAAATTTTCCTACCAGGAACAATAATTAATAGTGAAAGAGCCCGGACGTTCCCATAAAGACATATTTTCCGTGGTGTTATTCGGTAGCGATCACAACGCGAAAGCCTAGATGGAAAGGGGAATAAGTGATCTGATTCTGATGCACTTACGTGAGAAAATAGATGGTAAATCTCAATCAAATGTGATTTGTATTATTTGACAGTATCAACGTACAAGCTCAACTTGATTCCGCTTTCAAAAACATAATGAAGAGGCGGCAAAAAATAGGTATGTCTTCAACGTTTTATCCAAAATTATTTAATGTATAAAATTTTGCGGAGCGCCTGACAATTTTTGCGGATTAGTGAATTTTATGTCAGCACTTGACCATACGCTTAATGTATAATATAATATATGTAATAAAGGCATCTCATACAATATACAAAATGGCATTTTAGGTTGCATACGAGAAATTTGTCATTAGAAAAAATATAAATCACTTTAGTACTAAACTTTAATGAACATGCTGTTGTTATGTATGTGGTCCTAATGACATGGCAACGTGGTTTCGCTTCAACACTCGAACACATCATCAGAAAATTTGTAGCGTACCTGTAGCACCGTGTTACCGATTTATCCTTTAAAAGGTCTCGTAATATATTTTTTTTTCGATTTTCTATATTTAGTAAGCCTTTTCAATGCGTGGTTAAAAGTAATGCCATTATGACTGAATCACCCTGTATAGGCGATACGAGTAAGTATAAGAGACACCCAATTGTGTTATTGTACAGGGTCAGCCTCTTAAAACTTCCCACGTTTGTATATCCGTTACTCTTTATATATTCGATCAAGATATCCTTTTCCAGGAATGTTCAAGGCCTTTTAAGCCAACCCATTAATTAAACAAAAGAACAAATTTCTAACAAAATGGCTGCCTTTAAAGATTTATTATCTCAGACGGATTTTTTCTTTGACGCACTGTATAAAAAATTACAATGCCAGCGAATAGGCCATATATGAGACGATATCTTTTGCTGCTGTAGTTTTGTTAAACAATATCTAATTATGTTTGGCTTTCAAGTACAATAATAGCATGAATACATTGTTATCTGGAAATAATCAGTTTTATTTTAAAAATAGATATAGAAAGTATGAAACAGAATCCACTCTTTTTTAAATCATATGTTCTCTTAGAAATTTTCTCTAATCTGAGCAATGCAAAAGTTTATTGCATTTTCTGACTGATTCTATCTTCTAGCGTAAGAGCTTTTTCAGACGAGGATATTGTATCTCAGATACTGTATGCAAAATATTACTTATTTTTTGAAAAATGTTCTGAGCGGTCAGTGTCCCGTATTCTACAAAATTTAAAAATGTTTCGTTGCCAAGCACTACAAGTTTTATATTTGCAAGATGTCGTTCAACTTTTCAGTAACTACAAAAAAATTATCCACGGCGATGTATCTTTACTGATTCTGTATTCCCATCTGAAAAGCTTCATATAGGCAATGGTAATTTTGTATCTGACAGGCGCATCCCATCACCGGCGGCTAAAGTTACGGAAATAAGATACAGAAATTTTGCAGGCGGATACTGTATCCTGCATACAGTTCCCTTATGATTTATCTCAGATACTGTATAGGAGATACCGAATTGTATGCAGCAAATACATGCGTTCATATGGAGCCTTTCACACATGGCTGCTTGCGGAATGCAGTATCTGGCTTCATCTTCTGACTGATTCGATCTACTAGTGTAAGAGCCATTTCATACTAGGATACTGTATCTCATATACTGTATGCGAGATACTGAATCTGTTCAAACACTGAATCTGCCGTCGAAATTTAACGGAGACTTGCCAGATACGGCCTTTCAGTTCAACCATTGTTCATCAGCGACACGGTAGGATACATGCCGAAGAGTGTACGACATTGTGGTATATTTTGAATAAAAAGAAAAAAGTAAAGAGGAGACGTTGTATGTGGGTACATCCTATAGTAAAATTAAGATAAGATAAAGAACTGCTGACTCATACTGTATATCAGATATTGTACGCAAGATACCGAATCGTATACAGCAGATGCATACGTTCATATGGAGCCTTACACATGTGGCTGCTGCGGGATACAGTATCCGGCTACAAAATTTCCATATCTCGTCCATGTAGCCGCCGGTAACGATATGCGTCTCTTAGATATAGAATTACCATTGCTTATATGGATCCTTTCAGACGGGAATACAGAATCAGTAAAGGTACATAGGCGTGGGTTATTTTTTTGTACTGTAGTTATTGAGGAGTTGAACAGCACGCATCTTGCGGATATGGAGCGTGCAGTGATCAACAATGAAAAATGTATAAGTTGAGTAGACCCATATACATGTATACCTATGGTATACTGCTCCTTTTCATTTTTTTCTTTTTATTCAAAAGGTACCACAACATCTGATGACTCTTTGATATCCATCCTACCTGCGCCGCTGACGAAGAGAGGCTGAATTAAATGGCTGTATCTCGCATACAGTATCTGAGATACAGTTTCCTCATTTGAAAGGGTTCTAAATCCAATGATACATATACGTACACACGTACGTTTATATAACGTTTCCAAAACGTTGTTAATGATTGATTAAACGTTTTGCTTTGAAACATTCAACGTTTATGTTTTGTTAAAAACTTAAACGTATAAAATATTTCTTTTAAAATACGTTAATAATATTCATATTTCATCTAGAGGTTGAAGTGAACACTGGAAATTTAGGTTTTTTACAACGTTTGATAGACCGCTGCACACAAATGTATTATATACGTTTATAGTTTAATAATATTTAACTGCTCGTTAAATGCAATGTTTATACAACGTAGAATTAAACGTTTTAAATATATATATGATTGTAATGTATTAAATATATTATCCAAATGTAATAACACGTTTCCTATACAATGTTTTAATAACATAAAAATTAAACGTATAACATACGTTGATACAACACACTACACATGTTTTCAACTGAAAGTAGAAATAGAGAAACAAAATAGAATGTTTTCATACAGGTTTATTTAGGTAGGTACACGGAAAGTGTAACATTTTAGGTAACGTTTAATAAAAAATTTTCTAGTAACGTAGTATATAGGGTGAGTCAGTCATAATGTCATTAATTTTAACCACGTATTCGGGAGGCCTAATAAAGGCAGAACATAAAAAAAAATATTTTACTCGACCTTTTAAAAAATAAACAAATTTACAATGCATAATTTTACAAATTCCGAATATTCGGAAATGGTAGTGTTATACGGAAAATGTTTACGAAATGCGGATGGCGCTGTTACGTTTTATTAATAAAGTGCTATGGACGGAGTGCAGTTTTAGATACTCTTAAAAAAACAATAAATTTATAGGCAAGAGGTACGTAACTACAAACGAATAATTAATTGTACTTACGAGTAATACTAAAAATTCATATTTATTTGTAAAACGTAGTGTAAACGTAATATTAAAATTATTAAACTGTAATAACCTAACATTCGAAAACATTTATTTATATCTACATTTGTTTTTATTAACAAATAAATCAATATTTAAGGAAAATTCATTCATGTATCTAGATTTAAAAAAATAATTTTACTCCTTGTCGTTAAATAACAGTACAAAAACTAGGTAACTAGGTTATTGACCTAATAATACGGTAGGTCAAGATTCACTCTCGATAACTTTTTTGAGCATCAGATCAGAGGCGTGCCATTTCGATATTGGATAGTTTTCTGTCGACAACACGATGGTTTTTTATTACTTAATATTTAAACACAAAACACTTCAGCTTCTTTTAATAATTTACCCATTTGGTATATTTTTTATGTAATGTACGTATATGGTTTATTACTCGGTTTATTATTAGTTGCGTTGAAGTTTTGTGATTTCAATGTAACTAAGCTAATTTCTTTGCAGTCATAACAGCTACATCTGCTCAGAGGAAAATCCACACGCTACTTGTCGGTTTAGCTTTCAGAGGCGATTTGTTGTCAACGTATGGGCAGGAGTGAACGGGTATCATTTGATTGGACCGTATTTTCTACCGGAAAACCTGAGTGGATCGCGTTACTTGCAATTTTTAATAGAATTATCTGATTATCATTATTTGATTTCATTGGATATTAACATTTTACATTCTTATTGGCTGAAGTTGAACTGAGCAAGAAAAAATTATATTCTAAAATAGTCAGTACAACTGTTTATTTGTGATGTCTAAAACCTAGGTAGGTAGATACTAGAACAATATTTCAACTTGGCAACATTGCATCAGGTCGACGTCGAGGTGAACTGTGAGCTGTAAACGACCAAGGCTGCGAGCGGTCAGTGACAGTCTAAAAAGGGGGTTTAAATAATGATTTGAAAATATTTTTTTTCGGCGCAAATATGCATTTAGATTTTTTTAATCGCTTATTCGCATTATACTCATTATTCTCTATCTTTCTCTTAAAATTAATGACATTATGACTGACTTACCCTGTATAAGTCCAAATCGAAAAAATATATTCTAATGGCTAGTAGATGTAGACACTTATATCTTACTATGTCCTATATTTTTATCATTTTATTGACTGGATATAAAATTAAGTAGTTATAATTCGATTATCATCGGCTTAGCGAGCTAACAATCTCGAAATCAGTATATGTCTAGTCACCTGCATCTGAGCTATCTGGACCTGGTTGTCTGCTATAAGTTTTCTAGGTGTAAATTCACTGCTGATTGATGGAAAACTCAGGGCATTACTCCGCAGAGTAGTTGTTTCTCGAAATTCCGCTGTTTTGTATATAACCAATCATCACTGAATTATTACCATAATTTGAAAAAAAATCGTACTATATTTTATGTTTTAAAAATTTTTATTATCAAAACGTTAATAAAACTCTAAATAAAATATTTTCCATAAACGTTTATTAACTGTTTAATTTCTATGTTATTTAAACGTAGCTGACAATGTTTTATAAACGTTTAGTTAATGTTTTTTTTTCGTGCGAAATTTTGTTGTTTCAATCTTTTAAATGTTTTTTAAACGTAAGCATGCCCATTGGGAAGGGTTATTTACTTACTACTTATTTCCTTTCATGGTGGCAAAGCTTCAAATTAAATTTGAAAAAAAAATATTTATAAAAATGTATCAAAAGCAAATTAATTACAGATTTCTTTCTTATACACTTAATTACCGGTATGCCTAAAGTAAGCGTTCAGTTTAGAGCATTTATTCGTGTGACATTTCCTGTATAATTTCTCCTCTTGTGGGGTCATGTCTGTCACTATTTGCTCCATGGTGACGGAATTAGTTACAAAATATATTTATTTCTTTTTTAGATATTTATAAGTATAGTACTGCTTCATTAGTATATTTTGAGCTCTACACCTAATTCACATAAAATTGTTACTTCTTATACCTGTTTAAGATAAGCATTTTAATATTAAAAAAATATATTTAATAAATATATAAATACATTTAGCTTTCTTTTGATATTCTTAATTCACTGTTATTGAGGTTTTATCTAAAAATAATTTAGTTGCTTGCTATTAATACATTTAGAAACCCAAAAATAGAACATCAATGGTCCAGCGTCTAAATTTAACTAGGAGTCGTGAACTTATCTTCGAGTTGCAGACATTTTATATGCGTCCCAAATACTGCGTTTGTTCAAAGTTTCTACTAACGTAAAAAATATGGCAAAAAACAAACGAGCAATTTATTGGCGTATTCTATGTGTCGGGTAAAAAATGTGTAATGAAACATGAACTCAAGTAGTACATTATAGTAACGAAAACTGCAACTTCAATTAAGTGGCTATTACGTAGTAATCACTAAATCTATCACCGATAGAGCAAATATATGTACAGGGTGTTAAAAAAAACATACACTAATGTCTTCAAAATCCCCATACAAAGAAATCTAGAGGGTTCAGATCAGGCGATCTTGGGGGTCATAAAACAGGTCCGGCCCTTCCTACTCATCTATGTGGTATATGGTGTATGGTACTCCTGTAAATAGCCTGGAAGAGCTGCAGCTACTGATTAATCAAAAGTGTCAAGAAATCCAAACTAAGGAGGGTGTTTTCGAAAACGTTCGAATATCGTTGAGACGAAGATGTCGTGCCTGCTTGGAAATGGACGGAGGGCACTTTGAACATCTGCTGTAACTTTTTTTTTGTTTGTTAAAAGCTTCCTTTGTCGGTTTATTCCTAATAAAATAAAATGTTTGAAAAACGAATAGTGGTCCATATCTCCGCAACCGTTACTTTGCGGACCCATGCTTATTAAGACTTTTCTGCTTATTTTGGTTCATACTATTACCTACTTAAATATGTTATACTCTTTTTTTAACACCCTGTATGTAATCCTCACTATTGAAAATCGCTTCATGGTTTTGTAATGTTTGGTGGTGCTGTTTGGTGTCTGGAACTTTATAAAAACTAAGCAGAAGCATCTTAAAGTTGTCCAAACTTTAACGTGGATATAATAATAATATCTCTACCCCTCATTCTAATCACGAGGATTAGCCCAGAAATCGAAGACTTGTGCGGGAGAGGGGGCGGCATTTTATTATTAAGCAGGCCGCATTTGCGCCCAGGAACGACTTACGTTGGTAGGCCCTAACCACCATTCAGTGCAGGAATGAGGGAAACCTGGAAAACCTCATTAATTAGGGGGGTAGTTAAATGCCAACCGGTATCAATCTCTCACATTGACCCAAGTCAACATTCTTCCACCCTACCATACCCGAAGAGAGGGTGCCAATCTCTCCACGAATATAGCTTATATACGGTCTACCGGCTGCAGGGGTCGACCCACAGCGATCCAGTCACCTCGATTCAAGTACTGACGCCTTAAACCGCGCGACAACTGACCGATCCCGTGGATTTTAAAGGTAACACTTACGTATTACTTAGAAGTAGCAGTACGTTTAAAGTTTGTATTCATTCTGGCGATGTATTGGGAATATTTAACAAACCTTTAATATGGCGGCACTTGATTATACAATTGCGGCAGTTGTCGCCACGTTATTGCCTCATCCATAAGTGATTTCCACATTTCACATGGGATCAAAATGACCACAAAGTCAAAGTTCAAAATCCACTTTACCCAATAGTTAGCTACTTCCTACAGGACCTTTTAACGCTAGAGAAAATTTATTACTAGTTTTATCCTGTATGTATAAGATGGGTAGCAACAAAAAAACTCGCAGAAAGAAGCATTCGGCACACCTACATTTTATAGAAAACTAAAACAATAAACAAGAAGTGCCACAACTTTTAAATATTATTGTTTTTCGAGTTGAAGAGCATCTTTCAAATTTCCTAATTCTGAACTTAAGAACAATTAAAATTTATGAAAAGGCAATTTCAAAAGAGTTTCCGTTATGATATGTTGAATGCATTGAATTGCAATGTACAGCTAAATTTTTGTCTTTAGTACTCATTATATATATTTTGGGAGAGTTACTAGTAATGAAGTTATGTCTGTTATACTATACTGAAAAATAAAAATTCTGCTGGGTTAGATGAGACACCTCTGTTTCTAATTAATAGACCTGTATTATAGTTTGCTGAATGTATTACTGTAGTTGTTAACAGGTTCTATTCAGGTTTTGGTGATGTTTTCCCAAATCAATTTTAAAATATTCTAGCACCTTTTATTGATCTCTGCGTTTGGGGCACCTTGTATATGTGTACATACATATACAGACATATTCATTTTTTACAGTCTAAAATTATTCGGATTTTGTTCGTGGCATGTCTTGGTTTAATAATTTCTAAAGTGGTAATCATATACAATACAAAAATATTAGTTCACTAAAGTTATATTTATTTTTTGTAAACAGGCAATATTCAAACGTTTAAATCACTTTTCAGGGCATTTTAACGAAAAAATCATCAATTAGTGCATACAAATGGAATACGCATTATTTGTATGATCTGAGACATTGAGGGTCCTTTTAGTGTGAGGGACCCTGTGCAATAGCCCCTTTTGCCCTTAAATCCAGGCCTGTGATATTTTTTAAAATCCACTATTTAAGTTCTGTCAAGCATTTTAGTTTTACGATGCATAAATTTAATATTTTCAAATTCTCTGTTAACTGTACGTACATAATAACCTCTACTTTCATTACTTAAGAGCTTTTAGCTCTTGTCAAGTAACTGTGGAAATGGAAAATGAAATTTACCTGGATATAGGCTAAATTGAGAAAGTTTGTAAGTAATTTTAAACGAGTGCAGTTTTTGTGTGTTGGGGAATATAATCGCATTTAGTTTAAATCCCTCAGATATTTTAGGCGGTCTTTTTTAGAGTTTACTAATTGGAAGCCATTATTATTTTGTAATGAGAGCAGGTATGTACCTACCTATTATATTTTCACTAAAGTAAATAAACACTTTTAAGTATTTGTTTTCATAGTACACACAACTCAAAAGTCTTGGATCCCCTATATATAAAATGATTCGATTAAACCTAGTGGTTTTTCATAATGTGGTAAAAAAGTACATGTACTTAGAGAACAAAAAAGACAATAAAACAATTTTAGACTATGAACCTTTACTTTATTACCAATGTTTTTACAAACCTGGTCAGTTTGGCAGTGTATTCAGCCAAGTGTTTCTTTGAATTTTTTGTACATTATTGTGCCAGAACAACGTGATGCAGGAAATTCTAATCATCAAATATCGAACATGTTGGGCATTCCTAGATCATCTGTTGTACGAATAGTACACAGATATGAAGAATTTGATACAGTGGAAAACAGACCACGTAGTGGATATCCTCGAGTATCTAATGATAAGTTCGAGGACGACTCCATAACGCAAATTTACGTGCTAGAAGATCATTACGGGTCCCCACTCTACTTCCAAGGCATCGTGCTGCTCGTCTCCAGTAGGCGCGAGAGCATAGGGGTTGGCTTTGACGCCAGTGGCAGAGGGTCTTCTTTACAGACGAAACCAGAATTGGGCTGATTACTGATGCTCATCGGCAAAGAGTCTGGAGAGTACCAGGTCGTCCACAGCGACTTCATCTTCCACTTAAAGTGGCTCCGTATGAAGGGGGTACCGTAATGTTTTGGGGTGGAATAATGTTCAACCGTAGTACCCCATTAATTCGCATACCACAGAATATAACCAGTTAAATTTACATCGAACAAGTTATTACGCCCATTATCTATCCCCTACGTAATGAATTAGGTGAAAATTTTGTGTTTATGGACAACAACGCTCGACCACATCGCGCAAGAAGGGTTCAAGAGACACTCGAAGCAGGACATATCAATAGATTAGATTGGCCAAGAATGGAACAATATTCCGCAAGAGATCGTTAACCGCTTCATTATCTCAATGCACAAATGTGTCAATATGCTATTGGAACGTAGTAGAGAGAGAGAGTAGAGTAGAGAACTTGTTTTGTTACTTATTTTTGATTTAATAAATTTTATCAAAAATGTCACACATTTGTTGGTTTTTAATTTTCTAAGTACTCAGTTTATCGAACATATTTTTTTCACAAAAAAAAATTCAGAAAATAATATAGGTACTTTTATAAATGTATTTGGGTTTTCTGACAAAACGATTTCTTTAACAAGAATGAGGGGGGCTCCAAGATTTTGACGTTGTGTGTATTAAAAATCGTACTACAAGTATAGCACAATTTTAACTCTCTTGTCTCTTTGTATCAATGCAATTACTAGACTTTATTAGTTTTGAAAAGTATTTAATACTTATTGATTTGACTGTTTCACCTATTGATTCCTAAACAAGATGCAAAGAATTGAAATTATTACAAAACCAACGGAAAATAAAATAATTTTTTCTCAGAACTGGTGCCAGTATATATATTGAACATCAGTTGAAAAAGTATGTACTGGATGTTTTTAAAATATCTATCTGAACTGAAACAGGAGATAGAAAAAAACGGGTTAAGCAAATGTTCTAGGTGGTCTTGGTTTCAAAAACGTTTAGGAAAAAATACAGGGTGATAAAGGTGTATTGCCAAGACACAATTTACAAATAACTTCTAAGTCTTCCAGTCTTCATACTTCATATCGTATACATATAAAAACTAAATTAATAGCAAAAAGAGCGTTATCGCTAAATTTCTTCGTGATGAATATTTTTGTTTACTTTATTAACTCTAACATTCTTAGATTGAGACGTTTCTCCACCATAATGTTCTTAGTTAGTAAGTAACAATAAAATAAAAATAATTTCATTGACCATTGTTAGATACAATAATTGTATCAAGAAGAAGTAAGTAACAATACAATAAAAATAATTTAACATTTGTATGGAAGCACATAAACAAATTTTAAACTGTCAAACTTAACTTATGTTTAATACATTTGGAATCTTTGGGAATGAAAACAGAGAGTTTTTTGAAGGGTTTATTCAATTAATTTTTATATTTTGTGTGGCAAAATACCGAATTAGACTAAAGGAAAACTACAATTATGCCACAAATAAACAGTTTCAGAAAATAAAAATAAATAAATCCTATTGGCAATTTTTTATTTATATCTCGAATCTGATTTAGAAGTTTTTAAAGAAAATATACATGAAGTTACATTTACAGTGTGACCCATTTGTTTTGGGGTCAGTCTGTAAACAGTTTATTAATTGTGTGATTTAGCCCCGATTTTTGCTTTTTAAATTAAACTGCAAATTTACAGCAAAAGTGGCCTGGTTGATATAAAATCCAAAAGTTACTTGACGCATGCGCCTATTTATCAGTGCATATAATCTCGTGACGGTATCGTGGCCGGTCAAAAGTTTTTATTTGAAACAAACCTATTATTTCTCCAAAAAAAAAATTGTTCTTCATGTTTATTAAATCTGCTACGTCTGGTATCGTTGAGTGATATGTTACTAGTTATTTATAAATGGCTTGTTAACGGTTTGACTGTCCTTACCGAGGATAAAATATAATTATACAAGTACATCGACAAAAGACGATTGCAGTGAATTAAAACAGGTGTTTCCAAAGTCAATTGGCGTGCTCTGCTGTAAAACATATTTATATACCGGGCTAACTCGTTATAAAGTTCTGCGGCAATAGAATAGCAGGAATAAAAATGTTTATTTTCATTTGAAGCTTACTCTTATACAGGGTGATTTAGTCATAATGTCATTAATTTTAACCACGTATTCGGAAGGCCCAATAAAGACAGAAAATCGAAAACAAAATTTTTACTCGACCTTTCAGTAGATCACCCCATAATAATCGATATGACGCGTACGAGTACTGAAACTATATAGAAGTCCAGCAACGTTGCCACTCAGGACGATATACATTTAATAACAGCATGATCGGTACTGAAGCGATAGATTTTTTTTTCTAATGACAAACCATGCATTTTGTATATTCTTTGAGGTACCTTTAAATATTGTTGCATTTTTAAGGTATTCGTTAAGCGTTTTGTCAAGTTCTGGTGTAAAAATCATATATCATGCCCTCGTAATGCAAGTTCAAAAGCTCCAAAATTTTATACTATGAATAATTTTAGATAAGACATTAAAAACATACTTCGTCTCACCTTTCCGCTATGTTCCTGAAAGCAGAATCAAGTTGAGCTCAAACGTTGATATTCCCAAATAATGCAAATCACATTTGATTATGAATATGAATCAGAATCAAATCCATTACTCATGATCAGTAGATACCGAATAACACAGACGCACACGGAAAACGCAGATGCATATGTCTATCAAAATATCTTTTATAAATTTTTTCACAACTCTGTTCAGCAGAGGACAACTGCGGTCTTTTACTACTCGCTTTACCCAAGTTGAATTGCAATTTTATTTAGGCAAATAGCAAATTTTATTAATAATTATATACTACACTGGTGGCACAAACACACGATTACACGAAAATAATGACTGATGGACGAAGTCGGGCCGCGTGCTTCTGTTCCATAACGAAAGCGGACTCGTCTTAGGAAAACAGATCCGAACGATGTTCGATTTATTTCGCCGGTAATTTGAACTGCCAATTTTTTAGCTGTGCAGATTACAGCCTATCTGATGTCGGCGCTGATTACTGCGCTTGACATTGATTATAAAATTCTCATGATTACCTATTGATTACACCGGGTGTTTATAAAAACCAAAATTTAATTGTTGTTTGTTTCTGTTATTATTTAGCGGTTCTGTAGCTCTGCAACGCTTGTCATTGAGTGGGCATTAAAAACAAGGTTATTGACCTATATACGATGGATGGGTCAAGACTCGGATTGCGGGTTTGTTGATCACTAAGTAGGTATGCCTCGGACTGTTTTTTTTGTAAATGTTAAATACAAAACACATTTCAGTCTCTCTTAATAATTTGACCTAGTAAGTATTATATTTTATTTCAGTATTTATGTAATGAAATGTGAATGGTTTATTTTGATTCGTTGCAGTTTTGTAATTTCAATATTAAATATTTTTTGTACTGAAACTTAATATGTTAATTGCATATTATAATAAGTAGGTACTATAGGAAAATATTTAAATTTGGCAACGTCGAGTCAGACCGACACCGAGTTGAATTGCCGCCAGCGGTCAGTGACAGTCTGAAAAGCGGGTTTAAATAGTGATTTGAAAATACCTATTTCTTCCGGTGTAAATATTATTCAATTATTTTTTGCATCGCGTATTATTGTCACTTTCCTAACTTCTCTTCAAATTAATGACGTTGTGATTTAATCACCCTGTATATTCGTAGGGTTTTCGAATTTTCCACGGATTTGAGAACGAATCTAGAATCAAATCGAATATAACCTGGAATGTTCTAGATAACGTCAAAATAAGGGTATTACAGAAATTATAAATTCTAACGCTAGCAGGAACATAATTAACAAACTAAACACGTAGGTGAGCTTCCGTAACAATATCTATTATAATAATAGAGACAATATCAGAAAAATGTTTTGCTAAATAAAGACGTGAAAATTGGATGGCTTTGCCTGCCCGAAGAAAAATAAGATAAAAACAAGGGATAATAAGACAAATAGTATCAAACCGCGGCCTTATTGTTCCAATTTACATTTCGAGTCGTTTCACTTGTTTGCTAGCGAGACGTTCCAAATGAGAAACCTCTCGCTTAGACACTCCGCATGTGGTCTGTCGGTTCATTATGTCCTTTTTAATATTTTCTTAACACTGTGCTCGCTTCTCCGCAACCAAATTGTCATCAATCAAAGCGCCTTGGCATATTCAGACTTTTAAACGATGAATGGGCACATCAATTCTCTGCCATACCGTCTGTGTTTTATCGCTTAACTTATTTTAGAGAGAAAATGGAATTTTAGATTGAGAAGTGATAAATATTAGAGCCGCTGTGGACTCGGTGTGTTGTTTATATATGTCCCAGGTTGAAGATGTTAACTATAACTTCTAACTTCTCTAGTTTAAAGGAAATCTAAAAGATTACTTTTTGCTAATAAATATTTAATTTTGGATCAATTGATAACAACTACGTATGTGTACAACTTCTTGACAATATTTGGAACAATTTTTATATATAGCAAGAAAGAGGGTAAAGTCCGCACGCAAAAAGGGTCAAATTGCTCTTTAAAATATAAACAAATTAAGCTATAATTCAGCGCTCCTGGTACGCTGCAAATTTTCTGATGACGCGTTCGAGTGTTGCAGCGAAACGCAGTTGCCACATCATCAGGACCACATACATAATAGAGCATGTTCGTTAAAGTTCAGTGCTGAGGTGATTTTTTTTTCTAATGACAAACTTCTAGTATGCAATCTAAAATATCACTTTGTTTATTACACATTATTATTATATTATATTTTTAAGTTGCTTTTAAAAATAATTGCATTTTTAAGCTATTCATTAAGCGTTTTATCACATTCTGATGAAAATTCACTACCTCGCGAAAAATACCAGGATTTTGAGAACTTTCGAATTCATCATCCCTCGTAGTGCAAGTTCAAAAGTTCTGCAAAATTGTATACAGTATAATTGCTTGTACGTTGAGATTCCCAAATAATGCAAATCGCATTTGATTATGAGGTTTACACTTTTCATGTTTTTTTTATTATCTCACTTAAGTGCATCACTTCCTACTGTTTCCATCCGTGCTTTCGCGTTGTGATTAGTACTGAATAACACTCATCGAAAACATATTTTTATGGGGAAGACCGTACTATTTCACTATACTAATAATTATTGTTCCTGGTAGGAAAATTTGTCAAATATAGATTCACTTAATCAACAACACGAAACGCACCTTCTTACGCGAACATGGTAACTCATGGGAGAAAGAACTGAACTGAGGTACTGAAAGGAGAGGGAGAGGCTACGCTACTTCTTGAGGTTGAGAATGTTGAGATGCAGTTCGACGATTGGCTTCTACCGCCGTGAACGTATTAAACGGGAATTTGAACTGTCAATTGTCGATTGTTTGTTTCTTTTGCTGTTTTTTGTTGTTGCCAGCATGGGAGTTTTTTTGTACCGACAGTAAGTATTTAAATACGAAAAACTTTTCAGCCTCTCTTAATAATTTGCCTAGTGGGTATTGGTTTTTTATCCCACTATTTATGTAATGAATAGTTTATAATTTCATTTGCTGGAGTTTTGTAACTTCAATATTGAACATTTTTAAGCTGAAAGTTAATATGCTAATTGCTTACTTTTAAAATATAATTTACATAATTTATTACATATTTTAACAATACAATAAGTAGGTACTAGGAAAATATTTAAATTTGACAACGTTGCGTAAATTCGACCCTAGTTGAACTGGAAGCTTAGTCAGTGATAGTCTGAAAAGGAGATTTAAGTAATGATTTGAAAATATTTTCCGGATGGATTTTGAATGGAAACGTTTTAGCATTACCGACATTAATGCTACCTTGTTTGGAAGTTTTATATTCAACATAAAATAAATGGGAAATAATACCTTTGCCTCTCTGAGACATTATTACATTCCGACACATTGTTTTTTATGTATATCTCCAAACTGTTGTGTTGTAAACATATATAATGAATGCGTAATTATATGTATAGAACAATATGTTGTCATACTGTATAGAATTTAACACAGCACAAAAAACGATCATAATTATGATTCCTTGAGAATAACATATTTATACGCAAATGTAACTCCTCACCTCACTCCCTCATTGCCACGTGATATGATATGACGCAAGCAATTTCATTTGACGTTATTACATCTTGTTTACAAATTCACAATACATTAGTAGTTGCGGATTTGAAGTATAACAGCATTTTAGTGCGCATGAAATGCAATTTTATAATTATTAATAAAAAATTATGTCATTTGGAATAAAAGATGTAAGACTACTGTATTTACCAGAGTTTTCTGTAGTGCAGTAGGTATGTATTTGGTATTTTTTTATGATGTCGACGTGTACAGTTATTATTTTTATCAGTGTATATGACTTCATATATCAATTTAAATTGGTTACCTTTAACTAAATTAAATCTACACAAATACTGATAAACTATGCTTATACATCTAAAAATACACTTTTAATTTAATTATCTATCTAGTTTTGTTTTTCTCTGTATATTGCGGTTTGTGCCTATACTGTTATTTTTAATACACAAAATTAAAAATATTGTCGATTTCTACTTTATAATTGAGTTGAATGAATATATTCTGTTATACAACCTCAGTTTAACCCTTGAATACAAATCTTGTTTGCCGTAGAATGAAGCTCAATACTACATTAAATTCCTTGTTTTTATAATTACAAGCTACAATCAACCAATGAAGGATCATCTGCTTGTGGATAATAGCAAAGCGGCTTGTAGATAAAATTTCATTCTAATTACAAGGAAGCACATGTATCTACAACGTTTTCGATTTTATCTGATCAATTACGCTGACATTCCTTTAAGTAGGTACGTACTATCGTTTGCAATATCAATGACACTCACTAAAATGAATTTTGCGATTTATTTTGAACTTCTGACGTGTTCATATTGAAACCTGCTTTAAATTTTTAACATTAGTTATTAGTTGTTTCACTTACCAAGAGAGATTTCCAGAAGTTCAAAAACTGTTTTAAGAGAGTGTCATTATTATTGTAAACGATTGTACCTACTTTCAACTGTGTATTCATACAATACATAATAAATATTACTTTTTCTGTAACTGCTATCTGCTTATTTTATTTACTTAAATAAGCCGTTACATTTTTAGCATAAATATCTGTTTAAGCGTTTCTTGAAATAGTGTTTTCTAGAAATACAAATAATTTTAGGCACTGAACTGATTAATATATAGTTTAGCAAATAACAGGAATGCTATATCATACCACCTGCAAATATTCAAAGGTACTGAAGTAAAATTAATATGCAGGGTGTCCCAAAATAGAAGGCCATACCATTAACCACATACATATTCTTTGGACAAAAATAATGTGACTTTCCTTATGCCATTTTTTATTTGGGCGTCCCTGTTTCAATATACAGGGTGTTAAAGTTACATTTTAGAATCCTATGTTTTGTAAGATACACACCTGAAATTTTGCACGTACTTTTATCTTATTCCGACATACTTATCATGTGTGACGCTTATAGTTGTTGTTTAGAGAATAAATTGTAGTATGGTTAAAAGCAATTCACTCTCCATTTTATTCAGTATGAAATTCTATCAAAAATAAATTTTTTACTGTGTATTTAAAAGATACCTACACAAAAATCAAATAAAAACAAAATAAATCAAATTCTGTCTAGATGGACTTTAAAACATCGCGCACATTATGCACGTACGAATCAGCACGGACCTGCACGACATTTGTCCAGCAATTTTTTGTGCAGGTTCTGTGTGTGGCAGACATTTTCAAGTAGTAGTTAAGAAGAAATTATTTTAGCAATGTTGTATGAAGAGAAGGACTTCGCAGATCAGTGTCACATGACGAAAGACTTGCATTTTGTTAGAGGTAAATAGAGGTTGTTGATAAGCAAGGGTGCTCGACAGTTCAGTGACACATCCACAACTTAACTAATTAAATATTACTAACAATTTAAAATCAATCGTTGAATTTTGTGCAAAGATACCTTACGTCAGACTAGCGTGGCCAGACATTGAAATTGCAGGTCACCGACACGACGGTCGTTGCGAATGACGGTACGTGCTGGTGCTGATCTAATGTGCGCTGCCCCATTAAATAATTTGGATACTTTCTCAATTTAAGAGAATCATATGTCTTTCTATTTATTCCAACAGGATTGTTAAGAAATATACTGTAAAGAAATGAAACTTGTTTTTCATAAGGATTTACCGTATATGTTTTGTATGAACTAGTTCATGAATACTAATAATACTAACTACTTACGTATTCTGTACGTAAAAAGTTCATTGCCAGAATGAACCAAATATTTAAAATTATATGAGGATCTCGTTGTTTAGATATATGTAGTCCCGCAGTATTAATCTTCCCGAGCGTTTATTTGAATAATGTTTGCTTGTTACGTGGCACACTAAATTTATTTAGCGTATAAATCTCATCCGACTACTCAATAAATTTTATGGGTGATGGAATAATCAACTTTTTCTCCGGATATTTCAGATGTTGGTCTTGTTATTTCCACAAAGTGACTTAATTTTTATGTTCATCCGCATTTCAAGTATTTGGTGGTGTAGGTCAGTTCTTTCCAAAGCCTTCATTCTGCAGCTATAGTGGGTTGCAGACAATTTTTTAAATTTAGCTTACCTATCTACAAAGACAGTATTTAAGCCAGAATTTAAATTTCTAATTGTTTTCTTCGCTAGGTATAGAAAAACTTAAATTTTATTTGGCTCTTTGGCATAAATTCTGGTCACTTATCAACATTATGATGATGGTGTATCTATTTTGTATATTTTAAGAACATAAATTGATATACAGGATGTAAATATTGTGTGTACAGGGTGAGCAAATTTCAACGTTTTTATAGACTCCTATAGGACATAGAAGAAAATCACTCCCTCACTCTTGGTCTCTTTTTTTAAAAGCAAATTAATGGTCATAACCAAAATGACCTATCGTATTTTATTTTCAAGTAATAAACAAAATTTCAAATGTTCCACTTTTCGAAAGCTAGACTTCGCCCAGATGTTGTGTGTTCTTTGTAAACACTAATAAAGACCTTTTATTATTATATATATATCGGTAACTTGGTTGTTTGTAAAATTAGAAAAAAATAATTATTATGTTCTTCAGATACTTTTTTGAGTAGAGTTCAGTGGCGTGCCTAATTTTTTGTTACTATTAATTTTTTAATTATAACGTAAAGTTGTGTTTTTTTTTTAAATACAATCCATAGGTGGCTATGGGCCTGTTGAATTTGTTATTTTTATTTCTTTCCAGTAATATATAATAATATGTGGGGTTAAATGTGATTTAATTGTGCGACATATGATACGGTTAAAGTCAAGTTTTAAAGTTATTTCTGAGGAATGATATATCAAACGCCAAGGAAGCAAACCAATGACGTGGCAACCGGTTCCGAAATTGTTCTACCAAGGTTAGAATAAATTAGTTAAATGTCTATTTTCTAATAAAAGGTTCCGCTTCTGCCATTACCTTCTATGAACGAAGCGTATTAGGTTTGATATTACCGTCAAAGTAATATGACAGCTATCATTAAATTGTTTTCAAAGTACACTTTGTTTAATCGTAAAAGAAATGAGATTATTCAGTATGTCCAAAAAATTTGTTCGTCAATTTTCTCGCCAACGGTTGGTTTTTTCGACTTCAAACAAGAGTATAAAATATTTACCTCTTAATAAAAATTGAAGGCAAAAAAGTTATGATCATTTCTTAACCTATTACGTACCCTTTTTGTTCTTTAGGGCGCTGCAAATTTAGAAATATTTTACTTAAAACTGCATCTCTATAAATATACAAGTGTGCCAAATTTGAAAAAAAAATCATTCCAGTATTAAAAAAATTATACTCTAAACTAATTAAAAAAAAATTACTGTGGTTTCTTACCATTTTCTCAAGTAGTATCATCCATTAAATTTTATGCGCGGAGTTTCCAGACACTTTGTATTTGAAACTATTGTCACCTAATTTTATTAATTATTTTGTAAAGAAACATAGTTATAAAATAATCGTACTCATCTCAAACTCTCATATTTTAATATCTACAGTTTATTCTTATAAGAGATGCATTAAATTAGATTAATTCATTGAGTAACTACTATTCACAATTTGCATAATGGAGAAAATCTGAAATGAGTTATTCTTTGCGAGTTGTTATTCTAAATGGTGATTATTGATTAATCGCAATAATTTTTATAAAACAACTAACATTCGACTACTAAAGTTATAATCCACATTTTTTATTTCCTATTTATGATCAAATAAATTTTTTATTGCAATTAAATCAGATTTTTATGGAAAATACATTGTTAATAACTTATAACATATAATTACTCTGCCATTACGAATACAAAAAAAAAATTGAATAAATAAGTAGCAATAGTAAGGTGACCTGCAAAAATAGCATATTTTCAAATTTGTTATTACTCTGAATATTATATCTAAAAGTGAAATCTATATACAAGTAGGTACATAGTACAATATTAAAAAAATAAAATAAAAATATGGATTTAGAGAACTACGGTTAATTTTTATGAATATATAAGTAATAATAAAACCATATTGTCTGCTAAAATAATTGCTAAATAATTTGTATGAAGCAAAAAGTTTATGCACACAAAGGAACTACCTTGGAACACTCGACAGAACACATAGTTTACAAATATACAGGGTGTTAAAAAAATAGTGTAAATTATTTAAGGAGGTAATAAGTACCAAAATAAGCAGAAAAGTCTCAATAAACATGGGTCCGCAAAGTAACGGTTGCGGAGATATGGAATGTTTTATGTTTTTTAGCCCCTTTTTTTATTTTGCAAAAACGTTGTGTATTTTATTATAATAGTTGATGTTGATGTTTAGTGAAATAAACAGTACGTATTTGACAGCTGTTCTCAGTGCACAAGTTTTCTTTCGCTATGGCTGGTTACTCTAACACAGAATTAACAGACATGCATTTCATATATGGTCGTGCTAATGGGAACGCCACCGAAGCACGACGTCTTTATGTTGACGCTTATCTAAATCGCCAGATTCCTTCACAACGCATGTGTGGAAGAATTCACCAAAGATTGCGTGATACCGGTTCCATGAGCAAAGAGTGCCATTTATCCGGAATAGCAAGGTCGGTATCCACTCCTAGAGCAGAAGAAGAAATTCTAGCACTGGTAGAGCAGTATCCAGGTACGAGTGTGCGGAGAATATCAGCCGAGGTAGGAATTAGTCGTCCTCTTGTTTGGAGAATCCTTCACGAGCAACTGCTTATCCATACCATGTACAACGAGTACAGGCCTTAAATCCAATAAATGATCATCAAGCACGTTTGGTTTCTACGTCATGATGCTGAAGACCCTCGTTTTCTTGCAAACATTCTTTTTACTGATGAGGCCGGGTCCACAAGAAATGTGTTTAATTTTCACAATACGCATATTTGGGCCGATGAAAATCCTCATGCTCTAATAGAATCTGGACATCAGGCACGTTTTTCATTAAACATTTGGATGGGTATTGTAGGTGACAGGTTTCTAGTTCCTCTTGTTTTACCAAAGCGATTAACAGACGCTGCTTGCCTCAACTTTCTGCAGAACATACGGTATGAGTTTTTGGAAGACATTCCTTTGAATCAGAGGCAACAAAGGTGGTTCCAGCATGATGGTGCTCCAGTTCATTTTTCCATGGCCGTTAAAGAGCATTTACACCAAACTTTTCCACATAGATGGGTAGGAAGGGCCGGACCTGGTTTATGGCCTCCCAGATCGCCTGATCTGAACCCTCTAGATTTCTTTGTTTGGGGATATTTGAAGACATTAGTGTATGGTACTCCTGTAAATAGCCTGGAAGAACTGCAGCTACGGATTAATCAAAAGCGTCAAGAAATCCAAACCAAGGAGAGTGTTTTCGAACGAGTTCGAATATCGTTGAGACGAAGATGACGTGCCTGCTTGGAAATTAACGGAGAGCACTTTGAACATCTTCTGTGACTTCGTGTTTTGTTTGTTAAAAGCTTACTTTGTCGGTTTATTCCTAATAAAATAAAATGTTTGAAAAACGAATAGTGGTCCATATCTCCGCAACCGTTACTTTGCGGACCCATGTTTATTAAGACATTTCTGCTTATTTTGGTTCATACTATTACCTCCTGAAATATTTTACACTCTTTTTTTAACAACCTGTATATTAATTCACTGTAAATATGTTTTTTTTGTTTTTTCTATTTGGCAATTTATCTTGACGATGGAGTTGATAAAACCTTCAACTAAATGTATTTCTGATACATTAAGGATAAGCAATAATAATTGTAAGTTAGCTGTATTTTATGTTTTTTATACAAGTATAAGTTTTGTACTTACCTTAAAGTGCTTACTCATTTAACGTAAATAAAAATGATAATTAGGTCATAATTCCAATAAGTAGACATATTATGCAATGTATATAATCGGAAATATAAGTAAGGTATTATGGACACATATTTTTATATGCAGATCATATGCCAAGATGACATTTTTTACTAATTATATTTTCTTCGAAAACTAGACGAACATGCATTTTATTTCTGGCAGACGGTGACTAGTGAGCAACTTCACAGCAACATAATTACCGTGGTACTGATCTGTACCGCTCTGACCATAATGGATTTCAGTTATGACAATTATAATTTCAATAAAAATATCAGTTGTATACATGTGTAGAAGTGTTATTTTACATATGGTTAATATTTAAGGCACCTACACTAGATAAGAAAATATTTACGGTAGGTAATTAATTTTTTTTAGCAACATAGTTACTTGGAAGGTTTTTTTCAGTGTATGTTTGCATATAACTTTTTATTATAATCTTAAAATGCGCGTGTCAAATATTTCAAACTAATTTTAGGGCACTTTTACCTTTCAACTTATTAAATATCCAATAGCACAAAACCAGTTGTATTTTCGTGTAAAGACCAAACATTGTCGATTTTCCTCTACCTCAGCGACCCGAAACGTGAGCAAACGTCTGTGACATTTAACTTTGAACTCTGGTTAATATTTTCTTGTGTGATAGTCGCAGGGGGTAATCCTATTTTTAAGAAAAGCGAACAAAATGAAAAAGAATAACAAGACGGGTGTCTTAAAATGACAACAGGGCATAAAATTTAAGACTAGGTGGAATAGGTATCCGTTTTCTATAAGTATTGTACTAAGGATGCTTAAAATTTTAGTACAAATTTACAGAAAATAATTTTAACTGTAAACATAATGACATCTTTGCATCATAAGGTAGAACAAAAATTTGACATTTTTGAACGTAGATGTAGTTAAATATTTATAAATTGATGGGGTATTTTCATTTTACTTACTCGTTACAGCGTGTGTAGAAATCTACATATTATATGAAGGTATAACAAAGAAATAAAGAGTAAAACCCATAGAAAACGAGATATTTGCAAAAAATGTGCAAAAAATCGATTTTTTTTACCTTAGACCCCCGATTTTTAAAGTTACGGCCATGATATGTGAACTTTGAGAACAGTTTTAGGATGTCAAAATACAAGTTTATATGAGTCTATAGCTGGGTATTTCAATTTTCATAAGTGAACTCCCTTAAATGACTGGACTATTTGGGAATAGATGCGTCATGAAGAAGGTCAATATTGTGAAAAAGGTTTTTGTAAAATCGTTATAGTTGCCTAGTAAAAAATTATTGAAGCTGTAGTATTTTCAATCTTTACATCGCTGAGCTACTGCAGTTCTAGTTAGACGATTCCGAATATTGAAATCCTATTACTTTTTGTAGATAATAACGTTTTCTGATGCGAGTCTTTACATTAGGTTTTCAAGTGTCAAAAATGGCTTACGTGCATAACAATTCGTAGTTCGTTTTAATTTATGGTGATGTGAAAATGCTTTAGCATAACGATTTCCTTGTAAACATGTGCCAACCACGGTGTGCAGTGTGTGCAAGTGTAGTACAACGCGAAGGAAATTGGAACCTAATCGTGGAAGAGATAAAGGTCCAGGACGTCCACGGCGTATTACAGCAGTATGACGTATCATACACGAGGCCCAATTATATCGTACCATGTCCAAGCATTAATACCAAGGAATTGGACGAGGAGGACCGGTACCATGGCCGCCACGATCTCCTGACTTTAAATCATTTGGACTTATTTTGTGAGGATATTTGAAAAATGAAGTATACTTCCACTGCCATTTTATTATGTAACTTTTTTTTAAGTTGGGTTTTCCCATCCAAAATTACGTAATATTATGCAAAACTTCATTTTACAAAAAAAAAAGAAGTTTTCACACATATTATTATGATGTTGGTTTTAGAGAGAATTAGTGCTGCTGCAGTTAGATGCTCCGTAAAAGTTCTTGCATTTTTCTGTAATGGCATGGATGCAATTGTTCTTTTGGTATTTTCTACACACGTTAGAAGATGTTGCTTTAATCTGTAAAGAATTTTCTGGTTGGATCTTCGAAAACTAAATTAATTGTTCATTTTGAGCAGTTCTATCTGATCTATGTCATCCGGAATAATTTTTTTTTTGATTTAACATTGCCATGGTTTTTTACTGCCAAAAATGTTTTTTCTATTTGGAATCTGCCATTCAGAATTTTTTTTGGAATAGTATCTAACCGCTGCCGCGATATTCTCAAAACATTTCCCTACAATCAGCATCTGTACTACTAGTGAAGTTTCCATTATTATTAGCACGCAAACAATCACAGAACAGACTATAATTTTAGGAAGGTTACAATATTCGCTAAAAGAACAAATTACTGTTTAAATCAGAAAATAAACAACATGCTGGAGTTTCTCTTATACGTATAAAATAAAATATAGTATATCAGTGGAACAATTCGGAAGAATTTGACACATACACACTTAATAAATAAGAACTGTCCAGACATGCCTCGTTGACTTTACTACAGCTTTTTGCATTTTCCTCGAAAACGATGCATTATTAACAAATTGATCGAGAGCACCTTTTTTGTCAATAATGAAGTTTTACATAATATCACATAATTTAAAATGAGCTTAACTTAAAAAAAGTTACAGAAATGTCAGCGAAAGTGGTAACACCTCGCGCCCTCTATTTGTACGCAAAACTGATAACACCAGTTTATTGAACACCACCAAGAACGTACTTGCATTAATTTATGATGAAATATGTTGTTCTTTAAATAAAATGTCCTAAATTTGATTTTTTTTAAATTATCTTACATGTCGTGTATCTCAGAAATGACTTACTTTCTTAAGTAAACCCCACTTATTTTTCAATGTTTTACTAGTTCTAGCAATATTTCCATGTCTTTTTGAGACACCCTTTATGTTCTAGGTATTTGGCAAACAAATTATTTAAGCAATGATTCACAAATAATTATTGTCTTACAATAGGTATGTATTACCAATTATTACAGTTACTTTTATAAGTGCTTAGATAAGTCGCACTTTTTAGGAAAAGTGCTAGGTAAACCAATAGAGAGATAGTACGCATTAAACTACACCCGTTTTTACCTTATTTTGCATTATTTATAGATATCGTAGAACAAAAAAAAGAATTAGTTATATATTCAAATATTCAAGGAAAAATCTGGATCGACGATGATCCCAACTGTCAATGATAAGCATGATTTACATAGGAATGGCTTTAATATAAATACCGGAACCGGAAAGCTAGTCACTGCCTATAGAAAAACCCTCTTTGGTATCCTTTTGATATAAAGGTTATGGTAATACGTGCGTCGCCAAAATATTCTCACTTTTCTAATTGGTTAAATAGAGCACTCATTGCCTCGTTAATGTACATAAAAAAACTTTAACAATTTGAAGATATTTATGTCATTTTCATTGTACAAATGCAGTACGGAGAGACAGATATTAATTTGCATTTAAATTGCAGCTTACTTAATGTTGAAATAGAAATACAGTGTGTTCCGCATTATAACCGACACAGAGCAGGTGCATGTAGGAGGTTCCAAAATTCGCACACAGGCGGAGTTACAGGTTTTCAAAGTGGGGCAAATATATCGAGAAAAAATTGACATCTCTGATTTACTTTAACTTGGAATAACCAAATTCGGTACATGATTTAGGTTTATTATTGGCCTTCTTCGACTATGAGTTCAAGTAAATTAAACACTACAAGGTGTTGATTGAGGGTGAGTCTTCTCTAAAATTATATCAATGCCTTAGATGGAATTTAAAAAGAATGTCCCGTGCAGAATTTAATTTGAAACACTTTTTTACTCGTTAAATTTTAAAAAACTTTAAGGCTTTCAAGAAAATATGCAATAGTTTAAACAAGATTTGAATAGTTGTTTATTAGAAGAAATCAAAAAGTCAGTACTTGACTGTCTTTAAAATTTGACAGTAATAAAACTTTTATTTATGCTACTGTTCGTTGTTGAAAATAGGTGGAAAATTTACATTCAGCGAACAAGTTTACATATTACTTGTGCTAGATGTCTGTGAAAGAAACTGTGGAAGTGTGGAAAACTATCATAGATTTTCAAATCGAGTGATTCCCCATAGAGAAACATTTTCTAATGTTGACGGGCTTAGGAGACAGGAACATTTTTCAATAATATCCAAGAATGTCCTAGTGTAATAAGGGTACAAGATGAAAATATAAACAATTGTATATGCCGCAAATAAGTACTAAACGTTTATCTCGATTGATTATCAAAAACTTGTGTACACCGAATACCTAAACGTAATCTACTACATCAATATCATATTCAAAAAGTACAAGAGCTATTGCCTGAATATTTGGATTGACGATGACGAGTGACCTTTAGCGAGTTTATATTGCATCAGTATATGAATTTTCACAAGAAAACTCTTTTCACTGATAAGGTTCGTTTCATCGTAGAGGAATTACAAATAATAATAATATATCTACCCCTCATTCTAATCACGAGGAGTCAAAGACTTGTGCGGGAAAGGGGGCGGCATATTATTATTAAGCAGGCCGCATTTGCGCCCAGGAACGACTTACGTTGGTAGGCCCTAACCACCATTCAGTGCAGGAATGAGGGAAACCTGGAAAACCTCATTAATTAGGGGGGGTAGTCAAATGTCAACCGGTATCAATCTCTCACAATGACCCAAGCCAACATTCTTCCACCCTACCATACCAGCAGAGAGGGTGCCAATCTCCACGAATATAGCTTATATACGGTTTACCGGCTGCGGGGGTCGAACCCACAGCTATCTAGTCACCTCGATATAAGTACTGACGCCTTAAACCGCGCGACCACTGACCGAAATGTTCACAACTTTCATGAATTTTCCCTAAAACGCCTATACAATAACTTCTAGCCTCCTAAATGTTTAGGCCGGTATTATTGATCGTTATTTGATTGGATCAGTTATTTTGCCAAATCTGTTAAATGGCGAAAGTTATTTGGAAGTTCTGCAAAATACTCTCCCTGATTTAATCGAAGATTTATCGTTCTAACTTAGACTTTAAGTTTACAAAGGACAATTTCGTAATGCATTCATCGCTTACGACAAATTATAAGATTCATCAACAACGAGTGGGTCAGAAATTTAATAATTACAGGAAACACGCAATATCTCGTAAGCGAAGCCCAATAGTGAAACAGAAAAGAGCTTGATTTAAACTTATTATCTATTGCAATCACAAATGATAATAAGAAGTTAGGGAATACTATTTATTGGACACAATTAGGTACACAAGAAATGTGTTGGTTTAGATGAAAAATTGAGCACACATTCTGAATGTCTTTAAAATATAGTTATTAATAAATATATTTTTTAAATTGTAACATTGACAATCTCTATACAGGGTGTAACTTTGAAGGAGGGTCCGGTTTGGAGGGGGTAGTCCGTGTTCCTAGATTGCTAATCTGAAACTAGTTTTTAAAATCAAATAAATAGCCGAGTTATAATTAATTTTGTAAACTGCACCCAAATTGCTATACACGCCGCCCCTGTACAGCGTCCGAGTTTCACTGCAGAACGATGTCTACGGTGTTGCCAGGTAGTTGTTACCAGTCTAGACGTCGGAACCTGTGTCGGAACTTATCCCGTCATTTCAGGGTCGCATTCCATGCAGCAAGCGCGACCGAAGCTGATGTTTTTATAATGAATTCAGTACATACGTAGCTTTGATAGTGTGTGCATAGTGACATAGTTTGACATAATTGTGAGGCCGTGAAATGTTAAAGTGAGGATTTTTTTAGTGAGGTAATGTGAATGCAGAAGCTTCCAATTTATTGTGATGAGATTTCGGCGATGCGAGTCACTAGAAATAACATAACACCAATTCAATGTAAATACCTATGTTTAACATATTTTTGCATGTACGAGTATACACAGTTGATCCTAATCAACTGCCAATGATACAAGTTCCGACGTCTAGATGTTAAGTAACGGAGATACAAAAAAGAAAAAACTGCAATGAATAATCTTTTAAATAAATATGTTTTTTTTTTTCATAAAATTGCGACTCATCAGTCATTATACTTTTCTGTCAATTCTGATGAAGTATGGATCCTCGAGTGTTGTAAAAGTACGTAATGTAAAAGTACGTAAAAATACAATTTTTACTGATTTATTAACTAATTATTATTATTAAATAATAGTATTGGTAGGTGGATTTTAATACGTTACCTACTAATAATTATTGCCAGTAAAACTTAATGTTTTAAAATAATTGTTGCTGTGTTATAAAATGTACGTAATTAAAAATAAGCAAATTATTAGTCTGATAGCTTTAAAATGTTTTAAAAACAGTTTCAGTACAACCGATTTGATATTATTTTTAAGGGTTTTATCAATGTCCCTTCAATAACCGTGACATTGACCTAGTTTATAAAATAAAAATATCGCATAAATACCTACTGCACACAATACATGAAACCAGACTAGGTCGTTTTATATAAAAATATACAGATGTGTGAAAGCAAGTTATCTGCGTGATTTTTTACTAAAATCGAATTAGAATTTATTTAATGCAGGGTTAAATTTTGCCAAGTTTAATTTCGTAATAATTTAAAGTGGTATTTTGTGGAATGTGTTATTCTGTGCAAGTGTATAATAACCTTATAAAGGTCAGTTTTCACTACCAAATGTGTGGTATTATGAAAAATATGTATACAAATTAAGAAAGAGCTAATATGAGAGCTAATAATATGTCTAAAGCTTAGATTTTTTATAAAAATTAGACGGCGGCTGCAAGAAAGCGATATCAGATGGATTACAGCGATAGACACGTACAGCATAAGAAAATGTCTATAAGATTAATTCAACATTTATGAGATTATGGGAGTTAAGAACGCCAATACTCTAATGTTGAGGAAAAACAAACTCGGAAAGTAATAAACTTGAACCAAATATTTTAAATGCCGTAGAAGAAGAGTAGTAAGTAAAAGTATTAAGTATGTATTTATTTATTATTAAGTTTTCTGTTAGTTGACTTGTTTCTGTTTTATGATGTGTTATCTGTAAAAGAATACATTTTTTTATTTTTGTTTATATGGAATAATAAAGCGAACACCCACTACAAACAAATGTATGTGTCAAAAGCAGTGCCTCACGAGTGGCGTGGGCCTTCTTTTCCCATCTTCCACTTCAATAATTAAATATGGCATCAATGTTGGTGACGCTGCAACTAGATATGCGCAGCGTTTGTCTGCTCAGTGGCGTACTATGAAAATTGCGAAAAAGGCAACAAAAAAAAAATCAGTTTTTGTGACAGAATTTAAGAAAACAAACTTATGATATGTGTTTGTAAAGGTCACGGGTACCCCCCCTCCAAACCGGACCCCCCTTCAAAGTTACACCCTGTATAGAAAAATGCATTTAAATGAAGAATGCCGCAAAGTCTCAATATCTCTCCCGAAGAAATAGTTATTTTTAATGGTTTGACCTAAAGAATGTTAAAAGCATCTTGTATATTGGTAATAATTTGGTTATTGTATCTAATTTTTAATTATTGCTATTCCGCAATCAAAAATAGTTTCATTAATCTTCAAACTGGAAAATGTCTTATTTATGTTGCATTTCATGAAGTGCATCCAACGATGTGCTTTTCTGCTCACCCAGAAATAACTTAAATTCTGTTGAGGATTTCAGAAAACAGTTTACCTCTATCAGTTTTGAATCTAACAAAAATCGTAGACGGTCAAATTATTTATTTAAAATTGGAAACGAAGAGAAATCTGATAAATCGAAATCCGGATAATGGAATGGATAAGGCAAAGTCATAGTTTAATTGAGCAAGTTTTGACAAAGAAAACGCTATGTTTAAACTTTCTCCGTTTCAATGAATTAAAAAAGCTTAAGATACCTACTAATGAGATTAATTTGCAACGTTGTAATAGTAGACTGTTGTCATTGAATAATAAATTACAGTTGTAATGCCCCCAATGCTGCTGTCGTTTTGTCACGTGACACAAATATACGAGTACTAGTTATTACTTATTTATACATGCCAAACCGAAAATTTTTGAAATGCTTCATGGCTCATGGTAATCGATATGTAAAATGATATTACCTAGTAGGTTTTGTTATTTCGGTATTCATAGAATTTATTATTCAATTTAGATTTGTATAAAATATAGTATAGTGATGCACACCATCTCATTATCGACTGTTTATAAATAATATTAACATAAATCAAATTTGAAATGGAGAAATTCGTTATACAAGGTGTAACAGTAGTAAGTATTCAAAACTTGTGAGCTTGTAAAACAAGTCGAAATATTACGAAAACCTTAGTACAACTTTTGTCAGTGGCGGCTCCTAAGGGAGATACTCTTACTTAAAGGGGTAACCTCAGAAACAGTTTTAATACGTAACATTTAAACAGTTCAACATTAAGTCACGAAATTTTGGTGAGATATTTACCTTGACGTGCTTAATAAGTCTCATTAACTACATTTCAAAATTTTCTACAGGGGCGTAAGAAAATGCAAGGCTCTGGTACAAATTTAATCATATCTTTTGTAGTTAATTTTTCTAGTTTCTGACTACAAAATATTAAAATATTAAGTATTTAATATAAAAATGTACTCTTGGTAAATTTCAATAGGATGTACCGTTTTTCAGTAAATTCGATTTCAATTATTCCTAACGTGACCCACATTTAACATCAATACATAGCCAAAAATTAATTGCGGTGTGCCATGGAAAAAACAACTAGTCTGACAATTAACAAGTACGTGAATGTCAAGTATTTTTAGTTTGAAAATTGTATTATTTGAGTCTACGCAGTGTCATTTTATAGAGAACAAAAATAGATAAAAATTATTTAAAAATGCAACCGTATACATATTCTGAGTATGTAGATACGCTTTGACGTTAGGTGGAGTGTCATGGGAGCGCAAGAGCAGCCTCACACCGATATGGTATAAAGTTCCCCAATAGAAATGTACCCAATTATAAAATATTTCTTTGCACCGAAAGGCGTTGTTTTTATGTTATTTATATTACGGTATTTTTATTTATACTATTGTTTTTAATTGTTACTGTTAAGAGTGTTAAAAATACTTGACATTTTGTTAACTGTCAGATTAGTTGTTTTCTTCATGGCGCACTGCAATTTATTAATTTATTTGGCTATGGATGTTGAATGTGGGGCACGTTAAGAATGATTGAAATCGATTTTACTGAAAAACGGTACATCCTATTGAAATTTAACAAGAGTACCGTTTTTATGTTAAATACTTCAAATTTCAATATTTTCGAGTCAGAAACTAGAAAAAATGAACTACTAAAAAGATATGATTAAATTTGTCCCTGACTCTTGCATTTTTTCACGCCCCTGTAGAAAATTTTGAAATCTATTTTATGAGACTTATTAAACACGTCAAGGTTAATATATCATCAAAATTTCGAGACTTAATGTTGAACCGTTTTGATGTTACGCATTAAAAACTGTTGCTGAGGTTACCCTTTTAAGTGAGCGTATCTCCCTTAGGAGCCGCCACTGACAAAAGTTGTACTAAGGTTTTCGTAATTTTTCGACTTGTTTTACAAGCTCACAAGTTTTGAATACTTACTACTGGTACACCTTGTATAACATATAAAATGGTTATTTCTATACCACGTCCTGCTTTTCAAGAATGTGGAATAAAAATAGTACAAAATATTGTTATCAAAGTGGTATGTTTTCGTTCTAAAATTTCAGTCAATAACATTTTGTTTTTAAATAGTAAACAAACCGAATTCTTGCTATTTTAGAACATGTCTAACTTATTTTATGGAAAAAAATTGCATATAGGTTTCAGGTTTCTTTATTAGATATTTATTATCTAGCGATTAGCAACCGTCCAAATACTTATCTTTTCTTTGAGGTTTTACCTTTACTTGATTGAATTAGGTATAATTCAAATTCTGTTAGCCAAGCTTCACAAAATATTGCAAAGTCGAAAATGTTTTGATAAACTGTGAATTGAATTCAGAATACTGTTCAATTGTTTTTTTTTTGGTCAAAAAGTCATTTTCATTAGGTATTATCAAGATAAGACCACATAATTAAATACAGACTTAGCATTTAGCTACGTGAACTGTCAGTTGTGGATAGTGTTGGCGGCTGAGAAACAAATCTTACAGATGTTGTAAAAGTCTTGTCTTGTCCAGCCCAATCTTGCAAGATCACGTCTAGTCTTACGAGACTCTTGCATATGATTGAGAAACATGGAACTTTATTGTGAATTTGATAACAGTGGTGGTTAGCATCAGTCGGCTATGGTCCTGTTCGGAGTTCATATGCAACTATCGACATTGTCTATCTATTGGTAGAAGTTATAAAATATAGAAACGGTCAGTTTTACATAATAAATAATAGACGAAATAGGCAAAACAGAATCGGAACTCTTTCAATCAAGTGGTAATGTCTTGTCTTGATCTCGTTTTTATCTTGGAAGATCAAGACAAAACCAAGGAAAAGCAAGACAAGATTGCCAACTCTAGATGTAGATTTGTTTGCCAATTTTCAGACGTAATTAAGATATTCAATGTACTATGGTTTTCAACGTACTATGTCCTGCTCGCCGCCAGCAACACTAACAACATTAATAAGTTCCTCTCTACCTTTACAAATTTCTGGTCTGCCCTTGTTGCTCTCAAGCTAGATCTGAGGTTATGCCTATATCTACTGAAGAAAGTCTGTTGCATGTATAGTCGCGGCAAGAATTACGTTACGCAATTGGTTTTATCGTCAACATAATTTTCGATATTTGGTCGCATTAAAAACAATAATTTTTTGCAATTAGTGCAATATATGTATAATGCAAACATTTAGTGTAGTATATAATTTTATTTCTCTCAGTTGCAGTTTCTATATTTTAATGAAAATATAATGAATTGTTCATTTGTTCGTATGACGTAAGTCGTCTGAATTCATGCCGCGACTATATCTATGTAAAATTAAAAATGAACATTGAAATAAGTAAAATGTAAACAAATCAAATTAAAAACATCTATGATATACGACATAGAAGTCAGTCAGGGTATAGACATATTCTTAAATTACATTCATTTGTAGAATGTCTTGCCCATTGTTATAGTTATAAATATGTTATTAATTATCCAAAAACGTACATTGAATTTTCGAATACATAGTAAACAAATACATTAGTGTTAACACAAGTGAGCTGAATTAAACTAAAAACAGTTCAATCGTAGTCAGGGTTTAACCTTGTGCCATCAATTTGAAAACCAAAACGCATGACAAATGAGACGGAACGGGTGGGCGGGGTATGGATGGTATGACATGAGAGGATAATCACAAACATGATGCACCAACAACTGTAAAAATATGTAGTTTTAGATTTAGGATGTCTTAGATACATTTGTCTGTTTTATACATATACCAGGTCTGATCAAAAAGTTCTAGGGCTGACTACAATTGGAGCAACGTTTTAAAGACAACCCCGTAATCAGTTGTTTGTTGATTTTGTGATGTTTTATTAAAAAGTAATGTGTTAGCATCAAGTTAAAATGTGGAGAAATCGTTTACAGAAACTTATTAAAATGAAAGTCATGAAATTTTAATTTGATCAAGGTGCTATAAATGGCAAATGTTCCAGAAAGACCAGTAATTGGAACGTTAACATCGGCCGAAATGTATCATGTTGCGCGAGTAAATAAACTTTTGTGGTCAAAGTGTCAATTAGCATCCGAGAAATGACTGAGGAGTGCAACATTTCGTTTTGTTAATAGCAAGAGATCCTAATCAAAAATTGAGTTGAGTTGCAATGCAGTAAAATTTGTTTCTCGGTTCATGGCGGAGGATCAAAAATAACATCGAATGAAAGTATGTGAAGATCTTGAAACACCAAACAATGACGACACATCCATTAAGACCATCATAACAGTTGATGACGTATGGATTTACGGTGTAACGTGGAGAAGAACTATCACAATGGAAATGCAACACATATGTAGGCCAAGATCGCATGTCAAGGTCGTCATTTGATTGAAGTATTTGATTGCAACAAATGCGCGGTTTAGGAGTAAATTTAGCGGCCAGTAGTTACAAGGAAGTTTGTTATCATGAATTACTTCAACAAGGTCAAATAATGTTAAATGTTATATTTCTAAATTTTGGCTGTTCTGCGCAAGTGTTAGAAAGAAGTTTAAAGTGCAGTATATTATTCGCGATTTTTGCACGAGAACTAATATAACAGTTGTTCTGAATCTTCTGTAACAAAAACCCAAATGTATTGTGTGTTTAGAATCGATATTATCAGAAACAGACAATAACGGCAATAAGTAAATATTACATTTAATTAAATTTAACATGGTCGTGTTAAAATATATTTTGTCGTCAGTAAAGCGGGTTACGGAACGCTGTATTTCAAAGTAATGTCCGAAGAATTTCTTGCATTGTTGTCGATGGCCAGAGGGTGGTGAAGAAGTGGGTGGAGTCTATCATCAGATACCTCCTCCCATACTAAATCCTTCTCGACGAATATAACTAAGACTGGTCATTGATGACAATGCAAGAACTTTTTCAAGCATGACCTTGAAAGACATCAGCACCATGCTACTGCTCGCGCACCTACTCCGAGCTCCAGAAGGACAGGTTACCAAAGTAGTCTGGAACTACTGAGTCATGTACATCTTTCGCCAAGATACAAGGAAATCATCAATAATCAATGGCAAATTGGAATAAAAAAACCACCCGGTTATTTGCGCAAGGGCGGACTCAAAATATGTCTGGAAGTACCTTGGGATAGATAGTCCCCTTTGGGGTCTAAACGGTTCGGTATACTTCAGTGTCTCGGTTAGACAAGATGTCTGCGTATTAAAGTTAAATTCAGTACATAAGGTTGTTTACCCCTATCCTAGCAATGACGCACATAAATAATTAATGATGGATAAAGTATTACTCGCAAGCTACATATTTGTCGTGGTAGTCGTTGTCCACAATTGTTTCATTTATTTCGTTAATACTTTATTTATTTGTATTAAAAACCGGAGTTCTATGTTAACCATGTAACATTGTGTTATACTTTTTACGCCAAAACAGTAGTGAGTAGTGCATATATGAATTTGGCTTATGCAAAGCAATAAAAATAGTGCATACATTAACCGCAGATTTGACTAAAAGTTAGTTCTATTGCGAGAAAATGAGTGATATTGAACATGAATGCAGGGTAATTCAAAACTTAGATACCTATCTAAAAAACAATTCTGATTGATCAGGGGACTATTATAAATACAAATTTGTAAGGAAATATCAAAAAAGGCAGTTCGAAAACGATTTAAAAATACACTTCTGCACGGCACTGGAAACTGGTCCACTGTAAAACCTGATAAGGCGGCAAAGCATGCAATCGACGACCGGACAAAAAACGGAAAGAAATTCCCATAGAAAGAAATAAAAACCTTTTATAACACCTATTTTATACAGCAAATTCAATTGCTTTTGTCGCGGTAAAGGTAGCTGTATTTAGCACAATTAAAACGGTATCCATCAACTTCAACTTGCTATAGACATAAACCATGTTTGACATTTGAAAAATTAATTTAAAGACTTGCATCACAAAATGATAATAAGAAGTTGGGGAATACTATTTATTGGGCACAATTAGGTACACAAGAAATGTGTTGGTTTAGATGAAAAATTGAGCACACATTCTGAATGTCTTTAAAATATAGTTATTAACAAATATATGTTTTAAATTGTAACATTGACAATCTCTATCTAGAAAAATGCATTTAAATGAAGAATGCCGCAAAGTCTCAATATCTTTACCCGAAGAAATAGTTATTTTTAATGGTTTGACCTAAAGAATGTTAAAAGCATCTTGTATATTGGTAATAATTTGGTTATTGTATCTAATTTTTAATTATTGCTATTCCGCAATCAAAAATAGTTTCATTAATCTTCAAACTGGAAAATGTCTTATTTATGTTGCATTTCATGAAGTGCATCCAACGATGTGCTTTTCTGCTCACCCTGAAATAACTTAAATTCTGTTGAGGATTTCAGAAAACAGTTTACCTCTATCAGTTTTGAATCTAACAAAAATCGTAGATATCCAAATTTTTTATTTAAAATTGGAAACGAAGAGAAATCTGATAAATCGAAATCCGGATAAGGATTGGATAAGGCAAAGTCATAGTTTAATTGAGCAAGTTTTGACAAAGAAAACGCTATGTTTAAACTTTCTCCGTTTCAATGAATTAAAAAAGCTTAAGATACCTACTAATGAGATTAATTTGCAACGTTGTAATAGTAGACTGTTGTCATTGAAATGGTTATTACCTACAGAAAGTAATCGGTTTTTAATATTCGGAATCGCTTGGCTAGAGACTTCAGTAGCCCAGCGATGCAAAGGTTGAAAATACTACAACTTCAATAATTTTTTACTCGGAAACTATAAGGATTTTACAATTTTTTTTACGATATTGACTCCATTTTTCAAGACGCATCTATTCCCAATTTTTTTTAGATAACTTCTGAATCACTGTATAGTTCAAATACTGCTAGTATACCTGGTAGTTTTTCCTAGTAGGAAGTTATTCAGTAACCATATTTTCCTATGTTTGATAACCCAATATGTCCTTTGTGAACAACTGTTTATCTAAAAATCTAAAACAAAGTTGTTTGGTCTTTTTAATTGTATGGAATGTTTCGTTACATCAAAATAATAATATTTACTAACTTGTATAATACCCCAAATTTCAAACCTGTTTTTCTCAGATGATCTCTAATGTAACGCAGAACTTTATAATTTTCAGACAACGAGGTGTTAAACACGTCACGTGTTAATAATCTTTATTATCGTTAATTCAATATTTTAATGCGGTTGCCACCGGAATTGTTTATTATAGCACTGGTGAAAGAATGATAAATTAGCATAAAATGTATACACCTCTCGAAGAGTGAACAGTGCAGCTATATAAATAAACAATCGTAAAATTAGTCATCCAGTAATGGTTTTAAAAACAATAACTAAGCTCACGATCAAGGTTGCGGAATCAGCTGGAATCTGTCGAGACCCGTTTTACTGATCAATAAGCAAGATCGTAAACATCTGGTATTATGTAAATGCTTTTAATTTGTATGGAAACCACGCGTGCAACTTCGGAACTTATTATGTTATGACAGGCAGGCTAATTTATTTTCTTTATTGGTATAATTTAAAGATTTGAAAAAGTTTCTTGGGGAGCTGCCGTATTTTTTAATATTGGAGCTGGCTTAATTTAGGTTAGTGTGCCAACGCTGAAATTCTATTCTGAATATATTTTTTTAACTTTAACAGAAGTTAGTTAGGTAATTTTGTTTTATCAAACTTATTTTCATTTCATATATTTTTTTATTTATTGTTCAATGGTGTAGTGTAACATACCCGGGTTCGTTCAACATTGTTGAAAGATGAAGTATTTGGCCAATAATCGAAAAGGTTTACCTACGTTGTGTTTATTTATTAACTTACCTCGAATGTGCTACATATTCACGAAATTAGGGAGATTTGAGTAGTTTGAAATAAAACAAAACAAATTACTAAATACACCTCGTTTATTAGTTTTCTGTCAATGGTGTAATAGCCTACCTAACCACCTATCAGTGCCGTACTCAGCCTTGAATTCACGGGGGAAAAGAGCACGACAGAGAAACCCCCGATCATCATTCTATATACAAAACTGAAGAGTGTTTTCGGTTAGTTAGCCGACTTGCGTCAGAAGGTACTGAGGTCCCATACGGGAGGCTACCCAGCTAGTAGTTGCGGGGTTGAACAAACATCTCAAATCATACCTCATGCCTCATATGTTTTTAACGGATGTTTGTCCAGTCACGGGAGAAAATATTAATAGAATCACCAAGGCTCTTACAAACATCTGATAAGCAAACCGCTAATTCAAGTAAGAAAGTAGTAGTCATAGATGAATAATAATAACTTACCATTTGCAACAGCATAACTTCGACTCAAACTAAAGTTATACATATAATTTCAACAATAAATCAACAAGTACTGTTTTAACTCCAAATTATAATAAAATATAATTAAGCTGTAATAAGATATTGAACAGACAATAAAATGATAAAAGGAACACAATGACATTCAATCTTTAACTACAATACAAAAACAAGTTACCTGTAAGAACAGATGCACCACTTATCACCATTCACTGTCTTTCAGCCAACTTGCTGCAGTCTTAAAACCCAAGTGTTGAATCTCGCTCAGCGTTCCCGTGTTTATTATTCCTTCGTCTCCAGTCGCCCCTCTAGCTAATGCGTATATAATATTCTATACAGGGTGATATTCATTCAGCAGTACAGATATAACAAAATAATATTTAGCTAAGTGGATTCCCACAATGGGATAAAACTCAGTTACACAGCAGATAACATACAGGCATACAAAGACATAAATATTGAAAAAAAATTGTGTAGTAAAGTTTTAAGAAAAAATACACACCGTTTTTTAACAAACTAAATACCAAATTTGCGTGAAATAAGTATTTCTATAATGCTCAAAACCCAAATATTTGATTTTATTACTTCAGCATTTTCCTTTTGGTTTCCTTGATTTCGAATATCATTTTTTGAAAAACATAAGTAAGATAACCATTAAAAAATATTTTAACAAATTTTGTTGTAATTGTGGCGGCTCATATATTCATATATTTATATACACCCCGTATAAATTAACATATTATTTTGTATAAATTCATTGTATATTTTCATTAGTTCTGCACTCACATATTCCCGTACATACTGTATAAGTTAAAATATTTCTTGCTTTATATAAATTTACTAGTCATATCTTTTCTTTAGTTCTGGCACAGCTTGTTCTTTAAGCTGTGGTTCTGGTTCAAATTTCAACGTCTGTTCTTAAATGTTAAATCTAGATTTCATGTTTTGCATTTATTACTTAAGTAGGTAAACGACCGGCGCCCCATAAATAAGGGTTCTGCATGATGACAACTAAGACACACTTGTTTAGCAGACCTTTCTAGGAACTGCCTAGTACCTACATTACGGAACGCCGGCCACTCACATTTTAACCATTCAGTCACATTTTTGTATTCAGTCTGTTCAGTCATAAACATCGACTCAAACATTGTGGGTGCTAATCGACCGCAAACATTAATAAATATATTAGTACACAATACACTGTCTTATTGAAATCACACCGCCCCACATAATTTTAACGAAATACAGTTTTAGAGAAATGTTTTTAGTTAATATTAAACATAAATTCCTAAGCTAATTTTTTTAACGTGTACCTATATAGAAAAACTACTCTGAGCTTGGAAAAGCTGATTGGAAAAAAAATAGTAATAAAGGGTGCTCTACAAGTTCTATGACAAACTTTGGCATATAGTAGCTGGGTTAATTTCAAACAAAAATTTCTCATATGAATCTGAAGCCTGATAAATAAAAGTTATGGATGTTATAACAGTAATTATTATTTGTATCATTTTATTTATTCATTTGACACTTAACGTTAATGTTCTGAAGAAAAATGCATTTATCTACAACTAAAGAGTACGCCGATAGTCTCTTTGTAGATGGATATTCCAGTGGGATGCCAAACAAGTAGTCAGAGAATACCGACGAAGATACCCGAACAGACATCAACCTGCTCACACAGTCTTTACTGCATTTCGTAGGCTTCGCGAAGACGGTAAACCCGCTCCAAAGAAGCCATTCGTTCTTCTGAAGTCAATGTACAAAATGAAGAAGATATAATACAACTCTTCAAGTGTTCGGCGTATAGCAAGTAATTTTCAGTTATAATAAATTTTTGTATGGTGTATTGAACAGAGAAATGTTACATCAGTTTCGTCGCCAAAATGAACATGATAGATTCATTCATCACGCGGCAGATGGTCCTCCAGACCCATGGCCGGAGAACCCGCCAAACAGTACTCCGTGCCGCTCCCATATCATGTGCAATGGCACGCACGCTTGTGGACGGATTGGCCTCTACATGATGCAGAATCTGTTCCTCAAACTCTACTGTCCGCATGCCACGAAGACGTCCATGAATTCTAGTAAACACGCTATGATGAGGATGGTGACGTTCTGTAAACCGTTCGGTGTACAAGTTCCGCATACGAATAATGCTCCATTGTACCACCAAATTAATGCTATACGTTTTGCACACCAGTCACTGAAACTAACTGAATCGGTGTGGCGACTTTAGGCCGACAAAAAGTAGACACAGCAAGCTAATGAGGCACCTGCGCTGTAGCGGCTAAATGACATATTTCCGGACAGGGGTTTATAAGGTAAAATTACTTATTTTCATGCCCTTTACGATCCGTATCAATTTGTCGCATTAATTATGGGACATCCTGTATAATTTTAAAAGTGCAGTTCGTAGCAACTCATCTCATCACAGGTGATGAGTTGCTGCAAGCAGTGGTGTTTCCTAGAATTAACAAGAACAAAATTAATTAATAGAAAATCTTTCGATTTACTGCTTACATAATATTAAACATTTGATGTGACAGCGTGAAACGTTAAAGTACACGAAAAAAACTATACTAATATCAAGATTAATATTTACACTTATTCCAACACTAGTTGTTTCTAAAGTAGTATTTTATTGTTAAGGTGACTTATTTTTATGGAAGATACTTGAAATCAAGAGTACTGATATAGTTAATATGAGATGAAGTTTGGTTTGTATAAAGAATTGTTTTATTTAGACAATATAAACTACCTTAGGCAACAATTGTTATTTTCAAAATAAACTTATGTTTTCTTTATTTGAACTTTTAAATGACTTGAAAGAATTACTATAAATATTTAAAATAATATTAAATCATTTTGAATAAAGTAAATACCAAATAACATTGCATTAAGAAAAAAATATATACATACCTAATGTATTCTTTCTATTCTATTCTTCTAGAGTAATATATAATAATATAATATCTCTACCCCTCATTCTAATCACAGGGATTAGCCCAGAAGTCGGAGACTTGTGCGGGAGAGGGGGCGGCATATTATTATTAAGCAGGCCGCATTTGCGCCCAGGAACGACTTACGTTGGTAGGCCCTAACCACTATTCAGTGCAGGAATGAGGGAAACCTGGAAAACCTCATTAATTAGGGGGTGGTCAAATATCAACCGGCATCAATCTCTCACATTGACCCAAGCCAACATTATTCCACCCTACCATACCCACAGAGAGGGTGCCAATCCTCTCCACGAATATAGCTTATATACGGTCTACCGGCAGCTGGGCTCGAACCAACTCCGTCTAGTCACCTTGATTCAAGTACTAACGCCTTAAACCGCGCGACCACTGATCGATTTATTTATTAACATCACATAAAATAGACTACAATACAATTGTTACTATACAAGGTGTTTCCTAATTGCGTGCAGGAAATCCAGGAGCATATTCTATGGTTAAAATTAAAGTAATTTTGTTAAATAAACATAGGGTACCAAGGACGTCGTTTCTGAGATATATAGTCATTTCAAAATTGATAAGAAAATCAACTATATCTATTTAACAATATTACGCCCTTGGATATCCTGCATGCAATTAAGACACATCCTGTATACGATTTTTTCACTAGTTATGCAAGAAAATGTGTAGTTGCTTCGGAAATTCTGATCTAGTGTTTTGTGCAAATTGTCACATTGCATTCATCAAAATGTTTACGATGTGAATACGTAGTAGCTACATAAGCCTAAAATGTAGATAATACATTAACACTAAACTTTCGGGTTTTGTTTCCCCGCGAAAATTACCTCTGTATATTTTATAACTCATTCCCAATCTAATAGCTCCAGTTTACATCTACGGTACTACCAGTAATATTGAATGAAAGTTCATATGAGATGATGGTCTTATTAACGCTGAATAGAGAGATACGCCACTGTTTTCATTGTCACGCTTCGGTACCGCTGAACTTTGTTCGTAAAGGTTCAACATGACAATGAAGGAGAAATGTACCGAGGATACTTAAGCAGAGATACATCGTTGCAGTTCGGCCTTAAAGTTGGTTTTCTTTGAACTAGTTAAGAGGTAATTTGTTCTGTGCAATATATCTTTTAATAAAACGTGAAGCATTGCGTGAGCTTCAGAAAGATATACAATGTGTTAAATGGTCATTCAGAATTTATTTGACTGATAACGATTGTTTTCCTTAGCAGTAAAAATTGTTAATAGTCAATTAATTGTTAAAGATGGCAGATAGACTTTTAAGGGCTACGTTTTTATACGCAATTTTCTGTTTTTAGAGGCAGTCGATAAAAAAGCTAAGTTTAAAATAAATATATTTTTTGCTGTACCAATTACACAACTTTTCTCCGGGGCATACAACATTTTACAGGTTGACAAGTCATTTAGAACAAGAAAAGTAACATAATTTCTCCTGTTACCTATGTTTAATCATAAATTGTCCGTAATTTACACGAGAACTGTAACCTGAAAGAATTTTATACGTCATTATAAACATTATCACACCACGTACAATTCTCTTAAAAAACTACAATAAATAGCAACAAATCAAGTTTACACGCTACTTATTCTGGAAGTAATAAAATAATGTGGCAAAAATTTTACGCGTTTTATCTGTAAACATGCCTATTCCCTATTCCTTTCCCAACTATAATAGCCGTTTGTTGGCCAATACGCATACGAGTTACTCTCACGCAACTTGTGAACACTTGTTGCAATTGTTTTTTACGCTACATACGAAAACGAGTCGTAATTCGCGTTCATAGTGTTAAGGGTTAAAATAAATTGTATAATTTAGTCTGTAATAGTGAATTCTTAGACACAATCTCTTAAATCAGCCTACAGATGCTAGATTTATCTGACAATGTAGTTCTGGAAAATACCAATACTGTACTGTAGTAGTAGGGGTACTGGAAAACAATCACTTTTAATAGTCATTTTCACCAATTAACATTTAGCGATTTTCTTAGTGTCACTGATTTAACATTTATAGTACCCATATGTATAAAGATCCTTACAAACTTGTAAGTATGTTACGAATAACACAGCCCCACAAAAAAGCGTTCGGATTTGTGAGTAGGACATATGTATTCCCATGTATTTTTCGACGGTGAATCCGATCCCGAGCTCAGAAATGGCCCTCCACGTCTGGAATTGGCCCTAGGGGCCAAAAATGGCCTCTATAGGGCCTGAAAGATGGATTCGGGGATGAGGCGAGGCCGAAGGTGCATTCTCAAGCCAAAGCCGGATTTGGAGTCGAAATTTTTATGGCCAACTGAAATTCCCCGTTTGGAACCGGGAAAATGACCCCTTAGGGTCTGGAAAATCGTGTTTCGGACACCGCAATTGAAACAGTGGTATTTGTATGTACTTTTAAATTCTGGACATCCGCCATCATATGGATATCACACCTTCCTTGATATCGTTGTTCCATTTCGGAGATATTCTGGTCACTGAAGAGGGACACAACAGAAAGCCATAAACGCCAGGCTGTGCGGCGATCCTTTGAATATAAAGTTCAAAGATACTACAAAAAGAGAGTGTGAAACCAGAATCCCACCTTCACCCTCCTGTATCATGCAAAGACTTGGAATCCAGAGTTGAGAAGAATATTAGCATTCCATCGTTAGGATTCCGGCGTCCAAAATTCGATTTGTTTTTGGTCATTTTCCCGGTTCCAAAGGGGAGATTCCAGTTGGCCATAAACTTTTCGAGCATAGTCTGAGTTCCAACATTTAAAAGTACATAAAAATACCACTGTTGCGATTGCGACGTCCAAAACACGATTTGCTGGCCCCTAAGGGGTCATTTCCTCGGTCCCAAACGGGGAATTCTAGCTGACCATAAACTTTTCGAGTATAGTCTGAGTTCCAGAATTTAAGGTACATAAAAATACCACTGTTGCGATTGAGACGTCCAAAACACGATTTTCCGGCCCCTAAGTGATCATTTTTCCGGTCCCAAACGGGTAATTCTAGTTGACCATAAACTTTTCGAGCACAGTGAGTTCCAGATTTTAAAAGTACATAAAAATACGACTGTTGCGATTGCGGCGTCCGAAACACGATTTTCCGGCCCCTAAGGGGTCATTTTCCCGGTCCCAAACGAGATATTTCAGTTGGCCATAAACCACAAATCCGGCTTTGGCTTGAGAATGCACCTTCGACCTCGCCTCATTGTGGAATCCATCTTTCAGGCCCTATAGAGACCATTTTTGGCCCCTGGGGCCAATTCCAGGCGTGGAGGTTCATTTCTGAGCTCGGGATTGAATTCAGCGTCGAAAAATACATGGGGATACATATGTCCGACCCACAAGTCCGAACTTTTTTTTTTGTGGGGCTCTGTAATCCAATAGGATGGTAGGTATGCAGAATGATACAGAACTTACTCAAAACAAATTTTGGGAATGTACAGGGTACTCTTATAAATACAATTTTGATACAAAAAATAAAAAAAGAATAGTTCAAAACTGAATTAAAAATACACTTCCGCACTATTTTTTATTAATTATTAATAGAATTAATTTATAGTTTTAATTACTAGAACATGACCTTGCGCAAGGCAAAGCAATCAGTCGGCGACCGGCACGGTGTATCTAATAAGAAATGAACGGACAAAAAATTTCAAAGAATTTCTCATGGAATGAAATACATAAAATTTTATAGCACCTATTTTTATATCGGCAAATTCAACTGTTTTTGCCGCTATTGTTATTATTAATTAACAAAATTAATTTGTGACTTTAATTAATAAAATAATTTGACATACTTGATGTTACAACAACTGTCCCAAAATTTTGTCCATCAACGTGTAAACACATTTGGGACCATTTTACACAGTTTTTACAAACTAACACAAATGTTTGTGGCTCTTGGTCCGTTTTCAACTGGTAAGTTATTAGCGGTAGCTATGATACGTTCGCGTAAATCGTCAATAGTATTCACTTCGATGCGATATATCCCCACAAAACGAAGTTCACATGATTTAAGTCAGAAAATCGTGGCGGTCATGATACCGGTCCTCTTCGTCCAATCCATCGAACATTATATCGAAAATGAGGGTGGCCGCCATCGTGCAAGAACCACATTCAGAGTCGGACAGCTAAGGGCAAAAAATGTTATTCGAAATGATCCCGTTGAAATGCGTACAGATTTTTAAAATCCCAAACTTGAATATGAACTAACATGTCAGAGGATTTTGAGCATTTTTTTCAGCAATCATTCACAAAATAATAAGTAAGGAATAATCTCTTGGTATTAATGCTTAAACACACTGTATATTGTACGGATATAATTGTGCCTCATGATCTACTGGGAAATCGTAGGTAAGAGAAACTAATATGAACACTTCCACAAAAACGTTAATATTAAAATCCGACTTCAGTATTTGAAATTTCCTGGGGCTATGTGGAACAAATAGACTGCATTTGGATGATACTACAACTTCAATATTTTTTCTCGGAAACTATAAGAATTTTACAATAATGTTTTTGACTCCATTTTTCATGACACATTAAATTTATTCCCAAATTGTTTTAATGAAGTTGTAATTCCCCCTATATAAACAACTACGTATATGAGAAGGAAAAAAATGTAACTTGCATTTTTAATAAATAGTAGTAATAAGTAGATATTTCAAAGTTTAAAAAATAAATGAACTAATGAAATAATAGATTTTCTTGCATTTATTCAGATTATAGTTAAATATTAAGTTACAGTTTAATGTTTATCTTTTGAAATTTATATTGTGTAGATAGTACTTTGTAAGTACCAGTTTCGTTAGTCATTAGTCCCCAGTATTTCTAATAAGTAAAACCCTCGTAAAACGTAATTCGCTACGTGCAAAGACAAATCATACCCATGTTTTATAAGTAACAATGATTTGAAAAATATATTGTTCATCTGTTTTGTAATATTGTTCTTCTGCATACGATAACAATAACAATGAGTCATAACAGGTGATTTTTTATGCCTTCTATAAAATTAACATATATCATCTGTATCAAATTTAGTTTGGAAGTTTCCATAAAATGCGGTGAAACCTATCAAATAGTGTGAAAAATATTTTATACCATTGTTAGATTTAGGGGTAATAAATCGCCCCCAAGCTTGAGATTTACATTAATAAATCATCTCAAAAGTTAAACATTACAAATAAACACTTGTATATTTACTTATTTGACTAGTAAATACAACTCACTGAGTAACACTACCGTTACACATGTAATACACGAATATTAATTATATGTGATTAAAATTATGTCACTAATTACAAGATAAGCGGCCTTGCAATCCAGGCAGCGCTCATGTTCGGGCAGAGTCAGAATCATGAATCCCCGCTGACAGGAGGCGGCTTGGGCTTGCTGACGACATAGCCCAAATGTTTATAAACACCAGGCCGATACGATTTATCATCGATTCATTTATCTAACACTATATATACTAAACAAATATCTAATTATTAGTAACTAACACTATTTGTTTATTATTATATTGGTTAAATTATTTTCCTTGATGATATCGTATCTGTGACTCTTAAAATCAGTGGTATTCATAGTCCATCTCCGGAGAGCGGTCTCGGTCCCGAAATTATGCAAATTTCATTTCACGATCATGCGCTGGCTGAATGACGCATGCGTGGCATAATTTTAGGAAAGCTGACTCGAGTGCGAACTCCCGCTAGCAAGTGATTTGCAGGAGCAGGTGTGTCACATTTCATAAACGATCTCTCCCTGAATGACAGATGCGCAGCTCAACTATTTCATGAAATTTGCCTGGAGTGTGTCAAGAGGTGCTCTGGGCGACACGCCAGTGTCGTTGTCATGTTCGAAAAAGAAAATAAGATAATGAAAACATTTTCTATTGTACAACTGAATGCAGAAATACGGAAACGTAGTGGGACTACGATGAAAAATAAATTGATTATAATATCTACCTGCTAACTAGAAAATTCTACTTATGTAACTAGAAATTTCTACATACTAAGTAAAAACATTACCAATTATATTTTTGAAAAACGAAACATTTTGTCTGGATAAAACTAATTAAATTTCAACCGTTTTTGAGATTGAATAATCTCTTAAAATTCACTACATAACTTTAAAATATTTGTTAGGAAAGGTGAAATAAATGAAAGAATTCCAGAGATAACAGATGTTCTAACCTTTTTAGCCATATCTTAAATGTTGCTGAGTTATACAGGGTTAGCTATGACGTACAAATATTTTAAGAGGGGATAGGGAAAAATAAGAATAACCGGAATCACCCTACAAAAAATTCCAAAGTTATTTATAAAGCCAAAAAAATTGTTTTCGATATTATTTTAAATCCTTATTTAACGCCGCCAATGTTAACTTGCTTGTTGGTTGCCTATTCTACAAGCATGCAACAGTCGCTCAGTCGGTATCGCTGTCATGTCATAATTCAATTCCTGTGTTTACGTTGTAATTTTGTGTTCTTCTTCAGTGTTTTATGCCTTTTTAATTTTTAAACGTTTTATAGTTATTAAATAAAGACATTTGTGTTGGGTGCAGATACTTTCCTACAATATAGTTCGCCGGTTTGGTTTTCTAGGTTATGGGACAAGACTGCCGCGTTACATTAAAGCTTGTCTATTATCTATTCCTTTTGTTCGATTTTGTTATAATAAATATGCATTTTGTCTAATTGTACCTACGGGAATGTCTTTTATCGGTAGTGAGTGGCTGTAATGAGCAAATATGTAGTTTTACCAGTTTATAACGAAATAATGAAAAACGAATGCAAAATACTGGAGCTAACTGGATTACCTATCTATCAGGTATTATTACTAATAAGAATGTTAATTTTTATCGTTTCTACATTTAGAAACGCTACAAAAGATGACCGCATGCTAGTTGACATTGTTGATAGATGTAAGCTTTATCTATGAATCTAAGCCATCTCAGTCGATTCTTATCATAGGCGCCGACTTTCCGTAGGAAAAAGAGGGTTTTGCCCCATTTTTTAAATATCGAGCTAAAATTCTGGAATAATTTTTTTATTGTCTTTTAGGCCTCCCTGAGCACGTGGTTAATTTCAAACCAATGATAATTTATTTGCCAAACCCCGTATATTTTCCATATTCTGAAAAAATATATATTCTGTATTAAACTGTACTAACATCCTCATTTTGTTTTTTGTTTGTTATTAATAGTTTTTTATAACAAATTTGGTTTGTCCAATTTTTTCTGAAGCTTAAAAATAAACTAACAGCCGCATTGGATAATATCAAATAAGGAAGTTGTTATAAATTAGTTGATTTTCTTGAAACCCTACTTACCCCGCCTTCACAAGAATATGAAAGATTATAGTTATTGTAACAAAAATTATTAATAAAAAGCAAAACTAAAATATGGTAAGTGTAATATGGTTTGATACAGAAAGAAAATCGTTTCAGAATACGGAAAAACATACAGGATGTTCCATTTAAAAAAAGTGAACATTTGATGATTTGTTAACCCAACTTGACATTACGTTTTCACCAGCCTGTACGAAACTGAGCAACGTTTATGCCATAGCTAGTAAGATTAGAAGTTGTACTATCTAATGTACAAATAAATATATTTGATTTATTCCTCCCGAGGAACATTTTTAAGTTGAATGAATTTGATTTTTTTAAAGATTTTAATACACATGTAAAATGCCGTTAAGACTACATTTAGGAAAGTATTATGTTAGTCACAGAAAAATGTTCGTTATTTTCCAGAAATATCTTTGTATTAATGTCTTGATGTTACTACTTTAAGTAGAAATTTTTAGTTATATAAATTGAAAATTCTAAGTACTAATTAGGTATATTAATTAATTAATAATTAGAAATTTCTAGTTAATAAACAGAGATTGTAGGTTTTTCATTTTTCGTCGAACGGCACTATCCTCCCGTATGAAAATATGCTTATCTTCGACAATAGAATATATATTTTTAAATTAGGATGAACATTTTATCTTCTCGGGTTTAAGGGATTGCTGCAATTGCAATATGCTTTTCTGCGTTCAATGTTTTCGACGCCCTTCGAGAAATATTTCGACGAAAGATTGTTGCGGAGCTTGACCACAGCATAGGTAGACCAGCAGCTTCACTCCATTGTCGGCACTTTGTAGTGCCTTCAGTTCTCTGCGGTGACCTCGAAATGTGAGTGCGATAGCGCATTCGACGGAATTTACAGAAGCGGTGATCAGGACCGGAATAAGAGTTTTTTTGTGCGTAAAAGCGTAGACATTTACTCTACATGAAAGTTTACATTATATCTATTCACAATATGTAATAATTAATTATACAGTTATGGATAGATAAATCAACATGTATTATGTACTATCATTTACCGCTACTAACATACAGTGTGAAAATTCGATTTACTTTGGACGAGATGAGTTTAAAATATATATATTATTTATTTACTTACTTTTTTTGATATTAGAGATAATGAATTTTTTTGTGATTTTTTTTAATTTAAAATTTGACGTTTGGTGAAAAATAATTTATGATGATTTTTTTCCCGTAAATGATCTACGTACGTATGTAAGCCAATTAAACAAATAGATCTATTAATAAAAGAATATTGCTGTATGTAAAACATTTATTATATGTAAATAATATTTTATACACATGGTAAATAAAATAAAACATAAAAATTAATTGTGCCTCCAAATAATAAGTTTTCTATTTCTGTTCTTTAATTTGAAATTTCTGTTAATATATTTTAATGTATAATATAATCTAACCCTATCATATAAATGCAAAATATATATACGGAAAATATTGACATGACACGTTTAAAAAGTGTTTAACAATATCAGTTGTTGAAAAAATTTCAATGTTCTTTTGAAACAAAATTTCCAAGATTGTGATAAAATCAACAAAATTTGAGACGGCATGTACAAACTACCAAATTTTTCCAATTCTGAGTTGTGATATGCTTTAGAATAGCAATATAAAGTGGTATCATCTAAATTTTCGTATTGTTTTGCATGTGTGTGTGTGAATTATATTCATGTATATACATGTTTCGCAAGAATGTTTTGGTAGACACTCTCCCAAAATTGAGTCGGTCATTCGGTCAAATGGCGACATGAAATATGGAATTATTATTTACCAAAAAGAAAATACCTACTTCGCGAATCTTTAGACGATGCTGGTGGTTTCCTTACGCCCGTTCTTGTGGGCGTGCGCGTTCCTACCTGTTGCATCGAATCCCGAAGCTATATTTAGTCCTATTTTGATGGAATGACCTAATATCAAATCAAGCAAATAGACATTTCCATACTCTGTCAGCTTTGTAAAAATTTTGGTCTGTCTTAACACAAGAGTTTATTATTTTTTACTGTGGCAAAACTAAAGAGTTGACGTGTTCGAATCCTAATATAGAGTTTTCAAAAATATGATGTCAGACTGAACATGGAAATAAAAACTGTAAATATAAAAAATACGATCTTGTAAACCTTCAGTAACAGGTTCCAAGCCATAGATTGTTCTCATTAACGGTGGTGATGCAGGTGGTAATTAAGGGTTCATGGCATTCTCAGTAAAATAATTATTTATAATGAAACATCATAAGGAAAGTAATATGTTATTTAATGACTTGAAGAAGGTAATTTCTGGCTTTATAGCATTTCGAATAATAGTTTACAATATAATTAAATTTGCCATATGTATACACAGAAAAAATTCATTAGTGGTAGTTAAAAATACACTTGCCCCAGAAAAAGAAATTGGTATGAAACAGAGGACTAGTAAACAATTCAAATGTAGTAGATAAATCAGGTTTTCTGAAAAGCAGTCACAAGTGAACTCATCTAACTATAGCTATAAACAATGACTAAAATTTCTTGCTGGAATACCTAAACTGTGTTGCTATATATATTAAAACTGTTAACTAAATGTATTTGTGCTGGTTAACTGTGATGCAGTAATAATTACTGACAGTACACTCTTTAACTTGTAAGGTGTATTTTAGATCATACAAGTATGAATTTTTATCTGCCTAAAGCGCATTCTCATTTGATATAAATAATATAGTATAGTCACAATTTCAAAAACTAAGCGTGGTATGTAATGTATAAAGGGTGATTCAGAACTTATCTTAAAGAATTTGAGAATAGATGCGTCAGGAAAAATGTAGTCGATATTGTAGAAAAAATTGTATAAAATCCCTATAGTTCTCGAGTAAAACAATATTGAAGTTGTAATATTTTCAACCTGTACATCGCTGGGTCACTGTAGTCTCTAGACAGGCGATTCCGAATATTGAAATCCGATTACTTTTTGCAGGCGCCAGTATTTACATTAGTTTTTCAAGTGTCAAAAACGGCTTACGTGTATAGTAACAACTCGGAGTAAGAGTAAGTGTACTGAAGCGCGAAGGAAATTTGAGACCGAATCGTGAAAGAGATGGAGGTCTAGGACTTCCACGGCCTATTGCAGCAGTGAGACGTATCATACACGAGGCTCAATTATATCCGTACCATGTACAGCATGTCCAAGCATTAACACCAAGGGATTGAACGAGGATGACCGGTACCATGGCGCCACGATCTCCTGACTTTAAATCATTTGCAGTGAAGAAATGAAGTGTATCGCACCAAAGTGGATACATACTATTGATTATTTACGGACACGTATCATAGTTCAAAACGGACAAGAAACAACTGTTGTTTCCAGAAAATTTAGGTACCCTTACGGAATAGAGTTAAGAATCACTGCAATACAGCGTGAATACAGCACACACACCGCATATCCGTAGACTGTCATACCCGTTTATGTATTCATTGCTAATTATTAAGAGAGCAGTCTACAATAAAGGACATTTCAAGTACCCAAATATTGTAGATACCTACCTCTATCTATTCAATTTTGCCATCGATTTTGCCTTTATTTCTCGTTAGGTCTTTGTTTTGGTAGATTTTAAAGATTACCTAATTTTAATAATTTTATTATTTCTTTTTGTGTCTATTAAAAAGCATGAGATTTTGTAATCAAAATATGAGAGCATCAGATTTCTTCGGAATGCATGAGATCTGACAACACTGGCATCAGTTGACCGGACAGTTAGATTTGTAATGGCGAATTGGCGATACGGAACCGATTACCGTAGTAGTGGGGAATGCTAGACCAATGCACGTCGCCACCCCTCTTAAAGTTTGTACCTTCCCTGGAATGAAGCGGCAATTTCTACTGTCTCTATAAAGATCCGCAATTTCCGAATCTGTATTTTTGCTTACTTATTTACACAAATCACAAAATAAAGGCTTATCTATGATAATTATACAACGGTTTATTTTGCAGTAAAAAAAATAAAACCATGTAGAATGAACTGTGAGTTGTGAAACTAATAAATTTAAAATATGTTACTCGTTTCAATTAAACTCTTCAATACATATTTTAAATGATTTGACAAACTTCACGTAACGATATTGATTAACACTTTCAGTTCTTGCCGCGTTGTAAAACAAACTCATTTATGGCTAATAACTAGTATGAATGTTATGCGGTCAAATACATTTTTATTATTATTAGAGACAAAGTCTACTATGCTAATAGGTGGGTAAATACAAAAATAGTTCAATTGCTAATGTGAAAATGAAACAGGCAAATAAATACCTATACTTGTATAAACAGAAAATCCTTAAATAATTCAAAATCATGACAAGATGGTTGCCGATATACTGAAAAGGTTAATAACAGAATAACACACACTGAATCTAGCACGGTGACGATAGTCATAACCATTCTTGAATTAATTGATGGATTGATTTTCATATAAACGCTTAAAGTTGAATCCCACTGATACAAATATATTTGATATTCCATAATTATTAAAAACCCAAAACACACAAATTATACCGCCTCGAAGGATACACCATAACCAAACAAAACTTAATAGCGCCCAAGCTAATTGATTCACTTTTCTTCGGCACATTATGTCTTTATTGGTGACGTATTCACTTATCACAGCAACGTAATGTGGACCGATCTGTACTGTAGTAATGAGTTCCAGTTATAACTAGAGATCGTATATCGTTCGCACATGACGTCATTATCAGTGGCGCACTTAGGAAACTAACGTTAAGGTTTCTGGAAGTCAAGTAAATACGTACATTTATTGTCAAATACAGTTAATATCAACGTCTTATCTTGTACTGGTGGTATGTATGTTGTCCAATATGGTCAATAAGTTGCGTAGTTTACAAAACACTATACTATTCACTTTTAGTACTGAAATAAAACTGAATAACCAGCAACTGTTGTACATGTTCAGTTGTTAAATTGTGACTTTTATGGCTTAAAATTCATTTCAGTTTCGAAAACGTACGTTCAACGTCCACAGAGGTCACTGGGGCATATTTAAAATATGTATAATTTTTCACTGATGGCACATTTAGGGTGGGTTCAGCAAAATCTACACGTTTAACCTTCAAAAAAGGTCTAATACGGCATACAGTTAAAAATCCCGGATTGTTCTGCAAAACGGTATTAAATTTCTTCTTCACACGTTGAGCACTAGATGGTACCTGAGAAATAAAATGTCGCAATAAAATCCAAAGTGGCACCGTTACTTACCTAGAACTTCATAAACATCGGCTTTCTACTTTGTAAAAGCGAAGAGTCAAATTTAAACGTGGATTTTTATTTAAATCTTTGTGTGTAGGTTTATTCAGATATTATTAAAAACTTACCTAAGCAATGCTTTTTCAATTCTTAGGAAAAGTTTCTTGATAAACATTCTAAAAATTAGGGAAATTAATCTTAACACTTTTAAGTATGCAGGGAGCGCATTCGCCAAAACAGAGGACAGCCGTTTAGTATATAATAAAAATGATTTAAGAAATGAAGACATTTGCTAACAAGAATGCAAGCTTTAGAAAATGTTGAAGTTATTAAAATACAGGATGATTCAAAAAGCTAAATATTTATTTCAATTGTTCAAATCTCATAAGCTAATTTAAAGTTACGGCGTAAAAAGGAAAAGTAATGTTTCTATTAAATAGCTTGGTATGCCATGAGAAAACAATCGCCCTTAGCTTCCATAGCAATCGTAAATGTAGATCAACTGTCAAACTATACGTTCGAATCACAGTTAAAGTGTAATATTCTTAGACTTTGCATATTTAAACGTCCTAATTTTTAGAATGTTTATCAAGAAACTTTTCTTAAGAACTGAAAGAGCATTGCTTAGGTAAGTTTTTAATAATATTTGAATAAACCTACACACAAGGTTTAAATAAAATCCACGTTTTAATTTGTCTCTTCGTTTTTACAAATTAGAAAAAAACACGTTTATGAAGTTCTACGAGCATAGGTAAGTAACGGAGCTACTTTGGATTTTATTGGTTAAATCATTTAAATAGTCCATTCATTTACTAATAAACAAGTTTAGAAATATTTGTTATAAAAAGATAACGACTTGGAAGGCATTCTGAGTGTCAGTGGTATTATACAAATTTAGGAATGTTTTTTAGTGTTTGGATAAAAAGATACTTACGGTAATTATTTTTTTTAACAACATAGTTTGCTCGGTGGGATTTTTTCACTGTACTAGTCAATTCAACGGTGTATTTTTAGTCCAGGGAAGTTAGGAATAATAGGGGAAATTTTTAGGCACAGCAGATATTGAGATGCGGTTTTCTGCATTGTGTTCAGGAAGGTCCCAGGAAAAAAGTCTATATCGTCTGGTTTAGCCATTTTTTTAATAATGCCTTCTGGGCCGGAAAATGCATTACACCATTATAGGAACGACTGGAAACTCGGAAAAATCGCTCGTAAATTGTTACTCGGGGGTTTTCGGGGCTGCCGAACTCGATTCTGGCATTAGAACTAGCCGGGGATGCACGGGGTGGCTCTGTGGGGGTGCGCGGGGGGTGAATTGGGGGAGAAATGGCAGCGTGCATGAAAATCGCTCCAAACTCGTTACTCGGAGGTTTTTCTGGGGGTGATTGGGAAAAATTTTCACGCTGCCATTTCTCCCCGCGCCACAGAGCCACTCCGTGCATCCCCGGGTAATTCTAATGCCAGAATCGAGTTAGGCAGCTCCGAAAACCCCCGAGGAACGATTTCCGAGCGATTTTTCCGAGTTTCCAGTCGTTCCTATAATGGTGTATAATGCTTTTCCGGCCCAGAAGGCATTTTTCAAAAAATGGCTAAACCAGACGATATAGACTTTTTTCCTGGGACCTTCCTGAACACAATGCAGAAAACCGCATCTCGATATCTGCTGTGCCTAAGAATTTCCGCTATTCGGTCGATTTTGATCTAAATGCTCTGGACTATTTGCTAATTTCGTTGTGTAAGTATTTTATATCAGTTATTTTACTTTCACTGCTGTAAAATATTCACCTATATTTTGAATTTTACCATTAAACGGGAGAAATAGAAAATTCTAAGGCAATAGAATTGCATTCCCATATACAAACAGTGGGAACTGAAGTAAGTATTTTAAATATTAAAATAAACATGACTCAGTTTCCCTTTTATATTATATCTGTCCCTTGTGTGTAGTTTCTTCGTCGTTTTAAATGTAAGCCGACATTCCCAAGACGTTTTCTCGGCGGCATTTATTTCCTGAGAGCTATTTATTTAAATTGTGACATAATTTAACAAAAACAAAACTGCCCAAGTATATTCTTTACGACCTAACTTTCCTAATAATATATAGAATAGTTTTCATGGAAAATTTTTCAGATGTGTAAATAATTTTATTACATCCCCCATACTGAAAAAGTTGTCACGAAGGTCTATGCAACTTTAATGAGTTTTTGAACAAATTGTCATACATATAATCACGGAACGGCTTTTGTATAAAATATATAAAATTAATATTGTAGACATACCTATATACATTTTAACTTTTTAAATAATAGTTACATTAGCATTAGATAGAGTTTGTAGATGTATCTAAGTGATTTGGAGACATTTATCTGATATAGAGGGTGTTTCAAAAATACATAGCGATGTTGCTAAGGCTGAACATTGAAAAATAAGTGGGGTTTGGTTAATAATGCGTTTATTAACTCTAGAGCCATTTTTAAGATACGAGGCGTGTAAGATAATTTTAGAAATGTAATATTTTTAAAGCACAATATGCTTGATCAAAATTTGTTAATAATACACTGCTTTCAATGAAAATTAAAAAACTGCAGTAAAGGTTATACTAACACATCTACACTTTCTGGGCTGCTTTGCCGTGGTCGATATTTAACTGCAGACGTTTCGCCATACTTAACAGATGACATGTTCAGTGCTTCTCGTATCTTGAGCGACGGCTGAATGGTTATAGTCTAGTCATTGAAGAATCTCCAAAGCCTCCCTTTGTACTAGATCATAATACCCATTGGTACGAACTAGCATTCCTATAGTGAGATTCTGTGTCCCTCTTTCCAAGAATGTTCAGCAACAGCAGCTTTTTCAGGCTGGTATGTGCCTTTTGTGTCCTTTTTTCCTAGTTTCTATAGAACATTCCGAAGTATACTTTGTCACAGTCGCTGCATGACACCAAATATACTCCCAGAGTTTGTGATGGTCTCAACTCAGTTTTCAGGATGCAGAGTTGCTAACTTATTTTATACGTTGGTGTGATAGTAGTCCATACGTCTTTTTTGTGTAGTATTTTGGCAATTATATCTGTCACATAGGGGATGTATGGTAAAGTGGTTGCTATTTGCTCATGCCGAGGTTCAATGGCTCTATCGATATCTTTTATAGATTAGGTATCCATTTACTAGGAACATAGATCGGATCTATTTCTTCCTGACGATGATTCTGATGACCGAGCGTTTTTGTGTCGGATGAAGATTAGACTTTCCATGGAGATAGCTATTAGTATGTGTCTTCTTTCTGTAAATACCGTGTCACAAGACGCCAGAGGTCTTTGTTTTTACAAGAATGTGTGGAAACTTTAAGAGTGATATCTGTAATAGTACTTATTTATCAAGTACGTATGTGTCAAACTCCGAACTTTTGAGGCTTCATATTTTGTATAACAAAAAGTACGGTACATTGTTTATTTTCTGATTGGAATAGTAATTTATTCTGTTGTGAATATTGTAATCCCGTTAAAATGTTATTCTGCTATGTTTGTTAAGCTCTACTACATAATATTTATGGGGCTTATACTAGCAGCGCAGATGTTTAAATGTTGATTTTTGGGGAAATGGATTAAGAATGCCGTCATAGATAGATGCTGCATACAAGTTATTAAACTTGTCTGTAATGGTTTGGATGCAATTGTTGTTCTTTTGGTATTCTCCACATACTAGAATTGTAATTATATGTAGAGACATTTTTATTACACTAATGGTTGCATCTTCGAGACCAGATTTATAATATCTTGATATTTTTTATCAGTTCTAGCCGATCTAAGTCTACCAGAATTATTTTGTTTAGATTTAATTTAGTTTCTCGACAACACGTGTGTAGTACCAATGTTTTTTCTATTTGGCAGCTGCCTTTCAGTACATGCACATCTGTACTGCTGGTATAAGTTTCTATTATTATGTAGTTGTGCGTTGCAAACACAGAACACAATAAAATATTAAGAAGTTAACAATATTCGCTAAAAGAACAAAGTACAATTTAACGTAGAGAATAAACAAGGTAGCGGATTTTTTCTTATATAGAATTTTTAATGTGGTGGGGTTTGACACATACACACTTGATAAATAAGCACTATTAGAGACCACAGTTTTTGCTTTTTACTCGAAAACAATGCATTATTTACAAAGCTTTACACAATCAACTAGTAGAATTTTGAATTGGTAAGAATAATTTAAAATCGTCTGCATATTCTAAAAGGCTACATTAATTTAGACATATCTTTATTTTGTTAATATAAGTTATACATCAAAGGTCCCAACCGAGATCCCTGTCGCACTCCTGATGAGATTATGGTGGAATTACACAAAAAACCCATTAACATCCACGTATAACAAGGTGTCACCCACACCGGACTCAGTAAAGCTATTCAACAAAATTCCATGGTAGATTTAGTCGAAAGTCTTGCTGAAATCCGTGATAAATGATAAAATGTATAAAATTTATTCCTAACATTTGCCCAAAGTTATAGATACAAGATACTATTGTTACGGAAGCTCACCAATATTTTTAGTTTGTCAATTGTTCCTGTTTGCGTTAGAATTTATAATTTTTGTAATCCCTCTACTTTGACGTTTTTTAGAATATTCCAGGCTATACTCTATTTGTTCCTCGAACGTTCTTGAGATTGCAGAGACTTCGAGAACTATAAAAACATATATAAGCGGATCGGTTTCTCCGTTACAGTTCAGTTTATATTGAGCAGTCAAACGCAAATAACATAAACGTCAAAGTAAAGAAGTGACAGTTGTGAATTTGTTTGAAGTACAGTTACTGTGTAATCAAGAAGTGACAGTTCAAGGCTAAGTCAACGCAGAGGTTACATTACTATGCTAACGAAAATGTAATAATGCCCTCGTATCTATTACTAATTTCAAATACATTTTTTTGTTAAAGGACGTGAAATTTTTTTCGTTGCTTTTCATTGCAACTTCTGTACTATTGACGCTGTCCTTGAGATAGAAAAACTTTTCTCGGATAAATGAAATGAGTTCTGCATGTTTAATTCGCAGCAGTTTTCATCAACGTTGCACAGAATGCAACGTGATGATAACAAAGGGGTCCACCAACTTTTGAATGAGTCTCACTCTCGAAACACTGTTTGACGTACTTAAGCTGCTTGCTCGCCATTTCTATAGGATCATTATTAAGAACAAAAGATTCTGAAAATGAGATGATTATAGATGAGGCCTGGGCTCCCTTTATCTGCGATGGTTTTTGCATGGAATATGCAGACTTGAAAGCCCTTGGAGGAGCTCTCTTCCTCTTTCCTCTCCCCTCTGTGAGCGTCCCGTCAACCGCCACTCATTTTACGTCTGTACTGGCATAAGTAATCTAAATTTTTGTTTGTTTACAGCCCTCCGAGTTTCCTAGCTTTTGTACGTTCTTGTATAAACGAGCAAGTTTTTTGTCTCCATCCTGTCAAACAAATACATTCAACGTAGACGCTATTATGTCTGCGAATCCATCAGACGAATGGCAGGTTCCTTATTTTTCTTCCTATACAAGTAATGAAATGAAATGGGTAAACATCAAATTTCCAATACGCTTTCGTTGATATATTAGACTAAAATTTTGAATATTTTACGTACCTGTTTACACTCATTACTGCGTTATATAAATCTTGGCATTATTAAGAAATTATCACATATTATAAGTTGCTTATGTTGTATTATTATTGAGGTGGCGTACATTTTTTCAATTGGATTGTTAATGACACGAGTTTATTTTCGTCTTAAGCTATCAAAACTTTGTCAAATATTTAATGTTTCAGATTGAAAATATGAGTATTGGTACTTAGTACTTGAAAATATATAAAGCAGATATTATTATACTTATTTCTTACATTTAAGTAAAGATTACAATTACTGTAATAGCAACATTCATAAATTTGAGAGAAAATACAGTGTGTTTCAATTTCGTTGTAATTGAAGGGTATTTTGGAAACTACAAGAGAACCAATTTTGTGTATTTATATAAAATTGCATGGGCAACTATATGCACTACACAACATCAGTTTTATTAATTGAATGTTTTTTAACAATTTCCATTCAATAAATTATTGTACAGAGTGATTCAGTCATTAATTTTAAGAGAAGATAAGGAAGAATGAGTATAATACTAATACGCAATTAAAACAAATTTGCATGGGTATTTACGCCAAAAAAATATATTCAAACCATTATTTAAACCCCTTTTTTCAGACTGCTACTGACATCTGGCTGCAGTCCTTCTGCAGTTCATCTCGAGTTGGCCAAATGCGACGTAGCCAAATTTAAATATTTTCTTATGGTACTGTGAAAATATGTAATGAATGCTATAAATTATTTTTTAAATTTATGCAATTAACATATTACGAAGATATTATTATTTTTTTATATACCCACATTTTGAGGACCGTTGACCAGATAGTGTACCGACGAATCTAATAAACCATGTGATCTGTTGAAGGTGCCATATCGCCTTTAAAATAAATATTTTTTTTACTGTAAAGTAAATTGTATCTTTAAGATTGTTTCTAACATAAAAATACTTGTTTTAAGCGATAAATATAGTATTAATCCAAATTTTAACTTCCTAACTAATACTAACGATTAAAAAAATAATTTTCACAAGTTCGATACTACTTGCTGAAAAACCAAGTATTTAAACAGTTATTCACATTTCACAAGTTAATACCATTGCACACTGTCAAAGAGAAACTGGGTAAGACGGACCCAAAATTTTGTTGTAACATGTCATGTCATAGTATTTTATTAATCAAAAGCACAAATTAATTAATTATTGTTATTAGTTATTAATAATTAATAGCCATAGGCGTTATGTTATTTATTTCATTCCATTTTTTTGTAGAAATGTATTTTTAAATCATATTCGAACTGCTCTTTTCGATTTTTTTTACAAAATTATATTTGTAAGAGTACATACATTTTTTTTTAGATAAGGTCTGAATCACCCTGTATTATTATTGTCATAAAAGGGTCACAACAGTTAATACATAATATATTTAAAGTAAACAGGAAATAAATAAATAGTTCTTTATTCTGAATTGTATTATGCGTCTTTAAAAAAGAGTCGATAAATTCTACCCAGTTGGAATTGTTGAGATGTTGTTCCTTAGAGATGAAAGCTTTTGATATATTATGAATTCAGAGAATGTTTTATTTACTAGTTTAAACTGCTGCTTACATTTACCTATTTCTTAAAACAATCAGCGTGATATATTTGTATTCCCCTAACATTTCGCTGGAAGCACGTATTTCAATTTATACGAAATATTCCTTTAAATTTGTTCTAAACCTATTTGTTGGGCGTCGAAACTTTTGAGTTTGCTCTGATACGGCAACAAAAAGTAAAGATAACAGCACGCATAACCAAATATGCACAAGTTTGTTGCTTTTTCATGTAAAGAACAAGATAAGGAAAAACATACACAATACACATAAAGAAGTCCCAGGAACTATTCACATTTACTGAATGTTGTTTACATAATATACACAAATCAGTCCGTCTGACAAATACTGTTTTATTTATGATTTCTTTTGTTATTTCTGGAATTTACAAAGTTTACTTTTCAAATATTGAGAACAACTTCATGCAGGATTCTTCCGTAAAATATACGGACTTTGAGACATAGAATGTGCTCATACTTCGTTCAGTAATAAGAGTTGTCAGTCTTTATCGTTTCATGTATCACGTACCTGAAAATTACTGTCCACTTAGAAAGTTTAAAATGTAGCCAGTATTGTAATTTTTAAAGTAGCATCATCATTATCAGATAAGAAGTCGAATCGCTACCGATTTCCCATCTAAAGCTTCCCTCCTCCCGACGCACTATTCCTTGCCTACCAACTTGAGACAGAGCAGTGATAAAAATTATATTAAATTATTGTTAATGTTAATAAAATTTAATTGCTTATGATTTTATTATTTTGAATTAGTTTTTTTAATTATATAAATAGTTGAATTATGATTTATTTTTTAAACTGCACTCAAATTGCTATTCACGTCGCCGCTGACTAGCTTTTATAAGATTTGTTTCAGAAACGATTTTGTAGGTGTTATAAAATATCAAATTGCTAGTTGGAGTAATGAGGCCTTGATAGATCCATTATGTGAGTTCAAAGACTATTTTAGGTCGTTCTCAAAATACAATAAATTGCTTACCCGATGTTGCAAAGTTAATACACAGCTTTCCCATTTTGTGATCACTGATAACCAACCTAGTACATCGAAATAAGCAGCAGGGTGAGTTTTGAATACATTGTGATACATTCAGGGTTCCCAGCGTTAGGGAAAACCTGAAAAACCTGAAAATGTCAGGGAATTTGGACTTTGTCAGGGAAACGTCAGGGAAAGTGCCAATAATTGTCAAAAATCAGGGAATTTTTATTGTCGTCAGAAAAAATATCTGAATACTACTCCTGCCGTGTTTAAATTCTTTATTTAATGAACATCTATTTCTGTTTGTTTTAATCACACGTACCCGCAGATTGATATAAAGAAACATATATATCTGGAGTGTATAGCTGTTTTTTATACATATCTATCGCCTGTTTCAAAACGTATTCAATGGTGACGTTACTTATGTAATGCACCAAGAAAATGTATAGTTTTAAAACGTAACGTCATTAAATATTTGTTTCTCTTTAACATCACACAAACACTTATTGATTATTGTTTATACAATTTAATGATAACAAAGCTACACTAGATTTGGATTAAAATAGAACGATTATTAGAGGCAGAAATTATTAACAATATAGGGTGTCCAGAAACTCTCCTGACAAACGAAGACCGGAGATTCCTCAGATCATTTTAAGACAATTTAACCCAATTCACCTAGTCGAAAATGCTTCCTAAGGAACTAGAGCTCTTTGAAGATGGCGTCTTGTAAATAGTTTTGTTTAAATACCTCCAGAACGCTTCTACTTAAAAAAACAAAAACTGGTATGCTTGTTTAGCCTTCAGAGATGAATCGATTCCATCAATTGCGAATTTCTAGTAGGCGTCCGTTTTGGGTAGGTCAACGGTTATTTTTACGCATAACTTTTTTCTATTTAACTTTTAAGCATTTGTGACACTAGATTATTAACGAAAAATTTTCAAATCCATTTTTCTAGAAAACGGTGTATCCTAATGAGTTAAAGTAAGAGTACCTTTTAGTACTAGAATACATCAAAATTTAATAATATAGTGTCACAAATGCTTAAAAGTTAAAGACAAAAAAGTTATGCGTTAAAATAACCGTTGACCTACCCAAAACGGACGTCTATGACCGGTATTAGAAATTCGCAATTGATGGAATCGATTCATCGCTGAAGGCTAAATAAGCATACCAGTTTTTGTTTTTTAAGTAGAAGCGTTCTGGAGGTATTTAAACAAAACTATTTAAAAGGCGCCATCTTCAAAGAGCTCTAGTTCCCTTAGGAAGCATTTTTGACTAGGTGAATTGGGTTAAATTGTCTTAAAATTATCTGAGGAATCTCCGGTCTTCGTTTGTCAGAGAGTTTCTGGACACCCTGTATTTCTTGTTCCTGTTTTTGTATATATATTTGGAAAATGTGTGAGATCTGCAACAAAAACATGGAATTGATTTTAGCAACTGCAAACCAAAAACAAATAATTACCTACATGTTCGTGCGAGTGACAGGTGTAATGAAATTTGTAGAGAAAAGTAATTGGATTATGCGTTTGTAATGTAAATTAAGATGTCTAAGAATACGTTAAAATTTGTAGAGATACATACAATAATCCACAACAATTCCTTTTTAAACAAACAAGATAAGAAATATAAAAGTATCAACCATTTTAAACATAAAATCTGAAAATTTAAATCACACCGACTTTGAAATCTCTATCCAGCAACTGCTACATAGACCTTAGCAAAACATCTAAAGAGTTCAAACAGCGCTCAGTAGACATTTTAAACACGGTTTAAAAAGCGACCTATGTGACGTTACTGTTTCAATGCAAAAATATAGTGTTTTGAACCGATTTGAATACATTTAATGACATAAAACAGCTAAAGTTGTTTTTTGTATAGCTGTTTGCTCAGTAGTAAAATCTATTTTTATTGGTTTTTGTTGTGTTTGTTTATACATATTTCTATTAGATCTCTTAAATATTTATATTTGTTAATATTTAACACAGTACAATGTGTTGCAATGACTGAAATAAATATTTTTAATAAAATTAAATATCCATGTCACTTATTTGTCATCGAATGCTCATTTATGCCTATCATTTGACTTGTTTTTACTTTGGTTTAAGTTTTAAAAAATATGATAATTTGTATGCTTTTTGTCAGGGAATTTTAAAAAAGTATGTCAGGGAATTTGGTTCTGAAAAATTGCTGAGAACCCTGACATTGTACTAATTTATTGCTTATTTTCTACGTAATGTATATTCTGTTTAACATAACGCGGACGCCCATGTCCCGCGGCTGTCTGGAACAGCCTTAATCATAAATCAGAAAAGCCTGCGGTTCTAATTCTCCTTGTCTATTGGTTTATTGTCTCTGTCTTGGCATTAGGAATTTGGGAACAACGTACTATTGTTTGCAATAATAATGCCACTACCTCAATCCCTTTTTAAACAACTGGAAGTTCTGAGTAGAAATTTCATTAGATCTCTATTGATAAATGAACAACTAAGTACTAATGTTGAATGTTGAAGGTAGATTTCATTATCAATACATTATTATTATTATTATTATCAGTAGTTCGAAATAAATAGCCAAATTCGTTTTCAAGTGTGTCATTAAAAAAAAAACGATTGTACGTCTAAGATACGTACGATACAATACTGGACAATAATTACATTTTTGATTTATTAACGGTCAGTTCACAAAAAATTCAACGGGACACGTGCGTCCCCAAAGCGTTATGCTATTCAACCAATCACGGTAGTCCCAGGCGGAGCGTGGATAATATAGTTGGTAGTTGATAAGGGAGATGTGTATAACTTTGTTATTTGTATTGCAAATAACTAGTTGGCCAGAGGTGTATATTTTCGCTAGTGTGATGATTAAAGCCCGCCTTCGTTGGCTCAGGTCCGGACTTGGCAACAACCTTAATATTTAAATATGTTTGATTTATATTAAAATAAATTGCAGGGGTACGATTATCGGGTTTAGTAGAACGCATTCCCTCGGAAAGTAATATAAAGTAATGCAAATCTGTATTCTTGATCATCATTGTAGTTATTTTTCATAATAAAATGGGGAATTATTTCACATCGTTTTTGCTAAAGGCATATTAAATTTCAAGTAAATATACACATATAAATAATAAAATGCTCAGGAATTTTTTAAGTGGAATGAATTCCCACTCGAATTTATTTCACTGCATCGAGAATCTAGACCCAAGAGTGTTGTAAATAAGTAGATTTTTCTGAACCCAACCCAAATGTGCCTTCCATAAAAACATATATAGTTATAAATATGCCCCAGTGACCTCTGTGGACGTTAAAGACACGTCTTCGAAGGCGAAATGGATTATTAGCGACAAACTCCACAGCCTAACACCTGAACATTTACAGCAATTGCTGGTTATTCAATTTTCTTCCAGTAGTACAAGTGAATAGCTATGAGTGAATAATAATTGTAGACTAATCAACTTAATATAAATAACGTTTGATGTACTATATTACTAGTTCAAGATAAGATGTTGATTAAAACTTTTTATATGTATATGTTTACACCTCGGTTTCTACAAACATTAACATAGCGCCCTAAGTGCGCCCCTGATAATGACTTCATCTACGAACGGGCTTTAGTGATTATAATTATAGTTATTTTACTAGTGACTTTGTGTTTGTGTTCTTAATAGTGGAAGATAATACAAGCTCTGCATGGTATTCTCAAAATTATAAACGCCTAATTTAACAATTGGGGAATATCGGATGATAAAAAACTTGTATGAACGAATTGGGGATCGAAACCAAAATATGAGTGTAAGTGATGCGGTGAAGAGTAGGTATCTCTGAGTAGTGTACTTAATCGTGCAATAAAGAATAGCAAAGGAGAATATACAACTGCAAAACGGAAAATACTGGAAACTCGCGTGTGGACGAAGGCAGAAGTCGATGATACAAAATACTCGATTCGTAAAACAATTCAGTGATGGCTTTTTAAAAATGACCTTTCGACAATATATATATAAGAAAGAATGAAATTTTGCCTAGAATATCTAGAAGGGTGATTTTACGAATTATTTGTGACACAAATTTCCATTTTATAAAACGAAATGAAAGAGTATGCTGGTACAAAAAGATGAAATAGTGACATGGTGAAGATATTATTTAATAATAATAATATAATAATAATATCTCTACCCCTCATTCTAATCACGAGGATTAGCGCACAAGTCGAAGACTTGTGCGGAGAGGGGGCGGCATATTGTTATTAAGCAGGCCGCATTTGCGATCAGGAACGACTTATGTTGGTATGCCTAAACCATCATTCAGTGCAGGAATGAGGGAAACCTGGAAAACCTCATTAATTGGGGGGGTAGTCAAATGTCAACCGGTATCAATCTCTCACAATGACCCAAGCCAACATTCTTCCACCCTACCATACCCGCAGAGAGGGTGCCAGTCTGTCCACGAATATAGCTTATATACGGTCTACTGGCTGCGGGGGTCGAACCCACAGCGATTTAGTCACCTCGATTCTAGTACTGACGCCTTAAACCGCGCGACCACTGACCGATCCAAGGTAGGTTTAAGGTACATATTATAAGGGGTTTGTTCCAACAACAGCCAGAATCGATTCCGAACCGTCCAGAACTAGTCAGTCAGTTCAGTTGTTAATGTACTCTCGGCGAATGCGACGTAAGACGGAGTTGGTCAAACATTTCTGATAGTTCTGAACCAGTTCTCGACGGCTGTTGGAACAGACGTCTGTATCGAAGAATATATTACACTGACGAAACAGAGATAAATGGAGGCCATACGACAAAAGTGACATATAGCTGGAGCTAGCGGTGTAAGGGATAATACTGTACCCTTTAATATCTGACGATAAGTGTTATAGGAACAGTGCTAGTAATCAGCAGTGTCACTGTAACAGCAGTGATTATGTGTTAAAATATCCGCGGAGTGAACATCAGGTAGGTGTAAGGAGGTGGTGGTAGGCCTTCGCCTTCTAAAGGGACGGCATTCTACTGGTGAGTATAGTTACACTTTTTAAAGTAAACTATTTTGTGTTCTTTGAAGCCTTGCTCAAGTGGCACGCTTATGGAGGCTTGTCCTCTGCAGTCTTCACTCATCTAAGTGGTGTAAATGAATCACTTTTTACTATTTTGGAAATCGGTATAGTGCACTTTTTTACAATTTTTTGTTGCTGGTGAACTCTTTGTATACTGCGGTGGTTTTTATGGTGGTTTGGTGCATATTATGTTATTGATATGTACTTGAAACTTATTTCCTAATATTAAATGTATTCATAACAGATTTATTGTTTTAATTTTTCATGTAGTGTTTTACTGGAAGTTTGCAGGTTTTTTTTGTTCTGCTGACTTTCTTGTGGGTTGGTTAGGATCTGTGAGCAAGCATATTTGAAAGTTGGCAACACTGCCTATCAAGCCTCTGTCAGTGCATAAAATAAAACTTACCTTATGCGTAATTCATTGTTATCGAAATCAGATAAAAATAGGTTTAACTTGTAATTATAGCATTCTAAAACTTGAACTTGCTTCTATTCTTATTCAGTGGAATATAACGCAACATCGCTCGCTATTACGAATTGGAAACTAAATTACATAATGAAAATGACAATGAAACTCAATTTACTTATTTCAATGGCAGTTGCAAATTGTTTTTAGAAACTTATTCTGATATACGCCTTACTCATCTTAACACTTAATACTATCTTCTTATCTAACGTCACAATCGCGTCAACCAGATGTAATAAATCACTTCTCGTTTCAATATTTAATTTGTGGTGTAATATGGTGCCAGTGAACTAAAAAATATATATCGGCACTGTGCCCTATTGCATTTAAAAGACGTCTTTTTAAATCCTGGCATTATGAAATCCCGAGTTATGAAGTTTATAAAAAAATATATATCTCTTATGAGCAAATAAAGATATTGAAATGAAATTTAATATGTACAATTCATGAATAAAGTGGAAAAACACCCAGTGAGAAACCAGTAGCAAAGATATTAAATATACTCAGTTTATACAATAAAATTATGAAAAGCGTTTCGTTTATGAACTTTATTTTAGATAAAAATGATCCCTTGACATTTTTATTTAGTTTTTACCTCGGTTTTTACGTTTTAATGTCATTTATATAGATAGTACCTTCAGAAAATTTTACAATTAAATATTAGTAGGCACATAAAAAAACTATGACTAAAAATAAGTATAATCTCTTAAATGCACCGTTTTCTAACTTCAAATGTAGTTTGCATGACATTTAGGAGACAGAAACACTAAATTCAATAGGCATTCAAAAATATGTATTGTTTTTCAATGGAAACAGTTAACCCCAAAAAAATGATAAATATACAGGAGGTACTTTATTTCAGCACTTTATATCAGGACGAGAAGAATGAACAAACTTGTCAAGAAAAAGTTTTATCGTTCTAAATATCCTACCAAATTTCACTGCTTATGTCAAAGCATTTGAAAAAAAAAACCTAAATAAACTTACCACCCCTTATTGGGGTGATAACTTCTCCAGGAGGGCTTAAATATGATGAAGTTTCATATGAGGAACTCCTTTTGAAATCAGTCATATAATCTGCCCTCATATTTTTTGCACATTATTTGAGATCAACCTGTCAATTAAAGGTTCTACATAAGTTGTCTGCATTCCCTTACTTATCTGTATCTGTGTACACCATTGGTCCCCACACTTCTTGTCTCCTAGACTACGTGCCAATTGTTTCTGTTTTGTGTGGACCCCCCTCCATTTCTAATACTAAATATTAAACTACGTGTAGTTAATAAAATTGTTTACTATGAAATTAATAATAATTCTTAAACAGTTTGACGTTTTATAAATAAGATAATAGTAACAAAAATTTCTATAACGAAAGTATAACAATTATTTTATAAGTAAAACGAAATAGGTTGATTGAACTCAGTATAATATTCTAACAATTTATATAATTTAAAGCAATTCAGTTTCTGGTTTCACCCGTCGACGGAAAATGATAAGTTATAATAAAGTTCCCCAAATATAGCTCCAGATCTTCATCGTGTTTCATAAGCATTAATGTTTCTAAGAAAATAAGTTTTGCTTTATAGGTAATTTGTATGTCTATTATGAGATAGTAGATATCTATTATTTAAGTACATAGATTTGTATTATACCATTTATGGAAAGCCAAAATATCCGTCACGTCCTGCTTAAATAGGATCCATTCTCGTGGACCTCTATTTACATCTCATGCACTCCCAATTTTTGTTTTTGCTGACATGGACCCCTTGCAGTTCGAAGTCAACCCCTAGGGGTCGACATAAACCACTATTGGTTTATACTTTAATAAATATGTATATATCTAGTCAATAACTACAGGATTTAGAACACCCTCATACTCTCGAAAATATGGAAAAAGTGGATAAATTTGTAGCCAGAATATATTCGCAGTGTCTTAAATATGTTTGTTACCAAACATATATCAACGTTGCAGGATTTGCAAAAGCAAATATAATTATTTGTATTTTTTATTCGAATTGTTTAAATATTTTAATATCCTAAAAGTCTTTATTAACGCTCTTAAAAAATACTAAGTAACAAATAAGATCACAACCTGTTACTTTAATCATCTAATCAATTTATTACAGTCAGTAACAGAATATATTGGCTATGTAATTCCTATGTGTATCTATAAATTACTGTAAACACACTAAGGTTACACCAACAACAGCTTTAACGGCGGCGCGATTTCTAAACAGCGACGTTGAGGCATTTTTGAATTTGCCTGTGTATCACAATAACGCTAGTAACTAATATGCAATTATGTGTATAGGCAATCCTCAATACCTTCATAAGCACAATAGATAAATAAGGACGCATCTATGGCATGCAGCATATCAATAACATAGGTATAGGTAAGAAAGAAATGGAGAGCATGAAATCCGTTGGTAGCAGTTGCGGGAGAGAGGCCCTTCAGAGGCATGCCTTGTTTCTAGGAGGGTGCAACAGAGACAATAGTCTATATAGTTTGCCATTTTATACGGTCGTTTCGTAGTACTACCGAAAAAGAGGAAAACATGAGGAATACGCTAACGATATTATTAAATATTCAATAAATAAACACGTTCTTCCAACATTGTCAAAAATTGATATTCATTCATTTATATTCTCAACTGCAAATTCACATTGATAAGGTACAAGAAAAAATATTGCAGAGACATTAGATGATGAGTGTTAAATAGAAATAAAAATTTCGTAGTACTACCGAAAAAGAGGAAAACATGAGGAATACGCTAACGATATTATTAAATATTCAATAAATAAACACGTTCTTCCAACATTGTCAAAAATTGATATTCATTCATTTATATTCTCAACTGCAAATTCACATTGATAAGGTACAAGAAAAACTATTGCAGAGGCATTAGATGATGAGTGTTAAATAGAAATAAAAAATTAATTAGTTTAAAGGAATGGAAACTTGTCAAATAGTTAGAAAATTCTTACTTTAATGAATTTATTCGCCTAACACAGTAGAGAAATTTCAAATAATTCCTTAGTTGTATTTTGTGATTAGCCTGTAAATAATAATTATGTATAATATAAACGATTGGATTCTTTATATCTGTCATCTTATTAATTTTTATATTACACATACAAATTGTAACAAACAAAGCGCCAACGTTAAGTCAAGTGCGTAATCCAGATTAAATAAAAAATAGATACATTATGCACGGGGAGTATTGCTGCTATTCCAAATTGACCACATGCAACGCACACTGTAAATGCGCAGACCGCAGAACAATATTTTGCTCGTCGACTACGTAGACAAATGAACAGTTGTCTCCCGTATATCTAGGGGCTACAATACTGAGTTGCTTACGCGGTGGCGATTTGCGGTGCAGTTTCCTGCCGCTGACCATGGGAAAGACAAATTTGGAAATGTTTAACCAGCTTTTATTTATCGTCCCGTCACTATCGTCGACCTTTAATATACAACACATATCCACAAAAAAAAGTGGTGTGTGCTGAGGGTCCCATTATATTTTTTCTATGTATTTTTTCCCGCTGAACACGAATCTGAAGTCAAAATGGAGGGTCGCACAGCAAATTTTAGAGAAAACCCATAAAAACGATAAAAATCACATCAAAAGTTTACACAGGTCCACAAAAAAAGTCATGTGTGCTGGGAGTTAGACTGTATTTTTTCCCGCTGAACACGAATCTGAAGTTAAAATGGGGGGTTACACAGCAAATATTTGAAAAAACTTAAAAAATCGATAAAAATCACTTTCTCGTAATTTATTCCATGCTGTGAATTAGTGAATATTTACTATTTAACAGCTATAAGCATACCAAGATAGCTATGAAAAATGTTGTGAATTAGTGAATATTTACCATTTTACAGCTATAAGTATACCAAGGTAGCTATAAAATAGTAAATATTCACTAATTTTAGAGAGTATCATACAGAATAAATTACGAGAAAGTGATTTTTAACGATTTTTTTGTTTAATGTCTATCTTGTCTACCCGTACAATTCACCACTGATGCTGGTCAAATGAAAATAGAGTTAGCCAGTACTTTGATCTACAGAAACACAACATTTTTTATGTCATATCATAATACGCAATTTTTAAAGCATTCTCAAAACTTGAAAACATTAAACGAACCAATTTCTTAGTCAAAATTGTGTTGATTAAAGTTATTTCGAATGAAAATTTAAACAAAGAGAACATCAAGTAACGGCTAATTATGAAATGACAAAAATTGCATTACAGATCAATAGAGCATTAGTGGAGATTAGAGGAATCTAAAAAGAGCAAATATGACTAATCACAATCAGCGCAGATAAGAAATATTTGACACAGGTTTGGTAATATGATGTAAGTATAGTAACAATAAATTAACAGTTATCATCCACCATTTAATTTTGAATAAAAACAAATCTACGAACTGGGATATTTTTACTTGATTTCTATTAATCTTTTTAGAATAGAAAATTTTACCCATAATATGTTCGGACTGAATCTAGCAGAGAACCAACAAAACACCTTCTGTTACCCCAATCATATCAGTTTTTTCTGTCAGTTTTTGAAGTCGTTATATTCACGCCCGTATCTTGATTGCTATGCCGAAACCTCTAGTTGTTTTTTATTAAGCTAATATATTTGTTTTGTTGCAGGTACGGTATTTTGGATATACATTTAAGACTAATATCAATTGTACCAAGTAATGTAGTGGGTAAGTACTGCTTTTCAATTTTTTGTATAAAACTCAAAAAGCAAATATCGCGTAAAAATAAACAAAATTATTTGCTTTTACTTATACAAATACACTATTACTCTTTATGTTCAATTTAATGTGATCGAGTAACAATTTCATAACTCATAAAATGTGGAATTTATTCCAAATGTCTGAGATAAACTCATTAAAAGCAGTGCAATCATGTGCGATTTCCAAATAATTCAAATTATTCATTAGTAGATGTGTAAGGGCTTTATTAAGCTTGTACAAATTGAAAATAGCGTGCAAAACAAACATGCTGTTTAAAATCAAAACGAATAGGCAATAAATTTTCATTCAGTAATCAGTCCGGTATATTTTAATGGAATTTGTCCAATGACCAGTCAGGAAACAAATGATGGTGAGATCAATGAACTAGTTGGGATGAACGAGGACGCGCATTTAATGTTTTTATGACATATGGCGATACCTAGTATTAGTTGAGATATGATAATTCAAAATTTAGGAATTCGATATCATTTTCCTCCCTGATGATATTTATTAAATGAATACAAATTGATGATATTTAAAACAACTTTTTTATTATAAATTGTAGAGACGCCATAAAATTTCCATCGACATTAAATGAACTGCTATTTTGTTTGACTTAATGGTCTCAAATTATTAAATTAAATATTTCTAATTAATTCTCACCAACTAAAAGAACTTTGATTTCGAAATGTAAATTATTTTAGTTTAACATTATGAAACGGCGGGTCAAATATCTAGCTTTTTACTTGAAAAATATTTTTTGTTGGCCAATGAAAGCCATTGCCGTTATTTGTTACTACACGTGCTTCGTCCAACATCGAATAGCTAATGAGCGCTAGATAGCTTCTTGCTGTTAATGCAACTGTTTTTTCGGTGTATAATAATCATCTTAGATTCAGACGATGATTATTATACACTGGTAGATCTGTCAATTACCATGCCACCAAAACCGACAAAAATTAAGTGAAGTAAAGTTGATCCGGTTACCTGCAGTATTTCCCATTAGATCTTTGTTGCAAGTTGGCAAAATTAAATTATAACTTATTACAGATCTGTTAGAATTACCCAGTAGCAACAGAATACACAGTCCGCGTATGGTTGAATAAAATACCCATTTTGTTTAGTAATAGCTTTACTAGAGAAAATGGACTGTATGTGGGGAGCGCCTTATTAAAATAAATATTAACCGAAAAAATACAATTTGAAAATAAATTACCAATAAGAAAATATAAAATGCGACTCACCGTGATCCTCCGGGTTTCCTAATTAGAGAGGCGCCTCTCGGAGTACGGAGTACTAAAATGTAGCTTGGTCTCTTGCACTAAATTTGCACTAAAGTCTAAAATTAATTATGTAAAAGTTTATAGACTTATTATTTGCCCTTTTGAAATTGGCGAAGGTATATAGTATAGATATGTAGCGATATGTAGCGAATGCGGCGAACTATTCACACCCAATTGTGCGAATCGAATCTGTTCTTCTTCGGTGTGTAGGTCGCAAAAACAATCTCATTGGTTACAAAAAATTAGAAAATAAAAACTATGCGGATTTCAGTATTTTAATAAGGCGAAAATTGTAATTTAAGAAAAATATTAACTAAGTTGAATAATATGACTATGAAAATGACTAATATTTATAAAAACTAAATGAAAACGGAACACATTTATTCTAAGAAAATCGAAATTGAATGAAAAGAATACCTACTAACAGAAAACTCGGTATTGGATTATTTGGAGCCTGCAGTGAGAATTTTAATAAAACACTAGAATTACTTAATGTATAATTCGATTTTTATGTCCTCTTTCTTAGATAGATTCTAACAAACTTCATAAACCTGTATATATTATTTTGTGGTGGTTTCATTTTTCACAAGGAAGAGAAACAGTGCCTGTTCCCTAATGACAATCTTAAAACGCAATAGTTATATAAGCATAAAAGAGGTCCAAGTTGGGAGCATATTATCATCAAGTATCAATTGACTTTTTATTTAAACACTCAATACTCGGAATCCACTCGCGACAGTCTTTAATTATAAAATCTTGTCCGATAACAACGAATTTTACCATTTAGTTTTCCATCCGCCGTAGTTGTGGTGTTACTTGCCGCACCTTCCAAACTCCAAACATGCCAAATAGTCGCGTCAAATTAGCATTTCACTTGCAACTTTTTGCGGAGAGGTCCGATTGAGATGCGGTATTCTGCAAAATATTCAGGGAATTGTTTACAACAAAAGGTACATCTAACCTCTGTACGCTCGCAAATTTTTAATTGTTTATTTAACAAATGACCCATCAGACGTCATACGAACAAATGAACAATTCATTATATTTTCATCAAAATATTTACGAAACTGCAACTGATAGTAATAAAACTATATACTTCACTAAAAGTTTGCATCATATATTGCACTAAATTACAATAAAACATTGTTTTTAACCCGACCAAATATCGAAAATTACGTTGACAAATGTGTAACGTCAGCCGTGACGTAAGACGTCTGAATTATTGATTCGAGTATACTTGTTTATCGGGAAATCGTTCTACTAAAGCATTTTCACATCGTCATAAATTAAAACATCCATCGATATCCATCAACTCCGAGTTGCTACTCTACACGTAAGCTATTTTTGACAGTTGAAAAACTAATGTAAAGTCTCGTATCACAAAAACGTTTAATACCTACAAAAAATAATCGGATGTCAATATTCTGAATCGTCTGGCTAGACTAGAGACTGCAGTAGCCCAGCGATGTAAAGGTTGAAAATACTACAACTTCAAGAACTTTTTACTCGGAAACTATAGGGGTTTTACAATTTTTTTTTTACAATATTGACTCCATTTTTCATGACACATCTATTCTATCTAAGTTCTGAATGACCCTGTATACTGATGAGTGCTTTAACTTTTAACAATTCTGCACAAAAATTAGAAAAATGGTATTTATCATCCTTTTAAAATTAAAATTGTGCGGTTACTTGCATTCATGTTTTGTATTAATATTTTTATTGTCAGCTGTAAACTAAAGAAAATTGGAGCAAATGTAACTAAAGTGCGTTATCTTCTATAAATATAACATTGTTACGGTTTCATTCTTTAGTATTAGATTAGGTTAGATTAAATAATTAATTTGAGTATATAATAAATAATAAATTCATAGACAATTTTAAAAAGGTAAGAGTTAAATATACGGCCCTGTATAGCGTATTTGATTTTATAGTATAGATTCCTTGGTCGTTTATCAGCACTTTTTGCGCGGCGATTGCTTGCCTGTTTTTCGGGAGAGATATTTTTCGTTTTCTTAGCACGAGTACGTTGGTGCGTGAACCATAAAAATTTAACGCTTATGCGGATTTTGTTGCTATAATTTGGGAAGTAAATTCACTTGGCAATAGTGTTTATTGCAAGTGATATAACTTTGTGTTGAATTCATTCCCAAAAGTTCGAAACCAGATAAGTCTCTGACTTCTACCACGAGGCCGCCCTAGATCAAAGGTAATGCCAATCTCATTTCTTTTTGTTATTAAAATGCATCTACTTTGTTTAGCTTAAATATTTATAAGCATGATTTGATCTAGGCCTATTTTTGATTCTTCCTCCGTCACATCGTGAACCTATCACCTGAAATCTCTCGTCGCACATTTATCATCATCCTGGTTGTTGTCGATTATACGAGGCATATTGTCAGCGTGGACCACCGTGTTGAAAACGGGACACTGTCCCATAGTCCGAAGGCCTGTCAACCAACCCCAGGACGCTGTGAAATTTGAGGCACTCCTGTCAAAAACCAGATAAGCCTAATTTAAGATCTAACGTGTCGTTGGACATCTCGAACACCACTTTTTAACAATATTTTGCCATATTTGGTCATTATTCAGATATATTTACAATATATAAGTATACTGAGATACTGCTTTACATATTTATATGTGTTAATCGTATATGATATAACAATCTTTCCATTTTTGATCATATCTAAAATCTAAATCTAAATCTAAAATAGCATCTTAAAGTTACACGCCATTTATTTATGATTTATATGTGCACTGAACTATAGTACTATAGCGAAGGTTTTACTACCATTATTATTTATATCGATTTGTCGCATTTCATATCATTCCAGTACACTAGTAAATTAAAATATCTTAGGAAAATCTGTGTATCAGTTGAGATACCTTTTTTTCCATCGTAACAACATTATTACAAAAATTTTCGATTGTTCCGATCTTGCAGAAAATTTGGATTTACTTGACTATTTTTAGAGGCCAATTTAAACTGCATATTGGCCTGTGGTTAGATTAAAATGCCCGCTCTGCATCACGTTCTAAATATGGCACCTTTAAGAGGCCCCTGCTGCTTGGGATAATTGCTATCAAACGCACAATATGCATGACTACCTTCCTCAGCAAACAATAAAATTGTCCAAGTTAATTAAAGTTTCAGCGTATCTCGTACACATGACCAATTATTACAGAAGCAGAGCCCACCGCAGACCCAAATTTTTTCATTGTTTCGCCTCCTTCTTGTTTTAATTAAACGCAGAACGTTTCAAATTGGCGGCGACAAATAGGTTTATGTGAAACGAAAAGTAACGAACAAAATAAAATTCAGTAGACGTGACTTACAACGGTGTCTGATAAATTTCTAAATCACTTACGGCCATTCTTTACTGCTAGATTACTCCATTATTTTTGAAAATCAGAAATACAAGTTGTTCCAGAAGCTCTATGAGAAATTTTGGCAGGTGGTAACTAAGTTAATGTCAAATATCTAATATGAACATAGGTCCGATTCGTCTTTGTTTAGAAGTTACAAGCATTTAAAAAAATATAATTTCATATTTCGATCTAAGTGTTCTGATAAATAGAAATGATAGTTGCTATAGCAATAATTATTTGTGTAATTTTGACACTGCGTTTGACACTTAGCTTAAAGTGCTAAATAAGAATTGCATTTGTTTACAACTGAAAAGTATGCAGATCCCTGTATTCCAATGGGAACGCCAGACAAGCAGCTCGAAAATACGACGACAAAAATACCCCAATAGACATCAACTTGCCCTATGTCTTTAATCGTTGAGTGAGAAATTATAGATAGAGGCGCAACCTTATGGCGAAATGCGTATCCACTTTTGGGCCCGAGATAGTATTAGGTAATAGCAGCTCTTGGAACTAAGATTCGTCAATTTATCGCTAACTTATTGTTCACGGAGGTTTTCTTTGCTTGTTAAACTATTAAATCACACAGAACACTCAAAATTGACATTGATCGTTAACAACAGTTCTCGACAGACGGATAAATCTCGGGCCCAAAAAAACACCAACTGGAAAACGCGGTGTAACATAACGGAACGTCAAACATGAAGGCCTATATTTCTTGTCTGACTTTAAAAACAGTTTGCCCTATAGATATTTTCTACTAGGCCTTTGTTTTCAAGATACAGGGTGTTAAACTTGTAGATCGAATACGCATTTTGCCTTTAAGATAGCGCCTCTTTATAATTTCTCACTTAACGCTTTAATGCATCATTTCGTAGACTTCGAGTAGAAGCTAACCCCGCTCCTAAAAAGCCTACTGAAGTGATGAAAATATAATAGATGCTGTCATTAACAAGTCTCCAATTAGTGTTCCGTGTATAGCAAATCATTTTCATTTATTACCGAATTTTATATTGAAGAAAAAAATGTTATATCCCCAAAATGTACAAGCGTTACATGCTGGAGCTGCTCCTCAGCGAATAGAATTTTCGCTGGTTACTTTATCAACATGCACACAACAATTCATTTCGTTTGTCATGTGGTCTGATGAAGCGTATTTTACTAAGGACGTCATATATCATAAAAACATGTTATTACATAATACAAAATTCGCATGTAATTAGATCAAGACGACTTCAGCAACGTTTTAGTCTCAATGTTTAGGGTAGCATTTTCAACAATAAATTGCTTTTTTTTTGTGTTTAAGAAAGGTATTTTAAGCTAATATGTATCAAATCTTCTACAATTCCTATCAATGAAGTCATATGCATGCTCTCTGATACCAAACATCTAGGTATGCTAATGAACACCCACAGACAAAACTCTATTCAATAATTATCTAAAAAATGTATTCTATTTACTAACCTGATATACTATATATGTAGTGGGAACTCGAAATTCAACCACAATAGATGAGATCTGATCTATTTCTGCATTTTTTGGATTGCATCCATCAGGTGGTCTCCTTTAACTTGAGTCAAATATCTAACTATAAAAATTATTATACCAATAAATTAAAATTATTTGAAATTAAGTGTCAAAATGAAATTAAATAATGTCGACAGCGTCAAACTGATTAACTGTCAAGTACAATAACGACCTACTAAAATAAATAAAAATGTACCTTTTATGTATAGTTTTTTCATATATTGTCAGGTATTAACAATATTGTGTGAAACTAACTACTCAGTGGACAAAAGCCCCAACCTGCGTTGAATTACACCCACAATATCTACCCATATATTCCTTATTATTAGCTTTTGTAACATTTTTTTACTGTTTAAGAAAAGTATTTTAAGCTAATATGTATCAAATCTCCTACAATTCCTATCAATGAAGTCATATGCATGCTCTCTGATACCAAACATCTAGGTATGCTAATGAACAGCCACAGACAAAACTCTATTCAATAATTATCTAAAAAATGTATTCTATTTACTAACCTGATATACTCTATATATGAAGTGGGAACTCGAAATTCAACCACAATAGATGAGATCTGATCTATTGCTGCAGTTTTTTTGGATTGCTTCACAAAAGCTAATAATAAGGAATATATGGGTAGATATTGTGGGTGTAATTCAACGCAGTTTGGGGCTTTTGTCCACACAGTTAGTTTCACACAATATTGTTAATACCTGAAAATATATGAATAAATTGCTTCTTGTACATGTTTTAAATAATAGTTTAAGTGCAGATCTCTATAGAGCTTTCTTGGAAAACAATCTTTTTGATTTTATTGATAACGTAGGGCTCAATATTGTTCAAAACATATGGTGTCAGCACGATCGTGGACCACCACATAGAGAGAGACAAGCAACGGCTTGGTTAAATGATCATTTCCCGAATAAATGGATAAGTCAACAAGGGTCAGTAGCATAACCACCACATTCCCCAGATCTAAATCCGTTGGGCTTTTATTTATGGGGACATATGAAGCAGCTTGTCTGCTATGTTGAAATCACTATCCGTCAGCAGTTACTTGAAATATTTCAGTATGCAGATAAGAAATGATCCAAATCACATCCGTCGTGTGACAGATATACTGTTGGCTATTGGAGCCACTAGCAATGCCTGCTGGCATTCCCATGCTGATCTAGTCATTATCTTATGATTACGCAAGTCAGTAGTGATTATCTGCTATTATTTAGCATTAATTAAGATTTGGATTGATTATTTCCAAAATAAAAATTTCTTATCAAACAGTTAGAGGTAATTAATTATAGAATAGTTGAATTTATTCACTGACTATCCGTTACTTAAAGAAGCGTCAATTTGTGCAAAAATTGTCACCTAAGACTTCTAACAATTCTTCTAATATTTTGTACTTTAAACAGGGCACTGGTACATTATAAAAATTCTGTGTGACATCAAATGATATTTTTATTGAATACGGTGCTCCTTCGCATTATGCGTTAATTGACCGTCAGTATTTAGACCAAAGTTTTCCACGGATTTGGATTAGGAGAAAAGGCAGCATTGAGTGGCCTCCACGATCAACGGATTTTTCGCCCCTTGATTTTTCTTGTGGGGATACTTAAGAAAAATCTATAAAACACAACCAGCGTCAATGAATCGTCGAATCACCCCGGAATTACTTCAGAATGTGCGCGAACTTTTCGAACAAAATCTTTATTCTTGGATGGAAGCGGGCGGTCATCATCAGTTTGAACATTGAATCTAAGTGGTAAATAAGCAACTAAACATAATTTAAATTTTAAAATGTACATTTTTGCAAAGTATTGGGCGGAATTATAAAATTTTAAGTATGTTGCAAAGAGAATTGTAGGAGCTTTCTAAATAAATATTACCTTTGCTTGGAGGGTGAAAGTGGCCAAGACAAAAATAACAGCAAAGATGTCCCCCTTTGATCTAAAATCGACGGGTCTAAGCATTTTTCTGCAATCATGACGCAGTTCCTGAAAATGGCTCTGTTTTGTTTTCCGCTCTGTATAATAATATAAAAATTTGTAAACGCAGGTGAATACAAAATTATTATCAATGCTTCAAAATATGTGTCAAGTTTCTAGGTATATGTATATATTATTATAATTATTGTAACCCATTACATAGGTTTTAGGATAATCTGTAACGGGATTTTCGTGAAATCTAAATTCTTGTCAAGGTCAACTTGATTTTACAAAAATATAAACCTATTGATAAAGCTAAAAGCGCAAATGAATTTATAAGGTGATACAAAATATTTTTAATCTAAATATTACTCTCCTTTAGAGAGAAATAAATACGATTTAATATTAGGATAATGCCCTCTTTACCTTACTTATAATCCTGATCCAACTACAAATAAAATGTCTAATCAAGGAAAACTATGTAGTTATAAATTTAACGCTAACATGCTTACTTTATGAGGCAGTTTATGCTGTTACTAATTCTGTAGCTGACTAAGACAAGAAAACAGAAAACCGTTGAACATTATTTCATTAGTTTAAAAGCTCTTTTATATTTTTAATTTCCTATTATACTCACCTAATAGTAAAGTGTTTATTTATTTTTTATAAAACCACCCGAAACCGCGTACAACTTTATTTGATTTTAGAGATCCGATTTAGTACTCTTTGTTATATTAGAAAACAATTGGGTAATGAAATTCCGAAGCAATTTATTAACATTTACGAAGCTTTTTTCGAGATTTTACCTATTTGAATTATTCCACTCCTAATTTTCATCATAGATCTATTGGGGATGTTTGACCGATTAGTATCATTTACATTATGCGCTTGATTCATACCTGTTGGTCTGTTGTTTACCTACTTACCTACTGTAAATTTCCAACATTAGAGGTCAGTCCACGCTTTTGTGGTCCAAGACGAATATATGTATATGCATTCAGTCAGAACGAGTATACATTGTGACTATTTCAATTCAAGATACAATGATTTATAAATCACCGTTTTATTTATTTACTTTATTTAGTACTCAATTAAATCATGAAGTCTAATGTTACTCCGGTCATAAAAATTCTGGAAAATTAGAAAATTGAATAAACAGGTTCTAGTTGGAGCACTATGCAGAAATATTCGGTCCACTCTCTATAATAGATCACATCTAAAGTTTCTCTCCCGCCGACGCAGTTCCCCTTGCCTACCAACTCGACATCGCTTGCTGGCTGACAGCGATTCGTTGCGTTAGTTTGTGATAATGGCTTGTCGTTGATTTTATTCTTTTACCGACGGTTTTAAATCTAATACGCAGGATAATATTCGCTTTATTTGATTCCCCAAGGATCTTGTAAAATAATACGTTTTTAATAGATATATTAACCAATTTGAAATTAATGGATTTCAACTACCCAGATCATTTTAGTGAAACGCTTAATACCTCATAAAATAAATTAAATATACCTATGTGCATTTTTAAGGTGTCAGCAATAGAGAGTTGAATATTTGTCTGGAAGCGTTAACTAAACGTTTATTGAAATCGACTTTTTTTATAGTTATTTATTACCAAAGTAGAGTTGTAGGTACCCAAAATATTATTACACTAATAATACATTGACTTAAGTTTAAAATAAGAAATTATAATAATATTTTTATATCTAATTTAAATATTTTTTTATATCCGCAATAAAGTAGTATACTTACACTGTATTTATCAACATTTATTTAAAAAAACAACAAATTCTTCTAATAGGTATTACATTTAATTTATATCAACGGGTATAAAAAGTCCATTTCCAAAAATACAAAGTTTTATTTATTATTGTAATTCTGTATTATTGATTGTGTATTAACATATCAAGCTATTATAAATGTATTTATCATATAACAGTTCTAAAAATTTTAATGGTTGTCACTTTTCTGTAAACGGTAAAAATATTTTCTGTATTTACTGTACAAATGCTGTTCAATAAAATAATATAAATCTTAATAAAAGTAAACTATACATGAAACTTTCATTTTATATTATTTTATTACTTAGGTACATAAACACGAAATAACTGATAAATGAAATATTTCCCAATTATTGATAAATTGCAGAACTGTTCAAAATAGTAGTGAGCGACTAATTTACAGTACTCAGTTGAGTACAAAGACAATATTCCATACACGTACGACTTGAGAAGGGTTCAAAGAACACAAAATTACCAAAAATACGTTAGCGTTGTGTAAACCTAGCACTTTAATAGTTTACTTAAAAATTATAAACTTACAAAAGTCATCCTTTCGACAGTTGTATAATGTGCCACCACCACCCACTTATATCTACCTGATGCGCATTTCACGCGGATATCACACTTCAATACTTATACGCACTATACACTATCGGTCACTATCACTGTCAGTCACTATAACGGTCAACACATTAACAGGTGGCATCGGATAAGATATCCATTACAACTACAGCACCAGGTTCCATATGTGGCAAAACAGATTCAAACCATTTTTGCCATCTATATCCTAATTATAGTGTTCTGTTCGGCTTAATTCAAAAACAAGTAAGTCCAATCTCAAAAATCTGGCTTTACTTCTAATATGCGTTATTATTAAGCCCTGTTATTTTCAAGAAGACTTCCTCCAGTCGAAAATTTCTCAAGAAATGCTTGCCGTTTGTTGTGGATATTGCAATCGTGCCACACTTTTATCATCGTATCACTTTCATTTAATATGTTTCGTCAGTGTAATATATTAATCGATTCAGATTTCGATCTTCTACTGTTTGTCTTCTTCGCCATATCACTATTTCGTTCTTTTTCTATCAGGATACTGTTGATTTCGTTTAATAAAATGGAAATTTATGTTACGTATAATTCGCAAAAGCGCCTTTCTGGATATTTAATTCAAATTTTCCACGAGCCTCCACTATTTTCCGTTGTTATCTTATTTGCCACTCATTACACGATATCCACTTGTTAACTACATATTTCAACCGTATCACTTCCACTTATTCTTTCGTCTCGCACCCTAATCTCTTCAATACATGTTTTTATCATCCGGTATCCTTCATTTGCTATATTAGGGCGTTTAAGATTTTGGGAACACGCTGTAGAGCTTAAATTATCCTCCATTCTTAAGCAGAAAGATATAGGTACTCGAACTGTCCTTGCGCCTACGTCACTGATCGTTGAGATGGTAGAGATAGATGACGTGACGAAGGGTGACTCACGGGTCGTAAAATCTGTTGTTTCCAGAAAATGTAGGTACCCTTACGGAATAGAGACAGCGTGAATACAGCACACACACCGCATATCCGTAGACTGTCATACCCGTTTATGTATCCATTGCTAATTATTAAGAGAGCAGTCTACAATAAAGGACATTTCAAGTACCCAAATATTGTAGATACCTACCTCTATCTATTCAATTTTGCCCTCGATTTTGCCTTTATTTCTCGTTAGGTCTTTGTTTTGGTAGACTTCAAAGAGTAATTTTAATAATTTTATTATTTCTTTTTGTGTCTATTAAAAAGCATGAGATTTTGTAATCAAAATATGAGAGCATGAGATTTCCTCGGAATGCATGAGATCTGACAACACTGGCATCAGTTGACCGGACAGTTAGATTTGCAATGGCGAATTGGCGTTGGCGATACGGAACCGATTACCGTAGTAGTGGGGAATGCTAGACCAATGCACGTCGCCGCCCCTCTTAAAGTTCGTCCTGGGATGAAGCAATTTCTACTTTCTCTGTAAAGATCCGCAATTTCCGAATCTGTATACAAATATAAACAAAGAGAGCAATAAAAATAATTGTGCTATATAACATGCATTAGTTTTAGTAGATACAATGATATAACGGTTTTTGCCAATTTTCGGATATTAGATAAGAAAGATAGAAAAGTTTTTATCTTATCAATTGCTCAATAATAGAGAGTGACTAATTACTAATTCATAGCACATAGATGAGTACGGAAGGTGAGGGCTGCAGGACACTTTACCTTTACCTAGGCGTGCCACTTGACAAAGGTTCGGACCACACAAAATTGCTAAAAATAAGTTGACCTTGAATGAGCCTAGCACTTTAACAGTTTACTTTAAATGTTCCGCCCGTGTCACCCTCTCCACAAATTAAAATGCCGTCCCTTTGGACGATTATGACCCACCACCACCTACTCCGTGGATATCATATTTAAGCCATTTCCTCAGTAGTATAACTAAAGACTGCCGTGGGCGCGTTCAAAGTATTCTAGTACTTTACTACGATTTTTTTTAGAATAAATACAGGCCTTTATGTGATCGTAAGCAAAATACAATCATTTGCAAAAATGATGGCACTCTTTAAAATGAATTTAGCGATTTCTTTTAAACTGATGACGTATTTGCAATAAAATCTACTATACTCGCGACAAGAATTCAGACGACTTACGTTATACGAACAAATGAACAATTCATTATATTTTCATCAAAATATTTAAGAAACTGCAACTGATAGTAATAAAACTATATACTACACTAAAAGTTTGAATTATATTTTGCACTAAATTGCAAAAATATTGTTTTTAACGCGACCAAATATCGAAAATTACTTTGACAATAAAATGTGTAACGTCAGCCGTGACGTGACGTAAGACGTCTGAATTCTTGATTCGAGTATATCAACTTTTAACAGACAATATTAAAAAAAGCGAGAGCTGAGAATAGGAACTTAAATAGTCTTCATAAGTAACACAGTAAATATGTTTATAATATAAAATACATGTGTAAAAATACCAAGAACACATAGAATGATGCTCACATATCAGTATTAATGACTTTTCATTTAAGTAGTAGGTATCTTTTTTCATATAATTTCAGGTATTAACAATATTGGTTAGCAAATTTAGATTTCTTTAGATAATTATTGAATAGTGCTTTGTCTGTGGAATTGTTCATTAGCATACCTAGATGTTTGGTATCAGAGAACATACATATGACTTCATTGATACAAATTGTAGGAGATTTGATATATATTAGCTTAAAATACCTTTCTTAGACAGTAAAAAAAATAGTAGGTATCTTGTCATTCAAAAAATAATTTTTCGAACCTTTCTTTTTGCAAATTTCTCAACGGGCAAAGCATGCGAGGAGTAAAAATGCATTGGCGTAATAAATTAGAAGACGCTGAAATATAAAAATATACAAAAAATACAATAAATATAATTGTATTAGGTACATCCTATTATTTGTAGTAGTAGTGATATAACAGTTTTTGCCAATTTCGAGATATTAGATTATAAAAATGATAAGGGTTATTTCCCAAATTTAAAGTTTTTATCTTGTCAATTACCCGAGGTAGAAAATAATAGATAGTGGTTAATTCACAGCACATGGATCAGTACGAGAGGTGAGGGTTACAGATAACAAGATTCTATACGCGTGCCACTTGAAAAGGATACAAAGCAAAGCACATACAATTACCAAAAATAAGTTGACGTCAACCTCGCACTTTAACAAATCAAATAAGATCTTAGAAAGTACTTATTTATAGTAAGGGGATCTGATCTGACAAAAAATGTAAAAAAGGGGAAGAGATATATTTTAACAGAGACGGTTATTTGCCACCCCCTGGATCGTGGCGCCCGGGTGCCACGCACCCTTGCACCCCCCGGGTTGGCGCGGCCCTGACCACATGTCTTCAATGGGTGTCGCGCCACATAAGTGGAAAAAACGAATGATTACTCGCTGTTCTTGTAACTAATATGTCGCTATTTTAAGTGCCAACAATACTTCTCACTCTCGCCATCATCGCTGGAGGGTTTGTGAACCGTACAGTGCTGCCATCTTTGTCATGCATTCACAGCACGTATTTTAAGCCAACCCGCAGGTGTCTATCTGCTCTCAGTTCCAAAATAAAAAACTTGGAGACCTTAGAACTTGAACGCTCGTATGTATTAAATGGATCTTTTCCGAAAATGCTGCTCCTGTCCGACCTGTTCACGAATATCAGCGCGAAAGTCTTGTATTCGCGGAACAAAGTGACTCCCGACAGTCTCGACAAAAAGTGCTTTAGTTACGTAGAAGCCTGACGCTACACGGTAAATAATGAACGACATCGTGTACATTTCATGTGTCACATGGTCGGCGTTGCGTCATTCGCACTCGCTTATTACGAACTCACTAATTCATTTTAGTGTCCGGAAATAACAAGTCGTATTTTAGAACATTTTCGTTGTGGCAGACCGAGACAGATAAGTTATCGTAATCAGGGTCGGGCCAACATCAAACACTTTGTCTGCAGTTATTTCTGCTGTGACAGGCAAGATAAAAACTACCTAGATATTCCTTTAATAATAAAATGCAACTGATGCGCTCGGATCTCGTTTCAGAAAATCTTTTGTTAAGTTAATTTCCACATATCGGGTAGCCTACAAAGTTTATGAATGGATCATTTTTACTAGCTTCTTCTTCACCTTTGATTAGTAATAAATGCAGTCTGGGCAAAAGTACACAACTATGTATATTGTTAGCCTAGGTAGTCAACGTTAATTTGTGTATTCTTGTAAACGAATAAAGATACTTAAATCAACCAACCGAGTGAATTACAGTTATTATATGCGTGTAGAATACTTTGTCCACGACTGTTGACAATATTTTAGAAACCTTTTACTGAAAATGTATACAATATTTTGACATTCATAACATGAACATGTCAAAACACCTTACTTTCAGGCTTGACATTCGTCCTTCATCTGATAAATTTAAAAAAGCAAATAAAGTTTTAATTAGTAAACTTCTACCATCATTCAGGAAAATGTTAATATTGCTGTAACTAGTATGTATGGTGGGTAGAGTATTTGGTTTTCACACAGGAGGTTAGGATGATGCAATTGCTAACATCGGAGAATTTTTGTTTTGTTAACCCTTCCCGATACTGTCACATTGAATAATTTAAATTTGGTGACAGAAATGTGATTAATCATCATTAATCACAAGTCAGTAATGATCAATTACTGCTATATTGAATACTAATAACAATAGAGAGGTACTATGTACAGAGAATACAGTGGTACCTACCACTATACAGACGAATAATAATATAGCGTGGACAACTATATATTTTTAAAACACTGAAATTATTTATTATTATACAAACGTGTCTACTATTGATTCAGTCACTATATTTCAAATAAAAAAAATAAATTAATAATAAATAAAGAAACATGTTCCTTTAAATAAGCAGTCCTCCAACTTTTAAAAGTCACAATAACAAGAAAACTTCGTAGACAAGATAATTATAAAGTTTAGATCATACATTACATTGTAACTTTTCTTACAAAGTTACAGTCACACGATCAATTACTATCAGCCAATGATACTTTTGACATTAGACAGTAGGCAGTACTATATTATTACCGCGCAGTTGCATGCACTATCAATAAACGAAATTTATTCTTTTTTCTTGTCTCACATTCTGTTTTTTTTACTCTTGTGAAAATGCTTTCAGAAGATAAAACACACTTTTAATCTTATTTAATTTTGTGGTCGTAAAATGAACCTCCGACGGACGTAATATGAAGGACGCCTTTGAGAGTTACACTGTTGGATGTCGCAAGGACGTCTATATTAGTCCTGGAACGTACCAACCTAAAGTGGAAGTCCGATTGACGTAATTTTAAGGACGCAACTGAAAGCTGCTCTCTTGGACGTCCCGTGGACAATCATAATTGGTCCTAAAGACGTACGAAATTAAAATGGACGTCCCGTGGACATCGTGTGCTATGTAAGCGACGACTAACCCTGGCTTGGCTGTTGCCGTCTGTCCAACCCGACAGAAAGAAACCTTAGTACTAGTGATGTAGCTAGTGGGTACTGGCTATTTAATGCTGAAACTGGTGGTCCCATCACCAAACTCTACTTCAATGCTAGTCGGGGCATGAGTCCGCAGAGTACCTAGTTGTTTACTGAAATCATGCTTTTGCAATATCGTAATAGCTGACGGAGATAGAGTTCGGGTGCTTTCAATGGTACCTGCAGTATGGCACGTCGCTTGGTGTTGGGACCGCCAGGTCCATCATGGAGTAGTCAGTGGCCACTAGATATAGATATGTGCTTCACGTGAACTTATATATTTAGTTAAATTCGTCTTTAGAAGTATTATGTATTTATACTATAACATATTGAACTCAAAGTTTGTCGAAGATCTCAGTTTACATAACATTTGAAACTCAATAATGGCATCCTTACAAATGTTTCAGGAACTATGGACAGATAGTACAAAGAAAATATTACATATTTGAAAAAATTAAAAATTTATTTGAAACACTGCCCAACTTAAAAATCGCATCATTTTGATTGACTTTTGCTTAAACTGAACCTTGAACGCGTAAAATACTAGATGCAGATCTAGAAAAAGCATACTTATACAACAATGTTTTGCGTGTTAAATTGATTTCAATCCTGGAAATAACAGTAGACTTCCTGAATCTATGTCCTACCGATTTACATTTAAGGAGACCAATTAAATTTTCTAAATTTCTTTATGTCAGTATCGTTTTTCACTGCCAATGCTCTTATCATGAGCAAAGAGTCCACAGTGTAGAACTCCGGTATACTCTGGATTTTTGTTTAGTAACCATCACTAAGGCTAGTAGAACTGACTTAGTAATAACAATTGCTCCTTTTGGTGACTTCAATCTTCAGACAAGCGATACTATTTTTTATATTTATCTTTGGATTTTGGTCGACACCATAATGATTGAATAGTGAGTCCACAGAGTACCTAGTTGTTTACTGAAATTATGCTTTTGCAATATCGTAATAGCCGACGGCGATAGAGGTCGGGGCTTTCAATGGTACCTGCAGTATGGCACGTCGCTTGGTGTTGGGACCGCCAGGTCCATCATGGAGTAGTCAGTGGCTAGATATAGATATGTGCTTCACGTGAACTTATATATTTAGTTAAATTCGTCTTTAGAAGTATTATGTATTTATACTATAACATATTGAACTCAAAGTTTGTCGAAGATCTCAGTTTACATAACCTTTGAAACTCAAAAATGGCATCCTTACAAATTTAACATGTTTCAGGAACTATGGACAGATGGTACAAACAAAATATTACATATTTCAAAAATTAAAAATTTATTTGAAACACTGCCCAACTTAAAAATCGCATAATTTTGATTGACTTTTGCTTAAACTGAACCTTGAACGCGTAAAATACTAGATGCAGATCCAGAAAAAAGCATACTTATACAACAATGTTTTGCGTGTTAAATTGATTTCAATCCTGGAAATAACAGTAGACTTCCTGAATCTATGTCCTACCGATTTACATTTAAGGAGACCAATTAAATTTTCTAAATTTCTTTATGTCAGTATCCTTTTCACTGCCAATGCTCTTATCATGAGCAAAGAGTCCACAGCGTAGAACTTTGGTATACTCTGGATTTTGTTTAGTAACCATCACTAAGGCTAGTAGAACTGACTTAGTAATAACAATTGCTCCTTTTTGATGACTTCAATCTTCAGACAAGCAATACTATTTTTTATATTTATCTTTGGACTTTGTCGACAATAATGATTGAATAGCGGTTTTTGAAGATTCTTCTATATCATATTCCATTTTATCTGTAAGCAGAAGATTTTGATATTATTTAAAAAATCATATATGTGCAACTCGTAGGAAAAGTATCTTTTCCGCATATGGCGTATTTTTAAAAAAGTCAGTTTTTCTGATTGTACAAATAGCTATTTTCTAACCCTAATGAGCATAATATGTCTTCTGGTAATAATGTCTGGTTCCTACTCTTCCACATTTTTGCCTGGATGTAAAATAATGAAGTATTCACAATTCGATGTATATGTAGAAAAACTGATTGAATGGCCATCACCTTACTTGTAAGATTTGTCCTGATAAACCACGTTGTTATATCTAGAATTGTATAACAAAAGTTGAGGCGTTGACAACTATTTTTGAAAATTTTCTAAAGACTGTAAAAATTTCATAAGACTTGTTCCGTATAGGTTAACTATGATGTGGTTTCGAGATGCAAATGAATGAATTGGGTTCTCATTCTAGAATTTTGTAGGCGATTCGACACGTGCCCAATGTTTTGATTGTTGTTACTTAAACAGTAAAGTGTCGAACTAAGAAAGTTTAGTTAATATATTGGTGGATGTTAGAGATTCTGATGATTTGAATATTATTTATTTAAATAGATAGAGATTCGTTACAGATAAAAATATTTTTATTAAGATTGTTGTCAATTGAGTAATTGATGCAAACGCTTTTAGCAGTCTATGAAAATTACATTGCCCTATCTGTTATCAAGCCAACTTTTTCGTTACGCTCTGAAAATAAATGACGTATTTTAATTATTGCTGTATATAAAGTAAAATATAGCAAACAGTGATGTGTATTCCTTATTAAGGATATATTTTCTTGGCTTGAAAAACAGAAGGTCGTTAAGAAAGTTTTGAACAATAGGCAGACTAACGACTGACACTAATGACTCTACTACAGAGACACTAGTAGGGATGTTCGCGACATACGCTTTATGTATATTAAAATGATACTTTATCTCCTGTAATTAGTAGCACCGCTGAAAACTTTCTGAGAAGTAAGATATTTAAAAATTGTTTTAAGAAAAGATTTTTGGATCTTTACAAAACTTTCATTAGAAGCCATTCTGATATTTATAGATCTGTTTTTTTAAAATAACATTAATTCTATTGAAAAAAATGGTGTATCAATGAATAATTAATTATGTGAAGATATGTTTAAGTGTGTCTATCAGTTTGTAAAGCTAATTTTGAATTTGTTTTCATAATGTTAAATAACTTCCGATATCAGACTTCGGGCGTGCCACTTAACAGTATCGTACTCAGTTAATGTTGCATGTTGTTTTACTTATTATTATTACTATTATTATTATTATTATTATTATGTATTAAACACCTTCCGAGACTCATTATTATTATTATTATTATTATTATTACTATTATTATTATTATTATTATTAGGTACTATACGCCGTTCATAGATTGTAATTATGGATAACAGATATTCTTTCTAACTTACTCAGATTTTTTAGTTACTACTGTTTCAATAAACAGCTATGAATTGAAAATTATACTTATATAAAATAAAAAATATATAAAATACATTGTGGAAGAAAAGTATGGAATAAATTCATTATTTCTAAATCAACGAAGTTTCTTGAAATTTCCTCGGACCCGTCGATTTTGCTTTTTAAAAAGAGTCATTTTTCTATACCAACGCATTTCCGACGTTTATTTGTTTTCGCGTGATGATGTCATCGGATATTTTTTTAAATGGAACCCCTATATTTTTCCATCGGATTCTTGTAGAGCTTAACTTGCTGAATTCAAAAATGTATAATTTCAACACTTTATTCCTTCAACTTTCCGAAAAAAAAAATAATAACCGATCCAATAAAATTGGCTTCAAAAAAATGTGAATATTCCCATTTGTGTCTGTGATGGGCTGGTTGAGAGTAAAATGGATATAGTGAATTCATCAGCAGTATCACAAAATAAGGACTCTTCATTTTTAACACAATTTAACAATAAGTAACTAATTAATTAATTAATAATTAAATTCTGGTTGCCTAAATCGTATTTGACACCCTAATTTATTATTTTGTTTTATTAGATTGCATGTTAGAATATTACATCTTTTGATAGCAAAAACAACAAATTAAATCAAGTCACCTCCGAAACTGTTTTTGGCAGCTAAACAAAATCAAAATTGACATCTGTGAACTGCAGCGTTTATTGGATCGGTTATTATTTTTTTCTCGGAATGTGTTGAAAAGAAGTGTTGAAATTATATATATTTGAATTCAGCAAGTTAAGCTCTGCAAGAATCCGATGGAAATATATAGGGGTTCTATTTAAAAAAATATGCGATGACGTCATCACGCAAAAACAAATGAACGTCGGAAATGCGTTGGTATAGAAAAAATACTCTTTTTAAAAAGCAAAATCGACGGGTCGAGGAAATTTCATAAAACTTCGTTGTTTTAGAAATAAAGAATTTATTCCATACTTTTCTTCCACACTGTATATTATAAAATAAATAAAATAAAATTGGCTCCTTAAAACATTCATGCGACAGTTGGATTACGGTAAATAACCTAACTCAAATCAGTCTACGGTATTTAGTCAATTAAAAGCTACAGAAGCAGTGATAGATTTTTTGGTGGTTAACCAGTACCTTGGAATACTTTTTCATCACGTTTTAAGGTTGCCGTATTTCTCGCCGTAAAATAATCAAATTTGTGGTGTTTTTAGATACAGATACCTTCAAAAATAAAGCGCAGAACAAAAGTAATATCAAAAATAAAATTCTTGATGTTTTGTTTACCCACTTTTACTATTTAAATTCTCCTCAAATGATAACTTTTAAAAACACGTTATTTTGCTATTCTAGCCCTACAGTTTAACAATTATTTTCACATGCTTATAATCAAAAGTGTGTTATATGCAGAACTATGTAGGTAAGTTTATGTTATAACAAGTTAAATTTAAAGAAATACGTATTTTGAAACAATTTCTGTACTTTAAAATTTGTTGGTTGGACCGTATTTGTCGTTATATATTCGTTTTGCTTCCATACATTTGAATATTCGCATGTGGCGTGAGATAACATTGCTGTTATTTGCCAAGCTCTATATTATGCAGCTCTTAAATGTCCAAAATTATTTGTATTTGTAGAAAACACCATTTTAAGAATACGGTGCCTTTAAAAGAATGTTCAGATATTAGTTTGAACACATATGCCGAAAATTCCCATATAATATTATATGGGAATATAATTTATTATATCCTTTAAATTTGCTAATTGCCAGTTATATAGGAAAATTCTAAATAAATAATTTTTACATGACGTTTTTTGCTTATATTTTTGTTAATGTTATCTGTAAAATATCCGAGTATTATAATTTAATTATTATATATTTAACGGTTCAACAGATACAGAGAAATTGTCTGTAGAAGTAGTAGGTTTTAATTTTCTTTTATGTTAGTCTTAATTATACAGTATGCGCCAAAAGTATGGAATAAATTCAATAAAAACGAAACAATTATTTTTTGGGAAAAATCCTCAAACAGGTCGATTTTTAATTTAAAAAATACATATTATAGCGTAAAATGCGATTTTCAAATGTCATTTGTTTTCGAGTAATGACGTCATCGATTTTTTTTTAAATTAAAAATCGACCTGTTTGAGGATTTTTCCCAAAAAATAATTGTTTCGTTTTTATTGAATTTATTCCATACTTTTGGCGCATACTGTATATAACAAAAATGTATTCCATAAACAAGCAATAATAAATCCTGTAAAACAATAACTACATCATTGAAGAAAACTTAAAACTGAGGAATTTGCTTTAATAGATGGATTTACAGGGTGTACGGAATATGAATGCCTTAATTTTGCCATATGATAACTTGTACTAAACAAAACATGTTTGACATAACAGTTTTTTTCTCATCATCATGTATTTATAGAAAATAATTACAAAGAAATACACCTTACCATCGGTATAACATGTAATGCAGCAGGTTATGGTTACTATAAATTGTTGCATTTTTGTTTATATACACCCACAAGCATCACAGAATAACTAGAGAAAAATGAAACATATTAGCTATACGCATCACTATGACTAATATTACTTTTAGTTTATCAGCAACAGCCTGACACTGCTGCGTTGTCAAACGTTATAGTAAATTACAGTTTTAACAAGTTTTTCGGAAACTTCAATTGTTTATTTCATGAATACTGATCCAAAAGTTACGAACAAATTTCGTTACAGACGCTTTTATTTAATCTTAACTGTCCTTAGTTTGCAATTTTGTAACAAAGTTTTGCATATTATTGCAGTTGTATTTTTATTTTTGAAATGTATTTGTGGACAAACTATTCGTTTTAGATATTTTTTTCATAATAATTTTTTATTGCTTTTGGTCAGATATATAAGCTCTTAAAATTACGGCACTCATATTCCGGACACTCTGTATACTGATATCTATCTATACATAGATTATAGAGCTTTCCCATTTTGGATGAAGTTCTATTGTAGGCATCTGTAGTTCAAGTAGAAAAGGAAATTGATCTTGAAAAAGTAACTTCATCCGAAATAAGAAAGCGGTACAATCCATGCGTATATACTAATGATGCACATCTATTAAAGTTATTTTTTTTTTTTTCTTAATTGATGTAGTTAATTTTTTTGTTACGTTTCTTATTATTGCTCATTTATTCAATATTTTTTATTAAGTCAGTAATAAAATTACATTTATATAATTGCAAGTTACCTCACTACTTATTTTCCTCAAAGGCTACTTTAATAAATAATTGGGATTAAAATAAAAGAAAATTAGAGCACTATTTACCTATTATTGTTTTTGCGAGGCTGATATAAATTGGCGATTGATGTAGCAAATGAAGAATTCCAGTTACACTTAAACCATTACAAAGGCAAGATAAAATTATTTGAATAAAAGCTTGAAATGAAAATGGTATACCTCTGAGAAGAAATGTAGGAACGTCATGATGTCTTTATTATTTTGTGGGTGTGTGTTTTGATTATTGTTTTGTTGTGTATCATAATTTCAAGTCAGCCCAAACAGACTTGTTTTGGCAACGCTCACATTAGTTCAACTGTTTACAAGAAAAACTAATTTCTTCAGTTATACCTGTTCTCGCCTGTTACCGATGATTTGCCTACTACAGAAAATGGTGACATTCAATTACAACAAAACAACTGACTCCAGTTATTAAAAAACCTTTAGACAATATTAATAAGTAGTCATCGGTTAAAATAACCGTTAAATGAAAGTTGAGATCAGACTGCTTTGCCCATCCCTAGTTTACAGCAAATAAATAAGCAAAAACATTACGGATAATTTAAATCTTAAGAAAGCTTGTAATGATATGTTTTAGTCATAACCGATGTCATTAAAGTTTGCCTGAATTCGAAACTTAATATTTTCTCTATTATTTCGTATTTTCCTAACTTTAATATGTAAAGTTACTATTTAGTATTAATATTGCGTTGAAAAATGTTTTCCTGTGAACTTGTTCATATTTTTATTAGTAACCTGAGTCCGTTGAGATATAAGTGGTCTGCTTACTTCCTGCTCGGCCTAAGCGGCTCGACTTACAGGAAGCGACCTACATTGCAGCAGGTACTTAACGCAGACCTCTCGCCTTGGGCGACGGGCCATTAAATCTGTAAATGATACTGCAGAAAACAACTACTCCGCGGACAAATGCCCCGACCGGCATTGAATTACTCCCTCATCAGTATGCCATAGGTGAGATGACCGACAATTGAACTGGCTGTTCCTTCATATGTATGTTGACACATAAACTGAATGCAGGTGAGATATAAGTGGTCTGCTTACTTCCTGGTCGGCCTAAGCGGCTCGACAAGGGTTATTAGCTGTTCACACAGATACTGCAGGAGTAATTCAATGCCGGTCAGGGCATTAGTCCGCGGAGTAGTTGTTTCTTGCAGTATCATTTACAAACCTGAGTCCGGTTCTGTCAAGCGCCGCGTAAGCCCGAACTACTAATTATTATTTTAATGCCGCTTAAAAATGAAATGTGTGTGGAAGCAGTTTACTTCAATTCTTCTTTAATTTCTCTCATACATTGCTTGTCAAGTCAAAGGTCAAGTTGTATATACACATAAATAATAATATTTAATACTTCGTAAATTGGAATTTTAGATTCATTTTCTACATGGGTGAAGATTATATAGCGACATAGTTTTATATGTCATAACAAGGTTGTATTTAATAGCACAGAATTTGTCATTACGTGTAACATTGCGCAATACTGGTTTAAATTGTTTGTCTCATGTCTTAAAGAATGATTTTTAGTGGACTTTTACCTTTTTCTCTCATAAATGAGTGTCATTAACATAGGTAGGTAATAATTACCCTATAACGTATGTACGAGTATCTAGGTATTATAGTAAATCGCTGAGTCAGTAATTTTACGGTGAACCAATTATTACGTTCAGTGATATACGTGTAATATTTATTATAATACACTGATTATTATTAGTCATATTACACGATGCATTGTTAGTTATTTATTGCCTAGGTCAACAGTGTGAAATAACACATCAGAATGAAATGTTACAACTGTAATGGAAATTTGCTACTTATGAATATGCATTTTTTCATAGTAAAACCGCGTTTTTGTACACATGAAATGTAATTTTACAACGTTATTATGTATTCTTAGAAAAAAAAATCATGTAATTTTACATGAAAGATGTAAATCTACGGTATTCACATGGAGATTCTTGTTATACAGTATTTTGTATGTTTTACATTGAACAACATGTAAATTTACAATAATTTTTATCAGTGTATTTATCTATGTACTCCAGTGACAGTTACTGGGTGGATAATGTATTTTACGTATAATGTAAAAAAATACGCTAGTAATATTTTTCTAATATTTTAAGATATTTTTAAAATTTTCGATAAATTTTTTACAAAAAAGTCCAGTGAAGTGTTGTAACTAACATTAACAGGTCTTGAGATAATTAGGTTGTTAAACATTCTTTCTATATTATCAATTTTAGACAATAAACACACGAATTACAATAATAAAACTACAAATCAAATAAGTTACACTTTTAACTATTTATTGTTATGAACAGTTACAGTTATCTAGCAACGACCTTTTATAACGTAAATAATCAAAATAAAAAAATGTAGCACCCTGTACCTCCTTTATTAAGCTTTGAACCAAAAAATGTTACATAACGAACTCCAATTGTTTTCATCGATAGAATATGTCGGTGAAGTTTGGTCAAACTTATCGTTAACACCCTGCATATACATATATTAAAAACATAAAATTAACAATCGATTGCAGATTCTAGGTAATCTATTTTTATGTAGTAAGCTGTTATAGTAGCATTGAGATTTGATTTTTATAGACGGATACCCTTAAAATTATATACTGTCAGTGTACACTTATTTGTTTTACGTATTTTTTTTTGTAAATAATTTTAACGGAAAGTGCAAAGTAAATAAGTACCTTGTGTATTACTTTTGTTGAAACTTTACCGAATTAAACTTTGTAAAGAAAATAAAACAACGTATTCCAGATAAAAAGTAAATTACCTAGTTTCAGAGTTTCCGAAAACTTAACCTTGCAGGTCAGCAATTTATCACGTAATTTATCTCAATATATTCTCTGTGTGCAACGGATCAAAACAAGGATGCATACGAGTTCTTGTTTGTTTACTCTGTCTTCAACCATCAGTAACTTTAATGAATTGCATTGTTCAAAGAATTCATGTTTTCCAAGGTAAAATACATAGGTACATTAATTGTGTAGTAATTGTCAGTAGTATTTATAAATTTATTGTTGAGTGGTTATTAATAAATTCTAAAATAAGTGTCAAAATAATCTCCACAAAATCAAATTATACCTACTTCAATGACAAAAGTTGTTATCGCTTTTAATAAATTTTAGTATTTTATGTAACATCCTGTAAATTCAGAGTGATTCATTCATAATGTTATTAACCACGTATTCGGAAGGCCTAATAAAAACAGAAAATCGAAAAAAATTAGTCGACATTTTAAAAGATAAACAAATCACCCCAAACACTCGGTAACACGATTCTCATGGAAGGCTACACATTTTCTGATGACGCGTTCGAATATTGAAGCTATATTGAAGTCTAGCAGTGTTGCCAGTCAGGATCAAATGCATGTAAAATAACAGCAATTTCAGTACTGAAGTGATAGATTTTTTCTAATGACAAAGTTCTTGTTTGCAATCTAAAATGTATGCATTTTGTGTATTTTTAAGTGTTTTGTCGAGTTCTGACGTAAAATTAATTCATCATGAGGCTCAAAGGCTCCGCAAAATTTAATGCAGTAAATCATTCTGGATAAACATACTGTTACGAAGGCTCACCTACCTTTTGGATTGTTAATTGTGTTCCTGTTTACGTTGGAATTTATAATTGAAGATCACCTACCTCGTTAGTTTGTAAATCACGTTTCTGTTAGAATTTATAATTTTGTGATGCCTTTATTTTGACTTTTTCCAGAATATTCCAGGCTATATTCTACAGAGCCTTCATAAATGATTAAAACCACGTGACCTACGCGCATATGCAACCAACATTGCACAGTTTAAAGAAGGTGCATAAAAATCCCTAAAAATCAGTGGATGTCAGTGGTGTGGATGAAGGGATTACTGATTTAAATAAATTTGTTTTCGAAATTGAGTACATAACCTAATAAATTGTTCGACTACTGAAATTTAATACATTAAATTTAATATTACATAGTTACTGACGTAAAGAATGTTTATTTGTTTCGTTTGAAATGTTTTTAACTTTATTAGAGAGAAAACTACCAATCTTCTCTTGTTAATGAACAAATTGAAATTTTTATGAAAACAAAGAGTGTATAATGTGAACACAACTGATTTTTCTATTGTATTCCAGGGTAAAAGAAACGTATTTTACTGTATAAAGATTTATTTACAATATTTGGGATAAAAGCATTACATATTGTAGTGTTAAAAATAAATTATTTGTGCATTTCTTATTTATCTTTGTTTGGGTACATGAATAAAAATTAACAAATTAAAATAATTACATGTTGTGTTCAAAATGGTGCCCTTCACTTGCTATGCATAAATTTACCCTCCTGTGCATATTTTCAAATACATTTTGTAGCTGTTCTTCTGTGATGTTGTTGATTTCTCGAATAATTGCCGCTTCTAATTCTTCGATAGTGTGTATCACTGTCTTAAATATAGTGTTTTTCAAATGTCCAAACAAAATATAATCCAACGGAGTTAAATCCGGAGACCTGGCTGGCCACAAACCTGCACTAATCAGTCGATTGCCATAAAATTGCTCTAAATATTGAATTGTTGCTCTTGCAGTGTGTGCAGTTGCTCCATCTTGCTGAAAGTAACCTACTTGCAGCTCGTCATCATGCAACTGTTCTAAAAATGGCTCTAAAATAAGGGTTCGATACCTTTCTGCATTTATAGTTTCATAGAAGAATATGGGCCCTACTATACGTCTTCTTGATATCGCTGTCCAAACACCAACTTTTACGGGATGTAAACTGGTTTCTACAAATGTATGAGGATTTTCTGCAGCCCAGGTTCTATAATTTTGGCTATTTACATAACCAGATAAATGAAACCATGCTTCGTCAGTGAAAAATGATAAGTTCAATAAGTTACGATTCATGTTTTCTTGAAACCATTCACAATAATGTAATCGTCTTCCATAGTCAACGGGAAGTAATTCTTGCACAACAGTTACCTTGTATGGGTGTAAATGCAACAGTTTTTTAAAGCCTTGTGGCATGTTCCAACTGAAAGTCCTAAAAATAAAAATAAAAAGGATATTAACTATTCGATATCGGTTTCAAATAAAAATTTCAAAATTGATATATTTTATGACTTTACTTTACTTAATAAAAAAAATACCTGTCTGAGCAGACAATTTTGATATGGATTTTGTAGGACTTTGAGTTATTCGTTGCTGTATATTATCAACGACATCTTCTGTCAGTACAGTTGGTCTGCCTGTAGATTTTCCTTTGCAAATGCATTGTTTATTTTCAAATCGTTTGACGATAGTGCACTTTCGGTATGAGAATGTGTCATAGTCAATATTTGCGATTGGGAACTCGGCCGTAAATTGATCAATGCAAGATTGTATGGAGTATGTCCACATCCCGTCTTCATTTCTAGTCCCACTTCGAAAATGAGCCATTAAAATAAAGGCATCTTGCTCAACAGTAAAAGGCATACTATTCTGAACTGAAATAAGAATATTATTAACCTTAAAATTTTCTTTCTGTTACAACTTACCAGTAATACGACGAAGTACGAAAAGTTTAGCTATGAAAACAACTGATTAGTTTGAAATATGTATGATTTATTAATAATGCAAAGGAAAACAATAAGACACTAGAAAATCGCAAGGATATAATAAATCAATAACGGGCGGGAAGACGAACGCTACTGAAAGATACAGAAATGCCAATTTTACGTCACACGTCATAAAGATTCGTTTACAATGAATAATGCGAAACGTTTGTGTCATACGCGAGATGGTGCGATCGCCGATTGGTTGAATAAAATGTCAAGAATAAATTGCACCAATCACAGCCGTTGAAATCACAGCCGCGTAATATTGTGTTTATAATGTAACCTTGGTCTTATTCTTTTGGAACTAATAAATTTGAAACAATTTAATCGCCAACACCAAGAAAATAAAATAACCGTTTCAAACAAAATTACTGGTCACGTGGTTTTTAATCATTTATGAAGGCTCTGTATTTGTTTCTCGACACGTTCTTGAGATCTCAGAAACTTCGAGAACTGTAAAAACCTATATAAGCAGATCATTCTCGGCCGCTGGAGGCAGTTTATACTGAACAGTCGAACGCGAATGACTGAAACGTCAAAGTAAAGTATTTGACAGTTGTGAATTTGTTGAAGCAAATTTCTTGTATAATCAAGAGTGACAATAAAGTTGTTTGTCTACGTGACGTGTTTCAACGATAACCTAATTTCGAGGTTACAATACCTATTTTTATCACCTTTTCGTTGTTTGTTCTTGAAAATACAATCAAGTTGAGCTTGTACGTTGATATTCCCAAATAATGCAACTAGAATTTGATTATGAATACCTATGAATTAGAATCAACTCCATTATCGAATTACCGAATAACAGACGCACATGTCTATTAAAATGTCTTTATAAATTTTTCCACGGCTCTGGTGAGCAGAGGACTACCGCGATCTGTCATTACTTTACTTTATCTAACATGAATTGCATTTTTATTTAGACAAATAGCAAATTTAATTAATAATTATAAACTGCACTGACGACACAAACATACCACCAAAAATTCACTAACCTCTACCACGCGAAAATGATGACCGATAGATGAAGATGGGAGAGAAGTCGGGCCGCGTGCATCTGTTTCAGATGCAGTCGATGGCGGGCTCGTTTCCATAGGAAAACGTATCCGAACAATGTTCGACTTATTCCACTGGTAACGTATTAAACGGGAATTTGAACTGTTAACATTTTAGCTGTACCAAGTATGTCGATTTACAGCCTATCCGATGTTGTGCTGATTCCTACGGTTGGGCATTTGTTATAAAAATGCAAATTTAATTCCGTCACCGAACAAGTTCCTTCGCATGAAGAATATTTAATTGTAGAAAATATAAATATATACCGGTTGTAAATATAAATTAAAAATAATGTCTGACCGAAGGTAATTGAAAGAATGAATTTATGACTTTCGTTCTTCATCGCTGACGCTCTAACCGTGTCGGTTTTGTTATAGGTTTTTCAGGTGTGATTTAATATTCAATGCTGGTTGAAGCATTAGTCCACACAGCAGTTGTATTCTGAAGTTCCTCTTTTACAAATATCGGAATCGCCGATGGCGATACAGGTCCCGGTTTTCATTGTCCATACCTATTCATTGTATCTATAGCGTAGTGCATCGTTTTCTGCTTGTGGCCAAATCTAAGCCCGATCCTGGTTTTACCTTAGTACGTTCCTTTCAGCTACTTACTTAAAAATAGGCGTTTTCATATTTCGGTATTTGAAAATTATGCAGTTTATCGTTCAGTTGATTGGGAATCGTGAGAATGCTATTTTCGAAGTCAAGTTTGATTAACAGTGCGATTAGTGTGTGTTTTAGCAAAATAAATATGTCTGCTCCTTAGTAAGAAATATTAGTTAAATATTTGTTTGCATCAAATATTTCTTAGAAATGGATTAATGTGATGGTCGTTGGGCTCACCTAACTTATAGCGGCAGTTTGAAAAGCACAAAATAATTACATTAAGGTCATGGAATAGATATAGCTTTGCAAAGACGTTGAAGATCTTTTAAACTTTTTCGGTGTTATTTACTAATTACTATATGAATTTAAAATTTGTAGTAAAAATAAATTTTTTAAAATTGCGTTGGATATCATTCAGTTATTACTTACACTGAGTACAGTATGTAATGGAATGATTATAAAACTCATTTTTATAAGTCGTTTATTATTCTGATATTGTTAAGAATTGAGAAATTGTATATAAGCTTTAACAGCAAAATGAATTCTGATTAGTATTATTCCAGCCCCATATAACTCATTTGAAATTGTTAATATTTTTTGCATGGTAATTTCAATATTTTGATACTACACTATAAAAAAAATTATACACATTTTGTCACATCTCTGTCTCTACAGGTTTAACACAATCCTCTGTGTTAATATAAGAAATGGTATGTATAATTATCACACATTTCAGTATTTTTGTACCATTTAAGGTGTAGACTTTCCACCTTAACATGTTTATTTTATTGTATAATATACATCTAGTCTTTACTGAAGTATGGTGTTACAGTAATAGTAAAATAAAAGGCAATTTACTTTTTATGATTTTATTCAAAATATATAATCCAGGTCAAATGAGCAACAGCCAAGCTTTTTAACAAAATTAGTAGGTACCGAGTAGTTGTAGTGCATATACGTACTACCTCAATCAAACCCCAATTTAAATGTTAACTGAACACAACAACACGGCACGGCCAACATGGCGTAGTGATGTGTGCTGAAACAGCTGATATGATGCAGTTGTGCCCAACCAGTTATATGGAGTAGAGATATACAACACAGAGGTGTGTTAAGTTAACACAAAATGGTGTATTTTTAACACACTGTTGATTAACATTTAATATATCTAGTAGTTTTAACAAATTTTGTGCAAAATATATAAAAACCCCGTAGTACGTAAAATTATTAACACACTTATACAGTAACTTTTTGTTATAGTGGAAGTATATTGATTTTTCCGTAGACTTATCCAAAATATAATGACAAATGCAATTTGATATTTGTATTGTTTATTAGGTATTGTGCAGTGACCGTCAACGTTTAAAATTAAAAATATTTGTTAACTGCAACATATTACTTGCATGGTACATATTTATATGAAAGCATTGCATTTATATTTACCGGTAGATATCATTGTTACTAAGTATAAAATATGAAGTGCTAATTAAAACGATATAAAGTTATTGCTATTAGGTATATATCAAATTACTAATGTCTCAATATACAGGGTGTTTCAAAAAGACTTGGTAATATTGCTTAATAAACGTTTATCTTAGAGTCACTGATTTTTGGGACACAGGGCGAGTAAAGAACTTTAGAAAATCGAATTTTGGATGTAATTTTTTTAAAGAACGACAATGTCCTGTTAGCCTTAGCAATATTGCCACGCTTTTTTGAAACACACTATATTTATATTGATATAAATAAAAAATGAAATATTACATTTCTTATATATAGTTTTTTGGGCTGAGCTTCTGAAATTTTTGCTAGAATTTCATAGGAACAGAAATTTTCAAAAACTTATGAATTATCTCTATTTGGTAATACTAGAAACTCTTAAGTTGAACGTTCTCTTTTTTCAGGAACGTATATTATTTACAATTTTAACAGGATTTACAATTTCTGACTTGGAAATATCATCTTGCGCCACAGTTAAAAAAAATTGTCGTGTTTCCTTTCACAAAAAAAAATCTTTCTCAATTTCACTTGGATTTCTTTGGTTATTGTTACAATAACTTTATTATGGATTGGAAACCTAATAACACAATTCTAAAAAAAGTTATTTACCTGAATATGCAGCCAAGCGGAAATTTTATTTACATGTTTTACATAAAGCAATTTCATAAAACAACAAGATTTGATTTGTTACGTTAGTCGATTAATAATTCGTCGTATTTGCAGTTTATATTTAAAATAAATACATTTAGCACATATTGTTCTTTTGAAACAGTCGCACTTTATATTGTCAGTCCAATAAAAATTGGTAAAAGAAAATGCATGTTTTTTATGTTACACTTAGCAGCCTGCACCTAAAATTAGAATTTATTGCCACTGCCAACAATTATAAGTAGATTTCAAGGCTGCCACTGATCATTAGTTTCGTTACACATCAGTCATTCTGTGAGAAATAAAATAATGGTCACATAATTCGACAGAACGTATCTCTACCAAAAGCATACAGAGAATAGATTTTTTGTAAGTACCTGGAATTATATCTGTAGGGGTATAAATAGAAAACTTCCTTGTAGAATAAACAAATAGGTCCTATTTTTGTCGCATAGAAATGTCTCAATGTCCACAATGATTTTTTAACATTACATCAAGACTATTATATAACACAGCTATTTAAAACCATAAAATCCACCGTAATGTAATGAGTTGTAATAACATTTTAAGTGAACGTCCTTGAGTCGTAATTGCACACGATCTTCATTATAACCATGCGAAGTCATGTCATGTTACTTTATGGAAAATAAACAGCGGTAAAATTCTGTTTTCTAGAAAGAAATTTACGGAACTAAGAAACGGATGTGATACATGGCGCAAACCCAGCTAACAATGTTCTGTTTTATAAAAATTGTAAGAACGATTCCATAGTAAATTTTATAGAGCAATGTTTGTTCCAAGAACATTTTCAAAACGTTTTACAACACTTATACCATAAAAATGGGCACCGTTCTCTAGAACTGTTTAGTTCTTTAAGATGTTAAGGTATGCAGGAAATACTTATAGAATTGTTGAATAAACGTTTTCACAGGTCTTAAAGAATTTTTATAACACAGTTTCAAAGCAATCTCATAAGAATTCTATAGCATATTGTTATACAATTTTTGTGTTGCGTGGTGTTCTATTTGGAGAACTTTAAAATCGTTTACTTGTACTTTTTAAAAACAAAGTGTTTTGTATCGCACATGTTAGAACTAATATGGGCCAATAAGAACCAATAAGATGGACCTAATCAGCCTGCACAGGAGTAGGTATCATTACAATTGCTTAGTTGGTTTGTCCATTAGGGAGCAGTAAGTACATTTTAATTCGAAACAAGTTTTATCGTGAATTGTGTGGTACATAATGGTAATTTTTGACGCGCCCTCAGTTAACCTTATATTTCTTATGATGCTGGAAATTTAATAAAAAATATTTTCTAAGTTGATGAGTTCAACAACCAACTGTATATGAAATAGTCAGAAGGTAAGTATATCCATATTATTGATATAATTTCACTGTTTATATTGTATATATTTTTAATTATGATTTTTTCTTTCTTCACAATAAGACGACACAAATAGAGGCTTTAGCTTCCAATGGATTCTCACTAATATGACATTTTTGTGTCGATTGCAATTATTATAGAGCAAATAATATGCTTCTGTAAGCAACTACTATAACAGATCTATGGCACTTAATATCCACAGTGTTGTCATATTGTATTGTGGTAATTTCAATTATTTCAATCTTATTTAATAAAACTAATAAAATTATTTAACGTCTAAATTAAACATGTTACTAAATTTCTAAATTAATCTTATCTATCGTAATGAAATTTTCTTTCTGCAAGCAGATAATAATTTCTCAGACTATGTTATACAAATTGCCCCATTATACTTTGATCAAAATTTTTCGTATTTTTACAGGAAGGTCTCGTCAGATGGGAGTATGGGAAACTTACATATATAAATGGTAGTTGTATCGCGTTTTTTATTGAGCAAAAATGCTTTTGTTACTTATTTACTCTATAATGATTTTATAACAACTGTATTATTATTCTCTATAACTGCTTTAAAGAGCTTTTTCTCTTAAGTTCGACAGCAGCTTTCATATTGTAATTTGTTTTCCAAAGCAGAATTGTAACGTATCAACCCCTTACACAATAGTTCTAATTACTAAACTATAAGCGACATTACGGAATAATTTTATAAGAGTGTCACATGAGATGGTATAATTCTATAAAGCACTATTTTGCATCGGTTTTACGGTAATTTGATTCTATAAACACCGTTGCTGTAAAATTGTGTTATAGTACACACTTATAGGGCTACATTAGCAGTTATCTTATAAATGTTCTCTAAATTATGCTCTAAGAACGTTCTTGCAACAACTTTAAAAACAATTCAGTTTTTGAAGGCAAAATAGCAACTATAAAACAATAACAGAATATAAAACTCTTATTACTCTGAATTTATCGAACTACTTTGCTAGCCAGGGTGTCCAGAATATGAATGCCTTAATTTTGCCGCATGATAAGTTGTTTTTACTGTATTAAAAATGTATTTTAAGCTAATATAAATCAAATTTCCTACAATTCCTATTAATGAAGTCATATGTATGCTCTCTGATACCAAACATCTAGGTATGCTAATGAATATTCTATTCAATAATTAACTAAAAAAATTAATTTAGCTAAATTTACTAAGCTGGTTTAATGAAAACACTATAAATATCTAAGTTCGCTTTTGAAACTGTGGGAAAATTCAATCACAATAGGTGAGATTTGATCTATATCTGTATTTTTAGGATTGCTTCTTCAGGTGACCTCCTGTAAGTTTAGTATCAGAGGGCATACATATGACTTCAATGATAGGAATTGTAGGAAATTTTTAATGCAGTAAACATGGTGGGTAGATATTGTTGTTTTGTAGCTCCTCTGGTTACTGCTACAATTTCGATACCTATTGCGGCGCAGTCCTTGGTGACCAAATTGTCTCAGCTTTGCCCTTAGAACCAAGGATCATGAGTTATTTTGAAAATGCTGACATAGTTGTTATTCCCACTGAGCAAGAAAAATATTCCATTGCAATGAAAAAGAAAGGTTGGAGGATATTTATTGATTATCGCTTTGGAAAAACAAGCTTGCTACTTTTTGTACAACAGTGCTGTCACCATGTCATGCAATTTTGATTTTATCGAGCCACTTTCAAAAGTGGAACGCTGGTGTCCTGCTAGTCCTGCTACCAAAGAGAAAATCGATGTACCTCAACCAAAAGTTCTCCTACATATAATGCCTAGTGGGAGTTGCCGACCTTTTAGTCAGTCTGTCAATAACTTCACTGAACATATATGTAAAAATGGTGGTGGTCCCTATTTACCCATATGATAAATGCCACTCTTGTCAACTCTTGGAATTTACAAATGTAAATTGATAAAAAAGAATTAGTTATGTTAGATTTTCAAGGAGAAGTAGCACGTAAGTAGCACTTAACATATTTTCAGAAATTTACTTATTTATGTGGTCATTTCCCAAAAAAATTAGACAAACAACTCCGATGCGACGTATGTCAAGAGTACATCGGATATGTATGAAATATGACGCCACTCAGGTATTCGAGTGTTTTTTTTTTTCTAAAAATATACTTACTTTAGTTTGGGTGGGATGAAACAAATGGCTGTCATTTTTGTAAGGAGTTCCTGAGTACCCTGCAAGAATACAACCAAAGATTACCTGGCTATATCTAGGACAAACCTTCGTCTGGTGACAGGTATTTAAACTGGATATTGCTGGCTAAGAAAGCACCTCTATTACATGAGGAAGTGTGATACACCTCTTTGTTGCGAACAGGAAGACGAGACAATATTCGATGCACTCTGTGAGTGCACTGCCATCTCGTCAATAAGAGAGTCCGTGTTGGGAGAGCGATGGCCTTCTATGGCCTACATTAGAGAGATCCCCCTGAGCAACGTCACCACCTTTTATCTCCTAATGGGAGGAGGTACAAGGGGCCCAATGGGGCCTAAGTGCTGTAGCCTTTTTGCTACCCTTCGCTTAATTCCAGATTCCAGATACCTTAGTTTTGTTTAATAACAATTTATATTAGCATATTAACATATTTCCAGTAAGAATTATATATTCTTTTTCTTTCTTTTAAAAAAAAAAAAAAATCGTAGGATTAAATGGGTTAATTCCAGTTATTTAAATAAAATTTGATACAACTTTTTTAATTTCAAATGCTTGGTGTTGAGGGGGCCCCAAAATTATCCAAAGTTGCTGGGGCTACTACCATGCCAGTCCAACACTGAATTACTTGATGAACCTTCGATCACTCAGGTATTATTCAAATCTTCTTTACATACTAATACGAAAGTTAGGTATGGAAACATTTCATATATTTCAATATCTGATATTGAAATTCTATATATTAAAATAATTGAGAGAAATAGAATTATGTGTATTTGTAAACGTTGTTATAAATGAAACATCAAAAAGTAACAATTGAAAGAGATTTGAAATGAGTGTACTTTTTGGTCAGTATAATAAAATTGCAGAGAAATATGTAGAAAGTCTAATTCCTATTGGAATAACATGTAGTTAGCTTTTATTATGAAGCTCGGTAGCAGTAGTTATTTCAAATATGTTTATATTGCAGTAGTTCCTTTCATTCCTCATTCATTCTGTTATTAAATTAATAATATTAACACTAATATTCATTTGGCAAAGCCGATTGTTGACTAGTAAGACTCGACATTACAGTATAAAAGTAGGGCGCGTTATTAAATAATTTTATTATAAACGCAATTTTATTTATTTTATTCTGGAATGCTTCGGTATTAATAATCGGCATGAGCTCTGGCAAATATCTGGAACATTATATATGTTTCCACAGTACATTATTTAAGCTATGCCGCAACGGAGAAAAAATATTTTTGTGTGAGGAAAACGATTGCTCGGCATCTAATAACGTTATAGGTGCATATTTGAAGTAGTTTCTAAAAGCAGTTAATGAGTCCGTGGAAGGGCTATTGCTATATAGATGATAGAACATATTTCTCTAAGGCGTATACTACTCTTTGTATGTCATCTACTATTTGCAGTGATTTTTCTAACGATAATTCAGTTTTTTGTAAGTATTTCATCTACAATTGGAATGTAATTATGCTTCAGCTCGATTTGATCTTGAAATTTTATTTGACTCATCCTAATCTCCTAATACGGTGAACAGACAGTGGTTTGTTAGCACTTAATTTCGACATACCTATGTATTTATTTTCTTAAGACACAGAAAAAATCTCGTCCTTAAAGAAAGAACGAATGGCCGGATACGCCTATAGACTACCTACCTACTGCTGTTGCTAGAATGGTTGAATCTTTTGGGTATAGTTTAAATAGTCATAAATTACATGATAGATCCACATCTTTAGCAGTTTTCAAATATCGAGCTGTTAAAGAAGCGAACCCTATCATTGGGTTCCCAAAATATTTCTTGGACTAGGTGTTACATCACTCCTTTGAGCAAACAGATTAAAGAAAAAAAAGCATCAGATTTTCCATAAACTATCTAAAATAAAATATTTCAGAAATCGTTATATTGCAGGATTCCTGAAAACTTTGCAAACGCTCAAATTCCGGTTTTATTTGTTATTCTAGCCGCACGGCGACGCACAGTGGCGCAAAGCGCAAATTACTGTATACCCCTTCCTGTTCGTTATAAAATTTCCTATCGATCCCTCTTTCTCAGTTTTCGCTTTGGGTCTCCATTTTCGCGGAATTTGACTCTAACAAAGGGTTTGCATGGAAAGAACTAGATTTTTCGCACAAAAATGAACCTACGGAACACGAGATTGAGATTTTGCCGGACTCTTTTATGGGGAAATGCTCGTCTTGGAAAGCCCTACAAGACTGTCCACTGATTTCGAGAAATTTTCACTATCAGACATTTCCATCCGAACATTTCCAGAAAAAATCTATCATTTCTCATTAACAAAGATCTATTGTATCCAATATGGCCTCTTTTGTCAAAAAAATGAATTCACAAAATCATTTTTGGAACCTTTCTGACCTCTTTCAGAATTACGAGAAAATTAGGAAAATCTCTGTATGTGACCATTTTTGTGAATGTCCAAAATTCTGAAAAAATTTTTTGCGGATTCCTTGAATGTGTACAAATAATTTTTGTGAGATGAGATTTTTTCCAATACTTTCCCAGTTTTCAGTAGAACGATGTGAAAATTCTTGGATGATTGTGGCCATTTTAAGAGCAACGGAAAATTTCTCCCGAAATCTAAGTGGACAGTCTTGTAGGGCTTTCCAAGACGAGCATTCCCCTATAAAAAAGTCCGGCAAAATCTCAATCTCGTGTTCCGTAGGGTCATTTTTGTGCGAAAAATCTAGTTTTTCCATGCAAACCCATTTTTGGAGTCAAATTCCGCGAAAATGAAGACCCAAAGCGAAAATTGAGAAAGAGGGATCGATAGGGAATTTTATGACAAACATTTAAAAAAAAATCACCTCAAACGGCCCAACCCTAAGGGGTGTACAGTAATTTGGGTGGCCTTGCGATCTGGCGTTATCTCTGCCACCCGACTGTGCGTTGATGGACTAAATTGTTTTTAATTTATAAGAAAGCATAGTTACAATCCGTAACAATATATAAAAAGAACTAGTTTTTTTCCAAATTATTAAATCATTTTCAGTTGTTGTTAGATGACAGCAGATAACGTAAAAGATCATAATATACTGCTTTAAAATGGCATACCGTCGGCTTACTGGTAAAACTTAAGTCTGAAAAGCATAGCTTTTCAGGAGAGACAAAAACTATTGCCACAATTATTATTTTACTACCTTGTCATGAAATTTCCATAAAATAGCACTTGTAATTTCAGTTATCGCGCAAGACAATTTTTACAATATTTTGTATTATTACAGGACTTGGAAGTTTTTCATTGATTTATTCGGGCAAAAATAAGACATAGTACTTAGTATAGAATTGGGAGAGATTCACTAGTATGTCAGGATGACTTTATTCAATTACATATGTTCGTAAAACTACTGAAGATGGCAGTTGTCGGTTTTACAAGTAAGGCGACGATATAATTCATAATACGGCATAAAATTGAATTTTCACTGTCGAAAAAACTACAGAGTGAAACAAGTTAAACGTTTATCATATTTACGCCACTGATTCTTCTAATTGTAAACTTTCATCGAATTAGTTAAACCTAAAATACAGTTTCTCTGGACAAATTTTTTGGATTGAATCCGAAAAAGATTTCAGGGACTCGAGTGAACCTGTACAATGGCTAATTTGTTTAATTTATTTTACTACCACACACTGTAACTTCTAAATTAATTAACAGTTTTGGTGCTCTAAATGTGGTCCATAGATAGAATAAGAATATTTTCCTATGAATTTTGACACACTCTATGCATCCGTGGCACACTTAATAGTATCAAGAAACAATGAAATAAAAATTAGGTAGGAATTAATTTTTAACTATCAACAGTTATTGTGTTTTTTCTGACGTATGTCACATTGACAAGTTGACGGTAGATGCGGTAGCTGTTGAATTCGAATTTCTGCATTTTTACAGAAATAGAGATTGATTTTTCAAATGTTTTCAATGCAACTCCATGCTTATGCTACACATTTTATACAAGAAAAGAGTTGATCCAAATAAGACCAAAAAATAATATGATACTATTAAAAACTAACAAAATTGGTTGCAATAGCAACAAAATGACTAGCTTTGAAACAAATTGAACTGCCAACTTTATAGCTGTGCGGTGTGTGCCCATTAATTGTATACTACTATAAAACTACTCATTACATATTTTCCCATAACAATAAGTAGGTACTAGGAAGATATTTAAATTTTCGCCGACACCGAGTTGAACGAGGCGTAAATATGTATTTAATTTTTATTTCACGTATTCGTATTATACTCATTTTGCGTACCTTTTCTTAGAATGAATGACATTATGACTGAAATTAAATAAAATTAATAGGCCAATAGATCTTGATGTTATTATTTAATAATATATCCCTGCTTTTAAAGTAAAGTATTAAAGCAAAATTAGTACAAGAAAAAGCTAAAAATTCAGACATGCAGTACAATCGCAAATCTTTTAATTTAATTCTTTCAATTTAGTTGAAATTAAATTGGTAAACATTTTAATAAACACATTTAACAAGAGCAATACATATCGATGCTAACCTGTCTTTATAGTATGTTGTGGTATGTAACAGTGATGACGTTGGTGTGTACTCCTGTAATTTACCTATTGTCGCGAAAATGTTATGGTAACAAAATTATTCATACCGCAAACTGCTCTGTCACGAAAATGTCTATTATATAATCCTTGACGTTGTTTGTTTCACTGGCGGCATTTCGTATACACCATTTTATTTTCCAAGTTGTTTAAAACTGTTCAAATATTCATTATATCAAAAATGGAAGCTGCTTTTCTTTTGGACAATAAGGCTAAAATTTAAAGCAATAAGATACAAATTTATTTACAATCATAAATGATCTGAGAGAGAATCAAATTTTCAGGAAAGAGTTAGCTGCTTGGTAAAGAACTTTCTATAGAGTGCAAATTAAGGTATACTAAACTGCATAATAGAAGATAAAATATACAATAAGTACAGTCCCATCCGTTTCTTCTTTTTTTAAACATTCTAGATTGTACAATCCAGCGAATTGGAAACAGCAATTGGGGCCTTCATTTCTAAATCAGGTTAGGTATGTCTTTATATAGATACATATAGGTCAGGGTGATTCAGAACTTATATAAAAAAGTAATTATTCTGAGTGTACTGGGGACTCTTACAAATACAATTTTGTAAGGAAAAAATCAAAAAGGGCAGTTAGAAAATTATTTAAAAGTAAGTAATAATATTTAAATTTAATCTAAGTAATATAATATATCTAATTACCATTACCAATATATAAATAATTTGAAGACAAAGAAAGGTATATTAAAAACAACTCCAAATATAAAAAGGTAAATACACAAAAAAACCTAAATATATGATATAGAATAAAAAAGTGAAGGCAGAGCAAGAATTTATGAGTATATTCCTACCATGCTAATAAAGTATTAAAAATAATTTTATAATAAATCATTTTTTGACTTAATCAATATTTTCTTACGGTCTTTATCACACCAAACAAACACATTACCATCGGCGGACCATGCCTTATTCTTTCCAAATTTGGCCTTCGCAGCAACAAGAATTTCATAGCGACCAGCAGTTAAATCCTCATAGATCGAGTATGGAGTATTTTTCAAAACCTTCTTGGCACTAAAAACTTCATTTCTCTTAATATTTTGAACGAAAGTCACCATAATACTCCTCGGATTACTACATCTGCCATGTGGTTTTGGCAAACGAAATGCACTATCAATATCACTAATGTTACAGTTAACCTTGAGAATATTGATAATAAATGATATAACTATCAACGACATCCTCATTGTCCAATTCAACAATCCCAGAAATCGTAGTGAATTTTCTTGAGAAGCTGTTCAATATAATCATTACGCTCATTAAGTTTCACTGCTTGAAGCGAGTGTGAAACTCGCTCATCCAAATCTTTGATGGAGTTAGTAACTTCAGATAATTTGTCCACTAATTTATCAAATTTACTGTCAATCTTAGCTTCTAGTTGTGTGACAAAATTACAACAGACCTTAGTGATCAACTTCTCCATAGCAGCATCAGAAGTACTGTAACTGTTATTCTCAGTATTAGCACTTCTAGTATTCTTACCACCGACCATGATGACAACTTTAACAAGGTGGTAGAACACACAATTTTAACTTCAGGAATAATATCAAATAATGCAATTTTCACAAAGAAAAAAGCAATTTGAGATTTGAAACTATGAACTAGGATAGATAACCCTGCCAATAAGCTACTGATCCAGTGCAACCAAATTAAATGCAACTAGTTACCAGATAAATTCACTAATCTATACTGAGCTCGGCAAGCAACACTACTCGCACATAAATATATGTATGCTGAGTAGGAGAATATGACTAGAAACCCTTTTCCATCAGGAGAAATCACATTTTGTAATACGGACCTATTGTTTAATAGATGTAGCTTGACCTGACGTCGGGAAATTTGTCATTATCTAAACATTTGATTCGGGAGTATAATAGGACATATTGACAAAGTTGATGACGAGGAGGAAGACATACTTATTCAGGTCGTAATCGGTATTTATATAGGATGAGAAGGGAATTTGACAATTGCAATAGTGTATTCTGTATCCAAAACTTTTATTGTAACACTTAATAGGCAGAATTAGTATAACTATCTACTTGGGTTTTCTTTGTGTTCCAAAAAAATTGTAGCAAGTTTTTCGTTTTTATCTTTTCACATTATAATGTAATCTTTTCAAAAATGGGTAGGTAAATTATTTATTTTATTTTTGTTTTGTTTTGAGGGATGCATCATGTAATATGGCTCTGATTAGAAATTTCATTAAATCTCTCTGGGAAAGTGAAACAACTAATAACTAATGTTAAAAATTTAAAGCAGATTTCAATATGAATCCGTCAGAAGTTCAAAATAAATCGCAAAATTCATTTTAGTGAGTGTCATTAATATTGCAAACGATAGTACATATTCACAATGAGCTAGAAACACCTGTCCACTTGAATGAAAACGGCTTTAATTTTTAGTAAACAACAAGTACAAATGTAGGTTGCAATACCTAATAAATAGGGTGGCTAAATGGTTAAATCACGTTTCGAACTGGGGTGCGATGGTATCATGCGTACTGACACGTGCGGTAAGTTGATGAACTTTTCGACGAATATGTGTACTACACGTGTGTTGGGAAAATGTTGCATATCTCTTGGAATATTGATTTCAGCCAGAATCGACATTTAGAATTATTGATATGAAAAAAAAACCAATCCATCATTTTCGAACAAAATAAACTTTTGCATACATATTTCTGAAAGTAATTACATGTTGGGAATTCACAGTTAAAACGTCAATCAATACTATCAAACTGTGGTATGTAACAGTAAATTTAGAGGTCATTCTATATTTATTGATACAAATTACATAAAGCTGCTTTAGTCTAGTGTTTCTAATGTTTTGGTATTATTTCGGTCATTTGTTAAAATAATATATTAATAAGTCTCTTAAATTCTATAGGCTAGATTTACATCTTGAAGAACATTTATATCTTCATAAAAAACAAATTATAAACATGTTCGTGGTAGTTTGATAATGTTATATCTGTCAACCCAAAAGAAATATGAAATATCTGCGCTATTGATTTTTTTTACTTTTGCTGATTGCACAGTATTTAATAGTATTATTAACAATGTTTATTATTTTTTCATTTGTTTAAACCTGGATCGCAATCCAGCCATTGATAGTTACGGAAACTTGCTAATTAAATTTCCAAAATACTCATTGACATAGTCATTATGTTGTTATTGTTAATAAATTAATTAAGTCATTTGCACAGGCTTCATCAATTTAAATAAAATATTTAAATTCTGCATTGCTACTTAGTTTTTTTTTATCTTGAGAAACTTTTCTTAATAACAGTTGGTTACAGTTTGCTTTCTTGAAGGTTCAACATCCAACCAGCGGGTTGTGAATCGTTTCAGCGAGTTAGTAATAATTTTTATAAATTTCAAGAATGAAATGAATAATGCAATTATTCTTTTAATAAATTTATACAAACTCAGCATATTCTAGTATTTTCATAATATAACTCAATATTATAAAAGCAAGTACCTGAATAAATTAGTTAGATTCAATTTATTAATTGTACTTAGGGATTTTCACCTCGATTTTCACGTATCGGCAACACAGGGGCTTCGTCCTGCGAACCATAACTCCGCCCTTCTGTATAGTAAAACGGAGTAATCTTTAAATTCAATACCTAACAAGATATGTAGGTATTGATTAATACCACTAATTTTTTGTTGTATTTATCTGTTTAAGTGTACTTGATACGAGCATTATGATTTGTGAAATAAATTAACCGTAACATTTATTTTCAGAAAAGACATTTAATTATTGTGTTACCCTACTTCCCTGTATCATACTTTTCGTTGAACTCTGACATTTTGTATGTCTACTATATGTATGAAAAGAACTATATTTGGTTTTACGACTCTAATGGCACATAATTGAATTCTACAGGGTCATATTTCAGCATCAACTTTTTGTATATTAATTTAGAATGCAAATATTTGTAGTTCAACATTATGCCTAGTGTATGGAAATATTATTAATATTCTTAAAATAGGCCAATAAATTCTAATTTAATAATTTATAGACCAATCTGTTGACCATATTGGAATGAATTATACAGCTAATAAATGAATTGAGTAGGTATCAATTTATATCATTGATTCATCAACAATTCGTGTTAATAATAACTACGCAACATTAGAAGAGCCAAGTGCAATATTCTTTTCAAGAATGTAATAGCCTTGAGTATATACACCAGTCAAGGGTAATAGATATCGAAATTGTTTATATACAGTATTTTCAATGGTAGTTAAATATAAAAACTAACGTGATTACATTGTTATACATAATGGTAGTAAAATTGGGCTGTAGGATTATTACCTGCTAAACTTCTGTACAATGGAAATAATAGTAACGAAGTAAATAACAGACTATTAGGCCTTTGTTAGAAAAAATAACGTATTATAATGTTGTATGTTCTTTACAATTTGTATCTATTATAGCACTTAAATAATCGAAATACCTGGAACACAATGATTCTTTTTTCATCTATTATACCATTTTTTCTTGTGACTAAAATAAAAAAATTGTTTCAAATTCTTTCCCAGCAAATAATTTGAGAACCGACTGAAAGGTTAGTTAGGTCTGCGGGGAATTTTTTTAAATTTAGAAATAATTATTTTTCCTAAAAATAGTCAATATAAAAAGCCCTCCTTTAGTAACTGCAAGTTTTAAATTACTGTCATATATTCTTTAAAAGGTTTTACAAATATGTTACTTCACAGTCGATTAATTTCAACATTGCATTGAGTTACTTTTAGCAATTTTTGTCTATATAATAAGTAAATAGTTATGGAACAAGTACAAAAAGTAAGTGTATTGCACGCGACGTGAATTTGTTCAACGAGGCCCTCAGGCCGAGTAGGACAACACGTCGAGAGCAATAAACACCTTTTGTATGAGTTGCATACAATATTTTTTCTACGTTCATGCAAAAACAAAAAATGTTTTATTTAGGTGACACTAAGTGTAGGAAAATATGACGTCGATTTGAACTTTATGTTATCATGATGACAAAACGCTGTAGTAGAATGACAGATGAATGCAATAAACATTTTATTGCACTAGTGCAATAAAGAGCCACTTTTTCCACGAAATATAGTTCAATAAAGTTCTGTTTTTTGCATGAAAGTAGAAAAACGTATGAAATTTGTCATAACTTTTCATTTAATAAGGTATTTAGCTATTTCATAACATATTATGAATAAATAATGTAAAAATAATGTATTGGTATATTTTTAACTTAAATATTGGCAGCCCTAAGTAATTCTGATCTCTACTGATCAATGCCTCGCCCTAAAATGATCAAATTTGTTGATATTTTTAGGTACAGAAATTTTTAAAATAAAACACGTAGAACAAAACTGACATCAAAAATAAAATTCTTGATATTTTGTTTATCTACTTTAAGTATTTAAATTCTCCTGCAATAAAATAATAATTTTTAAAAAGCAGCAAGAGCGGTGAAACGTTTGGAAGCATGGGATACGACTAGTTACAGCGGCGGCTACGGAACGCCTCGGACGACCACCATTATCCGAGGAACGGTTCCGACCGTAGCGGTCTTACGACCAACAATAGGAACCGAAATCAATATATAGACGGGCCCAGAGACACCGATAGCAGGTCTGTCCCCACAGAGCCTAGCCCGAGAAAAACCAGGGCAGGTAAAAGAATCCCGGCTAATGCCAGAGATGTGTCTTTTAACTCTGTTTCTGGCAGTTACCAGTTACCGAGGTCACGGCACAACAACCCGAAAAATCACTATATATCAAATGATACCGTTTTGCAGAACAATCCGGGATTTCTTGACTATGCCGTATAATAGATCTTTTTGATGGCAAAGAAATAGATTTTTATAAACTCACCCTAAATGTGCCATCCATGGAAAATTGTATATACTTTGAATATGCCCCAGTGACTTCTGTGGACGTTGAACATACGTTTTTTTTAACCCAAACGGATTATTAGCGACATATCCTAACACCTGAATATTTGCAGCAGTTGCTGGTTATTCAATTTTATTCCAATAATACAAGTGAAAAGTAATGTAGAGTGTTCTGTAAACGAATACACTTAATATGAATAATGTTGGATATTATAAATTACCAGTACAAGATTCGATTCCAAGATGAAGATGAAGAAGATGTCGATTCCAACTTTTTGTAGGTATATGTTTACTCCTCGGTTTCTACAAACATTAACTTAGCGTCCTAAGTGCGACCCTGATTTTAACGATACCAGCGAACGAGGTGCGGTATTTGATTATGACTTTTAATCTCAGATCAGCTATTAAAAGCCAGTGAAAATATGAATTTTTGACTTGATAGCAGGGAAAAGTCAGGGAATTTAGAAAAAATTATTACTTTAGCAACCCTGAACCAAATTAATATTTAAATTTTTATTAATTGCTATAATCATTACTTATATTTTCTATAATTAAATTAAAAAACTTTTCTTGCCAGGATGTTAATGGCCATGCTTCTCTGCTACTTCTCAATTTGATCTACTGTCTCTAATAACAAAGATACCAACCTCCAGTGGCACACACTCTATATGAGAATTTTGCCTGGATTCTAAAATTGTTGTGGAAGTTTATTTTTAGCCACTATGCGTACTTATATTCGGTTTAAAATCTCACGTGAATCGGCATAAAAATATCGTCTCGACAGATGTGTGGTATGATAAAATATGTTTTCATCACTTTCTTTCTGGCATATTTTGTTGTTTTGGTATGTTCATAATTATGTACAAATTAAATTATATAAGAATACATTATACAAAATAATGTCAATTTGCAAACCTAGTCAGACAAATTGGTGCATGTTTTGGATACATATATGGTGACAACCCATTGGAATATTTCAGAAACTACTTAAATTATTTCGTTTAGGTTTTGGGGTTTTCGGTAGTGCACTATTTAAATAAAATAATGCCATTCTTCTAGCACTTCCGATTATACCGGTCGCCATTTTTGCTTATGTACCCTGTATATTTTTGGATATTTCGATTTTACGCGTAATTTTAGGGATGCTTATCAAGCTTCCTTATATTTATCTCTAATGGTCTTCGAGATATTTCAATTATCAAAAAAGTTGCTTTTCGATAGTCTAATTAAAAATTGACAATTTTTTACATCGTGCAAGCTGAAGTATTGATAGCTAAAAGAAAAGTGGGAGGATGCGTATTATTTGTTATATTTTAAAAACTGTTTAATTTTACACAAGGTGGTAAAAATTTATTGTCGAATTTGCTTAACTTCGGACGTCCAAAATTTGGTTTTTCTAAACAGAACACTGTATATTCAATCAAAAACTGTTGTAGAATTTTACCCTCTATCTATCCATATTGCACTTTCCTATACTGTCTCTTTTAACTGTTCTGTTATTAACTGTTTTTATGATAAGAAATTAAAGTGATCCAATTTCTTGCTAGGATGACTGTGAAATTGCTAGCAATTGGTATTAGTGCTATACTTAAAATACTTGAAAGTTGTCAGATGATTTAAGCATTGACTGTATGTTTTATAATGTTATACATAAGCCTATTAGCGCCTTCTTAGACAGGGCACTTTGAAATGATATTCTAAACGCATTTCAAGAACTTATTTTTCGGTATCTCCCAGTCCTATTTTTTATGCTTCATTTAAATCTTGAGAAACAATAAAAATTATAAAAATCTCAGTTCCTTGAGTTCAAATTAAAAAAAAATGAAATAACGGATTTCTGCATTGTACCTACACATTACCAACTAAGCAGCAAAAGTAAAATTAGCTATGTCAACTGTACTTCATATGTATAAATCGTAATAATCATGAACAGATGATGTGGGGCATATTTACTCCAGTTCTGACACCTTCCTCAAATCTACATCTGTTTTCCCTACAGACTCTAGAAGTTAATTATATCTGGTAAAAAAATTGCCAAATTGGCAACACTGCTTTACGAGCCACATCAACTTCTCACATCCCCACTTATTATAGTAATACTTAATAATATAGGGTTCGGTGCAACACAGCAAGAATCGATTCCGAACCGTCCAGAATTAGTCAGTCAGTTCAGTTGTTACTGTACCTACTCGGCGAATGCGACGTAAGACGGTGTTGGTCAAACATTTCTCACAATTCTGAACCAGTTCTCGACGGTTGTTGGAACAGACCTATTTAAAGCGCTGATAAACACAAGTTAAATTTCAGCTTACTGACTTAAATATACAATGTGATTCAGTGATAATGTCATTATTTAAACATCCCTTTTCTGACTGACACTGACCGCTAGCGACCTCGACGCAAAAACCCGTCGATTTTGTTTGCGAGGCATGTTTTTGCATGAATTAGATGGTTCTAACTACTAAACCCTGAACGGGGTAAACATCCCCTCCAAATTTTTAAATAGGAAGGGTGGTCAAGTTACATATCGTTGAAAAGTTCTTTTGATTATCTACAGTCATGTGCACTTTTGAAAATCACTCTATTTTTGAAAAAGATACAGTGTTTTTAAAGCAAAATTTTATTAATGCGGCGCATGCGTACTTACTGTATCAGAAGCTGTGGGGGAGATATGGGGGCTGCATGTATGTTTCTTTGTGTCGATTGCTATGAACTGTGAGCAGGTTTATAACATGAGTCGCTCTCTAGATTTCGGCCGTCTATTATAATAATAAAGAATTTATGGGTAGATATTACTGGTGTAATTCAACGCTGGTCGCTGTTTAGTTAGCAGAGTAGTTAGTTTCACACAATATTGTTAATACCTACTAAAAATATATATATAAAAAGCTTATATTTGATCCACCCTCGTAGTAAACACCAGGATGTAAAATTTGTTTGAAACAGTGTCGAATGTTTGTATATAGACAAACGAAACTATTTTTCAAACAAATATTCTAGTCGCGAATGTGCAATGTATTTTTATTCGGTTGTTTCAGGAATTTTACAAACATAGAGCTCTGTGTGAGCAATCCGCAAAATAAACAAAGAGAATGTAATTTCTCACATTAAATAGCAATCGCCTGTTTGCTTTTGTTATTTAATGCAGGTGTTTAGCGCTGGAGATATACTCAATGTAAGTATTTGAACAACGTCTGAGGAAGATATTATGTATAGCTGTTAAATGATAAAGTTTATCGTTTTACATGTAACTAGTTTTTTGACTTCCTGCTTTAGGATAAAAAGTAACACGTAGGATTTATATGATTTTTCGTGTGAAACTTCTGTGAAGTGAACTGGGGTCAATGTTACGCTAAAAGTATCAATTTTAAAATTATGTAGACTACCTTACATAATTAGAAAAGAGGGATATGAAAGCATCTGAAATGGTACACTGCACATAGTGTTTTTAAGATAAGTACATAATTTCGTTATTATTAAAGGGCCACGCTAGATGCAACCGTACAAACTCGTGCAGCCAGTATTCTGCTAAGGGTACTATGACCGTATGACTTCTCTTACATTTTTCATTTTTGCCTGCCTCGTATCCCTCATCGCCTGATTCTATTTGAACGTAAGCGGTTACTCAGTACTTTCTTAATTCCAGTATACAGGATGATTCAAACTTATCTAAACAAAATGGGAATAGCTGCGTCATGAAAAATAGAGTCAATATTGTAAAAAAAATTGTAAAATTCTTATAATTTCTCAGCAAAAAAATGTGTGCAGTGAGTGTAAGTGTAGTGCAAACGCAGGCGTGACCCGAGATATATATTTGATATACAAATTTTTCTTGTAAGATAACCTGTACTTCTGATTCACCGTGTATATTTTTCTTGACCAAATAAAAAGGGAACTTAAAATAGCAGTTTATGGTAATATCAGAAATAAATAAACTCTTGAGATGCTATATTTTGCAATATTACAACAGCATACTTATGTAAGAAAACTAAAACAGCGTTTTCCTGTAGTATTTTCGTTCGATTGTTGAATAAAAAAAATAGTGAAGAATTATTCAATTCATGTTTCTTGTAATCTATGTGTTTTGCTATGTCAAATTCAAATGTAAATTAACATAGTTAACATTAATAGTAGATATATTAAATTTCTGGTAAATATTAAAGAAAAATCCTCGAAGTTATGTTGTAATTACATAAAATATTCATATAATATCCTTATACAGATTCGGAAATTGCGGATCTTTACAGAGAAAGTAGAAATAGCCACTTCATTCCAGGGAAGGTACGAACTTTAAGAGGAGCGGCGACGTGCATTGGTCTAGCATTCCCCACTACTAGGGTAATCGGTTCCGTATCGCCAAGGCCAATTCGCCATTGCAAATCTAACTGCCCGGTCAACTGATGCCAGTGTTGTAAAATTACTCTTTGAAATCTACCAAAACAAAGACCTAACGAGAAATAAAGGCAAAATCGAGGGCAAAATTGAATAGATAGAGGTAGGTATCTACAATATTTGGGTACTTGAAATGTCCTTTATTGTAGACTGCTCTCTTACTAATTAGCAATGAATACATAAACGGGTATGACAGTCTACGGATATGCGGTGTGTGTGCTGTATTAACGCTGTATTGCAGTGATTCTTAACTCTATTCCATAAGGGTACCTACATTTTCTGGAAACAACAGATTTTACGACCCGTGAGTCACCCTGCGTCACGTCAACTGCGCCTCAACGTTCGCCCGGCCTAACAATAAAATAAATTAGAGAGGTTACGTGGTTAATAACTTTTAAGGAAGTACCTGTAACTACCTACTTACAATGTAATATTATGATAAAATAGCAGAACATAATGCTTTTTAATGAAATAAAAATGGCATTACAAAAGTAATTAAAAATTAAGCTGTGTCAAGAGGTGTTTTTTGATAAATTAAGCCATCATGCTTTTTTCTTCAAACCGCATGCTTCTTTGAAATTATTCTCATGCACTGAATTTTTCCCACCTGGCAACACTGCTTGATGCAAACACGCTGTGGTCGAAGTATGCGTGTAGCATGACACAAATACACGCAAGCGGCAAAATACAATTCACCATCAAGATCCTCACTTTCCAAATGTGTATGTATACTGAATACTTATTTATTTTTAAGTTAGTAACATATTTACGATAATTCATTATTTAATTCTTTAATATAAGTAAATAAATTAAAATTTTCTAATTATTTGTTATAATTTATTTAAAATGCTTTTAAAACATCTAAATTAAGGTTGAACATTTAAAAAATGCCATGTAAAATTAAAAACACGCTTTATTTAAATTACAGAAATGAGAAGAAATGTAAGCAAAACTTATTCTAAAGGAGACAATTTACAAAAACCAGTTCTTATATTTTTGTTTTATTATGGTTGGAAGTTCATATTTAACCAATGCAGTGAATAGCAATATACATGGTGTCCGGAAATGATGAGCAAAAATTCAGGGGATAATTCTAGACCCAATATACCTCTTCATATAACATTTTTTCCAAAACTGATTATTAACGGAGTTACAGGGTGTTAAAGTTAAATTTTATTTGCAGTTTTTTTGCAATACCTTTTGCCACACTCATAATATTTTGACGAAATTTCGTATTAACTGCGTTAATAATCAGTTTTGGAAAAAATGTTATAGAAAGAGGTAGCATTTATTTTCGGTCTAGAATTATCCCCTGAATTTTTTGCTCATCATTTCCGGATACTATATTTTTTAATTCGTGGCTTACTACTTATGTAATTTCATTAAGACATTTATACAGGGTTAACTATTACTAAGTACTAGTACTAAATATTTTAAGAGGGGATAGAGAAAAATAAGAATAATGGAATCGTCCAATAAAAAGTTTCCAAACTTATTTATAAAGCGAAAAAAATTGGTTTTCGAAATTATATTAAATCCTTATGTAACGCCGCCTATGCGACTTGTCCCTCACACGTTTACAGAATCAGAGTAGGTAAAGTAGGCAACTAACAACACGTAAAATTTCTAGTCAAGTCGTAATTTAATTCCTGTGTTTACCATGTGTTTACGTTCTACTTTTGTGTTCTTCTTCAGTTTTTAGTGCCTTTTTTAATTTTTAAACGTTTTATAGTTATTAAATAGAGAAATTTGTGTTGGGTGCAGATACTTTACCACACCCACAATATAAATATAAATATACAAATATTTACCACAATATAATTGGTCGGTTTGGTTTTCTAGGTTGGTGAGACAAGACTGCCGCGGTGAATCTATTCTTTCATTCAGGAAGTGTGTAATATCGGTAGTGAGTGGTTATAATGAATGAAAATGTTGTAGTTTTGCCAGTTTGTAACGAAATAATGAAAAACGAATGCAAAATAGAGTGGAGTTAATTGGATTAACTGTTACCTACCTATCTATCAGGTATTATTACTAATAAGAATGTTAATTATTGTCGTTTCTGCATTTAGAAATGCTGCAAAAAAAACGATCGCATGGTAGTAGTGTAGTAGATACTGTTGACAGATGTAAGTTTTTTATCCATGGATCTAAGCCATCTCACTCGATATATCAAGCTAAAATTCTGGAATAATGGTTAGAATTTTTGTACTTAGTCATAGTTAACCCTGTATATAGAATACCCAAATATGCAAGTGGAAATATTAAAAATGTGCGCATAATTATTCATAGAATTTAGTTAAAATATGCAAAATACAAATTTAATGTTTCTCTTAAAAGTAAATATTTATATAGTAGAAATTTAAAAGTGTGGAGTTCTTTGTATGGCCTGTGCCGTTCGGCATTCAAAATCTTCAAAAGCCCAATCAGAAATAAAATGGATTATTTGCCTACTTCGACTACATCTCACATTATAATCTACACTAAGATTTTGTATTTATTATCTGAGATAGTAGCTTTGTTCCAATTAAAACGATGCATCAATTTGATGGATTTTATGCACAGTATGCTATTTTCTAAGAATACATGAAATATTTCAAAAAAATGCATTTAACATGGAAAATATGCGCTTTGCATATTTGGGTTACCCCATTTGTGTTTACTTTTGTATTAATAGCATACATAGCAGAACATCATGTGATTTATGTTAGCATATTACACTAAAAATGTTCCAAGAATGAGAAATATTAAAAATTGCATATTCCAAAAAAAGATATTGATGTATAAACTGCGTGAAATATAGCTTCATTATCACCTTACCTCGTATTTATGTTTTTTAGTGTGATTCTTTAAGACTATCTTTTGTAAAAAGTTTTCTGCTTCACTAGTTCAATCGTGAAAGATCTAAGACCGTAAAGTGTACACAATCTCACAGCTCAACCTTACAAAAAATAATGGGTTTTCATTGTTCTATGTAACAGACCTGTAAATCGAATGTGTGATCTAAACTAACTTAATGTATAAAAAATTTAATTTCCTTAATGTTGTTCTTCAGTTATCAGAATTGCCGCCGGTGTTTTAATTAAAAATTTATTTTTTAGAAAAATGGTACTCGTTTTTCCATTTATTGCTTTTGCCTGCATTGTAATGGCATTTATCTAATGTAAATGTCTTTTTTCAATTTTTTTTAAAGAAGTCATTTACATGTTCATTGATACCCAAATATCCGGGGTATGCTAAGGAGCAATTATTCCATAAACAATACTGAAATCAATAAATATCTTAAATAAAAATTAATTTAGCTAAATTTACTAACGAATAAAGACATCTGGTATAACAAACATGACACATACAATAAGTAGTTCCTATACAGGATGAGTCAGAAAGAATGGGTCAGCTGGACCTTATTGGAATGTCCCTTGTTTACGAAATACGGTGTTCAAGGTGTAAATTTTATTCTGAAATTTGTCAATAATTGGGAAAGTTTTGAAAATTGGTAGTGACGAGTTTTTTGGTGTTAGAATTACGAATTTGAATCTTATTTTGACATTGCTCCTAGAGGGCTTTCACCGTATTATTTAGATAAATCAAAACGTATATTTTTATCTGCTGAGCTATGATTATAGAAAATCCAAAAACGTTAAATTCTACATAAAAAATATAATTTTGTTTAGGTCGCCTAACTTTAGTTTCTGAGTTATTTGCATTTAAAAGTTTCAATGCATTTTGTGGATATTTTCTTTCAGGCGCTGATATTGCTATTTCATTTCTAAGTAGGATTGTGTCAAATATTCATGTCACTAAATATTAGCGTATTTTGCACAAATATTATATCACAATAAAATTTAAACCTTGAACAGGATGTTCTTAAACCAGCGACATTCGTATAAGGCATGATGAGTTCAAACATAATATTTTGGTGTAATATCTCCAGCTTAATATCGACCCATTCTTTCTGAGTCACCCTGTTAGATTGGATACGTTTTTTGCAGCGTTTTGGAGCTTGGATCTTAAATAATTTTTTCTTTTTTTTTGTTCTCAAGTGGTAAGCAAATGAAAATTATGAAAATTATAATAAGAAACGCTTCTTCGGCATTCGACTATAAAATGAAGTAAACTATCTTAAAAGTAAAAAATGCAGTATCTTTGATACATATTATGTTTTATTTTATAAAATATATCCAGAAAAAATTCTACAAGTGTCCACGCGATTTAATAATTCCTCGAAGTTCCTAGAATATGTATTTTTGGAATTATTTTTTTATAAATCTGTTCATTTATTTTATATTTCTAAAGTAACTTCAAAGATAGCGTAAAAAATTGAAATACTCGTACCCTTAATTTTTGGAACTGTGAATTTCCCATTAATATTGATAAATGGGAAGTTTGTTCTATCTAAATTTTTCAAAAGGTGAGATTTTTATCAAAAATAATATTTTAGTTTATATTTGTGACAAAATTTTTCATGGTTACAATGTTATTTGAAACAGTTTAAAAATGTTTATCCTTGCAATTGTTATTCAAAGAATAAAAGAAAGAAATTCAAAAATTCTTACTGGAAAAAAAATAAATATAAAAATAAGTTAACACTTCAGCACTGGTCAAATTGAGCAAAAAGTTATTGATACTGTGTAGATGGACAGAGAGACAGAAATTGTGTTTTTAGTCCACTGTAAAGAAATATAAATATAAAAGTAACAATAAAGCGAACAATAATTTGAAACTGAGTACTACTATTATGTTGCGATCTAACTGTTAACAAACAATTTTTGAATATTAGTTAGGTTAAGCGATGTTAGATATACTAAGCGATTGTGGAAAAATATGTGTGCACATTTTGCGTGAGCGGATCATTTATCTGTTTGAGGTAATATTGCTTCACTGTAACAGTTGCATTCGTTGCACTTTGTCAAGAGACAATCTATACAGGATATTATGCTTTGTAAATACTCGTAATTGATAATTATTTTATTTTTCAGTTGCATAAGCCTCATGTCTTTTCCAAAGACAAAGCTACCATGGGGTCGGTTTTTACAGTACGACGAAAGTAAAACCTTGTTAATAATAATATCTAATTACCTAATAGACGAGGGGTAAACCACTGAGGTATTTTACTGTACAAGCTGTAGGTAATTAAAGGTATTTTTTGGGTATTTATAGGTATGGCATTTTAGGTACTTTGTGTATTTTTGGGTACTATCAAGGTAATAATGGGTATTTACTGGGTATTTAATGGGTATTACGAAGATAATTAATGGGTATTTTAAGAGAAAACTAGTATTGTCCCGCCAATTTTTAAATATAATGGCTATCGCGCATGCCTTATTATGATGGCACAGTTTAAATATAAGTAAACAACTGACCGATGCAATGGCAAATATAAAAATAATTAAAAATAGATACAAAAATATTTTCTGTAAAATTTTTCGGAGGCACTGTTAAACCACTATATGGCCTTTTATTGTCTTCGTAAGTATTTAGTTTAGAAAATAATATAGGGTGATTCGAATTAGATACATTCAATTGCAAAAATAATGACACTTCTTCAAATCAGTTTTTTGACTACTCTGTGGGTGAGTGGAACAACTAAGAACTAATGTTTAAAATTGAAAGTAGATTTCATTACGAATATGTCAGCAGTTCGAAATAAATAGCCAAATTCAACTAAACAGTGCCTTTATTATTGCAATAGATTGTACAGGACCATATAAATAAGTATCATATAATTGGTTTATGTTAATAAATTTTAGTATGGTATAATTTCTTAAACTTTATATTTACATCAATAGGTATATAACATATTATTCGATACGACGTGTTAACGATAAGTTTGGTCAAACTTCTCCGACATATTCTATTGATCAAGAATATGTAATAAATAGAGAATGAAAGTCTGTACTAAAAATTAAAATATTGCTGAATTAGGTTTCCCTATCATATTCATATTCGATTTAATAAAAGGAGTCTTTTATGTAAACAACTGCCAATTATCTAATTCTAATTATACATTACGGAAAGCAAACTAGGGCTAAAATTGAATTGAATTGAAATCCTCGATACCCATGCATTTACACTTGCTAATGAAAGATTTTGGTTGTACTTTGTACTGGAGACGCCTATGGTACCCGATGAGTATTTGGGATTCGGACAATAATTTTAGGGACACACCGTATAGACCGAATAGACGAATAGAATTTCATAGACGAGGAAGAAGTTTGTTTTTAGTTAGTTTGAAGGGGGCATGGTGTAGGTATTGCCACCCTTTTTGGGTGCTCCAATGGGTTTATGTAAACCAAAATGTTCTTACCAAAATCTATATTATTTACGTAGATCTGTAAATGGAATAATTTCTAAGGAAATGAAAGACAGTTTTGGAAAATTAAAGGTATATTAAGTAAAATCATGGGTCATTTAATGTATTTTTCGTTTCTTAGATATCTGGGTATTTAAGGGTATTTTTGGGATTAACGGGATTTTTAGGTACTTAAGGATAATACTGGGTAATAGTCGTCTTCTTTAGGCACTTGAGGGCAATTCGTGGTTTTGTGTATTTTTAAGGTATTTGCTGATGAGGCATTTTTGGGGTAATATTTTTAAAAATGGTATTTCATTGAACAAACTTCAAGCAGTGGTTTACCCTCTCTAATAGATAACAGTGAATCCGGTTACCTGTAGTATTTTGCTTTCGTTCTTCGTTCCATCGTTGCACAGCACTGCCAAAACTACATTTTCACTCATTGCAGAATGCAGATTCGTCATAATTATTCAGTGACATACCTGACACAAATTCTTTATTTAATTACTATAAAACGTTTAAAATTAAAAATTACTCATTAACTATTCTATACTAACTAGAATATTGCATTGCTAAGTAGCCTACTCTCTGCTCTGAGAACATCAAGGAACATGGTTAAAGCTTAGATTATAGTACAATAATCTAAGTGTTCTGGGCGGTAAACGTGTGGCAGAGCTTTTATGTATGGGTAAGTACACTTTTGCGTATATTTTTTATCCTTTATGGTTTTGTTCCAACGGAGGTAGCCGGGCCAAGTAGTTACCTTGCTTTAAATACAAAAGAAGAACGGTCGAGAGAGGGAACAAGTAAGAAAACAGAAAATGATTCAACATTTTTAAAATCTCTCCAAATATCAATCCTGTAAATAAATATCAGTAAGATAGGTGCTTCCTCCTGTGCTACCAGATCAAGTTTCTCATGAAATCATCAAATAATAATCTGCATTTTGTAAATAAATATTTTTCTTTCAAAGCAGCGTATCAACGCGGTGACCTGTCACTACGTTTGACAGCTTTGACTTTGGCGGAATATACCTAACCTCGCGGCTCACAGAAAGCCAGAGACCGCGATAAATAAGAATTTAATATCGTTTTAGTGGGTTATTTCGTTAATTCTTATTTTTCCCTATCCCTCTCATAATATTTGTACTTAGTTAACCCTGTATAAATAAATAAATCTCTCGAGACCCAATTTTCACATGAAACATTTAAATGTCGTATATGGGAAAAATATTCTAGATTAATTTATTCGCATATAAAATACTTGTGAAATTAATGCACACACGTAGTTCATCAATTACTACATATTGCATATTGTGTATAGCCATATGTAGAGCAATATTATTATAACAGCACACGAATACAATGCTGCAGCTGTCGTAAATCGACATTAAGTTCCACTTATATAAATCAAGTGGCTTAAAGTGCTATTGTATTCAAATATGGGGAAACTTCAGCAGATAAAAATGAATAAACGTTTCTCATCGGGCGATTCGACAGCACAGATGACTGCGGAACAGTTTAAGGTACAAGCGACCGAAGTTTAGTAAATTGGACAAAGTCTGCCAAAGGTTCACAGTCTGGCTGCTGCCAAGTGCATAACAAACCAATCTAGACATTGCTTTTCCGGCTCAGGCATTTTCTTCTGATAAGAGGCAGCCATGCTTCAATATGTCGCAATGCAGCGCCAGCACAGCACTTCTGGAAGATGCTGGCTGAACCGAAATTATTGCGCGAACTGTCTTGTTTCTCTGAACTAACTAGGTTAGACGTATTCTGTGGACATTTCCGTGCCATTCTTCCTAATTAAGAAGGGATACTGCACTTGCTGGCCGAATATACAGTGTTGTCCGGAACTTGCCGTTGTTTTAAGAGCATATACAGGGTGATTCAGAACTTATCCAAATTTGGGAATAGATGCATCATCAAAAATACCGTTTCCGAGTAAAAAATTATTGAAGCTGTATTTTCAACCTTTACATCGCTGGGCTACTTGTAGTCTCTAGCCAGGCGATTCAGAATATTGAAATCCTTTTACTTAGTTTAAACTTAAAGTTTTCTGTGTCTTTACATTAGTTTTTCAAGTATCAACAATCGTGTACGTGTATAGTAACTCTATTGATGGATATTGTTTTAATTTATTGTTCCTTGGAAATTTCTATCCATTTTTGTCCGATCGCCGATTGCATGCTTTGCTGCCTTAGCAGGTTTTACAGTAGACCAATTTCCAGTGCCGTGCAGAATTGAATTTTTAAATCATTTTGAACTGCCCTTTTGACTTTTACACAAAATTTTATAGGAGTACATTCAAAATTTTAAATAATAATTTTTACATAAGGTCTGAATCACCCTGTATATCTGACCAAGATCTTATGAAAAAAAATATCTAAAACGAATTGTTTTTGTACAAATACATTTCAAAAATAAAAATACAACTGCAATAAAATCCAAAACTGTGTTGCGAAATTAGAACTAAGGTACAGCTAAGGTTAAGTAAAAACTCCTGTAACGTAATTCGTTGTTATTATTATTTTTGGTTTTGTATCAGTATTAATGAAGTGAAATGTAATAGAAAATCTTTAAAACTGTAACGTACGGCAACATTGTAATCTTTGACCTGCTGCTGTTAAACCTAAAAGTATTGTTAGTCTAGTTTTGTGGCTAGTGCGTTTCGTTTTTCTGTACCCATATAATGTTTACCAAGTGTACAATCTATTGCAATAGTAATGGCACTCTCTCAAAACAATTCAACTGCAATAAAATGTAAAAATGTGTTACGAAATTACAAATTGAGGTACTGTTAAGGTTAAGTAAAAGCTCCTGTAACGTAATTTGTTATTCGTACCAATATTAATGAAACAAACAATTGAAGTTTTTCAGACAACCCTGAAAATTGTAGCATACTCTAGCGTTCGACAATATTGCAGTGTGGCAGTGTGTCAGCTGCTGTTGTTCGTGCTGTTAACCTATAGTCATAGTAACGTATTAGTCATAGTAAGTAGTATTGTGATTAGTTCTCTAGTGCTTCTTTGATACTTGTGACTGTACAAAAAAACAAGAATAGAACAATTCATGGTAACCATGACCAGCCAGCATGACATGTTAATTTTTCGCGAATGTGGCTTGTTTCTCGCAAGCAACTAGTCATTTTGAACACACATAACTATTTGATAATTGTCTTACGTTTAGTGTGAGAAAAAAATTGTTAAGTCAAATATATTTTGTTTCGTACAATTCATCATACAGCAAAATAAAGGCACTCTTGTTCTGGACACTGTATACATTATGATTTGATTTGTTTTTTAAGGAGTAGAATTTTGTGCCAGGTGTATATTTTTAATTGTTTCTAATGAATGATAAAAATTCACAATCTTGGGAAATTTATAAAATATTTATTAACAGTTGTAGTCGTTCTGAATCCTTTTTTTGACGTCAATCACCAGCGAAATAAAGCCAATTTTCTTTAGTGAATAAAGTGTAGGAGTTCACAGCTGTAAAGAGTGGATCAAACATTGTTGATAGGGTGATGATCGATACAAACATAGCAACAACCTTCATACTGTAGTTGTCGCAAATTCGGGGACTTGATCCAAAAAATTGTAATATTTTGGGTATTGATAATCTGGAAGTTTCTTTAATGTACAGTTTAATTTTCTTTTAAACAGTCAGAGATGTTATATTTTTGTATCTAATAAAATTTAATATCATGTGGGATATCGCCTCACTCACACAAGTTATTCCTGAAGTATGGCTTCCCAAACTGCCTGAAGTGTATTCACTAATTGTTGTACGGGGAGGAAGTTGGAGATGGTTTAATTAACTAGATATATCTGCCCAAACGTGCTTAATACAATTCATGTCTGGCGAATATGATGGCAACTCTTTTCTTGTAATCCCATAATAATCTATCCGACCATTTACAATTCTCGCATGGTGAGGACGGGCCATTTCCATCGAACAAAATTAATTTTTCACCTATTGCACCAAAGAATGGCACAATTATCGGATCTATAACTCGATCTCGATACCTCACAGCTGTCATAGTTTCATTAATTAATATTTGTATGTCGACCATTTAAACATGCCTCCCCATACACAAACTGGTCCTCCACTAAAAAGAGTTGTTGGGACCATTAAATGTTCCTTTGGACTCAGCGCTAAAAAGACAGTAGCTTCAATTTTGAAAATTCCAGAGATTGTGTTTTCTCGCTCAGTATCTGCATGCACGTTACTCCTCCGTTAATCGTAGATGTCTCTGAAGAAGAAACATGTAACCTTCTTTTGATAGTTTAACTAGAAACCAGTCTTCCAGTAGCTTGTCTAGAGAGCCATTAATTCTTGAAACCGTGAAGGTTTGGTTTCTTCTTGCAGTCAGGATAATGAAACGGTTTTGAGCATGAGTTGTGACTCGTTCTTCTCCTCTCCTGTAGATGTACGCTAAAGACCCAGTAACTACGTACCTATTCCATGTTCGACTTACAATACTTTGCGACATATTCACTTGTGTAGCTATTTCTATTGAGACAATCCTTCACGTATCCAAAGCTCTAATTGTTCAAGTTGCACTGTTTCTAATCGTCATAGTTGTATACTGTTAACGCGAATAGATTTATGGCTAACAGTATGACAGTAATAAAGAAATGCAAGCACTTTTTTATAGCTAAAATGTAATCTCTTTGAAACCACCTCTATATTTTTGTCAAAGAGAGTTTTTTTTATAAAATTAGGATTGGCTCCACCCCAACCTATTACGCTATCTGTGCGAGAGAGTAGGCACTGCAGTATAGTTCCCATTTAATAATGGTTTGACATAATAAACGAAGAATTAAGCTTTTTTAACATACTATTTATTTGAAAATTTCATCTTAAAAGTTTTGTTCAGGTAACATTAATATATTTCCGTTTGAGTCCATTTTGACATTTAGTGGTTCAAGATTAAGCAAGTTGTTCTGACAGGAAATAAATGGTAGATATCTGGTTTTGATTTCATTTATAGTTAGGAAGTTTAATCAATTCATTGTTCAATTAGTTTAAAAATTATTTTTCAAAGTATTCCACTTTGCTCCTTTATTATAAATGGTAATAGTGTCATCAGCAAAAACAATTATTAGAAGGTAAAGTAAATAAATCGTTGACATATTATGTGATAAATAGTAAAGGACCTAACATTGTGTACTCTGAGAAAAACTATAATCTGTATTTCTTTGGTTACTTGTAACTTCATCGGTTCTAATGTATTGCTTCCGATCAGTTAAATAACTTTCTGTAAGTTTGAATACGGTTCCTCCAATTCCGATATATTTTTTGCTATCTAGTAGTAGTCTGTGACAGGCCGAATCAAAGGATTCTACGACTGCATGGAGGTTGATGATGAGTATTTTCAAAATCTAATAAAGTAAGGAAATTTGATGGTCCTAACCATTTTAATTTTTCGAAAACTGATCATCCAAAATTAAAGAATCAGTTGGCGTTGAGTACCCTTTAAAATGACATCTAGTGTGGGCACCTTGTTTTGTCTTTTCTTATACTTGTCTTGGTTTCGCAAAATAATGCAAGACAAGACCAAGACATATCTTGACAGCTTGAATTAAAAAAGAACGAGATTAAAAAAAAGCTTTGTAATTATTTAGGTACGAATAAATTTAGTCAGTTGAAAATACTATTTCCATATTTTTAATTGAGATCTGAACCTTCAAACTAATCCTATATAGAAAGTTAGATTTCAACAGATTGGCAACGCTATGGGATGTACATCCAATCTACGATACTGTGACTCATTAAAGCTTTAGTATAGGAGACGTCAGGGTTCCTCAACAAGTTTTCTATTGAAAACTTTATTATCTATTTAAAATTTGACTTTTAGATTTCTGATTTGTTTTGTAAAAAACTACTAATTACGTGTTATGCGCAGTGAACTGTACTGCTTGTTCAAATATTTGTACTTATTTAAGGTTCACCCTGTATTTTAGATCATTTTTTCGTAATACCAACCTCGACAACAACATGCTAATATTATTACTCAAATTGAATCATACTGAACAAAAGCTTTCTTTAAGAAGGCTTTTATTTGCGATTGAGCATATTTTTAATTAACAACTTAGATACTGCTGGATTTTAGACTTACATTCTTGGTATTAGCTCTGGTGCTTCATAGCTTCCATAGAACTCCTCAAAGAATGCCTGGCTAATCTCAGAAAGTGGAAACTTTTAAGTTTCTAACGTATATTATGTGCTTTTGCTTTATTAAAGTTCTCAGGAAAAATTGATGAATCGGACCACAGGCCTTTGTATATTGGATGCCCGATCCTATCCTATTGTGTATTCTGCTGCTCTAGCCATTCAGAATTGATTAAAAGTCAACTGCTGCTATAAGTTTAATGCAAAACCACTTAAAATTATTTACAGTATGGAGTTGTGGTAATGCAGGGTTTTATGTGCAGTATGTTTGAAACCTTTTGACAGACACAGAATATTGCACAAAACAAGGTCGAAAATTATTATGACTGAATAATCAAAGAATTTGTAAGGTAAATATTTAGATAAATACTTAGTATACAGGGTGTTTCAGGGGGAGATGTACATACTTTAGTATGTTAACCTGCGTTCAATTTTAACCAAAAAATTTCATATGAACTTAGGTCTGGAAACGCTTCGTTTAGGATATACAAGTTAAATTTAAAAAAATTAATTACAATTTCTATAATAGCTCTCAACTACTTTGAGTTAAATTCATGAAGCTTTGTATACGGAGGTTTCTTGGGACGGGAAATTCAAATTTTATGCACAATTGGCTGTATCTCCAAGAGGGCGCCACAAGTGACCATAGGATTCTTTTAAATCGCTTTAACTTTTTTGTGCCACGGTGTATGTCATTTTGGAATAGAAAAACGTTTTCCCCTATCTTTTCTACTTAAAAAATGTACACTTTATTGAAGTCTTAGGAGCAGCCGTTTCCGTTAAAAACTCATCTAAAGATGGTGATGCATGCAAATTATGTATTAGATTTCTACCTCACTTTTATCTGAAAAACAAGGCATAACACTTTAAAGATTAAGAACTATTAATTTTTAATCAAAACAGCTTGAACTTTTTGTGAAAATTGTAAAAATAAAATCTCTAGAGAAAATGTACAAAAATCTGACAATAACTTTCGATTCACTCTGTGAAATCTTATAACTTTAAAATAAACTGCGATTACATAAAGTGACATTCCTAAGAAGATAAAAATTGTTTAACAAATTTTATTAGCTTAAAGAAGTGTGGTAGGGAAATGAGAGCAGGAAATTGGCCGTATTTTTCCGCTGTAGCGAATCATCAAGACCGGAAATTAAACCAGTACTTTTTTATTCTATTATTGTTTTACTTAATTCTCTTTTACTGGCGGAAATTTATCTGACACAAGAAAATCAATTCTTTTGGTTGATTGCAAGGGTGTTGAGAATATTAGTTTGTGACAGATATATGGCAATTTATCAATGAAAATGTAGTCACATATATTGCTGTGTGTTTTTAAACAAAATACAGGGTGTCCGGAACATGAGTGCCTTTATTTTGATGTATGATAAATTATACCAAACAAAACATATTTTACTTTTACACAATTTTTTTTCTCTGACGAACAGTAACAGAATTATGACAACAAGCAGGTCTTGATACTATGTCAGAATTGTCAGGTGTTTGTACATGATAATTACAAATGTATAAACATACTTTTCACAACACAGAACTTGTGGCCTTTTCAAGAAAAGAAAACCGTTTTCAATGTACATTACTTTTTCACTTCACAAAATACAAAATCAGTCTAGCCGTTTCTCAAAAACGCTATATATTTTTGCTAGAATAAGAATAGAATAATATTATAATTATGAAGTGTGAAAAAAGAATCAGTAGCATAGACGTTTATGATGTGATGATAATTTGTATTTAGAACTGTATTATACAGGGTGATTCATTAATAATGGGACAGAGCTTAAGGGCAGGTTGCTGACCTCAAAATAGAGCGATTAAGCCAAATATGCCTTATCCGAATGTTGTTCCTTTTCGATCTACAGGGTGTTAAAGTTGAAAACATATTTTCGATTTATTTGAATATCTTGAGCATCTTTGAACGGATTGTTTTGAAAGTTTGTACGCCTATGTTTTCTGAGGAGTTCAAAACGGACAAGAACCAAAAACTGGTTAAAACGGGTCCAAATGTGTTTACACGTCGGTGGAAAAAATTTTGAATAGTTGTTGTAACATCAGATATGTAAAATTATTTTAATAATTAAAACTACAAATGAATTAATATTGTAACAATAGCGGCAAATGCAATTGAATTTACTAATATAAAATAGGTGTTATAAAATTTTATTTATTTCTTTTCTTTGGATTTTTATTTAAATTCTTTGTTCATTTCTATGTATGTCAGGTTTTACAGTGGAGTTGTAAACTACTGTTTCCAGTGCCGTGTAGAAGTGTATTTTGAAAATAATTTCCTACATACCCTGTTTGATTTTTTCTAAATTGTATTTGTAAGAGCCTGTATTTTAAAAAATAGTTAAAAACAAGAATATATTTTATCTATTGAATTTGGATATAATGATGTTAGTTGTTAAATGTCTTAATTTAAGAATTAAAAAAAATACTTAATTACAGTGTTGTAGCTATCTGGAAAATGTTAGTCGTAATCCTTTACTTACTATGTGAAATTCAGTTAAGACACTTTTAGGTAGTAGGTGCAACTTAACTAACTAAATAACTAATAATTCTCCCTTTATAAAATGCAACGTAGAACTGTAGAACAGGTACATGGTTGGGCATTCCTGCTTTCCTTTAACGTACATTCCTGGCAGTGTTATCCATATAAGATCTTTAAACAAATGTAAAATGACAAAAGTTCCTGCCAAGATTGGGCCACGCGTTGGATCGTACTTAAACTGAAACCTGCATTGCAGTGACGTTACTGAAATACCTTAAGCGTCTTCAAATCATCTGGTTTTTGATGGTAAATTGTCGCAGTCATATATCGAACCCGACGACTTTAAGAAGTTTTAAATTTATTATTTCACATTACAGTTCAACTTTATCGGAAATGATCGTAGAAACTTTATTCTGTATGTCGATAAATATTTGAGAGTATATTTGAAATATGTATAAAGCGTCTTAACTTTGGTATTAGGTCGTTTGTAATGAAACATTTTTACTTCATATTTTAAGAACGTCACATTCAAATTATGCGGATACTAAATTTATATTTTTTTCAATTAGTTATATCTATACAGAGTTATTCACCTGTTGTTACCTGGAAAACAATTATAGTTTCATACAAATATGAAAGTGTAGAAACAAATTTGAAAGCGGCACCTCGAAATTTCCATTGACATATGTAAAAAAGCTTAAACATAAAAACGTAAAGAATTTTGTGGCAGCTATTTTATTTTAGTTAATTCAAATGATCTTCAAATGATTCTGTTTTTTGTTGTTGCTTTGTTGTTTCTAGAAGCGGCACTCAGGTCTGTTGTAATCTCTAATATCCCAAGGAGAAAGAAAAGCCACCCCAAAATACTTGTCTCTTTACCATTAAGCAGACAGGACTGCAAAGGACATGAATCGAAACTTCAACCAATGCCAATACTAACGCTAATAAGCCCGGCTTGTCGCAGACCAGAGCCACCCGATCAATCTTTCCTTGATCCATTTGACTTTGCGAGATAACATTGTGGTAACCTCAGTACTGGTTCAAGTTTCACAAATTAACTACTTGATTCTTGCATGGCCTGTCACATCACTGTGACTCGAAACCCGGATCAGCTTAACACGATTATAACTTCCTAATAAGGAAAGAGCCCTGACACATTCTAGAACCTTTTGATCTTCCTTTGAACGCAGATAGAGATATCAAATACTTCAGTCTGAAAGACCATGACGTATTTCCCCAGAGTCAACAAAATTCACTTTTGGACGTACTGCATAGAAACCCGCCCCTAAGCTCTGGTGCGTCTTGGACCCATTCGTGAACCAGATGAGCCATTTTGAGACCTGAGCATCAAGATTAGCGAGCCAGGTTTACCTATTCGGAATCTTTACCTTAAAATTCCTTTACAATACATGTGTAGGGATTATATTGTCTCTAACTGCTTCAAGAATCTCATCCCCATCTACTAGCTCTTTAAGGATCACGGTGTGACCCCCTGTCGTGGTTTTTACCTTGTCACATCCTCCAACTATTTTAGCCTCCCCTTCAACCACAAGATGCAGTTTTAGAAAATACAAGAAATCCTCTAAGACCTCTATGGGAGCTATGTGTATTGCTCCTGTCTACCTGACATGCACAAACCTTTAAATCTTGTTTACCACTAGATTTTCAACAGAGACAGTAATTCATAAGTTGTTAATATAGGAAGAAAAAATATTCTTCTACTTTTTCTGTATGATGCAGGAGTTTTTACAAAAAATTCCATCAAAATTAGCAAGTGTCATAGATGAAAGATACACATTTATTACATAAATTTTCTAATTAATGTTAATTAGTGTTATTTTGTTGAACATATAACTACAGTAGCGTATGCAATGGATTAAGTCTAATATTTCATTACATATATTTTGCAATCATTGAATTAATTAATGCTTCGTATCCACTGTAGCGCTGTAAAACTATTTCTTTAATGTAACTCTTTCACAAGAAATCAAAAGGATCGGTAGGGGTATGCAACGACATACAACAATATCATTTAACTACTTCGTGTAACGAGATTGATTACACGCCGCTCTTAGCTATGCATTCAATAAGATAATTTTCCTTTCCTTTATATTTTGACTTTAACTGATGTTATACATTTTTGTAATGTCTTTTGCGGAAACTGATCAAATTTTCAGTGCTTTGTAATAAATCCATAAGTAATTTTAATTTCTACAAGGCAACTATAATATTGATTCTTATTATAGGTTCCACACATAAAATTTATAAGAGAATTTTGCAGCATGTTTACTATCGCCTCTTCTATGTAGATGGAACGTTTTTAGCATACCTTGATGTTTGGTATCAGAGAGCATACATATGACTTCATTGATAGAAATTGTAGGAGATTTGATTTATATTAGCTTAAAATACCTTTCTAATACAGTAAAAAACGTTTTTATTTGTCTCGAATCTTTTCGTGGGAATAGATAGGTTCAGAAAATGCATATTTTATTACATCCCTACAGCATTATATTCTATAATTATGATTTATGTCATTCTATGTATTGTTACCCTTTTTTTATACTACAAACTCAGGTAATATGAAATAGTATAAAAATACTACATTTATTTTGGCTAGTTGGAATTTCAGCGGGGGCGTGGGTTCGTATAATAAAAGAAAACAATAACGAAACAACAAAATGGTGTCTTTTGGGCGCCAAGTGATTTCCTGAAAGAGCCCTCAACCAAAAAACTATAATGAAGAAATCACTAACATTCAATATAAGTTTATTGCAGTGTGAAATTTTCCTACATTTTGTGAAACAGATATATAAATAAAATTAACATAAAATATAAAAATAAGCCAAAAGGGGCCTTTTTTGCAAAATTATCAACTAGTACAGTATCTCTAGCCTGACATACAAAAAAAATATATATATATATACTTATGCTAATAAATACCAGGTTTAGGTTTATACTAGATTTTTGCGCATATTACGCACAATACGCATTAATACGGACCAAACTTATCAGGTGAATCAATGAACGATGGTGATGTAATTATTTGGTACTTGGTACTTATCTGTTACGCCCTGTATAGCGGTAGAAGTCGTATTGGGTGGTACGGGACTGTGGATGACCGTGCTGGAGGAGTGAATTGTCCCTAAATTCCTACTGCTGTCATGTAGATGGTAAAACTTTGGCATACAGGACTTGCACAGCGATTGTTCTCCCAAAAAGAGAAAAAAATTGAGGAGCAACAGCCAACTTGCCTCCCAGGTACACGCAAGAAAGAAAACGTCTAAAAATACAAGTTACGCATAAGTATCTTGCATAGTGCGGTTACGTAACGAGTTTAACACTTCAATGAATAAAAATTTATTTATTAAGTTAAAGTACGCTTACCTCCAATGCCGAATTCCCTAACAAAGGAGACGTTGCAGAAAGATTATGGCCTTAATTAATACAACTATAAGACGACGCTTATCTTCAAATTTCCCCATAAAAAGCGACGTCCTTTCTTGCTACTCGTGGCGTTTCAATCCGTATAAATAACGACAAAATTTCACCAAAATCATTTATTTGCTCACGTCCACGTTAGCTGGCCATTTTATCGAATTGAAAAAGAAGGAAGAACTCAAAACCGTTCGTGGTCATGGTCTTTAAATATGAATATTTTTAATTTACGCTCATAGATATCCCGCCATGTCCAATAATACTATTTATTGTTTAAAAATAATTATTATTAATGAACATATATGAAACGTACCTAATAGAAAAAAAATCGTAACAGTATCCACATAGAAATCTACAAAATTATAAAATGCTGCTGCATATCATTTGCTATGGAGGACATTTTACTACTACGTGTATTTGGCGCCTAATATGTAGTAGACATGAATATTTACGATACATTTTTTAGAGGATTAAAGTAGGCAGTTGAAGATTATTTGTTACGTATTATTTCTTCGTTCTCATCTGCCGCAACTTTATAAACTTACTTTTTTGTGTATAGCCGTAATCTATCTCACAGGTGATGCTGAAATTTGCTTTCTAATAATAAAATTTCTCTCCTTCTCTTAAATTTTAAGATTTGGCAACAGTGCATACCGCAGCTCCTAGTGTGTATGCGCCCGCAACCAGTGAAAGTGATTTTTTTCCACTAGTCTGTCCAGTAGTGATGTATGAACGAGGTTTAAAAAAATCATTTTTTGCGACCGATTAAGAAAACATACTATTAAGTTTAAAGTTATAAGAGATGCAGAAATCAATTATATATTACCCAAGGCATCAGTGTCTGGCATTTGCAGATGATCTCGTAGTGGTAGCAAGAAATAGTTCAGAACTAAAAGAGGTAATAAAGAGAATAGATATAGTATATATTAACGAGGAAAAAAACTAATGGACGAAAAAACAATATGTAAAAGACAAGTTTTTGACGTACGTCAGTGAAACATGGACGTTAAATAAGCAGAACAAACAAGACTGGAAGTGTGGGAGAGGAAAATTTTTGAAGGAAAAAGGACAGAAGGATGGGTCAGAAGAAGGATAGAGGAAATAAAAAGTTTATATAAAGGGGCGAGTATAGTAAGCGTAGTAAAAGCACAAAAGTTAAAATGGCTAGGGCATATTGAGAGGATGCTAGAGATAAGTATACCAAAAATGGTAATGGCATGAACAATTGGGGGTAGGAAGAGGAGAGACAACATAGGACGACCGAAGGCAAGATGAACAACAGGTAAACAAAGACCTACAGCAACTACAAATTTACAGATGGAATGAAAAAGCAAGGGATATAATGAAATGGAAAAGGATAGCCAACTAAGCCATGGACCTAGGTCTGCAGAGCTAGATTATGTATATAAATATTTAAATGTCTATAAAGCTTAAAGGTATCCTACGTATAAATCTGGCTGCCATTAAATATTACACTCTGTACACTCAACAAACTGGTTCCAAAAATTGAATTGAATTGAATTTGGCCTTATGTTATATAGTTTACTGTAATTACGGAATTAAATGTATGTGGATTATGGAGAATTATTTTCCGAATTTATATGAAACAAAAATAAAATATATTTCAATCGGTCTCTATTATTAGGCTTGGTGGATATTTTATTTAAATTCGGTATTACTGTACCCTGCAAGCGCTTCCATATAATAGTCATTTATACGCAATGCCGATGGAATTGCATTATGAATTTGTTAATGCTATTTACTCTGTAATTGCCCACATTTAACTCGGATAAATTATGGTTTTGTATCGGCCGCTATGGTGCGGATTAATATCAATTAACGGAATAAATGGTATACAATGGAATAGAAATAACATCAAATAAATATAATGGCTGAACTTAACAAACAGTCGATATGTATGCGGGCACATTTTTCTTTTCAAACTTTTCTAGGCGTTGTTGTATTCGTTTGCCATTTAAGTATCAGAGCTGAGAAAACATTGAAAAATAAGTGACGTGACATCTAACTGCAGCGGCACTCCCAAGATATGTATCCACTGCTGTTATAAGTTTCCATTATTATTATGTAGTAACGAGTAACAAACAGAACATAATAAAATATTAACAAGTACAAAATTCACTAAAAACAAATCACTATATTGAGATTAGATAATAAACAATATATCGTAATTTCTGTTATACCCGATATGACATAAAGTGAGAGTTCGGAGGATTGACACAAATACATTTGATAAATGAGTACCTACTATTACCTACAGATATCGCCTGGTGGACTGTACTACAGTATTTTGCATTTTCCTCAAAAACGGTGAATTATTAACAAATTTATTACAAGTAAGTACTTTTTGTGCAAAATGAAGTTCTACATAATGCTACTCAATTTAGAATGAAAAACCTAACTTAAGAAAAGGCACAATACATTGTCGGCGAAAGTGCTAACAACTAGCGCCCTCTACTTTGTACAGAACAACTAATAATGCCATAGTTTAACATTATCAAAAGATACCTAAGTATGTCAAATGTTGATAAAATATGTTCTACTTTGAAAATATATTTCAAATTTTATTTTATACAGTTATTTTAAACGCTCTGTATTTCAAAAATGAGGGACTCTAGGACGTACGTTTATTAGGCAAACCCCACTTTTTTTTCAATATTTTATTTGCTCTAGCAATATTGGTATATCTATTTGAAACGCCTTGTATAAAGGCTGGTAATAACTCTTTTTGGAAAATTTGGGTAATCAAAGGTTTGTGAACGTTTGGGAAAACGGCCATACAATTTGAGTGCTGCAATAGTTATTAAATAAATGATTACTTAGCGAATGACTATAGACTATTCCTTTGACAGTATCCATAAAGCAATAACATTGTTATATTCTGTATTAAATAGTTCTGGGGACGTAAATAAATATGACGGTGTTGTAATATATATCATTTTCATCTGGCCACCCTGTATAGAGATAGGTGGGACGCGTTAAAAGTACATATCACGTTTTTAATGATGAATATATTGATATTTATTGAAAAGATAACATTTAATATTGAAATAATCATATACTAAGAAGGTAAAAATAAAAGGTCCGAAATAATAAGAACAAAATTGATAACGAAGGACCTTATAAATTCTATTAATACTGAAAACAGTAAAGTAGTAACTGTCCTTATCAAAAGTGAAATTGCATAAAACAAACTGAAAATAGACAAAAATGTAAATGCTTCTTGTACTAATAATGAAAAGAAAAAAAATCTTTTTAGATAAAACGGAAATTGTAAAAATATTTCATAAATATTCGCTAATATTGGTAAAAAAATTCGAAAAAAATTATTCTGTTCAGAAGCAAAACCTGCAGAAAAGGAGAATACAAAATAGTAATAAGATTAAAATTTATAAAAATTAAATGAAATAAAATCGAGAGAAGCTCATGGATAAGACGGTTTTAATTTCTAAACACTGAAAGAACGCTTAGAACAAATTGCTGATCCTATATGGTGTATAGTAAAAATTTATGCTGGTATATTTACAAAACCATTTAAAATCGTAGTCGGACAGCCATTGTGTTAAGTCTGGTCAATGATATCAATTCAATTATATATTAAAAGTTAGAATATGTAGTTTTATTTCAAAATTATAAAGTAATATAACAAACTAAGAATTTTGTTTCGAAAATTAAAAAACTTCAAAAGTGAATCATAATATTGAATTTTGCCTTGGATGCAGTCACACTTAACGTATAGTATTATAGATTGGAGTAAATTTTACTCTTTGTTCTACTTTTATTCTTAATTATTTATTTGGCTTAGATATGAATGATATATTTATCAAATTATTGTAATGAGAATCACAGATTACTAAAATATTTCGCATATAGGTGTAATAAACGTATTTTAACACGAATTTGAAGTTCTACAATATAAGAATTCCAAGGCTAGAAAACATGTGTTGAAAGATTTAGTAGGTGTTAAGTTACTACATCTGTAAGCTGGTTTACAATCTCTGCTACCGGTTTCATTTATTATTATGTAAACATAAATTATTCCATGAAGTTGATTTATAATAATGGATGAATAAACAGTTAGGAATTAAATTGAGTAATTTATATTATTATTATTATTATTATTAACATTATGTAAAATTAATTAAATTATGAATTTATTTTATAGTTTAAAATATTAACATTAAAAAGCTCGTATGAATGAATTGTTAGATATAATTTAAAGTAAATATGTATTTATGTACATCGGAAGAGAGAAAATGTTTTTATGAATAAAATCATAAATAAATATACTGTACTTTGCTATAATTAAATCAAATACAATCTACGAGATATGTGGCGATTCAATAATTATGCATACACGCATGCATATGTGTAGATATTTGTGAAATAAAATATAACTTTATTTTACTTATTTTTAACATTTTTATGATGTAAAAAAATATATCATTAAAATTAAAGTATCAGTTACTTCAAGTTCAACTACAACTTTTATAGAAGTAGTTGATTGTTTTATTTAAGAGAATACGATTTTCATTTTCTTCCGTAGATAGAAAAAATGTTCTTTCTTTATGAGAACTAACTGTTCTGTTCTTCTAATGTTCTGAATCACCCTGTATAATTCAAGTATTTTTATAAAAATATTATTTACAATAATAATTTAATTTACCACAATCTTTAAAAGAAAATATGTAATATACAGGGTAATTCACAAGTTATCAAAAAAAAAAAAAAAAATTGGGAAGAGATGCTTCATGAAAAATGGAGTCAACACCTATCGTAAAAAACTTACATACGGATTCATCAACAAGGCGTAACGTTAGTCAGACTAGCGGAGGTTACGCGAAAAATTTACGCATCTGTTGCACTAATTTAAATAAAAAGCATACTCCTATTCACTACTATGTATAATACTTACTTTATGATATGTTAACTAATCCGTAGTACTGAAGAGCACATTTTTGATTATAAATACTAAATATACAATGGGAAACGCAAGGAACTAGAGGCCGAAGTTACGCGATTTTTAGACAGGTACAATACTGGGTCTAACTTTTGGCGCAAATATGGACGTAAATAAACAGCCTACCTAGCAACGCATGCTTCGCTACCTAGCAACGCATGTTTCGTGAATGAGCGCAAAGCTGGTTAGGCCAACTAACGCGCTTTACACGGGCGTAAACTCGTTAGTCGGACTAGCGTTACGCCCGTTTCATGAATCCGGCTGTTATAGTTTACGGGGAAAAATATTGTAGTTTTAGTATTTTCAACTTTTTATTGTTGGGCTACTGTAGTCTCTAGCGTCATCAGTATGCGTTTCTCCTCGTTTTTGTATTAAGGTTTTGCAATAATAGTGATGACATTAGTTTTTCAAATGTAAATAATGGTTTATGTATATAGCAACACGGAGGAATATCGTGTCAATTTATGGTGAAGCAAAACAAAATGCTGTTAACAGCTTCTGGTCTGTACGTAAAATGATTTCCTGGTAGAACTAAAAGAGGTAATAAAGAGAATAGATGCACAGTATATATTAACGAGGAAAAAACTAATGGACGAAAAAACAATATGTAAAAGACAAGTTTTTGACGTACGTCAGTGAAACATGGACGTTAAATAAGCAGAACAAACAAGACTGGAAGTGTGGGAGGAAAATTTTTGAAGGAAAAAGGACAGAAGGATGGGTCAGAAGAAGGATAGAGGAAATAAAAAGTTTATATAAAGGGGCGAGTATAGTAAGCGTAGTAAAAGCACAAAAGTTAAAATGGCTAGGGCATATTGAGAGGATGCTAGAGATAAGTATACCAAAAATGGTAATGGCATGAACAATTGGGGGTAGGAAGAGGAGAGACAAGATAGGACGACCGAAGGCAAGATGAACAACAGGTAAACAAAGACCTACAGCAACTACAAATTTACAGATGGAATGAAAAAGCAAGGGATATAATGAAATGGAAAAGGATAGCCAACTAAGCCATGGACCTAGGTCTGCAGAGCTAGATTATGTATATAAATATTTAAATGTTTATAAAGCTTAAAGGTATCCTTCGTTTAAATCTGGCTGCCATTAAATATTACACTCGGTACACTCAACAAACTGGTTCCAAAAATTGGATTGAATTGAATTTGGCCTTTGGGTTATATAATTTACTGTAATTACGGAATTAAATGTATGTGGATTATGGAGAATTATTTTCCGAATTTATATGAAACAAAAATAAAATATATTTCAATCGGTCTCTATTATTAGGCTTGGTGGATATTTTATTTAAATTCGGTATTACTGTATCCTGCAAGCGCTTCCATATAATAGTCATTTATACGCAATGCCGATGGAATTGCATTATGAATTTGTTAATGCTATTTACTCTGTAATTGCCCACATTTAACTCGGATAAATTATGGTTTTGTATCGCCGCTATGGTGCGGATTAATATCAATTAACGGAATAAATGGTATACAATGGAATAGAAATAACATCAAATAAATATAATGGCTGAACTTAACAAACAGTCGATATGTATGCGGGCACATTTTTCTTTTCAAACTTTTCTAGGCGTTGTTGTATTCGTTTGCCATTTAAGTATCAGAGCTGAGAAAACATTGAAAAATAAGTGACGTGGCATCTAACTGCATCGGCACTCCCAAGATATGTATCCACTGCTGTTATAAGTTTCCATTATTATTATGTAGTAACGAGTAACAAACAGAACATAATAAAATATTAACAAGTACAAAATTCACTAAAAAAACAAATCACTATTGAGATTAGATAATAAACAATATATCGTAATTTCTGTTATACCCAATATGACATAAAGTGAGAGTTCGGAGGATTGACACAAATACATTTGATAAATGAGTACCTACTATTACCTACAGATATCGCCTGGTGGACTGTACTACAGTATTTTGCATTTTCCTCAAAAACGGTGAATTATTAACAAATTTATTACAAGTAAGTATTTTTTTTTGTGCAAAATGAAGTTCTACATAATGCTACTCAATTTAGAATGGAAAAACCTAACTTAAGAAAAGGCACAGTACATTGTCGGCGAAAGTGCTAACAACTAGCGCCTTCTACTTTGTACAGAACAACTAATAATACCATAGTTTAACATTATCAAAAAGATACCTATGTCAAATGTTGATAAAATATGTTCTACTTTGAAAATATATTTCAAATTTTATTTTATACAGTTATTTTAAACGCTCTGTATTTCAAAAATGAGGGACTCTAGGACGTACGTTTATTAGGCAAACCCCACTTTTTTTTCAATATTTTATTTGCTCTAGCAATATTGGTATATCTATTTGAAACGCCTTGTATAAAGGCTGGTAATAACTCTTTTTGGAAAATTTGGGTAATCAAAGGTTTGTGAACGTTTGGGAAAACGGCCATACAATTTGAGTGCTGCAATAGTTATTAAATAAATGATTACTTAGCTGTATAGAGATAGGTGGGACGCGTTAAAAGTACATATCACGTTTTTAATGATGAATATGTTGATATTTATTGAAAAGATAACATTTAATATTGAAATAATCATATACTAAGAAGGTAAAAATAAAAAGGTCCGAAATAATAAGAACAAAATTGATAACGAAAGACCTTATAAATTCTATTAATACTGAAAACAGTAAAGTAGTAACTGTCCTTATCAAAAGTGAAATTGCATAAAACAAACTGAAAATAGACAAAAATGTAAATGCTTCTTGTACTAATAATGAAAAGAAAAAAAATCTTTTTAGATAAAACGGAAATTGTAAAAATATTTCATAAATATTCGCTAATATTGGTAAAAAAATTCGAAAAAAATTATTCTGTTCAGAAGCAAAACCTGCAGAAAAGGAGAATACAAAATAGTAATAAGATTAAAATTTATAAAAATTAAATGAAATAAAATCGAGAGAAGCTCATGGATAAGACGGTTTTAATTTTTAAACACTGAAAGAACGCTCAGAACAAATTGCTGATCCTTATGGTGTATAGTAAAAAAATTATGCTGGTATATTTACAAAACCATTTAAAATCGTAGTCGGAAAGCCATTGTGTTAAGTCTGGTCAATTATATCAATTCAATTATATATTAAAAAGTTAGAATATGTAGTTTTATTTAAAAATTATAAAGTAATATGAGAAACTAAGAATTTTGTTTCGAAAATTAAAAAAAAACTTCGAAAGTGAATCATAATATTGAATTTTGTCTTGATGCAGTCACACTTAACGTATAGTATTATAGATTGGAGTAAATTTTACTCTTTGTTCTACTTTTATTCTTAATTATTTATTTGGCTTAGATATGAATGATATATTTATCAAATTATTGCAATGAGAATCACAGATTACTAAAATATTTCGCATATAGGTGTAATAAACGTATTTTAACACGAATTTGAAGTTCTACAATATAAGAATTCCAAGGCTAGAAAACATGTGTTGAAAGATTTAGTAGGTGTTAAGTTACTACATCTGTAAGCTGGTTTACAATCTCTGCTACCGGTTTCATTTATTATTATGTAAACATAAATTATTCCATGAAGTTGATTTATAATAATGGATGAATAAACAGTTACGAGAATTAAATTGAGTAATTTATATTATTATTATTATTATTAACATTATGTAAAATTAATTAAATTATGAATTTATTTTATAGTTTAAAATATTTACATTAAAAAGCTCGTATGAATGAATAGTTAGGTTTAATTTAAAGTAAATATGTATTTATGTACATCGGAAGAGAGAAAATGTTTTTATGAATAAAATCATAAATAAATATACTGTACTTTGCTATAATTAAATCAAATACAATCTACGAGATATGTGGCGATTCAGTAATTATGCATACACGCATGCATATGTGTAGATATTTGTGAAATAGAATATAACTTTATTTTACTTATTTTTAACATTTTTATGATGTAAAAAAATATATCATTAAAATTAAAGTATCAGTTACTTCAAGTTCAACTACAACTTTTATAGAAGTAGTTGATTGTTTTATTTAAGAGAATACGATTTTCATTTTCTTCCGTAGATAGAAAAAATGTTCTTTTTTTATGAGAACTAACTGTTCTGTTCTTCTAATGTTCTGAATCACCCTGTATAATTCAAGTATTTTAATAAAAATATTATTTACAATAATAATTTAATTTACCACAATCTTTAAAAGAAAATATGTAATATACAGGGTAATTCACAAGTTATCAAAAAAAAAAAAATTGGGAAAAAATGCTTCATGAAAAATGGAGTCAACACCTATCGTAAAAACTATTACATACGGATTCATCAACAAGGCGTAACGTTAGTTAGACTAGCGGAGGTTACGCGAAAAATTTACGCATCTGTTGCACTAATTTAAATAAGCATACTCCTATTCACTACTATGTATAATACTTACTTTATGATATGTTAACTAATCCGTAGTACTGAAGAGCACATTTTTGATTATAAATACTAAATATACAATGGGAAACGCAAGGAACTAGAGGCCGAAGTTACGCGATTTTTAGACAGGTACAATACTGGGTCTAACTTTTGGCGCAAATATGGACGTAAATAAACAGCCTACCTAGCAACGCATGCTTCGCTACCTAGCAACGCATGTTTCGTGAATGAGCGCAAAGCTGGTTAGGCCAACTAACGCGCTTTACACGGGCGTAAACTCGTTAGTCGGACTAGTGCTACGCCCGTTTCATGAATCCGGCTGTTATAGTTTACGGGAAAAATATTGTAGTTTTAGTATTTTCAACTTTTATTGTTGGGCTACTGTAGTCTCTAGCGTCATCAGTATGCGTTTCTCCTCGTTTTTGTATTAAGGTTTTTGCAATAATAGTGATTACATTAGTTTTTCAAATGTAAATAATGGTTTATGTATATAGCAACACGGAGGAATATCGTGTCAATTTATGGTGAAGCAAAACAAAATGCTGTTAACAGCTTCTGGTCTGTACGTAAAATGATTTCCTGGTAGACCTTATGTCAAACACAGCTACTTTTACCGCGGTAGTGCAACGCGGGCGCGACACGGAAAATTTGAAGCTGAATCGCGGAAAAGATGGAGTTTCCGGGTGTTAACGGCTCATTGCAGCAGCTGAAGTTAATAACCTAATAACTACCAGCCAAATCGCTCAACAAGCACGAGGAATATCCCAATCAACAGTGTGACGTATCATACTTGAAGCTCAATTATATCGGTACGCACGACTTAAATTCTTTGGACTTGCTTTTGTGAAGATATTTAAGTGATTTTACACATCATGTATGACCTGAAGTTGATATGTAAAATTTGACATAGAAACCAGTTGTCGTTAATGGAGGATTGCGAGTGATAGGATTTTCCTTCTTCCCTATGAATTAAACAAATAATTTTTCCCATCGTAGTATGCAGTAATCATAATAAAGGTTAATATTTTGACACAAATATCTCTTCTGAACTAAAGCCAGTGGCGTAGGTATGGGTCTATTCGCTATTGGACCCTATAAATTTCTACGCCAATGGAGAAATATATGTTTTCAGTACAAATGTTAAAATTTTATTCTATTTTCTGTAAAGGCGCTCATGAGAAAATTCACTACTTCACGAGTCTTACCAGTTAGATCATTTCATAATACACTCCAACAATTTATATTCGCTGTGGAATTATGTAATGATAATAATTTGGCACAACTAACTGTAAATAAGACATTCTTATTGAAAGACCTATAGTAATTCTTATTTGAAGACATGCATTTATAGAGCAAAACGATGGAACGGAACCAAATGTAGGTATATTTTTTAAACTATGTCAATGTGTTTTGATATTTATTAGAGATAAAATCGTGCGTTGATCGGTCAGTGGTCGCCCGGTTTAAGGCGTCAGTACTTGAATAGGTGACTAGATCGCTGTGGGTTCGACCCGTACAGCCGATAGACCGTATATAAGCTATATTCGTGGAGAGGATTGGCACCCTCTCTGCGGGTATGGTAGGGTGGAAGAATGTTGGCTTGGGTCAATGTGAGAGATTGATACCGGTTGACGTTTGACTACCCCCCTAATTAATGAGGTTTTCCAGGTTTCCCTCATTCCTGCACTGAATGGTGGTTAGGGCCTACCAACGTAAGTCGTTCCTGGGCGCAAAGTCGGCCTGCCTAATAATAATATGCCGCCTCCTTTTCCGCACGATTGGAATGAGGCGTAGAGATATTATTATTAAAATATATTTAAATCATGTGTTGTTAAGTACTTTCTCAACAATAAATGTAAATGATAGCAAATTTTCGATTTTAGAAATTAAGATTAAGTACTCATAATTCATAGCACTATTTATGAATGGTAAATAACAAATATCCATATTTTGATACTGTGCCTCATTAGAAAATATCAGCAGGCTACATTGATTGAAGAAATTGGGAAGTTAATAATATTATAATCTTAATCTAAGTATTTTTTTAAATAAATAAATCTTATTGTCTGAAGCTATTTATTTGTGGCATAATTTTAGTTTTTCTTTAGTTTTGTTGGGTTTTTGCCATACTTCTAAAAAAAATAATAAAGATTAATTAAATAAACCGTTGCGCCAAACGGAACAGTCAAGGGTTATTTTCGAAACTAAGTTTGCCTAACCAAAAAATCTCACACTGAAAAAAGCAGATAAGTAAAAATAACAAAAATCACATCACTATCGCGCACTTCCGTGTTATTGACGTTTCGAAAAACTCTGTTTTCGTTCTCAAAATCGTAGTAAAATTTTTTTTTAAACGTATGTCAAGTTTGACAGTTTAAAATTTGTTAACCTGCTTCCATAAAAGCAGGTAAACAACTAAAGAAAAATAAATCTTAACTGAAAAACGAGCTATTTAATTTAGTGTTATCAGTTTTTTGTGTTAATAACATCACAGCCTTTATTTTTTTGCCTTTCTACCTATTTACAAAAAAATTGTAACGCTACGGTTTTATGAATTTTTTTTGCTATCTCAAAGAAATGTATAAAAAATCTATTCTTGCGTTTCAATTATATTAAATTAATTTGTGTTATTTTTAAATGAAATACTTATTTTTTTATCTACAAATTTAGGTCTTTTAATATTGTAAGGATATACTTACCTAATAAAAAATTTAATTGTCCTCCACATATTTTCAAATAAACTTTTGCGATTTAGACGTAGAAAGGAACAAGATAGATGTACAGGTACACAAAATAAAATTGGAAGTCTTTTATTTTTTGACGTATAGTGGAAATGGATGTTATCCTCTGTCGTAATTTTCAGATAATTTAATTCTCTTCGCCGACGGAATATTTTTGTTAATTTCCCTCTTTTTCCGGAATTGGAACCGGTGCAATGATTGATTTAAATCTGTTTTCGATTGGTCATCAGTATAAATCTTGCAAAATTTAGAGCTGCAGCATTGCCTCTAAACACCAAAGTGCACACTCAATTTCGCAGATTAATTTGCCGCTACAGTTAATTACTTAATTTCCCTCTAATGGAAACTAAGTGTGAACATGCGCCCGTATTAAAAAGTAATTTACAACATCAATTTCATATAGTCGCGATTAATATCCGTTATCTCGCAATTTTGAGTTTGCCGGGACGTAATTTTTTAAACAGTAATAAAAGTCGAAATGCACAGCACGATAAATATATAGGGGGTAACTTTGAATGAAGGCTATATATCTGTGACCTTTAGAAGTACGTATCGCAAGTTAGTTTTTTTCAACCGTCACAAATCTATGATTTATTTTACTGCCAGGAGCCTCTAATGTTGATATTTTCTTTACTGAGAAGAAAATGGTATCTCAGCAACAAAAATATTCACTTTTAATCTTAGTAGCTAATTTTAATCCTTACAGTAAAAGTGTTAATCAAGTTTTAATTTATAATAGTTAATTAAATAATATTTTATAATAATTTTTGTTTATCCACATTGATATAAAATTCACAGTTTGAACAAGTATTAATTAAATAAACCACTGAAGCTGCCACTCATTCTTAAAGAAAATCTCAAGGCAGTCCAACATGTTTTCATTAATAGTTATATTTTCAGATATTGTGAAATCAGAAATGACAACGGTGCTTGATTTATCATTAGCACTATCAACTTTTAGTATTCTTTTCGTCATATTTTCTTTACTTAAAAGTGAGTCTTCAATGTTGCCACAGTGCTCGAACTTCATCCTCCGTGTCTTTTAAGACAAGTTAGATCACCACCGCCGTCAACTAAGAGGGTAGTACGCGTTCGTCGTAATGCGTGTCCACTGTATTATTTCCAGTTTTCCAGCTTTAAAAATGTTGCCACTTCCTGCGAGGCGGCATTGATTTTATGAATATCAACCACTATCCTATGACACTTTCCACTATCATATCTGAGAAATAATCGTTCTACTAATCTGGGTGGACGTAAAGCATATACAGATTCGGAAATTGCGGATCTTTACAGATAAAGTAGAAATTGCTGCTTCATCCCAGGGAAGGTACGAACTTTAAGAGGCGTGGCGACGTGCATTGGTCTAGCATTCCCCACTACTACGGTAATCGGTTCCGTATCGCCAACGCCAATTCGCCATTGCAAATCTAACTGTCCGGTCAACTGATGCCAGTGTTGTCAGGTCTCATGCTTTTGCATGAGATCTCATGCATTCCGAGGAAATCTCATGCTCTCATATTTTGATTACAAAATCTCATGATTTTTAATAGACACAAAAGAAATAATAAAATTATTAAAATTACTCTTTGAAATCTACCAAAACAAAGACCTAACGAGAAATAAAGGCAAAATCGAGGGCAAAATTGAATAGATAGAGGTAGGTATCTACAATATTTGGTACTTGAAATGTCCTTTATTGTAGACTGCTCTCTTAATAATTAGCAATGAATACATAAACGGGTATGACAGTCTACGGATATGCGGTGTGTGTGCTGTATTCACGCTGTATTGCAGTGATTCTTAACTCTATTCCGTAAGGGTACCTACATTTTCTGGAAACAACAGATTTTACGCCCCGTGAGTCACCCTGCGTCACGTCAACTGCGCCTCAACGTTCGCCCGGCCTAACAATAAAATAAATTAGAAAGGTTACGTGGTTAATAACTTTTAAGTAAGTACCTGTAAGTACCTACTTACAATGTAATATTATGATAAAATAGCAGAACATAATGCTTTTTAATGAAATAAAAATGGCATTACAAAAGTAATTAAAAATTAAGCTGTGTCAAGAGGTGTTTTTTGATAAATTAAGCCATCTCATGCTTTTTTCTCCAAACCTCATGCTTCTTTGAAATTATTCTCATGAACTGAATTTTTCCCACCTGGCAACACTACTTGATGCGAACACGCTGTGGTCGAAGTATGCGTGTAGCATGACACAAATACACGCAAGCGGCAAAATACAATTCACCATCAAGATCCTCACTTTCCAAATCTGTATATAGAAACATATTTTCTCTTGGTATTGGGAATTTTTATAATTAAGCAGGATTTCACATCTTCAACATTATCAATTGTTATATTGACTAATTCATCAGAACGGCATACGCCTGCAACCTGTAATATTAGGACGACCTTTAAAGAAGCTTTTTTAAAATTTTGTTCTTTTATTTGTAAAGCGTTTACCTTCATCATCAAATATAAGTTATCAGGTGCACTAATACAAATTGCAACTTGCCCCTCTGTAAATATTTGCGATTTTTTCGGTACATGTAGGAAAACTACGTAACTTTGAGTATTTGCTTATATCAATCCTCGTCTTTTATTCAATGTTGACCGCAACATTGAATATTGTGACCAAAGCGTTCACGGCTTAATTTTATTTGCTATGCTTGAGAAATACACCATCAATACATCTTCTGAACACAACTTTATGTATAGTTTTTTGCACCAATCCGTAAAACGTTGATGCACAATCATAAATTTCTCGAGATTTCTTTGGGAGAAGATTTAAAAAAAACTCTTTCGCACAGTGCAGTATCTCCTCAGGTACACCTGAATCTTCATTAGATTCCATTTTTTACAGACTTCAGACCCCTTGACTACATCAATATATCCCACATACCTGCTTTGCTTTATTATCCAAATTTGGTTTGAATAATTTTAAAGCACAAACTAATAATGTTGAAGAAAAAATAACATGTTTTATACGGATTAAAAGCGTCTTTTTTGTATCGCAGTTTTACTCGTCACAAAAGTGACACTTTAAATCCTAATATAATCTATCCTATCCTATTTTTCAAATTCCGTCATGCGCAGTCATGTAACGTCATTAGATATACAAAATATTTGTTGCAGGTAATTACATTATTTTTTTTATTTTCTGGCTGTGTTGGGTAGGCAGATTGCTAGTTACATTTGGAATATTTTGAAGTGCCGTTCATTTATAATAAATGAATAATATGTATTACTTGCTCAATTAGCACTCTTTTTTTAGTTTTTCATTTTTTCTTTGTTCTCTGTAATGTTTTTGGGTTCGATTATTAAAAGATTATTATTTTAGTTAACACTTTATTAACCACCACCATATATTTAACGCACTAATTTTTCTCTATACATCTGTACATGAACTAACTATTCAAAGGTAACCAAATGAGTATTTATAAGAAACAATATATACAAAAAACTATTTCCTTTTTCCTAGGCGCCACATTTAAAATATTTACAAATATACTACATATTTCTCCTCCTCATTTTGAAAATAATTTAATAATGAAATCTATTAGGATTTTTCCTTATACGTGTACCTCTACGTATTTCTACAGAATTATTTTCAAAATTCGGCTGAGGTATCTCAGGTTCACTACAAATTTCTTCACTTATATTACTAATGTTCTCAGCACTTATTTCACATATCACCTTTTCACTAATATCACTTACATCATTTCTTATACTACCATATTCTAAAATTTGATTTAGATGCCTGTGCCATGTTTTACTTATGTCAGGTATATATATTAAATATGTTCTTGGTCCAATTTTCTTTTAATGTTACCTTTATCCACTTTACTTTCTCTCCTATAATCTTTTACTAAAACTACTTCTCCTTTATAAAAAATTTCTTTCTCCTCCCATGGTAATATTTTTTTGTTGATTTAATTGTTTTTTACTTTTTCCGGTATTTTATTTTTATTATGATTTTCGGGAGGCAGAAGTAATGATAATTTAGTTCTTAATTTACGGTTGAACATAATTTCAGCTGGAGATACACCTGTGGTACAATGAGGAGTGCTTCGATAATCAAAAAGAAATCTATTTAACATCAAATCTAAATCAAAATTTCCAGATTCTACAGATTTTAATAAACTATTTTTTATAGCTTTCAGAATTTTCTGCTTGTCCATTGGTTGCAGGATGAAAAGGTGGACTATGTTTTAAATTTATGTTATTTAATTTTAAAAAATTAGTAAACTCGTTAGAAGTGAAGGATTTAGCATTATCAGAAATTATCTTATTAGGTAATCCATATCTCGCAAAAAGGCTTCTTAATATTTTAATAGATGAATTCGAATTAGTACTATTTACAATAAATGCTTCAAACCATTTTGAATAAGAATCAATAATAACAAAATATATTTTCCAAATATAGGGCCTAAATGATCAATATGTATTCTTTCCCAGCATGAATTTGGATAATCCCAGCTGATCAGTTCAGCTTTTCAGGATTATTTCTATTTTTATACATGCATTACAAGCTTTAATCATTTTTCTATGTCGGAATTTATGCCTGGCCACCACACATAAGAACGTGCCAAATTTTTAATTTTGACTATTCCCATGTGCGACCGATGAATTTCCCTTAATATTTCCGATTGCAATTTACTAGGTACTACTACTCTATACCCGAACATTAAACAATCATCTACAATAGACTAACAATTTCTATTAATAAAATAAGGTTTTAATTCAACTTCTACTTTTTAGGCCACCCTATATTAATATATTTATATACTTTTTAAAAGTTTCATCTGCTAAACTGCAGTCTCTTATATTCTGCCAATTTATAGGTACTTTTTCATTTTCAGATATATAATTAACTATATAATTTAAATTTTCTTCTTCAAGATTACTCTCTAACAATGGTAATCGTGAAAGACAATCAGCATAATTATTACCTGATTTTACATATTTTATATCAAATTGAAAATTAGCTAAAATTAGTGCCCATCTCTGTAACCTATTTGCTGCAAATATTGGAATACCTTTTTTAGGTCCAAAAATGGTTACTAACGGTTTATGATCTGTTAAAAGTGTAAATTTTTTTGCAAACAAATACTGATAAAATTTAGAAACACCAAAAATTATAGCAAGGGCCTCTTTCTAATTGACTATATTTCTCTTCACATTTTGATAACGTTCGACTAGCATAGGCAATTGGCCTATCTACTCCATTTATTTGATGTGTAATTACTGCACCAATTCCATAAAATGATGCATCAACAGCTAACTGAATTGGTAAATTTGGATTAAAATGAACTAGAACGTCGCTAGAACCTAAAATTTCCTTTATTTTTTTAAAAACTTTTAAACAGTTATCATCAAAATTAAATGAATTATTTTTTTGTAGCAAATTATACAAAGGTTTAAGAATGGCAGAACTATTTGGAATAAATTTATGATAATAGTTGACCATACCTAAAAATGATTTTAATTGCGTAACAGTCTTTGGCACTGGGGCGTCTATTATGGCTTCTACTTTTTTTTTGCAGGTATGTAGACCTTCTTTATTTATTGTAAACCCTAAATATGTAACACTTTCTTTAAAAAATTCACATTTATGTTTTTCTAATACAAATCCTACTTCAGCCAATTTGTTTAATACGGATTTAACTCGTTCTAAATGTTCTTGTTGGTTTTTACCTGTTATTAACACATCGTCTAGAAATGAAGCTACTCCTTCCATTCCATCTAATACTTTTGACATAATTTTTTGAAATTTTGCTGGACCTGAATTTATCCCAAATGGTAATCTATTGTAGCAAAATAAACCTTTGGAAGTAGTAATGGTGGTTAATTTCCTTGAATCTGGATCTAACTGCACCTGTTGATAAGCATTCGATAAATCTAATTTAGTGAAATATTGACCACCCTGTAATTTAAAAATAATTCTTCCATCCGAGGAAGTGGAAATTTATCTACTTTAAATCTGGATTTAATGTTATTTTATAGTCTCCGCACAACCTAATTGTACCATTAGGTTTCAAAATTGGAACTACAGGTGTACCATAATCACTATATTCTACAGGTGATAAAATATCTAACTTAATTAACCTATCAATTTCTAATTCAACTTTTTCTTTCAAAGCGAAAGGTACTATTCTAGCCTTAAAGAATTTTGGTTGTGCATTTTTCTTTAACTGAAGTTTTATGTAACCTTTGTTAAAACAACCAAGTTTATCACTAAAAACTTGCGGAAAACTTTCAAACAAATACTTTCTAATATCTTTATTAGAACTCAAAGTATTTAAGCTCATATTAAATTTACAGAAAAAATCACGTCCCAACAATGGTGGTCCACCATTATCAACAATGTATAAAAATAAATTTTGACTCTGATTTTTATACGTAATTGTAACTAAAATTTTTCCAAGAGGACAAATAATATTGCCATCATAAGTTGTAAGTGTTTTATCAGTTTGCATTAACGGCTCATTAAAAAAATATTTTTCTCGAAATTCTTTAGATATTACTGAAACACTGGCACCGGTATCTAACTCAAATTCAAAATGCATGTCATTTATAATAATATCTACATTAATAGGATTACAATTTTGTTCATTATCTAATTTATACAATTCATAAACTTCCTCTGCTGATTCTAAAAAATTATTTCTACTTTGCTTACAATTTGGATTTTCTTTTGACAATTTTTTGCATTTACTTGCGAGATGTCCTCGCATTCCACAAATATGACATTTACAATTTCGATACCTACATGGTAGGGGGTGTACCTTCCCACACACTCTGCATGATGGCGCTGTTCGCTGCTCTGCTCCGGAAGTAGTAGAAGAAGACGAAGGAGTTGCAATATGGACGCTGGCTCGATTTCCTGTGCGGGTCGCTGCTCGATCACGGCGTGGCGGCTGGTCCTGGTCCTGGTAGCTTCCTCCTGCTCTGCTTGGTCTCGCTCTGCTGCCTACTTCTTGATATTTGCTGTTCCCTTTTCGCAAATAATACGCCTCCTGCTCCGTTTTAACAGTAACTTCTTTCTGTCGATAACTAGCTTCCTTATTACTTGCTAGTTCTATGGCTCTCTCAAACGTCAACGCTTCTGGAATTTCTTCGAATAGCCTGTCTTTATAGGGCCTTTTGGAAATCCACACACGAAACGGTCTCTTAATGCAGTCTCGAGTTCCTCATTCTTAAAATCACACTTGCCTGCTAACTGACGTATACGAGCTGCCCATTCATGTACAGTTTCATCTTTATTTTTCTGACTTTCATAGTATTTTTCTCATACATGGAAAGTTAATATTGGTGGAGTGAAATGTTTGTCAAATAAGCTTACCAAAAATTGTAACTTTTGGTTTCAGGCTTATCTGGTAAGCACAAACTGTGTATCAGTTGATATGCCGTTTCGTTGCACATGTTTAACAATATTCCCGTTTTACTGTTTCTTCATTTATTTTGTTAATAACAAAATATTGCGTTAATTGTTCTTTGTATATTGTCCAATCGCATTCACTGGGACTAAAACTCTTAAACAGCCCACGTTCGACATTTTTGCACACACGTGTTCAAGTCTTATCGGAACTTTTGCTTATAGTATCTAGTCCAGTTTTATAAAATGCGAATCACTACGTTTTTGTCTTTAAATCCTCGTCGCCACTTGTAATGTTTTTGGGTTCGATTATTAAAAGATTATTATTTTAGTTAACACTTTATTAACCACCACCATATATTTAACGCACCAATTTTTCTATACATCTGTACATGAACTAACTATTCAAAGGTAACCAAATGAGTATTTATAAGAAACAATATATACAAAAACTATTTCCTTTTCCTAGGCGCCACATTTAAAATATTTACAAATATACTACATTCTCTTTTTTTGTAACAAAACCTAGCTATAAGATTTACAATTTTCAATGTAAAACAACACTCTTGCTATATGAAGAAATGTATTTTTCTTGTTTTGCAATAAAGGAATTGAATTGAATTGAATTGTGTTGGGTAGATAGATGAATTATTAAAAGCATTACCTGAAGATCACACCAATGCGGTGTGCGGGACACAATGAATCGTTATTAATGATGTTATGTTGATTCCAAAAGATATTCAACTAATCAAAAATTGTTATCGCGCAGCACTCCTAGAAATAGAAAAATAAACAAATGCCTATTAAAATAGAAATTACAAAGAGTTGACTCAATGTTGTAAAGTATTTTTAAAATCAGATCAGAACAGAACTCACTAAACAGCATAGCAATCAGAACCCTCAATCTTTCTTATCTGATTCAAATAACTTATGCATGTTCCCGTATATGGCGCGAACAACCTACATTACTTTGTTTTAATGGGAGATTGTACTATTAAATAAGTCTTAATTGGTTTCGGAAATCCAAATGAAATTATTCGTTCAGTGTTTACTTTGACAATAAAGATAACTTTTTATTTCAGTCAAGTTCATCAGACGGAATTAAAAATATTTACAGATTAAATTCTATTTAAACGCCAAAAAATTGTTAACAAAATTAGCCTTATAATCAGAAAATTTTTACAAAAAAAATTAGTTGTGTGTGTAAATGCTCTGTGACATACTGCTGAACAGGCTGGCGCATGAGATTTAGTAGTTAGGTTAGGCTTTCATATAGGTAGGCTGCCAGATTTGCTTTACTGAGATTTGCGTACCGTTGTGTCCTTTGTGATTTGCAGTATTTTCATATTTTAATGAAGGTAAAGAAATAAAATAGAAGGTTTTCAAAGACAGACTCAAAAAAATCTGCCACTGTGGACGTTAATAATTGGTATCAGAATTTTTAGCCGTGTGCAAAGCCTTGAATCAGGCAGTGGTGTAAAAGCGAAACTGTAAGTATTGTTCTATACAAGGTAATTCAGAACTTATCTAAAAAATGGAGTCAGTATCGTTAAAGAAAATTGTAAATTCCTTTATAGTTTCCGAGAAAAAAATTATTGAAGTTGTAGTAGTTCCTTTACATCGCTGGTATACTGTAGTCTCTAGCCAGGCGATTTGAAATATCCGATTACTTATCGTATTAACTTTTTTGTGGTGCAAATATTTACATTAGTATTTCAAATATCAAAAATGGCTTACTTATAGTACCAGTTGATGGGTATCGTTTTAATTTATGGTGAAGTGAAAATTCTTCAGCAGAACGATTTCCCGGTAAACATGTACCAAATGCAGCTACTTTTACAACGGTGTGCAGTGAGTGCAAGTGTAGTGCAAACGCATGCGTGACGTGGAAAGTTTGCAATCGAATCGTGGAACAGATGGAAGTCCAGGGCGTCCACGCCGTATTACAGCAGTGTGGCTATCATTCTGGAATTAAGGAGAGGGTAGCAAAAAGGCTACAGCACTTAGGCCCCATTGGGCCCCTTGTACCTCCTCCCATTAGGAGATCAGTCGACCTGAACGGTCAGCCAGCCTAATAAGGAGAGAGGTGGTCACGTTGCTCAGGGGATCTCTAATGTAGACCATAGAAGGCCATCGGTCTCCCAACACGGATTCTCTTATTGACGAGATGGCAGTGCACTCACAGAGTGCATGGAGTACACTTCCTCATGTTATAGAGGTGCTTTCTTAGCCAGCAGTGTCCAGTTTGAATATCCGTCACCAGACGAAGGTTTGTCCTAGACATAACCTTTTTGGCTGTATCCTTGCAGGGGTACTCTAGGAACTCCTTAGCAAAATTACAGCCATTTGTTTCATCCCAACGTTTCATAAACTCTTTGTGGGTGTCTCCTTTGATAATTTCAACAAATGCTGACAACGGAAGCATACTGGAGGGACCAGGTCCAAATATTCAGACCCGATGCACCCCTAGCCAGTTCGTCAGCTACTTTATTGCCATTGCACCGGTCGTGTCCACTTACTCAGCATACAGATACGCTGCTGTTAGCTAAGGCCACTACTAGTTCCTGATGGCATTCCGATGCTGATCTAGTTGTTATCTTATGGTTACGTAAGAAGTAGTGATTGTCTACTATCTGTGTAGATTCTAATGATGTTGCCCGTTGTATGTCTACGGGCAATTTGGTGGCTATGGTTATACCTGCTAATTCCGTTTGTACTACGGTAGCATGTCTATCCATTGCCCACTGATAACGAATATGCAAGGATCTGGAATAAATCCCACATCCTGCACCTTCCTTCTTTTTTGACCCGTCTGTGTAGATGTTGATAACATCTTCACTGGCGGTCTCTTCATTCCTGATAAGTACCGTGTAGGGTCTGTCAAACACAAACTTGGGAGAAATACTATCAGTGTCTGCCTGCAAAAGGGGCATATTTTTTATGACTCCACTCCACAGGCGACTCCTAGCTTCTCCACATCCTACATCAGGTGTAATACCAGTATTTTTGAGGCGAAGCATAGTTGTCGCAGCCACTTCTCTTAGATAAATATCCAGAGGTGGTAGACATAGCATCACCTCCATTGCTATGGTAGGTGTCGTACGCATAGCTCCAGTTATGCTTAGGCAGGCAATCCTTTGTACCTGGCTGAGCTTTTGTTTAGCTGTCGTCTGTTGGACTTTCGGCCACCAGACGACAGCATAGGCTAACATTGGTCTCACAATGGCAGTGATATCCACATGACCACCCTTGGTTTCAGGTGTGTGGCTATCATACACGAGGCGCAATTATATCCGTACCAAGTACAGCGTGTCCAAGTGTTAATACCATGGGATTGTACGAGGAAGACCGGTACCATGGCCGCCACTATCTCCTTTACTTTAATCGTTTGGATTAATTTTTGTGAGGATATTTAACAAGTTAAGAATATTGCACCGAAGTGGACACAATTCATGATTTGCGCAAACGTATCATAGCTGTTACCAATACCTTACAAGTTCAAAACAGACAAGAAGCAGAAACGTTTGAGTTAGTTTGTTGAAACTGGGTAAGACAAGTCCAAAATTTTGTTATAACATCAGGTATATCAAACTATTTTACTAATTAAAACCACAAATTAATCCTATTAATAATTATTAATTATAAACAATAGCGGCAAAGTCTACTCAGGTTCCTTTCTGTCAGATAAGTCGTCGAGAGCTAACGAGCTCAAAAGTGGTATATATGTCTGGTGTGCCGCTAATAAATGATTGACTGTTATAAGGATTTCTCTCATTATATAAATAATTAAATACTACTAAGTGAGTAGTATTTGATTATGTACGTAAAGTGGGTAGAGTAGTAACTACTCTAGAAAGGAGTACAATTTAACAAGAATACTGAAATACTAATTATGTACTTCAGTTTAAATTTTTCTTAACATCAATATTATTCTTAACTTTATTCAACATTATTTAATATTATTTGAAATATTTGTGCAGGAAGTCACTTAAAACTTCAAATAAAGAAAACATAACTATCTCATATTAAGTACAGAAGTTTCAAGTAACTTTTATTCTTAAATGTAGAATATATACTCATATTACACAATAAATTAATTATTCAGTATCACTATACTTGAGTAATAGTGAAACTAAGCTAGAGTTGGAATAAATGTATTAATCTTGATATTAGTATAGCTTTATTTCCGTACATCTAAGCAATTTCTAAGAAGGTCTCTTCAGTTGGTCTAGATATATGTCAATACAATCTTCAATATCGTCTACTATCATTAGAGGAGAATTATTTTAAAATATTCTATCAATTTTCGAAATTCGTTCAGTTGAGAATCCTTGAGAAGATCCATAAACAGTTATATCGGAAAGTGTAGTCGAGTCTAATAGATTAATCTTAGCATATTAATAGCACTCTAGGCATTTTCAGTTACTGCTTAAGTATAAATTGTATCATTACATTTACTTCCACACTGACGGCTTTATAATCTTGTAATAATAACAACAGCTGAGATTTTAATTCGTCCCTTATCACCCGAAAGTGACAAATTCATCCCAGGCTAATTGTCTGGAGAAATAATGTTTAAACACGGTTTGCATGCAATTGAGTGCACGCAAAATACAAATTAGCATGAACAATTAATCAAAAAGTAATAAAAACCAGGAATTTTTCCCATAAATTCTCCGTTAACTGCAATCTTACGAGTCTCTTTATTGGTTGTACGACATTAAAACTTGACTACGGCTCGGAATCGCGGAGTTTTATTTATTTTTTGAACTATGACGTTTAGTTGAAGATTTTATTTTTAAAATAGCGTATTTTTAACTAGTGGAATGGAAGGATTAATGCTTATTAACCTATAAACCTAAATATTGAAGTAAATATGACTGTGACCTACTTCATAATTTGTCATATTTTTGACAATTTTTAGTAAAATAGCGAAACTTATATAAGCAATAAGCTTATAATCGCTACTAACCTAATTGATCATTTGAAAGGTTTTTAAAACGTAACTAAAATATTGTATAAAGTTCTGTAAAAGTAGAACAAACGTGTATATAATACATGTAAATAGTATATTAATTTGTCAAAATTAAACATTTTTGTACACGACCTAAATGCAACCTGCTCGACTTATGTACAGATACTAAATATATTTTTCGGCGTACAGTTCATTTTCTGTTAAATTGTTGGTCTTTATGTGTAAACACTCAAATATTTAATTTTTCTTCCATTTTTATATTTACAACTGAATTCAAACTGAACGGAAAATTTAACTGATCGTCTAAAAAGACCTTTAGGGGGCTCTATCGCAGTTGAAATGCAATATTGTTTGGTTCATTCTAATAATGAGACCACAACTACAGATATAAAGATCTAAATTACTTTTTTATGGTTATTTAGATCTTATTTACTGCTATATGTCTTTCAGGTGATATTCAATGCTGGTTGAGGCATTAGTCCGTAGAGTAGTTGTTTCCTGGAATTTTGTTTTACAAATATTGTTATCGCCGAATCGAGATACAGATCGGGAGCTTTCAATGGTGCTTACAGCATGTAGGACGCTTAGTTGCTTTGTGATCTGTAAGATTTTGCGAACTCAAGAGTTTCTTCTTTCGAGTTTGACAGATATAAACAACCAGTATTATTCGTCCTATCGCATACTGATGAGAGCTAATAAGTTTGAAACTGGTATATGTCTTGATTATTTCATATATTTTATTTATTATCAAAAGTACATCCAATAAAATGTTCATCGACCTAGTACATCAAGACACATATTTTAGCATTTTTAAATCAAAATAACTAACCAATATTGTCTAAGTTCCAGTTTCCCATAATGTATCAGTGTGGTTTATAAACTTTCTAAATTTCTAATTTTGAAATTACATTTATATATTTGCATTTTGCGCCGCTTATAAGTTCGTTCTTTCAAAGGGCTAACAGAAGGTGTAAAAATAGTCAATTTTCGATAAGCAACCTATAGTTTAAAATGACGTACTTTCAAGAAAAAAGAAAACGTCAAATCATAGAACCAGAATGTTTTGAAAATGTGTCTGTTGTGTAGATTCCACGTAGCAGTTTCAAAGATGTTGCTTTAAAAAGTTTTGTGTTAGTCAAAATATTTACTAGTTAATCAACATGCTTCTAAACAACGATGAATTATTTCACATGCATGCCATTAATCCAGACATCTGTCTAGTTTCATCGACTGCATTAAAGTTACGCACTTATTTCAGTAACACTTTCTATAATACAAAATTATAAGATTCTAGTAGTACTATATTCAGAAATTAAAAAAATGAAAAATACATTACTATCTGTGACTATAGTCACTGCTACTACGCATTGCTGTTAATAACTTAACTATATATGTTCTGTTTTCTGTTTTTGGTAAATTGTATTTTTCCTACCCTGTAATTGGTTGTGTGCTGTAGGGTAGTGTATTTGTTAAATAAATAAATAAATACCTTATTCGTCAAACTCTATACCAGAACATTTGTGAGATAAAATATCAAAATACATTTGCATGAAAAAAATGTAAATTATATTCTATTTGATTTAAAAAATGTCATATTCAATTTTTATAAAGCTGAAAATCTGAAAACATGGCAAAAACAATTTAATATTTATTAGATGAAGCGGGAAATATATTTGAAGTTCATTTGAATTGCCTCAGCGGAAATATATTTTGAACCAAATATATGGAAATGTTATTATTCTCCTCTTGTGGGCGCTTCTTTCACCTCTAATTTGTGTAATTTCTATCCTTCTTTCAGTTTATGCCTAAAATAAGCTTACATTTATTTCCATGAGAAATACTGTTCTTTTTGACAAAAAAAAAAATAACGAACTTAGAAATCCGAATAAAGATATCAAATTTGTCAATAAAAATAAGCGTTCAGTTCAACTTGGTTTGTAGGCTTCCGTCAATGGTTTTGCTGCTTCCGGGCCGTTGGCCACGCAGCCAAACCATTCAGTTCAATTGTTTCACAATGATCTCTTAAAGTTCTCACCATAAAATGAGGTTCTACTTCATGTTGATTTTTCATTAAGGCATATGAATATTATTTGTATACGAACTTGGAGAATTGTTTTACGAGTTATAGCGAGCAAAAAGAAACCATTCGAGAAAGCAAAAGAATTTCGCAATTGAGTATCAGACAATATTATTTCGAAAACTATATCCGACAGTTTAAGCATTACTAAAAATGTAAAGGGAATATTTTGGGATTTACAATTTATTTTTTTTTTCATGAATACCTACAGTTCTGTTCTGCGCTGAGAACTGGTGCTCCGTAAAACCTGATAAAGCGGCAATCTGCGGCCGAACAGAAAATTGGAAAGAAATGTTCAAGGAAAGATATAAATAACATTTTATATCGCCGATTTTATACAGCTTTAACTGCTTTCGCCGCTATTGTTATTAATTATTAATAAATTTAATTTGTGATTTTAATTAATAAAATAGTTTGACGTATCTGACAACAACATTTTGGGCCTGTCTTACAAACTAACACAAATGTTTTTGCTTCTTGTCTCTACAAAAGAAGTCTAAATGATTTGAAGTCGGGGAATCGTGGCGGCCATGGTACCGGTAGTCCTCATCCAATCCTTCGGTATTAATGCTTGAACGCGCTGTGCATGTTACGGATATAATTGAGCCTCGTGTATGTGATACACCACATTGCTGCAATACGCCGTAGAAGTCCTAGACCTCTGTCTCTTCCAGGATTCGGTTTCAAATTTCCCTCGCGTTGCACTACACTTGCACTCACTGCACACCGCGGTAAAAGTAGCTGCATGTTCACAGCGTAATAAATTAAAACGATATCCATCAACTCCGAGTTGCTACTATACACGTAAGCTATTTTTGACACTTGAAAAAGTAATGTAAAGTTAGTACTAGACACTATAGTAGCTCAGCGACGTAAAGGTTGAAAATACTACAACTTCAATAATGTTTTACCCGGAAACTATAAGAATTTTACAAAAAAAAGTTACGATATTGAGTCCATTTTCATTACGCATCTATTTCCAAATTCTATTAGGAATCACCTACACTGCTTGCTGATTCTGGAACTGATCACACCAGTTTTAGAAGACATGGGAGCTGTCTTCAACGATTGCGGGGAGATATATTGAGAAGAAAACTGAAATTTCTAATAGTATCTTCCAAAATGAGATTTTTCAATAATTACCGCATCAATCAAGAAACTATTTTAGTGGGCAACTTACCATGCTCGAGTATAGTTAGTTTTCACAATTGTACAACTACAACTTTAAATTTAAACGCTAAAAGTAATAATAAATTGTTTTTGTTGATAACAAACAAACTCGTGAACTGAATCTCTTTATCTATCATCTATAATTTCACTGATTGTAGTAGATGTAGTGGATTAATGACAGTTTTCGAAAAATATGTTTGCATATAGCATGTGTCTTTTTATAAATATCGACTTGATAATGCAAACAAACATTTTTGGGTACCGCTCAGTAGCTCTGTTTCTGTTTACAACAATCGTTCCAAATTATCCTCTTCCATTTCTACACACAGCTGAGCGCGACATAGTTTAGTGGATAAACGTAAAGACTTCCAATTCGTTGTTGAAGTTCTTCTACAGAATTCACGCCGATTTTTATAAGACAAACTTCATGTAGGTACTTCTTCCCTCAAAGAAAATAGAAGTCTAAGCAGTTTAAGTAAGCTTAGCAAACGGTCTAACTAATGTATCACGAATCACTGAAAATTGTTGTTGAAATGCACTTTGTTGATTAATATACCTAATTTCGATCCAATACTCCTTCAAGAGTGAAACAACACTCATCTGTCACAAGTAATTCACTTTGCAAAGGATGCCTCTAGTGGTTATTTAATAATAATCACTTACCACCAAAAAGCACCTCTTCGAAGAAGATCTGTAAGTTACAGACTGTATTGTAGCTAACTCATGGTTTTTGCACACACGCAGATTGTATTTCTACAAGAAGAAACTTGGTTGAAACCAAATAACAAAAGACACACGATTTTGCAATGAAAACTGAAGCAGAACCGATTAACCCAAATTTAACTTGAACTGGTATACACTGAGGAAAATATATTTTAGCCATTAGTAGATATTGATTATTTCCAGCAAAATATCTGCATCAAATAGGCTACAGAAAAGGAGGAACCTATTAATATTTTTTTAACTTTTAATTTATTGCTGCAATCCCACATTTTATTATGGTAGCTAATAATAATAATAATAATAATAATAATAAACTTTATTCCTTCAAAAAAAGTACAAAATACAAATTTATAGGAAGAGGTTCCGCGTTGTAAAGTGATGATATAAGACAAATTACACAATAAAACAAACAAACAAACAGTATGAGTGTTTGGGCTAAAAGAACCAGATTTACAATAATAAAATGATAAAATATCAGACAAATGATTGGTACAAAAATATAGAAAATATATAAATAAATAAAAACCCGATTACAAAACAGTAAGAAAAGAAAAACAGTACAATTCTAAGTTACTATTCGCTCAAAACAAATGAACGAAGTTTCAATAAACTTATTACAAAACTAGCCAGCAATTTAGCAGTACTAGGCGATAAGTTATCGAGCATAAACACAAGAGAGTTAATAGTTAAGTTTTCTAATTCAGTAGGCTTTAAACTGGCATAAACAGGGCACTCTATAAAAATATGTTCTAACGTTTCCAATCTGTGCTGATTACAAAGTGTGCATAGTTCAGACGGATTAATTGAGTATGAAACGCCGTTGATAGTGAATTTCAGACTGTATTTATTGCTAAGGCGAAGCTGGAAATAATTCTAATAATATATATATGCGTCTGAAATTTCAAATATTCCGCGGTATGTTTTGTTATATTGAAATTTTTATATAACAGAGGTGTTGAAGATGCTATAACTAAAGCCAAGTCTTTCTGATAAAGCAACTCTTCATATCTAGCCAACATAGTGGGAATTCGTTTCTTAAGACGAAAATAAGTCAGATTTTCCAGAACATCCGCACAGTCTATACTAACAAGCATTTCTCTAACTTGGAGTAACCAGTTGTAGCGTGTATCAATATTCAAAAGCTGCAACTGTCGGATCAGGCACATACGAGGATAGCGAGAAGTTTCTAGGGATAAAAGTTTGAGCAACCAATTTAAAGCAGTTTTAAAAACTAGAAGGGACAAGCTACTAATTCCGGTCTCAAGACGTACAATGTATCCGGGCGTATTAAGAGGTAGTAACAATAATCTTTTAAAAAAACTAACTTGTATTCTTTCCAATATGTCGACATAGCGAATACCCCAGACTGGCAAAGAATTGGTTAAAGAGTTAACAATTATGGAATTATATAAAGTTAAGCGTGAATCCCAAGAGTTAATTTTAGACTTGGCCATTAGAGAGATGACAGATCCCACTGCTTGTAAGGCTTTTGCCACAATTGTCTCCGACATTCTGCAAATAAACTAGAGGATGAAAAAACAACACCTAAATAAGTAAAACAGTTAACTGACTCTACAGGCTGACCATTTAGTAAAAGGGAAGGTATTAATGCGGCCACCGCGAGAAAAGCATAAAATTTTTTGTTTTTGAGTGTTTAATGTCAGCTGATTTATTGCAACATACTTTTCTAAGGTGCAGAGCTTACGACAAAGATCTATTTCTGAATCAGCCAACAAAACCAAATCATCTGCATACAACAGCATAACTAGTTCATTATGATTATCATTATTATGGTGGCTTTTGCAATTGTTATCCTAGCAAAAATTTATATTAGTCATTCTAGGTTCTAGGATAACATTATCGTACTACTACAGTTTGTATGATATATTTTTTTGTTTTCAATTCACTTTTTATTGTATTTTTGTTCTTTTTGTTTTTACAGTTTGTTTTTTTTTCTTTTTATATATTACCTTTAAGAACGTCAAATCATTTTTGTATGTATCTGTTTTTGTTTTTTATATATGTATATTTTTCATATTTTCCTGTAATTCCTGCCTTATAATTGGAATTTTTCGGTCTGGGCAGCTGTAATCCTAAATAAATAAATAAATGATTAGTTCTATAGCAATACCAGCAATTACCTCTTTCTATTTCAAATAAGCGACTTTATAGCCACAAACTCCTTTAATATAAAATAAAAATTTGAAGTTAACGTTGATAACTACTGAACACTATAAGCACTAGCACTCTCTGATACTTTATGTATTTATTATTCTTTTTGATATAACATTTTTTTACTTCACATAATGTATACATATCACAAGATCTTGTTGGTTATCATTACCTATATTAGGTAGTAACATCCGTTCCTTGTGTTATCTGTTAATGAATACCAAAAATGGGCAGTCTCTCCTTCCTGTTGTAATCTCGGGCACAAAATGGCTATGCATTCGTGCGTTAGCCACGATTATTATGCGCCAGCAAAATATCTAGCTACCGTTATACAACTTTTATTTGGCAGAGTTTCAAGCTTTCTAGCCATAAGTAAGCTGTATGTAACCGTTAATAAGTAGACCTCAACTAAAGTTAGTTACCTGCAATGAGTTATTTATTATGATTATAATATAATTTTTATTATGCTTGGTACATGGTAATACTAATAATAAATATTCCAACAATAATGCATATTATCTCAGGAAAACATTTTTATAATCGTCGGTTTTACTCAGTGTACTTTTTCTGTTTACTACAATAATTATTAAATCTAATCCCACACTTTTGCAGTTGGAATGATTTAGATTTTTTAAATTTTTTGCTATTATAATGCTTCGCAATAAGAAATTCTCTTTTTAAAGATATAGCCAAACTTACTAAACCATTAAGCGTCATTTGTATAATTTTTTTATTCAGAAATACGTTAAGGATTTACGATTATCCGCCGCTTTTTGCACAGATATCCCATTTCTTCCTTTTCCTGATATTTAATTAATAATATTTAAGAACTTTAAGAAACCCTTTTCATGTTTTCTAATATATAATTCAATACGAAAAAGGTGCACATTCGTCCATTTCAATTTTATGCCGTCAGGATGGGTTATCATTCAGCCTAATAAAGTAGATGACACCCACTAAATCGCGGGTTGGATTCCCTTAAGTAAATTTCAATATCGGAGGAAACTACTTGGCCGCTTTTTTACCATAAAACCTAATAACGTTAAACGTCTTCGGGAACGTGATACGGTCAAAGTCTGTGAAATAAATCGTTTATGTAGCGCGATAACAATAAACCACTTTTATGGTGTAAATTATTCACAGCTACCATTTCCTATGAAAAGAAGGAATCGAATAAGAACAAATCCGACATATTGCTGACCGGGCTATAAAAATGACGCTCTTATTCTTTGTTGCCGTAAAAATTCTGCTCAAACGACATATTCTTGCACTTTGTGGCACCAGTGACGGATATTTTAACGCGCGTTGTAATAACGCTTTACAAGTTGACACGGAGTGGATTCGCGTATTATTTCATTAGGGGTGTATAAACATAAAAGCACATTTTTCATTCTAATGCTTTTATTTGTATGTGTCATATACGACACGAGTCTCTTGGAGAAGTTCGTTGCTTTGCTTGTCACTTTCGTGCTATTTCCGTAACGTTGTACAGTTTCTGTTTCTATGTACTTTTTAAGATTAAAAGAAAATCAGGCCTCACAGAAATGACAAATGAAATGTGTCAATAACCAAATTAGTGTTTGTATGAAGACGGTTACATCGGTTACATCACGTTCATACTTTAGTAATTATTGTACGAAATATCAATTTTATGAATATATACTATAAGCTGATATAGTTTTGAAATATACCTGATTAGAGACTACGAACAAGTTCTGTAACACGTTACAAGGGTAAGTAAAAAGATTACTCAATTTTGACCTTAAAATGTACATCATTTGACATATTTTGTGTGATGTCATCAATAATGCGAATATGATGTTATTGAATAGTATATAACACTATTAGCATGATAAGAGGATTTTTCACCTCAATCCTCAATAACTTGTCGTAAGCTGTCGTAAAATGAATGTGTCTGAAGCTATTATTAAGAAAGCCACCAGCGTAACTTCTGCCAGAAAAAAAAATATTTTCAAGGTACGTGCGAGCATATAACGACTTCAAAAATCGACAGAAAAAAATAGTGTGATTGGGGTAACAGAAGATGTTCTGTTGATTTACATGAACCAAGTATCTGTTAAATTTAGTCCGTATACATTATGGGCAAAATAGTCTATATCAAAAGGTTTAAAAACCAAGGACATATTTCTTTTTTATTTAAAATTATATGGTAAAATGCAACGTCTAGTTCACATTTGTAGATTTCTAGAGGTAGCTGCATTTCTCAAATGAAAGAATGAGCTTTATATTCCGAAAAAGTCCAAGATTTTAACTAAAGGATTTCTGTTGGACGCCCCTGATGACCCATTGGTTTGCGAAAATTGTTACAATATTCGTGATTGATGTTTTTTATTGATGTGATGAACTTCTCTCCATGACCATGAATGACGTAGGCAATACGGAAATGTGGCATTGCGGCAAACAAAAAATTTAACAAGAAGGTTTACCATAACCGATGATGGCTGCAGTTTCGAGTCATGTATGTTGTACGTAAATATTCGACCTCCCAGAACAGAAAGCCTATGATTTTTTTTAATATATTGAAATGGAAAGTGTATTTCCCTTAATGCTGATCCGCACACTATTGGTGTTGTCCCAAAGCAAGTTGCGAAATATTTAGGCTAAAAAAAATTAGAGTTATATACAGGTCATTCATTCCGCCAACTATGGTTGTGGATGCGGATACAGATATTTTATCACTAAAACGTGCAGGTAGATGGAAATTCAACGAAATTGTCTCAATAACAAAATTGAAATTGTCGAAAAATTTCTTAGTAAAGAGTATGAATGCTAAGCCGTTGTCTTTTGCTGCAGCAGTCTCTGCACTAGTAGATGGTTCAATTTCAACTACTTCTTCGTCCAAATTAAGCAGAATTCTTTAATGTAAATAATGCTACTTGTAAAATGACAGTTAATCTGTAAACATTTTATAAGTTAGTAGCTTGTAAAATAAACTTTCTTTCTAATACGGTGCTTTAATAAATTGACGTGTACAAATGAATAACAAATAAAATTCTTTAATAACTCTAGTGTTTGCAAAATTGGGCAACTAACTGGTTAAATGTTATATTCCATCTCCTTAAATTTGTGTATTTTGTTCAAAATAACGGCTACACGTCATGTAGAATTTTAACAGAGTTTCTTAAAGACAAGGAATTAGGTGTTGCTATAGTTTAACATATGTGTTATTTCAATTGTGAAAATAGACGGCCTATTAAATTTACATTTAATTCGTGGTTTTATCAATGCACATCGAAGGTAAGTTGTAATATTTAAAGCCAACCAAGAATGATAAAAGATTTAAGTAATCCATTTGATTTACCTGATGAAAAACTACAAAAATTTATTTAGATTTAGTAAAAGCAATACGGCAATTTCTTAATGGATTAAGACCGTTTCTGGCAGTTGTTCAGAAACAAAAAGTATTCCGGCAAAGCTAAAGGTAAAATTACTGCTTTTTGATAGGTGGATTGGTTCTAGTATTTGCAACATTATTTTTAACATAAGGCAGTTACCAGGCATGTATTGGTGATAATTTTAATTTAGGACTGTCAAAATTCAGTTAGAAACTGTATTACACAGGCAACCAATGCTGTTACCGAATATTTGTTATAGAGAGATATTTATATCATGCTTCCACAAACTCAGCAATCAAGGAACCACATAAAAACTGAGTAAGCTGTATCAATATAATAATAATAATAATATCTCTACCTCTCATTCTAATCACAGGGATTAGCCCAGAAGTCGGAGACTTGTGCGGGAGAGGAGGCGGCATATTATTATTAAGCAGGTCGCATTTGCGCCCAGGAAGGACTTACGTTGGTAGGCCCTAACCACTATTCAGTGCAGGAATGAGGGAAACCTGGAAAACCTCATTAATTAGGGGGGTAGTCAAATATCAACCGGTATCAATCTCCCACATTGACCCAAGCTAACATTATTCCACCCTACCATACCCGCAGAGCGGTTCCAATCCTCTCCACGAATATAGCTTATACAGGGTGGACGCGATGTAATGGGCCAAAATTCATGACTAGATTCCTGACGTGAAAATATTGCGATTTAGACAAACTCACCTTAGTTCAAAAGTTGATACTTACAGAGATACAGGGTGTTTAATGCAAAATATTATATTAGTTTTTTCTTATTTATTTCATAATAAATGCTCATATCGAGATGAAATTTTGGTGTTAGGGGTTTTCTGGGGCGAGAGATTGAAATATATCCATGGTTTGCTTGTAGCTCATAGAGAGCGCCACCTGCGCTAGGTCGAATGCGTTGAAAACGACAGAACTTTTTTATCTTTCAAAAATCTAATTCTCAGGTAGCAAATTCTGATTTTACAACTTCTTTTACACAAAAAAGCTATACTTATTGATAGTCGCTATCTTGCACCGTTCTCAAGATATTTAGCTTTGGTAATTCGAGTAATCAAAATAAGGTACGAATGTCAAAAGAACAAGAGGTTATTTCAAATTATAAATTGTGATGAACAATTGAATATCGAATATTACAATAAATGTTAAACATGTCCGCCTCTAACTTCAATACATTTATTAACGCGTTTGTTCAAAGACTGCCGTATTTTAAAATAGAGATTCTTGTTACGAAATGGTTCGGCGGCATTTACAATTTTCTGCCATAGCTCTTCGCGGGTGTTTATAGTTTCTCTATAGACAACTGATTTCATGTAGCCCCAGAAAGAAAAATCCATAGGATTAAAGTCAGGACTACGAGGAGGCCATAATATTCGACTCCCACGACCGATCCAACGATCCGGAAAAATGTGGTTCCGTACTCTGACAGAATAATGAGGGGGAGCTCCATCTTGCATGAAAAATAGATTTTGCCGTGTATTCAGTGGTAAATTGTCGAGGTAGTCAACTAAATGGTGCTGCAGGAAATCTAAATACAAGTCATCATTTAGATTTGGAGGAAGCTCATGTGGACCCAAAAGGTGATTTCCTATGATTCTGCACCAAACATTTATCTTAAATTTATGTTGGAAGTGACGCTCACTGAATACGTGAGGATTTTCATTATCCCATATGCGCTTATTGTTTCTAAAATTGAAAATTCCTCGACGAGTAAAGGTCGCTTCATCAGTGAATAGTATATTATTCAAAAATTCCTGGTCAAGATTTTGCTGATTGTGCATAAAATGAGCAAATTGTAATCTAGCTGGTAAGTCTGCTGCTAAAAGATTTTGCACGGGTGTAAAATGGTAGGGATACAAATTTCCTTACTGTTTAAGAAAGGTATTTTAAGCTAATATCTATCAAATCTCCTACAATTCCTATCAATGTTACAAAAGCTAATAATAAGGAATATATGGGTAGATATTGTGGGTGTAATACCGACGAAGCGCTCGACGTCCAACATAATCTGATTGCGCATAAACGCAAACCATATCGCGCATTTCTCCATTTGGAAATAAATTGTGGCGTGGCATGTTATCTCGCACTACGATTTAGATCATAAAGTAAAGAATACTTTTAATAAGGCACGAATAATACTGTAATATTACTGACAGCACTAAGATAAGTGGAAAATGTCAAAATTGGATTTTAACATAAGCCTATTTTCAATGGCAAATTTTACGAGAACGGTGCAAGATAGCGACTATCAAAAAGTATAGCTTTTTTGTGTAAAAGAAGTTGTAAAATCAGAATTTGCTACCTGAGAATTAGATTTTTGAAAAATAAAAAATTTCTGTCGTTTTCAACGCATTCGACCTAGCGCAGGTGGCGCTCTCTATGAGCTACAAGCAAACCATGGATATATTTCAATCTCTCGCCCCAGAAAACCCCTAACACCAAAATTTCATCTCGATATGAGCATTTATTATGAAATAAATAAAAAACTAAAATAATATTTTGCATTAAACACCCTGTATCTCTGTAAGTATCAACTTTTGGACTAAGGTGAGTTTGTCTAAATCGTAATATTTTCACGTCAGAAATTTAGTCATGAATTTTGGCCCTTTACGTCGCGACCACCCTGTATACGGTCTCCGGCAGCTGGGAGCGAACCAACTCCGATCTATTCACCTCGATTCAAGTACTAACGCCTTAAACCGCGCGACCACTGACCGACGTCAATAACAGTTTATTTTAAACAGCTTTATAGTTTTATCATAATTAAATTAATTATCATATTTATATCATATTAAAATTTAAAAAAAAAACAATATTCGAATTGTTAACAATTTATTTAAGCGGAAATACATGTGCCTGTTACCTGCACAATGGCATTCACAGAACTCGCAGAAATCATCTACTCACATGTGTGTTCTTCAATAAATTGCCGTATTGAACCTTTACTAAATTTAATTTTTTTAAAGGTCTTTATTAGGCAAATCACATGGATTACTTAAATTTGAAATCATTATTCGTTGGATGTTTTGATTTAAGGCTGGGATTTTATACATATTTTGACCGTCTAACAGGGCTTCAAGCGAGGACACAGAACTCCAAGAAAATTGAAATAATTTTCATTGCTCATAAAATCACAAGAATAATTAAAATAAATGTTAAAATACCTTAATTTTAGCCACACAGTTACTACGCCAATATGTCGCAATTACGGCAAGATTATCACATCCACAGCCACCAAATTACTTCACTCACTAGCCAGGACATATAGGACAACTTGTGTTTCACTTTCAGATTAATATTTATTGCTAATTTTACATTTTGTGTCTTCGAGTAAAATCATAACATATATCTCGGCTTTCATTTTTATGTACGTCAAAATGCACGATAAACTTCAGGGAACCTTGTGGTTCGGGCCTATATACTGGGGGTTTGTATACTGTCTCATAAGCCTGATTGATTCGCCGTTTCGCTCACTCGGGCTGTGCAATTCCTTTTCTACAAAATCCCCGCCTTAAATTTCACAACTAACACTCGATGTGCATTTATAAAACCGCGAATTAAATGCAAATTTAATAAGCTGTCCATTTTCACAATTCAAATAACACATATGTTAAATTATAGCGACACCTAATTCCCTGTCGTTAAGAAACTGTTAAAATTCTACATAACGTGTAAGAAATAACATCGCAGCTATTTCTTAACAGTTACAGGAGGATACATACTAAAAAATATAATGTTTAACTTTGAAATAACGTAAATGTTATTATGACCAAAATGGGATACATACTTGGGCTGATTGTTTGATTACAAGAATATTTCCGAAAATTATAATAATATGCATGTTTTTCTAACTATAAACATGAAAAAGGTAAAGTGGTACTAAATATAATGTTATATGTGATAACTATGCTGATATATTGTTGTAGTAAGGAATTAAATGCAGTAAATCTAATAAAAATTTGACCCCTTAAACCAACTGTAATAAGAGCAACTACATATAAGGATATAATATTATGTTTTACAACCAACTAACCTTTATAACAGTTTTACTACAAAGCCCTCAAAATTTATTGCTTTATTTTCTATGCTTTTATAGGTAATGTGAATAATTTACTGCACTTTTATTTGCTTACTTCTCATATATTTTACGACGCCCATAAATTAAAGGATATTGAAAAAATGGGAGCCCATGAATTAATTGGAAATGGTAATGGTACGCGGAGAATTTGTGAGTGATAAATTCCTTATGATATACGTAAAATTACTCAACCGAGCGCAGTTCCGTGTGTTTTATTTCAGTACTTTTGCAGTTTTAAAACGAAAGACTTATATGAAACCACTTGTTGGCAGTGAAAACTTAAAATTTATTGCATCGGCTGGCTGTTGGTTATTTTTATACACATTCGCGCTAAGCTTAGCTTTTCGACGAGTACAATCGCGTTTTGTTACACTTTTATCTTTTTAAATTTTATGCTGGGCATTCTATTCTTTTTGCAACGGAACAGAGATACGGAAGATGTTCCGGGGAAGATATATGGGGAGGTCCAAGATGCTGAAATTATCGCCATACTGCTAGCAGATGCAAGTTGTGGAGCAAAAATTGCAGAATGAAACTCGAACAATTTTCCTTTCCAATGCAATTTCGATTGCGTGTTATGATAAGTATTAATAATTAAAACGCGCTGTACAGTTTTTTCTTTGTTATATTTGAAACCTCCTAAAACTTGAAACACAATTAGTAAAATGACATTTAAAATTCATATTTTAAAAATTCGTCAGCTATTGCTGATGTACAGCTTTCTCACGATTTAGCATGTAGTACCCTCAAACCACAGCATAACGAAACCAGCAAAATGACTCGACTGTCGGTACTTTGATCTATTTCACACAGGTCCGTTTAGCGGCACGGGTGCTTGCCGGTTCCTATATCTCTCTCACATTTAGCAGGGCCGTATTTAACAAATATTATTTGTTTAATAACTTAAAGGAAATTTTGACGGCAGGACAATTAATTGATGAGTCTGTATTATGCCCAGGTAGAAAGTAGGCTCTGTTATGGTATATTATTTTGTTTTTGAGGAAATTCAACCAGTTTCAGTCTATCTTTGTGCTGCAAAAACGTATTTTACGTTGTATGGCCGGCATTACGCAACAACATTCATGCAGAAATGTGTTTGTTAATTTTAAAATTTTAACTGTGACGTCTTTGTTCATTTTTGAAATGTGTCTGTATATTTTTAATTGTAGAGATAAGTTTTGCCTAAACAGTGATTACCATTCTTTTAACACGCGACAAAAAAATGAGCTACGGGTACCTTATATTAGACTTCATATCTCCGGTAAGGGCAAAGCAAATTATTTAGGAGTTAAGATATTCAACCGATTACCTGAGGAACTAAAAACGTGCAAAAGGCCGACTCTTTTAAGCGAAACTTAAAAAATATTTAATTAATCGCTGTTTATATTCACTGTCTGAATATTTTGCTTAGGTTAAGTTATTGTTTGTGTCTCTTTTCTCTCCTCCATTTCTTTCTTTTTTTGTATCTCTATTTGTGACTAATGCTATACAATTTCTGATTGTCAACAGGCATAATTGTGAAATAAATAAATAAATAAATAAATAAATTTAATACAAACAAGACCGTGAGTCTTGTTGTTTGCAAAGGTTTAATTAAACATATTTTAATTACGTTTCCAAAAATTTTAAAAATATTTCTTTGTCACTATATTATATATTATCGGTCCCAAATTGTATAAAAGGAAACTTGTTAAATTATTTTATTTACTTAGTGTGTCAACTTTACAGTCATTTATAAAGCATATCAAAATTGCCCCTGAAGTTAATGACGTTCTCTAAAATTTAGAAAAGGAATTTGAAAATTTTAATCATATAAATAAATTGTATATGGTCTGTGTAGACGAAATTAGTCCGAAAGCAAGTTTATTTTATACAAGAGACATTGATAAAATTTGTGGATTTGAGGATGCAAATTTTCTATTTAATGGCAGCATCGTGTATGAATCTTTATATTAGATTTAAAGTGCTTCATTTAGAAGTAAAAGAAACGGAGAAATTTGTCAGGAACATCAGCAACCTATTTGACCCTTTAAATTTCTCGAGTCAATTTGGAAAACCATAATTTCAAAATGCGTACATATTCACAAGTGACGAAAACGATCTCTTTAGAACCTATTTCGATATTTTTTACTGTTTAAGAAAGGTATTTTAAGCTAATATATATCAAATACCCTACAATTCCTATCAATGAAGTCATATGTAGGAGATTTGATATATATTAGCTTAAAATACCTTTCTTAAACAATAAAAAATGTTACAAAAGCTAATAATAAGGAATATGTGGGTAGATATTGTGGGTGTAATTCAACGCAGGTTGGGGTTTTTGTCCACTGAGTAGTTAGTTTCACACAATATTGTTAATACCTGAAAATATGTGAAAAAACTATTTCGATATGTTTCAGAAATCACAAATAATTGATTCAAAAGCAAAATATATAACATCTACAATAAAATGTATTACTGGGTGGAAAATAACAATATTAGGTTTCATTAAATTAGGAGAATTAGCTAAAAATGAAGGTATAAAATTTTTATGAACTAGAAGCATTAAACAGGACTGTTTAAAAATTGTTTTGGGGCAATACGCCAGCGTCACAAAAGGCATTTTCTCGAACAACAAAACAATACCTACTGAATACGACTCTGATATCTTAGTTCCTCTCCCAACGAACGTTCGCTTATACTGACAGTTACATGGTGCTCCACATATTGAGAAAGCTGCGCGCCATATCCTGCGCGTCTGAAACTATTTTCCCGAGTCCGTTTGCTGGTTTCGTTATGCTGTGCTTAAACCTTGATGAAAAGGTGATGTTATCTTGAATATCAACAGTCAAGGCAGGTATGTTATCCTTAACATTTAAAAGACGGAAAAGAGAATACAAATAGGATGACATCTGGTAGATCACTCATAAATAGCAAAAATGAAAAGGACCCTAAAACAGAGCCCTGAGTTTATCTGAACCAAATGCTAATATGATCTAAGACACTGACCTAACGGAAAGGAAATAATTGTAAATTTGGTGTATTTACATCTTCGGAAAATGTTTATTACACCGTATACATTGCATTACTTGCAAAATTTCACCACTCTACCGTAGACAACTTTCGCGAACAATTTAGTATCAGTTGATAACATAGAACTAGGCCTATAATTACATGGCACCCTGTTATCTTTCGCAAATAGTGGAACAACATTGGCTTGGCTAAGTTAAAAATTGCAGAATTATGGTGATAAGGTGATTAACATTGACAAATTCTAATAAGTACCTCAAAAACAAATAACATTCTAGTAAAATATAAACAAAAAAAACTTCGATGTATTTAAGGGTTACGAAAAGTTTGTGACATATTCATTCATTCTCTTCACCTAAAATCACAAGAAATACAGAAACAGAGGTAGTAATTTAATTACTAGTAAATTTTCATAAATCCTTAATACTTTTGAGAGGTAGTTATTTATAGTCCTGATTGCTACCATGGTACACAATAGTGCTACGAATTATTTAGCTGTACAGAAAGTGCTCACCAAATTTTACACGTTTGCCAACCGACTATGCAGATTTCTGTTTTCAGTTTGGTATGCAAATGATGTAAATATGTAATTGTTTCGGCTTCGCTGCTGCAGTAATGTTAATTGCTAATTTATTAACATTGAGAAATTTCGTAATATTTATTTAAAATGCAACTTGTTAAATTTTCTGGCCTCTGTGATTTCACTAAGAGGAGCTTTTATGCAGTAAGGGAAATAAAGAAAGATAAGAATTAACGGAATCATTCATCAAAACATGTCCAAAATTTATTTATAAAGCCCAGAATTGATATTTGGAAACATTTCAAGAATATCGAATCATTTTCTGTTTTCTTACTTGTTAACAATAAAACTTGTCAGTGCAAAAAAAATGTACTTGCTGTGTGCTTGCGGTCAAGGGAAGAAGTGATCCCCAATCTCTACTTCCCTTGACCGTTCTTTTTGTTTAAAGCGAGGTACTCAACCGGATGACCAGGTCGGGAAGAATCGGCAAGGGTAACAAAAAATCCACACAAATATACACAAGTAGATAAAACCACTATCACACGTTTACCGCCATTACAGCAGTTGTTCAATGTGGTTCAAAGAGAATTCAGCATAATATTTTGATTGTCATAGGCGCTGATTTTCCGGGGGAATAAAGGGTTTTGTCCTATTTTCTAAACATCGAACTAGAATTCCAAAATACTTTTTTTTATTGTCTTTTAGACCTCTCTCAGCACGTGATTAAAATTTTTGTACCTACAGTCATCGTTAACTCTGCAGAGGTGTGTTCAGTTCATTCATTATATTCTATTATAAGGAAGGGTAAATTGAATTATTAACATGGACATTGTACATACACACTTAAAAATTTGATTTATAAAGCAAATTTTTTGCAGTGTATTACTTATGCACGTCACTTATTTCTAAACATATACATCTCACAGATATAACATTTTATAAATATACTTGGTGAGACGAAATGTATACATTTATTTCATTTCAAGTTATACCTGTTTATGAAAGGTGTAACTGGGCCAACTCAAATTATGCTAGGAAGGACGTCTTTAGGAACGCATATGCAGTGGCAAAATGAGAGTAGTGCAGATATGTCGGTACTCGGTTATCTCTAAATCTAAATTGCCAATGATAGTAAAAGCTCCAGGACATTTAACACAAGTATCTTACTTTGCTCGTTCAAAATTTAACGATGAGCCATTCTAAAAGTTTATTGCAACTATATCACAAACACACTACAACAGAAGAATCAACACAACGCAATAGAATGATCAGCACATTCCAACTATTCCAAGTTCGACCCTGTTCAACTGTCTGTTTTTGATAATAGTACATCTTATTGGCCATCCTTCTCTCATGCAGGTAATTTATCCGTAACGTTAGTTGTACCTTATTAAGGGGCATAACAGGTATATTACAAACAAGTGGAGAGGGCTCAGAGGTATATGTCTGGTTTCACTAATATTTTATAGCCTACTTTGCCTTCCGAAAACGATTCTATTTTAGTTAACTTAGCTTAACAATATTATTATACTTCAGTTACAAAAAATATGGAATATTTATGTGAAATTCCATTAAATAATACGCCTTTTTCAACTTCACACATATTTTCAAGTATATTTTTATTGAAACCAAAATCAGCTATTATAATGAAAAGTAACTAGACTAACTGAATGGATACCTACACATGTAATGAACAACATATTTGTCTTAAAATGTGATTGTAGCTTCTCTGTACTTCATAAATTTAAATTTAAACGGAAACTCATTAAGTGGGTTAGATGTAATCTGAATGGTGTATGGTTTAAATTAATGCATGCATTTAAGAAACTCAGCTATGCATATTTATGCGCCGTTGTAAATCAAAGGCGTGCCATACCGAACTCCATAAATTACATACCATTTTCCTGTCTTAGTATTATTTAATATTCAAAATGCATCAATAATGTAAACAGACCACTTGATTATGACGTAAATTAGTGTAAAAATATGTGAAGTGAATGAAAATGCATTACTCAAATTAACATAGCAGGGCCTATTATTTGTATTCATTAACATGTACTACAAATACGTGTGAAAGTATACCTACATATTGTGACAGTTGTTCAATTGAGATTAATTTTGCAAAATATCATATATCTACGTCTTAAATTAACAAATCGTCACCTACAAAAATAAATAAAAACAGTTATAAAGTTAGTTTATCACATTGCGAAGCCTATCCATATACAGGGTGATTCAGAACTTATCTAAAAAAAATTGAGAATAAATGCATTATGAAAAATGGAGTCAATATCGTAAAAAATTTTTTTGTAAAATCCTTATAGGGTCTGAGAAAAAAAATATTGAAGTTCTAGTTTCTAGTGGTTTCAACCTAGCCTAGTCAGGCAATTTCAAATATGCGATTACTTATTGTATTAACTTTTTTGTGATGCAAGTATTTACATTAGTGTTTCAAATATCAAAAATGGTTTACGTGTAGCAACTCGCGGTTGATGGGTGTCGTTTTAATTTATGGTGAAGTATGCTTTAGCCGAACGATTTCTCGGCAAACATGTGGCAAATGCAGCTATTTTTACAATGGTGTGCAGTGAGTGCAAGTTTAGTCCAAACGCTGGCGTGACAAGGGAAATTTGCAACCGAATCGTGGAAGAGATGGAGGTCCAGGACGTCCATGGCGTAATGCAGCAGTGTGACGTATAATACAGGAGGCTCAATTATATCCGTACCGTGTAAAGCGTGCCCAACCATGGCTGCCACAATCTCCTGACATTAAATCAATTTTGCGAAAGTGTATCTGTAAGAGTCCCCTGTATATTGTATGGCATTGGAAACGGGTCCACTGTAAAGCCTGATAAGGCGTATAATAGGCGACCGGACAAAAAAATTAAAACAAATTCCCAAGGACAGAAATAAATTACATGTTACAACATCTATTTTAATGCAACAAATTCAACTGCTTTTGCCGCTGTTGTTATTAATTATTAATAGAATTAATTTGTGGTTTCAATTAGTAAAATAGTTTGACTGAACTGATTACAACAAAATTTTGAACCCGTCTTACCCGGTTTCTACAAACTAACACAAATGTTTCTGCTTCTTGTCCGTTTTGAACTTGTAAGTTATTGGCAGCAGTTTTCATACGTTCGCGTAAATCATCAAATAGTGTCCACTTCAGTGCAATATACTTCATTTATTAAATATCCCCGCAAAAATAAAGTGATTTAAAGTTATAGTCTAAGAGCCAGTGGCCGGCAACCTATAAGTAAATGATTATACCTGAAATTTTGCACAGTGAGTCTCTTATACCTATCACTCATGAGATGGGGACTCGCTAAGCCCGGCGAGGCCGACTCTAGATTTACTCAGGTGCGAGAAGTATGAAAATGTAACCAACTTCGTTTTTAAATTAACAAAGCTGCCGTTTGAAAATTTTTAAATATACAATTATTATTATATAAAAATAACAAAGGCAGACGATTCCCGTGCTGCCATGGCAGACACTTGTGAAATTGGCAAAAATAAATTTCAAAAGTATTTGATTAAATCTGATTTTTGACGTTAAAAACTGTCAGAAATGTCAAGCATTGTAATCGACATCATCAAATCTCAGAATCTGTGCCAGAAATAGAGGTTATTTGCTACTTATATTATTGTAATATAAAAGGTGCTAAATATAATAAATAATAAAAATAAATGCCTAATTTGTTAGATCTGAAATTTTAAAATTTTCAAACGGCAGCTTTGTTAATTTAATAACGAAGTTGGTTAAATTTTCATATCTCTCGCACCTGAGTAACAGTTGAGTCGGCCTCGCCGGGCTTAGCGAGTCCCCACATCATGAGTGATAGGTATAAGAGACTCACTGTGCAAAATTTTAGGTATAATCATTTACTTATAGCTTGCCGGCCACTGGCTCTTAGACTATTAGGAAATCGTGGGGCCATGGTACCGATCCACCTCGTTCAATTCCCTGGTATTAATGCTTGGACACACTGACGGCTGAGTCTCGTGTATGATACGCCGCACTGCTGCAATATGCCGTGGACGCCATGGACCTCCGTCTCTTCCACGATTCAGTTTCAGATTTCCCGCGTGACGCCTGTGTTTGCTTATACTTGCACTCACTGGACACCGTTGTAAAAGCAGCTGCATTTGACACATGTCTACCGGGAACTCGTTCTGCTAAGGCATTTTCACTCCACCATAAATTAAAACGATACTCATCAACTGCGAGTTGCTATACGTAAGCACTGGGCTGAGGGTAGCCGAGCGGCCAAGGCGGTGACGAATAGTTGCTGCCAGGGAAGCACGAGCGGCCGGAAGTTGGTTCGAATCCAACACGGGGCAGACATTTTTCTGTCCTACCCATGGATGTTTGTGATTGTAAGAGTGGAGGGTAGTGTAAGTTAGTAGGTAAAAAGGGCCAAATGTGGCCTAATTACCAGTAAGCTTCAGTACCTTTACCTTTACCTGCTATACGTAAGCCATTTTTTAAATTTGAAAAAGTAATGTAATTACTTGCAGCACAAAAAAGTTACGATAAGTAATTGGATATTTGAAATCACCTGATTAGAGGCTACAGTAGCTCAGCGATGTAAAGGATGAAGTTACTATAACTTCAATAATTTTTTTTCTCGGAAACTATTAAGGATTTTACAAAAAATTGTTTTTTGATATCGACTCCATTTTCATGACGCATCTATTTCCATTTTTTAGCTATTTTTTTCTGAATCAGCCTGTATAGGAAAATACAAATTAAGGTAACTAACAAGTAATGTGCGTTTAGCGTCTCTAGTTGAACTATGGAAAATATTGATCGGAAGAGAGTTATAATTATTACACTTATTATACTACGTCACAAAGAAACGTAAACCCCCATCATCATTTCATCATTTTAATTTTATAATTTTTTGCATGTTTACTTCTATCGGTGAAAGTATAAAATAATTCAATTTTTAGCTTTATGCATTAAGTTTTTTTGGAGTTTGCATAGGTCGTACTTTGATAACGTAGCATCATTCTGTTTTAAGCTTGTTGCAAGCGACAGCTGACTAATTTAATAATTAGAATTAGAATTCATAATACCACGCTTCGATTTTATAGCATTTTAATTAGAATTATTATTATTAACATTAACATTTATCTCAGTAGTACTTTCCAGCCACATATCGCATGAACTTGTTAATTCCACCGCCATTTTTAGGTCGCAGATTGATGTATTTTTGAAAGATTTCTACAGCATTGACTGAAAAAGTTTCTTCTATGATCGTGAAACTTCCTGAAATACAGGGTGAACCTTAAATAGGTACAAATATTTTAACTGCTGGTGTAGTTCGTCATATACATAGAGCAGTCTAGTGAAAGCCACTTTTAAAAATTTCTAATATTTACGGAGATATTATTTTTTTTTTTAAAATACCCACATTTTGAGGACCGATCACATATCTGTCATAGCCAACCTAATTAACCATATGATTTATTGCGAGGTTGCCATATCTCCTCTAATATAAATATTAAGTTTCATTTAACGTAATAGTAAAGTAATACGGTTAAATTCTATTTTAGAAATAGGTACTTGTTTGAAGCTAAAGTACAGTAAAGTTGGTTATGTAGTATGATACGCAGTATTATTAACATAAATTTTAACTGATTAACTGACCTTAGGTACTATAAACGATTAAAATGAATTTCCGCAAGTTAAATACATACTACCATAAAGTATTTAGGAAGATATTACATGATATTACGATGTTCAATGTTCAAAAATTATACATAAACGTGCACACAAGCTTGCTTACCTGTGTTAAAAATTACCTATCCACATTTCACAAGTTAAATGTTACTGTACAGTGTTAGAAAGAGACACAAGACACAATTTCCTTAAGTTATTTTATGAAGAATAACGAAAAACTATGATTTTCACACAGCATATTAAATTTAATTTTGGCCACATAACCCCAAATGAGTCAGTATTAACCATTTTGAATCCAGAACCATAAAGTGACTTCGCACTTTAATCAGTGAAACAAATTTTAAAAATAACAGCAGCTTGACGTATGCGTTTAATATCAAGAAAAGCAGACATCTGTGTAACACTGGCAACACTGTGAACCACACGTTCGATCTGCAGTGCTATAACTCATAAATATATTAAAGTCAGCGGCCCTCAACAAGTTTTCTACAGAAAAGTTACAAAATTTATTTAAAATTTCACTTTTTTCTTTCTGATTTTTTCGTAAAAAACTATTAATTATGTGTTCTACACAGTGAACTAGACTGCTGGTTAAAATATTTGTACTTATTTAAGGTTCACCCTGTATTTGTTTTCGACTTCGAAATGAGTACGTATAGGTAACTGCTTTTTCTTGGATATGGGTGCTATCCAAAAGGTTAATTCATTGCATTGGCAAGCACTTGCGATTCCCATGATCGTTGCAACCTATAAAGAGTTCAAAATAAAACACACAATGTTCAACTTATAAATATTCCTTATCCGATGCTTTTTCACAAATTCTTCGATTTTGTTTGGTTGACTAAAATAAATTTGTCAAATATGACGTTGTTCAAAACAATTTTTCACCGGCTCTCACACGGCTTTCACTTTTAATTGACCGATTTTGACGTGGTAGTGGATAAAATGTTGAATTATATTCGGAAATTAATCAGCCTTTAATTCTGAATAATGTAACTCTCGGCAGCACTTCGAGTGTCCATTTTTCTCGTGAATTAAAGACTTGTTAATTCTTATATAATTAATAACTATTTATTTTTACTTCCTTCAGTGTTAAATTGTGTTTTACATTTACTTGTAACTGTTATAAACAAATACATATTATATTTATTATAATAATTAAATTAGAATAACAAAGTGAGATGCTCTTCATACAATTTCAAACAATTTCTTTTCAGAATACATTTTTCTTTAAAATTATGTAAGAAATCTCTAATCTGTTAATTTCCGGCAATATTTTACGAAGTTTTTCGCAATTATTGCATTGTGCATCCTTCAGGTTTAATATGAATTTTTGCTATAGCCGGTATTTATTCAAGCGAAACAGTTAAAAGTATTAGATTAAAATTCAATTTTCCCATCTTGACATTAATTTTCTAAATTCCTCCAGGCGAGAAGATTAAGAAAAATAACGTTCTGTAGGGTGTAAAATGAAGTTACTAGAATGCACGTCACTTCAATGAACCCGGCACTAAAAAAGTAAGTGAATGTTGGGGCGAGATAAGAAATATAATATATTAAAACGCAAAGACAGAAACGAATTAAGATATGACTTTGTGAAGACAAAAAGTTGGAAATCTTGTTCTGTACCGGGAGGATTTATTTCTGTTATTACATTAATAGAAGATTAAAGTTAATTAACTTAGTATATATACAACGAAGTAGGAGTTTAAATACATTATTTTTCATTAAATAAACATTATTAATTTAAATGAATTTGGTACGTTTTTATAAAAATGTAAGTACAGGTTTTCATTTTTAATTAAACATTTGTTTAATTCTTTAAGGTGCGATTATGTTAAGCTTAACTAAACGAATTGCAGATGGGATGAATATTTTTAACGGCGCGATACTTAACAAAATGTATATGTATGACTCAACCTTGAAATATGTTTCACTAACTGGTAAGTAGTCCATGGTTGTAGAGAGAGATATGAAAGCAAAATAATGGTTGCAGACGAAACATTTTATGCATTTTATGCTCTCCCCCTTGAAATTGGTAAGTGATTGGTAGGATGTCTGCGAAAAAACAGGTAGATTTTAATTTTCTAAATAACCACCTTTTAAGTTATCAACATTTACGTGGTACTTCCGGTTTTCCTGGAAATGACGCCACCTCTCTTATTTTAAATGGAACACTAATATTTTTGATACAGATATGAATTTATGGTAAATTCTGAGTCAGATGATAAGCCGCAATCCTTGTCAAACCTTGACCTTGAAAATAACAACAAAAGGGGCTCTAGGGTAGAGCCTTACGGCACAACTGAAATAGAAAAAAATATTTAGGAGTAAAATTTAAATGCCTGATTGAATACGTGTTGAATTGTCTGTTTATTAACTACAATTCAATGAACTTAATTAGCGAATTGGATTAACCAAGTCTATGTCTTGGCAGTAAAATATAATAGTCTAGTACTTGATCAAATATTTGTTAAATATGTCCTATATATCTAATACGTGTACTATCTACTATTAACTTCAGAAATCTTCATCCGGGAACAACTCTTTGAAATTTGTATCTATATTTTCTCAATTTAGGAAGTTTGGCATCATCTTATTCCAAACTAAATAGCGGAAGTTTGACTTTTTAGATTTAGTTCATTTTTTTTTTATATGGTTATGTTCTAGGTGTAGTTAAACTAGGGTTAAAGTGTGGTTATATATTACGAACATATATTTTTGAACTTCAATTTTAATATTCATATATAAGTATATAAGGTAAATAAATGAACAAATTAACAAAACTATCACATTGAATTCTGGGTACACGAAACTAGTTTATGAAACCTAACTGATATCTTTGAGATAAGCTAAAATGAAGCGGAGACATATTAATAACAATAATTAATGTTTTCTAATTTATCACATAGGTACCTACAGCTTGTCATTAAAGTTTGGCCAAACGCTTTTGTTAAAATCGTTATATTATATTTTGAAAGATTTTGTATATCATCTGTTATCTAATTCATCTATTAATTCATATTTATTGTTTCAGGTAAACCATGTCCCTTTAATGTTAAGAATCGGAAAGAAGTGGCAACTCGGTGCTTACGGTATTACTGGTATGTTATATAAGTATTTCAAACAACATCACATCAAACTGGCAGTGACAATTTAGTATTGTGTATAATGATCACTTGGTGATCTATACTTTGAGCAGCATGTAGAAATGAGGTAAAAATAACCTAATTTTTTTTAGGAAATATAGGTGAAACAGCTAAAAGCTTCAAACAATTTGAAGCTATATCCCGTTCTTTATTGATTACAAAAAAAAATAAATCGATGAACCACACTCCCGTTCTTTACTGATTCCGTATGGTTATAAAGCCTAAAAATTATCCTGCACATTGCTTAACAATTTTTTTATTATTCAAAATACTTGGTATAACTCAATATTTGTGTCCCACATGGATTTTAATAATAAAAACAAAAAATTTAATTGCTTGGTTTTGTCATTCATTTTTTGTATTGTATCACTTTTCAAGTTCTAATAATTGTAAAGCCATGAGAAAAGTATGCCATGCTGCTCTATACAACTACCTCGTGCATTTTAAACTTTTTTTATATTTGAAAATACTTCTTCTATACTAATTTCAAAGTGTACCAATTAAATTAATTACTTGAGATAGACGGAATAAATCAGTCATAATAATAACAAAAAAAAATTAAATGAAAAAACTCAGAAACTGTTGATTTTTTAGATATATGGTATATTTAACAAAGTTAAATTAAAATTATACATAGAATCGGAAAATGAAACAAAAAATATCAGGTTTCATTCAAAGAAGCTACTTAAATATTTTGCTGCAATTCAGCAGTGTTGAAAACCCCTAAAAACGAAATATCAAATTTCTATCATTTCCGGTTTCCTAATTACGTCTAATGATCGCTCGTTGTAGACACCCTGTATACAACACTTACTGTATCTTCATAAGATTTGCTCTAAAGAAAGGGCGCAACCCTGCAAATCATTATCTCGAACTGTATCCTATTTGACAGCAACGTCAAATACACGGAACACACGTCTGATGAAATAAATGCAGCAAGGGTCTTTTTTATGCCAAATCATGCTGCTGTGGCGTGTCTGAAAAAAGTACAAAACAGGTCTAAATGAAATAAGATAAAATCGACAAGAGAAATTGAGGTGAATATGACCTGTCAAGAACATAACGTTTCATCGCATTTTAAAAAGACATAAATATCCTTATGAAATTTATGTTAACCGCGACCTTCGGGATTCGCCTCTCCATGTCCTTTTGTTCAGAGAATGCTCGTTTTTCAGTAGGCACAATGTCCATTCCCGTGTTCGGGATAATCCGCACGTAAATTAATGCGTTAAATTTTGTTTTCATCGTTTCGTGTGACATATTGGGAGCAGTATTAATTAAGCTCCATACTTTGCTACGATAATGTTCAGACAATTATTCTCGGCAAAATATAGATAGTGACGCAAACCAGAACAGAACACTTGTGATATTTTATTAAACTTTGACTTACATATTCAAAAAATAATAAATAATACGTATGGAATTAATTAAAGTACACACAACGTCAAAAGTCTTGGACCCTGTATATAAAATGATTCGATTAAATGTTTTTCTTAATGTGATAAAAGTATATGTACTTAGGGAACAAAAAAAGACAATAAAAAATTGTAGACCATGAACTTTTACTTTATTTATTACTAATGTTTTTACAAATCTTGTTAGTTTGTCAGTGTATTCAGTCAAGTGTTCCTTTAAATTTTTGTACATTGTAATGCCAGGACGTGAAATTTCTGCGTTTACCCGAGGAAGAATGACTGCTTTACATGATGCAGGACATTCTAATTATCAGATATCGAAGAATTTAATACAATGGAAAAAAGACCACGTACTGGACGTCCTTGAGAATCTAATGAAAGGGAGTATCGGTATTTGCTGCAATATGCCCGTAGACCCCGCACATCTTCAACTTCAGCTCTCAAGGCCCACTTTGAAGGTACGTTTCGCCGTGTTATATTGACACCTACTATTCGAAGACGACTCCACAACGCATCTTTACGTGCTAGAAGACCATTACAGGGCCCCACTCTTCTTCCAAGGCATCGGGCTGCCTGTCTCCAGTAGGCGCTAGAACATAGGGGTCGGCTTTTAGGCCAGTACCGGTGAGTCTTATTTACAGGCGAAATCAGAATTGGGCTGATTACTGATCCACAATCGGCAAAGAGTCTGGAGAGAATCAGATCGTCAACAGCGACTTCATTTTTCCCGTGAAGTTGCTGCGTATGAAGAGGGTTCCATAATGTTTTGGGGTGGAATAATGTTCAACCGCCGCACCTCATTAATTGGCATACCACAGAATATGACCAGTCAAATTTACATCGAACAAGTTATTACGCCCATTATCTACCCCCTACGTAATGAATTTGCTGAAAATTTTGTGTTTATGGACAACAACGCTCGACCACATCGCGCAAGAAGGATTCAAGATACACTCGAAGCAGGACATATCAATGGGTTAGATTGGCCAGCCAACTCTCCTGACATGAATCCTGTTGAAAACATGTGGGATTTCGTTGCTAGAGCCATTCATAATCATATGCCTCCACCTCAGGCTGCAGATGAGTTAGTCGTGGTGGCAGAAGAGAAATGAAACAATATTCCGCAAGAGATCGTTAACCGCTTGATTATCTCAATGCACAGACGTATCAATATGCTATTGAAAAGTGGTGTAGGTCATACTGACTATTAGTCAAGTAGAGAACTTGTTTTGTTACTTCTTTTTGATTTAATAAATTTTGTCAAAAATATCAGACATTTGCTGGTTTTTAATTTTCTATTCAGTTTATCGAACATAATCTTTTCACAAAAAAAAGATACAAAAACAATATACTTTTATAAATGTATTTGGTTTCTCTGACAAAAAGAACGTTGTGTGTATTAAACTAATCTAAATTCTGACGGTTTGTCGCTAACAGCTATTGGAACCAAGGTTGTCAACCCTCCGGGTTTGACCCGAAGTTTCAGGGTTAGAATCAATTTTTCCGGGTTCCGGGTTTTAACAAAAAAACTCCGGGAATATAAATTGTCAAGAAATATTTATATTTAAACAATAAAGATCAAGTTGATATGTTGAAATGTGCAATGGATACAAAAAAGTACTTAAAATAAAGGAACGAAACAACAAAAATTAGAGGTTAGAAAAATCTGATTTTTTAAATGGTTTTCTATAATGATTTGTATTTGTAATAATTTATTTTTGTTGTCAGAATTTTTTATCTGTGATTTGTAAAAGAATTAATGTTTTTGTTAATAAAATTTTATTTTTGTTGTTTAGTTAATTATTTTCTAGTTAATAAACAGTAATTATTATAAAATTATTTTTAATATTTCACGGTCCTATTTATTTTTGCAACATTTGAAATATTGACATATCTCCGGGTGACCCTTCACTTGGAGTTGGCAACCCTGATTGGAACCGATATATTACTTACTAGTCTAAAATTCCAACATATTGAAAAATATAAAATAGTTTTTCAACAAAAAAAGTACATACCTACTTAGAACTCTGTACAGAATAAGTACACAATTGTTGAATTTTGCTACAGAAATTGTATCCGAAAAACAAATTTGTACTTCTTTTTACATTATTTCTTTGTTTTCAATTTGTTACTAGTAGTAGTAGTTACGACTACTATTTACTTCTCTTATACGGAGTTATTTATGTATGCATTTAATTAACATGGTTTGTGAAATGTTATTAAATAAAAATATGTGTTGTATTTATGTAAAATTGTGTATAGTTTATATTATTTTCTAAATTAGTGCACATTCTATCAACAGCATGCAATTGAAAATTGTGTCTTCCTTTATGAATGAAATTTTATTGTTAAACATAGTGATAAAACTTTCAAATCCAGCACGCGCCTTTAAAATTAATATGTTTTACTAAAAATGAAAATATCTCATAGCATTATGCGTGAATGTGATACTCTAGACCAGTCGTTCCATGAAACGCCTCGTAGTATTCCACGAAATAATGTATTAAATTATTAAATATTAAAGTAATCCTGACATTTTAGTAAATTAGGTTAGACATCGTTAGAGACAGTTTCAAATTTTCTATTTGCATTTGTTAGAATATAATAATAATAATATCTCTACCCCTCATTCTAATCATGAGGATTAGCCCAGAAGTCGAAGACTTGTGCGGGGGGGGGCGGCATATTATTATTAAGCAGGCCGCATTTGCGCCCAGGAACGACTTACGTTGGTAGGCCCTAACCACCATTCAGTGCAGAAATGAGGCAAACCTGGAAAACCTCATTAATTAGGGGGGTAGTCAAATGTCACCCGGTATCAATCTTTCACATTGACCCAAGCCAACATTCTTCCACCCTACCAAAATATGATATATATTCGCAAAGACAAAATGTACATTCTACACGTGACATGATTAAATAAGTACAGACATTACACCAGGTTTTCAACTTTAAAGAACTACATGGTAAAACGTACTTTATAGCGAATTGAAGTGGCGATACACACTTTGCAGTTGTTGCACCTGATGATGCTTCTACAAGTAGCGGTAACGTTGTTTGGACTAACAAATATTACTTACAAGTTCTACGACTTTAAACGAACAATAAAAGTTCATTTGAACGTTGCGGCAACTATCAAAACTGCTGGACAGTGATTGTAATTTTGGAGTGATATTTTAGTAACATGAGTTATTGGCTGTTACGGTCACTGGTGCAGAGCTACTTAGAAGTTACGTAACTGTAACCAGGGAGTAGTTGAAAATACGTAGCGGGGACTGTAATTTTGTTGTATGAAGTTATTTATATCATAAAGTAGCAAATTTAGTGGAGGTTACGTATTAGTTACTATTTGAAGAATCCTGTCTCAGTGAGTGTAACTTTGGTGCTAAAGCCCACAAATGAGTTGCAGTAATAGTAAAACAGTTCATCCGGCCAATGCAATTTTTCACTCTTAATGATGTCATAATAATCCATTTGGCGAGCAGCTTTGTTTTATAAGCTGTGTTTATGTAACACGACTGATTTACATGTATTTTTTTCTGAAAACGTACCTATACCCTAAGCGGATTTCTTTCCTAACTTATTACCTCGTCAATTTACAACAAACGACTACAAAAGTCAATATAGCTCTAACTTCAGGCTACTACCCTTTGATCTTTTCTGTGTTCTGAAAAACCCTAGACGTCTTTACCCGGCATTTTCTTCAGTTAAATTATGGAGACACTATACAAAAAAAATAATTATTTTATGTTACGACTTACTATATTTAAAATAACCAAGATATTGTCACTGCAGTAAATAATTAACTCAGTCGCATTCAAAATATTTATGGAGTATTACTTGTTAATTAATTACTTTAATTAATCCGTTAGGAAAATCCCGGGATTAGTAGTTTCCAGCGCTGGGTTTTGGGACCAGGAAACAATCCGGATAGCGATCCCTTAATTCCAATCTGTGTATAATTTATGGCATAATTGGTAAAAAGCATTCATCCTGGTTCCATAAGCGTTCTTCTGTGAGGACTTTAACCCTCTAGGATTTTTACAGATTCATATTAAAATGATATGTTTGTACTTCAGTACAATACAGGATGTTAGGAATATGGGCGGCTTTATTTTGCTGTATGATAAATAGACTCGTTTAGTGTGACGTCAGATATTTAGGCAACCCGTAATAAATTGTTATAGTTGAAATGGTACAGAGCGATTCTGACAAAAAACGATATGAAAGAAATAGTAGTAAAAATTTAATATTAGTCATGTTGATCCTAATACGCATGATATTCTCATACGCAGGTGAGATTTTATTCTTGTGGCATCACTGTCATCATTAATTAAAGAAAGAAATAAAGTAAACGCAGAAATCACAAAACTTTTCTTGAATAATATCCTGTTGCGAGGTTAGTACACTTACATGAAATTATCTTTAACGTGTATCACTAGATCCTATTTGATTTTATTAATTATGTATTATTAAAGTCAACATTCGATACATTTAAATATATAACTCTATATTTATTTTAGTTTTAGTTTGCCTCTCAGGGTTTAAAATGTCTTAAATACTGGCAGAATATAGCGATATTTAAGGGCATGGCAGAAAAGACATTGTTTGGCACTTATGTCCAAAGCATATAACGTCGAAAATCGAACTTGTATGGGATTGCCTATTATTTGGCGTAAGTGACGTCACTCAGGGTTCTCAGCGTCAGGGAAAACCTGAAAAACCTGGAAATGTCAGGGAATTTGAACTTTGTCAGGGAAACGTCAGGGAAAGTGCCAATAATTGTTAAAAATCAGGGAATTTTTATTGTCGTCAGGGAAAATTTCTGAATGCTACTCATGCCGTGTCTAAATTCTTTATTTAATGAACGCACCCAGTTGCCTATTTCTGTTTGTTTTAATCACACGTGCCCGTAGATTGATATAAAGAAACGGATATATCTGGATTGTATAGCTGTTTTTTTATACATATTCATCGCCTGTTTCAAAACGTATTCAATGGTGACGTTAATTATGTAATGCACCAAGAAAATGTATAGTTTCAATACGTAACATCATCAAATATTTGTTTCTCTTTTTTACATCACACTCACACTTTTTGATTATTGTTTATACAATTTATTTATAACAAAGCTACATTAGATTTGGATTAAAATAGAACGGTTATTAGTGGTAGAAATTATTAACAATATATTTCTTGTTCATGTTTTTGTATATTTTGAAATTATGTGAGATCTGCAACAAAAACATGGAATTGATTTTAGCAACTGCAAACCAAAAACAAATAATTACCTACATGTTTGTGTGAGTGATAGGTTTAATGAAATTTGGAGAGAAAAGTAATTGGATTATGCTTTTGTAATGTAATTTAAGATGTCTAAGAATACGTTAAAATTTGTAGAGGTTCATACAATAATCCACAACCAATTCCTTTTTAAATAAACAAGATAAGAAATATAAAAATATCAACCATTTTAAACATAAAATCTGAAAATTTAAATCACACCGATTTTGAAATCTCTATCTAGCAACTGCTGCATAGACTTAGCAAAGCATCTAAAGAGTTCAAGCCGGGCTCAGTGGACATTTTAATCACGGTTTAAAAAGCGACCTGTGTGATGTTACTGTTTCAATGCAATAATGTTTTGAACCGATTTGAATACATTTAATGGCAAAACACAGCTTTCGCTGTTTTTTTGTGTACCTAGCTGTTTGCTCAGTAGTAAAATCTATTTTTAATGGTTTTTGTTGTGTTTGTTTATACATATTTCTATATTAGATCTCTTAAATGTATATTATATACATATTTCTATTAGATTTATTAAATATTTATATTTGTTAATATTTAACATAGTACAATATGTTCAATGACTGAAATAAATATTTCTAATAAAATTAAATATCCATGTCACTTATTTGTCATCGAATGGGCTCATTTATGCCTTATCATTTGACTTGTTTTTACTTTGGTTTAAGTTTTAAAATATATGATATTTTGTATGCTTTTTGTCAAGGAATTTTAAAAAAGAATGTCAGGGAAAACCTGGAAATGTCAGGGAATTTGGTTCTGAAAAATTGCTGAGAACCCTGTGACACTATTTAACGGGACCATTGCGCCAAACAAAACAAAATTAACTTTTTTTCTCAGGCCAACGGTATCTATTAAGAGACAACAAACATGTTTTGAATATGTTGAGTCAACGTCGTAAATGAATATGTCATGCAGCTCATGGTTACTAAAAAAATTTCACTTTGGTTTATGTACGCTCACAAACCTCAAGCTCACAGTAGGTACAAAATAATGAAACGAAGAAAGCAGGTACGGTTAAGGTTACCAAGATTTCCACGAGTCTTAAGCCTTGTCCTCATGGACGTGAAGTTCGCGAAAATTTGTGCGAGTTATTTAATGGTGGGAAAAAATTTGAACACAAAAAATTATACATACTTGTATATTATACAGGGCGACACTTACAAATACAATTTTGTAAAAAAATCAAAAAGGGCAGGTCGAAAATTATTTAAAAATACATTTTTGCACGACACTGGAAACTGGTCCACTGTAAAACCTGATAAGGCGGCAAAGCATGCAATCAGTGACCGGACAAAAAATGGAAAAGTGTTCAAGGGAAGAAATAAGTAACATTTTATAACGCCTATTTTATACACTATTGTTATTAATTATAACTAGAATTAATTTGTGGTTTTAATTGACACTGCTTCTTGTCCGTTTTGAACTCATAAGTTATTGGTAGCAACTATGATACGTTTGAGTAAATCATCAATAGTAATAAAAATAATAATAATACATCTTTATTTCAGAAGTATGCTACACAATATAACACAAAACGAAATAGTGTCACAAACAGACAATTATATACATATACACACTCACACACGCCCATCATATCACATACACACAAAACACACCTATGCATACTCACATATTAACTTAAAAAGTCATACAAACTATATGGTTCTAAATTTATAAGAAATTTATATAAACATTTTTTTAACATATTTATCTCGCTAATTTCTTGAATATACTTGGGTAATTTATTAAAAAGTTTAATACAATTATAATATGCTCCATGTTCTGTCATAGTTAGCTTGTGCTTTGGATAATTATAGTTTAAATTTCGAGTTTTATAATTAGATTGTGGTTTATGAGTTGCAAACAAATCTTTATTTTTAAAGAAAATCAGTTCTTGTATATAAATTGCTGTTACAGTGAGTAGTTTATTTGTTTTGAAAACACCGCGACAAGACTCTCTTACTTTCATACCAAACATTATCCTTATAGCTCGTTTCTGGCATACAAATAGTTTTATAATATCACTACAATTTCCATAAATTATGATACCATATCTAATATTACTTTCAAAAGTAGCGTGATAAATCATTTTAAGTGTCGGGATATCTATATATTTTTTCAGAACCTGCAAAGTGTAAGTGGATTTTGAAAGTTTTTGCCTTACGTACTCTATATGTTGGGACCAAGACAAAATATTATCTAATACTATTCCCAAAAATTTTACATCTATCCGCGGAACCAATGATACATCGTTTACTCTGAATGAATCTGGCTGATCCAGTCCACTACGATTGGTTCTAAAATACACTATGTTTGTCTTATTTTTATTTATTACTAATTTATTTTTTGTGAACCATTCATTGGCTATGTTAAGAATTTCAGTTGATCTTTGTTCTAATTGAGTCAAATTAATTCCCCTAACCAATATATTCGTATCATCCGCATAGGTCGTAAGTTGACAGTGGTTATTATTCTCAGTAATCTCTATAATATTATTTGTATATATAATAAATAAAATAGGTCCGAGGACACTTCCTGAGGTATTCCCTGCTTCAGTTCAAAATTATCAGACTCCGCTTGTTCTCCATCCTTTTTTACTATAACCTTATTCTGTTTCCTTTGTGAAAGATACGACTTAATCCATTTTAGACATGTGCCACGTATTCCATACATATCTAATTTATATAACAAAATGTCATAGTTAAGGGTATCATAGGCTTTGGACAGGTCTAGGAACAATCCCAGTGAAAAGTGTCCTCGTTCTATTTCCAATAAAATTTCATTAACGAATCGGAACAGAGCTGTTAATGTTGACCTCTCTTTTAAGTATCCATGTTGTATACAATTCCAATGTCCTGTTTCTGTCATAAAACTAATATTTCGATTCGATACAACTTTTTCAAATATCTTTGAAAAGGATGATAACATGCTAATTGGTCTGTAGTTTTCAATTTTCGATTCATCCCTTTTTTGTGAACTGGAACAATCAGAGCCAATTTGAGTTTATCCGGAAATATACCAAAACTAAGCGAATTATCAATGATAAACTTTAAGGGAATAATGATAGTGTCAAGTACATGTTTAATTATATTCATAGATATATTGTCATACCCAGAGCTACATTTATTTCTAAGTTCTTTAATACATTTTATCAGCTCTTCAATGCTTACCCCTGAGAACTCATTGATTGAGGGAAACGAAGTAATCGCGATGAAAATGGAATTGGTTCTATATCTGTTAGCAAGTTTGTTGCTGCAGATCCAAAAAATATTTAGTTTAGATGCTAAATCTTTAATATCACCATCAATTCGAACTTCTCCGTGTTTACCTTGTTTCCCTTTAATTTCGTTTACAATTTTCCATGCACTTTTTGCTTTATTATCTGAACTTTTTAATTTCTCAGAAAAATATTTTTTTTTTGTTTTCCTCAAGCAACTTATTGTAATTTCTTTTCTTTTCATTATGTAAGTCCTTAAATCTATTATCTACATTTTTCATAACATAAAGAGTACTCAGTTCTGCCCTACAAGTCTTCACTAGTATGTATCCACTTCGGTGCAATACACTTCATATTTCCCTCGCGTTGCACTACACTTTCACTCAATGCTCACCGCGGTAAAAGTAGTTACATTTGGCACATGTTTACCGGAAAATTGTTCTGTTAAAGCATTTTTGCATCACCGTAAATTAAAGCGATATCCATCAACTCAGTTTCTATACACATGACATGCCATTTTTGACACATGCAGAACTAATAAATTATAGTAAACAATCGCATAACAAAAACATTTAATACCTACAAAAAGTAATCTAATTTCAATATTTGGAATCGCCTGACTAGAGATCACAGTAGTCCAGTGATGTAAAGATTGAAAATACGGCAACTTCACTCCACTTTTTTACTCCTATTTTTAACTATAAAGATTTTACAATTTTTTTTAGGATATTGACTCCATTCATGACGCATCTATTCCCAAATTATTTTAGATAAGTTCTGAGTCACTCCGTATATTGCAATGTTAAATAAAGGAAAACTAAAACTTAAGAAAAAATATATAAAAATTTCTATAAAAAAACTAAAAGAAAAGTTAAACAAATGGTTTGAGGGAGACTGTATATAGCTATTTTATTTTCTATTTGGGAACCATTTTGTAATAGCAATCTCAAACATAAAAATAAATTACGTTAAAAGGGTGTTTGCTTAGTCTTAATTGCATCATATTTTGCATTTCGTAAAACACTCGGTAAAACAGTTGTGCATTTTATAGTAATTATATTTTTATTTTTGAAATATATTTGAATAAAATCTAATTGCTTTAGACTTTTTTATTTCAAAAAATCTTTAGTTGCTTGTAGACATAGAGATATAGAAGCCTTTGACTCATTTTCAATTTTAATGCAAGATGAACCAATAATGGTTCAAAAATACTGAACATCAGCAGGTGTTTACATCCTAAATCTTATTATTTTTTTTATTCTAGTCAATAAATGATACACATTAATTTAAAAGAGCTCCCCTGTAATAACATTTGCGCGCCACTGAATTTTCTAATTCAGTTAAAACTAACTTATAGGTCATGTTATTTTTGCTTTCACGTATACTACTATAATGATATTTGCATAGTTTCCACTCGTAGGTGCATGGTGTCACTCTTCGACACAAAACACGATAATTCGATATGTTAACGGCTTTGTTCGTTAATGGAAAGGTAAATACGGTATATAAAAGTATCACATAATGAAGACAAATGTGTATTGACGACAGGTGAAGTACGGATTTTGGTTATATTCGATATGACATATACAGCCGTTCGTTTTTGTTTCTTAGTAACGTAGTATTACATAAAACATTCCACAGATGATTCTTTGATCCAAAAAGTTTCTAGATATGATGAGATTTTAATTTTATTGTTTTTTACCCCTTTTCATTTTACATATTTTTTTAAGAAAATCCATTCAAATTCGGTACTGTAACCAGAAAATAAGAATTGGCATTCAAAATAATCTAGTGGTACTATTTTTGACACCACGGTCCCTCTAGCTCAGGGGTGGTCATTTTACTAGCCCTGTGTCTTGCAGTGTAAGTATTTAATTTTGCAAGAGAAATGTCATACATTCGAAATATAGCTACAGAATTAGATATTTTGTATTTGCCAGCTTTTGTATTGAAAGGAGAACTAACGCAATCATTAAATCTGATGTTAAAGTAACGTAACACTATTCTGATTCGTTCTATTGTTTTTAAAAGAGAACTTTGTTTTATACTTTAACTTTTTGATTGAGAACTTTTTTACATTATTAACTGTTTGGATAGTATTCATTAACATGTAACTTAGAGCATGGCCTTTTTCATACAAGCTGTTTTCACAACACTTAAATTGGAAGTCCATTAAAAAAATTAAAAAAAGTATATTAAAATTTATAACATCATTTATTTGTATAAAAACTGTTCAAAGTTGTCTCCATTCACCTGTAAGCAAGCTTGGACACTTCGAAGCCACAGACTATAGTTCTAAGGTCATTGAAGTACATACTTACTGTTAATGTACATACCTACAAACTGTTTTTGTTTAAAAAAACAAAATAAAAAAACACCGGAACTAACGAGGCTAGTAAACGGCGAGATTAGTGCTTGTGACGTCACATCGCGGAACGGATCACCAACTGTCGTCTGGTACATTTGCTTTCTACTCATCCAATGGCCGAGTCCCCAGAACTCTCTCAAAATGTAATTTTTGAAGTTAATATAAATGCTAATAAAGCAATCTACTATTACAAATAAAAAATCAACAAGAAAAATAAACTCACAAGAATGAGTTTCAAATGAAAAATCAAAAATACTAATGATGTGGGAGCGTTCACAATAAAATTCAGTTCTCACTTAAACGTTTTCTTTGAATCTGCTTTACAATGTTTAATGTAAATAGTTTTGTACTATTTTTTATCTTTTACATAACCAGCGTCTATTTCTACAAAAGAAGTATTGTCCAGGCTTGAAAATATTAAAAAAAAATGTTCAGTGAGATACTACTATAATTTACTTATAAGTTTTTAGTATGAATTCGGGAAATAAATATTAATTTTTAACTAAATTAATCATATATAGTGTTGTTGCAACCTGGCAGACCAAATAATTTTTAGATACGACATAAATGTATGTGATATAAACAATTTATATCAATATTAATATCTCTTTAAAGCTACAAGAAAAACGAGTTCTTATTTGGAAATCAATATATTTAAAAAAAAATAACTACAATTATAAAAATTTACCAGCGTTATGCAACCATTTCCGCATTCTTTTTTCCGACGTAGCAAAGCTATTAGGTACATTTAATTTGTAACACCTTATATAATAAACTGCCAAAGGTTTCGTTCTATGTAGTACTTATTTATAAAGGATTTCCGGAATATGAGTCCCTTAAGTTTGATGTATTATAAATTGTACCCTTAACACAACAAATTCGACAACATTTTTTTCTCTCTGACCAACGGTAACAGAATTATGACAACAAACAGGTCTTGAATATGTGACAATGTCGCTCACATACCATATTAAGATGTTGCTTACTGTGAATGAATTCTTTAGAGCCTTGTCACAGCACAGAACAATAGTTACTAGTGTCGAAAATCACTTATGTTGCTTGCAAGAAGTGTTTACCGTACAACCTTAAATTCACCATAAATTAACAAATCACGCAGCTGGTCATGGTTACTACACATTGTTCTATTTTTGTTTATGTACACTCACAAGTATCAAAGAAACACTAGACAACAATGAACTGCACTACATTACTACTATGATTAATATTACTTTTAGGTTATCAGCATGAGCCTGACAATTGCAACGCTGTCGAACGTTACAGTACGTTACAGTTTTAACGAGTTTCTTGGAAACTTCCTTTGTTTACTTCATTAATACTTATACAAAAAATAAATTACGACCAAATATCGTTACAGGTGCTCTTAGGTAACCTTAATTGTACCTTAGTTTGTAATTTCGTAACATAGTGTTGCATATTATTGCAGTTGTATTTTTATTTTTGCAATGTATTTGTAAAAAATCTGTTCATTTTAGACATTTCTTTCATAAGAGTTTCTTGTTGCTTTTGGTCAGATAAATAAGCCTTTAAAATTATGACTTATATTCCGGACACCCTGTATAAAAAATACTTCCAATTTCACTTTTGCACCACTACGTGTTTCAAGAATGGCGCATGGCTAAATATTCTGACACATTCTTTGAAAAGTTTCTTTTATTATATCTAGTATATTTCCTTATAGTCTGAGAGCCAGTGGACGGCAACCTATAAGTCAATGATTATACCTGAAATTTTGCACAGTGAGGCTTTTATACCTATCACTCATGAGGTGATGACTCGCTAAGCCCGGCGAGGCCGACCCAACTGTTACTCAGGTGCGAGAGGTATGAAAATTTAACCAACTTCGTTATTAAATTAACAAAGCTGCCGTTTGAAAATTTTAAAATTTTAGATCTAACAAACTTATTTTTATTATTTATTATATTTAGCACCTTTTTATATTAAAATAATATAAGTAACAAATGACCTTTATTTCTGGCATAGGTTCTGAGATTTCGTGATGTCGATTACAATGCTTGACATTTCTGACAGTTTTCTAACGTCAAAAATCAGATTTAATCAAATACTTTCTAAATTTATAATTTTTGCCAATTTCACAAGTAGTGTCTGCCATGATCTTAGAAGAACGGTAATCGTCTGCCTTTGTTATTTTTATATAGTAATAATTGTATATTTTAAAATCTTCAAACGGCAGCTTTGTTAATTTAATAACGAAGTTGGTTACATTTTCATACTTCTCGCACCTGAGTAGCTCTGAGTCGGCTTCGCCGAGCTTAGCGAGTCCCCACATCATGAGTGATAGGTATAAGAGACTCACTGTGCAAAGTTTCAGGTATAATCATTTACTTATAGCAAAGTTTACAGAATAAATATTTATTCTGTAAACTTTGCTTATAGGTTGCCGGCCACTGGCTCTTAGACTATTATTTTATTTAAAATTTTAAAATATTACAAATCACAAAGGACACAACGGTACGCAAATGTCTGTAAAGGCAGATCTGGCAGACAACTACCTACGTGAAAACCTAACCCAACCACTAATTATTCTCGTACACTAGCCTCCTTGGCAGTGTGATGTCACAGTGTTTTTCGTACGTTCAGAAGAATATTGATATTTCTGTTGGGTTTTTCCTATATAGGTACAGTGTGGAAGAAAGGTATGGAATAAATTCATTATTTCTAAAACAACGAAGTTTCATGAAATTTCCTCGGACCCGTCGATTATGCTTTTTATACCAACGTATTTACGACGTTCATTTGTTTTCGCGTGATAACATCATGGGATATTTTTTTAAATAGAACCTCTATATTTTTTCATCGGATTCTTGTAAAACTTAACTTGCTGAATTCAAAAATATATAATTTCAACACTTTATTCCTTTAACTTTCCGAGAAAAAAAAATAGTAACCGATCCAATAAACGCTGCAGTTGACAGATGTCAATTCTGATTAGATTTTGTTTAGCTGCCAGAAACAGTTTCTGAGGTGACTTGATTTAATTTGTTGTTTTTGCTATCAAAAGATGTAATATTCTAACATGCAATCTAATAAAACAAAATAATAAATTAGGGGTCAAATACGATTGAGGCAACCAGAATTTAATTATTAATTAATTAATTAATTAATTACTTATTGTTAAATTGTTTTAAAAATGAAGAGTCCTTATTTTGTGATACTGCCGATGAATTCACTATATCCATTTTACTCTCAACCAGCCCATCACAGACACAAATGGGAATATTCATATTTTTTCAAGCCGATTTTATTGGATTGGTTATTTTTTTTTCGGAAAGTTGAAGGAATAAAGTGTTGAAATTATACATTTTGAATTCAGCAAGTTAAGCTCTACAAGTATCCGATGAAAAATATAGGGTTCTATTTCAAAAAATATCCGATGACGTCATCACGGGAAAACAAATAAACGTGGGAAATGCGTTGGTACAGAAAAAAGAGTCTTTTTAAAAAGCAAAATCGACGGGTCCGAGGAAATTTCATGAAACTTGGTTGTTTTAGAAATAATGAATTTATTCCATACTTTTCTTCTACACTGTATAACAAATTTTTTGATTTATTTTAAAAAATTGCAGATCTGACATCAACGATGTACTATCGTTTGCAATATTAATGAGACTCACTAAAATGAATTTTGCGATTTATTTTGAACTTGTGACGTATTCATATTGAAATCTGCTTTAAGTTTTTAACATTAGTTATTAGTTGTTTCACTTACCAAGAGAGATTTAATGAAGTTTCTATTCAGAACTTCCAGAAGTTCAAAAACTGTTTTAAGAGAGTGTCATTATTATTGCAAACGATTGTACCTCGTTCTTTAAATACCTCCATAAAATGAAACCTGTAGGATTTAGATCTGGGTCTACGTCCACGTAGAATAACTGCAGTAAATGTTTTGTGACGTGCCTATTGGGAAATCGGTGTGTATAAAATCGAGAATCGCTCGCCATTTTGCCTTTGCTTTTCCGTGCGTTAAAATAATATCTATTAACTCCTCGTTACTGTACACATGTGCCATTTTTATTGATAAACAATTAGCCCTTTAAGAATACTACAAGCTGATCGTTAGCCACTCAGACCACCAATGGTAAAACGTGGACTGGTGTAGTTTTTTATTAAAATGTTTAACATGCCTTGAATTAATACTGAAATTTATTTCTTCTATTTTTAGTAAGGAATCAGAAAAAAGGGTTAATTACTGTTCACATTTCACATTTTTTATTATCTGGAGTTCCACTAATAATATCTGAAAATTATTTTACTTTTTTCAATTTCCGCTTATACCTGAAGCTGATCTGAACTTCCATATATGAAAAATATCTTGTAATTATAAGAAAAGAGCATAAAACTGTATTGAAACCATGCAGCATACTTTCTACTCTCTACCAACTCAAAATAATTTGGGGACCATATGAAATTTGACAAAAGAACTATTTAACTTATTTAAATAATCAGTGTACAAGGTTTCATATCTATCGTCATTCGCCTAATAAATTTATTATTTCGAATCCTACTTTTATTGAAAATTTGATGCTTCTTCATGCATGCCGTACTATGCATTAACTATAATTCAGTTGACGTTGGTGTTCTCAAAACAGATGCTTATAAAATGCATTAATTACGAGCTCGTTAAAAGAAATATCTCACTGCATTAAACTGGGGCACCACAACACCTCGTAAAACAGAAGCAAAAATAAAATAACTTGTTGAGAATTATGCAATATATTTAGTCTCAAATAACACAATTAAATACTATGATAGGTTATGTTGGATGATTGTACAGTCGCAGTACATATTGTTTCATCATATTCCAGCGCAGTTTTTAATAGGTTTGTTTCTACATAGCATTGACTGATAGTTTACAGCACTGTTTTAATGTGCAAGTGCAATCCATGTACTAGTTTGAAATCAGTTTCTAATTCCTTTGTTGGAACGACACGTTTAGTTCAAGCAGTAACCATTAGGAGTATAGTTTGAAGTAATTTTCATTTTTCGGTCACTCATGTATAAGGAAGTGATAAATCTCATCACTAGAATCCGAGGTACTGCTGTAATTGCTAACTTGCTCCTCTTCACTAGAGTTACTCATTTTGAAGAACTACAGAATTACGTACTTAAAAATCTGCAAATTAATTGTGCAACTATAATAACTTTCTCAGATAGCATTATTACATAAGACTTTAGTTACGTTCATCACCTAGCCTACCAAAAGTTGACTTCTGTTAGCGGTTAGATTCTATCTGCGCATGCTTCTAACTAGTGGTTTCCTAATAATCGTCAAACCGATTTGACTGTCAGCAAACAGTTTCCAAACCATCCACTTTTGTGTTGGAACAAAAAATCTTACAACTAGTTCCCGGATTATGTTGGAACGGTTAAATTCGTACTGCGCAAACTCGTGACAGTTTGCTGCTAGTTTGATGCTGTGTAGGAACAAACCTTATAGGACAGTAAGATTTTAAACCCTTGACAAATACTGCTATCTAGTAATAGCTAAACTATTTATGGTTTAAAAAATACTGATAACTGTATATTACGTGATCTTAATATGGTTCAATATGGCGATAATCAAAACAATATGCATATCGCCATAGATAATTTTTAGCTTTCTCTTCTACAAAAAATTAACAGTTTTTTTTACTGCAGCAACATACACATAAAGGATGAACTTAGTGTTCATTTTTCTTAATTTGGCTTTTGGGAAAAATAATTGTTGAAGTTTATGTAAAAATACAATAAATAAAAATAGTCACATCCAATAAATATTTTGAGTATAAAATCGCTACATTTTGGCAATATAAATACTAACACTACCTAAATTAAACTTTCTATTATCCAATAATTTATAATTCTTTTTGATAACTTTAACAGGGTTTAAAATTCCTAACTTTAAAATTACATCGACATTCTACTATTTTGGACCACAAATATGGTCACCTTAATTCGCGGTTTTATAACGTAAATGTTATTATGACCAAAATGGGATACATACTTGGGTTGATTGTCTCTTATTTAAAAGCTTTTATTATCACAATACACTTTCTTGCTGATTTCAAAATCCACGAAACGGCACATCTTCATCTCAACGATATTCGAACTCTTTCGAAAACCCCCTCCTTGGTTTGGATTTCTTGACACTTTTGATTAATCCGTAGCTGCAGCTCGTTTTCTTGTAAACATTCTCTTTACTGAAGAGGCCGGGTTCACAAGAAATGAAGTGTTTAATTTTCCTAATAGGCATATTTGGGTCGACGAAAATCCTCATGCTCCAATAGAATCTGGACATCAGGCACGTTTTTCATTAAACATTTGGATGGGTATTGTAGGTGACAGGTTTCTAGGTCCTGTTATTTTACCAAACCGTTTAACAGGCGCTGCTTACCTCAACTTTCTGCAGAACACAGTCCACACATGAGTTTTTAGAAGACATTCCTTTGAATCAGAGGCAACAAATGTGGTTCCAGCATGATGGTGCTCCAGCTCATTTTTCCATGGCCGTTAGAGAGCATTTACACCAAAATTTTCCACATAGATGGGTAGGAAGGGGACCTGTTTTATGGCCTCCAAGATCGCCTGATCTGAACATTCTAGATTTCTTTGTTTTGGGGATATTTGAAGACATTAGTGTATGATACTCATGTAAATAACCTGGAAGAGCTTTAGCTACGGATTAATCAAAAGTGTCAAGAAATGCAAAACAAAGAGGGTGTTTTTGAAAGAGTTCGAATATCGTTGAGACGAAGATGTCGTGCCTGCTTGGAAATGGAGGGAGGGCACTTTGAACATCTTCTGTAACTTTGTTCTTGTTTGTTAAAAGCTTCCTTTGTCGGTTTATTCCTAATAAACGAATAGTGGTCCATATCTCCGCAACCGTTACTTTGCGGACCCATGTTTATTGAGACTTTTCTGCTTATTTTGGTTCATACTATTACCTCCTTAAATATTTTACACTCTTTTTTTAACACCCTGTATTAGGAATATTAAACTTAAATTATTAAGCATCGTTAGTTTTCATCTATATTTTACCTGTAACAAAATCTTTGATTAAATTTGTTGACGTGTTTTCGTGTAGCATATCTAATGAGTAATTAAAAATATTAATTAATTACTTGGTGATCTTTTTAAGTTAATAACGTCCCAGTGCCAATAAAAGTACCTACCATTAAATTTTTAACTGCAAACTGACTAGATAGTTTAAATTCAAGATCACAAACCACCTCTATAATATCCTCAGGTTTAAAGATAATATAGCCAGGCTTCATATTGCTAATAATATAAATGCATTTAACATGTTTTATTAGCATTAAAGCAAGTACACAAAACGGGCGAGGTTCAGTGCCACACAGAAATATATAAATTGGTCATTACTAGCTGCGTCACTGCTTACTGCGAATTTGCTGCTATAAATTTGCTATTACAATTTCTGTTCGGGGTGAATATTTATGAATTTCCCGGAAAGATGAATGAAAGTGTTAAAGTAAGAAATTTTGCGTGAAATCAGAAATTAACTGTTGCTATGTGGACTTGTAGTTATATAGGGTCATACACAGTATGTCCAAGAAGCTTTCAAATTATTAAAAATGGTAACAATGTCACCAGAGCATGACAAAATGCATTAGTGGCTTCTGGCTGCTTCTACCACTGTAGTTGCCGCTACTATAGGACCTGACTTTAATAATTGTTCTATTATTTATTGAATTTACATTTACCTCGAGCAATCATATATACAATGTGTCCTCGGATGGAGTGCCGCACTCTTGTAAGCTTTTCTATTGGTTGAGAAAAAGTTATTCTTGATAAATAGTTTTGCTTATCTTGGCAAGCCATGACCAGTAATCAAATATGTAATCAAAACGTTCAAGCGTTAAAAATATTTCATAAAGTAAAAAAGTGCCTTTATTTTTATTAAAGACATTATTTAACAAAGTTGTTAAATAATGTCTAGAAATGTAAAAAAATAGGGTTTAGTCAAGAAAGAACAATAATCACAACGTAACTAATTTAATTTAAAAACAGGTTTTTTAAATAAATAATATAAACAACAAATTAGAACTGGAATCAACAAGCTTAAAAGTAAATATTATTCAATTTTTAGACCTCCAAGTAATACATATTTTTCTAATATTTTTCTAATTTCTTTGTATACAGACTCAAACATTTAATCGCTTATGGTGGTAAGGAACTTTTTGTTTAAGCGGATCAAAGTTCTCGTCAAAATCATTTGTATACGTACACTTTTTGTTTTAAGTATCTCCATATGAAATAATCTAATGTGGACAAGTCAGGTGCCCGTGCAGGCCATAGCGTTCACTTGTTGGGGAAGTGTTCATCAAGCTAGTTTCTGACCAAAATTATGGAATGTATATGTCGTAGTCATTGGGCGTTATTTGTCATTTCACGGAAAGCCTGGTCATTGGCTGTATCGCTGGCAAACGCTGTAATCAAATGAATATTCCTTTGATTGAATGAAGTTTGTCGTCATTTCAGGGATTGCCTGTTTCATTGTCCTCAAACAGAGTAAAATATTAAACGATTACACGTTACAGCGTTTGTCGGATGTTTGTTTAGTCATTTGATGAATTGTGTGTAGAATTTCAGGCCGTAAGTGATCTTAATATGTACAGAGTGATCACATGAAAGTTTCCCTCCCTCCCCCGTTATTGTTTTTTAAATGTAACACTTTATATTTTTACACCATTGAAAAGACTTCCAATTTAACTTCAGAAATATATTATACATGATACTTATCTTTTACGGTTTTCGATATATTACACATTTATTGTTAATATGCAACATCATATAAGTGATATATTTTTAAAGATTTTGCATGCATGAAAAATAAAAAAAATAATTTTATAAGAATGGTTCAATATGGCCTCCTTAAGTTAATAGTTTACAAGGTGTTTCCTGAAATAAAATAAAAGTTAAGCCTATATACATCTGGGAAATGCTATATTAATTTTTTTCTATTTTAAAAATATTTAAAAGTTCTTTCAACTTTTATTTTTTCATATTTTTGGTATTTCGGCTAATGACGGAGAAAAATAGGGTGGGAGGGATTATCACGTGTATCATCCTGTATGTAATAATATGTTTATCGATATGTTTCTACAACTATTCGAGTCTGACTGTAGAGAGCCACTTTGATTTAGAATATTTTATTATTTTCATCTAAAATAGATTTTGATCTATTATTCAATTTGGTATTATAATATATGTTTGCAGTAGTATAGCTAGGGTTCTGTGACACTTCGATGGCATGTCCATCTGAAGTGTCCAAAGATTAAGGGGGGGTCTGTAGAAGGTCGCTGAAGAGTTCTTGTTGTGAAGAAGAAGAAGAGAGTTGTCGACAATGACCAGAGGGTTGGTTTTGTAAATCTGTAGAAGGTGGTTGAAGAGTTTTTGTTGTTCAGAAGAAGAGTTGTCGACAATGACCAGAGGGTTGGTTCGTAAATCTACCGCTGCCGTTGAGCCTGTGCATAATTATGCGCACCTGGTGCAGGTGAACGTCGCTCGCAAATATATAAAGAGGATATTAAAAGGAGTGCATTTATCAGTTTGTTGCTGGTAGAGTAACAGAGACGAAAAATAATGAGTAATAACAATCTTCCCCGATGGTTACAAGTAAAGACGGAAAGGTATGTGGTTAGTAAAAAGAAATGGGAACCCATACCAACGGAAGTAAGAAAACGGTGCACTAAATGTGGAAAAGTACTTTACATATGATAAGGAGGGTTGGTTAAGAAAAGAAAATTTTTCATTAAGTTTCTGTAATCGATGTAATGATGTTACTGTAAAGCATAATACGTTTAGAAGCAACAACTGAAGAAAGCAATAGACAGTAGGATGTGTAAATAATTTTAGTCAAAGTATTGTATTTATTTTGTGTGTGTATATATATATATATATATATATATTAAAGATTGGTCTTAACATTTTGTATTATTTATGATACTTAGTAAAAAAAAAGGTTTATCAAGTTAGGATTTGAACCATCGCTCCGTGTTATGAGTAATTTATAACTGTCGCTTCTTAGACTCCTACCCTAACTTGATAAACAATAATAGTTGTAATAATAAACTTTATAATGAAGAAAATGATGATGAACTTTGAACCTTTTAATGATTTTTTTTATTAAAAATTTCATATAAATATCGCATCACAGCGTACCACCTATTTAGATAGTAATTAAAGTTTGTGGAGTAAACACAACACAATGATGAGAGTACTTTTACCTTTTATCACTTTATTTTATATAGTAAATTGTTATATGTATAAAGACACACAAACAATTAATGTTGAAAATTACACCCTTCCACTTCAGAATGGACGATTTCTATTGTATGAACTAGATCAAATGACTGTGAAACTACAAGAATATCCGGCCTTTTTTTATGATGTAAGAGAAAAAGAATTTCCGAGGGGTACTGTTATTAGAAATGCATATAATAAAACTGTTGGATATGTAATTGGACAAGATATGAATTACTATCCTATAACACCACGCAGCCGAGACACTTTAATGTACTGTGGAAGATATGGTTTAGAAAATTTAACTGCAAAAAGTAAAGGAAAAATAGTTTTTCATAATTTAGAATATGATTTGTATAACTTTAGAGACATTTTTTTGGAACTTGGAAATCAAGAGAGGCAATGTTTTGTATATGTTTAATTTTTATGTTATGTAAAACTAGTTTAGTTATTTTACATAAAAAATAATTGTATATATATATTTAACGAAAAATAAAACAATTAAATGATTTTTCTTATTTTTTATTATCCTTAATATAATAACCATATTTTTAATGTTAACATTCTTTAAATCTTTCTATGTACACTTTATTTCTATGATTAATATCCAAAATTGGATTAATTATATTTTCAATTTTTAATTTTATATGCAAAATGCATTTTATCTATAGCAAAGAGCTCCCAGTATTTTCTTCTACAAGATCGATATGCAAAATCCCAAGCAACCATATATCTTACTTGAGGCTTGTCATTAAATTTAACATATTTCACCATCTTATATTCCATTTATGAGATCTGCAACACCAAAGTACATGCAAACTTTATTTTAAAATGTGCTGTTTGTTTGACTTAATCTAACCTTTCGATGTTCACTTATCATTTACTTAAAATAAACTAATTACAATTTATATTTGTTATATTCATGATATATTATCAGCAGATATCCAACTGTTGTGTGTATTATCGAACCCTAGCCATTTCACATACACCTTATTTTTTTTCGTTTTAAAATTTTCTCCACCAAGTATACATCAGAATATTTAACTTTTGCAATTGTTCTTGATAGAATCCTCCTTGAATGTCTTGATTGGAATCGTCTTGAAGTAGGTACGTAGTTGGATTTGTATATTTTACAGTTTTTATTGTAAAAATCTCCGTTGACCAATTAGGCATATATTTCTTATCAAAAACACCTCTTATTTTCGATATCCGGACACGGTCTCCAACTTTAAATTTATTTTTTTTTAAATCTGACATTTTTATGTGGCTGTATACGGTTTTAAGTAAGCGTTTTTCATCCTTTTTTGTAACATCTATCGGTTTCATTTTGATTGTACGATGTTTTGTGTTATTATATTTCTCGACTACCTTTGATAGTAGTTGTGTCCATTTGTAGTGACCTTGTAAATTGAATTCTTTCCACATTATATTTTTTAAAGTTCTAATGACTCTTTCCACTATAGAAGCCTTTTTTTCGCTAAACGTTGTGTAGTGATGTACATTATATTTCTTTAATATTTGTTTAAATTCTTTATTTAAAAATTCAGTTCCCATGTCCGTTTGTAAATTAATAGGTTTTTGATATTTAAATGCTTGCTCCATAGCTGCACCAACTTCCTTACCAGTTTTAGTTTTTAGCGGAAATGTCCATACAAATTTGGAAAAACAATTAATTATAACCAATATATATTTATAATTTTTATTTTCTTTTGAAAACTGTTGCATATCTGCCAGATCAGCTTGAAATAAATCATTGAGAGATTTGATTATGACACGCCGTCTTTTGAAATTAATTCTGACTGGTTTATGAATTTCCTCTACAACTTGTCTTTTTGCTTCAGTTACAAAAGGAGACATTTTATGCAATGATATTAGCCTCATGCAGTTCTTCTATTATGGAGTTTATCTCATTTGAGTGTCCTGTGTGTCCTGCTTCTTGAGATGCAATTAATAAACGTAATTTGTCAACTAATTCGTTTGGATCGTCCCAGTGTATATATTCTATTGGCTTTTCATTATATTCCATCAACATTCCACCACGGCCTTCAACTAATGGTGCGATAACTTCCTTATACTTTAACAATTTACTTCCATCTACTTGACGCTTTGGATGATAATAACGTTTGTGGGCATTTGTTTTCAATACAATATCTTTATATGCTTGTTCGTCATTTTTTGTGTAATTTTTAGGATGTTTTTTAAAAAGTAACTCGTATAAACCTTGAGTACCTTTATATGTCTTATTTTGCACAACTATATCTGAACCCTTTATTAGTAATTGAGAGTCACCTATGTAAAATTTTTCCAAAGATGGGTTATGTCTAACACCGTACTTATGATCAAAATCTTTACCCTCACTGTCTGTTATCATATTATGTATGTATTTTCTAGGTAGTGGATCATATTGTTCCAAGTAGTCAGTAAACGATTCTTCAAGCATTTTTTCCGGAACTTCTTTATATTTATTTTCATCATGTATTTTGGGTACATCATCATCATCATCATCATCATCATCGTGCAAAATACTCTCTTTTAAATCAATTGATGGTAAAATGGAAATATGTTTTTGTTGTTTAATTTTTGATGTATTTTCAAAAGGTACAACACCTGGAGTAACTCTGAGTTCTTCTTCTTCTTTTGAGGTTTTGTATGTTTTCTATTAACATTATCAATTTGTTTTCAATGTTTAATAAGTGTCTTGTTATAGGGAAAATAAATCGTCTTGTTTAATTTTAGCATCTTTTAATAATTCTAATTTCTTTTTAATAATTTTACGTTTAGCAATTAGTTTCTTCTTTAGTTCTTTATTCATGGTTTTATAACGAACAGCTTTTTATCAGCTTTATGAACAGCTTCTGATCAGGTCTGATTATTAACTGATTGTTTATGATGCTTAGGTAGTTATATACATCATTTATTATCATTGAGATAGATAAAATCATGGAAACCTCTCCTGTAATATCCTTCAGTAATTTTATTGTCCTTGAAAATAGTTAGACAACCGTAGGGTTTTTTCCAACAGAAGGAACATAAATTTTTAAATTTTTCAAATGTCATATCAGCACCAACATGATCCTCATAAATATGTCGTAAATTTAGATCATCTTGTTTGAAAATAATTATAACATTTGCGTTGTCTCGTATTAAATGTTTTGGAATTTTAGCGTATGATTGATGTAGATAAAAACAATCTATGTCATTATGTCGCCCCATACTAAAATACTGTCGAATTACATTTTGCTGCGTGCAAGCCACATCATCAAATATAAATATTGAATTAGGTTTAGCTTGACATGGTTCTAATATATCTTCACTATTGTTGAAAGCATTATATCCGATGCCTTTTATTGGGTTCAATAATTTTTCTAAATATTTGTATTTCTCTTGATTTACAGATTTTGAGTATAGATAAATGTTTTCAAATTTTAATCCATTTTCATGTTCTAGTAAACTAACCATTAAATTTGTTTTACCACAGTTTGACGGTCCAGTAATTATACACCTTATAGTATTTGGTAGTAACTTGCTATGTTTAATTCTTTTTTTCTGCTCTTGAACCACATCGTGATTGTCTATGTCTAGAGTAACTTTTTGCCTTTTTATTTTCATGGCTTTAACACATTACAGGTGTTCACTGGTAAATAAATATAAAACTTAATGTACATACCTTTTATAATTCATTTTGAATAAAGACGGTGACGTAAATAGAATGAAATATTACTTATCAACGGGTAAAGGTCTTTTAAATTCTGCAATAAACAAATTACCGTTTGAGTTACATATTCCTACTTATAATTATTGTGGTCCAGGTATGTTGTGTGAACACTTTAAAAATCATTTTCTTTCAATATGCATTATAATTTAGGTACTAAATTGGATAAGAGGTTAGCCCGAGGTGATAAGGGTATTAATGGTTTAGATGAAGCTTGCAAGGAACATGATATTGCATACAGTAAAGAAAAGATATAAAACGTCGTCATGAGGCAGATAAAATTTTAGCTGCTAAAGCGATTGCTAGATTTCGCTCTCGAGATGCATCATTCGGAGAGAAATTGTCCTCTTTAGGAGTTGCTGGAGCAATGAAGGCTAAAGTCAAACTTGGTATGGCGTATAATTTTCATGAAAAAAAGCAAATTTACTCGAAAATGATTAAATGTTTAGAAAAACTTAAGAAGACAACTGTAAATAATATTGAAGTGTGCATGAACCAATTTCAAATTAATACACCAATAAAATTAAGGAAGAATAAAAGAAGAAAAATTGAAAATTTTGATGATAATGTACAACAGTTGAAGGAAGAACAACCTACAGTTACACAGCATAATAATATAAGACCTGGAATCACATCACGCAAAAGGAAATTTAATGATAAAAGACAAATAACGTCTTCTACTAGCACAAGAAAAGGAAACTTGACGATTTCAATAATACAACTGTAAAACTTAACGATTATAACGTTGTTGATAATACAAATATAAAACATTCAAAATTTGTGTCTAGAAAAAGAAAACTTAACGATGATAACGCTAATAATATAAAACGTTCAAAGTTTTTGACTAGAAAAAGAAAACGAGATTCAGCGGTTGATACTTTAGATAATGATGAGTTAGCATCTAAAAAAATATTGTTAGATACATCACTATTTAGAAAACGTAAGTTGGATGATAGCAATTTATCTAGTGACGATGAAGCATCTACCAAAAGGCAAAAATTATTTTAAATCTTAAAATCTTTATAGAATATTCATTTGTAAAAGAGATTTTACACAGTTAACACATCCTACAATGGCTTCATCTTCTAATCGAAAAAATTCACCACAGAAAAAAATTAAAAGAAAGAATAAATCAAAATCTAAAAATGGTAAAAAACGAAGCTGCTTACGTCGTAATTCATTAACACTTAAGGATGTAATTAAGAGTATTAAAAAAGGTATTCAGCAGGAAAAACCTAAAAACATTTCAGATGCAATTATGGTGGCGCATAGATTGACTAATAAAATAAAAAAGAAAATAAGACCTACAAGAGTGATACATGTACCAAAAAAGGGTGGATTTTTACCGTTAATTCCAATTTTGCTGGTTTAAGTGCTTTGGGAGCGTTGAGCGGTGGTGCTGCTGGTATAGCCAAAGCAGTAAATGATGCGAAAGCTGCAAAACAACAGTTAGAGGAATCACAACGTCATAATAAAACAATGGAATCGATAGCTATGGGTAAAGGTGTATATTTAAAACCATATAAGACTGGTTTAGGGCTTTTTTTAAGACCTGCTCAAGCCTCAAAGAATTACCCTTAGCATTACCCGAACGACCATTAACGAATATTGATATTAGTAAATATGCTAAATTGTTTAAAATCCCATACTTTAGAGGAGTATTTATGAGAAATGATTTACCAAGGAAAATCCATTTAAATGAAAGCGGTGTTATCAATTTAGATGATAAGAATGGACGTGGTACCCATTGGACAGCATACAAGAAACATAAAACACAAATAACATATTTTGATAGTTATGGAAATCTTCGTCCACCTCAAGAAGTAGTGAAATATTTCAATTCAAATGGAAAGTGTAGTATCTTATATAATCATCAAGTTTATCAGACTGTAAATCTAAATAGTTATATTTGTGGTCATTTATGTCTAGCTTTTCTTAATTCTAAATAAATAGTTGAACAATCCAATCATTTTATCATTTACCACATTAGTTTTCTAGTGACCAACATCGCCGCTGTTGATATGTCCTATTTGTTTACGTTATCTGCAAAGGACACAGTTCTTTCAACAAGAATATATCCTCCTATAATATTAAACGAAAATGATAAATATGTGCTGGGTTTTATCGATTTCGTTAGCTACAATTCAATTCCAAATGTTGATTCTTCAAATAACTGGTTTTTTTATGATGAACACAAACACGAAGAACTTATGATACCAGAAGGATCATATGAAATTCAAGACATTGAAAAATATATATTAAAGTATGCGAATATGAACAAAACTGACAAACTGTTTTTGTCAATGAAAGCTAATAATAATACGTTAAAAAGTGAGATAAAATGTAATAAAGATATAGATTTTCATGCTCCTTATAATTTGGGAAAATTATTAGGATTTAAACCTCAGATCCTTAAAAGATATTATGCATACATCTGATTATCCTATAAATATTTCCAAGATCAATTCAATCTGTATCGAATGCAATTTGGTGACAAATTCTTACAGTAACGAAAAACCTGTACACATTCTACATGCCTTTTACCCGACAGTTCCGCCTGGTTTCAAGATCATAGAAAGCCCCTCCAACGTTATCTATTTACCAATCAATACGAAGCGCATTGATGAAATTATAGTTAAAATCACCGACCAAGAAGGCAATCTTATCAATTTCAGAAAAGAGTTGATTACAGTAAGACTACATCTAAAGAAAATTTCATAAAAAATGGTATTTATTTATACAAATTCATCAGCGATGACTCCTACAACTGGTAATATAATATCTGTTATTGGGAAAGGAAGAACTAGTCTTAAACGACATGCTAAACCGTTAACATCGAAAAACAAACATTTTTTACGTTTATTGGGATTTAAACTAATCAGCAAAAATCATTAAGCGCATTCAAGAGATTTGGTATAATTTCAAATTAAGCTGTAAATTAAAGGTACGGAAGATTTTGCTGTTTTTAAGGTGTACTTGTATTTGTATGAAGAAGGAAAAAGTTGAAAAATGGATATTTTAAGTGTTCAAGATCATGTGGTCATCGATAATTCTATTACCAAGTTAGAGTACCATACCCATCAACCATATACATCTAATAGTTTTAGTAACAATGATGAAATTCGAATTCCAATCCAAGATCAAAATATTTACACATTACCATCTCGTAGTTTTATAGTCATAGAAGGAACATTATTAGACCAGAATAATAAGCCCAACGCTAACCTAAGTTTTGAAAATAATGGAATAGCATTTCTATTTGAAAGTATTCGCTATGAATTAGGAGGTGCTGTAGTAATAGATAGTGTTAGAAATCCTGGAATAACTGGATTAATGAAAGGATACGTTTCCCACAGCGAAAGCAACAATATAAGACTAAGTAATGCAGGATGGTCTCCCTTGAAAAATCCCGAGTTGGTAGATAAAAACGGTAATTTCAATGTATGTATACCATTATCGATGCTCCTCGGATTTGCGGAAGATTTTACAAAAATAATTGTAAATACTAAACAGGAATTGGTGCTACTTCGTAGTTCTAGCGATTTAAACGCAATTTATACAAAAGATGAAAAACCAGCCTAAAGTAAAAATAAATAAAATATTGTGGAAAGTTCCTCATGTCTCTGTTAATGATAAAGAAAAACTTCGACTATTGGAAATTGTTGAAATTGGAAAAGAACTCGATATACCATTCAGGTGTTGGGAATTGCAAGAGTATGTTATACCTAACAAAACAACAAGACTAATGTGGCCAGTACAAACGGCAAGCCATATAGAAAAACCAAGATATGTGATCGTTGGTTTACAAACAAATAGAAAAAATATTGCTACAAGAATGTCGAGTTACTTCGATCATTGTAGCGTAACGGATATCAAACTTTATTTGAATTCTGAAGTTTATCCCTATGACAATTTACACTTAGATTTTGATAATCATCAATTTTCTATTCTATATGAAATGTATGCGCAGTTTCAACCATCATATTATTATAATTATAAAAGCGAACCTTGTCTATCAAGACAAAATTTCCTTCAAATAGCTCCTATATTTGTGATTGATTGTAGTCGACAACAAGACGAGCAAGAGTCAGTTAAAGGTGGCATCGTTGATATCAGATTAGAAATCACTACCAACAAAGAAATACCTGAAAATACTATTGCATATTGCCTTATACTTCACGATCGTCTTGTGAAATACAGACCAAAGGATAATTACGTTAGAATTAAAGTTTAATAAAAAACAATGTATATCATCGACATACAAGGATTCCAGTACAAAGAAGGAATTTATTTTATTCGTGAATTAGCAGTTTTAAATATTGAAGATGGATCTACTATTCACACCTTTGTTCATTTACCAAACTTTCCCTTCCATCAAGATGAACAGCTTAAATATCATATTATTTGGTCAACAAAAAATATCCATGGACTTCCTTGGTGCTCAACTTCCTTTCACGCTGGTGATGTGTATTTTGAAAATTTAAGTATATTTTTAAAAAGTATTATAAAAGAACATGAAACTGTACTAGTTAAAGGATTCATGAAGAAAAATGTTTTAAGTGATTTAATTCCTAATTGTATAATTGACTTAGAAGTTTTTAGTTGTCCTAATATAAAAATGTTAAAATATTGTAACAATAACAACAACTATCATTGTAATAGTCATAAGATTAATAATTTGTTGTGTGCAAAGGAAAATGTAAATTTGTTATCACACTGGTATAAGAATAACTATTGTACGAATAATTAAGATTATTAATAAAAAACTATTTTAATTTGAGTTTTTATTTTATTTCAGTGATCAGTGTAGTCAGTGATATTTTATATTCAGGGAAACATAAATTTACAATTTGTTATAAATTTTATTATTATAAATTTAACATAAAACAAACAAAAAATAAAAAATTATATCATCTCCTCGTAACAATATAAATTTATATTATTATTATATGTTTCTTCGTGGTGCTTTAATATTGAATGTGAACAAAAGCAAAACATTTTTTTACAGCAAAAACATGGTAGAGTCCCCTGGTGTTGGTGTTGGTGCTGGTGCTGGTGCTGGTGCTGTCTACTGTCGAGGTCGAGGCATTAAATAAATTTTTTTTTTTTTTAAATGATTTCAACAAACCTCTTCTGAGATTCTGAATTATCGACATCTTCATCCACAAATTCACCGGTTTGGACGTTTAAAATTTGTTTTCGTCGCTTTCGTCGTTGTTGTTGTTGTTGTTGTGGCGTAGATGATGTAGATGGCTGTTGCAGTTGTTGTTGTTGTTGTTGTTGTTGTTGTTGTTGTTGTTCCTTCGAAACAAACTCTATCGCGTCTACAAAATCTTGTTCAAAACCAGCACTCGATTCAATCATACATGTAGTCGGTGTACTTTTTTCAAGTTGTCTTTGACAATCGTCTTCGCCTATGTCAAAATTATATAGCTTAACCGCTTTTTCAAAAAGTAAAAATTCTTCTTCATTATTAATTTTCGTTCGAATATATTTGATCGGAAGGTTCCCAAATTTCTTATTCAACGTACTCGTCCTCGGCGAGTACGTTAACTGTATAAATATTTTATTATTTTTAATCGAAATCTCTTTAACACCGTAACTACAATCCAAAAATAAAAAAATGTTAGATAAAAAATAAAAATATTTTATGTTTAACATACCTGAATATTTGTTTAAACACTACTACCGCCATTTTTATCGGAAAGTTTAAATGGTCAGTAATGCTGACTATAATCGTTGTTGGAGTGGTTGCCATCGTTGAAAATATCACTAACTACACTGATGCTTTCAATTGACTTTTCCTCGGCTTTTATAGCAACTGCAACACATGTTTTGTTAAATAAAATGCATAAATAAGCGAATCACGTGTTCAAATCACACACACTGTAGAAGAAATATGCATATCCTTGATAAACTGCACTGAATTATGAAACATAACATGCATTTTAATCTATCAACATGGTACCCGCATTAACACATTACATACAGCATGATGCAACTAATTTTCTTATACATCATATAACATTTAAATTGAGCAATACATATGTAGAAAACAACAGCATGATGCAACTTTATAGCTAATTTACGAGCCGCAGACCACAGCATGATGCAATACATATGTAGAAAACAACAGCATGATGCAATTTTATAGATAATTAAACGCACATACATGCGAGTGACGTCTGGAGTATGAGTATATAACCAGTGGGTTCTTAGATTTAAAATTAGTTACTCATACCAACAGAAGTAACAATTAGTGCGTCCTCCTCATAAAAAAAGTAAGTTTTTATTTATATTTTATTTTCAATATTTTATATGTGATATTATTATTTTAGCTTAAACAATATGAGGAAAACCGTTGATAAAATGTTAGATGTTGTATTAAAAAAAATTGATAAAGCGTCTACATTAGTTAAAACAAAGAGGAGTTTTGTAGACTGATAAAATTGTTAAATTCAATTGTTTTTTTATGTAAAAAATGTATAAAAAACAAATCAAATTGTGTTCAAAATTTTTCAAAATTAGAATCAAATTTAGGTCTTTTAAAACATTATAAAGAACGTTTAAAAATTTTAAAACGTAGATTATCTCCAATAACAACTACATCATTCACAAGAAAAAGAAATTTAATTTGGCAAGATATTGATTCATGTTTTGAAAGAGAATACGAACAGGCATCATTAGTAATGTAAATATAAAGGAACCGAAAATCTTTTTCCAAAAAGCATTTAAGATTTTTTCTAATAAAATTAAAACTGCATTAAAAAAGTCATTGCTAAAAGTAAATGTTATATTTTCAGCTAATTTTGTTCAACCTAAAAATCTGATAACAGATATTAAACATTTTAATACAAAAAATCATGTAATCGATAATAATACCAATTTAAAGGATTGGTATATTGAACATGTGCAAAACAAAATATTATCTAAACTTGACGGCTTTGAAGAAAAAGATTCGGGTTGGAGTTTGTATGAAATTCTAAATTTAAAAATCAATATTAATAATTATTCCCCCATTAACTGTGGATATAGTAGTTATATGAAAATGCCAAAGTTTATTAATGATTCTAAATCTGTATTAAATATTAAGAACAATGATGAATACTGCTTTCTTTATTCAATTGTAGCTGCTTTACATCCAGCTGCTTCAAATAAAAATCCAAATAGAACCACCTCATACCCACATTTCAGTAAAATTTTAAAATATGATGGTATTGAATTCCCAATAAATTTACGTGATGTCTCAAAATTTGAAAATATGAATAACTTATCAATAAACATTTTTACAGTAGAGGAAAGTGGAAAATCATCGGTGGTTCCTCTTTGTCTTAGTAAAACTAATTTCACACCTCGTATAAACTTACTTTTATTGCAGTGTAATGATGATGTTAATAATACTATTGTTGATTATAAACATATTAAAACGCGGAAACATTTTGCCTTAATCCAAAATTTATCTCGTCTGTTATGTCAACAAACAGCTGATAAAAAATAAAAAAATATTCTGTGAACGCTGTTTAAATCATTTCAAAACGACAAATAGTTTAGAAAAACACATGATAGACTGTCAAAATTTAAATAAAACTAAAATATCATTACCTTCCACAAAACAGAGCATTTTAAAATTTAAAAATTATAAAAATAAAGAAAGAGTTCCTTTTGTAATATATGCTGATTTAGAAAGTATTCTTGAAAAATATAATGATCCTAAGGCTACAAATACTAAAAGCAGATACCAGAAACATGTTCCATTTAGCATAGCCTACTACCTAAAATGTTCATATGATGATAATCTTTCTACATTTAAATCATATACCGGTAAAGATTGTGTTCAATGGTTCATTAAAGATTTGGAAAAAATAGCATTTCAAGTTCATAATATTTTATCTAATAGACTTCCCTTAAATATGAGTGAACAGGAAGAAAGAGACTTTCAATTGTCTAAATCTTGTCATATTTGTTTAAAATCCTTTTTAAATACAGACATAAAAGTTAGAGACCATTGTGGACTTACTGGCAAATACAGAGGTAGTGCTCACAATAGCTGTAACATTCAATATCAAGATAGTCATGCAATTCCAGTAGTTTTTCACAATTTAAGCGGATACGATAGTCATTTTTTAATTCAAGCCCTTAGCAAAGAAATCAAAGGAAATATTAATTTACTGCCTGTAAATAAGGAGAAATATATATCTTTTACAAAATATGTTAACAACACAAAGATTAATTTTAGATTCTTAGATTCGTTCCGATTCATGGCAAGTAGTATTGATAAATTATCATCATATCTAGAGAAAAATCAAAAAGTGTTAACTAAAAAGTATTGCAGCGATGAAATGAAATTTGAACTACTACAACGAAAAGGTGTATTTCCATATGACTATCTCGATAGTTGGGATAAATTACTGGAGGAGCAACTACCTCCAAAGGAATGTTTTTTTAGTCAACTCAAAAACAGTTCAATTAGTGATAGCGATTATGAGCATGCCTGTAAAGTGTGGAACACATTTAATATTATTAAAATTTGCAACAATACGCTGAACTCTACCTACAAACTGATGTTCTGCTTCTAGCTGATATTTTTGAAAATTTTAGATCAGTCTGTTTGACAACATATCAGCTTGATAGTCTCCATTATTACACTGCCCGTTTAGCATTTGATAGTATGTTGAAAATTACAGAAGTTGAATTAGAGTTATTAACAGACGTTGATATGATCATGTTTATTGAACGAGGAATAAGAGGAGGGTATCACAATGTTCGAATCGTTATGGCAAAGCAAATAACAAATATTTAAATTCTGAATTTGATCCTAATTTGCCTACCTCTTATCTAATGTACTTTGATGTAAATAATTTATATGGTTCAGCAATGTGTTCTCCTCTACCACAAAGTAATTTCGAATGGGTCAGTGATGTATATTCAGTAGATAATATTGAGGAAATTCCTGACGATGGTGAATTTGGATACATTTTTGAAGTAGATATACATTATCCTAAGGAGCTCCACAAAAGTCATAAAGATCTACCCCTTCTACCTGAACATTTAATACCTCCAACATCTAAATCAAAATTCCAAAACTATTAACCACATTATTTGATAAAAAAAGATATGTTATTCATTATCGTAATTTGAAACAGGCCATAGCATTAGGTCTAAAAGTTGAAAAGGTTCATAGAATTTTAAAATTTAAACAAAGTTGTTGGATGAAAAAATATATTGATTTAAATACAGAACGTAGAAAATTGAGCAAAAATGAGTTTGAAAAAAACTTTTATAAATTAATGAATAATGCTGTTTTTGGAAAAACCATGGAAAATGTTAGAAAATATAAAGATGTAAAGCTAGTCACTAAATGGTCAGGTAGATATGGTGCAAATTATTATATTTCAAAACCAAATTTTCACAGCTGTACAATTTTTGATAAAAATATGGTTATAATTGAAATGACACGGTTAAATGTTACCTTTAACAAACCTATATATGTAGGATTTACTATATTAGATATTTCCAAAATAATTGTGTATGATTTCCACTATAATTATATTCAAGATAAGTTTACAGATAAGGCAAAATTACTTTATACAGATACCGATTCTTTAATCTATCACTTCTTTATTGATGACATTTATGAACATATTAAACAGGACATTCACAAATTCGATACATCAGATTACCCTCCGGATAATATATATCAAATCCCTCAAAAAAATAACAAAGTACTTGGCTTAATGAAAGACGAATGTAATGGTAAAATCCTTACTGAATTTATAGGATTACGATCAAAAATGTATTCATTAAAAATAGAAGAAAATAAAGTCACTAAAAAGGCTAAAGGCATAACATCAGAAGCACTGAAAAAACTCTCATTCGATGACTATTATCAATGTCTGTTTAATAATTCTATATTAACGTGCACACAAAATTTGATTCAGTCGGAGAGACATGAAGTGTTTACAATTAAGTCAAAGAAAGTGGCACTGAGTTCTCACGATGATAAAAGAATCATCAATTATATTTATACAGATACGCTACCCTGGGGATTTAACTGTAATTATATGTTAGAAAAAACATGAATCAAGTTCTAAACTCCTCATTTTGTTTTAATTAATTTTAGATGAGTTCCAATAACAACAACAATATTTCCGGCTCATCCTCCTTCGCAACACCAATCAAGCGGCCACGACGAGTGGTACGCTTCGAAGAAGATGATGAAGATGTGTTATCAGCAACAGGTCCAAGAAGGATTACACCGATAACGGTGACAATCCATCAAGATGAAGAGCAGCAACCGTCAACGTCCTCGTCCTCGTCCTCCCAACCACAATCACAAAGTTTTGCACCTACACGGGTAGAACTATTAAAAAGAAGAATGAAGAGGAGCCGCCAAGAGTCGCCGTCGCCGTCTCCATTCGAAATCTTGGGGCATATGACGCCGTTGGAAAAGGCTGAGTTGCTAATTGCAACTCTTGAATCAATTCTCGACAAATATTTAATAGATTATTAAAACGTTGGATAGAAAGAGTTGGGAGGAGGACATAATAAAAAAAAAATTTAAAACTATTACTGTTTCTTATTTAAACTCGACAAATATTTAATAGATTATTAAAACGCTGGATAGAAAGAGTTGGGAGGAGGACATAATAAAATTTTTTTTTTTAAATATATTACTGTTTTGTATTTAAATATTTTTATAGCGTTGGAGGAAAATTAAATAATAAACATTTTTAAAACTGTTACTGTTTTTTATTTAACATTTTTAACAATCAACTTCATCAAAACCTTCATCAGAATTCATATCTACATTATCACCACCATCACAATCTACACACAGTTTGTGTTCAGCTAAACGAGACTCCATAAAATTATTAAAATAATTCTCCAAGTTCAGTGCTGACATACCTCGACTTAAACCTTCAAAATCCATTTTATAATCCAAATATTTTTCACATAAATTATACACTTTTACATGTCTAGTAATTAATGCAATTTTTGCATCTTCTGTCATATAGAAATTATTATTATTATTTATCATCTTTGACAACGTATCCAATAGCAAATCTTTGACAGCTTTCCGTAGATTACAATTCATTTTGTTTTCTTTTTCACTGTTACTCTACCAGCAACAAACTGATAAATGCACTCCTTTTAATATCCTCTTTATATATTTGCGAGCGACGTTCACCTGCACCAGGTGCGCATAATTATGCACAGGCTCAACGGCAGCGGTAGATTTACGAACCAACCCTCTGGTCATTGTCGACAACTCTTCTTCTGAACAACAAAACTCTTCAACCACCTTCTACAGATTTACAAAACCAACCCTCTGGTCATTGTCGACAACTCTCTTCTTCTTCTTCACAACAAGAACTCTTCAGCGACCTTCTACAGACCCCCCCTTAATCTTTGGACACTTCAGATGGACATGCCATCGAAGTGTCACAGAACCCCGCTAGCTATACTACTATGCTCTAAATGGACGGAACTATTTTATTTATATTCTATTTTGCATTTTTCTGCAGGCAGTATTACATTTCAAGAATATTCAGCAAAATACTAAACAAAAATCCGTCAAGCGCCGTAACGTGTAATTGGTAAACCATTAACTTTGTTTGACGAATATTAAACAGGCAATCCGTGAAATGACGTAAAATTTCAGTCAATCAAAGGAATTTTAATTTCATTACAGCCTTTGCCGGCAATGCAGCTAATGACTAGGCTTTCCGTGAAATGACGAATTACACTCAATGACTACGACATATCTATTACTTATTGCATTGTCTAGGTCTGGTAAAACAAAATTATTGAGAATTTCCAAATACAAATTTTGATTGAGATTTTTTTCCGAAAAGTAAAGACGTGTTTACGATGTGTTATGCCACATCACGTTTATCTATTTTTTTCTACGTTCATGCAAAAACAATACTTTATTGAACTATATTTAGTGGAAAAAGTGGTTCTTTATTGGACTCATCTGTCATTCTACTGCAGCGTTTTGTCATCATGACAAACATAAACCTTCAAATCGACGTCACATTTTTCTAGACTTAGTGTCATTTAAATAACATTTTTTGGTTTTTGCATGAACGTAGAAAAAATATTGTATGCAACTCGTACAAAAAGTGCTTATTGTACTCGACGTGTTGTCCTACTCGGCCTGACGGCCTCGTTGGACAATTTCACGTCGCGTTCAATAAACACTTACTTTTTGCACTTGTTGCATAAATAACTATTAGTTTATGATTATTATCAATCGAAAAGTTGTATTTTTTTGCCCAGTACCTACAATTTTGTGAGTAAACCACCGCATTTGTAGAGAATGGTGATTCGTATAAAATATTTTGATGAAATAATGTGTTCTATTATTAACAAAAAATCCAAACGACATCCATCATATCGGTCCAGCAATTTATGATTAAACATTGGTTTGAATAAATGGATTTTGTTGTGTGATAAAAAAATTATCTGGATATGAGATCTCATAATAGGTACCTATATTATCTGATCTTTTCTTAGTGACATCTTTGTTGTACAAGTATCTTTTGTCCATAACTAAAACAGTAGCAGCATTATCATCATTGTATATATATTTTTTTAATATTCTTAACATCACCAGGAGCATCGAATTTTTTAATTAACTTGCTACGCGTTACAGTCTCATTTGAATACTTTTCATTAAACGTTTGTATCGTATATTGATACGAAACATTACCGATTTCATAACATTTCACAAGGTGCATTCGTTGCTTCAAGCTAAACATTATTAATAATAATTATTCGGGGGCCCTTAATAAAAATAGATATTTTGACTGACATTGATAGCGAAATATCCACGATTCATGGTAACTATATGATAAGTAAGATAGTTCAAAATTGCGGCGTCTTATTATTTGTGAATTATGATTATTATTATTTCTTGATTAAACCCCGTATTTAAGTATTTCTCGAGTTTTCAAAAGTAAAGGCGCTTTGATTATGCGAAGTTTTACATTTTGGAATTTCTTCAACACCTTGTATGTTTGATTACTGATTACTAGTCATGACTTCCCGAGATAAACAAAACTTTTTATCAAGAAAAACTTTTTCTCAAAAATTAACAAATATCTAGGTTTAGTATGCTAAATAACAATTCCATAGATAAAGATTTATACAAAAACAAAAAAACATATCAGGGTTAATGAAATAATTCAATAATTTTCGCATATACGAAGACGTAAAGTCAGCTACAATAGCTGAAATCTAATCTATTCCTATGATTGTTTTTTCAAATGGTCTCATATAAAGTTGTTGAAGTGCGCCTGATACAATAGCCAGTATATTATGCTTCTGGATTTGCGATATTCAGGAATGAAGTAACTATTGAGGGTACCCTCGTCAATATGTTGATTCCAACAGACTGAAAAGTACATGTTTGGTTGATGTATCTTAAAAAAGATTCTGTCTTTTGTTATGCGAAATGGGCGCAGAGAAATATATTATCTGCATATTTCAACAGCATTCACGCAAAATCCTTCTTCTACAGGGTGTCAGTTTTTTGTAGACAAAAAACTTTATGGCAACTGCACAATAATGTATTTTACTTAATGTACCGAGCCAATGGAAATACCTTTCTCAACTGTCTATACTCAACGTACAGGAATTGCGCAACAGAAGAAGGGACATTATTTTTGGTAAAATGTATGTGGATTATGAAAATAAGTTTTTTTTAAAAAATAGTCATTGACGTAGAAGTTCTGTTTAAGAAAGGGGTTGAGCACCTCCTCCACTCCGCCACTGTGTAAGTTTTTGAACATCATTATCGCTTTTTTATGCCCCTTTATTAATAGGCATTCTCTCCCATTATGAAAAAAATCTAAGTATTCCTTTATAAGTTAATGAAAATCCGAGAACAAAAAAAATATATATTCAACACCCTGTATATCGGAAACGAAACCTTCTACGACATATGTTTATATGAACTTTGCTTCTGAAAAACATGTGTCCTATCTTCTGTTGAAATTTGTCTACAAAAAACTGACTCACCCTGTATAGTTGTAATTTTTTTTGAAATATCCGTCATGGTGTCATGTATTGAAACAAGTAGGTAACTGCCAATGTCCTGTACCTCAGTAATTTTCAAATTTGTCAATTCGCAGCATTGACAGGCACCAAAAACCTCAATTATTAGTGCAAATTAAAATAAATCAATTTCAATATACCTAACAACATGTAAAAGGTAAAGAGATATTACCTTAATCATTAAATATTCTTTATTTTAAACCCCAGTCTAATATTCTTCAATATGTGCTCTTTCCAATACTGCAGCTTTTTTGCTTTATATCCTCTCGATTTACTCTTGAAATAAGTAGTAAGCTTATTATATTTTCCAAAATCTATATTTTTGTAAACCTTTAAGTAAGCTTCAGCATCGAATACTTCGACCACATAGATGAAATTGCATATTTTTTCTTCAAATTTAAAAAATACGATAGCATGACTTCTTCATTTATTGTCATTACTCCTCGTTTTTCCCCATTTGTTAAATTCAGCGATTACTTTCGTAATGTTCTGTGGACTTCAATGGCAATAATATTTACTTTCTTGCATTTGTTCCAAATTCAGATAGAACCACAAACCTAGAAAAAATATAGACAGCGTCGGTTCATGATATAGGTCACGTGACAGGACCCGCGTTGCCTAGGGTCTTACGGTCCAGAAAATGAATATTTTATTTGCTTTATGTTGGCGGTTGTGCAAATATCATGGCTGCATTGCAATATGAAATTAACTAACTTGCTGTCATTTTAAATGCCATTAAAGAATGTGACCAATCACAGTAAACAAATGAGCTTCACGCTACAATACAACCAACGTAAATTGGCATAAAAAGCATAGCATAGGGCAGCCATGAATTAGCGGTAGCCGGCAATATGACACTAGCACAGTCTATATTTTTTCTAGGTTTGTGGATGGAACTGTTTATTAAATAATTGATAATAAACAAAGTACCATAGCAACCAGTAGGTATAACAAAACCTACCTACGTTTCATTGAGTACTAAGAAATATCAAGTCGTGCGAATATTTTTCTGACTCCGCAAATATGATTGTGATGTGATTATGAATAAAACGATCATTCGTGTTTTAATTACCTTTTATCCATTTAATAATATTAAACGCCCTGCTACTTAGAACACTTAAACAATAAATAACTCTTTCTCGTCTTACTATTATTATTACTATAAAAGGTGTTTAAAAACATATATTGAAGTAATTGCAAATACAAATCGAATCCGGTTGTATGTCATACGAAAAAATTATATAACTCCTGTGGTCCCCAGTGAAATGGCGGATGAGGAATTACATGCATGACTGTGCTTTTTATATTGAATTTCGTAATTACCGCTTTGTGGGGGCGAGTGTGATTGTGTAGAATGAATAAATTCAATTTTATTAATTTGAAATTACAAATTACAGTTCGCAGTAGTAATTATGAATTTTATAGTTTTCAGAGCATGAAAACTTTTTGCCGACCAAGAAAATAACGCCTCATTGTAGTTGAAACGGTTTTATTTTGTTTTCGCGGCTAGGAAAAAGATGGAAGAAAGGGATATTAAGAAAATGAAGGAAGGAAAAACAGGGTTGGATATTAAAGTTCATAAATCGTTGGCTTATAGTGCAAAATTAGCATAATAATTGACACAGAGTGGTTATGGAGTTTGAAAGTACTGGAATACGAGGTGGTGATGCTACGAGCGGCGCGTTGAATATCGTGGTTGGAAATTCGCAAAAATACTATTTTCCTTATTATATCCAACCATCGTTACTTTTTTCATAAGGTAGAGTCTTAGGGGAAAATATGGGTTTTATGCGTTTTAATGTACAATAATTTCACAGGTTTCAACATCTTTATTTAAAATTAAAAGAAATATATGTATATTTGTGGGATGATAGTATTTATTAATCAGACAATGAGAAATATATGAGGTTTGATCAAAAAGTTCCAGGACTGATATTTTATAAATTTATTGAGATGCATTGCATATTAGAATTTATGCAACCATTATCTCCTAAGAATAATTCCTTCTACTTAATCACACACTTTATTCAATGGCGTTTTAACTGTTGGCAACATGTTGAAAATGCGTCTGTCAGAATTTGCTATAGTTTCTTTAGCAATATTTATTTGTCCTTTGATGTGGACTTCAGTTTGGGGAATAGAACAAAATACGTGAAGGCCAAACATCCCATTTTGCCTGACTTGCTTCTTGGGTCTCCGATACCTTCTGCTTTTTTATTGTAATGACTGGATTTAGTCTCCATGTCAACATCGCTACCTATTACGATGCTCTTACGGAATGTGTTTGTTGCTCGTGTTGTTTTTGATCTTCATATATTACCTTAGGAACTAATTTAGCTGCAAAGCAACTTAATATCTCTACCCCTCATTCTAATCACAGGGATTAGTCCAGAAGTCGGAGACTTGTGCGGGAGAGGAGAACTTCTCAGACAACTTCAATTTTTTTGCTAGTATATCTTGCTATGAATCAAGCAAAATGTTGATCTTTTCAGCTATTTCCAAACTATTTGACACCACAACTTCATTCACTCGCACAATATAACTCGTCGGTCGATCTTAACGGTGATCTGGACTGGGTTGTCCTCACCGCCTGATTGACGGCCTTCGTTGAATTATTTAATTCATTCATGGCACTTTGGCCGATCCAAGACTTCATACTCAAACAATTTACATAGAGTGACACGCTTTTCTGTAATATTTTTCCAAATTGACACAATTGAAACCAGCATGATGCATTTAAATGGGTCTCATTACAAAATCACTGCACATAGATAAATGTATGTGTATTTTACATCAGTTGGTCGCCAAATTGATCCTAAAATCATGACAGGTGAATATTTTTCACATTATCAAGGGCAGTCATGTGGGTGGTTACTTTAACCACCTCTAAACAATATATTTCTTCTATCATGGTGTGGAAGTGACAGCAATTTAGAAAGAAAATTTTAGTCTACTCCAAAGTTTTCAAAGAAACCTGAAAATAAAATAAAATATAATTTTAACGCTCTGTAACTCAAAAACTAAGGTACAGGTACTTGGAATCACCCCTGAAATATTTAAGTTTACTTAGGAAAGATCCTCTATTTATATATATAATTTTATCTTATCAAGTTACATGATTTTTAATCTAGTAGTTTTCCAAACTACGCGAGGTGCGGTATCTACATCTAGTGGTCACTGTCTACTCAATGTTGAGAGTTGAGACACCACCACTAGTTTTGTTTACGCAACATTCAATTGTTTTTTTTTTTCTTATGTGTGCCATATTGGATATTGACAGTAACAGATGTACATTAAAATTATGTGTGCTACTAGGCGTATATCCACATTTGTTTTTATATATTATGTTTGTTGTATTCAACAATTTGTTGGTCAATTGTATCATATATTGCCTTATTTTATTTTTTGTATAGTGGCGTAGTTATGTTTTTACAATATTAGCCTTGCTAAATAAATACATATATAACCAAAAATTAAGAAAATTAAATCATTTAAATAAAGATTTTAGTTGTGACGTAAAAAAAAACAACAAACGGACAGATTCGACATTTATTAACTTTGTTTTTATTGTTGGAAGTCTTATTTCTCAGAAGTATTTAAATATTTTAAGGATGAAAATTGTCATTGTTAATCTTCCGTTAAATTATATTAGAAATAGTTAAGCAAAATGGCTCAAGGCTTTATAATTCTGCAGTGGTGTTCCAATATTTAAATCGACTCTTCCAAATATGGATTAGCACTCACGGTATCTGTTGTTTGGTCTCCACAGTCTCCATTAATTTTTTTTCTTTGAAATGGTCCGAAAGGTAAAATTTATTGCAATCTCTGTGAAAATATAGAAAACCCACGCGGCTTTTCACAGTATTGAAAACGTTATGGGCAACATTAGATTAAGAACTGAGATTTGTGTGCACGAAAATGAGCGTCACATCCTGTGTTATCTTCTTATTAATTATTTTTTTATGTTTGTTTTTATTCATTTTTAAATATTTTGTTCAATTAAAGATATTTATAAATTACTTAATTGGCTATTATAATAATTATCTTATTAAAATTATTTTCTTAATTATTAAAGAGAAAATTATTTCTTAAATTATTAAAGTTAATTAACTCATGAACTAATTTTGTATAATTAACGTTTTTTGACAATATAAAGTAGCAAATATTATATCTATTTATGGAGGAAAACAAAATACAAAATGAATGGCATAAAAATATACAGGGCGTTGCATTTAAAAAACAGTATATGATTGCTCCATATGTTAAAAGAGATATCCTGTATAGCAACTATAAGTAAACTCTAAAGGAAAGAATTCTATCAGAAGCAATTTTTATCATTCCCATATTGCAGCTATTCTCAGAGATACGACGTAAAGTCGCCGTATTTCACGCCGTAAAATGATGAAATTTGTAGTGTTTTTAGGTAGCTACAGAAATCTCGAAAAACGCAGAACAAAAGTAATATCAAAAATAAAATTATTGATGTTTTGTTTATCCACTTTTACTATTTAAATTCTCAAATAAAATAATAACTTTTAAAAAGCGATTGTAAGACGCACATGATTTTGTTATTCTAACCCCACATTTTAACAATTATTTTCACACATAAACAAAAGTAAACAAATTAATATCCAGAACTATGTAGGTTTATGTTATAACAATATTTACATCTACAGTTAAATTGAAGAAAACAAATACATTTTCTAAAAGATTTCTGTATCTAAAATTTTGTTTGTTAGACCACTTTCTGTCGTTACATATTTGCTTTACTTCAGTATCTTTTACTATTCGCAGGTGGCATGAGAGTACATTGCTATTATTTGTTAAGCCTAGATTATTCAATTGTTAAATGCTAAAAAATCAACAATAATAATAATAATAATAATAATAATAATAATAATAATAATAATAATAATAATAATAATAATAATAATAATAATAACAAAAATAATCAAATTCAGTTATTTGATTATTTGTAGAAAATATTATTTAAAGAATACAGCGCCTTTAAATGATTTTTTCTTAATTTCACCATGTACCTATCTAAAAAATGAAGAGGTTTATTAAAGTTCCAATGACGGTATTTTAAGTTCCTCCTTATCTTTTGCAGTTTCTGAGATACCCTGCAATTACAGCGAAATTACGACACCCTGTACATGATTTTTCTTGAGATAGCATGTTAATACCCGAATATAGGTATCCTGAAATGTAAATATGTCTCATTCCAGATGCTCATAAAATTCAGAGACATCTCAGCGTCATCTCAATAGAATCTAGCCTCGCTTTCTAGGAATCTCGCCGCTGTTCCTCCCGGAGGCCAACAAATACGTCTCCATATAAGAAAAAAACAGTTGAGCAGGATATCAGTGGATACACAAATGTTTCTTATATCCAATTGCATCTTTTCTGGAGTGCCTTCAGCTATGAGTAGCTTTATGCTTGAATGGAGCCCGGGGTGGAAAACGGGTTTTGATCTCAATATCTGCTTTGAGTTGCTGTGTGTATGTAGCCCAGGCATCCGAGTTGCAGCGGCGTTCCGTGTCAGTAACTTTCAAATATTCGAAATATAAACACCATGATTTAATATTGGCTATTATTGCCTTGTTTCCAGTTTCTATACCAGCATTATGAGTACAATGGTTGGCAAAGTTCAACTATATCCGAGTTTAATATAACAAAATTGGAAAATATTGAGTGATACTGCATGAAATTGTTTGCTTGTGGTTTATTCTCTAGAAACATATTTTTATCGTTTATGAATATGTTATTCCAATGCATCTATTAGTATATTATTATGTAGTAGAAAGGTGTATGTGTTATAGCCAGCCAACATTTTCAGGAGAGACTGAATTAAATGTTGGTGGGACTCTATGACAAAATGTTGCCTTCTTATACTGGGTGATCTATATTACTTAAAACTATCATATCCTGAGTTATCTGAAACCTATAGTCAGCAAAATTAAGCAAACCAATTGGTGCAAGCAACTAAAAAATGTTACTATCAGGAAAAAATCAATCAAATAATCCATCAAAAACAGCTTGAGTATTGTATTCGAGTTATCGAATAAACTCTCCTTAAAATCTACTAACTTTGTTATTAAACATAATGATATCTCCATTACTGATCCTAAAAAAGCAACTTTGTTTAGTGACTATTTTCACAATGTTGCTAGTGATGTAGTTGAACGGTTGAACTTTTATGCGGAATCGTGACCAATATGTTTCTATTAATAATGTGACCTCCGAGATAAAGAAGGTTAATATTGGAGTGCCCCAGAGATCAGTATTGGACCCTATTCTGTTTCTATTGTACATTAGTGATCTAGACAGGTTGTCTGGATCGGCATCTTTTACCATGCCAATGATACATCGGTGGTTATTCCAGACAGTTCGGACAAACGTCTGTCAGAGGCTTGTACTACTGTAATGTCAAATATGAATTGGTTTGGTCAAAATTTATTGTTTCTTAACACTGACAAGACTCAGGTTATAAGATTCCATAATAGACAAAAAAATTGTAGTAGCATCAATGTCAATGTAAACAATACATATATTAATAATGCAAGTGTTGTAAAATTCTTAAAGGTCTTACCCTCAATGAGTGTCTAACTTGGAGCAATCAGTGTGAGGATTTGGTAATGAAACTAAATTTTATCGCATATCAACTTAAGAATATCAGACAGGTTCTGAATACAGGCCAACTCATAAAACTGTACTATACTCAGGTTGCGGTACTGTGTCTGTTTCTGGGGATCATCCTGCCATTCAAATAATGTTTTTGTTGCACAAAAGCGTGTAATTAGATGTATGTTAGGACTGTCAGCCAGGGAGTCTTGTAGATAAGTTTGTGTCCGTTACAATGTATTAACATTGCCTTCAGTGTTCTTGTATGAGATATGCATCTATATATTTACTAATAAGGCAGGCATAATACACGGCAGGCTGACCATTTTAATTTACCTTTTAGTAGATGTAATGTCTCTGAAAGATCTCCGAATTGTTTTGGATTAAGAATCTTTAATAGACTACCTGATAGTATCAAGATTTGTTTATCTATTTATCACTTTAAAAAGGCATTGACAAACTACCTAGTGGACAAATGTTTTTATGCTGTAGATGATTATTTTATTGGTTAATTTTACAATTGCTGTCTGCGTCTTATACAAATTTTAATTATATTTAATTTTTATATTGACTTGAGGAAATATATTATTATTATTATAAAAGAAGTGTTCAGGGGGCGAAAGTGAACATAGAAGCCTACTAAACATATGGTCGAATATCAACGGTTACTGAGATAGCAATGAAAATATTTTTACCCGAGTTAATTATTGTATCTAATGCATCAGTAGAGAACAGTGTTCTGTAGGTATTATAAATTATAACATTGATTAAAGATCTAATAAACCTAAATTAATGAATTAAATTTTCAAATATACCACCGTCCGCCTCGATACATGCAGCTCGTTTATGGATTTCACGGGTAGCTCGTTGAAGTGCACGGTAATTTTCTCTTATGAGTGCTTGGAAACCACCTCGGCCAATCCAGCGTTATGGATGTTAAGATGATTGATCACAACACGATTAAAATGGGCAGGGGCACCATCATGCCTAATATCCAGTGGAAATAGATCTGTCAAATTATTTTCTAAAAGTTCTATATATCTAGCTCTAGTAAGATGACCATCTAGCACAGCTGGGCCAAGTAATTGATTATTATTAATCATACCACACCACATGTTAATGCTGAAACGGTGCTGAAAGTTGTTTTCTACTGTGGCGTGCGGATTTTCACCTGACCAACGATGTTTATTGTGACAGTTATTTACCCTATCACCAGTGAATTGAGCCTCATCAGTAAACAAAATGCATTTGTAAAGTGTATGGTTTGCATTTATCCAATTGCAAAAATGCAACCGCAAATCATTAGATATCACCGTCCTGAAGATTCAGGACGCGCTGAATATGGAAAAGTTTTAAACCTTTTTGTAAATAACTTCCCATGCCGTAGTTTGATTACTTTGGAGACGGGTTGCAATGTGCCTTGTACTTACACCCGGGCTACGCTGTACCATATTTAGAATTTCTTCTTCCAATACTAGACCTGGACCAGCTTGCCTTTCAGATGTAATTCTCACACTGGGAAACATTCCAGTTTCACGTGCATTGCTGACTACCGTCTAGAAAACATTTCTATCTGGCACTCTTCTGTTCAGGAAGCGACGTCGATATTCAGCAACTGCACGATTAGCGCTACCTATAAATAAAAATAATATCAGCATATTCTCGAGGACTAAATGTGGTAGGCATTACGAAATTATGTACAATACCGACTAAATGAACGCACATGTAAAAATAAATGTGACAGTTATAAAATAAGCGTTTGAATCACAAACGTCAAAATAAATGTGACAATTAGTAGTCACTAATGTGAGTTTGGTTTAGAATGCATGACCTACCAAAATAAAATAACAAATAATAACAGCTTTCGCAAAAATAGCAATACAAATGTTTTACTTCTATCTCAGAAACCGTTGATATTTGACCATATTATGTTTATTAGGTTTTTTTTGTTCACTTTCATCCACTAAACACTCCTTCGAATATTGGGAGTTCCCCTCATTCACTCTGTAGATACAGAGTGATTTAGACATACTAGGGAAAATCAGCGCATAGTCAACAACTTGATTAATCGGAACGCGTACGAAATTTTGAAAATAGTATATTTGGATAGAAGGACTGAAAATATGATTTCCAACTATTTCTTTTCCATTTTTTTATCACGTTTGTGGCAGAACATTTAAAAAATAAATTTGTGTGATGCCACAATATTTAATTTGTTACGAGTATATGGCGACGTCATAAATTCATTTCAATGTTCTGTTATTTTAAACTTGGCGGCAAGGGGGAATACCATCATTGTCAATTGGCAATTTACTTATCAGCTGTAATTGCATAAAAACTGTTGCGCTTAGTTAACTGAAACTGTACTTTATTCATTATTTAATAATTTATTTACATTTAAGTGGAAAAAATCTAAAAACGGTTGTTGTTAAAAATGTTTTGTACTATGCTGTTCAAATACCTGTGAGCGTACTGATAAAAAAATACCCACAAAATACTCAAAACCACTTGAAACGCTACCGTTAACCGTCACCGTGAAATAGATAACTATAACCTATAATTTAAACTGAAACCTCAAAGGCATTGAACAGTTGAAATCAGAATCAACCGGAGCTGCCTATATCTAAATTAAAAACATACCAATACATGATTTTACATTCTTTATATATTATATTTTATGAAACAACTATTAATTATAATATATTTAATACGTTTACACTTTATACTGACATTGTTAATGACAGAAAAGTTTGAAACAAAGTAACAGAACACAACGTTGCCGAAATGAATTGGCCATGATGTAATAGAACCTATAAAACGTTTTAAAAAATATATGTCAATATTTTCAAACTTGCAGTTACTAAAGGACAACTCTTTATGATCAATATTTTTAGAAAAAATAATTATTTTTGAATTTTGAAAAATCGTGCGCTGGTTCATTATTCGAGCCGTATTTTTTGTTTTGTTTTTACGAATTAAATTTTTTTTAAATCTTTAGGGTTCCTAGAATATCTAAAAAGGGTTCTGAACATCTAAATCGATTTTAGTCTAATTTCGTATGTAGTTGCAAATAGTTTATTTGACCTTGATGAATATGGTAGTTTTATCAAGTAACACAAAGAGCACTAGTTATGCGTAATTCTATTTATTTTTTTAAATATTTTTTTTATTTTTCTTTGAATATTTTTTCCAGTGTGCATTCTGCAAAAGATATATACCTACATATCACAAATTACGCAAAAGTATCAAATTTTGGAGACATACTGTTACATATTAACTTCGATAACAATATGAGTTAGTTAATATTTGTTAAGCCTTATGGGCGGTTGATAAAGTAATTACCTACTGTTCTTAATTAAAGTGTATAATGTCTTAAGTGTTAATTAAAATATTATTATTACCAACTTGGAGTATTATTCTCTACATATCAGAAGTGGGATTGCTCACGTGCAAAATGAGATTCTTAATCCCAGTTAAAACTAAACATGGTACATTTTAGAGATGTAAATGAACAAGCAAAGCAATATGTTCTGAAATGTTTATGTGAATATGAGGACATAATATGTTTTACTAAAAAAATCTTGGTAAAACGGATGTTGTTAAAATGCGTATTGTTTGTAATTCGGACAACACTATTATATTATAGAATGTCAAATCACGAAAAGGGAATTCTTAATGAGTTATAGCAAAATCTTGGCATATACGGCATATACTAGCTCAACCTTATAGGTAAAAAAAGCAGCCGATTTTTTAATGTGAAACACTATGCTTTTGCAAAAAATAACTGCTGCCAATACTAGATTAGATGGATATGCTTGGAGATCATAAATTATTTATAACATTCAATGTATATTCGGGTTACTATCAGATACCTATTGAGGAAAATTCGATAGAAAAGACAGCATTCTTAACACCTATAGCACATTTTGAAGATGCCTTTTGGGCTAGCAAACGCTCCTGCTGTTTTTGTATATTTGGATGATCTTATAATATCCGACCGTAATGCCGAAGAAGTTCTATTGATGCTAAAGGTTGTACTTATTAGATGCTCTTAGGTAAGGCAACCTTGCCCTTAAATGAAGAAAATGTTTTTTACAATTCTAATTAACGGTTTGGAACGAGAAATCAATGAATTTGGGTTACAACCTGTCGAGGAAAAAATTATAGCTGTATCAGAAAGTACGGCTTATAGAAATATTAAACTATGCAGTTTCTGGATTCCTCAGACTATTTCAGGAAATATGTGTCCAATTACTCCACAATAGTATGCTCCTAAGAAAATATGCTACATTTAATTGGTCAAGTGTACAGCAACGAGCATGTGTAGAAGTCATATCTATATTAGTTGCACATCCAATTCTAGCAGTCTTTGATATTAAGCTAAAAACGGAGTTGCAATACAAATGCTAATAGCTTAGGCTTTGGTGTTATGGTAATTCAGTTTGATGATAATAAACAACAAGTTTCAGGTTAATACACCAAAGAAACAAGCCCAGAATAGGTCGTTATCATTCCTATGACTGTCGTTACTGATTATAGTACCTTACGTGTGGATTTGCAAAAAGATATTTGGTTCCACGAGTCTGAAGGTGGTGGTTGCATACTCAAAACTATGATTTCAATATTATACATGGGCCAAGAACAAGGATGGCGTATATGGATGCTTTGATTTGAAATACAGTCGGAGACTATTTACACATCACAGACTGAATCTTAGCTGCTCAAATACAAGATGAACAGACGAACATGATTTGCAAAATATTGGAAGAAGAAAATACTAACAACTAAACATCATAGTTTATCAAAGTATAAACTATGATACACAACTATAAACTGTACAGGAGGGTAAACGGTAATACAAAAATCATTCTGAGTGTGATTTTATACATTTTTCTTAGGTATTAATAATATTATGTGAAACTACTCTATGTACTTAAAAGTAAATAATCATTGTGGGCGGTTTCCAAGTCGTCAAGGTGGCATATAGGTAAACTGTGCCACGATGATAGTGACACAGTGTGGCGTTGAAAAAACCTTTAGAAAAATAAACGACAAGTATTGGTTTGCACAAGCCCGCAAGTTTGTGAAAAGTATGTTAAAGCATACTTGTCCTGTATGTATTATAAACACTCTAGTGGTAAGAAAAAAGGTCACCTGCACTCGACAGAAAACGTTGCGGTCCCGTTTCATACTATTCACATTGATCATCTAGGACTGTTCGAGAAAAGTACCATAAATAATAAATACTTATTAGTTATTGTGGATGGGTTTGTCAAGTTTTGCTTTATTGAAGCTGTGAAGAACACTAAAATACGACTAGTGATTATTGCAGTATAATGTCATACATATATTTTACTAACTTGGACTTTACAATACTTCACCTTTCTCAGAAAGGTGATTTGTGAGCAAAATTTTGTATAAGTAGAATATTTAAACACTCGTTTATATCGGCATTCCTCTAGTAATAATTTTCAATTTTGCTAATTTTCTTTTAATATTAAGAATGTTATTTTTTTTATAGTATGCTATTCATTATAGCAAAATAAAATAAGAAGCAAGTTAAACATTATTATTTTGTATTGCACTTCCAACGGTAAAATTAACTCTAATAATCGGAAATGTTTACTAAGTCGTTCAACTATCAAGTATTTTTGTTGTTGCTTAAGGGTATACATCTACCATATATAATTATTTAATCTCAAACAGTTCTGCATATTGTTACAATTGTATTTTAAGAGGAAGTTTTAATGACATATAGTTAATGCACATTTCCGTAAGTCTGCACCAATATCGTCTAACTACTGTGTAATGATAACAATATTGAAATTTTACGATGGTCTTATATTGTAGATTAAGCTGCTTTTGTATTTTTGAATACTTATTGATCATTAAGAATATTGGGACACAATATTGACAGAAAATATTGAGTTATCTCCTTATCTAAAAGAAGGAAATTGATATTACAATAGTTATTATTCCAATTAAAATCCACATGGTAGCAAGCAACAACTAGAACATTGCAAACACGCTTGGCATCATATAGCATATAATCTGCACACTGTACCACTCATATGGGATGTAGGAGAATATTATACAAGACTGAAATGCCTCAGTTTCCTTGTTATAAATTTATGATACTGTTCATACAGAAATTTTATATGTATATGTCGTTGTTCGCATGGCTCCAGTTCGCTTTAATATTAGTAATTAGTTATTTTCATTCAAATTTTCTACCTCTACAAAATGTTAACTGAATAAAAGGGATATATTAACAGGTTTTTAGAGTTGTAGAGTTCAGAGATCTATGTGTTTTTTATGTCAGAACTATCAAGGTAATTTTACTTACGATATGTAAAGTTACTAATGCTGTGAAAAAATGTAATGCAATGCAATGTAATTAACTAATTCTCCGTAAAAATCTAATCTAGATATCTGAAATATTCACATAGTATCTAAGTCTTTTGTAAAGTATGGTTGATGGAAAAGAAGACGAACTGAGCAATAAATCGCCAGTAATATAGATATTACGGTAATAATATGGTAATATCAATTCATTAAATATCTATGCAAATTAGTTTAAGGCTAGTTATTTTACCAATAGGAATAAGAAAAACAAAATAATTTAATATTTCGGTTGATTTAATGTCGAGTTTGTTTTCTTACATATTACTACTGCTGTATAAGTTAAAAGTGTTATTGTACTATTAATTAGAAAATATAAGTATGTAATATATAAAAAACTTAGTGAAAGATAAAAATTAATAGGTATATAACCAATATTTTCAAGTAGGTAGTAATATTTATTGAACATAACAAATATATGTTAGTTCCATAAAGCATGAATCATATTTATATATGAGAATTTATGCCGTCATTTAAAAATGTATTTTTAAATCATCTTCAGAAAGCCTCTCATACACTATTTTACAGCACAACTAAACCATACACACACTTGTAATGTCTGGTACCACTTTAATTTCAACTGCTCTACGATATCTATAACGCACATGTTGTATAGACAAGCCGACCATTACTGGATCGGCGCTCTAGAAGCATGCATTGGAATATATTTATCATAATTATTTCTGTAAAACACATAATAGTGGTAATTTTGTAAAACTGTAGCGTGGGTTGTATAAAACTAGTTATAACTTGCTCTTTCAAGAGTTATTTATTACATTTGAATCATTTCCAATATACTAGGTGTCTTTGTCAAAATATGCGAATGGCTTATTTTAATACCCCTGCGCATTCATATTGTGACCGTTTACATGCTGGCAGCCATTTTCAATCATATTGCATAGATTTGCTTACTATAACTTGTCCATATTTTTCTGACATTCGTGTCCATCTTTAGATAAGGTCAAATTTGATTTTTGTTTGCAATCTCTAAACACTCCATTTGACTATATTGCAAATTTAGAGATTGAAAAATGTCTGTATATCTCGTTTTTGGTGTTAATAAATTTATATTATTACCATGACTCTAGGGATCCCGACTATTCGCATTGGTTATAGTCCAGAAATTTCACTTGAAAAAAAAAAAAAAAATAATAATAAATAACGGAGTTAAATATAGCTAGCAACGTTCTTTATGAAACTGTTGGTAGAAAATTTTAAGGGCAGCGTATTCTTGAAATAGTGTTTTACATAATGACAAATGATTTTTTATATTTAATAACTGAATAAACAATCTAAAGCTGCCTGCAATGAACCTTATTAGTCGATTAAAACGTGAATGCAATACAATGTTTTATCCATAATCACATCACAATCATATTTGTGGGGTCAGAATTATTGGATATTAATAAAAATTAATAATCAGTTCTATCTGAATTTGGTAAAAATGCACGAAAGTAATTATTGTGCTCCTGTGGTTGTTTTCGAAGAAGTTTATGAAACAATTTTTCATTTATTGCCAGCGAAATCGAGAGAACATATCGAAAAAGTGTTCGCCGAATTTAACAAATGGAGAGTAAATGGTAAAGACAATAGATGAAGAAGTCATGCTATCGTATTTTTAAATTTGAAGAAAAAAATATGTAATTTCATCTATGTAGTCGAAGTATTTGATACTGAAGGCTACTATAAAGGTCTATAAAAATATAAATATTGGAAAATATAACAAGCTTACTGCTTTTCTGAAGAATAAATTGAGAGGATACAAAGCAAAAAAGCTGCAGTATTGGAAAGATTACTTATTGAAGAATTTTTAACTGGGGCTTCCGAATATTTAAAGATTAAGGTAATATCTCTAACTTTTACATATTGTTAGGTATATCTTTTTCTGAACTTTCAATTATTTTAGGTTGCACTAGTAATGCCGAATCAAGCAAGAACAAGACATTAAAGAAACTCTTGTGTTGCAAAACAAGACAAGCCCTTTTTCAAATTTTGCAACATTTCTGGTCTCAGCCAACATTAGTAATGCTCCTAATTATCTAGTAATCCCTAGAAATGCCTGAATTTTATATACCGCAATTCTTAGTTTTTAATATTTATTTTGGTTCTAGGTACATGTTCTATTATTCCAAATTTCGATATCCGACACAAGAAATTATTTGATCATTATTTAGCCAAAAATACAACGACCTAAATAGACTTAAGGTTTCATTTGCATGTCCCAAAATTCGCTTCGCAAATTTATAATCGTACGTGTTCTGCGATTTTAACAATTATATTAAATACCGCGAAATATTTTAATACGTAAACAAAAATAATTCCCGTGCAATCATAAAATATAAGCGATTTCGTTCGGCGCCTGGTTACACAACGTAAAATATTTCACAGGATGACTCACGCATTTCCAATATTTTCTGGATTATGTTCATTAAAAACATCGGCTCCAAGTTAAATGTACATAACGAAAGAACTTTTTCGTGATAAAATTCGTTACGATGTTCAAGTGCTTTATAAATCGAAATGAATATATAAATTATTTTTGAGATACAGTGTGTATAGGTTTGCTCAGTTTTATAAAATATATGTGTATGAAACATTATAATACAATATAAAATGTTTCCTGTCTTCATTTATTCAAGAATTAATTGTTTTAAGAGCATAAAATCTTTCCTAACCTTTCAAGTTAATTGTTTTTGGGATGTAAATTATTCAAATTTAACACATATTGCTAAAGATTAATACTAGTTTAATTAAAAACTCTCATTATCCTGGAATATTGATATAGTACTGAGAACGAACAAGAAACAAAGTTACACTATAGGCAGGTTCATCGGAAGAAAATACAGTTAAAAGAGGTCTGAGACAAGGAGATCCACTATCCACAACCCTATTCAATCTAGTGCAGGAAATAATCTTAAGACAAAACGGAATAAATAATAAACGCATAATCTTCAACGGCAAACATCAATATATGTCAACTAGAAAGAAACGCAAGAGAATATGGTTTAATCATTAATGAACATCAAACTAAGTATGCGGTGATGAGAGACAATGACAAGAGGGAGAAAGTGAAGATAACAATTAGTGGAGAAGATAGTCGAAAATATACTATACATAAAGTAGAACAAGTAGAATACCTAGGTGTTACTCCACCAAGCAGAGGAGTAGAAGATAACGAAATAGTAAATAAAAATAGTAAATCTGTGTCCGAGAATAAAGAGGAGATTTGCAATCTTCAAAAGAAAATAGATAATTTGGAGCAGGACAGGAGGATGAAAAGTATTCGGATATGTGGTATTACAGAAAGTCTTGATGAGAACTTAAATGATGTGCTTCTGTCTTTTATTAATGATAAGCTAAGTATTCAGTGTGGTAAAAGTGACATTGACTCCGCTTACAGAATGGGAATAAGACAACAGAATGGCAAATATGGGCCGCGTACAATTATTGTAAAATTTAACCACAGTGTAAAACGTAATGAAGTCTACGCGGCAAAGAAACTACTTAAAGGATCACCATATTCACTTTATGAAGATTTGACCGGTAAGCGGTTTGGCCCAGAATAGACCATTGCGGTACATCCGATTTTAATAACAGAATATGACATATTATCGTTTAATCTCACATCTTGAGAGCAATTCTGTATATAACTATCAAACTGCTTTAGAACATCATTTTGCAGCAATATTTAAGGATGGCAAGCGAAATCTCATAATTTATTGTGTCAAATGGTCTGCTGACATCTAGTAAAACCAGTATAGAACATAAACCTTTATCAGCTGCTTGTAATGTCATCAACAACATGTAACATGTTCGTGCCATAAGTACTCGTATTTCTTCGTCAGAATTACTCTTTTCGGTGGCACAGTTACCTACCTACAGATTCAGTAAAGCAATATTTACTATACAGGGTTAAAGTGGGATAGTTCTTTTAGTATATGTCTATTTATTCGAAGAATAAGTGATATGCAAAAATAGTCGAATAAAATGTAAATATAAAAAATCATAAGTAACTCGCCTATTTTTGCATTCCTAAATTATGACAGCCGCTTCTGTACGCTCACAGTAAATGTTCAAAATTATATACGCCTTTCGCGTTTGCCTGTATCCCGGGTCCGTTGTGTTAAAAGGTAAAAGTAAATAGTCGTGCGGAAGATTGAAATTTATAAGCAAATGTTCTGTACATTTCGTGGAACATAGCCAGTCGATTATTACCACACTTTCTTTTACACTAATAACATATCCACAGGTCATATCAATACACTGGGGTCATTATTGTATTGACAGCAAATTACGTGTAACACAAAATGATACTACGCACACACTACAAAATACTTAAAATAATAAAAATACCACGATTGGTTTACGTACGTGTTACGTTGTTATTTAAGGTTACGGTTATCATATGGTGCTTATGGATGACGTATTGTGAAATAGTTCATTGACTTATTAGGATAGGTTACAGTTACACAGAGTCTTCAAAATTTGCAACAACTTTAAACTCAGTGATCTCAGTTATTTAAAAACATTTATTAAAACAATATATTGTAAAATGATATATTTTAATGCCTAGTGTCAACATTTAAAATTAGTTATTAATATAATAATATTGAAAAGGTTAAATTTAAGCTATTGGTACCTATAAAATATTTATTTTCATAGCTCGATATGCCATATCTGGGACGTGTTGTTGGAAAATTTGCTAGTCTCAGATTATCGTTAAACAGTCATTGCATTGTCGTATACTGAATTCGGGATGTTAAATATTTAATCGAAAGCTACAGATATTCTGATGCTGTAACACAAAAGCCTGCCTTTTAGATATTCCCGTTAGTTCAACCAAGGAAGGTGTTTCGAAGATTTGCTGTAGAATAATACTGTTTTTTCTAGCTAGTTGAATTCGTTTCTATTGTTGTAGCACAGATAAATACCACTTCACTCCACGCATTAATGCACCGCATGTTTCAGTATTGTTATTAAGACTGCCGTAATAACTATCCGTTTTCAGAAAATTATTCCTGACGAATGTAATTCTACTTCGTACTTGATATACTCGTAGGTACGTGGTTTATGTACGCTTATTCCGTTTCGTTTTAATAGTCAAGTAAATCTGTCATTAGTCATTTATTGTGATCTACATTAGAGTCAACCATAAACTAGACAGGAGTACTACATGACTACATGAAGCAAATCTTTCTTCAACAGACCTGAATAGTAGTTATTGAGACGAACCGTAATAGCAAATTCTACAATATAAATTAAGAAGAAAATTGTGAATAAATGTCAGTAAAGGCGTGGCTTCGAAGATAAGTGAGTTGGTAAAATTAAAGAAAACATTTATTTGAATCTACCAAAAAGACAAATAAAACGGTTTTAGGCAAATTTAATATTGTTATATACAGGTGATTCAATCATAATGTCATTAACTTTAAGTAATGGGAAAATGAGTATAACGAATACGCGATTTAAAAAAATTGTATTAAATACATATTTACGCCGAAAAAATATATATTTAAACCATTATTTGAACTGTCTTTTCAGTCTATCACTGACCGTTGGTGGTAGTTGAACTCGGTGTCGGCCTGATGTGACGTTGCCAAATTTGAATATTTTCCTATAGTACCTATTTATTGTAATATGTATTTAATGCTAAAAATTATTTTTTAAAAGTCTAACATCTTTCGGATCCGTTTTTCTACGCAGGCAAGTCCGCCGTCGGCTGCATCTGAACAGGCTTCTCTGCCTTCTTCATTCTTCATCTATCGCTTATCATTTTGGCATTGTAGATGTTGATGAATTTCGTGTGTTTGTGTCGGCAGTGTTGTTTATAATTCTTATTAATTAAATTTGCTATTTGCCTAAATAAAATGCAGTTCAAGATGGGTAAAGTGAAGTAGTGAAAGATTGCGGTTGTCCTCTGCTGAACAGAGTTCTGGAGAAATTTATAAAGGACATTAAACATGTGCGTCTATGTTATTCGGTACCTACTGATTATATTCATAATCAAATGTGATTTGCATTATTTGGGAATATCAACGCACAAGCTCAACTTGATTCTGCTTTTAAGAAGTTTGTCATTATAAAAAAATCTATTACTAGAATATGCTGTTATTATATATATATCGATCGGTCAGTGGTCGCGCGGTTTAAGGCGTTAGTACTTGAATCGAGGTGACTAGACGGAGTTGGTTCGAGCCCAGCTGCCGGTAGACCGTATATAAGCTATATTCATAAAGAGGATTGGCACCCTCTCTGTGGGTATGGTAGGGTGGAATAATGTTAGCTTGGGTCAATGTGAGAGATTGATGCCGGTTGATATTTGACTACCCCCCTAATTAATGAGGTTTTCCAGGTTTTCCTCATTCCTGCACTGAATAGTGGTTAGGGCCTACCAACGTAAGTCGTTCCTGGGCGCAAATGTGGCCTGCTTAATAATAATATGCCGCCCTCTCCCGCACAAGTCTCCGACTTCTGGGCTAATCTGTGATTAGAATGAGGGGTAGAGATATTATTATTATTATATATATGTGGACATGAATGGCAACGCTGTTGGTTTTCTATATAGCTTCCATACGCGTCGCGTTACCGAATGTTGTGGGGTGATTTGTTTTCCTTTTGAAAGGTTGAGTAACAATTTTTTTTTTCGATTTTGTGTCTATTAGGCCTTCTGAATAAGCGGTTAAAATTAATGGCATATGACTGAATCACCCTATATAGCTTAAGTTTTTAATGTTTCCATAATTTGCTACAAATTATATACTCAAACAAATTGTATAGCATATAGCATATTTTTGTTCGTTGTGTATATTTCCTATTGGAATTTAATGAAGCATTTAATGGTTTGTATATGTACGTAGATAAGTATATTATTTTTATATATACTGAAAAATTAATATAAATAACTGTCTTTCTATTTTCAGCATTCGAAATAAAAAAGTCTAACCCAAATCAAAAAATGTTGTCTATATAAGTATAGAAATATTCATATACTTATTATATCTTGGTAAATTTGGCATACTTTTTTTATTCGTTTAAAGCATGTTTTGTGTCATGTGTCTACAAATTTTAAAATTATTCTCAGGGGTCATATAGAAAATAATTGGAAAATACTATTTTTTATAAATTTTAAGATACAGAGTATATTCTCAGAAAATCATTTTAGGAAAAAAAATACAGCAAGAACTGTCATTATTTTTATGTGCTCTGTATGAAATTTGTTAATAGATTTTTGTTACACCCTCTATTTGAAAACTTGTATTTTGATTTTCACTGATTAATTTTCTACCGAAAAAATGATAGCAGTGATTTTGATTTATATGGACCTGTGATATACTGTGACTAGTGTAAAAAGGGAACCTATAAAGACCAATTTATTTGCTTGCGCACGTACAGATTGAGAATTACACCGCCAAGTCGAGTTAATCTATTGATTAGTTTTAATTAAATAAAGATTAACACACCCCCGACATTGTTCACTCTAGAGACGTTTAACCTTTTTCTCTTTTTACATTCGATAACTGAATTTTAAATAATAGGGGAACCCTTTCAAAAAATTCTTAATTTATGAAACCATTATCATTATACATTATGTTTGTCACTTTGGACGTCTAGATTAATTGATAGTTATTTGGCGTAGGTACGCCAAAATTAGCATATTTTGCAACTGAAAATAGAAAAAAAGTTGTATTGAGTATAATAGCAATGCTGCTTTGATTTTCATAACAGATTTCCTCGTAGTTCATAGAAAATACCTCATCACTGCATTTATTTATGAACTTATGGAAATGCTGACAGACACTGACAAATAGCAATTTAACTGACAACTTAATTCAAATATATGGCATTTCATTATTTTTTGTTCTATTTTATTCACATATCGATCCACTTTAATTTTATTAAGTATGTTTTGTATACTTACATAAAATTGTTAGTTTTTGAGATATAGCATCATTTCTGAAATAAAAGTATCAGTTTCGGTGCGTGGGTAATAAAAATAAAATTTTTTTTCAGAAATATTTTTATATCTTAAAAACTAACAATTTTAGGTTACAGGCTTAATAAAACTTGAAATGTTTTATTTAGAAAACTTAAGAAAATAAAACGTTTTCAAATTTTTATAATATTTTATATAAACAGCTGTATAAAATAGTCGATATTAGCTAATTTGGGGGCATTTGTCTATATTTTTGCTTCAAGTTAACTTAAGTTTTTTGAGGTAGTGTTTTTTTCCAAAATTTGAACTATTTTCCACATAATTTGCAACAAAATGTTAAATAGTTTTCATTGCGATATACAGAATTTTCTCAGAAATCCATGTTTATAAATATATAATATTTCAATTTAAAAATATAACATTCCACATGACTTAATTTTCATTTATCAACACATTTTAGATTTTTTTTTCTTGAACCTACGTATAGGTACAACTTTTAGGTATAAACTTTTTTACGACGATGAAGTTATTGAACTTTCTCACACTATGACCCACCATTTTTATCAAAGTCACAAAATAACTCCTTCCCAAAATAAACTTTGCCATTTTGATAAACAATGTCACCCTATTTCTATATGTCTTTGAACATTTCATTTTATGACAATCGAGGGCTGTTACAAGCAACATGCTTGAAATATTTGGCATAAAAATATGAGGCATTTGTTAATGTCAGAAGGATATTCGACCAGAAAATTTTTTGACAAAAAAATCAAATATATCGCAACACAACAAAACAACTATTTATTTATTGGAAGTACAACTGCTAAAGGTACAGTTATTAAAACTTAACGCATTAGATTGGCAAATTTTTTCTACTGGAGAATATCTATTACCACGCATAGTATTTATGATCTTATTGGGGTATTCTTGGTCGATGCTTAAGTATCGTTTTATAGCAGATGAATTGACCAGTAATTTTCAACAATTGTTGTTCTTGCACACCATTTTTTGCTATTTTGCTAACAGCAGTTGACCTGTTCGAATGGTTTATCTTTCTGTACATTACATTCAGGTCACCAGCAGACGATTTAATTTTCAAACAGGGACATTGACGTACCTACCAATTATCGATTACCATTTTCCAGTATCGATTAGGTTTTACGAACAGCCGTGGTGAAGTAATGTGTTTGTCTCGTTTTGATATCAGTTTATGAACAAAGCGTACATGGCAGCTTTGACTTTCACTATTGATAATAATCAACCATTTAATATTTGTACAGCTTTTTGACCGCCTTGGCAAGTTTTATTGGACACCGGATTATATTAAATGCGATTTGTTGGAGAGCCATCGCTGTCTCTCTTGATTTGATAAAAATCCAAGAAACACGCAATTGCCTCGCCTTTTCTCCACGCTGATTCTACAGCAGCAGTATTGTAGAATGTACGCATAAGACCCTCAAAAGTATTTTCATACCAAAACAATGTTATTCGCTACACTTCTGACAAACATGAGCAAACTGAACTGCTCTTATACGTTTACATGGATCTGTTTACAGTTTCTTTCTGGTTGCATCTCCAGCAGGTTTAAATGCCATGCTGTTAAACGGGTTAATCATAATTTGATAGTTATTATAGTACTTCTGTAAAAGTTTAGACGAAACATTCCACATAGTCTTCATATTCGCCACGTATATTTGTAACTGTTTGTGGTATTTTTCGGATTTTTTTCTTTAATTAGCGCGTCAATAGATTGAAAATTCACATTGCCAGAACGTGACATTTTGAAATTTAATTGAAATATGAAGCTCAGTTTTAAAAAATTTTGGTAATTGTGTGATACAAATCATCCCTGAATGTTGTTGTCAGTTAAATGTTTAAGTGATTGGGTAATTTGTACTACATGCGTAGTGTAACATACCCCGGGTTCGTTCAACATTGTTGAAAGAGAAAGTATTTGGCCAATAATCGAGAAGATTTACCTACGTTGTGTTTATTTATATTATTTATTAACCTCGAATATGCTACATATTTACGAAATTAGGGAGTTTTGAGTAGTTTTAAATAAAACAAAAAAATTACTAAATACACCTCGTTTATTAGTTTTCTGTCAATGGTGCAATAGCCTACCTAACCACCTATCAGTGCCGTACTCAGCATTGAATTCACGGGGAAAAGAGCACGACAGAGAAAACCCCGATCACAATTCAAGGAATCGCTGTTGCTATTGCAATGGTAATAATAATGATAACAATAATAAAAATATATCTGTACTTCAGTACTTGAATACACGGTAATATAATCATAATTCTACATATAAAACTGAAGACTGTTTTGGTTAGTTAGCCGAGTTGCGTCAGAAGGTACTGAGGCCCCATAGGGGAGGCTACCCAGCTAATAGTTGAGGGGTTGAACAAAAATCTCAAATCATATCTCATGCACCATATGTTTTATCGGATGTTTGTCCAGTCACGGGAGAAAATATTAATAGAATCACCAAGGCTCTCACAAACAGCTGACAAGCAAACCGCTAATTCAAGTAATAAAGCAGTAGTCGTAGATGATTAATAATAGCTTACAATACCATTTACAACAGCATAACTTCGACTCAAACTAAATTTATACATATGATTTCAACAATAAATCAACAAGTCCTGTCTTACTTCAAAATTATAAAATATAATGATACTGTAGCAAAATATTGAACAGACAAGAAAATAATAAAAATAACACAATGACATTTAGTCTTAAATACAATATACAAAAACAAGTTACTAGACCTGTAAAATTAGAACAGATGCACCACTTATCACCATTCACTGTCTTCCAGCCAACCTGCCGAAGTCTTAAAACCCAACTAACTACCCGTTGAGTCTCGTCCCGCGTTCCCGTGTTTATTATTGCTTCGTCTAAAGTCTCCCCTCTAGCTAATGCGTATATAATATTCTATACAGTGTGTTACTCATTCAGCAGTACAGATATGACAAAATAATATTTAACTAAGTGGAATCTCACACATGAAATAACGATATTCAAATGGCTGTTAGAACTGTCAAAATACTTTCATGCTATGTTCACTTCTAGTGCACCTTAAGACAACATCTTATTATTTTCATTGCAACTCTTATCATAAAATCCCCGGATCATTTCTTTCTACTCAACGTAGATAGGTACAACCTACCAAACGACGCCAAAATCACTCCTACACTTTGCAGTTCGAGCAAAACATTTTGATACATCTAGCGTTACATATATAATCCATTCCGTATTAAACATTTCCAATGTTAAATCGTGCAATGCTTAACAACCATTCAATGTTGAAAATGATCCGTTTTTAATCACCCTTCTTGCAATAAATAATTCAGTTTGAAAAATCAATGAAAACTTTTCCATGCACTGTCCTTATTTTCTGTAATTAGCATTATGTTTTGTAATTATAAAAACATTTGGTACTTCTACGATTCATCTCAAAATTGGAAAAAATCGACAGTGAGCAATACCGGGCGATAGGGAACCTTAAATACAATCAGTAATTGCTTTTATGGCTTTTGTGTTTGAGCCAAGTTTTTTGCAGTTTCCAAACATTCAAAGTGAAGTAGGTATTGTATTTGTAAATGTTTAACTGTGTCTCGACCAATAACCCGAATTAATGTATCCATCCACAATACCTGCAGACATTAATTGGAATAACTGTTATTAATATCAGTGTATCTTTTTCTTGAGATCGGTTTTCTATTGTTTTAAAACGTCACTCTGTCTATCCTTGTGAAAAATTCGTTAAATTCTGGTATGTCTCGATGTCCTGGACATATGGTAACGCAACTGCTGTTGATAAGAGATAATGTAAAAATGATGAAACAGAATAACTTTCTTGGACGGTCTGTACGACCAATATTCTGGTTTTCATAAATGAGTAGGTCTTGGTGGTCGAAAACAGACTCATGTCATATCTTCTATCCGAAATCCTAATATACATATAGTCCTTATTAATATTATGTTAAATGTTTTTGCATCATATACATTAAAAAGAATTTTTTTCAGATCTCGAGGTATAACAGAGGTATGTAATCCTGTAAAGTTACAAAAGAGATTAAATATAGTTATTTGTTTAACTAGGCAGTAAAGTACAACTTGTAAAAGAATACTGACTACTATTATTTGCCATATCTGGGGCGTGTCGATGTGATCAATTCAAATAAAAATTGGATGTTGAAGATAAGGGAAATGGATTGCTGATCACTCTATCAACTAAACAAACAAAGAAAAAAGATCCTTTATTGTAAGCGAATATTTAGATATATATCGGAAATATAGTATTACACAACCCACACAGATTCATAGTAACAGATTTTTTTAAATATTCAAATGGAAAACAATTAATAGGAATTTCTACATTTGGAAAAATGCCAAAACAAGTTGCTGCGTTTCTCAAAATGTCAAATTGAAGGATGCTCACGAATATACCGGACATTTACTAACTATGTTAGCAAAAAAATGTCCCTACTGCAAGTGCATTTTTAGGGTTCAATAGTTATAAACCATCTACTAGTGAAAACACTCCAACCTATATAGACAAAGTAAATGTTCAAAATCAAACAGGACAAGGAATATCCTTTACAGGCTGTTTTAATTTACGCATTTAATGTTAAAAAAGGAAGTTTTTATTTTTACATCAGTTGCCAAAATGAAAACTATCAAAAGTGATCCCACTTAATTTGGTGTTGTTGAAAACGTAATTCTGTATGGCCTTTTATATTACAATACTTTTATGGTTATAACCATACAAACTATAATACTATCAATGATTGTTTATGACGCAGATTGGTGTTTACACATGGTTGTACTGGAGTCTGTTTTCGGATTTATGTGTCTCAACTTTCGACCCATCGAAACCGTCATAAACTATATTATTTTTCCGCATTTTAATAATAATAATTTAATAGCCCAACAGAAGTATGTAACTCCATGTAGAGAGCTAAATTGGGTACACTGGAATAACTGATACAAATAATGATAAATTCCACAACAATAAACAATAAAAATAATAAAACAAATGAATACTAAAGTACAGTAAAGTGCAGGAATTAATAAAAAAAACTAACCTAAGATACATCACTTAAAGCGAAAAAAGACTGGACGCAGGGACAGAAAGCAGCGTACATCAACTGTGGACATGGTTCACTATATTCATGCATAACGTTTTGACAGAACCATAATTATTTATATCACAAGTATTACAAATTGTATTAAATGTCTTGCACATAAAATAAATTGGAGATTTTAGCAAGAAATGTGTGTTAGCCCTTGGTAAATAAAAAGTGGCATGAATTCTCATCTCATTGCGCGGTACTAAGAAGCTTAGTTGCTCCAACCAATCTGGGCAATCAATTTTATTGTGTACGAGATTGTACAGGAATTTCACCGATTGACATCGTCTGCGGGTTTCTAAAGTTTGGAAATTTATTTAATAATGCATTGTGATCGAAACCTTGTACCGGATATATGCTAGTAGACTTAAAAGATAAAAATTTCAAAAAACGCCTTTGTACATTTTCAAGAGTGTCGGAGTGTACCTGATAATAAGGATTCCAAATAAACGAGCAATACTCAAGTTTCGATCTAACGAACACATAGTACAGAATTTCCAAAGCTTTAATATTAGTAAATGAATGACAATTACGAACAATAAACCCGAACATTTTCCTGGCATGAGACTGAATGTGATTGATGTGATCGACAAAACTTAAACTACAATCAAACAAAACTCCTAGGTTCAACAAAGCAGGGCTAAAACCAAACCCGTCCAGCTTTTTCAACAGAATGCAGTGATCTATTCTATCGAAAGCCTTAGATATATTTGTGTAAATTACATCTACTCTGCCGTGAGAGTCCACAATATATGACAAATATTGAGTAAAAACGAGTAGGTTACTTTGAGTTGATTTACCAGTTAAAAATCCATGCTGGGTAGATGAAAGCAGATGCTTAATAGAAGGAAAAATTCGGTTATATAAATACAATTCGATGACCTTAGCAAAATTAGACAACAATACTATAGGACGATAATTGTTAACAAGTGATTTATCACCATTTTTAAGTACAGGAGTGACTCTAACAATTTTCTAAAAATCAGGAAATACACTAGTTTTAAGGGCTAAATTAAAAATCATTTGCAGAGGCAACGAAAGTACATAAATACCGTCCCTGATTAAAAAAGCTGGAATCTGGTCTGGGCCAGAAGTAAATCTTGGTTTAAGTTTCCTGATAGCCGTTTCAATTTCGTGATATTCAAAAGATGGTAAAGAAATTGTTTCGTTATTATTAAAACCCAGTGTGAAGTTATCAAAGTTATGATCGTGTAGAAAATAAACATCATTAAAAAAAATTGCAAAAGCATTTACAATATCCTCATGTTGCGTATAAACTTGCTCATTATATTTGATGTCACCCGGAACTCTAGTTGCCTTTCTTTTAGCTGATAAATATGACCAGAAGAGCTTAGAATCTTGTGATAAAGCATTTTGGGATACCCATTATGTAGTTGTTATAAGCTTTCTGTATTTGGCAAAAAAATATCTTTCAACCTGACATTTTGCTTGACTTCATTAGTGTGCCACTTTGGAAATTTACTAGGCTTAACATTTTTATATAACGGCACATAAGTGTCCAGAATCGAGTAAATGGTAGCATAAAAGTCAGTCACTGCTACATAACATCATCATAATGTAAAAGAAAAGTCCAATCAACTCAACCTAGTTGGCCTTAACAAAGTTGTAACTTCTCTGGTTGATATTTTGAGGAAAGCATTTTAATTTACCACTAAGTATACATATAATAAATAAGGAAAGGTGATAAGTATGTTCAAAAACTAAAGCAGCGTTGTTACGGGACATTGAACAGTCGAAATTACAAAAAACCAAATCAAGTAATCGATAAAGAGAGTTATATATTGCATTACATTTATAAAGATTAAAGAACGCTTGAAAATTATTTACAAATGACACTTTAGAATTATTAACGTCATTTGTTACTATTTCAGGAATATTAAAGTCTCCCATAACTAGCAACTGCTAAGGGGCTATCCAAATATGCAAAAGTGAACAGAATGTTCCATTAAAAAAATGCAATGTTATGTCAATTTTAAAATGTGTTCCTTAAATAAATGTACGCCTCTGGACAAAATTTCATGTTGATATCTCTTCAGACTTAGGAGCTATCCTCCGTTCATCTACTAATGGCGGACCCGGTATATGAACGATGTGAAAGCTTCAAAATAAAGTAAAAATGTTTAACATGAAATTTATCTGCTTAGTTAAACGACAAATTGCTGATGGAGAGAAAAAAATGCAAATGCAAAATTATTTTAGTAATCGGTAGTACGCTCCCATAGTGTCATCGGCGATGTATTTGCTGATGGCAATTCCAACCCAGTGCCTTACAGTGGTCTTTATCAATAAACTATAAAGTGTAACCACTGGTCACAGCAAAGAGCTGTCGCTGTGAAACCTGATAAACGCTATTTTTCGTTTTCACTGTGATATAAAGTTAATCAAGTGACAAAAATCTAAAATTTAATAATAAATTCTGCTTTAAAAATATGATGTGGCTGCAAATTATTCTACTGGGATATACAAATATGAGATACAGGAAATAATAAAATACAGAATCTCGGGAATATGAGTGACTTTATTTTGCTCTGTGATAAATTGTATCAAATAAAACATATTTGTTAAACATTTTTTCTCTGACCAGCAGTAACAGAATAATGATAGCAACCAGGTCATGAATATGTGACAACGTCGTTCGCATACCATGTCAGTATTGTCAGATATTTGTACATAATAATTACAAATAGGTATACCTAAACATAGGTCGTTTTCCTAGAACTCTTTTCACAGCATAAAATAATGTGAAATAGTTACTAAGTGTTCAAAATAACTTGTGTTTCTTGCAAGAAACGTTTACCTTATAAAGACTCATAGCCAGATAGATTTGCCCACATTCGCCATAAATTAACATGTCATGCACCATGGTTACTAGAAACCATTCCATTTTGGTTTATGAATACTCACAAGTATCAAAGTAGTACTAAACAAATGAAACGCACTAGCTACAAAACTACTAGACCAACAATACTTTTAAGTCAACAGCAACAGCTGATGCATTGCAATGTTGTCGAACGCTACAGTATGTTACAGAGTTTCTGAAAAACTTCAATTGTTTACTTCATTAATACTGTTACAAAAAACAAATTACGTTAAAGTAGCTTGTGCTTAACCTTAATTGTACCTTAGTTTATAATTTCGTAAACGGTTTTGTAGCTGCATGTTTAGTTTTGAAATGTATTGATAGAACAACTTTTTTCTTAAGAGTTTTTATAGCTTTTGGTCAGACTATAAGTCTGACTCTTAAAATTACGACATTCATATTCCGGTCATCCTGTATATTCTTTCTTTGTTCAGGTATCTGCCAATATGTGCTATATTGTTATATTGGACAAAATTATTTTGATCTAAAGAAAATCAAATTTAGCTGCATTACACTTCAATATATCGTCAACCACATTCTTAACAAAACGCATATAAATTGCGATATAATAATTAAAAATAATTTGTATAAGGTGGAAAAGTATAAATAATGATCCTTTGTAAATTCAGATGCATTATGCATTTTATTGTTTTATACAAAATTTCTTTAATCTAGAGAAAAGTAAACTTTTCAACGTAGCAGTGCAGTATCGACAGCTATATATTTTAACTGTTCATACCAATTGTGCGATAAAATAAAAATAACATGTTACTGATACTACATCTAATTGTAGGAGAATACTGTATAGTGACTTGTTAATACCTACTTGTGGTTAGTAATAATACGTAACTATAGAACAGAACTTATTTAATATTTACGTAACGTCAGAAAATAAAAGTTTGTTATTCATAAGTAGGTATTTTACAATCATTAATTTAATAATGTATTTAGAATATATGGGCTATTCCCACTTAAAACATTGTTTAACATTTTTTATGAAATAATAGATTCCACTCTTTAGTAAAAAATCTACACGTTTTCCTCTACTAAAATTAAGAAGTATTTTCGATTATCTCAGGGGTTTAACTAGTTGTCTATGTTTTCCAGAAATAATGTCTTTAACTTTAATATCTTTGGAATTAGCAGAAATTTAAATTAGATGATGAAAAATGTTTTTTTAATGCTAATATCTCGGAGACAATATCGCAAATCGCTCCCTGAAAGACGAGCTGGTTAGGTCAAGTATGGAGTTGCAGACCAGTTACATCTCACCTTCACTCAGTTTATGTTTATAAGTAGATATGCAGACCATTATATCTCACCATGCCTAACGATTTATTTGAATAGGTGGAAATATTTTGAATATGATAATTTTTAGATGTTGACGAAGTAACTTTGAATGTTGAGAGAATATTTTCGGCTTCCAAGACAATATTCTTGCTTTCATCTAGAATTTTCATAGCCGTTCGTTTCTTGTTTTCGGCAGAAATTTCGATATAGCCGTCTGCGATAGAATTAGACTTCCAGTCTCCATGTCTTTTTATAGTCAAAAGATCTGTCCCATAATCGGCTAAAAGGCCGAAAATAGCGCCAAGTATACGCATTCGGATTAGGCATTTCAAGAAATCGTGCAATCAATTTTGGTACATTGCCAAAGCATCTATACCAATAGATTGTTTGGTACATTTACAAGTTTTATGTCGAAGAAAGAAGCGAACATGATTACAGTTTTCATTTCTTAATTTGACCAGTTCTACTAAATTCGATCTATCAATATTTCTAGATGTTACAAAAAACTCTCTAGACACTTTTGTTTGAGGTAGTGGGTATCAAGACTTGGTATAGTCCTTCATCTTTCACATATTCTACAAGCAGATTTATGAGTTCTTACCGCCGACATGCACCTACCAAACCAATAATATAAATAAGCTAAAATAAATGTTGGCTATAAAACTTTTTTATTTAAAAACATATTTGTAATATAGCCACCTTCATGAGCAGAAATTCATCATCGTCCGCATTCATTAAAAATCTCTATACTTCCTTCTTTGTCAATACCTTAGATTTGGTACCCTTTTGCTTTCAGGTTCAGTTTCAGTAATGCAGTCAAATTTCTTGAGTGAAGACTACTGTGTTTTGCTTAGTTCGTTGAAATATACTAATAATCTTTTTCTACGTTCATGCAAAAACAATACTTTATTGAACTATATTTAGTGGAAAAAGTGGTTCTTTATTGCACTCATCTGTCATTCTACTGCAGCGTTTTGTCATCATGACAAACATAAACCTTCAAATCGACGTCACATTTTTCTAGACTTAGTGTCATCTAAATAACATTTTTTGGTTTTTGCATGAACGTAGAAAAAATATTGTATGCAACTCGTACAAAAAGTGCTTATTGCACTCGACGTTTCACGTCGCGTGCAATAAACGCTTACTTTTTGCACTTGTTGCATAAATAACTATTTCTCTTTAGTTATGTTAAATAACTTTTTTTCTCTACACCATTTTTGATAGCGACCAAATGCTTGTTCGTATTTCTTCCGTGATTTTTCTGACGTGAGATTGGAAACAACATTGGAAGTGAGTAATACTCATTATTATTATTATTATAATTATTATTAACCTCCAGAGTTCTACATAAAACGTTACTTCTATATCCCACTTATTGCGTAAATAACTATTTTGTTTCAGTAGGTTTGTTAGCTTTATAAGTTGAGCACTGTTAGGTAGATTTTTCCATATATTTTTTTGAAAAATATTAACAGCATGACCTTCCATTCAGAAGACGTGTAGAATCATCACGTACCTACTACCGCAAAGTTGGATGCAATTTTCCACAGGGTCGCAGACGTTTCAGGATGCATAATCGTTAATGAAACTCACTGTGCGGACGTTTCTATTAACGTCCTACCAGAACTAGACAAAGGAGTCTATTTCCTTTTGTGGAGAGTATCCATAAATAAGATAAAGTGTCCATTATTCGAATTTCCTCTGCAGTAAAGTCTGCCAAAGATACCTCCTTAATTGCTTATTATATTATGGTGCCCTGGAAACTGAATAATGACGATAACGCGTTTGCGGTTATACGAATACTGAGGCACAAATATACAGGGTGGTTCTTAAGTAGATATTTCTATTTTAACAACAAAAGATATAAGGAAATTCAAACATTTTTGAGATTTCAATATTTTTCGTACTTACTTATGGCTAACTAACTGCATAAGACCAAGCAAGGGCTGTTGCTAAATGTCTCCCTTATAAAAGGGTAATATTGATTTTAGTTTGTACTTTCAAAATGTAAAACTTATCAACTTCTAAATAAACTCAGACACTTTAGAAGATTGATGTAATGCACTTCTTCATATTCATAGAACTATATACTGTAACAATTTGAAATATACACAGAAAATAAAATGAAAATAACACCTGACCGAACTTAAAGTTGAATAAAATTAATAATTTATATATATAAAAATATAAAGAATTGTTAATATAGATCCTGGATATAAAGTTACATAGAATAAATAATATTACATCGCATAAAAATACTAATTTAATAATTTTATTATCAAGTTAAAAATAAATTTCATAGATTTGCATGACGTTGATAATTGTTATCATTCAGTACATCAAGAAAAGGAAATTAAACTCAGAGCACCATATATTGAATAAAAGGTGAAAGTCTATAGATTAATCTGATATACATATTGTAGGCAAACGAGTAACATTATGAAAGATATTCCCATTACAAATAAAACATGTCCTAAAAAATAAATTGAAATGTCAAATAATAAAAATGTTGTGAAATTGTGCATAAAAAGACATCCAAAGACTGTGGAAAAATCATGTGAATGGACCTTTTAACATGGCAATCTACAGAAAGGATAAAAACAAAGAAGTTGTTGTTAGTTACAGCTTGGGTTTAGAGGAGAGCAGCAGCATTGCAAGAGAGCTCCTGAAAATATACAAAATTTAGTAGAACCAACAAGTAAAAATCAAGAAAATAGCGACTTACCAGCTAAATTTACCAGTCTACATCACCCAGTAAAGTTTTTATTGTCACTACAGAAAATATCATCCGTATCCAGGGAAATTTTGCAGTTCCATAGAATCCTACAGGATAATTTCCAGTTTCCAGGCAGTTTCCAGTTTCCAGGAAGGAAAATAATACATTTCTAACCTCAGGTACCTTAAAAAAATAAAGTGCACTATAAATTTCTATAGCTATAGTAAATTAAAACAGATTTTAACTATTTCAATCTTTGCAAAGTATTAAGAATAAACTACAGGACTTACCTGTATATAAACAAGACGAACCCAATCAATATAACAACCACATTCAATCATTTCACTGGAACTAATAATATCTGTCATGCAAGAGCAGCCATTATTTAGACTATGTTATGACCTGTAGGAATGCAACCAACATTACAAAAATAAAGAATATTTTAGCATAATTTATAAAACTTCAATTAAATTCAATAACAAAGTTTTAACTTACAGTGGTTTGGTAAAATTATCATCAGAGAAATAATAAAAAAGAAAATATTCTTTATTGTTTTAAAATTGATTCTAGAACAAAAAATTTGTTAATCTTTCAAGTGTGTTACTATTTGTTACAAAAAAAAAAACCTACATATTTTGAACCGACTCCTGAGTTAAGTTTCTTTTGCTCTTTTGATTTGTGAAACTGTGTCTAGCAAGGGATAAACAAAATTATATAAATAAGGTAAGATAAAAAATTATATAAAAGGTTTGTATTGAACAAAATATAGTTTAAACACAACATACACTCATAAAACATAATACATAAAAGGATCAAGGCGCCCAACAAAAATTAATATTTAAACTTTGACATTAAATACATAATAAAATATTTAAAATTAAAATAAATTTAAATTAAAATAAAAACATACACACCCACATAAATATAACAATACAGACTTCTATAATGTCTGCAAGTATAAATGGGCATATGAAACGGATGCTTATAACACAATAATGCAAAAGTCAATTATATGCACAAAATGGAATTCTTCAATTTGTTTTATTTATTTATTTTTTCTAATCATTGCCCAACAGATTAAAAATCCAATAACAGAACAACTAAAAGTACTATAGTAGTAAAAAACATACAAATAGCATACTAATCTCAATAAAACTAAATATTCACAAAAAGGAGAACAAAACTTAAAATAAAAAAAACGTAGTCAAACTACAAAATAGAAATATTAATTGCATCTAAGTAAAAATAAGTATTCATAAAAAGAAAAACAAAGCCCAAAATAAACAAAACAAAGTCAAAGCTAAAATAAAAGTTATTAACTATGTCTAAACAGAAGGATTCACAAACAGAAAAATACTTAAAATAAACAAATCCGTCAAACTATAACATAAAAGTATTGACTGTGTCAAGTAGCTTAGTTAAGGAGCAATTGTAAATGTCACACAAATGAGATAAGACACATAAGATAAATAGGCGATTTCATTAATATATTAGGTCTCGGATATTATAGAAACTGTGAACTGCTCTAAGATTTTGTTTAGGTACTAAAAATTAAGCATTGCTAACAAGACTGGAAAATCTGTTAAACTGTGCAATAATTTGTATAAAAAAGTTAGGGAAATCAAAATTCTTATGTGATGCAACGTATGCATGCCAAATCTATTAATTAAAGTCATGTGGTCAAAACCTTGCACTGGGTAAACTCGGTATATCTTAGAAGCCGTAGATGAACGTAAGAAATCGCATTTGTACTTATTCGAGCATATTAATATAAATATCATAATGAAGATACCGCACCAGATCACCAAGTTCCACCTTAGAACGGACAAGTGATATGAGATATATAATGCCTTAATTGCAAACTAATACTGTTTCACTACCTACAATACTATATAGTTTTAACTCGTCAACAAATAATAAAGTGTTACAATCAACACTGTCCGGCAAATCATTAATAAATATATTACGGTATGATATTACTAATTCATGTAGGGGGTCACTGAAACCGTAATAATTAAGTTTATGTAATAGCAAAACGTGCATTTGTGAAATCTATGTAGGTAACGTCTACTTGACCTTGGTCTTGGTCCTTACTTTGTAAGTATGTCAGATATTATTTACGATATTTTACTAAGATTTGATACAGTAGACCGTTTTTGCATAGAACCATGTTGGTTGACTGAAATAAAAGGTTTAACTTGGGGCAACACCTGTCCATACAAGCACATTTCAAAAACTTTGGCAAAATTACACAGAATTACGAAGGGTCTATAGCTCTGTAAATTATTAGCAGAATCACACTTTAGAATTGGGCAAATGCTTCCTAATTTCCAAATATCCTGAAAAGAGTTTGATTCAAAATTAAGTTAAACAAAAATAGAGGAGTAATCAGAGCATTTGCACAGTCCTTCACTGTAGAGCTAAGAATATTATTATGTCCCGAAGTCATTTTATTATAAAGTATCATTAATGCTGCTGAAAAATCACTTTAGCTAAACATGGTGACATAATGCAAGGGAAGTTACTGTGCACAGGTGGACTATTATATGTTCGCGGATAAGTTGGAAGAAGATAAACGGTACTAAAATAATCTTCAAAACCATTCACTATTTGTGCTGGTTCTTCAAAACTGCTTGCATCCCAATACATTTTACCATGAATCCTACTGAAGCCCATGGACGAAGTTAGGTTATCAAATCTGGGGGGCTAAAGCCCCGGGTGGACCGTGTTTTAATTTCAGTTCTGAAATGTATGTGAGATGTTTATGAATATTTTAGGTGGGGAGCTAATTCGATTTTAGGGGGGGTTAAGCCCCCCAAGCTCCCTCCTAACTTTGCCCATGCTGAAGCCTTGCTTATTATGTATAATAAGGCCGTGTTTATGTTGGAGCTGTGAGAAACGCAACGATACTAGCAAAGTAACGAAATACAACGCATGTATTTGTATGCACCTGTTGAAGCTGCGAGTAGATCGCCGCTTTTTTACCGACCAGCCATAAGAGCGACGATAAACCAACGTCAATATTTCTTCGCTCTCATCGACTATACTTCACAGGAAACAGTGAATAGTGATATATTTACAGTTACTAAATAAGATGGATATTGAAAAATTAATTACTGCATGATTCACATTTTGAGAGCTTTCAGGAGATGAAAAAAAAAACGTTTTGTAAGTTTATCTCAACATTTTGAGTAAAACTGTAGCTTGAGTTCGAAAGTTTACCGCTAAGTATTTGTCATAAACAAAAACATTATAAATATTTCCGAATGTTTTTAAATAAAAATAAAAAAATAGCTGTTTCTGAAATGAAACAGGTTTCAAAATAAAACTATTTGTTATCGAATTATTTTAATAAAATACAATTTATTTTGTGGCTTCAGCAATCAGCGGTGTAAAGAAAATGATGCAATTTGGAAATCGAAAACTGAATCTGCTTATCACTAGTCAACTTTTCTGCCTCTTCCTTAAGGTTGTTTAATAAATAAACGAATATTTTAAATCGTTATAAAACCAGCGATGCTTACGGTACTTTCTGAATTAAATTGTGAGCAACCCAAAAAATACATGTTGGTATAATTAATAAATTCAAAATGTCCAAATTGTGATTTAGGTTGTTTCTGAAATAAGCGATTCGATTATGAAGCGGAAGAGGAATTTCTTCTGAAGAAAATGTTTTTCGAAGCATTAAGAAATCAAAACGAACAACGTATTAATCGTCGAGTGTTTGTTTTACCTTTCTGTTAATCTTCTTGGGTAATTTAGAAAATCCTATAAAACTGTATATACTATAAGTATTAGGTCATTGCATTAACATAAAGGTTTCTCCTAGTTGAGTTCTTAACTGCAACATAATCGGACGAACATTTTTTGTCATATTTTCAGTAGATTTTAACAGGTAGGAACTACATTTCTAACAGCGATAGTAATATATCTTATTAATATGGTAAAGAATGGGACCTACTACGTCTTTGATTAATGTTTTTCTGATCGCATAAGTGGCAGCTTGCTTTCGAGTATAATTTACTTTCAATAACAGCATAGACACTTTTGCATGTGGCAGTTTATTAAATTGGTGCCATATAGGATTAGTTAGTGTAACAAATTTTCTATTTTAAACATAATGTTTACATAATCTGAAATAGCGATAATTAAACATGAATGATATTGATATATTCTCATTAATTTCGACGATAGTATTATTATTAACTGGAAAATTACAATTACAGTTAATAACTTATTTCTGTATAATGTTGTATGTATAATAAATACAAGGTAAATACTGTTGTTAGACAAAATCTATTTGTTTCGATTGAGTATTCATATATTTACATATGAATTGTTTTTTAGTAAACAAAAAGTATTGTTGCTGACGATGCTGTTAACGTCATAGGATTGATATTTTAACTGCGAGATTGCACTTTTACAGATGAAAGATGACGAATCGGATAAATGACAAATTGCTAAATATTCGAGGATTGCTACATACAGTGACATTTTCTTAATCGTTTACTTGATAATTTGTCTTGATTTAGTAACCCAATGATGCCAGTTGTCTGGCCTGGAAAGTGAAATAAACTTTCATCATCTATACTGATAATTTGGTTCACATATAGTATTTTTCTACGTTCATGCAAAAATGAGCAATATTTAGTGGAAGAAAAGGTTCTTTATTGCACTAGTGCAATAAACATTTTATTGCACTCAAATGAGTGCAATTTCTGCAATGTATGTTATATTAATCCTTAGCTTATAAAGTTTTCTTGAGTTGCAATTTCATTTTCATTTAATATAAAAATTAATTATAATTGCCATCTTGGGTAAGGTGTTGAAATAGGTAAACTGACTGCCCTCGTTCTGTTGGATTTCAGTTAAGTTTTTGACATTATAGATCACGATATCCTTTTTGCTATAATGCATTTTATAGGTCTTGCTGAACATTCTATATTATTATTTAAAAATTATTTAACTGATATGGAACAGAGGGTGGTTATCAATGGAAAATTTTCGGATTTCACTGTAGTATCATCAGGTGTTCCCCAAGGATCAGTTTTGGGGCCGTTGATGTATACAATTTATACTAGCAACTTTATAGAGCGTATCCAATATTGCAATTATCATTTTTATGCTAACGATACGCAGCTATACATATCATTTCCTGCTAGTCATATTAATGAAACCGAGGTAAAGCTAAATATGGATTTGAAAAGTTTGATATCACACTCATTATATACCAATGCAAAAAAAGTCATCCCTTGTAATATCTCGTCCAAATCCTGTTCTACAGTTAGTGAAAAATACTGTTACTGTTACTGTTATAATCGATACCGAGACCATTTGCCCACTTAATGAAACAAGAAACTTGGGACTGATTATTGATTACTCATTTCGATTTAAAAGTTAAGTGAATCAATTGATCAAAAAAGTGTTTTGTAATTTAAAATTAATATTTAACAGTGGCCATCTGCTATCTCGAAATATAAAGAGTTTATTTTGTCAAAGTCTTGTTCTGTCTCAATTTACATATTGTGATGTATTGTATGGGTTCTGTATAGATGAATTCGATACGAGGCAAATTAAAAAAATATCTTCATGATAAAATTAGTTATCGTTCGGATGTTCATAATATAAATATTTGTCATAAGAGTACCCTGACTATTTTCTCTCATCGAACATCTCAATTTCAAAGATCCTTCTCTTACAGTCCGGTAAAGTGTTATAATACTTTACTTTACTTTTATTGACCACCTTATATACGTAAGTACATTTGATTTGTCATGCAAACAAGATATAATAGTATTACTAAATAAAATAAATTGTATAGCTAACAGGCCTACATTTTAAAAGACAGAAATTCGTCAACAGTATAAAAACAATGATTTAGCAGAAATGATTTGGCAAATCTATGGAATGTATGTGTAACTTATTTTTCTGAGTCATGCATATGCGAGAGAATAGCGCCACCAGATAACTAGCATGCCTCGTATCATAATTATGTACTTACATCAGAGTAACCTGTAAATTTATTCAAATTTTCGAAAATATCTAAAAGCGTGTGAAAAATAAAAAAACATGGTAATGGAAGTATACCAAGTTTTTTTAATAACCTCCAGGGTGCATTTGGGGCTACCCCCTCTATTACTCTAATGGCAGCCATCTGGAGTAGGAAAACCATATTTGCATAAGTTAAATTTCCCCACAAAAGGCTGCCATAGGATATATGACTATAAACGATAGAGAAATATACAGTGCGTATAACCAATCTGGGCAGACACGATCTCAATTGCCGTAGAGCAAATATTTGAGATAATAATTTAGAGCAGACAGTCTCAACATGGCTATTCTAATTAAGATTCGAGTCAAGAACAAAGCCAAGCAGTTTTACAGGCTCAGATCTAGGCGACCATTTATCAGAACTGATAAGCAAATTTTTGCATCTTTGATTGGTTTAATTTCATCTTATTGGCAGAAAACCATTAATTTGCTTTATTTAATTCGCTAATTGCCAAATCATTTCCTCCTCTAGTCAGTAGAGTGGAGTCATCCGCATATAAGATACAAGTACTATTAATTATATAATTCAGTAAATCATTTATGTACAGGAGGAAAAAGACCGGCCCCAAAACTGATCCCTGCGGAACACCGTTTACTATTGGACGTGTACTTGAGTCTACACTCTTGAAAGACACAAACTGTATCCTGTTAGACAAATAGAATGAGAAGAGCTTGAGATCATTACTCACTACTAATCCCATAATATTCCAGTTGTACTAATAAAACGTCAACACGGATACAATCGAAGGCCTTAATATGGTCACACATAACAGCATGTGTTTGTGCACCCCCATCCAGACCCGCAACGACGTCCTCTATCAATTTGAGAAGGGCTTTAAGACTCGATTTGTTTTTCCTGAATCCAAATTGTGAATCAGAGAATATAGAGTATTTCTCACAATATGCCACAAGTTTATCTCTAATAATAAATTGGATAATAAATTTAAAACTATGTCGCTGTTCAGTGTTTGTCAAAAATTAAAGTTGTTTCTTTTGAAAATTGATCTATAGTAATTATTTGGTTTATATGTTGTTAGAGGTCCTATTATAAGTAGATTAGTGTGTATTAGTTCAAGTTTTTGGGTTATGCGGTAGAACAACTGTTAATGCAAGCAAACAGCTGAGCATTGCCCTCTTTAATCCATATTTTTATGTGAAATAGTTATTGTAAAATATTTGTATGTTTTTTTTATTTGGAGTATAATAATAATTGTATTACTATTATTATTATATTTTTTATAATGCTTGTAACTTCTAAACAAAAACGAATCGGACCTATGTTTATATAAGAAAACATGTTTGACATTAATTCAGCTCCTACACACCCTGTATATGGTATTTTTACTGTAGGCACATTAATTTGTTGTTGCTGTTGTTTTGTTTTGATAACGATGCGGCTCATATATCTCTATACACCCTGTATAAACTAACCTATTTATTTTTGTATATATTCATTTCATATTTTCATTAGTCTCATCATTCTGCAATCACATATTTCTGTACACACTGTATAAGTTTTTAACTTTATTTCTTTCTATATATAAATTCACTAATCATATCTTTTCGCTAGTTCTGTGTTTAAATTTCAACGTCCGTTTTTAAGTGCTAAATGCAGATATCATGTTTTGTAAATATTATTTATGTACGTAGACGACCGGCGTCCTCATAAATCTTGGGTTCTGCATGGTGAAAACTAAGAAACACACTTGTTAAGAGACCCTTCGAGGAACTACCTAGATTATGGGTACGACGGCACAGTCACAAATTTGTAACCAGTCAGTCATAAACATCGACTCACGGTATAACATTGTGGGTGCTAGCCAACCGCAAGCAATAATAAATATTGTTGTGCAGAATGATGAAACTAATGAAGATAGGAAATGAATATATACAAAAATAAATATGTTAGTTTATACAGGGTAAAAGACATTAATTTTTGAAACGTTAGGCACAAGGGGTTATTTATTAATATTTTTATATTTAAGTGGCAGGAATACCCAATTAAACAAAAAAAAACTAGTCGTGTTAAAATAACTTTGAGGTCACTTAAATACATTAATATTACATTTTCGGAAACATCATAGATACTTGTCCTAATACTATTGGGGGTGAAACCTCTCCTTAAACTTTGTGCTAATTATTTCCGGACACTCCGTATAATTTGTTTTACTGATTCTCAATCTAGATATCCGTCTAGATGCATACGTCCAATGCGGCATTAGGTGCACAGGTGCAGTAAATAGAATTGTCGTCAATCAAGCAGCAGTAGCATCAGTGTAAGTCAGTATTGATCTGACACACCACATAGTGGCGTGGGAACCACTGTTTATTTGATCAGCCTCTTCGATCGGTCAGACCGAACGTCCCTAGTGGCGTACCTACCATCGTATATAATTATTGTCATTCATATTTTACTTCGCTGGCATCCATACGATTATAATTATGGATGAATAAGCTGTACTGTACTTTCTGACCTACATTTCGTTTTATTTCATGAATATACACGTACATTCACTGTCGGTTACATGCAATTCTGATTAAAATCTTCGGTTGAATTATTTTGGGCTCGGCGAAAGCATGTGTTGGAGATTTATTAGGGTTTTATTAATTTCATGTTTGGATGTCAATAAAATGAATTGAATAAATATTAAAAAACGCCATGTCTGTTTTACTTCCAAAAATTCCTTATTTATTTATTATCTTGAGTAATTTTCGATCAAATTCCTGCTTCTCATCAGAATGTGAATGACAGAAAATTTATTATAAATGAAAAAGTTAAAAATTGGACAAAGAAATTTTCAACATGCTTGGACATTTTTGCTTAAAATAATAAGTCACAAATATTTGCTCAAAATATACACACATCAGGGCGCATCAATATAACCTCTAACCTAATACGTTTTAGCAGAGCTACTCTTTTTAATACAACAGTACGTCAGTACGCAAATGCCATTTTTAGTACAATCCAAAAAATTTAAAATCAACATCATTTACACAGAAAATCCGACAAGGACCTAATTGTTGAACACACCATTAAAAAAATCTTCCTGCATAGGTTATTATTGAATTCTAATAATAAAGTACACTGTATTTCTAATTCTAATAATTTGTTAGTAAGAGACATCCTACATACTGACTAGCTTAAATCTGTGCTTTTGTACAATTTAACAAGTAGACTGTTTTTCACGGCATTAAAAGTAAAATTCGCTTTTGTTACATTACTCAGGTTAAACAAAATGAAAATATTTGGTGAACTCTTTGGTATATGTATACATTTTTTAACATGTGCATATTGTTCTTTTTTTTTCCAAATTGATATTCAGTCATATATGAGAAAATATTTTAGTTATTGAAAAAGTTTCCTCTATGCATATTTTCCAATTGTAATGGGGTAATTTCCTAAATAAGGAATAGATTTTATAATTCAAGGAAATATAGTAGCAATATAAAAATAGTATTGAATGTGATTTAACATCTATAACACTTATAAATAACTTACAGAATGTAATTAAATTTCATTATGCATTTTCTGTAACGTGACGTCACGCTTTTAAATTAAATCTGGGGGTATTCAGTACTGTCGGGAGGAGGAAGAAAAATTACAATTGTTTGTTGACAGCAGTTTAATAATAACTAAATAATTATAGGTATAGTCTAAAATCACAGTATTTATAAATACAATACAAATTATCCACCTGTCAACTGTATGCCAGCTCGAAGTTGAAATCGCTGGGCTACCAACCAAACCAAATATCTTACGACGTTTGGCGGTATTTAAATAAATTAAATTTCACTCATTTTAAAGTTACTTAAACCGCACAAAAAAATGCATGTACTTGTTTACTATGTATCCTAGAATAATAAAATACAATGTAAATAATATATATAGGTATCTAAAATGCATCAGCATTTATAAAACATACACCAAATTATCCACCTGTCAACCGTATGCCAGCTTGAAGTTGAAATGCCAACCAAACTCAAATATCTTACGACGTTTGGCGGTATTTAAATAAATTAAATTTCACTCATTTTAAAGTTACTTTAACAGCACAAAAAAAATGCATGTACTTGTTTACTATGTATACTTATAAATACATATTCAGTAGAAAATTGGAAATAAGCCCATTATAAAGGTAAGTATGTATATATAACATATAAGAAAATTTAAATTATCTTCTCAGTAAAATTACATACCTATATTTTACAATTCCAACCTAAAAATTACAATATATAAATCAGTACAAATTGTAGTGACGGAAATTTACGAAGAAATTTAGCATAATGTAATTCACATAACGTAATATGGAATTTTATTAATGTTTTTTCTGTAATATTACAGTGTACTTATTTCATTTACAAAAATTATTATGTAATTTTGCTTTACGCTGATTACAAATTGCCAACGTAAAGTTATGTGAAATTACACAAATTTGTAACAGTGTAATTATAATATCTATATTATTCACTTTTACCTAGAAGTGGTAGAAAATAAACTAACTTTTTTTCAAACTTAAAACTCAAAATAAATATTTTGAATTTTTATTAAGTTTACAAACAAGTTAAAGTTAAGTTAAAAGTTTCTGTACACCTTAAAATCTAAAAACAAAATGAAGACAACTTCTTCGTATCAATCTATTTTAGCAATCATTTGGCCAATTGGACAATTTAAATCTTTTAGGTTTTGTTCTACTAATATCATTTATTATTTTATCTACAGGGTGTTGCAGAAGTGTATACAAAAAGTCAGAGGTAGTTTCCGTGGTAAATTTTAAGGAAGGATCTTTGATATATATATTTGTTTGTAATTATTAGGGCCTCCCTAAAACATTATAGCATCTTAAAGGAGAGGGGTTTTGGTTTTCTCAAAAACGGTTGAATAGAAACAAATGAATTTTGGCAAGAATGGTAATACTTAGAAAATTATAGGTCTATTCTAGCAAGGAATCCAAGCTGGTTCTAAAATATAAAAAACATTCGTTCAACTACTTCTTGCACCATGTTTACTGATAACAAATTCATAACTTTACTATTCTGTCCAATATTTCTGACAGTTTGAAATCATTCTGCGTACCTATTTCCCGTTTTCCTTTTTTATTATAAAAGAGTGAAATAAACCACCCCTTCCAAATTTTCTTCCTACTTTTAAATTTCTTCTTTCACAAAGTAAAATTCTGAGACAGTTTTGTTTATTCTAAAACTTATTTGCCTCTTACAAAATTTTCATATTATTTTTAGTTTTTGACAATAAACAAATGTATAAGTAGTGTAGTGTAGTGTTTAAAACTATGCGAAATACGATATCATCAACTTCTGGGCTTTTATGCAATTTATTCTTAGTAGGCTGCTGTCCACTAAAATTACTTATCGGTAAATGTTAAATAGTTACAATAACATTGAAGTTTTAAAGCAAGTACATGTAAATATTTTCATATGAAATCCGTATGTATAAAAATCACATGAATTACACTTATCTACGTCTCATATACGTATTATAAATCCATTTAGTATTGTGTAGAACAATTAATACTTGTAACATTACAAAATTTAACTTATAGCTTGCCATGGTTTTACATGCTCGCAGAATACGAAATAACTTCGTCGATGTTGTACGTTAGACATTCTACGTTATGTAGCATAACCGCAATATACTTTATGTTTGACGACTGTTGCCCTCATTAACATTTGTAACAGAGCTCTTGCTTTGTATGGCCTGCCTCAATTTAATTATTCATTCCATGTAGCTTCGTGTAATACATTTCCAAGCTTTAATACTCTTCGAACCGTCATTATGATCCAAAAAGATGAAATAAAATTTACTGCTTTTTTTTTTTTTTTTCGTTTTTTTTCTATCTATTGAAATTATTATTTTTATATGTATTCTTAATTATTTTATTAGTTCGGATTATTTTGCTTTAACAACTCAACCGAGAAGCTACTTTAGTCATTTTTTGAGCTAAATCCACTTAGAATATGTAATTTGTTACATAATCACAAACGCATATTATCATCACATTTATGAATTTGTCATAGAAACGTTATTGTACTTTTCTTAGAATACATATAATTAATATTACCACATTATTTATTTATGTAAGTTGCCAGAATTTATTATGTTAAATTTATTCAATAAGCAAGTCTGTTATCAGTATTTTGGATGTAAATATTTGAAGTGAAAAAATCATATTTATTGAAAATTTTCTTGTCATAAACATATTTTATAAATTGAGTTAAAATTTTATTTTAACATGTTAATAATATAAATATAAGTACAATTCTGATGAGTTTGATACAGGGTGTCATACACTAAATGTTTGCACTAAAATCACAAAAAAATAATTGTTTTTAACGCGACAAACTATCGAAAATTATGTTGAAAATAAAAACAATTGCGTAACGTCAGCCGTGACGTAGTCGTCTGATTTTTTACCGCAATTATAAGTCAATGTAAATTATTGTAAATATGGGTAATAGCTCTCAGGCACGTTAACAACAATCAGCAATCTGCAGTGAAGGTGAATGTAACAATTATAATTTGTAGTTACATATATACTTATTTTCATAAATCATTTCATACCATATACAGGGTGTCTAGAAAAGGTTACAAAGTTTGAGACATAGTAGAGAAGTTAATACATGAAAATACAAGGTGTGTCTCATCGGGAACTGCGTTTATCGTTATCTGGACAAATACTGATCCTAAGGATTTGAATATTTGATCACATGGGAAAGTCCCTGGAGCAAACACCACTAATATATATATTTCAAAAACAACATAATTGGCTTGCTATGTGTCAACTATTGTTGTGTTGTTTCTCCATAGCTTATATTCATAGTAAATTTGATCACATCCCAGATATTACAAAAACTTTAAAAATAGTAGAAATTTTCAAATAGTCAATCGCAACCTTAACGATGCCTATATAGGTTGAAAATAACTTCAACATGCACACGATATAATAGCTGTGCATCTAATAGACCATTGACTTCATTTAATGCCATATAAAAATTCCATTGGTGTCAAATCAAGTCAGAAATAAGATAACAGTTTCGAGGTCGCCATTTTGAGGCAATCTTGTAGTATCATTTGTATACTTTAACACATGGTAAGTCCTTTATGTAAGTCAAAACTAATTTGTTAACATGACATACCTTGTATGGACCCACGTTACTTTTTGGAGTAAGCATTGCGTCGTAAAGCTTTCTGGAAACTAGAATTATGGGGAGGATAGCTTAAGAGGCTACAACACCTAGACCCCACTGGGCCCCTTGTACTTCCTTCCATTAGAAGATCAATCCACCTGAGCCGTTAACTATACAATTAAAAAAAAAATTAGTGACGTTGCTCAGGGTATTTCTTTAATTTCCATGGAAGGCCCAATACGAATTGTCTTATTGACGAGTGCAAATACTATCCCGTCTTGCTCTTTACAACCCCTACAAAGAATTGTTTCTGATTTCCTCATATAATAAAGGTGTTTCCTTAACCAACAGTGTCCAGTTTGAATATCTGTCACCAAGCGAAGATTTGTCCTAGACATGGCCAGGTACTTTTTGGCTGTAATCTTGCAGGGGTACCCTAGAAACTCCTTAGCAAATTGACAGTTATTTTTTATGGTTGTCGTTGATAATGTCAACAAAAGCTGATGATGGAAGCATACTGGAAGAACCAGTCAAGAAATATTGAGACCCGATGCATTCCTGACCAGTTTGGCAGCTTATTGCTATTGCACCGCTCGTGTCCTTTTACCCAGCATACAGATATGTTGTCGGTTGAGGCCAGTGTCTGCTGCATTTCCATACTGATCTAGTTATCTTATGATTACGTAAGATCAGTAGTGATTGTCTACTATCTGTGTAAATTCTGATGGTTTTGCCCGAGGAGCCTCTCTGAGATAAAAATTTTGTACACTTACTGCCATTTCGAATGGAGCGATTAAGTACCTTAAGTAAGCTAATTCACTCAATTTAAAAAAAATTAAGTGTTGCTTTGATCAAAAATTATTGCAGTATACTTTGCAACCTGAAGAAAAAGTTAAATACCTTGGCATATATATTGATAGATTTTTGCGATGGGACTGTCATATAAGATACGTTGTAAAAAAATTACAATCCCTTTTATATAAATTTAGGTATTTGAACAATATTCTCGAGGAAAAACAGATGCAAATAGTTTATCATGCACTAATTGAGAGCCATTTAACTTATGGTATATTAGCATGGGGTGCAGCATCAAAGACTCACTTAAAATCTCTGGAAATAATCCAAAAGCTTTTTGAAAATTATGTTACATAAAAAATTAGTTATTCTACCGACTTAGTATATAGGGATTCCAATATGTTCGACATCAGGAAATTATTTTATTATAACAGTGTAGTCAACTTTCATAAGACAAATGACAAGATTATTCAATTGCATAATTATAATACTCGTAATAAAAATGTTTGTGTAAAACCATTTATGACAAAAGCTATTGGACAAAGATCCTATCAGTACTTAGCCCCAAAATTATATAACAACATTCCAAAAGAAATTCAGTCATTAAATTTGCTTTCCTTTAAAAAACAATGTAAACTATTCGTTATGGCCACCTCTAGAGGAATTGTAAATAGTTATATAGAATGAAATACTTACCTCTTTCTGTAATTTAATTAATTAGTTTCAATGCGAAACTTTGCTGTATACCTAGTACTGTTCTGTTCTACCACTATGTAGATGTATTTCTTCGTAAAATTTGTATACTTAAAATTTGAATTTTCTATAATAATTTTATATTGATATGGAATAATTCTTTATATAGTAGTATTATTATGTAAGTATAAAAATAAATTTATCTCTATGTCTGTGAATGTATGTTTTAAATCTTTGTATATGTCTGTGAATGTATAGTGAAGTGTTGTTAATATATTGTTGGTATCTATTTACTACTTTTTTATAAATTTGTGAATTTTTTTGCTACATTAGTTTTTACACATGTTGTATCGAAACAAGGGTCTTCTGACACTTATCGATTACCTGTTTTATTTACAGTTTAGTATAATGATTATAACTTTAATGATTATACTTTTAATATTTACTAACAAATTTATACATACTATATTTGTCAATATGGTCATTTCTGTAAATAAATTATTATTATTATTATTATTAATACTGCTGGATCTTGCCAAGTACTGCCACACTGCGTTATTTCTGCAGGCCTTACTTTAATATCATAGATATGATATTACCGCTACTGCATGAAAGCGCGTATTATGATGTTTTAAAAGTAAGATAAAATTTTGTCTTTCACTTTTTTGACAGATATTAATTTTCAAAATGCTTTGATACAGACATTAAAATAGCAAGACATTTTAAAACATTTTAGCAGTATAGCAACATCCAACAAAGTAAAATAATATAAGAGATAAAAAATTAATGTCTGTTTTTCAAACATAAATATTGCATTGAGTATATTTTTATTAATGGCAGTAACTGCAGTGGGGAGAGAGATTATTTTAATTTCAGAAAAGGTGAAAAATCATAAACAAAATTCAGCAAGACGAAAATGATCCTTCTTTGTAATTAAGATCCTGCTTCTATACTACCAGGTCCTATGCTAGTATTGCTAGGTCCTGCGTTAGTATCGCTAGGTTCTGCTTTGATACTACCAAGTCCTGATTTAGTACTACCAGGTCCTGCTTTAGTACTATCATATCCTGCCTTTGTAATACCGACCTTTGTCTTAGTACTCATCATGTCCTGTCTAGATACTACTAGATATCGTCAAGTACTAAATCATGTACTGCTACTATTTTGTACATTTACTGCTATAGGTGAAAGACCCCTCGGTTTTGCCTGTTGTATGCCTACGGGCAATTTCTTTGGTGGCTATGGTTCTATACCTGGACCTGCCAAGTCCATTTGTCCCTAAGTTGCTAACCGTTTTTAACACCCTGTATAATAAGCGGTGCAGCAAGCCTATACCCAAACCCTATAGTATAGTTTCCGTTAAATTTACACTCAGATAAGCAATAAGTAAGTCACCCCTGAATATGTTTTTATGGCATGGGGAGTATTTAGTGAAACCAGTAAAGGGCGATAAGTGTTTCGTTCTTCGGTTAAAGGGTGCATTTATTACGTAATCGAATTATCAACACTAGCCATGTAAATCTAGCCTGCGGTTATTTCAATAAACCAACAAAAAGTTGAATGTACCGGCCAATTCGTTAGCTGGGACCGTTCCTGAATTCGGCTGTGCCAGATAACATAAATCATAAACAGTAGGGGGCGATTATATATTGCGCAGTGGTGGTTTTTGTAGGTGATGTTGGACATGCTGCTGTGTACGGCTTCGGTAGGCCTTAATTAAAATGGGAGAAAAAATAATTCATTCGCATTTGGGAATTATTAAAGGCGAATTGTGTGCTACATTTAACAGCTTTGTTCCACACCGCATACTAAAACGTGAAATAGGTAAATAGGCTTATGCATTTTGGACGTTCTGGGAACGGTACACATTGAGTAATTTTTTGTTAACTGTACTATTTTACTTTAAATGTGCTAATTTAATTTAATTACGGCTTAAAAGCTATTCATATCTATACTCTTTAGTATAAACTGGTTCATTGATATTGGTATATATTGGGAAGTCAGAGAATTAATTCTCTAGATGAACTGATAATAATTAACAATTATTATTAATGAAATAAATCCCTGAAATCGACGAATTTATTGAGCAATCAAATAAATATCCCTTATTCTTGTTTCTAAGTGTTTCAGGTTGAAAGAGGAATATAAATACCATTATTTAATAATGATGTCAATTATAGTAGTTTTTTTATTTCACCTGTCGGCCAGGTCTCCAACGAATCCTGAATGAAACACCGGGGTCGAATTCGCCCTTTCGCGTTTAACATTGTTGGCTGAGACAAGATATTGCAAAATTTGAGAACATCTTATTTTCCCTTGTAGAAGTAAACAAAAGTATCTTTAAAATCGTGTTCTTGCTCAATTTTACAAGATCATGTCTTGTATTGTTCTTGACACTCGCAAAGACTTATTATTACTATTGGAAGCTTTTTCAGTCAAGTGACTAGACTTAATAAACTTTGATTTTAAAAATAATTGTATATTATGAATGACCTTAAATTAAGTATACCTACAATAGAAATGCAATATTTATTTTTTCACTTAATGTTGACTTAAATATAATTCCTTATATTAGCAAGACTTCTTGCCGTAGCATTATTTTTTTGTCTTGTCTCGCAAGACATGTTTTAAAATCTTGTGTTGCAATTCGAGCTGTCAAGTTTCAAGATAAGAACAAGAAAAAGCAAGACAAGATGCCAGCACTAGTGATTACCACTAGTAAATTTTCATTTAACAGATATGTCCTTAACTTGAAATCCAAAAGTTTGTTAGCCGATATTTCTTTCAATCTTATCTGATCCAAGAAAGGTTTACCACGGAGACTGCAGTCATGTATGTCAGGCCTTTGTACAAGCAACGCAGTTTCTTTTCCCAGTTGCAACCTCAAATTGAATTCTTTACTAAATATAGAAGTTTCATTAAACGGAAGTGTCCTTGTTAGTAGTACTGTGATTTGTTGATCTTATTCATACTCAGCGTTTAGTTAGCTCTTTCTGCGAAGCAAAATACAAGACTTCCTTCACTTGAGGTTGTCCTTGTCTCGAACACCAATATTCGCAATATTTTTTAACCCATCTCCCTGGGTTTTGCGATGCCAAAATTTGGCTATAGTTCTAGAAAAACTTTTTAGCTCTTAATTTTGCAAGTTTATCTACTGTTTCATTTTCCTCAACTGCTTTATGTCCTGGTACTCAGCACGATCTGACTATATTGGTGCTTGCTAGTGCATTTAGAAATTGTAAACAATTCCAAACCAGCCTTGAAGGCACTGTGTTTGAGTTTGAGGCTGTTTGACAGTATATAAATGAACTGGAGTGTGTAATCCCTCCATAAATTGTGAGTTAAACACATATTTACTGTAAAAATTTGAACCTGGACTATGGCAGAAAAGGCTCTCAGACTATTACAGTTTTTCTATCATCTGGACCTTAATCTGACTACTCCTGCTCCAGTCCCACTGTATGTTATAGAATCATACATATGCTGTAGTAAAAAAATTGAGCGTTAATGATCACATTAGAATGATAAACGTTAGGCGGCATAAAGTATCTGACACGATTTAAAACTTAAGGATAAGCGGCTCAGTGATTTTCTGATGTTGTCATTAGCAGTGATGTGTACTTTCATGCGATCATAATACAAATATCGCAGTGCATAAATTTAATAGCGACTTTATGGTCACGGTACTGTTTATTTTGGCGCAGTGAATGGGAAACTAATCCAGAATGCCACGGTTAGTCTATTTTATATTTTCTAAAACCTCAACATAACCTAAAACACGGTGCACACTCGCTGTATAATACTCTAATAATCAGATTTAATAAATTTTGCTGCTGTATAACTTGCTTATATGTCACTTGCTTTGCTTTGCGATATTCTTTGTATGCACCTTTGAACAAATATTTTTTTAGAACGGGTTAAATCATGCATTTCGGTTTTAATTATTTTGTCTTAACTAGAATTAAACTGTCGGCATCTGCTCTCTCCTAGGTTGTTATCGTGACCTCTTATAAATTTTCCCACGATTCTGTTCAGCAGAGGACAATTGCGGCCTTTCACTACTTCACTTTATTTTACCCAATTTGAATTTCATTTTTTCAGCTAGTAGCAAATTTTGTCAATAATTATAAATTACACTGGTGACTCAAATACGAAACTCGCCAACCTCTAGCACGCGAATACAAACGATAATTGAATGAAGGGAAAGAAGTCGGGCCGTGTGTATCTGTTCCAGATGCAGATCGACGGCGGACTGACCTGCATAGGAAAACAGACCCGAACGATATTCGACGGCTTATTCCGACAATAACGTATTAAACGGGAACTGCCAACTTTTTTAGCTGTGCTGAATGTGCCGATTACAGCCTATCCGATGTCGGCGTTGATTACTGCGGTTGGGCATTTGTTCTAAAATTCTCATGATTTATAAAAATGGATTTTACTTCACTATTTATGTAATGAAATGTGGTTGGTTTATTTTGTAATCAATATTTAATATTTTTTACGTAGAACTTTACTTAATATGTTAATACTTTTAAAAAATAATTTAGGTATAACATTAATTACATATTACAATAAGTAGGTACTATTATAGGAAAATATTTAAATTTGACAACGTCGCGTTAGGTCGACGCTGAGTTGAACTGTCGCTAGCGGTCAGTGACAGTCTGGAAAGGGAGTTTGAAAATATTTTTTGCGGTGTAAATATGCATTTAAAATTTCTAAATTAGGTTATCGTTGAAACACGTCACGTAGACAAATGATATTTTGACTGAATCAATTTGCCAATAAGGCAATATTCAACAGCTTCAACAAAATAAAATGCAATGATATTATACATTCACCGCAGTCATGCATGCATTAAACAATTTATTAACAATTACTTAAATACATTTTAAAGAAAAGTTCAAATAATCACTATTTGTTCAAAGTAATCAAAACTTAAAGTATCTTATGTATTTTTTTTTAAATTAAGACAGTGGCGTACTATTTTTATTGTAAATAAGAGTACAACAGGATTTCTACGTCACTGGTCATAATGGGAATATTTAAACATACTGAATAATTACACCAGATATTCCATTACAACCTAGAATTATTGTTCTTTTATCACTAAGGGTTTCCAAGTAAATAAAAAATACAATAACAATTTTCTTTGACACCCTGCATCTCGAAAATAGTGAACTTTTAGAGATATACTTGCGTAAGTCTTATTTATTTTGAGTGTACAATTACGCCTTCCAAGGATGCCAGTAATCCCTGACACACTCTGTAGATATCATATACTTCGACGTTGAACTAAATTAGTTAGGAGGGTGCCAACTAGCAAAGCATGTCAAAATGACAGTTGACCGGCTCACCCTCCCGCTCCATTATTTTTAATAGGACTTACTTTGTGGCTTTTCTCTGATTGTTTTTCTCGGATTTAAGTATGAGCAGTGTCATCACTCGGTTTTACATGTACCTTTATTTTTTAAAATATCAAGTGGAAAACCTCCCCTTTGCGCATTATTTATGCTTTATTGTTATTTAAATAAATTCATTTCTTGGTTATATTCTTATTTAATGCATGATAAAGGCAAGAATGACTAATTTTGTTTACCGCAAATTGAGCAGTTCTGCACCCGGATCCCCTTCACTTTAACTAATTCTAAACCTCTTCGCTAAAACCTTAAACCTTGATATCCATCATCCCGCCCTTTGTACTGAAATATTAAATTCACGCCGCACAGACCTACATAAAACCATTTGTATAATTGATAGATCCGAGGAATTTGTCAACAATGGGTGGGAAAAGTGAAAACGGTTGGTGACATTGATGTGTATAAATTTATCTCGTCTCATCAAAAATTCTATTAAATATTCCACAGTAAAAAGCAGGGCCCCGAATAGAGATCAACCCAGGGCCGTAGTTGGAGGGACCTGTCCCAAAAAAAGTATCTGACATAGCATGTCACCGACTACCTGATAAGTCATGCTTCCTCGTAATACAGGGTGATTCAAAACTAACTAAATTTTTTTTTAATGTACAGGGGACTCTTAAAAATAGTTTTGTAAAAAATGTTCGAAAATGATTTAAAAATACACTTCTGTGCGGCACTGGAAACTGGGAAAACTGTAAAACCTGATAAGGCAAAGCATGCAATCGGCGACCGGACAAAAAATTGTAAGGAATTTTCAAGGAACAAAATAAACGTTTTATAACATCTATTTTATGCAGCAAATTCAGCTTGAGCCTTGTATATGATATACCACTGCTGCAATACGCAGTGGACACCCTGGACTTTCATCTCTCCTTTGATTCAGTTGAAAATTTCCTATGTCACACCCGCTTTGCACTTTGTAAAAGTAGCTGCATTTGGAACATGTTATGGTAAAGAAGGCATTTTCACTTCACCATAAATTAAAACGATATCCATCAACTCCAACTTACTATACACGTAAGCCATTATTGACACTTGAAGAACTAATGCAAACAATCTCATCACAAAAACGCTAATACAATAAGTAATAGGATTTCGATATTCGGGATCGCCTGGCTAGAGCCTACAGTAACCCAGCGATGTAAATGTTGAAAGTATTACTACTACTTCAATAATTTTTTTCTCAAAAATTATAAGGATTTTACAGATTTTTTTGCGATGTTTAGTCCATTTTTTATGACGCATCTATTCCTAATTTTTTTTAGATAAGTTGAAAATCACACTGTCAATCAGTCTCTTGATATTGATTTTAAATATTTTTGCATTTAATAAAATATTTTTGTATCTAACATCAGGATTTGGTGCCACATTTAGCGCTCTAGCAACAAAGCTTACTTTTAACAAAAAGCCAACAAACATTTACCATGTTAATATGTTTATATATTTGAACTTGTTCGTTGATGATCAATAGCTTTTTATATACACGCTATTAGGAAACAGGTTACATAATTTTAAGGATTAATATCAAAAAATAAATTAATATATGGGGATAAACATAAGTTCTTTAAATCAATTTTTGGTCATAATATTTCTCAAAAAATTGTATTTGATTGAAACTTTGGTTCAAGTATATTTTTGTTGTTGTCAGTTTTCGACTACCTATATTGTAGAGGTGGCTAGCTACGATCTTTGAAGAAAAGTCGAAAATATTGGAAATCGTCAACGCTTTGGTCAAATTACTTCATATTGAATCAGGACATAAGCAAATATTACAGACTTGCTTTTTTGAAACGAAGTATTGACCAGGGAAGAAATCGACATATTTCTCGTTGAAACGCAGGCTGAAACATCGCAGAAGAAAGTGCAACTTGATATTCAATAATATCGAAGATTTTGGAACTTCACTAGTTGTGTATATGCCAGACACAAAAACTAATGTGCAACGGACTTTCATTATTACTGATACATATATATATATACTGATATATTTGAATAATTATATAAAAAAATAGGTACATTTGTCTAATACTAATGATTCAGATATGTTCATAAAATACTAATAAATGTGCCACGACTCCAGTTGGAATCAATAGATTTGGTAAGATGCCTGACAGTATTGCTGAATTTTTAAATTTACCTGATTCTTACCTATGTACTGGACATTGCTTCCGACGATCTTCAGCTAGTTCATATAGATACAGTGGATAGAAGTCCAGTATAGTACCGGAGGGTGATATAGAAAATTCGTTACAAAACAAGAAGAGTCAAATTTTGTTCAAAACTTTGACAGAGAACATTGCTTATTGCTTCCTACCCTGGTTTTACAGAAGTAATTACTACTTCAGCTACTTCTAGCACTAATGAGATTAACCATGGAATTACTTATTCTAATTGTACTTTCTTTAATTGTTCATTTATTTAAGCAAATTTCTTTGATTTAAATTTTATCTCCTCTTGTAGAGTATTCTGTCATTAAACTGTAATCGTCAAAAGTTCTGTAGTGGGTTAGGAATTGATCACTAAAATTTGATTGTTAACAGCTACCAACTTGTTGTACGTTTAAATTACATTGTTAACGTAATATTTTTGTTTTCTCATTAAACTGTTCACATCAAAAACGTTTATTGAATACTGAAATTTCTTTATTTGCTATTACCCCGCCGGGATGCAGCGTTGTGTACATGCAGGATGCTTACAGGTTATAAACTTTGGGACATAAAGGACAGTAGAGGTGATTAAAATTGGCAGGATAGTCAGACTAGGCCAATGTGCAATTAGCAAAGCTATGTAAACTCCAATGTGTTCTTCCACACCGTATGTCCCATACTAGCAGTTCGAAGGATAGCGAACTGTTGCCAACGTTGGTAAAGTTGTGAACATAGTTCAGGCATTGGACACTATTCCTATTTTTATGATTGGAATAATGTGGGTCTCGTATTTCGAGATACCGCTCATACAAGGCCAAAAATTCCAATATGCCATTATTGTCAATAGTTGTTTTTTTATTCCGCCATAGTTTTCTCACTAGTTTCATTAAACTATTAAACGTAGAATTCCAACTGCAAATACGGACCAGCATGTCACATCGTGTGGATGGGTTTGCCATGTAAACAAATGCCAGGGCCAGTGCTTGCAAAACTCTTTGATGTGTGTAATTTTACCGCCTCTAGAGTGAACGTTGGCCAACGTCAGAGCAAGCGAGCGTTGGTGATAAATCCACCAATCCAAGCTGGCCATGCCGTATGATTCCGGCCTGTAGATATTATTATGAGATAAGAGTTTCTATTAAAAAATGTGTTATTTTGGCACCAGAGCAAGCGAATGTTGGTGATAAATCCACCAATCCAAGCTGGCGCCGGCCTATAGATATTATTATGAAATAAGAGTTTCTGTCAAAAACTATGTTGTTGTCAATACCGGTTTTATGCCATTAAAAAGGCTTCAGAACGCAATGCTTACGTAGAAAACTCGTAGCAAAACGATGTGGGTTCATACAAGTTACGTACCATTAGCAAATTACTTTTGCCGGTAAAGGATGACAGATGACTTTTTTCTGTAGGTTACATGTCACGAGTGAATTGTCTACGAGGGTCCAGTGGGGTTTCAAGAGGAGCCCATTGATAGAATTCTTGCTGTATGTCTTCATTCACCAGAACCCACAGCAATTCCAAAGAACGCGAGATAATTTGACTCGTCGCCTTTACATATAAGGGCAATGAAGTTTTGGTAATTTTGAGTCAATATTGTAGTCGATCATTTATTTAAATGATAAGTCCTTTATTGACATTAAAATTTTGTAAGTCAATAGTAATTTGCTAACGATAGGTTAGGTAGAAAGCTCTGGTGTTAAAGCAGCACATTTTCTGAAACATGTGCCTATGTCTACAACTACTACAAAGGCAAGCTTTTATAGGAAAGTATTGGAATATATTGAGGCCGGCGAGTGCCCTGTTGGGGTATTTTGTGACCATAGCAGGACATTCTACTGTGTTGATCATAAAATATTACTCTTAAAATTATCATCGTATGGTATTCGTGATTTGGCTCTAGATTGGGATAGGTCTTTTATATTAAACATAGAGCAGTTTGCTAATATAACTAACCCATTATAAAGATGAAATTACAAACAGAATAAATTCAGAGTGTGATTTTCTTAATTTGGAGGTCCCACAAGGTTCCAATTTGGTCTCAATATTGGTTTTGCTTTACGTCAATGATTTTGATAGTTGATGATGCCTGTTTAACAATGTATGCTGACAATACATCTCTATTAATCTCTCATGTAATAGATCAGTCATTACAAGTCAAATATAATAAAATACTTAATGATGTTGCAAATTGATACGCAGCAAACTCTCTTTATTTTAATGTCAACAAAACTCACATTATAAGATTTTATAATTGGCAGAATCAATGTGTAGGGTTAAATTTGAATATTGCTGACGCTTCTATTACTAACTATGAAAGCATTAAATTTCTAGGTTTGCAATTTTGGTCGATTGTCTAAAGTGGAAGGAACAACGCAACAATTTAAGCACTCATGTGTCTGCATAATGCACAAGTCAGTTCCAGGCTGAGATATGGCATCATATTTTTGGGAAATTCTGTGACTGCTAAAAGTGTATTCATGGCACAGAAACGTATTCTTAGGCATATAGCAGGTGTAACAAGCAGACATTCTTATAAAAATTTCTTTACATCTTTGAATTATGTGTTTCCTTTTTTAATAATTAAAATCGTTTTCACAAAGTATGTACTTTGCATACATATAAAACTAGACAAAATACTAAAAGTACTATGTTGTTTAGTTTCTTAATATTCAATGATATTTTAATATTATTCTGTAACTTTTTTGCCGTTATAAAATTTAAATATGTTGATTCTTTATTATATCCTCGATTATTTTTTTTTATTAAGCACATTTTCTGCACATCTTATACATACTAAAATATTGCCCGTTTTAATTATAGCCTGGTTACGGTCCTGGAACAGCCCTAGGCCGACGACACATCTCACCCCATCTTCGTTTACAGGCCGTTTCAAACGCAATGTAATGTCGGCTTATCTAAATACTTGATTTATAATAGAGCCCGGACGTAGTGGAGGCGCTTAGCTCCCTTTTTCTCGTGAAATATTAGAGCGGACTGCGAGCAGTAGTGATTTCCTGAGAAGATAAAAATACATATATGCATTTAATTATCCCCAAACATACAAAAAAAACTTGAAGAGCCGACAATTTTTTAGTCCCAGCATAAAAGAGAAAACAAAATGGGAATTTAAATTAAGTATGTAGGAAGAACTTGCTTGTTGACCTATCTTAATATTAAATGTACGGTATTATCTAACTTAATTAGGTTAAAATAAAAATATCTAGCTATAGAATATGTATTAAGCAATTTTTGAATCTATCAAAAGATTTAGATGTGTAGAGCTGTTTTGTCATAAAATTAAAATAAGTTGTTAATATTTGTATTGAATAAATAATTTTTACCACTGGTGTTGAAGTTTAGGGGGTTCAAAACAACAAAATCCCATATCTACGCCACTGGCCATAGCCGGAAAAAGTTATTAACGTCAAAATATTAACCTTTTATTATGATTACTGTATACCAAGTTTCAACAAAAAATATTTATTTGTTTAGTAGATAAAAATAGTAAAGACAAAATAACATATTTTTTTGAGAGTTGAACGTCCTGTATCACGAAAACGGAGCGTTATAGGGAAAAATGTTATAGGAAAGATTCCTATTATTTCTTCACGCTCTATCATTTCCCAAAGTTAAGAACGAAAAGACGGAGACACCCTGTAGATACATCTAAAAATGATATTGAGTTAAATGACCTCACATATTCATGTTTAGGCAGAAGTAAGGGTGTTATATTTTAGAAAAGGTTGCAACTAATCAGTAGGTAAATATATGGATGAACATCTTTTTCTACATTTTTTAATTAGGTATCAGTAATAAATATTCTCTCTATCTGTTTTATACAGTTTTTACAGCGGATAAAGTCTCGACCAGCGTTAAATTACACCCACAATATCTATCGATACATTCTTTATCAATAGTGTTTGTAGACTTTTTACTGTATTATAAAGGTGATTCAGTTAAAACAAATTAATTTTCTTACAATTCCTATCAATGAAGGCATATGTATGTTCAATGATACCAAATATCTAGGTATGTTAAGGAACAATTTTATAGATAAGATTTATTCAAAAACTCATTTTACTCGTTTTAACAAGACAAATATTAAAAAATGATAGCATAAGGGACAAAGCTAGAATGAAATAGAAGATTGTCAGCACCTCTGACATTGTCGCTTCAAAAGTTAATTATTTAAATAATTTATATGTATATTAATTTTTATAATTAGATATTTGATTCAACTTAAGGGAGGCCACCTGAAGACAATCCTAGATATGCAGAAATAGGTCAGGTCTCATTTATTATGAGTTTATTGTAAATTAAGCTAGATTAATTTTTATTTTAACTATTGAATCTATGACTGTTTATGACACTGTTCTTTAGCATACCTATGTATTTAATGTCAAAGAACATACATATGACTTCAATGATGGGAATTATAGAAAATTGATTTAGCTCAAATACCTTTAATAAAGTAAAAAAATATTATCTCTAGATTAAGAAAATCAAGTAGGGTAAAATATTTTTCAAACAAGTGCAAGCACATCTTAAGTCGTCTCAAGAATCGAAAAATGTAAAAATATACATGTTCCATTTTTACAGTTGAAACCAGCGAAACCGAAAATGATAGAAATGTGACAAATATAGCAAAATTTGTATTTTCCTCTTAATATGATGTCCTTCAAATCTCAATTGTATATCTAGAAACCTTTGGATGGCCTAATAATTACATTGACGCTGGGATATTATCTATTTATATTTAGAAATTCTCATTATATTTTAAAAAAGGCTACCTGAAGAAGTAATCCTTCCAATACAGACACAATTCAGATCTGTATCTGATTGTATGTTGATATATGTTCAAAAGTTAATTTACATTTTGAAAATTATGTTGCAACATTATTATTGTTTATTAGCGTACCTTGATACTTTGTATCAGATAACATACAACATATGAATTCATTGATGGAAAGGAAAATCTCAGTAAATAATCTATAAAAGCTAATGATAAAGAATGTATGGGTAGATACTGTGGGTGTAACATTGGTCGAGGTTTTAGTCCGCAGAATAGTTAGTTTCACACAATATTGTTAATACCTAATAAAAAATGTATATAAAAAATATATTGTTACTTAGTCATTCTCATCAAATATTTGAGTAATAATGACAGTTTTGATATATATTTGTATTACTATATGCTATTTTTATTGTATCACAAATTATAATTGGAAAAGGCTTTTTAGACGTGTAAAACATCTTATTGTATGTAACAGGAACATTAAAATAAATGAGTATATAAAATATAACTAATGAATTATTTACATTTATTCTAATGGACTGCAAACATGTAATTTTTTTATTTTATTTTATGGAATATAACAAACAATATAAAAACTGGAATGGGTTATTATGCTGGAACAAAACCTCTATGGGACCCCAGTAAAGGTTTCCATGTGAAATATGTATAGGTATGTTGAGGCTATAAAGATAGCCCAGATAAGAAGTAATTTCTAATTCGATTTAAAAACAACACGTACCTCTTGGGTGGTGTTTTATGTAGTAAAATATTACTTTATATAGTAGTACGTAATATGCTAGTACCTACCTAAGTTAACCGCATTAATTTATATCTTTGATATATAATCACAGCGTATAGAGAACCGTTTCTTAATCTCATTTGGTGGCACTGATTTTAAGACGTTTGTCGACTGTACTGTTGTTAATCTTGGTATGGTATTTTAGGGTATGTTGTTTCTTATGCAATTCATCGCCTCCAATTACAAAATTAATGTGCATTGCTGTAGTCTTGGTTGAAAATTTTTGGTGTGTCCTTGTTATCCTCGGACTAGACTCCGTGGGAGGGGGGTGGCGGACCTATAAAGGTTTTGAAGATGACAACAGTGAAGAATGGCGAAACCTGTGTTAGGACCATCGATGGTTGTCTGAATAGCGGTCCTGGGCGTAGTCGCCGTGGTACCAGGAACCAAGAGGAACCTAAATTATTATATGGGCGAAATTAATCCAGTGAAAAATATATTTCTTCGAGAAGAAATAAAAACTGTTGTTAATTTTGATACTAAATTTTTTGCTTATTATCTTCTACTTGTACATGTATCTACATATGCACCTAAAGACAGATTCAGATGCAGATTCAGGAACAATATCGAGATGACCCAATTGAATTGAATAATCGTTATTAATTAATTGTTTTAATTTGTGTGAGAACTGAACTTGTATCTGGTCTGCGTACTGTAAAGATAGATTGATACATTTTGCACCTTTCTTTGTTTATAAGTAAACATTAAAAGAAAAAATTATTTTGTCAATGTATAGCATAGATCTTATAAATCATGGACCGGCCCTAGAAAGAGAGGTCCGGTGTCCTGATGTGTACAAGAGGGATGAAGCTAGTCCGGGCAAAAACAGATGTTCTATGACAGAAAAATATATAAACATAACCTGACAAAACCTTTCCTGTTAATATTGTTAATGATTTGTGTGCCTTTTGTGATTTAGTTGTGTTTAGTGACTTTATTAGCAATAGTTTTTAAAGACTCATAAACTATGGTGGAGTCGGTCTGTCACCGTAAATGTCATACGTCTGTCATTTACGTTTTTTTTCGGCTAGTGATTTGTGGGTTTTTGCCCGGACTAGCTCTATCTCTGTCGCACACATCTGAGCATCAACGATTTGCATAGGCAGAAAACGGTTTTGGGCGCGTCCATGATTTATAAGGTCTATGATGTATATGTATAGTGATACAAAATCAGGTACAGATCAGCAGGTATACCCTGGAAACAGATTTATGTAAATACTTTTGTACAATAAGAAATGTGTATTTTTAAATAGACGCCAATTAATTGTAGTTTGTTTTACTCGGTACGTTAAGTAGAAATTGTGAGAATATTGAGTAATACAATATCAATATAAAAAAGTGTGCTTGAAAGATAATGAAACGATGGGATGTTATAGCCTTAATTAAATATTAAAATTGCATTACGGCGGTGTAATACTATAATAGTCTAGAGAAAAATATTTAATGTGTAATATATCCCGCATTAATTGACCGGATTTAACAACATTTGTTTACGATATGTCGGTTGCTCTGCATTTTGTCCCAACAGAAGGTCTTCGAAAAACTGAAGACATTAATAGCTCTTTGCCCAACTAAATTTTTATTTTGATAAAAGTGGCGCAGGTCTGCTTCAACCTGCTTTCACTGGTTACGTGTCCGCTTAAAAGTATGTTACAATTTTCAAAGCATATTATAAGCGCGTATCGGAGCGGGGTACCAGTAAGCAGGAAACCTACTTCCATTGTGTTCGCTTCGGTCTGCTTTAACCTGCTGATTTTTATGCCTATTTAAATATACAATTACAAATTTTATAGCCTATAACTTCGTCTTCAACGCTGGTTACCGGTAAGCGGAAAACTTGCTTCCACTTTGTAGCCTAAGTAACATGGGGCCATAGGTGCCCACTATCTCATGTACATGTTAACCTTACGAAAATATTGTCAATTCACCTCCATTATCCAATGTGGATTTTCAGGTGTTCAAAAACGGAAAATTTGTTTATTTATAGTACTCCGTTATTTCATAAGAAAGGACGATAGTTGTAATGTATTCATGATTTTCATTATCGCACAAAATTCTGCTCATCGATCAAGAACTTGACAGTTCTAGGATGAAACTTTAACTTATAAAGAGGTCTGAAACTGCATTTTTGACATATTTAGATGTGAAACATCTCCCACGAAATTTGAATGTGGATTTTCCTGCACTGTACCGAAACTATTTCTACAGCCGATCCAATCGACGTCCGGCCTTAGACTTATCTCGTCCAAGATAGTAAATTTTGTTCTCAATTCAACTTACCATTGAACGTGATATTAGCTATTTTCACGGCTGATCTCTAACACATTCAGAAGGATGTCGAATGCGCATTTTTAGTTTGGCCATTCGCAGTGGAAAAAATTCTGATTGGATTAATAATTCCATATTCGTGGAGTACATTTGTTTACCTTTGAACTTGTTCATAACACGTTTGACAAATTTTCGGATTAGAGCAGGAACATCTAATTCAGAACGTATCCTAACATAATCTTATAGGCTAAAACTATATTTCAAATTTCAGAAGGTTGGAATGAAATAAATTAAAATATCTGAAACTAATTCAAAGACAAAGATTCAAAATCTTTATCATATTCAATTTATTTTTTGAATGTATTCGGATTTACTTCCGCGAAAATACATATTAGAGGGCGATTTAAGTGAGTTTCTTTAAATAAATCATTAATACTTTGATTCGTTCTTCTTCAGTTGCGTTTGCACAAACAATTTGTACTGCTTCTACCACTTATTGTATCAACACCTGAATATTACCACTGATACTTGATTATATTTTGGTAAATTTATTATTTATCAACCAGTTTATTAAACCTTTTTTATTTTATTCGATATAAAGAGGCTATCAGTTAAGGTATCGCAAGGGGTACTATGCTATTTGAATTTTTAAAGTTCGGATGCTAGCGCATCTAAAATTGTATTAACTAATAATTTAAAAGTAACAATCAATGTGTTTCAGCATTTTTTTTTTTCAACGAATTTATAGAATTTATTCATCACTTATGACTTATGACAAAAAGGCTGTATGGGTAACATAATTTATTTTTTTATATTACAAAATACTACAGAATTTCAATACTTTTCCAACACTATTTTTACCAACAGTATATCGTATACATATTTTCCTTTTCATTATAACATTGATTCTCACTTCACACCATAAATACGTATCGTGTAGATATGAAATGGTGTTTCGAAATGAAATTAATTTCACAATAATTGTAGGATCTGTTAATCGTTGACTTCTTGCACTATGAGAAGGATTAAGAATCGTAGTAGTAAATATCCTGGGGTAACTATTTTCAGATATCATGCTTTGTAGCAATATCAAAATTTTAACAAACGTGAGAGGAAAGCTAGTGTGCTGTTCTAGAATCTAAAATATTAAAGCCGCTTTCGAGCTTTATGCACTTTGGTCTAGCATGAATTCATATGCATGCGGGACTGAGTTTTATATATCATTACCTAGTTTATAAGTTGTTCCTGGTAATTAATAATGTATGAATATTCTTATAATCCGTGTTTCTTTTTGTTTCCAGCGCACAATAAATTTGTAAATAGAGAAAGTGATACAATATTTGGAAATATTGAATTTAGTAAACATGAGTTTGTGGTTAATATGTTTTGACTTAACAAAAACACATTTAATATAATTACACTTTCTTATGTCAGTGTATAGATTAAAATCCAAATAATTAATGATTAATACACATTTTTATTAATATTTACATACAATAGTGTGATAACCCACGATTCCTAATACACTCATTGATACGCGTGGGCTCGGATCTAATAAGATTGTCGATAATTGCTTGAGGTTAGGGAGTCTGTGGGGTATTGTTAATGCAGCGGCCAATACATGTTCAATAGGTGACCGACCCGGCGATTTTGGTGGCCAGGATAAACAATTGATCTGATGATCCATAAATCCTATTGTGAGTCTGGTAACATGAGGTTTGGCGTTTTGGATGGTGTGAAGATATGGAATGACATATGGATGCAGCGTTGGGCTGTCACATTGCCCCTAATGGATGCTGTAATGGTCCCACTGAATCTTCTCTCTACACCATTGTAGGCGGTTAGCTCGATGCTGACAATGGAGAGGCAGCATCCAATGTGGACGACAGTAGTATACTGTAGGCATACCGACCATTCCTGCTTCACGCAACCCAACAATCCGCCCCCTCTCAAAGTCGTTAAGCTGTGAAATCTGCCGAAATCTACGTACTCTAGGCATAATCAGCTGTAAAAATGTCGTTTGTAACAAGCTTCACAAGACTGGCAACACAAGGATGAGCAGACATTTTTAAAACAGAATACTATGTTGTCGAAGAACGACTTTTACAAACAACAGATAATCCTGAACATTTATTCAGTTTTTACTTTCACCGAGAGAAATAAACATGCAAAAAATTATCAAATTTTATCTAATGGATTAATCTTTGTCACGTAGTATAATTAAGTGCTCGTATATCATTATGAACACGTTTTTAATGTTATGCCGTCTACACGATTTACGCGTTCGGATATTAAATTTTGTTTTGGATTAGTTACTACAGCTTATTGAATTTACTCTGGTTTAATTTCCGAAGCTTAAGCCGAAGATTACTTCAGCTATAACTACAATCTTAGATTACATTAATGGCAGTTTTCATTTTACGATTATGTATTCCTTGATATATGTATGTATATGTAAACCACGAGTAATTTTAATAACAACATTTTATACTAGTATATATTACTAATGAAACTAAATTTATTAAAATTATTAATAATGCCGTGAATTTGTATGTCATAAACAATAGGGGCGGTCTTAGAATTACGTGCAAAATTTTATAATTGTAAGACATGTCCCTTTATCCAGATTATTTGTATTTGGAAATTGCTAATAACTGTAGAACAAAATTATTCTAAATACTTATACACTTCAAAAAAATGTATAAGCAATAATATTGACATTAAATTTCTTGCTTTCCCTGTTTGCCAATGTATACTTTTGTGCATGTGCATGGGATGTTTGATACACCAGAACCCTGTAGTACATTACTCCTTTTAGAATAATTACTCCTCTTTCCTCGAGGTGTTGTAGACGGTGTTGATATGATAAAACGTAAGTCATTTTAGATACAATATCGTCAAGATGGAAAACCTACTGGAGAACCCGACATCTGGATCTGGAATTGTGGGAAGGGTAGCTAGAGGCTACAGCACTTAGACCGTATTGGGCCCTTGTACTTCCTCCCATAAGGAGATCAATCTAAACCTCTAACCAACCTAGTAAAGAGAAATGGTGGTGACGTTGCTGAGGGGTATTTCTCTAATCTAGGCCATAACAGGTCATCGTTCTCCCAACACGGATTTTCTCATTGACGAAGAGGCAGTGCATTTGTGGAAAGAGTACGGTTTTGTCTTCCTGTTCGCAAGTTTTACAAAAAGGTGTTTCATACTTCCTCATGTAATAAAGATGCTTCCTTAACCAACAGTATCCATACCTGTAACCAAGCGAAGATTTGTTCTAGATAGCCAGGCACTTTTTGACTGTATCCTTGCAGGGGTACTCTAGGAACTCCTTAACAAATGCTGACAACGCAAGTATACTGGAGGGGCCAGGTCCAAAAATATTGAGATCCGATGTACTCCTAGCCAACTTGTCACTTTATTGCCATTGCACCGCTTGTGTTCCTTTACCCAGCATACAGCTATGCTGTTGCCTGTTGAGGACACTACCAGTGCATGATGGCATTCCCATACTGATCTAGTTGTTAATTTATGATTACGTAAGATCAGTAGTGATTATCTACTATTCTGATAGTTTTGCCCGCTGTATGTCTATAGGCAATTTCTTTGGCGGCTATGGTGTCACTTGCTAATTCCGTTCGTCCACAGTAGCATGCATATCCATTGCTCATTGATATCAGATATGTGAAGATCTGGAACAAATCCCACATCCTGCACCTTACTTTTTGATTGGAGTCAGGCAGTCCTAAAACCAAAATGTCCTTAAACATCTAGTAACTCCACCACTAATTTAATATTTGTTATGTGTTATGAATTACTTATATATCAGAGGCCATTGATAAGGTTATGCAAACGAATATTTTTCATATATATTTGTCAAAGCCTTTGCCTCATCGGTCCACGATATTTTAGACTCTCAAGAACTTGTTGTATTTTTTTAAATTTTATCCAGTCACAAAATATGCTATATTGTGGGAATAATTATGTTGATGCTTGCTTTAGGCATTGACCAAAGTTCAAAATTAGGATCTTTACTTTTTATCATATTTACTAAATCATGCAAATGAGCACGTCGTAAATTGCTTTTTGTGTGCTGATGATTTGAAAGTATTCTCAATAATTTCATATTTGTTAAATTGTATAATTTTCCAGCAAAATTTAGATGTCACTCAAAATTTGGTGTATACCATGTAAATTAAATGTAAATATTGCAAAGTATAATGTGTGCAATATCCAGGAAACACAATTTATTAACCCTTCCAATACTTTCATGGTGGAAATATTATTTTATTCTTCGGTAGAATGTGAGATGACTTAATTTCTCGATAATGTGCCAAAGACGTGTTAGTTTGAAGAAGTTAAAGGTAGTGCGAAATTGGTGAAAATCTACGATATTTTAAACATTTTTATAAAGAACATTCGCAAGTTTGCAGTCAAGTTACTACTATCGAAATAAATGAAATAGACCCCTGAATGTGCAAACATATATTAAGAAAACTTAGTGGCAAAAACATTTGAAATTGGAATTTGGACCACATACAGTGCGTTTGAAATATTTTAGGGGGTGGTTGCCTAAGTTATTTTGTGAAAAAAGTTCATATAAACGTAGGTCGAAATATGTTTTGTTTCGAGATACAGAGTGTTTAAATTTTAATTTTTTATTTATTTTTATTAATTATTTCAAAGACCCGAAATTTGAAACACGCTTTGGAGGGATAAATGTGCATTTTTTGAGATGATCCGAATATTGCTACTTGCACCAGTGACGTTTGTGCGAGAATGCCACAATATTTTTTAATTAAATAATGATACGCCACTGACTTTTTTCCGTTTTGATATTTTTTAAAACAATCCGCCAATAATTCTGAATGAAATTGATTCTTTCAATTTTTTTCGTAGATTGCACCGTTTTTGAGGGAAAAAAAACATATTTTATTGCAAGGTCTGTATTTTTAATTTCGAGTGATACGTTATAAAATACAACCATCTCGTCAAAATGTCACATTAGCATTATTTGTTTGCTAAAAAATAAGTGAATAATTGTTGTGTCTTAAAAAAAATGGAACATTTTACAAATGCGGAAATGGCAGATATGCATTTTGCCTATGGTCGAAGGAATGGAACTACTCTGCAAGCTCGACGGCTATTTGCTGAGGTGTATCAAGAACGTTAGATACCTCATCACACAATATTTGCTCGCCTTCACCAACGATTGTGCGAAAATGGTACGTTTATAAAACGAACTGCTAACTGTGGGCGCCCTCGAGTAGTCGAGAAGTACGAACTGTGTAACTAGAAGAAGCAGTTCTCTACATAGTTTCGGAGTCATCTGAAACTAGCACTCGAAAAATTGCCAACATATTAAATGAAAGCAACTTCACCGTATGTATGTAACATTCTAAAAGAGCAGCAATTGTACCTGTTTCATATTAAATATGTACAGGCGCTACTACCTCAAGACGCGTCTAGTTTTTGTCAATGGATTCTTCATGTAACCGCTCAAAATCCTAATATTTTAAATGGCGCTTTATTTACTGACGAGGCAAGTTTTTCAAGAGATTTTCATAACAATCACTTATGGGCTGATGAAAATCCACATGGATTTTTCCGAGGTCATTTTCAACATCGTTTTTCAGTAAACGTGTGGCTTGGAGTACTTAATGATTATTTAATTGGTCCATATTTCCTCCAATTACGATTAAATGGCGAATCTTATCATCACTTCCTACAGGAAGAGTTACCTGCTCTTCTTGCAGAAATTATTTTTCTGCTCAGAAAAAAATTATGGTTCTTGATGGTCCTCCTGGCGATTTTAGCATTAATGTACGTCGTCACTTAGATACAGTATATCCAAATCGTTGAATAGGTAGGAGAAGTAGGTACGTAACAGTGGCCAGCTCGCTCTCCGGATTTAAATTCCTTAGATTTTTGCATTTGGGGTTTTCTCAAGTCATTAGTTTACTCTAATCCCGTCGAAAATGTTGAAGACCTGAGGAATCCAATTGCAGCCGGTTATGAGAAAATACAGTAGGACTATTTCAGCAAATACTACAGTCGATGAGGCGAAGAGTTGATTCTTGTATCTGTTGTGATTTTCAACGTGTGTTATAGGTTTGCGACTATTAAAAAATATTGATATTGCTGTTGTTTTGTGTTATTGTTTCGATTTAATGTTTCTGTATTAGATAATAACATTTTTTGAAATATTCAAAAGAAAACAATTGAAATGTTACAATTTGAACACCCTGTATCTCGAAATCGAAGAATTTTTTTACCCACATTTATATCAACTTTTTATTTTCAATGTTTAATTGCATTTTTACTGTGTCCATAATAACACTTGTAAAAGAGAAATTTAAATAAAAGATTAACAAACACCTACAACATGTTTTTCTTCAAAAACGGTGCATCCTACGAAAACAATTGAAGATACCAATTTCATTCAGAATTGATGGCGGAGTTCTAATAAATATCAAAACCGGAAAAAGTCAGTGGCGTATCATTTTTTTTATTAAAAGAGTTTGTGATATTCTCGCACGAACGTCACTGATGCAAGTAAATATTCGGATTACCCCAAAAAACTCACATTTATCCCCAAAGCAATCAATCAATATCTTTTATTAAACTCCGTGAAATAATTAGCATAAATAAATAAAAAATTGAAATTGAGCTACACGAGTATAAGTATATGTTACTATTTCGAAAAATATTACATTAATTTATTATTTATAAACAATTTATGTTATGTAACAAATTCCTTTCCTATATTCGTCTCTAATCGTACCTTCTTATTACCAGCGAAATAAAAATAAGCTATAAGAAAGAGTGGTATCGGAAACGATGTAGTTTTGAAATAAACGATTCGATTATTGGTTTCGTTTTCTGTCGCCGAAGGGAGTCACCCACATGAATCATTCACTGGAATTGATCTTAAAAAGAAATACGTACAACTCGTACTATATATTGCTTCGTTTATTTCACAATTTAGAAATAATGGAACTTTCCCCGGAAAATATTAAAGTGCAGTAATATAGAGGAAATCTATAAATTATGGTGCCAGTGTTAACAAGAGACAGAATATGTCGTATATTTTTCTAGAATTATAAATGGATTTGAAAATCTGATTGTAATTGGAATTAATTTAATGGTTTTTGGTAGGTATAACGTAAGTGAGAGATATTATTGTTGGATACTGTCTCAAAGACAACGTAGTAGAATTACTACGTTTATACAAAACCTACGAAAATCCAGACAACTTTTAAAATTTGCATGACTGATAATTCTTATGATATGTTGAAAAATACACAATCTTATGAGATATTTTGCCACCATTAAAGCCTTCTTGTATATCCATGCTTTGATGTTTAGGAGAGTATTTTGGAAGAAAAGGAAAATCGGCCGTATTGTCTGGACAGCAAGTACCACCTTTTTTTTGTTACTTCATTTATACAAGTTCCGTTGCTGAAAAATAGTCAAACTGCATGCTGCATGTTATCACTTTTTTATGCATTTTATGAACTGAAGCATTTCGGTAAAAAATATATTTAGTGTATAAAGATTTTCTTGAAACTTTATGTATGCAGGGTGTTCAGAATTTACTGGTCAAAAATGATAGGGTATACAGAAGAAGTCTAAATAATTTCAATACTTCAGATACATTGTTTTGTACAGGGTTTCAAAGCAAGAAGATAAATAGTGAATTTAACTCATAATTTCTAATTTGTTATCTTTTCAACCTCGAAATTTGAATGATAATAGTAACGCAGTAACTCATAGCAATACAACTTTCTTTTATAAATTGGAATTTGATATGCTTCATTGCACAGATACGATCGAAATTAAGTTTTAAAATTTATACAATTTTGACAACTGTTGCGAAATTTGACATTCTTTACTCGCAGTTCAATTCCTCTATTAATTTGCTACAAAAAACGATATTTTTTAGATAAACCCGTTTTATTTAATTCATTTAATTTTGGAACCATCCTTGTTAATCCATTAGTAGACATACTAATTATTGTTAATCAAAACATCAAAAATTACATTTTCTTGGATATTTCAGTCACGATACAATAAATAAGCTTTGAGATACATTCAGTTCGGCTTAGCTGATTAGAATATAATTTGTTGCAATATTTTTCAAGGCATTATATAAAAATCGATTTCTGTATTCCTATATGCAATAAGAAAATTACTGCTCTTTTACTAGAAATTTATAGTTACTATATCTCTAATTCTCCTGTATTAAAAATATCGAATTTTAAGCTGAAAATCTCATAGCATTCGTCATGTATAAAATTTATAATCTATATGAATAGTATAATTACTTTAGTAATTATAATTCCATTCACATTTAAATATTTTAAATATAAATTCTATAAAGTATAATTTACAAAGGCTGGAATAAATTATTAATGCAGTTTTTATGCTGTATACATATTATCAAATTGCAATGTGTTTGTAACATCGGACTTTTTTCACAACCGGCAAAAGAATTCAATTTCTGTTGAAAATCTTGACAGATGTAAAGGATTTAACTGAAAGAGGATAATGACAACATATTTCTCTAGGAGATTTTATCATTTTCACAACTCATAATACAAAATAAAACAGTAAATGGCACAGATGAACAATTGTTAAAATTAACTGTGGCATGCAAGTCGCACAAAAATTCTAGTCGAAAGAATAAGAAAATGTATTTTACTGCCTACTGCCATCAGTTAAAATTAATATCACATTTTAAAAATCGCCCTGTATTGTTAGAGATGGCAATCATGATCATGAGCGTATTTATTCGTTACCCTTCGGTCACTATACAGGGTGTAAAAACAAGCACGTCATCCCAATGACTGGATATTTATATATGGATATTTTTTACGATAAAATATGACGATTTGAGTCTATTAACCTATATACAAAAATGTATCCCTTAAAATATACAGAGTGTTAACGTGGAAATTTTAAAATGATTTTTCCGGCTCCTAGAGAACAAACATAGAAACTGAGAAGAAGAGGACTAAACTGACTTCCAATGGAAATATTCATTTAAAATGATCTGAGTAGAAACATATTGTCACGGATTTCCCAATCCATCTTTTCTCTTACTTCCAGCAAAACAATCCGGTAATTAATTACTTCTTTATTAACTACTGCACACTACTAATTACAGGTCAACTAAACACTTATTTAATTAATCGCTATCTAAATCACTTTGATATCTCCAACTAAACACTTTAATTCAGACTGTAATACAAGACTTATACAAGACTAACTAACTCGGCCGTTTATTCTTCTTTTATAGACCCAACGAATGTTCCAGGTATTTTCTAGCATTTCTAGACCCATTTTCTCGAACGACTGGAACGCTTCTCGTCGTTTCCACAATTTTCTAGTACCGCCTCGATTCATGGCATGTTGTTTGTTTACCAGAATGGCGTAGGCGCGATCGGGGCAATCTTAGGCAATTCGCGGTACCACAGTCGTCAGTTTGGGAGTGAGTGGGGCAAATTCCGTGACAATATGATATTGAAAAATTTAGGCAAAACATTAAATTTTTCTGTATTTATAAAAGAACGTTTATGCATTGCTAATACAGGGATAGCAATTACTATAAGTGTGTTTAACTATTCGACTTCTTAAATACTATTTTAATTTTTCTTTGTAAATGGAATTACATAGGCTAGCCATTCTTTTAGATGTTGAATGTTGATAATAAAAAAGTTATAGGGTGTCAAAGTTGGAATTTAATGTGATTTTTGTTATAATTGCACTGTATTTGATTGTATCAACTTAAAAATTTGGGAATAGATGTTATTGGATATGAGAAATCATACACTGTAAAAAAATAATTACACATTTTAACAAAAAAGAACACAATACTGTGTTAATCGAAGCCCACACGAAATTCTGTATATTTTTACACATTTCTGTGTATGTAGCAGTGTGTTAAAGGTTTAACACAATCCACTGTGTTAATATAACAAATGGTACGTGTAACTTTTACACATTTCTGTGTTATTTGTATGATTGAAGGTGTAGGCTTTACACATTAACAAGTTAATTTTATTGTATAATAGGTATTGATATGGAAGACTCACATATCTTTTTAATTTTTTAATTATGTTCCTGTTTACTTTCGAAATAATTTTTAATAAATATAATTTTTGAAATACTTTTATTTTGACATTTTCTAGAGGTTTTGCCTATCGTCGAGAATGCATTGAATAGAGCTTGGAATGTTCTATTAAACGGCAGAATATATCGTATATATTAAAAATTATATTTTCAAAAGCAAACAGGAACATAATTAACAAGGTAGGTGAGCTTCCGTATCAATATAAAGAATTTTCTGAATTATGGTGTAATTATAAAATACAAGAAATTTTAATTTTTATGATTTTATTAATAATATAAAATTCTGTTCAAATGAACAACAACCAAGTCTGCTAACAAAATATGTATGTATTAAAATTAACAGTATAATAGTACATATTCTAATAAGGGACTAATAATGTTCTAGTAAATCATAAACAATGAAACAACAAACAAAGATGTATTTAGGCACTACATAATAGGAGTTAGGAAAAAAGTTAGATTACAGAGTAACCTAAAACGTCAGAGTAAACTCCTAATATTTTTAAAAGTTATATTCTAATTAGTTTTAGCTTTATTACAATTATGAGTAATATTTGTTATAGTTAGTTAGAAGTAAGTGCTTACCATTTTCCTTGATTAAACTCAATTTAAATTTAAATATTCTCCATTTGAACACAGTGACCGAGAGGTAACTGTACCTACATGACCAATATGGCGTAGTGACGTGTGTTGGATCAGCTGATATACTGCAGCTGCGCAGTTGTGCTCAACCAGTCAGGAGTAGGGATATAGAATACAATTAAGTTGGGTACGTGTTAAGTTTACACAAAATGGTGTACTTTTAACACACAACTGGTAAATATTACACACATTCAGTATATTTTATTATAATACTAGTAATTGTAACACATTTTGTATAAAACGTACAAAAAAGCCATAGTGTGTAAAACTATTAACACAGAATTTTTACACATCCTAAATTACACATTGGAAAATCTCGCTTACACAGCAACTTTTGACTTTTTTACAGTGTCATGTGCTCTATATTTCGACGTATTCCCGACAAGGCGCCATATTTGTGCCGTAAATGTGAGCGTATCTTTTTAACTCTAAGTTATCACGTTTTTTATTAAAAATTCTTAAACTTACCTGTTTTTTGAAGAAAAATGGTAGACTTATTAGTCTTACAAAGTGAATTTCTAAATGTAAGGTATTTATCCAGTTTTGGTTAAAACCAATTACTTTACAAAATCAAAAAATTCAGAGACAATAATTTTTCATATTTAGATATGAGAAATGTGACTATTATTTATTGGTAATTAAATTTGTTGACAACGAGAATATTTGGGAGAATTTAGAAATACATTACAACCTGATAATTAACAATTTAAAAAATCTGTTTAGAAATTTACAGGAAAAAAAGATGAAAAATTTGTTAACATTGCAAATTATCCACAAACTAATTCAGAACGACTATCTGGAGCTGCTAGAATCAGTATGAATTCTATTTTAAAAACGTTGCATGTTGAAAAATACTATTTGTATAATTTTACATCAGTGCAAAGGACAATGTTAAAAATAGCCGATTTTTGGCTTATCCGGGGGAACGGATAAATCATAAAAAAATCAATTGATTATTGTTAATTAACATTAGAAATGGTCCAGAAATACGTCAGATAGCTGGGGAAATGTCGTTACTACCCCTAAACCTATATAAACTACCCATAAATGCTTAAATGTTCAAGGGAACGCTTATTGCTAGAAAAAAAATATAGATTACTGTCAAAAAATGCAAAAACTGATACTAGAGTACATTAAGTAAGTGGGGAAATATTAAGTGCACCCCTAAATCTATATAAACTGCCTTTAAATAGCTTAAAAATAGATAATCATTATTTATTGTTGTAAAATTCGTTTAGAATGAAAAATGATACAATCAAACAGTGTAATTATTAGAAAAATCACTTTTAATTCCAATTATAGCACCCTGTATCTTAACTAATATCAACATTTTATTAAGGCATATTGGATTAAATCGTAATATTTTGAAGTGAAAAATGTAGTATGACATGGGCCATTACTTACAGACCACCCTGTATGAAAAAAATTGATGATTTTATTGCGAAAACACATTTTTAAAATTTCAACACCCTGTATCTTTTAACTGACGAATTTTTGTACATAGCTTAGGTTAAATCGTCATATTTTGTCACTAAAATTAAATTATTATTTAGATGACCAGCTCCTTTTGTTACACCTTGTATGTGCGCGTGCCTTTATGTGGTATATTATTTATTTCCTATTCATTTAACATTAATTTTAATCTCAATATTTGACTGATATATGTAATAATTGCACAGTAATAATTAAATTTGTTACGTAATTATATAAAGTGTAATGTTTGTTAACACCTATATTTAAAATTATAATAAATTCAAAGCAATTGCTACCTGATTCAGATAAAAAATGCGACCACATGTATGATTGGACAGGTGCTTTATTTACGACTTTATTTCCATGGGTATTTATTGCTCTAAACACCCTACAAAATTCAGCGTAATAGTGTGCTTAATAAATTTCATTTAATTCCTGCAACGTAAAAGCACCAGTTATATAAAATGCTGCGGCACAAAGGTAATTGGAAAAATGAATTTGCTCACAACACAACAAGCAGTACATAACTCCATTTGGTTAAAATCTCATCTCTTTAAAATTGTATCTGTGCCATCTAACCGAGATATTCATCAGCGGCGTTGATATTGGCAGCAAAAATTTAATCAGTTCTGCAGTTTAAACACTCCCGAGCTTCAAACAAATACTAATTATGCCGCGCAACCTCGTTATGTCACTTGAACAAAGGGGATACCGTCAGCGAATTGGTTATGTTGTTGGGAGCGAATTCCACAAAAATCTTGTCATATAACTCTGATCTGTTTTGCCTGAAGCTTTACCAAGCTTTTGAAATTTAATAAAATGTAAAGGTATTTTTTTCTTCTGTGAAGCTGTGAAGTTATTTATTGATTAATATACAGGGTTAACTATGACTATATACAAATATTTTAAGAGGGGATAGAAAAAATTAAGAATTAACGGAATCACCCTTCAAAAAAATTCCAAACTTATTTTTTCTAAATTATATTAAATCTTTATTTAAAGCCGCCTATGCGACTTGTCCGTCACGCGTTTAAACAGAGTAGGTAAGGTAGGCAACTAGCAACTTGACCACAAAATTTACAGTCAAGTCATAATTTAATTCCTGTGTTTACCATGTATTTAGGTACGTTGTAGATTTGTGTTCTTCTTCAGTTTTTACTGTCTTTTTAATTTTTAAACGATTTATAGTTATTAAATAGAGATTTGTGTTGGGTGCAGATACTTTCCCACAATATAGTTCGCCGGTTTGGTTTTCTAGGTTATGGCACAAGACTGCCGCGTGTACATTTTATTGTTTTCTTTTTTCGTTGTACCAACAGGAAGTGTTTTATCGGTAGTGAGTGGTTATAATGAATACAAAT